>CM060562.1:33481942-34813013 GCA_030625065.1 Alectoris magna | reverse complement strand
AATAGTAACGAAGTACAAAAGAAGATAAGTATAAAGAGACATAACAAGATTAGGAAAAACCTGTCCAGAGTGGGATGAATCAGGACAAGTAGTGCAGTGTGGCAGTAATATGCAGAATTTACTGCACACATGTATTCAAACAGGGTTTTCTTTTAAAATAAGGAGAAGAACATCAAATGTAATTTTCAAGTTAGGAACTTAAGATCGGAGTGGAGCTTTATTACACAATGCTTTGTGGATTGTTTTGGACTCGCTTAAACAGCAATGAGCTTCAGCACTATGTCTTGCACTTACTTTTTCCTTGATTTTAAAGCATTCTTTAGGTAAATATGAAGCAACTCCATTGAAACAAAGACATACAGTAAAATCCTGTTGGTGCACTGAATCAATGGCAAGTTTTTATAACTAAGCACTGTGAACTGAAAACGGTCTTGCTTTTCTATGTTATATAGGTGCAGTCTTCTGGAGAGGACAGAATACTTGTGATGGGAGCAACAAACAGGCCACAGGAGCTTGATGATGCTGTTCTCAGGTATAAGAATGTCTCTTCTCTTTTATGAGTGTGATCATATCATGCTTGTTATGAACAGCAGGTTTTTCTGCTTAGTGTCTTGATCCTAAATTTTTGACTAATTAGGCAAAGCTGTTTGGCAAGAATAAATTATTTAGCTTCTCAGAGGTGCCTCTCTTCTCTTTTGAGATACATCTGTACAAGCATGACAGTCTTAGAATAGTCTAAAGCAGCAGTGTCTCTTAAAACCAAGTCAGTATTTTATAACTCCTGCATCTCTCACACTGCTTTTTTTTTTTTTTATTTGGAGCTTAAAGAAGAAATTTGATGAATGAAATCCAGTACTTATTCTCTGTGACTGTTTGACTTCTGATGTCACCTGCAGTTGAAGTTGTTGCTGTAGATTTGCCGTAGGCCTTTTTTAGCTAAAAGCTTTCATATTTGCTTCTCTGTTCATTCTTGACTGAGGAAAATAGGCATGTCAGTGCTGTCTGCACAAATAATTGCATTTTTAAAAATTCCAGAGACCTCTTGGGTACAGTGAAGAGATGCTTTATGTTACTGAGAGGCAGTGATTGCTTTTTTTTACTTCTAGAGTGTTTCCTCTTTGGGAGGAGTTTCATGACCACATCAGGAGTGAGGTGACACCAGAAGCTCATGCATGTTGATTTTGCTTTTTTTTTTTTTTTTTTAACTTTGAGTTCTACTTCCTAGAATTAGATGATGGAAGTGAAATCTTTATATGTATCAAGCCAAATGTTAGATCCATATGCATTACAAAACCAGAAAAGTGTATGTGTATTTATGTATGTGTTTTTTCTAGACGATTCACCAAACGGGTATATGTATCTTTACCAAACGAGGAAGTAAGTACTAGTTTCCATGTGTTTTCTTTGATTTGAGATGCGTTTTCTATGAATCAAAACAGAAGCCTCAAAAAAGTGTTTTACATGTTGTTTTTAAATTGCCCTGGATGACTGCAGTTTGGCAATTTAATTTCTGGCCCAACCTGGCCACATAAGCTGTGCTTTAATTCTGGCAACTATCTTAAGCTGTTGCATTTTTCTATGCTTGCTACTAGCAATTTTAGTAGTCATTGCTCAGTATTAGTGAGATGTTGCTTACATACTGGCAGGCATGGACAAGTCTGAAATAGGGCTTGTAGGAGCAGGTTTGGTTGGCAGGAGGGAGTATTTATTGCAGAAGATGAAGGTAACTTTCTTAATGTGGTGGTTTTTTTTTTTTCAGTTGAACAGCAGATTAGGACTTTTGGTGAGGATTCTAACATGTTATTCCACACCTCTTTAGAGCCAGCGTGATCCGTGTTCTCATTATTAGCAAATCCCTTTCTCTTTCTCTGAAGAGATTATTTTATACAGTCTAATCACAAAAGCACTACAGGCAAACTTAAGTCAGTGAAGCACAAAAGCTAGCCTGATGAGCATGTAGTTCTGTTATTGAAATAAAATTTTAAGTGTACCATGAAAATCAGTTTTACATATCGTAAATGTATCATCTTTTCAGACGAGATTGATTTTGTTAAAGAATCTTCTAAGCAAACAAGGAAGTCCGTTGACCCAAAAAGAGTTGGCACAGCTAGCGAGGTAAGTATTTTGTGACTATACTGAATAAATATACTCATTTACTAAATTTATTCACGCTGTTTTCTTCCCTCAAAATTTATCTGATGTTGATCTTCAGGAAGTGACAATATTGAGAATGCAATGTATGCATTCTGAGAAGATGTTCTTCAGTCAGAGTATAGGAAATTGTTTTCCTTTCATGATTCTGTATACGTATGTATATATTTTTTTCACCCCTATGCTACATAATTGGGTTTTTGTTGTTGAAACACACTCATCAATAGTTTTATTTCTGAGAAGCGAGGAGATGCTTCTTTCCACACATCTCCCCATCAGTCCAGCTCTCTTCCATAATGTAAAAAGTCAGTACCTGTTTTGCATTTGTTATGTATTTCAAATCACAAGCAGCTTTTCTTTCATTCTGTTGTTGGGTTTATTGAAAATATTACCAACACAACAGAGCAAGTATTGAGTAATTTTATGTTCTTTTCAATTTCATGTTTGTTTGAAAAAATGAGAGCTTAGTGTTCTTACTGTGGAACAAAGTTTTGTATAATCCTCCTGAATAAATTTTCTGTACTTGAAGGATGCTAGCTCAAGCCACACTTAAGCTACAGTAGTAGCTAGGTGAAGGAAGGAGATAACAATTTGGATTCTAACTACTAATTTATGCACCAAGTTACAAATGCAAATGAAGCACTCTTTTTTTTTTTTTAATAAAAGAGTATAATCAAAAGACTGAAGTTGAGGGCCCTCTGTGTTCCAACTGATGTATATTTTTTGTTTCAGAAGAAATTGGAATTTAAACTCTTTCATGATTCTGTGAGGTTCTCTTATCTAATCTGCGTTTCTTTTACTAACTAGAGCAATTATCTCCAGAAGGCTGGATGTCATGGTTTTGTAAATTTCTGCAGATCTGTACTTGAGTCACTTGGCCCTCAACACATCCCGGGATTGTGCTGTCCTGGGTGCTGAATCCAGAATTTGCTCCTGTTAAGTTTCATATATACCTTAAGTTAAAATGGCTCTAAGGTCTCTCTACTCTCAAACGAATCAGTGGCTCCTCCTAATTTAGTATTGTCTGCACTCAACTCCAGTGTCCAGAAATTGAGTACTCCAGGTTACTGAGTTTAAAAAAAAAACAAACAACCAAACAAACAATCAAAGAAACCAAACCATTAAGGAGTACAAGCCATAAAATTAAGCTCAAGGAACCTCACTGGTGACTGGCAGCCAGCCTGATGGTATCTTATTTACTACAACACTTTAAGCACATCCTGTTGGCCAGTTGTTCATTCATTGTATTCTGTACTTGTCTAGCTGTATGCCATGCATTTTGTCCAGAAGGATACTGTGAGACCCAGTATCAAAAACTATTTCTTATTTAAAAAAAAAAAATCCTGTTCACTGCTTTCCCTCTATTCGTAAGGGTGGATAAGGTTGTCATAAAAAGATATTAAGTTAGTGAGATGTGACTTTGTGTTCATGAACCTGTGTTGGTTTTGGCTTCTTGTTATAGCCAGCCTCAGCTCTACGATTGGGTGAGTTTTTCATATTGAAATTGTTTTTAGGTAACTTGTTACTTATATTAGCAGTATCTGTGGCTTCCTAGTTCAGTGGGGAGCTTTATTCTTCTAGATATTTAAATATATTTAAATATTTTTCAGGTGGGGAAAAAAGTGTCTAATTTTGAAAAAACTCCCATAGAGAAATAGGTCCTTAGTTTGGTGGTTTCTAAGGGTTTGGATGACTTGCATGTTTGCCAGTATTACAAGCAAACAAACACGAACAGTAGGTAGCACAAGTAACTTGTTTTCAGTTCACTTTTAACATAACTGTTAATAGTTTTCCCAAATCAATGGATACATTTATATACAAGTTATTGCAAATTATCATTAACAGATTTTCACATTTTAGGTCCCCAAAAGATTAGCAACAAATTTAACAATGACAACTAGTTAAAAACCCACAAATTTAAATAATTGTAGGAAACACCTGTTGATCAAAGAACAGTTGGCTTAAGCTGAGCCCAGGTAAAACTGAAGAGTTTCTCTTTAGGCTCTAAAGAAGTAGTGTATGCTTTTTTCTGAAGGTGTGAAACTGTCAATTGATGAAGTAGTTTCAGGATCTTAACTGATTTTAATATAGAACACAAACTGAGGGGGAAAATTGTTTAAGTTGGATAGGTTGTGTATGTGAGACATGCTTACAGAATCTCCTTTCTCCTTCTGAAAAAGAGCCTGTCCACAGTATTTCCATTCCAAGCAGAAATATATAAAGCTTATCTGAAGCTAAATATGTGAGGTGTTTGGCCTTCTGCTGGTAACTGCTGGGGCTGGGAGTTAGGCGACTGTAACTGTGTCAAGTCACTCTTAGTTGTCAGTTGTGAGTGCTTCCAGCTTTAGATCTCAGTGTTGGAATCATTTGGTGAGTCAGACACGTAAACTGTAAGAAGCTGCTTTGGTACTCTGCTGAAATGCAGACTACAAATTCTGAGAGTTACTTGCCAGTTACTTTTAGAGTATAGTCTCAAACATAGGAAAAAGGTCCTCCACTAGAAATAACTCTGTATTGTAACTTGCTAAACGAAGACATTGCTTTAAAGACTTGGAGTTACTCTGCTGAATTAGTAGATTGATTTACTCCCTGGTATCTGCTAGTCAGCTGTTCCTGAGGGCTTCCGTAAAGAGCTTACTATGAAACTGTCACTTTCAAAACCAAATACTACTGATATTTAGAAGTGTCTGCCTTTGCCCTTTGTTTAGCACGAATATCAGCTAAAAATGCATACTGTTTTACACAGAAGATTGGTTATCAAATCATAGATTTTATGTGGTATTGGATTCTCATTATATTGGGTTATAGGACAGTTGAATTAATTGATGACAAACTAGCGGTAAGATGTTGATGAAAAATGTCAAGCTTCTGTTTTGAGAACAAGTCTCAGGTGGTTGCTGTTGTCTTGCTTTTCCTTGCATTTTAGGCAGGATTTGAATATCTGTGCATAAAATTTTTCTGGAGAATACTTGCATGTAATCAGTTACATTAAATGCACTACTAATTTATTAAATTTGGAAAGCAACGTTTAAATAGTATTTCTTCTGATCAAATAATGTCTTAACCATGTGCAGTTAAAAACAAGGTTTTTTGAAGCAGTTTTTCCCCTCTCCCCTTCTTTTTCTTTTTAAAGAATGACAGATGGATACTCTGGAAGTGATTTAACTGCATTAGCAAAGGATGCAGCACTGGGTCCAATCCGAGGTAAGCTAGCACAGCTTTTATGTTTAGGCTTCTAAAAAATGGCAATACCCTTGAAGACTTAGAAGGCGTTTATCTAGAGTGGTTAAATTAACGTATGCATTTAGATGTACAAGTCTTACTTTGATGGCACATCACTTCACATGCGAGTCCATGTTGAGAAGAGATCACAAATTTTCTTCTACCTGATCATGGCTTCCAAATAAAATATTAATTTCTTTTTTAATGTCAGCCTTGCTGATCCCACCTACGTTCTTTGTACCCTCAGAGCAAAAAGTTTGCTATGCTCTGATACCATAATAGTACTTCAAGAAGAAAACTGTAAAATGAGAAGGGCTACTGGAATGAACTCCCACTAGTACTGTATGCAGTGAGATGCAGTCTTATGTGCCTACCTGATTTATTCCGTATTCTTGGCTGATAGTACGTTTTTGCTTGCTGGGAATTGTGCATGTTCTGCTGGTAGAGAAATGTAGGTCCTAAGAATAAAATGGTGGAGTGCAGCTGTTATACATGGATGCTTCCCTTTGTGAGGAAGGGTGTAGTTCTGCTAACATCCTGTAGTGTATCTGTAATGAGTCACTCTGAGAGCAGCCTGGATGGGAGGGTGTTTAATGGGAAGAAAGAGAAGGAAAAGAAAAACACCACCATATACTTTTCCTTAAGGAAGATTATGTTGATGCAGATAGGTATCTATCTTGTTTGTGGTGGTGTTCCAATTAAAACTACATTTTAGCATGTTTTAATTGTCAGAAGAGGTAGGCTTTCCTACAGAACTCAGTAATCTTTCTTTATTTTCACAGAATTAAAACCGGAGCAGGTGAAGAATATGTCTGCCAGTGAGGTATGTGGTTCCAGCAGTTGTTTTTCCTTTTGAAAGTAACGTGTTCAGCTGAAACTTTTAATGTCCTTTGCTTATGCTTAGGTATCCTACAAAACAGGAGTTGTTTTTTGGTTGGTTTTTTTTGGCTGTTAAATCTTTGCAATGACTTCCTCAATGAAGAAGTTTCTTTAAAACTGTGAGAAGGAACATCTCTCCTCAGATATCAGAGGTTCTTTGTGTAGTTTGGTTATCAACTTTGAGAGCACCTCTTTTTCTCAGAGTCAGTCTCCAGTATTGTTAGTTTCAGCTGTCTGTCCTGTCTCATACTGGATGAGATCAGCATGTTCCCTCATACTGATCTGGAACTTGATGATATCTCTCAGATGATATCAGAGGTCTGTCTTTTGTTGTTGTTTTTTTTTTTTTTTTCTTTTTCAGTGTTACTCTCCCTGAAACTTCACAGAAGTATTATATAAAATGCTTTTTTTTTCTCTTTACGTAAAACAAGTCATTTTAAGAACCTCTGAGCAGTTTTAAATCTCTAAGCCTAGAAAGTAGAAAATGAAGAGATTGGCTCTTATAAAGTCTTCTCCTCGAAAGTACTTGGAAATCAGAGCTATGTAGGGAAAACTGTGGAACGCCTATTGGTTGCTATTTTGGCCTTAGATCAGAGCTACCATCAGTTGAAAATATTTTTTTTCTAGGAATTGGAGAACATCAGTGTGACTTTGTAAGTGCAAGTTTACTTCCAATAGCCTATAAACTCTAGTCCCAGTAAAACCTGGGGGATCAGCACCATTTGTAACATTAATGCTCATTTGATGATGAGACTGCCCTTACACACTCTTTGCCTACCTCCCACTGTTTGGACATATTTCTACATGAGGGAAGGTCTACTTTATAATCATGTTCTCAGTAAACTGAAGGGCATGTGTTGAATCGGAGAAGTGATATGGTAAGATTTACTTGTCTGACAGCCTGCTTTGATCTTGAATACATTATTTGTCGTTTTTTGGGTATGGAGGACCTCTAGTGCCTTGTTCTCCTGGGGCATGAAGTTACGCCTTAAATGTGTTTTAAAAATCCCACGTTTGTACACTTTACTCAGTCTTGTGTCCTTATGTGCATTGGCTTGCGCCACCTAGTGGAATAGGAAGCAGTAACACACTCATGGATTATTAAGTAACAAAACTAACATAATTACCAAATGTATTATAAGAAAAAGCACTGATAATCGTAAATGACGCGAGACTATTGCAGCAGATCATATGAAGCATGTTAGAAGTAAATACTGAAGTACTTATTCAATAAACTGAAGCGTTTGAATTGCTTGTGATCCTAATGTCTTTTGCTTTTCTTTTAGATGAGAAATATTAAATTATCAGATTTCACTGAGTCTTTGAAGAAGATAAAGCGTAGTTTGAGCCCTCAGACACTGGAAGCATACATTCGTTGGAACAAGGACTTTGGAGATACCACGGTGTGAAACACTACTTTAAATGGAACAAAGTGCTGCCTGAGGAGCAGGAGTACAGACTACTGGAAAGCAGCCAAAGTTTACAGGACTTGGCAGATCTTTTGAGTATCTGCACTAAAACTTGAGAATATGAAAAAATTATACAATGTGAAATAAGTTCATCAAAACCTCCTTGCCGTTTAGTGAGGATTTACACACTGTAAGTAAGAGCACAATAGGACTTTGGATAAGTTTCCTACCAATCTGATCATAGTTTGCATATTTTGTTTCAGTTGGAAGGCTCTGATGATATTGATCATTGGAAGCCTTTTTCCCTATGTTGTGTGCGTTGCTTTTGTTTTTAATTCTGCCATGACGTTAATGTCTGGCTTCCTTCCTGATGACTACTAATAGTTAGATTTTTTTTTTTTTTTTAACCTTTGGTTCTGCTTTTGTCTTTTTTTTTATTTTTACCCTTAATGTGCCAAATAAAACAAATTCCCTGTGCAAAGATGAAGAACAGCACTGGGGGATTATGTTTATTAAAATGTAAAGCGCAGCTGGTCTGTTATTATTTGTCTTTTTGTTTAGTTGTACGTGAGTGCATTGTTCACAGAACAGTTCTAAAAAAGACCTTTGATAGCAGAACAGCAAAAAAAAAAAAAAAAGAAAAACTATACGATCAGTTCAAACTGTAGTCATTTTCTTAAAAAAAAAAAAAACAAAATAAAAAATAGACTAAGACGTTCATTTACTGGCAGTATTTTCTCTTAACGCAATTTGTAATGCTTCCATTGATAGAATGTTAGCTTATGCTTATGGTGTGCAACTTGAAGACCAGCTGTTTGAGAGAGTAAGTGATGCTAATTGTCAAGTTTCAGAAGTGTTTCTACTTTGTATTTTGGTCTGGCTACGGTAATTGAAAGTGAAATTTCCATTGTGTAATTTTTTAAATCTACACATTTAACCTTTAAACATAAGGCTACGTGTTTAATACATTGCGAACATTAATGTTTTTATAGCTTTCATATGTTTTGGTTTATATATTAAAGTATGAAACACTCAACTGATCTGCTTTTTTTGAAAGAAACTGCATCTTTGTACAAATACTTGGATTTTTATTATATAAATGACAAGCTATTAAAAAAAAATGCAAACCTTTAAATACTGTAATAAAACATCTCTGCCTTTACTTCTAAAGGCCTGACATCTTGTTTACAAATTCTGCATCAATCAAACACTGAGATGTTTGTAAGGCAGAATACTAGTTCCTTGTTAGAACAGTTTTAAAATTATAAAAGACAACTCTCCCAACTTAGTGATAGTGCGGAGTTGTGTATTGTTTACAATTGTTTTAACTAAATTCATTTATCTGTTTCGTTTCCTTTTGGTCTGAATGGCAAATTTTGTCCTTTTTCCTTTAACTTATTTTATTTAAAGGATTAAGTCTTAAATATTTCGGGTACTGCTCATCTGAAAATTGGCTGTATATATTATAATTTTATATGTGTGAAAACACATAGCTGATGCAATGCAAATACAGCAATACCAAGAGAGGGCTTGGTGTTCGCTGCATGGTATTTGTTACAAGACAGCTGAAGCTGTGTGAAGCTTTTGAGTCTTATACACGGAATATGTTTGAGATTAGTGTGTTTGTTTTTTTTAACCAGGGATGCTTTTAACTTTTTAAAATTGCTTTTAATTTTAATATGAGAAAAGATTGTGTTGCACTAGTATGCCTTTTGAAACCACTTCTAACCTTCTAACCAAACCACTTCTAGCCTTCTAAAGGATGACTCTATCAAATGTGTGTCTGATGTAGATGAAATGTGATTTCTGTTCCCCTGAACAACCTTCCCAGAGAAGAAATGCTGGAAGATTTTTGTTTGACAGATCTCATGTCTTTCTTGCTTTGCCTCAATTCTGCCTTCAGTAGAGTATCTTTGTTTGAGATTTCTGTCTAGTATAATATGTATTTGTCACAGACTTCATAGTGTTAAAGACAGGCATTACTCTCTAATTACCATATGCCAAATAGCTAAACAGATAACAAATGCCTCTAGTTTTCCTACTGATAAAGCTTGCAAATTTTTCTTTGAGATCCTTTGCAAATGGGAACTCTGAGGTAATGCTCCTAGCTGTAAGCGTTCCTAAAAATTTATCAAACTCAATTTTCTTCCATTAAATTTTGAAGAATATAGTGGTATTAATTTCAAATGTGTATTGGCAGGTGATAGGTACCTGAAATGTAGAAGTAGAACATTGCATCTTCTAAAACACCACAAGCAAGCAGCACAAAGGGTCAGAAGCCTGAGCTGCTACCTCAAAAAGGAAAAGAACAACTGGTTCAGGACCGGAGAATGTGTAACACAGTAATGTTTCTTGTACCTATCCTGCCTTAATTATTTTCTGTGTAATGTCTGAATTGAAGCTCTGTGAATGACTTCTGGAACACAGTAAGAGCTTGATTTTTGTTCTGCAACATCAATTTGTCACAACAGCTGTTGTATTTTTTTAGACCATAACCGAGTGCCATTTGGTTCATAAATTGCCTTTAAATTTCATTTACACATTTACACTATTTCCTGAATAGTGTCTTTTAATAATAATTCTGTTCCCCTCAGGATATTTAATTACATCTTCTGTTTTCTGATGTTACATATGCTGAGTAACTTCCAGCTCAATGATTTTCATCTGTGTGCTAGATTAACTATGTATAAAAGCAAATCTAAAAACAGAGTGGGGAGGGGGGAACCCACAACTCACATTTTGTATAGAACTTCGCAACTATATATGTCATAAAACCAGATTATGTTCTAATGCAGTATCTATCTTGAATTAGGTTAGGATAAGCAGGACAACAGCTTGGATGCTTTTAACCTTTGTAAAGGTTACGTTTGCATTAACTCTCTAAACTGACTTTTTTTTTCCTCCCTCCCTGGATGAATCTGTCCACTGCTAATGAATGACTTGACCCACTTCTTAGAGATGATTAGGAAGCAGCTTGTCTGGCTTGCTGCGTATATTTTTTACTGGCCTGAAGTTAAACACTTACTGGAGAAAAGGGAAAAAAAAATGTAATGAGACTGCTGCTTATTTTAAACTATCTTCTTTGCGCATCCTTGCCTGTTTTATTAAGCAGGAAATACCTGTTTTATTTTTCTACCTATTGCAGGAGCAATGTCTTCTAAGGCAGCAGGTTGCTTGAAGTAGTATAGTTATGCACTTAGAAATCTCAGTTGTTCTCTTACTTTGACAGAATTATAGTTTAATGCATTAGGAACAGGTATTCCTCCCCAAAGCTTCTTATCAACTGTACTTCAGAAAGTCAGAAAGTAATAGTTTTGTTGGATATGGCCCTGCAACTTGCTTTATTTAGATACTAAACATGATAGTAACACTTGATAACTGGAATGGAATCTGAATTGGGAAGGAACTCCTCCTCACTGCAGTAATTAAAAGCAGATGCTGATCTCCCTGTTGGATTCCTTTGAATGTGATTAAAATTACAGGTTTTTACACATACAACTTCCTGTGACAGTTAAACTTACCTTCCAGTATAGGAGAAGTTGGTAGTTTTTTTTTCCTGTTCTAAACAAGCAAGTTTTAGCTGGCACAGCTGTTAAGGACTTTGTGTGAAATTTAAGTACTGGGAAGCCAGATACGTTGGCAAATTTAACTGAAGTGTCTGTTTCATAACTGATATGGAAAGCAGTGTTCTGCTTAGGACTTCCTTAACCGCATATGATGAAATTCCTTGTGTGCTAGAATCTTCTACTGTGTTCCTGCAAGACATGGATAATGGCATAGTTGTGCCTAAGATAAGTTTAGTTATTCTAATGCTTTAGTGATGCTTCTGCATGTGGCAGCTGTGGGAGATGGCAAGCACTATTGTAGGCTGCAGATCTTCATTCATTTTGTGGTAGTCTTAAGCTCCTGTATTTTTAGTGCTGGGGACTTCTACCAGTTGTCAGAAATAAAAAGGTAACAAGCAGGCGGTGGAGAACAGTTCCCTTAGTCATCATGCTCATTAGAGGCAGTTACCGATTTCACTGTTAGGCTCTCTTGAGCTGCTGGTTAGTATTGAAGGATGTTGTTTTACTCACCTACTTGAGTTTCCGTGGTCATCCTAAGAGATGACCAATAGATAAGATATTTTAAAATATTTTCTTTTAAGTACTTTAACTATAATTCAACAGGACACGGATGTAAACTAGCTTCCTGCAAAGACAGACTCATCTAAAGTACAGGGAAATGTGTATTATCTTCTTTCTGCTTCTCTTGTAAATTGTAAACTGTCCTGGTGTAAACTGTTTACTTTGTCAATAACTACCTCCTGAGTTCAGCAATAATTGACAAGGTAGACACTGCTCCAGTGAGTGTATCTAAATGTATTGGTTAAACACTGTGGTTCTGTCAGTACTCTTCAGTTTTCATCTTTTTGATTTGCAAGTGTCTGGAAATTTGGTGATTAGTTGTAAGACTTTGTCTTCATAAGAAACGCTTCTAAAAGTTCTGTTTCAGAGATTGGCTTTGAAGAAGGTTGACTTTCTTCGTAGTTGGTTAATACAGGTTTATTCTTTCAGGATGCTAAAGGTGTAGTCTCAGTTCTGCAGGGTTTTTTTTTGTTTTTACCATTTGAAGTGAGAAGTGCTTGAGCTAATGCTTGCGTACCTATCAAGGGGGCTGAGAATATAGAAACTTTTTGTCACACTTCAAATCTTTATTCATGTGAAGGGCTAGTCAGTGTTTTCAGAAATCTGGATTTAAGTGACAAAAGCAAAAGGTGGAGGTGAATCGCTGTACCCTACCCTGCTAAATACGGTGAATAACTCCAGTTTGGGATGGAGTTGATGCTTGTCTTTTGTTGTGTTGAGGGTCTTTATGCTTCATTGTTCCCTAAAGAACGTTTTCTGAAATGTTAAACACCACTTTATTAATAAGCAATGTAAGACAGCATGATGAGCAGTCACATAGCATTAGCTTCACAATAAAATGTTGCATTTATCTTTTTCTTACTGTTCTCGTCTGTTTATCAGGTAAAATGTCCGAAGCTGCAAGCCTTCTCATTAAACCTGAATCTGATTAAATTGTTACTGCTTTAATAAATAAATAAAATCAGGTGTTTTATGCCTACTGGATGATGGAACAATTAATATGTAAATACCTCCTTTAGTTTCTAGAGGACTTGAGTCAAGTTCTTAATACTAATGTAAGCAAGGGCTGCTTCCTACATAAATATACTGAAACTGAAAATATGCTCATCCTAGTCTTGCTAAATCACAGTGAAAAATAGGAGCTTTTACACTAATTATAGTTGTCATCGTGAACAGTCCTGAAAACAGCAATTTCCACTAATTTACTTCACTTCAAAATGCATATAGGTTAGAAATACTCAAACAGACATTGATTCTTTTAGAGAAGGTGCTCAGTTAAATTTAGTGATGAACCAAGAAGCTGAAAACAATGTCCTAGTACTTGCTATATTGGGATCTACAGAGATTGTGGACTTGGCAGTATATCCTGATATAAGTGCGCCAGACTCATTAAAAGATGAATCTTCTCTCATTCTAGACAAGATAGTGTGAGACGAGACTCCATGCCTATTATCAGATGCAGACATATTGCAGATGGAAATCTGTTTATTTCTGTATCTTAATGCCTTAGAGTTGCCAGAAAATGCGAGGGGGAATTTTTTTTTTTCACTGACACTATATTTGAGGAAGTTTCCAAATAGTTTGTGAACTGTGAAATCCAGCATCTTTCCTGCAAGAGCACATGTGGCTTGGGAACAGGCGAGTGTTATGCAACCTTCTGTAAGTCATTTTTCATGGTGTAATGGTAATAGGGAAAATATTACTTGGGTGGTGAAGGCAGAAAGATGGAATTTAACGAAAATTCACCGCAGCTCACGTGAGTGATTTATTGCAGGTGCTGTGGTGTAGCAAGAGAAAAAGGCAGTGGGAGTTTCAGAAGGCTGTGACCAGTCTCATGAGCCAAGTGTGTTGTTTCACCCAAATATTTCTAAGATCTATTCTTATTTTTGCAGATGTATGTTATAGGAACAACATATTGTGCCTACAATGTAACATTATCATTGTAAGACCTGTGATTTCTAAAAGGCCTCAAATTTGCCTCAGTTGTGCGATATGGTTTGTGGCAGGCCATTAGTTCTGCTATGTGTAAAATGCTGCTGTCACTGTGCTGTTAGGTGCAGCGTTTATCTTCTCTGAATTTTATGACATGCAGTTTCTCACAATTAGCTTGGGGAAGAACGAGAAAATAAGAAAAATAATTTTAAAAATCTGGTAATGCATCAATAGCGAAGTTGCCAAACAACTCTTTGTGGTGTGTACCATACATCCACGATGTTACCCTTCTCATTTTTGGGGTCACGAATTTGCAGTTTTAACTTCATGACCTGTCATGCCGGTTTTAGGTATATTTTTGTTCGGGAGGATTAACTGAACGAGACGGCGGAGAAACAAAGCTGCCCGCTGTGGAGTGCGATCCCCGGCAGTGAGAGCGTCCTCGAGCTCGCTGTGTGCGGTGCGGGAGGGCAGGGAAGGGACGGAACCGCTCGGACGCGTGAGGCGCCCGTGCCCAGGCGGAGCGCCCCACCGGCGACGCTTCCATTATACGTCACATCCGGTTCCGCGCGCGCCCCCTAAGGGTCTGCTCGTTGCTACAGCGACGGAAGCCCCCTCCGCCTCTTCCGCTCTCGCATGGCGCCGTCTCTTCCGGTGCGGGGAGTACTATGGTGAGCTGGACGCTCCAGGGAGAGACGGGGCGGGCACTGTGGGTGGTGGTAGTGGAGTGCTGAAGGAACCGGGTCGCGGCTCCCGGGCAGGCCGGGGGGGTTCCAGCTCGGAGCGCGTCGTCTCTCATCACCCCTTGCGGCGCCTCTCTCCCGCCCCGCTCCCGGGGCAGCCCCGCCGGGCCCGCGGTGACGTGGCCGCCCAGGTTTTCCTCGCCGGGTCGGGTCGGATCTCCATGGGCACGGGCCGGGGCGTCTCCGCCGCAGGTGGCTTCTCCGGGGCCACTGTGGGAGCAGGTGGGGGTGCTCCTTGGCGTCGTGGGGAGGGCTCGGTAGTGATTTGCCTGGAGAGAACACATTAAGTGCTGGGCTTTTGCCTCGGGGAACGTACGTTTGTAGTCTGTGATACTGCTTGCTACTCGTGGTACTGAACGAAACGTGGGTGTACCTGCAGATACTGAGAGTGGCATGAAATACAGCTGTGTTGACAGGCCTGTCTGTAAGCTGATTGAGTCTGGTTAGGTAACCAGCTTGGAAACGTCTCTCCTGTCTTGAATTCTGGTCTGTGTCAACGTGAGGCTTGATTATAAGTCAGTAATCGTCTTGTAGTAACAGAACATGTAAAATCGCTATTGAGAGGCACTGTTGAATTTAACATTAATTGTATCAACAAATCGGAGTGAGCTTTTGTTGTGGAAATAGTTCATAAGTGAAGTGTTTGTTTGTTTGTTTGTTTTAATTTAAACTGGGGTTTGAATAAAATATTTAATTAAACTTTAACTTTCTTAAGGGGACAATACATCTGTTCCGCAAATCACAGAGATCATTAGTTGGAAAATTAACACATGAATTTAGGCTGGTTGCAGCAGATAGAAGGGTGAGTATTTGTTTTGGAAACAAATAATAAAGATATTAGCTGTGATAAGTTGAGACGCACTATTAATTTAAGCACATTGTTGGAAATATCTTTTAAAAAAGTAGTTGTACTTTTTAAAAGAAGTGATTATGATTTAGATTTTGTTTCGCATTGAGCTTACATATCAGATATTAAGATTATCACAATAATGCTGTCTGCTATAAATACGTTTGCATGCCAGAGTGCACAGATATGACATTATTATTAGCACTGTGAATAATAACAATGCTTTTCTGTTTTTAAATTGAGTTGCACTTTCTGTTAAGTTGGAGCCCTGTGGCCTGTCCCCAATAATTAATTTTCCCCAGAGTTGTGCTTATGTTTAATGCATTAGGTAGAACTGTAAGCTGAAGCTGCACAGGTGGGGTCAAAGTTCTAGCGTAAAGAATGGAACCCGCTTAGATCTCTTGGCTGTACTTCTCTGTCAGAAACGGAGGTCAGGAAATAGAAAGCTGTTAGAATTCTGTCTTTAAACTTCAGGTAGAATGTGTTACAATTAGATGTGGAGGGGTGTTTTTTCAGACCAAAAAATGTTTTAAGTGTAGTACACAATGCTGCTTGAAAATGAGTTTGAGGACAATCTGTAAAATTAAAATAGAAAATGAGGTTGTTGCCCTAAAGTGAGTTGCATGTTTCTGGGAGAGGCATAGTACTGCTTGCATGATGAAGTGCTACAATATTGGGGTTATTTTTCAAACAAGATAGGTACATTTTTGTCTTGTAAATCTTGGAAGATGTAAAATATGTGTTTATTCTCCTCAACAGTCCTGGAAGATCCTGCTGTTTGGTGCTATAAATTTAATATGTATTGGCTTCCTGCTAATGTGGTGCAGCTCGACAAACAGTATAGGTAGGTGGCTTTCTTTCAATGACGCTTCTAACAGCTACACTGTGTTTCTGCACTCATGAAGTTCCAGAGTACCACAACACAAAGCTCTGCGCATAATGGAGTTAGGTGACTGAGAAGCCAGGTCTGGAAAGTGCCTCCTTTTCATTTGCTATGGTTGTTGTGGAAGCATTTCTTGCAGAGAGGTGTGCGAGGATTTCCAGACTTCTTGTTGATTTTTCTCCATGTAGCACCCTCTGCCTGTAAGGCAGCAAAAAACAGAATTCTAAACTAATCCTCAAACCTGTTCCTTATAGAAGTAATACTAGCAATGTGGAGAGATCCTCATTTGCAGTTGGTTGAAAACATCTGTAGTGTGGCAAAAACGTTCTCTAATTTCAGGAGTGCCCCTTTTTTGATGTTTTGTATTTTTCCTATTTTTGTACAGGGGCTCCAAGATGCTCCCTATCAGCAGTACTGAAAGTAGAATGCCCTATATATTTTCAGTTTGCGATTATAGGTATTATTGCTCTTTTAGATGAACTAGCAAAACAAGTGAACCTACTTTTTGCTGCAGTAATGCGTGTAAGAGATCTCTTGCTTTGGCGGAGTGTGCGTTACTAGAAGGTCTCTCAACTTTTCTGTGTTTAAGTCCTTAGTCACAACTATTTATTCCTGGTAGCTTAATACCAGCTGGGTATTATAGTAGAATATTATGTAGCTGGGCATTTAGTAGAATTTGGATTGCCGTAATCAACCTGTTCATAAAGTGAGAGATGCTGGTATTTTCAAAACATTCATACTACGTGCACATAGAAAAAAGAGAGTACTCTACAGTATCAGCAGAGGTCATTTGTTTAGATAGAAAATGGCATAGAGATGCGGTAGGGGGATTTAACAGAAGAATACGAGTGACTGAAAAATTATAGTAAGTTTTAAATCTCTGCTTTTTTACAGCTTTAACTGCTTACACATATTTGACAATCTTTGATCTTTTCAGGTGAGTTTTTCCCATTTAATCTTACAGTTCATTTGCGTCTGGTTTTGTTTATTTATATGCATAGAAAATGTATTTACAAACACATACCAGTGAATCACCAGTGATGGAACACCAGCTGGTTTACATGTAGTTTAAATGGATGTAAAATTGTACATCACGATAAATAGAGGAGAACCACTGTAACTTTGCTGACAATGATTAGATTCCTTTGTGAATTTCATAGACTTTCGCTTTGTACTCTTCGTTTGTAAGTGTGATGTCAGGCAATATTAAAAAGATTTTCTCAAAATACTTTTCCCTGTTAGACAGATTTAGGTCTGACCTCTTGTTGCCTCTGGTATCCCTTCAGAGAAACTCAGTTTGCATGCAAAATAAACACTACACTACATGTTGCTTATCGAGATGTCAGTGGAAAATGCATTACATTTGGGGTTGTGACAAACTTGATTTAGGCTGAGCGATGTTCTGTGCTGAAGGTTGATGGTAGCCTTTGAAAGTGCAGCATGTCCTAAGTACAACGTTGGCTGTTTCCTGATATAAGGACTTAGACTGGCTACCAGTATGCTAGTGTTCTTTGCTGTCCATTTTCTGGGGACAGCTTACATGTCTTGGCAACATCCCTTTTGTTCCAAACGGTCTTTTCTGGATTCACTGGAAACCTCATTGGGATAGTGATGGAAGGGTTGAGTTCATGGTAAAATGTTAACGCTTGGTAATTCAGTTCTCTTGGCTGAAATGTATGTCTGTAGATCTCGGAGTTTGTGAAAGCCATAGTTGTTTATTAGAGTCTAATTCTCTTTTTTTTCCAGTTTGATAACATGCCTAATAAGCTACTGGGTAATGGTGAAGAAACCCAGTCCAGTCTATTCGTTTGGGTGAGTACTATTAGCAAGATTCAGTGTTTGATAATACAGCATTTGATTCATTGTTGAATATCCTTGCTCATGTTCTGTAACAGCCACCACAGACAATTGATGTGTATAAAGACTGGTTCTCTAAAGAACAGGCACAGTATACAGGAGGAGAGGAAAGGGAAAAAACAGGAAGAACAAGTAAGGAATGTGTAATGTTAAGCTGGAATTGTAGTCTTTCTTCTGTCAGAACAAAGGTTTGTTTGTGCTAATTGGAATTTTGGCTTAAATTGAAAAATGTGCTATGTTGTGAATTTCCAGTTTCTTTTCATCTGCTTGAAAGAATTAGAAATAGTAGGTCTATTCCACTTGCTTCTCCACAGACCACAATGCAGTCAGTGAATTGTTAAACGTTCAGTGTTCCTAAACTTAATTCTTTAATTTCAGGTTTGAGAGGTTTGAAGTTCTAGCTGTATTTGCTTCTACAGTTCTGGCACAGCTTGGTGCTCTTTTTATACTGAAAGAAAGGTAGGGATCTGTATGTTTTTCTTTGATTTCTCTTGTATAAGAAGATAGTCCGTGTTGAGTAAAAGCATATGCATTCTACAAATGCTATCTGTAGTGATAAATTGTAGAGAAAAATATTGACAAACTTAACCTCTAACTTATATCTATTACTCTGCACTGAGACTTTAAATGGAATGATAGGAATTGGTAATTGGAACTTAATAACTGTCAAGGAAAAGATGGTGTTTTTAGGAATGATATTTTCCAAGTGCTGTTAGGAATTTGATGTGATGTGTCTCCCTATGCATCTCAACTTACTAAGTTAATTACTAAATGAAACTTTTTTTTTTCCATAAGTTGCACCATGAAGTAAAGCAACTTCTTAATATGTTAAGGATCTGAATGCTTAAACTAGCAATTTCATCAGTCCCACAAAATTTGCTCAAGCATTAATTTGATGTACAAGAGGTTCCAGGTGGAGGTGGTGTTTCAGGTGTTTAGCCTTAAAATTATTTAATTCTTAAAAAATGAAAAAGCTTTTGTTAACACCTAGAATGGAGGCAACTTATCTTCCTTTTTCCTTTTCAGAGGTTCTGTTTCCTCTCTCAAGGCATATATTAACAACATAGAAACGTTACAATATTAGCTGATCTTTTGTCCCAAAATACACTGGAATAGATTTTAATAGGGAGACAACATCTAAGCCTCCAACTTTTCTGACGTTGGTTTTAGGACATTCCCAAAACTTATCCTAGGTTTCTCTTCGTTACAGCAGAAGTTTATTTCTTATCTCACTGGTGGGTAAGAACACAACTTTGTATCCCCACCATAGAATCCAATGTCTGCTTTATTTGACCTTGCTTAGTGAGAAGCTGTAAGTTGAAGATTTCAAACTCTGTTTTGATTACCAGCAGTAACAGTGATGAGAGTTGCAGTGTTTTCTGACACGTTCATTTACAAGCATCTTTTAAACATGTGGGCAGTACCTATGATAGCTGTTGTTTACGTGGTACAGTGTGGAAATAATTGGAAAATCTACCCTGCTTCATCTCAGTGATACATATTATCATCACTTCAAAAACTAATGTGCTTACTTAAGTAATTCGATTTTCCCAATATTGTATCTGTTAGTTTTGTTTATGGGTGGCAGCTATTTATTCAGAATGTAAGAAGTGTGCTTCAGTTGTCAAGTCTTTATTGTGTAATGTAACTCAAAGTTTCCATTGTTTTTGTAGTGCAGAGCGATTTCTGGAACAACCTGAGATACACACGTAAGAAATTGTTTTGATATGTGAAATGATAGGTTTTTCGCTTTCCCTCTATATTCCTAATTCTCAGTCTAGCGTGTTGTAGTGGTGGAAATGCTAAGTCATTGCCTGAACCAGTGGTTGAGCACCTGGTAGGATGGCAGGGCCAACCCAGGGGAGCTCAGGTGCAAGCAGTGCGTCTGAGTGTCGAGAACAGTTGGAGTCAGGATCCACCCCTTCCCAGACCTCATTTACGGGAAAACATTAGGCATTTGCTATCTGTTGTTCTTTGTCTCCCTATAATTTTACAACATTTTAAAGGTAGGCAGTTAATGTGACTTTCTTTTATTGACATTTGGAGGTTAGGTGCAGAAGAGAAAGCCGGGTTCCTGCTCACATTGTTGGAAAGACTCTGTGTGAGCATACAGGCCTGCTAGCTGCTGACTGGCCTCTCAGCGCATTGGTAGTTTGGAAAACGTTGTAGTATCTGCTGCCTCTTGCCAAATCATACATTAGGAGGCCTGGTGTGTTGAAGGGAAAGATGCTGTAATCATTAGGGAACTGGATTTATTACCAAGGTGATGATGACTGCAAAGAACATAGGAAAAGGTAAAGAAGGGGTGGAAGATGTGGTGAAATTGTAGGTTTAGTAAAGAGTAGAGGCCCTGTGCCCTTTCTGTAGGAAAACAAATGTTATTATTTCTGCTAAAGGGGCAATGTATTTATTAAACTTCAAAGGACAGTGTGTGTAAATATATACCTGCATGTATGTATATGTACGTGTATGCATACTCGCATGTGCAGTTAGTTACTCAACATTATGTACATCCTGTTCAATGTGAGGTGATAATGTTAATGCATGATATTTGGAGATTGCGTTTTTCCCCCTAAAACGCTAATATGCTGTCAGTTATTAGACAACATGCTAATTTATCTTACTTTCGCTTTTGATTTCAATGAAAGCTACCAAGAGAAGTAGTTAGCAGTAATTACAGCTTGGTTTCATGCATTTTGTCGATAACTTGAAATAGCCATCTTTTTTTTTTTTTTTCCCTCTCCCTAGGGGGCGACTACTAGTTGGTACTTTTGTGGCTCTCTTTTTCAACTTATTTACAATGCTTTCTGTGAGGAACAAGCCTTTTGCTTATGTCTCTGAAGGTATGTGATGAAAATATATCAAGAATTAAGAAAAGGTTTTAATGTTCCTTTTTTATGAAGGAGTAACTTGTCTGGTTAACTTCCTTGACTTGCTGGTACATGTTGCCATTACTCGTGAACTTAATGCAGTTTGGAATTGCGTTCCGAATTTCATTGCTAGTTTGCTTACATGGCTCTCAGAATTCTATGTAGCTGTTGCTGAAAACTGAGTATGATCATAATGCTAAAATACCCTTTATTTTCTATCTTTTAAATTCAAAGTCGTATTTCAAATTTTACTTCTAAAACATTTTGTTGGTTTTTTACTTTTAAAACATTTTGTTGGTTTATTCATGGATTGAAAATAAATGAATGTAGTAACTCCTTCTTAACAGTACTTTTACCTCCCACTTTTCCACTGTGAAATAATCTTGCAGACACTCTCACTAACTGCTGAGACACTGTTGAGTATTTTGAATACTGGTCAAATGGGAGAAGTCGTCTTACTTTTCCATGCTTTTCTGTATGTTTTGCCATACATAATGCTTCATTTCAGTGACTGTAATTTTGTGTAAATTATTTAGTTATAATTACTATGTGTGCACTATACTTTATGTAACGTAGAGATAACTATGTTGAACATAACCTGAAATTATTTTTGTATTTAGTCAGTTCAGGTTGTTATACGAAACAAGTGTTTTACTTACTGCCTAGAAAAGCAGAGCTTAGTATTGTTAATATGACAGTGATTCTGCTGAGATGCATTTATTTATTCACAATGTAACAGGTTCTTCCCTTAGAATAAAACTTGAAGTATTTTCTGAAATGGATTGCTTTACTTGTAGTCATTTCATTAACTTTCTTTTGAAGCTGCAAGCACGAGTTGGCTTCAGGAGCATGTTGCAGATCTCAGTAGAAGGTAAAGCTCTGTTTTTACAGCGGTTAACTTCTGGGAGGCAGTGTTGTTTTTGTGCATAACAGCAGTTTTGAAAGATGTTGAGACAAGACCTGTTGCATTTTATTGGTTTTTAAAGCGGTGTTATCTACTGTTCCAACATGTGGACTCCCGCCAAAGCATCAACTCTCACATTTCCAAGATGTGTCAGTCTCATAGAAATACATTTTTCTGTGTAACCTTCCTTTTGAATGCGTTCAGTACATTGTACGTAATTCTCCTTGGAAGAGGTGCAGTAAGCTAGCTTTGCTTGGTAAAGACCTGAACTGCGTTTCTCAACAACTATTACCTATCTGATCAATGTATCTTAGAGTGATTTCTTTTTAATTACTCTGTAGAATAAGCAAGCAACTGGGATGATTGCAGTTTAAATGTGATATGTGAAATTGGCTATGGAATCTCCTCACCTGTCCAGCAGAAAACTGGAGAGCCTGCGTCTTCCAGGCACTGATTCAAAGTTTCTTATTCATCTGAGCTTTTAACTCTCCTGCTGTACTGTTATCTGAATGCAAGACAACATCATTTGCAAATATGTTTGTCAGATATCAGAAGTGTTTATTTTTAATTATATGTACCTTTTCAAGTATTTGTGCTGTTGATATGAAAATATGTATGTCAAACTGTAATGTAAAATGTTACGTATGAGCAGAGTTAGAAGGGCTTTTAGGGTTCTTGGAGGTATCATTTGCTGTGACTGCAGGGTGTCACGTTCTGAAGTAGTGGGTCTAACTCTTATGCATTCTGTGGTTTGAAAGTAGTGATGAACAACTAGCTAACAGCTGCTTGTTTGGTTTTGTTTCAGTATTTGTGGAATCATCCCAGGACTGAGTAGCATCTTTCTACCACGGATGAACCCTTTTGTCTTGATTGATATTGCTGGAGCTCTGGCTCTTTGCATTACGTATATGCTCATTGAAATCAAGTATGTATAGTTGTTGTTTAATGAAACTCATTTTGTATCCATTCTATGGGAAGCTACTTTTTCTTATGTGAAAAGAATGTTCTCATCAAAAACTGTAATATGTATGAATGAATTTGCAGTTGCGTTAATGTATTTATCGCTTCTCAAAGAGACATAGTTAAGATCTTCTCAAGATGTATATAATTTCTTCTGGTTTTTTTCGTTCTTTTAAAGTCCTCGTGCCTTTCAAAAATAGCACTCCATTTTTTCCCTTATTTTTTTTCTTTCTCTCTAGCAATTACTATGCTGTAGACACAGCATCAGCTATAGCAATAGCTTTGATGACATTTGGTACCATGTACCCCATGAGTGTCTACAGTGGGAAAGTACTGCTCCAGGTAAGGCAATGTTGCAAAACAATTTTGGGGGGGGATTTCAGTTCAGTTAAATGTCCTTATCTGTTTTAAGGATGTAAAGGGGAAATGTTCCAAGAGGAGTGTTTGATAAAGGGCCAGAGAAATTGTAAAGACAGTAGAAGTGTTCAGCAGGAAGTAATAAGAATGTATTGTGTCACATCATTGGTCTTGTGTAGATAAACTGTTTTTAAAGGCTGTTATTTAACCAGAGCCAGTTAATCTTTAGTGTAACTTTTTTTTTCTTTTAAAGACAACCCCACCACATGTGTTTGGCCAGTTGGATAAACTTCTTAGAGAGGTAAGTCAGTGCCAGACAAGATAAATGACATGTCATGCACAGCCAGTATTAAGTAAGCACTGAGGAGTATGAAGAGTTTTTATGACTGAATAATCCAGGATGATCGCTCAGGGACTGCTTAATTTTTTTTTTTTCCCGAATGTAGAAAATATGGAGTTTATTATCTAAAACAAGTATTGTCACAGAGGTGTCTGGAACATACCTTTTCTAGCGCTGCATGCTGTTGGTTGGTTGATTCTTTTAAGTTTTAACCTGCTGTGCAAGAGGCTTACCAATGTAAGTTGAGGGAAAGAGGAGTAAAGAATGCTGTTCACAGACAGCATATCAGGTTTAGACGGTGTTTCTGTTTCACAGTGAGAGCTACTTTAACCTGAGCTACTGAAATCCACTTTTCTGATGGATTTGGATGTTTAGAGATAGTGCTAGGTAAATGTTAATGTTACAATTAACAGATCTGTTCCATATTGTAGTCTGTAGTTTGTTGTTTCATTAATGAAAATGCTGGTGTTCAGCTGTGTGAATAAGTACATTTCTAAGAAGATCTGAACGTTCCTAACTTTTCATATTTCTGCATATTTGTGGAAAATTAGGTTTCAACTTTGGATGGTGTCTTGGAAGTTCGAAATGAGCATTTCTGGACATTAGGTTTTGGCACGTTGGTAAGTCATGTCTTTGCTGTCTTTTAAAAAGAAGTATTATTTTTATTTAAATAAAAGTAGTAAGATGATTCTTTTAAAGAAAAAGAAAATATGGATTGAGTCAGTGCTCAGTCTTTTTCTGTGATTTATTTAAAAAAAAAAAAACAACAACTTATTTTCTCCCACCTTAGGTTTTTAAAAGCTTTGTTGTTGGCTAATACTATTCATGTATGTATCAGCTCTGAATTAGAGCGTTTCAAACTTCATCCTGTATTTTGGCACTCCACATGATAGTAAAGACATTTTTCAAAATGTGTGAAACCTCTGTGAGGAGAAAAAAAACTGTAGACCTCTTTGTATAAAAGGTCTGCAATATTTTCAGCATTTATAGGCAACAGGAAAAAAAAAGTGCAACACAACTACAGCTGTACGCTGATATTCTAGTGAAAGAAAGAAGGCCTTTTTAGTGGTCTAGAATGATTGTGAACGACTCAGTTATTCTTGAATTGATTCTGGTATGTTGTGATAGTCAGAAAATTAGCAGAGTTAGATTTCTTTTTATTATTTCTACTTCTTAATCCTTCCATTAAGCTACTTTTTGGAGGGAGAAAAAGGGCTTGGTCAGACCTTTGCTTGTATATTTACCTACTGGCACCTTCCAGATTGCAGTAGAAACTTCCAGAGACCTGGGTATGCTCTTAACTGCTCCATCTGATGTAAAAATACCCTAAATTCCTAAGCTACTGTGAACCATCTTTTATTAAATGTGAACTGAAAAAGGATGTGAGGGGTTCATTTTGTGTACCCTTTTGCATCAGTAGTGCAAGGTGGGCAATGTAGCATTACTGAGAGATAGGCAGTTATAGCTTGCAGACATATACACTTTAAGGAGAAAGTCAGTCTGAGTTCCCTGAGGGGCAGTGTCTTTCCTTTGTTCTTGCTAGTGGTTTCATTTTTAGCATTTGCCATGCATTTTGTTGACTTTGTCTTCTGTCTACTCCAGCAGCCTGGTGATGATATGTTTCCTTGAGTGTGAAATTGGAATTTGTCTGCGCTTTCTTCTTTTCTCGGGCCTTTTTTGTTGTTGCCTTTTGTTTTCATGCCATCGCATGTTGTATTTTACTGTTCAGTTTGAAGACTCTCTGCAGTTCCTGAATAATGATCTTGGTTTGTTCACGAGGTCAACACATTAGCAAAGATCAAAATCTGTTCTAGTAATGGAATTCTTGGATATGCTTCCCAGTTTAGTCAGTAATCTCCACTGAGAAAGGTCTTGGTGTGATTCTCTGCAGGATAACTTTGCTGCTTCTTGAATGCGTGCGGAGAATCTTACGAAGGTGGCGGTTAACAGCCAACTTATTTTTATCATTTTTTTAGGCTGGATCTGTCCATGTCCGAATTCGGAGAGATGCAAATGAGCAAATGGTACTTGCCCATGTCACTAACAGATTATACACATTGGTCTCAACCTTGACTGTTCAGATTTTCAAAGACGACTGGATCAGACCTACCTTATCATCTGTGCCTATTGCAAACAATATGCTGAACCTTTCGGATCACCATGTTATTACAATGCCGTCTTTGAAAGCTGCTGACAACTTGAACCCTATTACATCTACTCCAGCAAAGCCCAGCAGCCCGCCACCGGAATTTTCTTTCAATACACCGGGCAAAAATGTGAATCCAGTTATCCTTTTAAACACTCAGACAAGGCCCTATGGATTAAGCCTTAATCATGGATCCACACCTTACACCAGTGTACTCAATCAAGGATTTGGAATACCAGGAATGGGAGCAACTCAAGGATTCAGAACTGGGTTTACAAATGTCCCAAGCAGATATGGAACAAACATTCGTGGTCAATCCCGACCATAATAAACAGCATTATTTATTGTACTTAAGGGTATTGACTTAATTATTTTATTACCCAATTTTTATGAACATTTGGAATGTCAGAGCATTCTAAATGGCTGGGAACAAGTGCATTGTTCATATTCGTGAAATGGTTAAATTGCTTTTTTTTTCTTTACATTAACAGTAGCCTGTGTAATGCCACAAATGTTTTCCAGACTTAGGATACTTTACAGTTTTTATAGCGTCCACTTTTGTTCGGCTTTCTACTCACTCTCTTCTTTTTTTTCCCCAAGAATGTATCAAGATTACAGCACAACTACATAAGAGAGTAAATTTGCGACTAAGTGATGTTTTTTTACTCATGAGAACAGCTTACTGAGTACTGAATGGTTGAGAGAAAAGAGAACCGCAGATGTGCGAGACTGTTTTGATTGCTGTATTAAACCACCTTCTGGCAAAGTCACAATTAGTTTTTCCAGGGTTGCAAAAGTCTATCAGTATTCATATTGTGGCCATTGTAAGGACAATCCAACATTTCAGATTCTAATTAATTTTATGAGACGAAGTTTTTAACACTTTTGTTGATGCCTTTATAGAAATCCAGATGGCTCAGCAACCATTTTATAGCTGTAAGTTTTCCATATCCATCTCCGATATTTCTTTTTGATTTAATTTCAAAATTACTTAGCAATATACTGGGAAATAAAGGATTTCAAACTTAAGATTTTACAAGCACCTCTTTTTTACAGTTAACCCTGTTTAAGATACAGAACAGATGTCTGGTTTGTTTCTGAAGCCAGTATTTCATTTTTCACTATGGAAAGTATTCTCTGATTTGTGACTTTGTATTTTTGCCTCTTTGTATTTGTCCTGTAGTTTCAAGAGAAAAAGATTACCTACTTCTCTGCCGAAGTTTCTGTCCATAATACTGCCAGTTCTTACAGTCAGTGCTGGAGTGCTTAACATTCGGGGCACACTGGGAACAAGACTGCCTGACTATCTCTGCTTTTGCATTATTGTTCTACTGTGCCTCTAGAAAGGCCCTATTTCTTCACGGCCTTTCTCAGAAAGATCTTCCCTCTGCTTGCTTTTTCTGTTCTGCTCTAATGGTAACAGGGAAAGGCTTTGTAGAAATACATGAGGGGTTTTTTTTCTGTCCTCCCTTGCAATACAGATCTTTTAATTTCCCAGCCAGTACCTCCTTTGCATTTTCTTCTGCATCTCTTGGCTGTTCAGGAACGGGTTGCCCATTCCTATGGTTTCACTTGCAACTCAGGGTGCTGTGTGTTGGCTTGCACCTCGTTGCTGTGTATCCAAAGTCTCTTCATTTGTCCCAGGCAGAGAGCTGTAGCATCTCAGGGACTCCAAGTGTAATTATGTTTGTTACCTGAAGATAATAAGTTTGGTAGAGAAAAACATCTTGTTCTGTCCAACTGAGTTGAGAAGCAGCCACCTTCATTTGAATTTTCAAGATCTGTGGCCTCTTAGTATTGGCTGAGGATTTTTTCTTTTTTTTTTTTTCATGTTTTTTCTCTGCTGCCTCTGACACATGGAGAAGGGTGGCACTCCTGCAAACAAAGCAAGGTGACATTCTGCACGGAGGCCCCTTGCTGGGATTTTGTAGGCTGAGGGTAGCGTCCGGGCTGCCACTGGCATACAGCGATGTAAGTTACACATGGGGGATCTAACTCTGTACTTCATTTGCAGCAACAATAACAGTTTCACTGCTGTCTTTGAATATGTAACCATCATGAAAACATGCATTTCAAAGTCATGGCGCTCCGAGGTCGGCGTTAGCTCCATAACTACCATCCTCTCATTGCTCTGTGTTTGTGTGTAGTCTGTTGGATGTGCCGTTGCTGCGTGGAGGCTCACAGAAGTACAGAACGCTTCGACAGATTTCCTGTACCTCCTGGGTGCTGAACTGGGCTGCACTCTGCACCACCTGCAACAGCGTAGTGCCAGCAGAATGTTTACATTTACTACTCTCACGTGGCCTGTTGCAGAATTGTTCCTTATTCCAGTTTCATAAGCGACTTTTCCTTTTTGGTGACGTTTGAAATATATTGTATTATATTGATTACATGCCTACTTGTTTTTAGTAGAAACTTAAAGCTTCGTTTTATCAAAAAACAAATAAAAAATGAAGCTGATCTTCGATTTAAAATGCGAAGGGAGAATGGAAGCCCAGAATTCTGAGTGCAATATAATTACTTTAACGAAACTATTTTTTGAGTGATTGTTTATATATATCGGATGTGCAGATGATGAAGGTTCTTTTAGAGATTAGGACAGCTGTTTAGCTGCTTTATTGTAATGAATATAATTCAGAATATTTGTTAAATCGACAGAGAGTGAAATGCCTCCTTTTATAAGAGGAAAATAAAATCAGTGTCATCCGTGAATGACAAGGAAGAAAATGGTAATTTGCGTGCAGAATGTTGTAGTTATCTTTCACTTAGAGAAATAGATGTGGTTTATGGGATGTTCTCTGAGCGATACCCATCTACTCAATGAACAGAAGTGTGTTTTGCTGGGTCCTTTGCTAGGTAGATTGGTCCTTGTCATATTATTTCTACCAAAAGCATTTTTACCGCACCTTGTCTTTTCTAATTGTATTTTGCTGCTCACAATCAAAACAATTATATGAAATGTGACTATAAATTGCTAATTTCTTTTGTCTTCATTCCTGGCGATAGGATTGCTACTCCAGCAAGAGGAGGAAGAGGACTGCTACTCACCCTTGCCATCACCTCTGCTTAGAGAACATTCTGCATTGTTACTCCCTTAACTGGTTCCAACTGTGTATGCTTAGGATCACTTCACTTGTAGGTAAATGCAGCAAGTGCTGAAGAATGAGGAGTGTGTGTCATTACTTTTCTTGTGGCGAACTTATGAAAGGAGCTAAAGCTCGTGTTACAGCACACATAACTAGCATAAACCCCGAACTAAAAACCTCTTGAGCACTAACTCTTGACTTTGTTCCCTTCCCCCTTGTTAATAACCTCAAGGTATATGAGGAGGACTGTGACAAGGCAGTGACAGCTTCCCAGGGATGGTGGATACATTTTTTTACTTGACAGAAATGTGACTAACCCTATTCAAGGGGAGTCCTCTGCTGATTTCTTTAATTTTAAGATTACTTAAAATCTCTCCTGGTGTTTTCTGTCCCCTGCTGCATCCTTGCAACAGGGAAGGAGCCTGTTACAGAAACCTTCCAGGGAAATGAACTTCAACATAAAGCTGGGCTCTGAGTTCTGAAATGATTACCTGTACTGCACTGCCAGTCCTGGTCTTGTCACTTGTCTCTTCCCCAGCATTTTACCAGACTCTAGGGTTTGTACAGACTGTCTCCTACCTGTTTGTTCTGCATTGGCTTAGGAGCAGTGAGGACCCATCTTGTACCATGTCTTTACTGACAGTTTCTGGGGCTTTAGATCCGTAGTCACGTGGCCGCTGGGCTGACGTACTTTTTCCATCCAGCAGTTATTTTTCAAGTGGATGACAGGTGATTTAAGTTGCCAGGATGATGACCCTCCTCTCTTCTAAAAATGACAGCTGTGCACCTCTTGAAGGAAACCCTTTCTGGGCCTCACATGCACTTAGAGGGGAAAGAAAATCGTTCCTCCTTGTGTTGAGAACCACTGAATCTTATTACAGCAAGCTCTGTGTCATTTCTTTGAATCAAGTGAACTTGAGAGAGAATTGCGCACTCAGGGGCAATTGCTGTAAACTGCGTAATTAAAATACTGCTTCAACTCCCTGTAACAGAGATTTTTAAAAAACTAGGCTTTCCCCAGTTACAAGAACCCTCTGGTCCCATGTTTTTTAATGAGGTCTGTTTTAGGTTAACTTTCACATTCTTGAAGAACCAGAGTAGCAGTGTGAATTGCACCCGCCTCATGAGTTTTTCAAAGCATGAAGTACCAAAAACACAAACCCTTGCCTCAGATTTCTGTATGTAGCTATGTTGTTCTGTCTTGGTCTGCTGCTCGGTGTATGCCAATTACAGAAGATGACTATTTATAATCTTACTATCGGGTGCTGAAGTTGAGGAGAATATGATTACAAATAGTTCAAGTAGCTTTGATGTAGCCATGAATGTGTAGTTAGATTTATCTGAAAAGAAACACATCTGACCCATTTTTAGAACTTTATTTGTGTTCTACTTCGTGATTTTCATACACAAACAGTAAAATGGTGGGAAACATAAAATGCTTTTTTGTTTTGTTTTGTTTTATCTCAAGCACCGAAGACAGATCAACTTTCATTTTCAGGCTGTTGTGTAATAGTAACGCTTAACAAATTGGCATTGCTGTAAATACAAGTTTCTGTTGAAACTTTAAAATATGTTTGTAACTATTTTACTTAGATTCAGAAATCTTTCCTTTAGGGAAATGGTAAAATACTAAAACAGAAACCACATCTGATGTGCCTAGAGCTTCACAGCTTATTTGTTGCCTTTTCTAAATCTCTGTGTCCAGTATAGAACTTTCTAATGGTAGAAGTTTGAAACAGGCGAATACCGACTTCATCTTCTACCAGCTTAATTTATTATTATATTGTTTGATATATATATATATATATTTTTTTTTCCAGATGTCCTCATCATCTTCTCTCCACAGGAAACCGTAATCCTGTATGTAGCTTTTGAATACTGCTGTTCTGGCTTCTCCTGTTAACTGATGTCACTGCAGGTAGATTTGTGCTGCCATAGTGCTACACTAAACGTATTGAACGATTCCACTAAGAAATGTACGAGTGCAGGGTTGTTAGAATGGTGAGTATCTTTTTCTGATAGAGGTTCCTGGCTTTTTGATGTCATCTTCTCGCTCCTGTACTTACTTCAGTTTGTAGATAGCACTTTTGCTTTTAAAATGATACCTCCGTAAAACCAAAGTTTCTAAAATGATCACATTCATAGTACGGCTACTTCTGATGTAATCTATATTACAAACGGTTTTCCCATTATTTTGGGTCAAATTATGAATAATTCTGAGGTGCACAAACACTACTGCATGTGGTCACTGCTCCCACATAGTGCCTGTTCTGTGTACAGCTGAAGCACAGCGGAAGTCCCCGCAGCTCTTCCTCCTGCTCTTAACTCCCCACCAGGCTTCTCCATCAAAAAGTATCCAGAAACAACTGGGAAAAAATTGACTTTGTGCTGCAATTTTGTTTCCTGGTGGCCCTGCAGCCTCCCCACTTAAGGGAAGGAGAGAATAGAACAGAGAGAGTAACAAATCTCTATTGCATGTCAGGAGTTCTAGCAGCTGATTTCATGATCATGTAATTTGGTTCAGCCCAGAGCAAAGTTTGTTTTGATGTGATTTTTACCTTTTTTGATAACGTGTTAAAAAAAATTTCCATTGCTGAAGACTGTCACCAAAGTTGGTAACACCTTGTGAAAAAATTGGAGCTGAACGCATCTGGAGGCATCCCCTACTGGGATCTTAATGTGTGACATAAAAACACAGATAACAGTGTGGGAAAGCTCTGGAATTTTATTTTGGTTTATTCAGAGGTAAGACATTGAAAGGTCAAATTATTTCTGGGCTGAAACTAGTTCTTATTTAATACCATCTCTAATTTCTTTATATGGAACGTTGAGCCAGGAACAACAGAATCAGTAATCAGTGTAACAAGAGCTATTGCCGTATTTTGCTTTGCTTCAGTGCTCTCTGTTGTAATTAAATAACAGAAGTGAAGGTGAGCAAACAACATTTAAAATGAAGTAAGATTTGCAGCCAACATGTCACAGGTCACAGGTTTAGGTATTCCAGTACGAACACCTGGAGGATTTTGCTGAGGTTCTCAATAGTGGTTTGGTCAAGGTTTTCTTCGGTGTCCTCCATAGTGTGCCATACTTCAGGAAAAGGGGACGGGATCAGATGTAGGACTGGAACCCCTATGAGGAACAAAGTGAAATTTGGAAACAACATTGGAGATCCTCTGTTAAGTTGATACATCACTGCTTACTGACAGTCAGATAACTACTCGATTCACTTTCTAGAGGAATGTATACCACTGCAGTCCTACACTCTCTCTCTTTTTTTTTCTTTTTTTTTTTTTTTTTTTTTTTAAGACTGGCTGAATCCCATCTGTTTAACTATTTGGTTCCCAAAATCAATACCCTCCTTCAAGCACTTTCTTTTTTAAAGCAACTGCAGCTAGTAGTTGTACTGTGCTATCTGCCCTCTTTGTTTTTCCTGCATTCCGTGCATCGTAGCGAATAAAGTTGTGTTTAGGAGCCAGAGAAGGGCAGAGAAATCACTGCAGCTTCCCAGTTGCCATGTTCTTATGCCAGTGTTAAGATTCAGCACTTTTTTGAAACAGTTTCTAGTCTTCTCCTTAAGTGGTAAATTAGGATGCCTGTATTTTTCTCACAGAAAACAGAACCACTGTTATCCTCAGATAAAAGGTTTTACACTTTCGAGGGATCTTATTACTCTGTGTGTATGTGTGTATATATATATATATCTCAATATAGATAGATACAAGGCACCAGTATGTTGATACATGATGCAACTTCTAGATAAAAGAATGTAATTAATTCTGCTGTTTCCTGATCCTTTCAGGGCGGTGGTGGAGCACTGTTTCTCTCCAACATCTTTCCTGTCTTACTGCTTTTCCTCATTTTTCAGCCACGTACCACAGAGAGGAATCTTCTTTTCTACTGGGTGTTGTTTGTGTAATTAGAAAAGGTTTTGAGGTATAGTCCCTGACCAGTTTCTCCCATGTAGGTTTTCTTATGTCCCTTGATATGTATATGGTATGGTAGCTACCTGTATTTTGTTGGAGCTGAGTCCTGCCTTGCTGTGAAAAATGAAGGACTCATGGTGCTGAAAATCCATTGAACAAGAGGCTAAGTGCAGCTCAGTTAAAGGAGGGCTCGCTTAGAAGTGGAAAGGTGTGACTGCACTCATCTGCTTGCAGGGCTGTGTACTCATTCAGCATTACTCGGTAGTTGTAGGTCATGAGCAGCAGTAAACATAGAATCTGGATGTGGAATTACCTCCCTTATTTCCTATGTGGGTAGACTCAGCTTTGAACTCATGTTGCTTTCCTTTTGACCTTGTCCTTCTCTAGCAATACAACTGTTGTAGTCCTTGCTGTATGGTGGATAGCTTCAACTAGAAGAATGTGCTCTATTTGCTATCCTTCTGTGGCTCACCTTAGTTTAGAAGGTGCTGTACCTAATACTTGAACTGAGGAGGACATCGAATCCACATCTTGCACCTGGGCAAGAGCTTTAATCACCAACTTGTAGCTGTGCAAGTCAGGTAGCACCAGTGTAACCACTTTTCATTTCTTTGGCTGCCTCCCCAGAGAAAAGAATGAGCATGGTGCCAGTGGTGTAGGTGTCTGCCGGTAGAGATCTCCGGTAGGGAAGATTGCAGGTATGTGCCTAATGCATATTAGGCATATTGTGTCCCTTGCTGTTCTTACCAATCACTATATACGCCTTTCTCATCTCTACTCTAGTAAATGAGAGAGTCTAACTTGAATATGTTAGCTTTTGCAGGAGTTAGTGCCTTCAAATTTAAATATGGAATTCTGAACATTACTGTAATTTTGCCAAAAGGTCTTTAGGGACTTTTGTGATCTTTGCAAACGCAGCCCTCAAGTGTGTCTCGCTGCTTCTAGAAATAGTAACCAGCTGGCTGGTGTGGTGTGTAGCGAGAGCCCGTTGGATCAGCTACTCATCTTTGTGGAACACTGTACCACTGGCAAAAATGTCCATTATTTCTGTGCCAGTGGAGCGGTGCGCATACAAAATGATGGTAAGGGTGGTTCTATCTCTGCTTTTCCTCTATGTTTTTCAAAGCTATGAGTCGGCCTGCGTAACGTTGGATTCTGAAGCCATGACCTGGGGCAAATAAACTGGAAAAAAAACAAGTTTGTATGCATCTGCTTATTTGCTAAATGGAGCTTTTGTAACTGAACTTGTATTTTAAAAGCAATATTAGAACTGCCAGTACCTCTCAATAAAAATGGAACGTGGTCATCTTCAACCAAGCCTTGATGTACATTATTCTGGAAATACTGTGTTTCATCAAGGTGATTCTTCAACAGATTCATGCTGTGTAGCTTCTGCTCTGTAATTCAAGATGGAAGTGACGGTTACAACTTTTGGACAACATGAGGCATGTTAGCACACATGAATTATTTTTCCTCTCTTGTGGAAGTTTTTTCTGTCAAGCAAGAAAAAGGAGCTGGTGACTGTCTTTTGCATTTGTTTAATACTTAGAAGACCCCAAGACTGATAATGTTACCATCGATTTACACAAAAGTGAAGCAGAGCTCGAGTCACAAAGCGACCATCAGAATCATGGTTTCCAAGTGTCTGTGAATCATAGTTATTTTATTAATTAAACCTGTACGAAGATATCAATATTGAAGATGCAGCAAATCTAACGTTTGCATTATTAAGTATTAGAACTGTAAACCAGAAAGGTGATCTAAAAATCTGATTTACATGGCTTTCTCCTTTGAAAACTATATCCTAAATCTTCAAATAAATCAAGAGCCCACACCCATCTCCTTACCAATTGCTTGAAGCCTCTGAAACCACCGGCTAGTGTTTGGAAAATAATTGGGAAAGACGGGGTTTGGTGCGCCAATTAAATCCAGTAGTACCAGCAGGTCCTACAGAAGAAAGAATCTTTAACAGAGAATTCTTGAAGTTACCCACCACCACCACCGCCTGGATTCAATTCAACCTCTTCAATTAAACCTCTTGGTTCCTGTGCGGATCATGACTGGGTTTTTGATAGGTCATGCCGAAGACCTTGTTTTTCTACCACAGTGTTTGAGAAGAACTCATTAGCAGAACCCTACTCAGACCCAATGCATCCTGCTGTCTTTCCAAGGAGGAGGGATAGACTGTTTGTCCAGTCCTCTTTCTGCAAAAGGCTGTGTTGCTTTATTTGCAGTATCTGTGTTAAATCCCTTTAAAAGAAAGACTATGTTACGTGGGGAGAAAAAAGAGGAAATTCCTTCTTCCCTGGAGAACAGCGTCTGTCAAGGGAAAGACATTTTATGAGTCACAAGATAGAGTAACAGAAGGAAAGTGGCTGAGCAGTGAGTTGGGAAACCAGAAGGGAGGAGATGACAAAATGTTTGTAGGAATCAAAGGGCAACCCAGAGAGCTTACTATACCTGAGATGTCTGACACTAAGGCTGAGCTGGGGGGACATTTTTTTCCAAAGAATCTTATTAATTCTGGGGTCTTTACTGATCACATTGAACAATCTCTACTGAAGGAGGTAGGTGCCCTAGTTTATACTGCAGTAAATCTGAATATTACTTTTTTTTTTCTACAACTCCTCATACTTGCATCGAGATCTTTTCAGGTCCCCCTGAAAAGCTCTTGCCAGCTCTGTATTTTAGCATGTCCAAATTTTTCACAAGCTTGCCTCAGTTAGTTTAGGTGAGGTTCTTGGTTTCTTGGGTATTTGGCTTAATTGAATATTAAAGAACTGCAGCCTGCTATTACTCATTATGGAGGTGAAGACGCTTACCATGCCCTGGAGTTGATTTGTGGTGGTTGAGCCCGGTGGATGTGGAGTAGATACCATTTTTTGAGCCAAGTGTTGAGACCCATAGAGGGAGTCGGAAGGGGACCACCGGACAAAAGCTTCTTCTCCATCAAAAAAGATGAGCTGAAGTGAAAGGTCTGGTCTTGATGTTGAGCTTGTCTGTTGGAAGAAGTAAAAGGTGACAGAACTGATTCTGGGCAGGGCATTGTGTAAAGGAAGAATACTGCAGTCAGATAAGCCCCTTTCGGTATGGTAGGATCTTCAGGGTACTGTATGCAAGCCTTGCTATGGCCATTAATCTCAAATGTGTCGTGGCGACATAGTGGTAGTGATCAATTATTATTACTTTTTAATCTAGCACAACGACACATCCCCCACCCTGGCATGATTTTTGGTTCTGGTTGAAAGTTTTATTTTTGGCGTCAGCAGATGTGAGCTGAGTATTTTGAGAAAGGTCTACAAAACCAGGTAGTCAGGACATCATTTTGAACGGCAGAGGACACACATCAGCAGTAGCCTCTGAGGTGAGTGCTAGTACTGTGACAGTGCCTCAAAGGAATAGTATTCCTGCTACAGTTCTGCACCAGTGGAGATGAATTATGAAAGGTTTATGGTTCGTTGAGGGACAAAGAGCAGTCAGTCATGAGAATGATTGTTTCTTCTCCTTCAGGGAGACTTGCAGCCATCCAGGTAAATTTACCCTGAAACCAAAGAGAGAGGAGTAGATACGCCCTTCCTCTTTGGCCACTGACAATATCACAACAATGGAAACTTTTAAGAATATATACATTATTAATGTATTTAAGGTCACAAAGGAGACATCTGTGTGAAATTCCTTCTCAAGGCCGAAGGAGCCTTCTTTTTTTTCTCTGTTTACTAACTGAAGCCTTGTTTGCTCTGGCAGCAATTCCTAATAACTTACAGCATGGCTAAACCCAGCTCAGCTCCACTATATGAACAGTGCTGGGAACTGTGATCTTGGCAGTTGCTGTGAATATTTTAACCCCTCTATGAATAATTTTTTCTTCAAGTGGGATTGCATGATGTGGTTAAAAAGGTGGGGTCACTGGCAGCAGTCGTGTCCTGTATGGGCCACAATTCCCAACTGGCTGGAGCTGATCCAATACAAACAATAGAGGAAAACCTCTATAAAATGTCGCTCACGTAGGCAAGATGACTATTGATTACACTCACAGCAATGTATGGATTTTTCTAATGGCACTGCCTTGCTGCCCTTTGTCCTTTGCACAGGACAGAGCTCTTCTGATAGCAGTTGTTTTCATTACATTTTGGAAGAAATGGTATTAATACAATCTGAATTTTAGAAAGCAGTATTTGTAATTATTATTACTGCTTAAGCGTGTTCCTAGATCTGGATAATGCAAAGAGATCTCTTTGCCCTTATAATTTTAAAATTTACTCTTGTATGACTAAAGAAATATCAGGATAAAGATCACAGTTTCAAGTATAAATAGATTTGGCTGAAAGCATACCAAAGTCTGTTATGCTGCTGTGAGCAGAGCAAAAAGGTCACTGCTAATGGATTAAGCAGATGGGTCCCAAAGTATATTTTGTTAATGGGCTGTTCGAGTGATGGTCTGTGCAGTGTAATTGGATTGCTTTTCTGTCAAGAGCTGTCATCTTAATGAAAACTTAAACAAGAAATAATGTATTACCTGCCCCCCCCCCAAAAAAAAATCCAGTCTTTAAATCGATGGACTGGTTGTTCCATAAGTAACAGACTTATTCTAAATGAAGCTTCTAAATGGAGTCTGTGTGTGTTTACGGAAGTGCTTTGTTTTGTGGCTAAAACCCCTGGCATATCCTTAATCTTTCAATTTTTAAATATTCTAATGTCAGAAGGCACCAAATCAGTTCTGGAGACAACTGCAGACAGCTGATCTCAATACCTGAACTGAGTGCATTCCAATAGTTAGCAAAGCGTTTGAGGAAGCTTCCTGTGGAAATCTCTTGTTGGTGTTTGGCGAGCGTTTCCTCAACAATAAATACCGAGGCAGTAGATGGCACTCGTGAGTCGGTGAAATGGCTCCGAGAGACTTTTGTGCCCAGCAGTGGCAGGGCTGGGAAGCAAATTTTCCTGTGGTCAGAGACTGATAACGTGATCGTGTTACTTGTCTGCATTCCTCCTCTCAGATTGCTGTCGTTCATCTAATAAATGAACGGTTCAAACTGATAAAGGAACACAGGAAGAAAATATTGAAGTTGTTATGGGCTGGGGGCACGTGACAGTGTAACTCCTGCACAGCAATCAGCTCAGCTGTCTCCCAGTGCAAAAGGGGGACTTTAAAAATGCATCATTCAGAAAGAAACATAGTGCTTTGCTTAACAGGGTACAGACACCTGGATAGGTTTCTGTGCTTTTTATGTATAACGAAAAATTGTATCTCATTAAGTCTACTAATGTGTTTTCCATGTGTAAATTGCTTTTATATCGTGTGTGTAAGATACTCCCACTTTGCATGTGAGTTTTTAATGTTACCATCTACAGAAGCAGTAGGTACAGGTCTCTGTTCGGTTCCTCTGCAATACGATGGGAATTTTCCTATAGGCACAATGACCAGAGAATCAGACAGAGACCAGAGTGGGGAGCATGGAAATCCCCTCAGGTCTACTGCTATTGCAAAACCGTATGAGAATGAACTAAGCCAACTACCTGGATGGACTGAAGCTTGTTGTCCAGGGCACGTGCCAGCTCCAGCATCATGGCACAGGGCACAGCCGAGTCGGTTGCTCCCACAAACACTCTTCCATGCCACTGTGGGCCAAAGAACTTTGAGTCGTAGTGGCAAGCGAGGACCAGGTGGCGTTTTGCAGAGGGGTTGAGAGTGCTGATGATATTTGAAAATGTTTGATATCCGTAGGGTGTGTACTTCTGAAAGGTATCTTCTTCAATTTCCCAACCAGCCTGGAGTCTTTGAAGGCGCTGCTTGATGTGCTGCAATTAAATACATACATACATATATGTATATATACACACCAGATGAATATTGATGGAGAAAAGATATTGCAGACAAATTATCGGTGGCTAATTAGCAATAGTGGCACTAAAGCTTATTTTTGGTGTTCTTAATAGATTTCTCTTATTAGCAAAAATGATTATGATAATAATGTCACTGTGTAGAATAAGAGAAGCACCATCCTGACTGCCTTAGCCTAACCTCTGACCTCACTCACTTTTCATCTCTCCATTTTGTCCCTTATGTTTGGAGTCTTGAGATAGCTTAGAGTGACTGCCCATCAACACGACATGTTGAGGTGTTGACCTCAAAAGTCTCCAAGCCAGACTTTTCCAGGTGTAACCAGGATAGATACGACGTTTGCCTGTTCAGATATGAACTCAGTTGTGTCCTTAAGTGTCAAAACTGGCTGCAGAGCACATGCGGCTATTTTGGCAATTGCTGTGTATAGACTCCATAAATAAAATATTGGGTTTTTTTAAATTAGTGTTATTTTTAACTTCTAAGAGAAATCTGCCTTTTGAGTGGCACAAGTTGCTTACAAGGCTATAAAAGACAGTCAGTTACAGAACGAATGAAGCATTTCAGAATGTGTTAAAAATGAGACCCTTAGTAAAAATCGATACAGTGAACCTAAGTAAAGGATGATTCATTTTAGGTAGCTTCATGTTAAAGAGAATAAATCTACCTACCTAGGCTGTACTTAGTACAGAATTCTGACTGACTCTTATTAGAGGGCCATCTCTGTTGAGCAACTGATTTTCATGTGTCCCTAGAGTGCTTCTTCAAGGCAAATTCCTCTCTCTCTAAATAAACATTAGCAAAAGCCTCTAAGGGGAAAAAGAGAATAGACTTTGAGGACTTGTCCTGCTCTCAGTGAAGTCAGTGAGAATGTTGCCATAAATTCTGTGCTAGAACTAACTTCCATTTTGCTTGTGGTCACCTTCTAGAAGCTTTTATGGCATCATATGGCCTACCCACCATCTGTAGGCAGAGCAGAGGACTTCTGTTGTGGATTAAGAGGAGTGTGTAAACCTGGGTGAAGTTCCTATGGTGCACTGTGAGTGGAACTGCCCTCTCCCTTCAAGGAGTCGGATGTTTTTCCATGTCTCAGACTCCCAGGGAAGAAAAAAATCCTCCCCTACTTCAATATATGCTGTTACCTTGTAACAAAATGATCCTTTATTGAACTTAATTTGTGGTTTTCTACTCCAGGCTGTGCTGTTGTTTGTTTATCTTTTTCCCCTTTCAGTTAACTTCCTTCTGGTGTATCACTGAGGAAAACCACAAAACTAAATCTGTAGAAACAACCAGCATAAAAAAAAAAAAAAGCTGCATTTTCCTCATCTACCATTTGTAGAGTGGCAAATAAGCTTACTGTAGTTAGGGGTACCTTGGAGCTGTTCGTTTGCTTACTAATAGGTAGATGATGGTTTGTGAGATGTTGCAAATGCCTTCTAAGTAAACTGGGCCATGCTGGTGCTTCAGTCTCTGGGCTGGCTGCTATAAGTAGGAGTGAGTATGGCACACAGCCTTGGAGATGCCTGCACTGTGAGAACCTGCTCGTGGAATCCTTGTGGCTGAAGCACAACATGCTGGAGCTCCCACCAGCCTGGGGCCAAGTACAGTGTGGCTGTGTTAGCCCAGCACTGGTGTGCTGCCTTTCCAGGCTGCCTGTCAGCGTGAGCCTCTCTGATCCCTCTTAGGGTCACCTGGATGGATGAATCAACTCTTACAGGACCTCTCCAAGACAAAGAGTGGGGGTGTGTAGGATTCCAGGTGTTTGAACCACTGAAATCCTACTCATGTGAGGAAATGGACAAGCATTGTGTTATACTTCAGTTACCAGACCTGGGGCCAGCTTCTTAGTTTGAAACCTGAAGTTAATCTTTCCTCTTGCCATGCAGCCCTGGGAAGTAATGCTAGTTGAAGTGCAGGCTGTGGCTTGTAGGCACTGCATGGTCTACACCAACACAATGATCGGATTCATCTACCACATGAGAGGACCTTGTCCCTTTGTAGTCCCTAAAGGCTTTACCAGCATGTAGAGAATAGGTGTGCTTAGAGGTTTTCAGGGCTGTTTCCTTACCTGCCGTACGGCGTGATTCCCTGGTGACCCTGGGTATCTTTCTATCAGGATGGGGAGCAAATCGTTCTCCCACATTTCAGTAACATCTGTTTTTTCTGCAACATTTTGGATAGCATCCGGATGTAAAATACTTGGTTGGTGAGAATACTGGAGAGAAAAAGGAAAGATTGCTGCAACTGTTACTGAATTTTTTTTTAACCTAGTCTTGTTCAGAATTATGGTAAATGATACATCAGTATATGGGGCTATTTTGGTTTACTGACAGTTATTTTAAGAAAAGGTTTTCTAACAAAAAATCTTTAAAAAGACATTTTTAGGTTCTGTGACTTTTCTAGCTCTGATTTCCATGTAAAATAAACTAAGAATATGGGAGAAACGTTTACCTGCTGACCAAACTCTGCCTTTTACTGGATTCTCTTTTCTGATATCTTAATTATACGTGTTCTACAGTCATGTCCTCTATAGTGTCTCCTTTGAGTAAGGATTTCTTTGCAACAAATCCCACAAGCCTTATTTTGGTAGCAATAATATTTAACTTGACGGTCTGCGCACATTACGGGGTGCAGCACTGCAAACAAATGTATCAGCCAGTTCAGTCCTACAAGAGTGGTGCTGTCGTGGCTCTGCCCACAGGGGTGGTGTTGGCATTGCACGGTGCAATGCAGCTCGTTCAGAGTGTGCTCAGGTCCATATCAGTGTTGTTAGCCTTGGGTTAACCTCAGAAGTGGCAACTTCTCTCCCGCGATGACAGCCAGTAGTGCAATCTACTTCCCAAGTGCTTCTTTTCTCTTGACCTGGAATACCTGTCGAAAATCTTCTTGGGGCTGGCAAATCCATCGGGGATGAGCTGTATGATGTCCTGGAGCAACAGGTGAATGCCGGGCAGGAAATCCAAGGACATCTCAAGTGCTCTTTGGGCACCAGGTTTGAACCTACTCAGACTTCAGCCGTAGTCTTCTCAGGAGCTTCCTGAGCCACTCCTGGTTTTATAGATAAACATGATAGGTACTATCACAGGATATTTGTATCCTACCCATTCCATGTTTCTGTCATAGGGAATTCCTTCTGGTCCTCTCTCTCAGTGAGATGCCCTGCTGCATTCACTCACGCTTTGCTCAGAACTGCCGTACTTGCCATCCTTCAGTCTGCCCTGTGTGCTTCATCCTTTTTTCAGAAAATTAAAGACAGAGAAACAGGAGCAGGAGAGAACCACAGCTTATGGTGCAGGACAGTGGTATTTTCTATTTTATTCTTTTCCTGTCTCACAGATGCTTAACTGTGGAGTTGCTTTTGGGCTGCTGGTGCATTGAGCTGATGTTTTCTTAGATGCATTTACTCTCACTTCAGCACTGAGTGTGTTAACAAAAAAAATAATTCAAAAATCATTCCTCTTCCCTCCCTGCTTCCTCACACGCATCGTTTAATCTCTATCTAAAATGACTGCAGAAACTCACTCCTTACCTGGTCAGCAAGCATGTTGACCTTGGGACCTTCTGCAGTTCCTGTAATCGCCTTTTATCTTAATTACCCTGACAGACAAATTTGGTTTGAAAAAAAAAGTTGTTGTTGTCTCACAACTTGTCACCTTTCCTCCTTTGTTAGTTTGTGCGGAGCAAAGCAGGCACCAGCACAGACGTTTTCTGGACTTGACTGTACATTAAGCATTTAATTCTCCTCGTTCCAATTTGCCAGCTGTTATTTGTGTGACGACCATTCCACGTACATGGAAAAGGCAAAGACAAGAGAAATGTTGTCAGAACTGCTCTGCTTAGGAGGAGAGAGGGAATGCAGAACTGCATGCTTTAGGAGTGGGAAGGAAATCTGAAGAAGTGACGGGCTCGGTGAGGATGCTGAATAGCAGCAGAGCTTCCCTGGTGGCTGGTGTCATGGAATCACTTTGCAAAGAAACATTTTCATTATAGTACAAATGTATGAAAATGCTTCAGAAGAAAGGAATACATTCCCACTCCTAATAGTGAAAAAATGTTCAAATCTGGGAAGTGAGTTACAAAGGCATTCATGAAGTAAAGGAGGGATGGAGCAAAGTGTATTGGTGGCTCATTCCTTGGGATTGCTCAGTCTGCGTTCACTGAGCGGCAGCAGAGCGGTGTGTTCATGGCAGGGCTGCTGCTGAGCCTTCTGCACTAAGCTGCACAAACGGCGAGACTTCAGCTTCTACCAGCAGCCCATGCTTATCCTGCTGATTTGAGCACCTTCTGGCTCAGTGCCAATGGAAGATTTCTTCTGAGAGCTGGTAAGTTTAGGACCTGGTTCCTCCTCCTTGTGAGAGCAGGAGGGAGTGGGCTGTGCACTCCTGAGACAGCCAGCTTTTGGCTCATGCTTCCCTTCAGGGGGGAAGGAGCAGAAGTTGCCAAGAGACATGAATCTGATGAGAAAGAGGAAGTGGTTCCTGGTGGGTGCCTGCCAGGGCTGAGGAGTTCAAGTGCCGTGGTTCTGTGGTTGGTGGGGTTACATCATGAGGAAGAAGCTCGGAGGGTTGGAGTGAAATGAGGTGCAGAGTGTGTCACTGTGGCTGAGAGGGCTGCAAAGGGAGAACTGGGGGTGCACAGCTGTGTGCTGACTGCCACAGCTGAAGGTCTGCCTCACTTACACAGTCTTACATGCACACATATACATATGGATTCTAGCACCTATTTTAGGAAAGGAGATTCTGTGTATTAGATAGATGTTATATGTATATGTAACTGTGTGTACATAAATATATACACAGAGAGATAACAGGAGTAGAACAGAATGACGATGTTTCTCCTGATCTGCAAAATTAAAACCCACAACCTCTGTTGAATGGGCAGTGAATGGTATCAAGGGGAAAGAACGTGAGCAAGGACTGAATGGGAGTGACTGGGAATGCCTGAAGGTTATTGTGGCTCTGGCGGAGGGGCGCAGAGAGCACCGCGTGGGGTCAGTGGGGCTCCGCAGTTCCAGGTGAGCACTGACTGCAACTCTCCTACAGCCAGCCAGCAGCGGGGCCTAGAGGAATATGATTCTGTGATTCTATAGTTTTCCTTTTTGAAATCTGTGAATGCTTTAATTCAGTGGAAGTCACCGTTCTGCTATCAGCTGTGTTCCATGTGATTTGGTTCATTAAGAAGCTATGCTGCCATTTCGTAATCAGCCGCCAAGAGCTGCACGGACAAACAGAGGCTTTACCACATGTTGTTTCCTTAAGCATGATCTCAAGACTTCTTTTTTTTTTTTTTTTTTTCCCTTTCACAACTTCACACAGGGTTTTACATGAATTATAATACAGTATGGCCCCTGCAAGACATTAAAATACTGTACCTTTTCAAAATACTTACGCAGTAGCCATCATCTTAACCCCATCCCCTTTTTCCTAGCTCAACGTGAATCCCCTCGGGAAGAGCTGCTCGTTGTCTCCATAGCGGTGTCAGGTCTGACGGGGCTCCGGGAGTGCAGCCGCGGGCTGCAGCCCCTACCGCGGCGCCGAGCTGCTCCCGCCCCGCCCGGCCGTCGGTACCCGGAGCGGGGGCAGCCACCACCCCTCACCTGCGCCCACCCCGCTCGGCGCGGAGCAGTGTCCCTGGCAGCGGGCCGAGGGACAAAGGACAGACCCGCGAGGCGGTGGAAGACCACGGCGGCCCGGCCCGACCCGACCCACCTTCTGCTGAGTCCATCCCGCGTCGCTCTCCCGCCCCTGCGCCGGGAGCAGGCAGACGGCGGCGGCGGCGGCGAGGCAGAGAGCCCCGGCCAGCCCCGCCATCCCCAGCTCTGCGGTGGGGAGGCAGCGCCGGAGGCTGGGCGGGAAGGAGGGAGGGAGGGAGGGAGGCGGCCGCGGCGGCACCGGGCTCCTCCCGACCGCGGCCCCGCCAGGAGGCTCGGAGGGGTCGGGCTGGACGGGGCTCTGAGCGGCCTGACCTAGCTGTAGGTGTCTCTGTTTGTTGTGGGAGAGCTGGACCAGGTGGCCTTTAAGGGTCTCTTCAGACTCAAACGGTTCCATGATTCTGTGAAAATACGTGCCGAAGTAAAATGTTGCGGCAGGTCGATTAAAATGATGAAAACGAGCAGGGGAGCTTCTCGGCACAGGAGTCCTTTAGGTCAGGCGGTATCGCTGTCCTTGGTCGGCGCTCTTGTACAAAACATCTGACCTTTGCATTGCAGAAATTCCGTGGAAAGTCTCCAATTGTTACATTGTTCTTAATGCTCGGGCAAACCTCAGAGGACATTCAGGTTGGCTATCAGGGAAAGGTTCTTCACCAGAAGGTGGGCAGGCAGTGGCACAGGCTCCCCAGGGTGGCGGGCATAGCCCCAGTCCTGCGGGAGTACAAGGAGCATCTGCACAACGCTCAGTTCTACGGGCTCCTTTTTAGATGGTTCTGTGTGGAGCCAGGAGTTGGACTCGATGATCCTTATGGATCCCTTCCAACTCAGGACATTCTATGATTCTATGCAACTAAAAGGAAAAGAGGTTAAAATGAAGGCAGAAATAAAAGGAGGGAAGAGGAGTGATCCTCTTGCTGCTCTCTAACCTCATCCTGAGACACCACGTTCTGAAAGCGCAGCATGGCAAGTATTCAAAGAGCCTGTGAGGCTAATAGCAGAGAAGCAGAGCCATTTGTCCATTTGCAGATCTTTGAACCAGATCCACAGATTTCCTAGAAAAGCCGGTGGCTCTGCTGCCCAGTGGACAGATGGGCTTGCTGCAGCTGACAGTCTTACTGCTGAGTCAGCGCCCTTGGAAGTGCATACCAAGAATGTAGCTGTAACCAAGATTTCATAGATGGGGAAATAACAAGTTAGTGTGAAGGAATGCCATTTTTCCCACAGAATTCTACACCTCATCTTTGTTAGGAAATCGTTCCAAATGTAAAACCAAGTCACCACAGCATAAGGAGAAATGGGCAATCATTTGATCACCAAGAAAGAACAGCGTGGGTTACAAAGAGTGGCATCAGACTCTCAGACAAAAACCCACCGACCCAAGTGACAGCGATTTGAGGGAGGTTCAGGTTGGGTATCAGGAAAAATGTCTGCTCTGAAAGAGTGGCCAGGTGTTGGAATGGGCTCTCAGGGAGGAAGTGGAGTCACCGTCCCTGGAGGTGCCCAAGGAATGCTTAGATGTGGTGCTAAGGGATGTGGCTTAGTGGGGGAATATTGGTGGTAGTTTTATAAAGGGGTCAAACAGGATGTTCTTAGGCTTTTATTTTTTCCCTCTCCCCCCCTGCTCCAATTGTTCAAAGAGTCCTGTGCTCACCGCTGGTAGGAACAGGAATACGTGTACCTGCAATGGGCAGTGGGGGGAGGGAGGGAAGCAGCAGCCCTTCCTGTGCTTTCAGAGCAGCTCTACAAAGAGTGATGGGGCCCTGGGCAGCCTGGTGTAGTATTAAATGTGGAGGTTGGTGGCCCTGCCCGTGGCGGGGAGGTTGGAGATTCATGATCCTTGAAGTCCCTTCCAGCCCGGGCCATTCTGTGACTGTGTGTGTAATAGCATTTAGGCAGGGGGCGTGGGATGGTGGCAGCTAGGAAGCTGTTTTTTTGTTAAAATACAAGTGGAATTGTTCAAGGTCATTGACCTGGATATATCAGCGCAGAAGCTGAGAAGGAATAGGGACAGTACTTAGTGATTCTGCTGCTCAGTTCACTGAAAGACATCCCGTTAGCACTTCTGAAGACCTCTCTGCCCTCCCATTTGATTCTCTAAAGAGTTCCCTGTCTAACAGTACGTAGAAGACTAAGGAGACAAAGAGCAATAACAAATAAAAACAGAGCATAAATCAGAGCAGGTCACAGCTGCAAAGAGAATTATGTAACTACTGTAGAAAAGAGTCCAAAAGTTAAAAAATCAAACAAACAAATGTGATGAACATTTTGTTTTCCAGTGATTTGTAAAGGAGAGATGCATTGTTTAGTCCCGCTCCATCCTACCAAATTGGAAAGGTGTCAGTGGTTAGCTGCTCTCTTTGTCTTGTTCATTTGGTTTATTAACTTGAAATTCAAATAGATGTAGCCAGGTATCAATTAGAGAATATATACGTATATATAGGAAGAAAAACAAGCATTACCCGTGAAAACAATCTGTGCGCTGCTTCTTTCTTGTGCCCAGGCTGATGTGACAGTGCCATCTGCTGAGGTCCAGGAGCACAGCTGGCAGCAGCAGTATGAAAGAAGCCTGTGCTTTCTGATGCTCGGCTCTTGCAGCTAACAGGCAAGGAGAGGAGATTCAGTGTGCCTCGTTGTGCTTTCAGTCCAGCTAATGTTTAGTGCTCGAGGTGGGTTGTGCGGGCTGAGATTTCCAGGCAGCCTAACCAGTGGGGGACCTGCACAAGCTGCAGCAAAGGGCGGCATGACCGGTGTCACCAGGAGCCCAAAGGCCTGGGGGCATCCCAAGGGCCTGAGCTGCTGCGTTGATCAAAGGTATGATTTCATGTTTTTGAAGCCTGCACTGAACTATTCACTGTTTCTCTGGAGGTGGATTTTAGGACGAAGTTCAGCTGAGGGCTCAAACTGAGACCATGAGGTAATTCAGAGGCACGTCTAGATTTCAGGATTTTATCCAAACCAAAAGTGAGCCCCTAATTCTTTTTCAGTTCTCCTGTAACAGAGGGGTAGGAGGGAAAGAGACCGTGAACTGCAACAACAATTAAACATACAGGGTGTGGGGTGGTGGTGGTGGGAAAGAACAGCTCTTTCTGCAGGCACTTCTGGTAGCTCTTGCAGATCTCACAATGGCACATTTGCTATGCAAGCTCAGTGTCAAAAGTAGTGAAAAATAGTCATGGCAGTATAGGCTTATGGAATTTCTCAGACAAATGGTCCAGTCAGCTATCCTAGGACATTGCCTTCTTTGTAACCAAGACAGATGATACGTGAAAATTCCGCTCATCAGACTGGTGCACAGAAATGAATGTATTCAGTTTCCATTTGCTGACACAGTGCTATAGAAGTAATCTCAAACCGGGATAAAAAGGACGTGTTTTTAGAGTTAAAAAGCAGTTGTTCCAAATGCAGCTTTTCTGTATTACAGACAGTGACCTGTCTAGAATGAAAATACGGGGTTTGAAAAAGTAAACAAATGCAGTGTAAGTTACCCATATTTCCTGTCATCTTGCACCGAGAGGAGATTGCAGTTAGCAAAGTGCAGCTGGGTTCAGTAGGGAAAGCTCTCCTCAGTGAGAACAAGCTCTGAGACTGATGCGGGCTCTGAAACAGATGAAGGACTTCAATGAATTCCACAGGAAATCACTAATTATGAGAGCCACAAACATTTCAAAACAGAACAGTTGTGTCAGTTGGCACAGCCGGGGCTGGTGCTGCTGTAATGCTGCGCTGCGTGAGCACACAGACTCTGTTGGGCACATGCACAGATGTATGTGCTACTCTATATATAGCTGCTGACATGCAGAGCTGCCTTCAGACGTGTTTTGCTCAGAGATCTTTACAAACTGAACATTTTTGGATGCTTCAGGAGTGTTTGTCTAGCAAAAAGCACCGCTGCATGAATACTTAGAGCTGCTTGCTTTGTTTTGATGGATGCTTTCCCGCGTTCTAAAGTAAATCGATTTCAACTAATCCATCTTCTGCTCTCATTTATGAAAAAGCAGATATTACAGCTTAGGGCAGCAAATTGAATGGCTCCAACCCCATCGGATGATACAAAGCTGAGCTTCTCTGCAAAGAAGTATAATCTGTGAGCGGTGACAGTGGTAATTCCTAACGTCCATCTGGCAGTGTCCATAAATGGCCGCTGTGGGGCTGTTACTCAGATTGCGAGAAGCTTTAAACACTGTGCAGTGTGACTCCTTGCTGTGCTACACACCGGAACTCACGTTGGTGGGAGTGAGCTCTGTTTGTAGTGCTGGTGCGTGGGAGTCCCACCTCAGGAGGAAAAGGGAAATGAAGATTGCTCAGTTATCTGGTGTAGAACTTTGGCAAGAACATCCTCTATTCATGGAATAGCCTCCGTTAAAAAGTCCCAGGGTGTTTTTTAGCATTTGAAACCAGTTAAAAGCAGAATCGGTGCTTAGCTGCTACAGCTTGGGTTAAAAGTAGTTCCAGATTTCAGCAAGAGGCTTCAGGCTAATTTTTTATCAAGTGAACTCTCTCCAGTGGGAACGCAGGCCTTCGTTACAGGCCGTATCAGCTGCACTGCATGCACCCTATTTTGATGCAAAATAGGATGAAGTAAGCAGAAAGCCTCTGCTGAGCTGCAGTGGGTGTTGGGTCAGGCCCCAGGAGCATAAGATGAAGGAAATGAAAAACGTTCGTTAACAACAGCACAAGTGACAAAGCACTAATCTGCTTCTCCATCTTCTGCACGCCGAGCAGAGAGCTAGAGTTCTGTCAACATCTGTTAGCAGCTTCCCTGCCACAGGTGCATCATTTAAACTTTGGCAAATGATGATGATAGCGGATAGTGCACTAAGAGCTGTACACAGAAACGCAACCTAAGCAAGAAGGGAGATGATGGGTAGTCTCCAGTAGCGAGCTTTGGGGCTGGAGTGCAGCTTTGATTTGTAACCAGTTTCATACAGTGTCTTCTCCAGCCACACGCCCTGGTGATGCAGCACTGCTAACGCTGAGCAGGAATACAGGATTTGGGTGAAGGATTTGGCTGAGGCACGGCGGCGGGCCCGGCCACCCGCTGAGGCGAGGCAGCAGCTGCCTGCCGGGGGAACGGAGCGCAGTGAGCGGCCTCACCCGCTCGGAGCCATTCGGAGCAGCCAGGTCAGCGCGGCGGCGGAGAGGCCGGCGCGATCCGGTGACACACTAGGTCAAGCATTTCCTGTGCGGAGCCGAAGGGCCGCGTCCGAGGCCGCGGAGACATCGCGGCGGGGCTACGCCGCGCCACCCGCCGCCCGGAAAGGTGAACCGAAAGCGGCTCGGATGGAGGGCCGGGGGGGGGGGGGGTGGGGGCGGACCGCGGGAGGGAGGCGCGGGGCGCAGCCCGAGCTGCGGCGTGAGGAGCCGCGAGAACGCCGCGGGGGCCGTACGGCACAGAGCCGTACTCCGGCACGGCGGGAGCCGAGGGAGTTGCGGAGGTGAGATGAGGCGAGGCAAGGCGCGGGCGGCGGCTTCGGGCAGCGAGCCGTCCCGTTAGCGGCTCCGAGCTGCCACCGCCACGGGCGAGGAAAGTAACGGAAACTCTGTCGGGCGGAGCGCGCACGCGCCGTCTCGCCGGCTGCGCCCCGCTGTCGGGGGGCGCGCCGGGGGCTGTAGTTCGCCTCCTCGCGGCGCCCCGGGCCGTGGCGGGGTCGCAGGACTACAGCTCCCGGCAGCCCCCGCGCCTCAGCCCGGCCCGGGCTGCTCTGGTGCGTGCGGGGAGCCGCGGGGCTGCGCGGCGGGGGAGATGTGCGCGGGGCGGCTGCGGCCCTCGGGCGGGCGGCGTGCGGCGGCGCGGCAGGTGAGGGCGGGGGGCGCGAGGCGCCGGGGCCGGGAGCAGCGGGCGGGCTGGGAGCCGGGCCGCCGTGCCGGGGAAGGGCGGAGGCGGACTCGGAAAGTTCCTGTCGCCGCGGGAGCGGCGCCGCCGCCGGCACGGCCCTGCCCGGGGGCTGCGGGCGGCCCCAGCCGGGACGGCGCTGCGTGCGCGGCGTACGGGGCCGAGGCCGCATCATCTCCGAGCGGCGGATCGTGCGGCACCTTGTCGGTGCGCTCCGAAATACGGCTGTGTTCGCGTGCCGGAGCGGCTCCGTGCTTCGCGTCTACCGAGCGGGCAGCGCTTGTGGGTTTCCTTCCTTAGAAGGATCCATCCCGTCCTGTGCAGTAGCGGAATGAGCTCCGCGGCAGGCTTAAGTGCAAGTGTGCGCGGCATGGAAAGGCTTGCTGCATGCAAATGCATTGCGCTTGTGGTAAATGTAGGTAGCGTTCCAATGAGGCAGGTATAGCTGAGCTTTGGCTGCATGTTTGCACTAATTTATCAGAGCAGACCCTCTCACATCATACAGCCTTCCCATTTCCTATGATCTTGGTTAGTTATTGCTCGTTTTCGGTTCAACCGCTAAGGCTTGGTGTTTTCTGTCTTTGGTATCCGTGAACACAAAAGTAAGTCATCTTCAGGCAAAACTGAAGGCTCTGTGAAGCTTCTTTGTTGAGAAAAGTACCTCAGTGTTACATCTGCTGCCCTTATTCTCTTCCTGTTTATGTCCTTCATGGGTACCCTAGTTAGCATGCTCCTTATGGCCTTTTGAGGTGTAGATGTAGATGTTGAGGTGTAGATACCTGTGCTGAAAATCCAGAAGGTATCAGTTTGTTCTCTCTTCTGGAGCCCCGTTAGGAATTTTCATCACCTTTTCCTTCCAGTGCTGCAGTTGATGTGGCCTTGCTCCTTTATGAACCTTTTAGAACACAGTGGCAGTGAGTTGTTGAGCCGTTCTGTTGGTGAAAAGGAGGAGTGCCTAATCTGTTGAATGGAGTCCTTTACCAGTTATCAGCCATAGCTCTAGTGAGAATAGAACCACAGAATCATAGAATAGTTTTGAGTAGGAAGGAGCCTCACAGCCCACCCAGCCCCACCCCCCAGCCATGGGCAGGGCTGCCCCCCACCAACTTAGCTGCCCAGGGCCCATCCAGCCCAGCCTTGAACACCTCCAGGGATGGGGCACCCACAGCTTCTCTGGACAGCTGTGCCAGTGCCTTACTGCCCTCTGAGCGAACAATTTCCCTCTGGCATCTAACTACTAAATCTCCCCTCATCAAATTTAAAACTATGCCCTCTCGTCTTATCACTATCACCCTGCGTAAAGTTGGTTTTTCTCCTGTGATAGTCCCATATGGTTCTGTGCTTCTTTAAAAACTGTGTGCTACATAATATCTGTGTATGTGGACCATATACAGATAATTTTTTTCCCTTAAAGACATTGCATGGGCAATCTGAAGCTGTATATTTTCAAGCATCTCGGTCACATTCGGCTGGGATCGAGTTAATAAGCATGATTCACAGTCCTGGTTAATTAACCTGTTTTGACTCAACTCTGCAAAAATAAGTGAGAACAGAGAGAGTAGTTAGAAACATATGACATGACCTTGCACTAAAGAGTAAACATGATGGGGTTCTTTGGTGTTTAAACTGTTGATCCTACAGCTAAAAATCAATGCATTGCCAAATGTATTAAAGTGCAAACGTGACTCACTTCATTCTGTAATACAGGAGATCTGCTTGGGTCCAGATAGAGTTGCATGCAGATGTTTGAGCGTTTGATTTGCCAGTGCTTGAAGTGCAGAATCAGATGGCACAGCATCTTGTAGCAAGTAGTTGGTGTCTGTGGTCGTGAACAATCACAGAAATCCAGGATTCGGACATTAAGTGATTTACTTTAAAAGGTTGTGGCAGAATTCCATTGTAATCAGACATGTAAGCAGTAAGTGTTATTTTTTCAAACGAACTGATGTTCTATTGCATGCTATGCAAATTCTCCTGTAGTTAGTATTTGTGCAGGATGTTTTCGAGTTGTTTTGAATTGAAGTATTAGAATGTATCCAGAGTACATTCTACATGCAGGTTTTCTGAGCCTTGGCATTATGTTTTTTGGATGTTTCTGAGCATTTAACAAATTTGCTTCCCTACCCGCCAGCAGCTCTACATATTCCTACAGAGCAGAGCTGTGGTTTACTCCCCCACACTCCCCGTTTTTTTTTTTTTAAATGTACTTCTTTTCTGCTCTGCTAAATTCCACTACCTGAAAAGGCTGGGGAGGGACTTCTTGTAAGGGCATATAGTGATAGAACGAGGGGAAACGGCTTTAAACTGGAAGAGGGTAGATTTAGACTAGATATTAGGAAGAAATTCTTTACTATGAGAGTGATGAGACACTGGAACAGGTTGCCCAGAGAGGTTGTGGATGCTCCCTCCCTGGAAGCATTCAAGGCCAGGCAGGATGGGGCTCTGAGCAACCTGGTCTGGTGGGAGGTGTTCCTGCCTGTAGCAGGGGGCTGGAAGTAAATGATTTTAAAGGTCTCTTCCAACCTGAACCATTCTATGATTTTAAATTGCTGTTAATTAAAAGGTGAGTTGATGTATTGGGCAGCATGAAGTCTGATCTGTTTTGTGTGTCACACAGGATAAAAAGACTGATTTCAAGTTTTAAGTAGAAAACGTTATTAATTTACTCTGTATTTGAGCAAATGGAACTGGTGATTCTTCTGCTTCAAAGCAGAGTGAGTTAATGGCAATGGAACTTCCTGCATTTCATGTGAAATAACTGTATCTTTTTCCCTACAGGCAGAGTACAACGCTTCAAAATGCTGGAGGTTATTTGGGTGAATCTAGACATTACATTTAATGTGTTTGTGTCTTCAGAAATTCTGCATTTTGTGAGCTAAAATATTTTATAAAGATGAAGTTGGATACCTTTGCTGATCTTCGAGTTAACCACGTCCTGTGAGTTCAGACATCTTCTGAAGAAGGAGGAGATTCATCAGACACGTGGACTTCTGTTGTTGCCTAAGGATACCCTTCTCTCTTTTTTTTTTCATTCTGAAAGACTATCTGCATGAAGATGGATTTGCATTTAGCATACAGTCTGTGGAGTTAGATGAGAAAGGACACTGTTCATGAATGACCAACGTTTATTTCCATCTGCATTTCCAGCTTTTTTCTGTTTTTTATTTTTAACACAAAAATGAAGGACAAGTATAAAACAACAGAGCTGGTGTATTTCTCTGAGGCCTTTATGTAAGCCCCTGTTGTCTGGACCTGGTGCTAAAGGAAAAGCAATCTGCTTCTGATCAGCTGATTGTGTCTGTGCAAAGAGAGCCTTTAAATTGAAACAACTTCCAGCTTCTGGCTTGCACATAATGAAAGGGAAGATGAATACGTTTTACTGGTCAGGGGCATTTTACTGAACGAAGAAAGGGAAAGTTAGATTATCCTTGTTTTAATTTCAAACCAGGAACTGACCACATTTTTCTTAGAATTTGACTACAAGGGAGATCTCGACAGTTTAAATCAAGTCAGATGTCAGCAAACGACTCTTCTCCCCCATCCTTACAGAAGTTTTCCCCACCCACATGTCATGCTGCTGCACCACAAACCCCAAGTTTGTCTTCGAGTCCCCTGTCGGGGCTCTCCAGCCGCCTCTCCAATGGCAGTTTCAGCACACAGAGCCTCACCAACTCCCGAAGCTCTATGCATGGGGTCTCATTTCTTCTGCAGATTGGTCTCACGCGGGAGACTGTCACCATTGAAGCTCAGGACCTGTCCCTATCTGCTGTTAAAGACCTCGTGTGCTCTATAGTTTACCAGAAGGTATGATATAACAGCACCACATTCTGCTGATGGCAACGCTTGTTTTGTAACAAACTGCTAGGAGTATCAGCATGAAACGCACGGCAAGTCTGATACAAAGATTCCTGGTAGATGTTTGCAGTTGCATGCAAAGACATTTAGCTGACTCCCAAGATAGAAGCGTTCAATTTAAATGGAGTAAACCTTCCTGTTGCATTCTTGCTTGTGAAATCCAATAAAAGAAGCGTAGTAGTAAACTCCTTTTGAGGATTAGTTTTCACAGTATGGTGACTGTGTTTTTTGCTTTCACTGACTGTCATCAGAGTCTTGGGTTTTTACTTAAGTTTGTCTTTGCTCCTGCTGCTGTGAGGCATTCTTGGTACGGTATAGCCAGCTGTAATCAGAGGACCAGTTGTGGCTACAGAAATGCACTGTGAGCCTGCAGACTTGCATGATGCTAGCTTTTGTTGTTGCTGTTTCTAGTTAGTAATTAAAAAAGCAGACAACCCAAAAAAAACCCAACAACAAACAAAAAACCCCACTGAACAGCTCACACTGCCCTGGCATCATTTTTCCTTATGCCAGATACATGCTGTACTCTTTTATGAGAAGTCTGTTAACATAATGCCTATGAAGAGATGGTTGACCAAAAAAAAAAAAAGAAAAAGAAAAAAATCTTGCCATACTTTAGAAATGTTGGTTAGGCTGTTGCAAAATTCTGTCTCTCTGAGAATGAAATAATGTTGATCTTGTTTTGTATCCAATTTTGTCCTTACTTACGTTAGGTAGGTTAGATACTACTAACCAACCTGAGAAACAGTTAGCGTTGTTTCATGTGGTTAATTATGAAATAATTGCTTTTGTCACTAAAGGAATTTGAGCATAGATTATGTTGTAGGGAATTGCTTTCTCCATGCCTTTCATTGTAGTGGTTGTCATCTTTTGTTCACTAGTCTTATTAGGTGGTTGTTTTTCCATTAATAGTTTGAGAGAAACTGAATGCAAATATGAACTCTTGTTTGCATATGCTTGCATATCTTTCTCCCCATCTCACAACTTGTTGCATCTTCCAAATGTTTACAAATTAGTTGGCAGACGAGTTGATTTCATAATAGTTTTATGGCTTACCACAATGTACTTCATCATGTTAGTGCCTTTCTAAACAGGCAAGTTATGTGGGTCAACCTTTTTTTTTCTTCTTTTTTTTTCTCCCCCCTGTACTATGTGCGTTAGGTGCAATTTTTGCAGCCATTTTAGGGCCTTTTTCTTTCTTTGTAACTCCTTCTTGTGTGTGCGTATATCCTGTCTTCTCTCTTGAAGAAAGATGAAAACAAATATATTCACGCTTGCTTTTCCTTTCTGTTCTCTAGCTCAATTTCTTGTTATGGCTTAAGGAGTTTATTACATGCTGGGCCTAATCTACTGCAAAACTGGTAAAGATTTCAGGATCAGAGTTTGCCTTTTCCCATCTGGCTTTGTTTCAGTGCATGCTCTGCAGCTGATGCTACCAGTACTCAATGAGTGCATGCTTGCAAGCAGCAAACTCATCAGGAAATGTACGTTGGATTCATCTTTCATGAGTAGTTCTGCAACCGGTGCACAAGTGGCAATATCCTCCCTCCGCCCTCTCTCTGACAGTAATATGTCCTGCCTGCGTTTTATTCATAGATCTGGTGGCTGTTGCAAGCATATTGAATGTGTTAGTGCTAATATATAAATCTCTGATTTGTGTAGAAAGCTGTAAACAGTGTTCTTCTGCTGTGCATATGGCTGTCTGTTTTTTCCAGTTGCAGACATGAAGCTATTGGGCATGCCTTTGAAATTCAGTGGTGTTAAAGCTTCCCTTCTCTCTGGCATTCTGCAGCAAGCTCAAACTGTCTTTTCTTGGCCAATTCCTGGTTATCAGCTTTAGGATTTTGTAATTTGTTCTTGTGGTAATTCTGCAGTTAGCCTGCTATTTACTGCTGCACTTCTTTAATGAAAAAGGAGAAATATAAAAGATATTTGGAATTGTTCATAGTTTGTCTTCTTATTTGAATGGTATCTTACTCTACTAGGATTAAATAGAAGTTTCCTTACTCATTTGAATCATATCTCAGACTCGTATTTCTCTGCCTATCTTGAACAAAACTTATTTGAGGGAGCAATTTGGTTAGGAACTAAGCACTGTGTTTACCTAATGCATTTTCACAGTGTTTTCTGTCTTGCCAGTCTTTCTGAATTGGTGATGATCAGCTGTGCTTCCTGTTTCAAATGCTGCTGTTCTTTGCAGCTTGTTCAGTGTTTGCAAAAGGGTGCTTAAAAGTAGCATCAGCAGAACTGAAACTAAAGAAGCAGCAGACATGTATTTGCAGGAGGGGGTGATGAGCAGTGCGAAGATTTGGTGTCTCACAGCTCTGTTAAAAATGTCCTATACATCAGGAGGGGAGCAAGACTGCTTTTTCAAGTTTCAAGTTGAATTTGAGAATTGCTGTGTTAATGGTGTTGCATATTGGAATGGTTAAAAGAAGTCCTCAGCAAAGCCTGGCTTTAAACACGATAGGGATGCTTCAGAAGATTATTGATCCTCGTCTTAATCCATCTTTTCTGTTCATTCCTTACGTAGATTGTTGTATATTGAAGTACCAGACGTACAGTTGTCAGGGAGAGTCTGGAGAACCAAAGCAAGAACAGATGGGAACAGAAACTGTGTTTAAAAGCAGAGAGATGACTCCTAGAAGAAGTTGTAGATGGGCAGAATGTGCCCTTGCACCGCGATAAAGTATTGCAGAGACAAGTTCTTAATCTTGCGTTTAAACACTGTTTGTTCTGGGTATAAAGAAGCAGATCATGCTGCTTGCTAGTCTAAAACTAGAAGCTTGCATGTGGTGATGCACCACTGTCTGCAAGCTGAGAATTATGTAAGATGGCATATGGTGTTATAAGTGCTTTATTCCAGTTTACTTATTTCTCCTAGTTAAAGTAAAAGCTGTAAATGAAAAACATTTTATTGTTCTGTTATTACTTGAATAGCTTGAGTAAGAAAAGTTTTTCTTAAACATGTCTTTACTTTTGTGACTTTGAAACTTCTCTCATCTACCCTTTTTGTCAATTAACCTGTACTTCATACTTTTCATTTTCAGTCTCATGCAGCATCCTCCTCTTTTACATACCTTTCTTCCAATGGCCTTGCTACGTTTTGCTCTGAAATAGGCCATTTGCTCTCCTATCTTAGGGTGTTTGCGCAAAGTTGTCATCACTTTCTAACCATTGCCTTCTCTTTGACTTGAGTGCTGATACGCTGCCAACCTCTGCAATCTGTTTCTAATCTTCCAATCTATTTTTTTTTTTTTTTTCCACTTCACTGCACCCACTTACAGTCAAGGGGGGGCACTTCTTCTGTCTTACTGATGAATAAACCTCCCTCTGTATTTTCATAACATCTTGTGGCGATACTTCCTAATTCAAAAGGAAAAAATAAAACCAAAGCCAACCCAAATTTACTTTGTCACTCTTTTCCTTATCTTTCTCTGCCTTTATATTTATAGTTTTCCATTCATGCTTGCTACCCTTGTTTCTTGTCTTTTGTCTTTTTCCTACCGAATTTGATCCCGCCTTGTACTTTTTTTGTGTCTGTGTTGGATCTTATCTTTCTGAATTCACCTCCAAAAGTAATTTTTTCTTCTGTGGTCTCTCTGTTTCAGATCTGTTCTTAAATCATCTCCACTAACAATGTTTGCAATTCTGCTATCACCGAACCATCTCTTCTGTATGTTGTTTTTTCACTTCTATCTTTGTAGTGTCCTCAAAATTCATTCCTTTGCTAATGTATAAGTTTGAAATGCATGTTTTGCATCTGTTGCTTTCACCGCAATTCCTGTTACTTCTATGCTTACTGTCTTTGAATTGCTGGGAATAACGTTTTTGTTGTCCACGTTTTGGTCATCCCAAATTGATCACTCTTTCAACCGCATTAGTAATTGTCTATTTCGTAGCATCAATTTTTTTTTTTCCTATTCTTATGAATATCTTTCTTTGTGCTTCTTTGTACTTCAATCTTTTTCACTATTCTTTTCATGGGTTTTTTGGTCATCTTTCTATACAGTCTTAAGGTGTCATTGTTTACTTCAAATTTCTTCTTATCAATGCTTATTTATTAATGTTAATTCCCTGGTTATTTTGTGCTACAATATGCCATTTTCCCTTGCCTAAATTCAGGCTTTGAATTATTAATAGTTACTTACACGGTGCTTAACCTGTACTCACTTATTCAGTGCTCTGAATTGTATAAGGTGTTAAGAACACAGTCACAGCAAGTATAGTTGCATTCAAAAGGAGTTAAATTCTGCATTGTTACGTCTGTTTCCGAGTCTTTCCACTTCTGTGGTTTCATACTTCAATTGCACTTGTGTCTTGCTCCTGGGTACATAGTATTCCTTGGTGAAAATTTGAAATAACCGAGTTGCATGTGATCCTTTTGGTATGTATGTGCTTTCTTGGTTGTTCTGCCTCTCATTTTAATTAGTCTGGGTGAGATTTCATTTTTGATAATTGAGTTATGACTGAAGTCTGTGGATTCTTTGGAAAACCAGCCAGTTTTCTTTGAAGATGAACTACACTTGGGGGAAGGGGACGAAAGCCGTGGAGATGTGTCCAGACATTTTGCTTTGAAAATTAGAGGAAAAAAGCCTAACATGTAAAACACGCAAATGGTGCTGTAGTCTTTTCTAACCAAGTGACAATTAACTGTATGCTTGTATTATTTGTATACCAAAGAACTTCAGTTTTAATGGAACTGAACTACAGTGGTTTAGATAGATAGTTCTTCTTTAATGGCTGCTGAAGAGGGTGTGAATGGTGTGAAAAGACCAAAACACATGTAATGACTGTGAGATGTCTTCTGAAGGTTTGGACACTGTCGTAATAATGGGGAACTATCTAACCCGTTTGTGGCAGAGGTGTTGACTTGAAGCTTAAAATGATTTCTAAACTGTTAACAGATGTTTTGCTAATAAAATACTGAGAAGTAAAAGAATCCCGTTGCAAGGATCACATTACATTTGATCTACCTTACTCTGAGAGTTACAGAGATCCATTTTTAGTAATCTGGTGTACTGAAAAGGTAGCGATACTGTAACCACTTTTTTTTTTTTCCCCCTCCAAATTAATGTTGTAATGGTTCACGGTGCTTATTTTTGAATGGCTCTAAAATTAATCCAAACCATGCTTTGTACTCATGAGCTGTATTTGAATGTTTTTCCCTGTTGGTCTGCCTTCTTGACTTGCCATCTGCTTTCTTGCAGGAGCTAAATAAGGCCGCAGAGTAGCAAAGCTGGGGCACAAGGAGCAAACAGACCTTCAATAAAAGCGGGGGGGGGGGGGGGGGGGGGGGTAGGCGGCAGAGAGAAGAAATATACGTGGGGCAGTAGAGCATCTGCAGTGTGTTAATAGGTTTCTGTGCTGGAAAACCTAGCCAAGCAGTAGTCCAAGTATGTCTGTGCTGAGGCATCCGGAGGGGGAAGTATCTCATGCACCATGCTTGAAGCCTCGTTCTCTGTGTGATAATGTGATCTGGCACATGATTTTAAAGAGTGGGAGTGGATAGCTGCAAAAGCATGCAGGAGAATGGATGGGAGTGATTTCAGTGAACGAAGAGACTTTCCGAGGTAATGGGTGTTTTGCACCATTAGACTTGGGGATTAACTTCCAGTGATTTGAAGCATTTGTTTCGAGTTATGATGGGTCATGAGATACTGGATCTTGAAACAATATCCGCCTACGCTTTTCCCCAGTGTGAATTTTTGGCAACTGGTCCAGAACTTCGTAAAGTAAGTCCTGGAACTTGAACTAGAAGGATTTTTCAGTTCCTGCCAAGATAGAAAGAAACCCAGTTGTGTTTCGCTCCAGCAATACTGGCGGTTGTATGTTGCATTCGTCTGGGGAAAAGGAACGGTGTAATGCGCTATCGATTAAAACTAGACATGTTGTAACGCTTACTTTAAGCATTCGAGTGATGCCAATTGTTTTTCCCAGCATAACCTTAATGATGCACTAGTGATAACTGTGCTAGTTCCTCCCCGGTACAAAGGACCACATATATTCTTTGTGCATGTTAATATTGGTGTACCAGAGATGAACTTGGCACAGTCAGTCGCATACGTAGACTTCCCGCAAGTGATTTCCTGTAGTTAGATGCTCTTTTGGAACTGCTAGCACTGGGAACAGTCTCCCTTTTGCTTTTAGGAAGCATAGTGATACTGGGATTAGCAGTTTGTCTTCTGAGTGACTGTGCAGATGGTTTGGGCTTTTAGGCAGGAAAGTAATAGCTGCATAATCCTGTAAAATAAAACAGGCTTTAAAAAAAAAAAAATTCAAAAAAAAAATTTGAGTTTTGTCTTCAAGTTTACATTATGAGCTCTTAATTCATTAAAGGAGCTCAATAGTGGTCCTCCTTAACAGCTTCATGTAATTCAGCATAAGGACAGCCGTAAAAGCTGTACTGTGCTGTGCTACATGAGAGAAAAATTCAGTAGTGTGCAACTTGAGTACAGTTCAAGTTTGTGTAAACGTTCTGTTAAGAGATACTACTTGAGGGGGGAAGAAACACCTCAGCAAAAAAATCCCTGTGTTAATCGATGAGGTTATTCTTGGCCAGCAGTCCACACACATCCTGGCTGAGGTGCCAGCAGGGAATGCTGTATTCCTGGTGGCGCTGGGGAGCAGAACAGGGCGCTGCAGGCCTGCCAGGAGCTCCAGAGCTGAGCCAAGCATGTTAGGTGTGGGCTATGGTGGGCCACCTGTGCTGCTCGGGGCCGGCTGTGCAGAGGGCAGCCAGCCTGGGGCGCCTGGACCTGCGTGCGGTCTGATAAGTGTGGTCTGAGCTCAGGCGTAAGGAAGGGAATGCTCAGGGGCTCTGTGCAGTAGGATCTGTTGTTTTCTAAAAGGGGAATGCAAGGGAAGGGCAGGACTTGTTTATCAGATGTGAAAGGTGTGGTTAGGGAGGGCTGAATCCAGCAGCCTGCAGACAGCTGCAGGCCCAGGCAGCAGCGAGGCTGCGTGCTCCTGGTGGGCACAGGCACAGGGGTGCCGTGCACACAGCTGTGTTCCCTCACTGAGCACTCGTGTGCACAAGCAGTACTAACAGCCTCATCCTGCTCCCTCTGGCAATTCAGAGTGAAGCTCTGGTAGTGGCATTGTATGCATGTAAATATGCTGGGCTCAGGTGCACTGCCCAGCAGTGGCTTCTGGATCCCAGTTTCCCCAGTTGCTGGCACCTGAATACATAAGCTGCTGAGGCTGCAGAGCACTGCAGTTGTTGACACTTGGTTTCACTCACTCTGGTCTTTCTACTTGCTGGCAGAATGGATACACAGGTATTCCAACAATTTGGCTGTACAAAATGTATAGAAGTGTGTTATGAATTAAGTCTGTCACATGCATCTGCAGAAGCTGTATGCAGACATCTTGCAATACCTCTTAGCATGGAATTCTGTTAGTCTTGTTCAGCCCGGGATTGTAATTCTGCTGTTTATCAGGATGGTGTTTGTAAATAGAGGTATTGTCTTCTATGGGGTTCAATATTGTGGTTGTGAAAACAGACGAGTCATTTCATCCACGTGTAGGTGTACTCTTTTTTGAGAGATGAGGGCAGTAAAACATGTAACCGCAGCATCATCAGCACTCCCAACAAGCAGCTTAAAAGGTCAATTTAATTAACGTAGGGCTGTTTGAGGATGTTGTTGCCAACTGTTCTAGCAGTCTTTAATGGATGATTTTGCTTTTTCTTTTACTATACTTTTATTCCATAGAAATAATTTGAGTCTAAGTGTGCAATTTACATGAAACCCAGACCTTAACTACAGGTGTTACAGTGTTGCTTACAAAATTTGGAGTTAATGTTGATGGTACTTTCTAAGGAATGTAACAGTAAATTGTGTTTTTAATGATTACACTTGCTGTCACAAAGAGGATTTGAGTATCCATCTGTAGCATATACAAGGCATGCTTTTTTGTATGTGATTGTGATCTCTAGTTACTGGAGTGGAATACCCTACACCTAGCATGTAGGGATGCTCTGGCAGCTGCGTGATAGATTTATGGACTTGAGGAATGAAAAATAGAGATGAAAAATACATCTCTATTTCCTTATCCTTCCTTATCAGAAGGAAGGGTCTTAGATCTGTGAAATATTATAGATGGTCCATAAAATGTGTGGTTTGTAGGTGAGTTTGTGAACTGAGAACAAAGAGGCAATAGTTCAGACCACCTCTGAACCATCAGTTGTCCTTCCTGACAGCTGAAATTAAGTACCAGTGTCAATAAGAAGTATCACATTTATCTGCAGGCAGATAGCTTCTGTTTGTGCTAACTTTCTCTCCCTTTTGTTGGAGTTGTTAGTCAGCAACGCGATGCAATTGATATGCTATAATTAGAAGCTGTCTTGAGGGATAAAATTGAATGCAGCATGGAAGTGATAACTGTCTGTTATCGATGCTAATATTAAATGTAACACATGACTAAACAGTATGTATGAGATCAAGGAGTAATACCTCGGAGCATATATTCAAATCCTGTAAATATAACATATTTCTTCAGTAATTGAGCACAGAAGACTTTGTAGCTTTACAGAAGGGCCAGATTTACAAATATATATTTCTGTTAGTGGGACTGGAGGAGAATCTGCTGCGATTTGGTATAAGGGGCCATCGGAGTCCAGGCAGTAGTTGGACAGCGAGAAACCCCTTTACCTTCTTGTAAGGAATGTAAAATAGCCCCTCCAGGCCTCTGCATCCCACAGAAGCCTATTGTGAAAGTTTGTAAACGTACAGGACGTGCACGCCAAAACAGAGAGGGCCACTTTAATATTTTGGATGAAACTGCTGCCGGAAAGAGGAAATTATTTTCTCTTTGAGTGGGAAGGGAGTGTGAAAACAATGGGCAGGACGGATACCTTCATTATGTGTTTGGTATGGTAGAAACAAGTCTTTGGCTACTTCAGCTAAGGACAATTGATATACCACAGGCTTCATGTGGTTTAGACCCTGTTACTGTCTGTGCAAGTTCTAAATTACCAGACTGTAGTCTGTTCGCTACCTAATCAATTGAAAGTTTGTTGCATGCTATTCTATGCTTTTTCCCACGTTTCCTGTCATCTGTCAAGCACTCCTGCGTGTTTATTCACACCTTGGGTTTGATTGAGTTCTGCATTAAATAAAAGGGCCAGAGAAGCTGATTGATTGATATTCATTGCTCTCCAGGGTCTACTCCTGCCCCTTTTCTCTGTGAACTGTCTGTTACCTTTTAAGCTGTTCATTTTAATAAGTTAATAATGTTCACCAATATTTTAGAGAGTGGAGCAAATACAGAATAAGAAGACTATTTTCAGTGATATGTCATGAAAATATAGCATGCTGTGTACTATATAGAGTCATAGAATGGTTGGGGTTGGAAGAGACCTTTAAGGTCGTCTAGTTTCAACCCTCCTGCTGTAGGTAAGGACATCTCCCACTAGATCGGGTTGCTCAAAGCCTCATCCAGCCTGGCCTTAAACACCTGCAGGGTGGGACCATCCATATCTGTTTCCTATATGAATTTGGAGTATTACCCTCTGTCACTGGGATGAATTGAGTTCTTGCATCTGCAAATCTAAATTGTTGCGGAATGGCAGCGTGGAGCCTTTTTTGCTTGCCTCTCTAAGGAAATTTGGCAGGTGCTCCTGGGATGTCTGGAGCAGACTGCTTGGCTGCTCTGAATGTCTGCAGAGTGAGGCTTGCAGGTGGTGATAAGCTGAGTTAAAGATCTGTGTTGGTTTTCAGGTTGGCCAGACTGATTACACATGTCAGAGATTAAAAACCCGAAGAAAAACCCCAAATGCTCCATTTCCTCAAAAAATAAGTCAAGAAGATCAGGGTTTATTTTTTGTTCCCCCTCTCTTCCCCCCCTCCCTCACCCCCCCCCATTGGGACACTTAAAACACAGAAGTTTTGTAGCTATTATTAAAAAGAAAAAAAGAAGTTCAGTTTGTGAATAGGATTAGCAAAAACCATGTGTTAATTTGGAGTTTACTTTCTGTTACAGTTCCCAGAGTGTGGTTTCTTTGGCATGTATGACAAAATTCTCCTCTTCCGGCATGACCTGAACTCAGATAATATTTTGCAACGGATTACATCAGCAGAAGAGATACATGAGGGTGATCTTGTGGAGGTTGTTCTCTCTGGTAGGTATCATTCTAACAGTGAAACAGCGCTTTATTCAATTCCTTAAAAGAAAATGGGCCCTTATGCGTTATTAGCATCATGCTTGCCTTGAACTCTTGATTAAGTAGTTTCACACAGGGTCAGTGTTTTTGGGGTAGAGATTTCCAAGAAAATCTGAGTGGTACTGATCAGTATTAAGTTTTGTTGTTGTTTCATTGTCATGTTTTAATCTTCTTCGAGTTCATTAATTATTGAACATGAAATGTGGGTAGTATTCAGGATTTGCTTTTCCAGCAGTGTTGTTTAGTTTTCTTTTGCTTAGATCTGACAGTTTTTTCATTCTGTAGCTTTTGCATTGATGCTTTGTATTGCTAAAAGCTTCATATAAATGCAGTTGCTGAATGATACCCTTAAGAACACAGTCTTAAGAGTTACTGCAGTGTTTGAAAACAGTTTCTTTGGAATAATGAAGTCTGTAGAAGCGGTGGTGTTGACATGTAGTACTCTTCAATAACATCAAAACATGCCCTAACTAACCTGGATTATATGTGTTTCAGAAATACTCTGTTGAGGTCAACTAAGAGGTCAGCTGCTTCTTGCTAGTTAAATTGCAAATAGAAGCTGGACCAGTATTGAGCAGTTCTTCAGGTCTTTGAGGAGTGAGTGCCAGACTGAGGCTGCATTCTAGAAAGACAGAAGTCTTGGCTGTCTTGGGATTAGATTTATTACTTGGGTCAATAAAGTATGATTTTCAGAGTCGTAAGGCTGAGTTTCTTGGCTGCAATTCAGGACCCTCTGTTCTAGGCAAGTTTAGGATATATAGTAATTGATCATCTTAGCTTGAGCTTTTCATTGCTTCTGGTTAATGGCACATTGGGGAAACTTTTGCGTGTCTCTTCATGACAATCTCTGACAGCTTCCTTATAAATAGAGACAGACCGCGAGAAACTGAGGCATTTTGAAGACAAATCTCTTTCAATAGGATTTTTAAAACTGAGACACGGGAATCTGAATGTTAAGTGTTATTATATATTGTAATCAAAGAATAATAGCCATTAGGGGAACATAATGTTGCCATAAATGTAGTTCTTTACATTCCAGAGAAAGAGGACAAAAACTCATTTTAAATATTGTAGTGCTTGCTTAAAAAACAGAAGAGTCTAGTGAAAAGTCTAGTGAAGTTTCCAGTGTTCCATGGGAACTCTATCTGTAGTTCTGTTTGGACGAGTTCAATCTAAGAACTTTTTACTGAGAAAGCCCCGTAGAAGATAAAAGTCCAACCTGTCCTTGGTTTGAAAATTTTGTAAATCACTAAACAGGTTGAAAATTAAGTTTTTAACAGTTATTTACCTCTAAGCTGATTTTAATAAAGCTTGTATTTTTTTTTTTTTATTCCTTCTTAACTTAATGAGGGAGGTTTCCCTTTCAACATGAAATGGGAAAAAAAAAAAAAAAACAACCAACCCTGAAAATTGCATACTTTATCCCAACTCGGACTGTTGATTAGTTTTGGCTGTCAGCCTACAAAGTCTGATGGAATTTTTTCCTTAATAAACAAGCTTTCTGAAAATAGAGTATTCCACACAAAATGTGTATTTAAATGTTGTACAGCATAATACTGATATGTAAACAGCTCATTAGTGTTCTTTGAATCTGCCATTTTATAACAAGAGTATGTGGAAGTTATGTATCGTTGATTGTATGACAAGAACCATAACTTTCTCCAATTTTTTAAAAGCTTTGGCTACAGTTGAAGATTTCCAGATTCGCCCTCATGCACTTTATGTGCATTCCTACAAGGCTCCTACTTTTTGTGACTACTGCGGAGAGATGCTTTGGGGTTTGGTACGACAAGGACTGAAATGTGAAGGTAAGCCTGGGATTTTTTTTTTGTTGTATTTTTGTTGTGGGTATTTATCTTCAGATATGGAAGAGGAAAATGCCTCTTGTTCAGTATGGAAGCATGTAGTATTTAGTAGCGTTGGAAGTCTGCATCTGGAAACCCGAATTCTAATCCTGACTTTAATGCAAATTGTGTGTGACCTTGGGCAAACAATTTAAGAATTGTACTTGTTTCTCACTTTGAATAAATATCTAGCTGACAAACGTGTTCCTTGCACAAGGAGCACATTCTTTGGAGAGACTCCTGAAGGGAAATCCCATTGCTTATGGCCTTCATCCAGCTGGCTGCAGAACGTTCTGCAGCCTGCTGACAGGTACCAACCCTGCTCCTTGGCTCCTGTTCTCCAGAGCAGAAGAGTGATGAAAGCCTCCTGGTGGGAGGAGAGGAGGGAAGGGAGATCATCTGCTTCAGAGTCTTATACCTTGTTTCTAGAGCTGCACTTACTGGAGATCAATAAATAAAGCCAGCAGTGAGGGGAAAAAAAAAAAGAAAAAAGAAAAAAGAAAAAAAAAAAAGCTGTTTCCGTGAATCACATCAAGAACACTAAAATAAGAGAGTTGAACAGAACAGTCTGTTTCTTTACTGTTCTTTTGGATCCCATTTTTCAACTGCTTTATCAAAATACAGATACTATTTTTGTTATTTATTTTTTTCTGAAAAATCATTTATTTCAGGTTGTGGATTAAACTATCACAAGCGGTGTGCCTTCAAGATTCCAAATAACTGTAGTGGAGTGAGAAAAAGGCGTCTGTCCAACGTGTCTTTACCAGGAGCAGGGCTTTCAGTTCCAAGACCAGCACAAGCTGAATACACATCCTCTGCTTCTGAAGAGGTAGGTAATGTGAAAGGGGAAACAATTCCTGTTTTTAAAACTTTTAATCTTTGGGGAAGTAGCTAGCGTTGTATGTGGTTAAAAATGAGTATGAGAGAGCTGAACTTAACCACTGTGATTGGTTTTAGTTCATTTTTAAATCTCTGTTGAGTCCTAGACTGAGACATTTACGGATAACTATTGTGAGAAATGGAAGAAAATGATAATCTATGTGTTACTTTGTTGTTATTCTGTCACTAGTGGTTATGTGAGCTATGAGAACCTTGAATTTGGGAATGATAAAATACCTTGCTGCCTTCGTAATACACATTCATTCTGCAATTACTGTATCAGTATAGAATAGTTGTTTGGCTAAATCAGAACAAATTGTAAGCTTTTATCTGGAGAGAGGCGAGAATGTTCCTGGTATGCTGTTAAACTTTCTGCAGAAAAAATCTTAAGAAACCAACCTCTATCAAGGAGAGTGCAGGGGATTAAGAGCATACAGTAAAACCATCACCTGTAATAGTTATTTGTTATGATGGGCATTATGATTGCTGAGAGTTAATTGTATATATTCATGAGATAGGGCAGACTGTTATTAGATGCACTTGTTTCATTGCCACTTTCACTAAAGGGTAAAAGGAGTCTTTCCCACTTGCCTAAATTGCATCATGGTGATGAGGTGAAGTCCTTGGTGACTGGGGAAAAGGCAGTATAGCACCCATTTTAAAGAAGAGTAAAAAGGATGACCCAGGGAACTACTGACCTATTAGCCTCATCTCAGTGCTGGGGAAGGTCATGGAGCAGATTGTCCTGGAAGCTATGCTAAGGCATATGAAGAGTGGAAGGTGATAGGGATGCTTGGTTTCCAAAGGCAGGCCCTGTCTGACCAGCCTTGTTGCTTTTTATAATGGTGTAACTGCATCATTGGACAAGGGGAGAGCCACTGATGCCATCTATCTGGACTTCAGTAAGGCCTTTGACACAGTCCCACATAACATCCTTCTCTCCAAATTGGAAAGGTATGGATTTGATGAGTGGACTGATCAATGGATGAGATACTCATCATAAGATTGTACCCAGAGGGTGGTGATCAATGGCTGAATGTCTAGGTGGAGATCAGTGACTGTACTAGGGTCTGTACTAGGACCTCTAGTCCTAGGTGCTCTATAATTTTATCAGTGATATTGACAGTGGGATTGAGTGCACCCTCAGCAAGTTTTTGGATGACACCAAGCTGTGTGATACAGTCAACACACCAGAGGGACAGGATGCTGTTCAGAGAGACCTAGGAAGGATGAACAGTGGGCCCAGGTGAAACTCATGAGGTTCAACAAATCCGAGTGCAAGGTTCTGCACCTGGCTCTTAGCAGCCCCTGATATCAGTGCAAGCTGGGGAATGTAAGGATGGAGCACAGCCCTGCCAAAAAGGACTTGAGTGGATGGTAAGCTGTGCATGAGCCAGCAATGTGCTCTTGCAGCCTGGAAAGCTGGCTGTATCTGTATCAAAAGAAGCGTGGCCAGCAGGTTGAGGGAGGTGATCCTGCCCCTCTGCTCTGTGCTGGTGAGACCTCATCTGGAATACTGTGTCCAGATGTGGAGTCCTCAGTACAGAAGGGACGTAGACCTACCTGTTGGAGTGCATCCAGAAGAAAGACACAATTCATCCAAGGGATGGAACATCTCCACTATGAGGACAGACTGAGAGAGCTGGGGCTGTTCAGCTTGAAGAAGAGGAGGCTCTAGGGCCTTTTAGTATCTGCATGGCCTTTTAGTATCTGCATGGGGTCTGTGTAGGCTGATCTGTATATGCTGTTTGTGAACCTTACCAGGTTGCTCTAAAAAACAAAAATTTTAACCTTGTTTGGGATTTTAGTTCCTGTGGAAATAAATATTCATACAAACTTCCCTGTGCTTCACAAGGCTTTTCCGTCTTTTTTTTTTTTTTTTTTAATTTATTGTCAGAGTGTAGCTCTTAAGGGCTCATGGCCAGATTTTGCCTTCTCATCTGGTCACTATCTACTCCACTTTTTTTTCTATTTTTTTCAATGAGTTGGAATTCTTTTGGTGCAAATCCTATGTGTATACCTTCTTTATTCTAGCGTTGCTGCCCAGAACCTAGTAAAAGGATTCCCTCCTGGAGTGGCCGTCCCATCTGGATGGAAAAGATGGTGCTTTGCAGAGTGAAGGTTCCCCACACCTTTGCTGTTCACTCTTATACTCGTCCCACAATATGTCAGTATTGCAAACGGCTGCTCAAGGGCCTTTTTCGTCAAGGAATGCAATGTAAAGGTATGTGCTTATTTTTCTGCCACAGGTATGAATTAGAGCAGTATAATATTTGAAAAAAATGCATTTTTTTTGAAAGGATTGTGGCACCGCTCTTTTTAGGGTAGTAATATTATCTATTTTCATGAAAACTGAAATCTAATCACATGCGGAATGGAAACAAACACCATTATTCAATGATAATTCTAAGCTATTAATAAAAACAGGAAATCCTCCCCTTTGTTAAATGTCTGTCTTCTACACTCATCACTGAAGACTTCAGTATTTTTTTGTTATGTTATTTTAATACAGGATAGTGACTATTATCTTTTGGGAAAAAATTATAAAGATGGGTACCTTTCCTGAACTAGATTAGGCTCCATCAGTTGGTTTTTATTCAGCATACGTTTACATGCATGACTTCAGCTCTCAGATTCCTCCATGCCAATCCCAGAACGTAACTATAGCATTGTGCTTTTCTTCTGGCTCTTCATTACTGGATTGTACACATCTGTTAGCTTTGTTGCAGGAAAGAAAACTGTAGTGGAGAACCCTAAAAGTTAATATGGTAAGGATTTTTCATTTCTCTCACGCAAGTTTATCAAATGTGAATACCAAAGATAACACATTGGAAGAGGTCACTTAGAGCAAAAACTGTAGGCTTATATCTGTGATAACTCTGCTGACTAAAATACTGCTGATGGGGAGTAGTTCTATTTTTCCATTTTACTTTTTATTAATTTGCAGCTTTTGTAGCTTGCTTCAAGTCTGCATCCCTAACTGTTTGACTTTTCAGTAACCGTCTCTCCTGCATACTTGGAAAAAATAAATAACAAAGCCTATGGAAGATGTTTTGCAGTTTTAAACGCTACTGACCACTTACAGTGGCTGTGATTTGCGTATCCAGCTGAACAAATGGGGTTGCCACTTCATTCTCAGGAAACTGAATAACTCCTGGTAGAAGATAGTGTTTAGGTATAGAAAATGACCTTAGAAAACATACTGTTTTTGCACACAGAAGAAGAGAAACAGGTATAGTAAGAGAGATTCATTTAAGCAGTGTGGTGCTATATGTATATCAGCAATTGATGTCAAACGATCAACACGTTTTCATAGTGTTTTCTCTTATGTTTTGTTACTGTTTCCCACTGACTCTTTTTGCTCTCATTCCCAAAGCTTGTGGTCTTTCAGCAGTCTCGTGTTCCAGAGTATCTCAGAGCCTTGGAGTTCTTAATTCCTCCAGGCTTGATTTTGCACTCTGAGTTGATCTTTGGGGCTAATGCTATAACTATATTAATGAATGAAGTCAACTAGGACAAAATGGCCTGTACTCACACATGTATTTTCTTAGCCTCTCAGTCCTGAGTGGCTGTATGCAAACTACCTCTTGGGAACAGTATCATGGGATGCTCTAATTTATGCACTAGACCCGGGAACTGTTTGAAATTGTGTTTTTATGGACATTATGAATGAGTCAGTCCTAATTGATTTGTCTTTTTAATAGTTCCCTGGTAGGATCTGAACCATCTTGTTTGTTCCAGCCCCCTTTGGGCTAGTGAAATAACCATATTCCATAATACAGACTGAAAACACCGCTATAGAAAGGGTGGTTAGGTGGTTTTGGTTTTCTTGAATGCTTCCTCTTAGGCACTTGGAAACTAAACGGGATTGTAGCTGGCCTCAGGGTTTGGCTACTCAGCTACTTAAAGTGGGAAGACAATAATTTCTTTGTGTATTAAAAGGAAAGCACAACGAGCTTCTGATTAGCAAGTCAGATACAGATCCTGTATTTTGTAATTTGATTACTGTGATTTATTACAGATGCTACATCCCAGGGAGTCCTCCAGACCAGGTTGGATGGGACTTTGAGCAAACTGATCTAGTGGGAGATGTCGCTGCTTGTGGTTGGGTGGGGCTGGTAGAGCTGTATGATCTTTAAAGTTCCTTCTAAACTATTCCATGATTCTATGATAGCCGAAAGGGACTAAATTTTCAGTTTCAAAAAGTGAGGACAGTAGGGAGTTTAAAATTCATGATGCAGATATGTGGTTGGAAATTATGGTGATGCTACTAATAAAGGAAATTCCTGTAATGCTGTTAATATATGCTGGACTGTTGGATATCAGATACTGTCTACTCAAATGCAGAAATGGCACACATCCAAGTTAATGTTGCGCCTCATGTATCTTACTCTGTCAGCTTGATGTCCAAGGAAATTAGGGCAGGCAAAAATGGAGCTTCATTGTTGTTTGGCCAAATCTGTGATCTGAATGATAGGGGGAGCTGAACTTTGAGATTTGCTGCAAAGCATTCTTGCTCTGTGATTTAGGACTGTGATCCTAGAGCTGTGATGGTTGCAAATCTTAGGCAGCAGGTGGGGAAAAATGATAGATATGACACATTTAAAACAAGTAGCGATGGAAAAAAGGGTGTGGAACAGATTAGAGGATGTGAAAAAATTACATCATAATGGAAAAAATAACTAGAAAGAAAGCTAGAAATTAGAAAACTTTCGTCCTGGAAGGGAAAGTGCTGACATTGTAAATTGGTTTGGCAAATCATCATAAGATACTGGGACAAAATTGTCCATTTCCTTCTGGAGGTGATCTCATCCATTCTTTCTTCTGTTATGTGCAAATGTACGTATCTGGACTGAAGCTTGTGATGGAAGTTGTGATCAAATGTGTCTACTTGAGTAGAAGTAAAATTCTGGTATCATGGTCTTGTTTATTTTTTGTTTTAGATTGCAGATTCAATTGTCACAAACGCTGTGCATCTAAAGTACCTAAAGACTGTCTTGGAGAAGTGGTTTTCAATGGAGGTAAGATGAGAAACATGCTTTCAAATACTGCCAAGTCTTTGGAGGCTTAAAAAGGTTCTTCAGCTTTAGATGTTCTCGACTTGGACTGTTTTACGTGTTTTTATTTTACCTTTCCAGTTCCTTCACTTGAGATTGCTGAGAGTTAAGATTTTACTGTGAGATTTATTTTGGTGACTTCAGTTTTACTTCATTAGCGTTCATTAGCATAGGCAAGTGTAGTGTGGTACAAGAGAGGCATGAGCATTCTGGAGAGAGTCCAGCTAAGGACCGTGAAGTTGATTGAGGGTACTGGAGCATCTCTATGAAGAAAGGCTGAGAGAGCTGGGATTGCTTGAGCAGGGATACCTGGAACAGGCTGCCTAAGACTGTGTCCAGATGGCTTTTGAGTATCTCCGGGGTCAGAGACTGCGCAACCTCTCTGGGGCGGCCTGTAGCAGTGCTCAGGCACCCTCACAGTTTAAAAAGTGTTCCCTGATATTCAAGCAGAGCCTCATGTGTTCCGTTTTGTGTCCATTGTTTCTAGTCATGTCACTGGTTACCACTGAAAAGAGCCTGGCTATGAGGTCTTTGTACCCTCCCTGTGTTGATTCCTATCCATTGATGAGATCCTCTTGAGCCTTCTCCAAGTTGAACAATCCTAGTTCTCTCAGGCTTTTCTCATAGGAGAGATGCTCCAGTTTCTTTATCATTTCAGTGGTGCTTTGCTAAAAAGGAGATAATGTTCCCCCCTCTACTCAGCCCTATTGAGGCCATGCCTGAAGCAGTGTCTCCATCTGGGCTTACCAGCAAAAGAGAGATACGGGCATACTGGAGACAGCCCAGCAAACTGGAAAATAACTTTTGTCCTTTCCATTTATATTTTAGTTTATATTTTAGAAGGAATAATATTGATGTACTGATCACTTGTGGAGCAGAATTACTTAGTGAAATGCAAATTTAGACCTTGAGATTTTCACAATGAATCTTTCAGTATGAGTGTTGTTTTGGTTGCGTCTCCTTTGGTATTTAACGAAAACAAATTGATAATGTTGATAAGCACACTCTGAATCATTTAGCAATATCTTGAGGATTTTTTATATACTGATTGCACTATGATGTTTACTTGTGTAAATGTGAACTAGAAAACAATTTTTTGCCTTTTTTTTTTTTTTTTTTTAAATTGTGCTCTAAAATAATATCTGCATCCTGTGTTGCTCCCAGAACCTGCTAGCCCAGGCCAGGATTTGGACCTGCCAATGGAGGTTGATAGCAGTGAAATGAATAGCGATGGTAGTCGGGGTCTGGATGATACTGAGGAGTCCTCAACTCCAGAGGACAAAATCTTCTTTATGGATCCATCTGACCTTGATACAGACAAAGATGAAGAAGCTGTCAAAACCATCAGGTAAGTCATAATGTGCAATTATTGTGCTCTGGATGTACCTTCCACAATATTCTGAAGGAGAATTTCAAGTAAAGCGTTTCTGAGTAGCCCAGCTTTAAGTTGTGTGGTTTTTGTTGTTGTTTTTTTTTAAGCAAACCTAAAACATAAGTAAATTAAAATAATATGTTCTCTTCTAATTGGGAAGGTGCTGTGCTTACGAAGGTTATTAAATAAATAAAATGAAACTATCGAACCATGGTTAAAAGTATGGCTTAAGGCAAAGCTGTGAGAAAGATCTTTGTGACTTCAGCCTAATTTAATTCCAAGTGTACAAGTGTTGATCTAAAAATAATTGCTCTGGGGTCACTTCAGTACTTATATTTTAGTTTATTCTAGGCAGCCGATTGCTTTAACTAGGATGTGATTCTCACATTTAACTGATGTGATATCTCTTTCATCAGATAACTGTTCCATAGAAGTACAGAATGGTTAGAGCTGGAAGGAATGTGTAAACATCATCTACTCCCTGCCCCTTGCTGTGGATTGAGACATCTTTCACAGTATCAGGTTGCTCAAAGCCTTTCCCAACCTGGCTTTGAACACTTCCAGTGATAGTTCCTTTAATCAAGTTTAGCCTTTTTAATTTTTGTATTATCATGGAATCGTAGAACAGGCCAGGTTGGAAGGGATCCCAGAGGATCCAGTGTTTGTGGGAAAAGGGAACCTAGATGTGATTATCTTCAATTGCATCTCAAAAGCCTCCACCATGTCCCTGGGGAAATTCTTATTCTGAATAGCATCATCCTGATTTTCTTAGTGTTATTCTTAAAAATAGAAGAGCAATTGTAATAGGTCAAACAGAGGTAATTTTAGCCCAGTGTCTCATGGCAAATATGTAAGGAAGAGTATAAGAACAGGAGGAGCATATAGTTCAGGAAGAGCAACTTTCAATGATTTATAGCTCAAGGACTTCCTAAGTTGGAAGTAGCATCTTTCTGTGTTCTACTTCTAGGTAGATTTTTTTCCTTTTATTTCTAATTGCATCTGAAGCAATTCTTTTCTGGAATGTGCAATGTCTTCTGTCAGCCACTTCTACAGTGTGACTGCATTGTGTTAAAGCATCCTTATGTTTTGATTTGAAATTCTCATGATTTCATGTGATTACGAATTTTTCTGCTGGCACCATGTGTAGGAGCTGTTGTATCAAGCAGGTAATGTGGTGGCTCATTCCGCACCGAACAGGACTGAAACCTGCATGTTAAACTAATGACTGTCAAAATGTTAGATGATCAAATCCTTCTCTGCAAGAAAGTTAATACAAATGACATTGATTTAAATTTTCAGGTATCATCTGAATTAACACTCTTCTGTTTTCATAAATTGAAAGTGTGCTTTATCAGTGTAATATTGTGAAATAATGAAGCTGATGTAGGCGAGAGAAAATAGTAACAATGCCGATGCTAATTACTTTTATTCTGGATTAAGATTCAAGCAGTAAATTGTTTCGAAAGAATGATTTATGTAGATGTCTCATTTCAGTGCGTTTCCTTTGCCTTTCTGTAATGTAGCACAAGTACTGCAGTAACTTGCATTAAAAGAGCTAGTGGGAGCTCAAATTTCCTATCATCTATCAGTGGAATAAGTTGTACGGGAAGATTAAGTGCCGGTTCTTGAAAATTGTGGGCTAGATGTATAGTACCATTAACATTTTTATTTATGTAATACATGTATGTATTACTCCTGTATTTTAGCTTAAATATTAACTGTTTTATCTTTTTTAGTCCCTCAACAAGCAATAATATTCCTCTCATGAGGGTTGTGCAGTCCATCAAGCATACAAAGAGGAAGAGCAGCACGATGGTGAAGGAAGGGTGGATGGTCCACTATACAAGTAGAGACAATCTGGTCAGTGACTTTGGTTTCGTCCTACATTAACTTAAATTATATCTCTAAACCATTGTATTTTATTTCTCTTATCTAGATATTCTGATTTACAATATCATCTGAAATAACTTAGCAGTAATGTTTGTTGAGAGGAAGTGTGATGCAGTGGAGAAATCTTCCAGGTGGTGATCCAACAGCATTTTTCGATTTAGAAAAAGTAGCATCTCTAATCAATCTCATATGAATAGCATGTTTAAGATTTCAGCTCTCCCAAGAATGAACACTGGACTTATCTTCTTTCCATTTGGAGGTTTTCTTCAACTACCTGAAAATATTCAGTTATAAAATGACAAATATTGAAATAGTTAATGCTATTCTAATGATATTTAGTAAATTTGGTGTGTAGATATGGAAGCCTGTTATTCCTCTAGCAATTTGTTCTATCTCATAGTAAACATTATTGAACACTATTCCTCCTTCCAAAACCACTATTTATCTTCATGTTAGTGGAATAAAGATCGGTGGCTTGGTTGAATTAGCTTGGGTTTGCAGGCATTTTCCATAAAGCTGACATTGTTTGCAGTGTTACTAGTAACGATCTCTTAATTAATTGAACCTTCTAAGGCAAGTTCCTTGTGCGGTTTTGTTTTGTTTTGTTTTTGTCTTGTGAAAGAAGATAAGAATAACTGGATTCCTGAGAATTATCTAATGCAAGAAAATGAATCCGTTCTTCTTGATAGATGAAAGAAAAGCATGAAGTTGAGAAGTTTCCAGAGCTCATGCAGCCCTGTTTGTCGCATTGAGACTGTGAACGGCAGCATAAATATTCCTGCATTCTTTGTCCCTGTGAAGGGGTCTGTCAGAAGAGGGACTTTGGGAATTTAATTTGTTTCAGTTGCATCGAAATCATAGTCAGCTCAGGGTACTCCAGTATTTTCACTTTCTGTTTGTCAGCTAAACAATTGCAAGCGGTCTTTAAAGTACAGTTTTGTATTAACTAGTTATATTTATCACAAATACAAGTAAATATCTAACATTTCAGGTGTGATTTCAGTCTAGACTCCTTAATAGGCACAATTATCACCTGCTTGCTATGAAAAAATTAGAGCTAGGTAATAGTTAGAAGATGAGTAGTTCTAAGCAGTGCTCAGGGCAGACCTGGTGTTTGGCTCTGCTTTTGTCTTTCGGCACAACTGATACATTTTTCCATGGATTTTCTTTTTCATTTTTATTTTTTGGAATCGTCTTGGACAACACCTTAGCTTAGATTTTTTTTTTTTCATCTATCAGTCAAGCTGCTACCTAGATGGTAGCTACCAAAAAGGTGATGCAAATAAAGTTTTCTGTTCCAAAGCAAGATACCTTCAGCCAAGCAAGATTTCAGAGAGCTTCCTAGCGGAAGGAAGCTTCTGTATTATGCGTTACAGAATCAGCTGTATCCCTTGTCCACTCTTTCTCAGCAATGTTGAACTCTCGTTCCTGTCACAACTTGGGCTTTCCATTAGTTCCAAAGAGGTTCATTCTAACAGTGATATCAGCATACTTTCTGTTGAGCCTGGCTAATGAAGTATTTTACCCATGATAGGGAGAAATTGTTGTCATCATCTGTATTCTGGTTTTCCTCATTCTGAGCCCTTCCTTTCTCATTATGGAGTATAAACGTATCTAGAGTTCCTGAGTGCCTACCAACCTGTTCCTTAAACACTCCAAGCCTTCCTTGATTTATGATTTTTAAAAAAGCATATATGTTAAAAGGATGACTTCACCCTTATGCTTTCACCCAGTTTCCATTCGGTGCTGGCTTGAACTTTCATTTAGTTAATGTATTCATGTCCTGGCTTTGTTCGCCTAACTCCTACAGGTGATCTTAGCTTCCCTGTGACTGAAATGATTTAAGCTCTGTATTAGATATAATAAGAGTGTTATTTTTCCAAGCATGGTCATTCTTGTCCAGATCTAAGGGCCTTTGGCCCTTAAAGGGAAATAAATAAATAAATAAATAAATAAATAAAAGGAGTTTCTGACTATATGAGCTTGGTGCAAGCAAGTCAGTTAAATCCATATAGCCATATATATAGACATATAGCTTTTCAAGTTCAAATAGCTTTCAAATGATTCTCTATTTTTAGGAATGTTCCTATGCTTAAGGTTATTAGGCAGTTATGTGCCAGAACTTATATGCGTATTATTCTCTGATGGAAAGCAAATTTCTCATTGATGGAGACTTCTCAAAAATGCCTGCTTAGTCTGTCTTGATTTTTATCTTAATTTTTCATCTTTTCCCCAAGCTAGATTGTCTGCTCATAATCTGCCTATCTTTTTTTTTTTTTGCCACTGTGCACTTCAACCTCCTAGAATCACACACTTGTAGGTGTTGGAAGGGACTTCTAGAGACCATCGCATCCAACCTCCAGAATTTTCTGTTTACAAAAGAATGGAGGACTTGTTAGACTTGCTCAGTTCTTAAACCCACGATGTGTTGGTGTGAGAGCACAGAAGGAGAAATTGTGGCTCTCACAGTTGTTGCTAAGTGAAAATAATTCAGATTTTGTGAGCACGTGCACCCAGAGTGAAACTTGTGTAGGTAGTTGTTTCCTGTAGGAGAGGATAACTGTTATCACCACTGTCACTGTAAGGTGAGTGATGTTTTTTTCTAGTTTGTGCAAACACTTCTATGAGCCCATTCTTGAATTTGAAAAAAAAAGGTGAGCAAATAACTGTATTCCCAAAATGTGTTTTTTCATGTATCCAGTCTAAGATAGAACCATAGATTAATGTCATTTGATTATCTTTGTTAATTTGAACAGTTTCTTGTTTAAATAATTGGATACCATAAGTACTGCTAATAATTTATGTTTTTGTACTGTGCATTTTGTAGAGAAAAAGACATTACTGGAGACTGGACAGCAAATGCCTCACACTATTTCAAAACGAATCTGGAACAAAATATTACAAGGTAATTCACGATGAGTAATAATTGTGTTGCAGTTGATTTACTTAAGGGGTTTTCTGTGCTTGAAATTACTGCTTCCGATAGGATTGTAAATATGTTAATTCCCCATCTTTTCAAATGAAAATTGTGACAAGCTAAATTTTGGGCAAAGCTTTTAAGTGAAAAAGACCAAGCCTACTACTCAGAAGCTGCTTGCAGCTCCCATTTTAATCTCCTTTAGTGTGTCTTTCCTTGTGCTTTACGTGTCCTATTCCCTATTCCCTTGAATTGGCTCACATATTAAGGTGGGTTTTTTTGTTTGTTTGTTTGTTTTTGTTTTTTTTTTTTTACTTGAGAATGTGACTGGCTGCTGGTCTAGATGCAGGGTAGGATTTTTGCTCTATGGAAGTAGCAACTGAAAGTTGCATGCTTATTTATTTCCTTGTTCGCAACTGTACAACTGAAAGTTGTGAGCGAGTTTTAGAGGAAAATGTACTGTGCAGCCTGGCATTATATGAAAGAAGCTTGGCAATAAGTATATTATGCTGCAAATATAATGGTGTGTTCAGTGGTAGAATATTCACAAAATGTCTTCAAATGTATAAACAAGATTTTTCCTTTTCTTGTCTTTCACCTTTAGGTGGGGGTCTAAATCTTGCAGTTTCTTCCTTTATAACATCTCTAAGATCAAGCCTTTTCTCTGTACACCCAGCTAAACTTGCCCAGATCCTTTTCATCCCTATCTTGACCAATGCAGTTTCTTCTTCTCAGACCTCCCTGATACTTGTACATTGCCCTGTACACAGCTGGTAAAATATGTTCCTTGCTTGTTATTCCATCCTGTCACTGCTTTTAGTCCTTTGACTTGCCCCCTTGCCCCTCCTTTTTTTTACTGCTTAAATCTTGGATTGTTTATCTTTGCTATTAGAAACATTCACAGTTTTTATCTCTACATCTATTTGCTTTTCATCTTAATCAGCTACAGCCTGTTAACCTCATAATGCCAGCCCAGTGTTCACCTGCTTGTTTACTACTCTTGCAAGTGATGTGAACCTGTAAGCCCTTCTATGTATGTGGAATGTCCTCCTCCAACTAGCTTGAATTTGCAGCTTTTCCTTCCTTCAGATCTGTTCCCTAATACTGCTTTGTAGCATGTTCTTAAACTGACAAGGTAGAGAAATTGGTAGAAATTGTTTATATCGGTATCAAAAATAGCCTTTTCCAAAATTGATTCAGAAATGTGAAGTAATACTTTTTGGCTAGCTTATACAACCACATCCTCTTCCTAGTGTGTCACTCTTTTTCCCTATCGTGTTCTTCTCTAGCTAAGCTGTATAATCTATGGGTGCGGTGGGAAACGGTCATTCTGTAGTTGTGCATCACATGTATGCTGGATGATGGGCTGTCTCATGCCGAACATGAACGCAGTTTGTGTAGAGATTAGTGGTTGCATAGAGGGATCTGTGGTGGGGCTCTCTAGGCATCTATAGAGGAATTTGGAGAGCTGTGGGTGGGTAGCGGTTTGTCTACGTTTTGACAGTAGTTATGAAGCTTGGTGCTTTGGTATTTTGATATATTTGCTTTGATTTCTCTGCAAGCATTTTAAGTTCTGAATAGTAGTATACTAAAGCATTATATGTGTTTTCATTTTTTAATCTTTAATATTTTTCTTCAGGAGATTCCGCTTTCAGAAATTCTCCAGGTGACTCAGCCTCGAGATTTTTCAAACATGGTGCAGGGCAGCAATCCATACTGTTTTGAGATCATCACTGACACGATGGTGTACTTTGTTGGAGAAAACAATGGCAGCAGTCACCACAGTCCTGTTCTTGCTGCCACCGGAGTTGGACTTGACGTAGCTCAGGGCTGGGAGAAAGCCATTCGTCAGGCCTTGATGCCAGTCACTCCTCAAGCTAGCGTTTGCACTGCTGCAGGACAAGGAAAAGATCACAGTAAGCAGGCAGACAAGGCACTGTTACTCATGTTCTGAAGCTGTAAACGATAGGGATTCCATTTCAGAAAAAGCATTTGTCTATCCTCTGCTGAATTGGGTCTGTAATCTTCCACAAGGTTCTAAGAAGTGGCTCTCAAGTTTATGGAGGGTGTGTGAGCAAATCTCTTAATCTGTTATAGCAGCAAGTAGTAGTAAAGAATCAGTTTACCCACTAATTCATGCTGCAGAACTTTTATCATATGAGCATCCACATAGTTGCTGGATGTAAAAAGGGACCATAGTTGAGATATTTCTAATAAACTTTTATAAACATCTCTTTCCATCAGGTTATTTATATACATACGAAAAATTGGATGCTTTTTGACATTATCATCCACATTTAAAAAAAAAAAAAATAGAGATCTGTAGCTAAGGAGAAAGGGCAGTTGGTGATGAAATGTAAATGTTGCTAGCGATGGAAAGAATGTTTGCTGAGCTCTGAGTACTAATACAAAATACATTTTCTTCCTTTTGTGCCCTTTTTACTCTTCTTTCTCTAATGTAGGATTCAATATCAAGACTCCACTAGGCACATATTGTGCTTTCTCTTCAGATATCTCCTTGTCCTTTGCAACAGCGGTTCTACACATTCTGTACTGACATTTATGCTTTCATTCTTCGGTTTCCTTTCATCTTCCAGCTACTCTTTAATCTTCTTTTAGGTGTTTTTTTTTTTTTTTTTTGTGTGTGTGATTATTTTCTCTGTCTCTGGTATCTCGTTATTCTGCATCAGCAACAGTTGAGAGCAGGCAAATGCTAATCTTAGGTAAAGGCACTTTCTGAAAATGCAGCCGTGGTCAGAAATGGTAAACTGTAAAATGCGAGTACTCTTATTTCTAATTAATTATAGTCAAGAAACTTAGCTGTAAGAAGGTAGCTTGTGACAGGCCTTTTACCTATGTAAAATGCCACTTCTGATATGCAAATGTGAGTTCCAAACACCTGTATACTGAAGTACTCTCTGTTCTTTAAAACTGAAGGCCTACTGTCCATGAGAGACATTTGAACGCAGTTACTTTTTCCAAAACCTTTCTTTTTTAACCCGATTTTTTTTTTTTTTTTTAATTTAAATGCAAAATTTTCAGTAGTAGGCAATAGGGCTAGATACAGAGAATCATAGAATCATAGAATTGCTTAGGTTGGAAAAGACTTTAAAGATCATCAAGTCCAACCACAACCTAACTGTACTGCCCTAACAGCCGTCTGCTAAATCATGTCCCTGAGCAAATGTCCCCTTGTTTTGCCAAGTGAACAAGCTGACAGTGAGGAGCAATGCCATGAGTCTGAGTGCACCCCTGTGTACAGGTGTTTTGTTCTGGCCAGAGCTTAGGTGCCCAGTGTAGCTGCAGCAGGATTTGAATTTTCAGCCTTCTATGGAAAGCTTAGCTTAGGGCAGAAAACTGCTGATGAGTTAGCAGGAGGAGCTTTTCCTTTGCCTTTACCATAACCTTTTCCTCTGCGTGATGTTAGTGAATCCTCCCTTGTCATGATTTCAGACATAAATCTGAAATTCTGTTTTCATAAAGATGCCATAGTTCTTGTAGTAAGAGTGAAAGGAGTAAGGCAGACTTCCACTCTTGGGTAATTGCATTCTGCCTCCGTAGCTTCTCCATCAGCTATAGTGTAGAGTGAGTTATTTTCTGCAGGCAGGAGAGTGCAGAACAAGAGATGTACTGGTAAGAGGTCTGTGTTTGGGTTTGGTTCCATCCACTGTGTTACGTGATGTGAATTTCCAAAAAAACCCAGGATTGCGTGAAACCACCAGGGATCTGCACACCCGGAGAGCTGCCCCAGCTATGGCAATGATCTCTTACCCAGTCCTGTCAATCAAAGGATGGAAAGAAAATGTCTTTTGCCTTGCATTAATTTAGGTAGTTTGTGGAAATGATCTGAGTGAGGTGTGTGGGAGGATAAAAACTTCCCTGGTGCATTTTGTGATTTAAAAATAATAATAAAAAGAAACCCCATGTGTTTTGAAAACTCTATTAAAAGGAATATAGTTCTGCAGGAGAGCCGCATGAAAGAGGAAAGTGAGGGCCTCAGCAAGGTGAATCAGAAAAAAAATATATTCTTTGGGGCTGACTTTAGGGAATAGAGCTGGGAGCTGAATGAAACAAATGGCATTGCAGCATATGAAGCACATGAAGTCTTCTTTATACATGCTGGTTCATTTAGGCTGAGCATGGAAGAGGACGAGGAGGAAACAGTGTTCTAATGTAGGCCCACTGGTGGAAATAATTCTTTGGCTGTCCCACATAGGCTTGCATGCCCCTTTGAACTAGCAGTGTAAGAGAGGCAAACTACTCTAGAGCTGTTCTGAACAGGCTGCCCGGAAAGATGGTGGATGCCCCGTCCCTGGAGATATCCAAGGTCAGGCCGGACGTGAAGAAGGTCAACACGGACGAGAAGACGTGTTGTAGCATGTTTAGGATTGCAGGCGTATAAGAAACTACCATGAATTTATAGCGGCATTTCCACGTTCTTAGGCAGTGCGGACAGTTGTTCTCTTAACCTTATGAAGACCACAGCCTGTATGTTCTTACCTCTTCTTCCTGCTCATTGAGCCATCAGATGTGTCCCAAGAACCATTAAGAAAATTAAACTTACGTTTAAAAAAAAAAAAAAAAAGATTCCTGTATTCTCAGATACGTTTTCTTAACTGAGTAGACCAGAGCAGGAGCAGGGCAGTGCTAATGCTCGAAACACTTAGAGCAGCAGGGAATGTGTAGTGTCAGAATGTCCACAAGGCACCAACTAATCAGTTTATGCCATGTTTTTGCCAGCAAGTTGTTAGTTATGAGGGTACTCCTCCGCTCTGACTCACAGAAAGGAATCCGTTTGGACACATTGCCTGGTGTTTGGGATGGGATGTTTTTGTTTCTGAGGTGCAAAGGGAGATTAAAACTAAAGTAAAAGTAGCCACCTACATAAGCTATTACCTGGTGTAAATTAGATGTTAAATTCTGACATGACTGGTTTGTTCATGAACGCCAGCATTTCAGCCCTTGTTCATGTGCTTGTCAGAGGCTTCAGAAAACTTAATTTGGAGTAACTCAGTCCCTACCTAAAGAGGGGAAGCAGATACTTTGTGTTCTGTAGCTATCTGTGGAGAAGAGATCTGTGTGTGCTCATAAGCAGTTTCAAAAACTATATCTTCACTTTTTTTCTAGTTAAACTGTAGCGAGGTTGAAACACTTTGTCCTTAGTAGCTTTTTTTTGTGTGCCTTCTTGTTTTAACTTGTGTTCTGTATGACTCCAATACAGACCTGACTAACTTCAAGCAGAAGGCAGTAATCAGTAGACATGTGCATAGCTGTAATTCCAATTAGTATTTCAGATGCAGATTCAGAGTCCTTTGAGAACTAATATTATTTCCTATCTTAAGTCTATACATTCTTTCTTTGAGATAAGGCCAATTTTTTGAATTTTTTGACATTTTTTGAATTTTTTGACAAAAATTCCCAATTTATGTGTGTTAACAGAATTGCAGGGGTTGGAAGGGACCTCAAGAGATTATTGAGTCAAACCCCACTGCTAAAGCAGGTTATCTATGCTAGGTTGCACAGGTAGGCATCCAGATGGGTCTTAAATATCTCCAGAACCTCTCTGTTCCAGTGCTCCATCACCCTTACTGTAAAGTTCTTCTGCGTGTTGGTATGGAACTTCCAATGCTCAAGTTTTAGACCATTACTCCTTGTTCTATTGCTGTGTACCACCGAGAAGAGCCTGGCCTCGTCCATTTGCCTCCCACTTGCCCTTAGATATTTATAAACATTAATCAGATCCCCTCTCAGTCTTCTTTTCCCCAGGCTGAACAGCCCCAGGTTACTTAGCATGTCCTCACATGGGAGATCCTCCAGGCCCTTTATAATCTTTGTGGCCCTCTGCTGGCCCCCTTTTAGGAGATCCCTGTCTTTTTTGAACTAGGGAGCCCAGAACTGGACACAGTATTCTAAACGTGACCTCACGAGGGCAGAATAAATGGGACTTCCCTCGACCTGCTGACCATGCTCTTTTTAGTGGAGCCCAGGATGCCATTGGCCTTCTTGGCTACAAGGGCACACTGCTGGCTCACGGCCAACCTGTTGTCCACCAGGATCCCTGGGTCCTTCTCTGCAGAGCTCCTGTCCAGCACATCAGCCCCTAACCTATACTGAAGCATGCAGTTATTCCTCCTGAGGTGCATGACTCTACACTTGCTTTTGTTAAGGTTCCTCCCTGCCCAGCTCTCCAGTCTGTCCATGTCTTGCTGAATGGCAGCACAGCTTTCTGGTGTGTCAGTCACTACTCCCAGCTTTGTATTATCAGTAAGCTTGCTGAAGCACAAAGCTATTCCGAGAGTGATAAGAGTTCTTTTCAAAATCTGTAATATGTTCTGCATTCACCTCATAAGTGATTGGTTTTTTTAGTTAACATAAGAAATAGTAGGTGTCTATTTGTCTGAAATGCCTGACCTCTATCTTGAAGTCAAAGGAAAAAGGTGCTTTCTGCTTCCACATACCTTTTCTTGCCTGTTTATCTTAATGCTATTTCTATAATGAAAACCTCATGTCATCCTTTGTTGCAGGCTGAAAAGAAGGTGTACACCCTTTTTTAGTGCTTTTACTTGAAAATTATGCTTCCTAGATGTGCTGTTAAATTCTAAAGATTGGTAATACTTCTTTAGTATATCTGTGAAGCACTTTGAAAACCTTTGTTTATACTATGGATTTTTTTTCTATCGGGTCTTGTTACCTTTTTTGCTTGATTTATTTCTTTTTCTTGTACATTACAGATTTGGTGTAGCATCAAGATATACAAAATTAGTCACACACATTTGACTGTAGGGGATCCACCTAATCCTCTTCTCTGTATTCTTCCCTATTCCTACCAGAAATTCTTAGTAGTTGAATGAACTCTGATACAATTGCCACGCTACTATTGCTTTTGGTTCTCCAGTTCTATTGCCCATACTCGCGTACTGTTCTATCATTTTTATAATCAGGAATATGACAGAAATGGACAAATAATCTCAGCAAAACTCCCAGGGTTGTTCATGTAATCAGTCTGTGAAGCTTGAATTCCAGGTTATGATGTTTTTGCAAAACAGCCATCAAAATCATTGATTGGGTTATAGTCAGTCATTTTTTGCTATCAAAAACCTAGCTTTTCTATTTTCTTACTCTGTTGTATCTTCTTTATTGCAGAAGATTTATCTCTAAGCATCTCTGTTTCAAATTGCCAAGTCCAGGAGAACGTGGTGAGTCATGTGCATTGTCATAAAAAATTGTATTTATTAATCTGATTGTTTCAAAGTATTGATAGTAACAGTATATGACAGAGAAAGCAGCACTCTGGCATTGCATCCGGACAAGACCATATTATGTACCAAACAGGAGGTAGTCTACTTACTTGACACAATTGTTAGTTTGTGTTAATGTGTGTCTCTGTGTACAGTGTGTTTAAGTGGAACCACTGCAGGAAAAGTTTCTTCTTCCCTTCCCTTGAGGGTAATGATATTACTCTTTACATATTTTAACATAAAATTTAAATACGGCTTAGTCAGTACTAATTCATCTGCTATTGAACATTCTGAGTATGCCTGATGCTTATGATTTCTCCTCTTCATGCATTAGGATATCAGCTCTGTGTACCAGATATTTGCTGATGAAGTTCTGGGTTCCGGTCAGTTTGGTATTGTGTATGGAGGTAAATAGATTCCGTTATGTTTTTAACTAAGGTGAAGTGTAACTAAGCTTGTTATAATTGGCCTTTTCATATTTGCTTAGCTGTATCAAGAATATCTTGATGAAGTTGATCTTGTTAAAAATTTTGTATGGATAACTGTGGTATAGCCTCTTGGAAGAGTACATGTTTTAGTTTGTGCTTTAACAGTACTTTATGCAGATGATTTCACTACCAATTTTTGTCAACAGAATAAAATAGAGGAATTCTTTACTGAAGTCTCAGCTTTAGTCTTGAGATGTAGTTATATCACTTCTTTATTTAAAAGCTTCCATTGCAACGTGTAACTTATTTATAGTATTTAATCACAAAAAGGAGAACTGTTATAAATACGTCATGAACTGATGCCCTGTTATTTTTTTTAATTTATTTCTTATACATCCCATGTAACATATCTCAAATGTTGAGAAAGACATGGACCATAGATCTGGAAAGGAAGAAAAAGGGTAGCTAATGATTTAAAAGTGGGAACCTTTCTGTTTCTATCATATTGTCTCTAGTCTGTAAATTCTGTGGCTATCATTTTTCTGTCTGCCAATATTGTGGTTAACTACTTCCCTCTGCTACTTCAGCACCATCTGATGGAATCTTGGTTTGATAATCTGGTTTATATCAATGATGCTTTAGAGGCTCCCTTGTCTCCACCCCAAGATTTCGTAAAGCAAATTGTGAATTGAGTTATGCTTCCTTTCTTATGAACAGAATGTACATAAATACAGACAGTAGTTACATTTAGATTTTACTTCTAAATATACTCCCCTAACTGCATTTTAGCTAAACCTCAGGATGGGTATTTTTTCATGCTACAATGGAGTGACTTATATAATAAATGCTTATAAAAGGCTTTGATCATATCTGGTCTTCTCGCTTAATGATGTCTTAAAACGTGTAAGGTAAGGCATGCGTGCGCAATTTCTTAAGATAAAATCACGAGCTGAATGTGCACGGAAATGATGTTATTTTCTTCTGTTGGCTGTGCACGCTGCCTGACTGTTGCTGGTGTTTTTCAGTGATCTTCACCCCACTTTTACAGACTTACTGAAATAATAAAATCTATCAATTAAAGAAATACAAAGATATAATTAAGTTGCTTCTTCTATTGTCTTTTTTTCCCCCCTTCTGGACAAGAGTTAGCCATTTGCAAATTGTAAGTCAAAAAGTTTATGGGCTATTATGGGATATCTCGCTGGTGTTTTTTTCTGTGAGAATAGTTTCCCCCTGCATTTTTTATTCATTTTATTCGTTTTGAAGGGTCTAAAAAATTGGGACATGTATGGCGAAAAAGCAGTTCTTGGCAGGTTTTTACTGATGCTAAACTTGCCCTGAAACCTGGGGTAGTTCTACATCAGAGAAGGAATTTCAGGCTACCTTTCTGTTAATCTTTGTGTACTTTTAGCTTCTGTAGCTGTGTGTTGTTAGTTTGATGCTTTTGTTTTATGTTCTCTTGCAACCTTGTGTTTGTTTCTCAGTTTTCTGATGGTGTTGCTTTTGCACTTCAATATAATTTGATGTTTATTGGAGCTAGAGACATTTTCCCTAGTTATTTTAGGGTTTTATTTAAACCATAGCCAGGAGCTGTGATTCCTAACATCTTGCCTAAAAATTGCTGATTTGTGACAGAAACAAATGGCAAAACTGCTCAGATCTCTTCTGAGACTTGTGACTTTGTGCTTTTTCCTTTGTATAGTTTGTTTTCCTTAGTGTAATTGTATTGTAATTGCAAGTGTAACATGACTCGTGTAATTTTTTAAAATACTTCTTTTCCAATTGTTAGTTCTATTTGGTAACCTTGTTTAACTCTTTTGGACCTTGAGTGGTTGCACTGTCCTACCTCCTCCAGTGAACACAAGCCTGATTTGAGTCTCTATTCATGAGGATCTTTATGGCAAGCATGTTGGTTGCTCCATGCAGCCTTCGAAAGCAGTTCCTCTGCCTTAACTTAAGCCCTGGCCAGCAGCACTGACTGCAGAGCAGCAGGTGAGGTTGTCAGGGTCAGTAGTGAGCTGTAGCTGGGCTCTCCATAGCCCTGTCTCTAGCTGTGATAGTAGGTAGAATCCTTTGTGTTGCTTTGTGCTGTAGCTGCGTGTGTCATGCCTTCTTCTAAAATAGCTTCCTAGCTTCCAGACCTTACATGGAGCAGATAATTACTTTCTTTTTCTTTGGCTTGGTCTCTGTATTAGCTTAATATGAAACGTTCTAAATTATCCAAGTCTTTCAGTCTGTCCTCCCGCTAACCTCTCTGATTTGAGAGTGAGAGAAAACAGTTTTAGCAGTTAAAAGAAACCTGGGTAAGCTACCCTCTTAGCCCTTGAAATGTCCTGTCTATGCAGGATGCTTCACACTTAGCTGGTGCAGGCTGCAGCAAGGATTAATACTGGCTTCATCAGCACTTCCCCCCTCCCCCCCCCCCCTCCCCCCCCAAATTAGAAACTTCTAGGGCTTTTTGATGATAACCATTTACCTCATGGGTGTTAGCCTTTTATGGCGCATAGTTCTCCCAGTTCTGCAGACGATTAGATGTAACTTCCTCAGCACATGGAGCCCATAAAAGTGTCTGCTGAAACCACTGAAGAAGACGTTGTTTATCTTCCTTCACATTTGTCTTGAATGTTGTTTTGTTTGTTAGTTTCTCTCTTGTTGTGTTCTTTGTATGTTTTTTGTACAAGAAGAGAGGCAAGATTCTGAAGCAGGTGACACTTGCTAACGTAGGAGTTCTTTGTGCAAGGCAAAACTCCACCTAATACTTCTAACGTAGAATCATAGAATCATTTGAGTTGGAATGGGCCCTTATAGGCCATTTAGTCTAACTTCCCTGCAATGAACAGGGTTGTCTACAGCTACATCAGGTTGCCCAGAGCCTGCTCCAGTCTGACCCTGAATATCTCCAAGGATGGGGCATCCACCACCTCTGGGTAACCTGTGCCAGTGCCTCACCATCCTTATTGTGAAAAACTTCTTCCTTATGTCCAGTCTAAATCTCTCCTCTTTTTGGTTGAGACCATTTCCCCTTGTCTGGTCACAACAGACCCTGCTAGAGAGTCTGTCTCCTTCCTTCTTATAGCTCACGTTTAGATATTGAAGGGCCACTGTCAGGTCTCCCTGGAGCCTTCTCATCTCATCTCCAGGCTGAACAGCCCCAGCTCTCTCAGCATGTCCTTGTAGGGGAGGTATTCAATCCCTTGGATCTTTTCTCTGGCCCTCCTCTGGACCTGCTCCAACAGGTCCACATCTCTCCTGTACTGAGGACTCCACATCTGAAGCACAGAGCAGAGGGGCAGGATCACCTCCCTTGATCTGCTGGCCATACTTCTTTTAATGCAGCCTGGGATACAGTTGGCTTTCTGGGCAGTGAGGGCACATTGCTGGCTCATGTCCAGCTTCCCATCCACCAGCAGTGGGTCCACAAATCCTTTTCAACAGGGCTAATGTCAACATGCATATCTAAGAGCAGTCTAGCAAATGGTTTAAACTTACCTACAACCCTCCTATTCAGGTTGGTCGCTTCTGGTTGCTCATATACCAGCTGCAGTTTTAAATACAAAGAGAGTGATATTGTAGATTTGTATAGAATATAACTTTCTCCAAAAAGAGATTTCTGCTGTAGTTTTCTATAGCTACGAATTGCTTGTGCCTCTTGATATTTGATGTTGACTTTCTGTTCAGGGAAACATAGGAAGACCGGAAGAGATGTAGCTATCAAAGTCATTGACAAGATGAGGTTTCCAACTAAGCAGGAAAGTCAGCTTCGTAATGAAGTTGCCATTCTCCAGGTACAAAATTATGTTTGTATCATGTCTGAGTTTTCCTCAAATAAGCCATTGATAACATGTTGTAATGTCTGTAAGTGCTCTGAATTGATTTCTAAATCTGTGCATGTGATTTTTGAGCCTTTTTGTAGGAAGGAATCTTGTAAGTAGGGGAACTGCCAAGCATTTGATAGTGTTGATAACTTGAGGGTAGTATCTGCTGCAGTAGGAGATGCGCCGAGGACCTGTACTTTGGTCCCATGTCTCCCTCAGCCAGCTGGAAATTGTGGTGTTTTAGGTTGTCTTTCATTACTGGTTCCCCTGTCTGAATGGTGATTTTGCACGTTCTGTACTCAAGCTACTGAGCGTATCAACTGTAAAATAATTATATGCTTACAAAAAGCCTTAGTAGTGATAATTTGTGTATTCCATGGATAATCATGCATGTTTCAAGCTAATTTCTTGCCTCTGACATGTTTGTTTTTCATTTCTAACTCTCTGCTTAACTACTCTTTGATTTGTACTACAACATTTCTGTGTAATTCAGAATGTTTCATGCTGTTTTATTTTAGTGATGTCCTTCTACTACTTTATTTTAGAATTTGCATCACCCTGGGATTGTGAACCTGGAATGTATGTTTGAAACCCCAGAACGGGTCTTCGTTGTGATGGAAAAGCTGCATGGTGATATGCTAGAGATGATTCTTTCCAGTGAGAAAAGTCGACTTCCAGAACGAATAACCAAGTTCATGGTCACTCAGGTTAGCATTCGGTCTCCCTCCTTGAGAGGAAAGGCTAGAGCTGTCTTTGATAATTAGGTGAGAATGGAGTCTGGAGAAGGGTTTCCTCTGTGTGAATATGAGTGGCGGCACAAGGAGTTGCGTATCTAATGGCAGTCAAATAAACATAGAAATAATTTTGAGTATTTTTCTGATCCTTCTTTCAGAGGACTTAACGTTATGGATATCCAAAGATGTACATCAAAACTCGAAATGTTCAAAAAGGTGGAGTTTAAAAAAGAAAAAAAAGAAGTCCAGGTTTTGGACAGGTTAAACATCATCACAGAACCATTGGTTCCAGCCCATGGACTGGAAAAGTAATGCTTGTACATTATATATGAATTCTTCAAGGCTGCATTGAAACAAATTATTGTACTGCTTAGCGTGTGGCTTTTGATGCTTTTGATCTATTTAAATAGCTACGAAATTTTTCTTTTGTTTCTGTAGATCCTTGTTGCTTTGAGGAATTTACACTTCAAGAATATTGTGCACTGTGATTTAAAACCAGAAAATGTACTACTAGCATCAGCAGAGCCATTCCCTCAAGTAAGTAAAGACTAAGAAATACTCATTTCCTCACTTTGTGGCTTTTTTGTTGTTTGAGTTTTTTGTTTGTCTCAGTTTTGGTGCATACAATATTTGAATGATGGCAGGAACAGAACCAAGTACCACCCTGGTTTTGCACAGTAGTACACTTGGGAGATCAGCCAGAGATTTCTCAGTTTAAAATACATTTCTTTTGCAGGTGAAGCTGTGTGATTTTGGCTTTGCCCGTATCATTGGTGAAAAATCTTTCAGGCGCTCTGTGGTGGGGACACCTGCTTATCTTGCCCCTGAAGTGCTCAGGAGTAAAGGTTACAACCGCTCTCTAGACATGTGGTCAGTTGGAGTTATTGTCTACGTGAGCCTTAGTGGTACATTTCCATTTAACGAAGATGAGGATATAAATGATCAGATTCAAAATGCAGCGTTTATGTACCCACCAAATCCTTGGAAGGAAATCTCGAGTGAAGGTAAAGAAATGAACTTTCCTTATTAGAACATCTTTATGCATAGATGGTGCATCCAAATGCTTAAACCACAAGGTTCGCTGAGAGAGCAGTGCAGAAATCTGGAGTAGTTTGGGTTTTGTAGGCTATGCCAAAATGGCTAAATGTGAGCTGGCACAGACATGGGAAACATGAAATGTTAAATACGGTGTCTAGGATCATTTTCAGAAAAGAATAAGCCAATAGATTTAATGGGAAAAATTGATGTAATGAAAAATTGATGTAATGACTTGATTGCATTCATAGGGAGTGGGATAAATAACCCCAAACTCCTCACAAATCTCAATGAAAAGTTAGATCTTAGGTCTGAGTATTTGCTGAACAGTGATGTCAGAAAACATACTTTATCTAAACTATGATATAATTACATAAATGGTTCAAAGTTGGATATCGAATTTTGTACATTAATAAGCAAAGCAAAACCTGGATCTGTATTATTCAGATCTGAACAATCTGGAAATTTATGAGGTTGGTCTTCAGAGCTTTCAAATGCCAACTTTGTTAATCATACAAACATGACTATATGATCATACAAATATGATTAACGCATAGGTAGGCGTGAAAGGACACATAATACATTACACAAAGAGTGGAAGCACCTTTGTCATGTTGGAACGTAGGATTATGCTCAGGCTTTATTTAAACGCTTCTGAGAATTACTGAAATTGTAACAGGTGATGTAATAAAGCTTTTATTGTTTCTGTCAAAGGGAAAAAAAGCAACAACAAAAACAAACTTCCCTATGCCTATTTTGTAGCCTAATTTAATATAAGCAAAGCTACATATAAAATTCCGGGGTTTGATTCACTTTAGAAGAGTTCAGTAGTGTACGCACAGTTCACTTTCACTGCAGCACGTGAGAGATGTGATTAATATTTAAACATTTTTTTTCTGTTTCTCATTGTCAGCCATTGATTTAATAAACAATTTGCTTCAAGTCAAGATGAGGAAACGTTTCAGCGTTGACAAATCCCTTAGTCACCCGTGGTTACAGGTAAAATGATGTGCCTTCATCCCTATGCTTGTAACGGGCAAATAACGATTGTATGAAATCCTTCAAAAGCTTAGTAAAACTTCTACTGGTAATGCTTGTGAACAAACACTCACGGAGCATTTCTGGTTTTGGCTTAATGTTTTATGTGCTTCGTTACTCTGCCCATTTCTTGATGGCTTTCACTCCCCAGGAAAAATTGTTCACGCCTCTCCCCTTCCTTCTTATTCACTGCCTGAAGCTAACACGGAGTTCCACTTTTCTGTCGCTTCTGAATACAGACAGGGATGAATGCATGGAATCTCGCTGCAAACAGCACAGACGCACATTGTTCAGTGCTAAAGATGGCTCACAAACCAGGGTGTGCTGTAGTTTGTAGCCATTTTAGAAGAGAACTGTTTGAAATGGAATGTAATACTTAAGACATTGTACAACTTAGAACACATTAAGGGGAAAATTCAATTAAACAAGCAGTACAGACAATACTGGAAATAGTATCACTTTATGTGTGTGTACATATATATACTAGTACCATTAGTTTTATAAAAAATCTCTTATCTGTCTTCTAGCAGTTTTCATGATTTCTAACGCTACAGCCTTGGGAACCAGCCTACTTAATTTTGAACGCTTCTTTTTTTGTTGTACTCTGTTTTTAAACAGCTCCTGTTGGTTTTATCTTGTTGTTATTTGTGTTAAAAGAGACAAACTGCCAAATCTATCTTTGGAAATACAGGGCTGCTGTTTCTTGAACTGCTTCATTAACTCTTCTACTCCTTAGGATTATCAGACTTGGCTTGACCTCAGAGAGTTTGAAACACGCATCGGAGAGCGTTACATTACCCACGAGAGTGACGATGCACGCTGGAAGGAACATGCGTATGAACACAACCTTGAATACCCCCAGCATTTTATTATGGCTCCGAATCCAGATGACATGGAAGAGGACCCTTGATTTATTGGTATTGCTAAATTGCAGCAAAGTCTGACACTCCAGACAGAAACTGAAGATAAGTTTTGGAACAATTGTCGCTCTTTCTGAATGCTTTACATGTAGTTCAGCGTACAGAGCCTCAGAGGATCCTGTGTTGATGTGGGGATAGACTGTCACCCGACAAGCTTTTCTCCATTTCTGACCTAAACTATGAATAGTTATTGGACGGTGGGATAAACCCCATTGGGTAACGCTGCGCCCAGCTGTATGGCTACAAAGCCATTACTGAAGTGTGATGTGTACAGATGGAATGCTTTGCATTTTTCTAGGTTTTCTTTTTTTTTTTTTTTTTTTCTGTAGCCTACGCAGTAAGAATTTTGTTATGGTTTTCTAATCCCTATTTATCCCTATTTACTAGGCCATAGAGGACTGTTTTTTGTTACTTAGATACATCTCCTGTTTCTTAAGACTGTGCATTGTGAAAAGAGATTGTAAAAGGAAATCAGTGCAGAATACCTTGGCTAATAGAAAAACGTGGCGGCTCAAGGTTGAATATGGCTTCATAGATGAAGGAGTAATTTGCTGCTGTTAAGACAGTTGGGTGACTCTTCCTTTGCCCTAACTGAACTTTTTCCAGATACCAAAAAAAAGAAAAGAAAATGTGCAACTTCTTACATTCCTCTTGAAATGCTGGCTGACAATATGAAAAGGCGACAATCAGAGCTGTGCTCATCCTGTATTCTGTCTGTTAAAACAGAGCAATAAGCCACAGTACTGTGTTGCTATGCAAGGCTGGTGTGTGTCACTGATACACACCAAAGGCATTTTGCCTTAAGACTACATCAGTAGTGCAGAGAGCACGCAAGACTCGATGTAGCTTATCCTTTCTCTCTGGAAAAAGTTTATAGCAGAAAGATGTGGAAAAATAGGGAAAAACATAACACAGCTTTCTTCTGTTGTTTGGAATAACAACATTTTTTTTTAAGTTTTCCAGTATTTTTCTAATTTTATAAGGTTCCCTCAACTAACATCAGGAATAGTTTGTAGCTTGCTAGCTTGTGTCTTAATTCTGTTCCATACTTGGGTGTGTCAAAATCACCTGTTGCTTCCACCAGGGCAGCTAGGCTGGAGGAGAAAGGGCTCTGCCTTCCTTCCAACCTTTACCTGCAGCCACTCTTGTCCCTGTCGTGCTCAGAACTGTTTTGAGCTGAATGGAGAGTCCAAAACCAACCCCTAATTCAGTTTCTTATGCAGACGTCTCAGTTGATGGATTCCCAACTATTTACCGGACTTTTGCACAAGAGAGGCAGCAGCAGTATTCTTTGGAAAGGATTCCCTAGAAGCACAGTTAAAATTCACAGTGTTTCAGGGAATTTCGAGACCTTGAGTGCTAAACGCAGATGAAAGAGGGTTCTTTCTCCTGACCTATTAAAAAAAGTGGGAACAAAAGATTTCCTTTTGTGTGGATCAGCTGCATTGTGCTGCTGGAAGGTGCTGGGCGGCTCTACACATTCCTGATATGCCAAGCTACTTAAATGCAACTTAAAGTACCTTAATACTTACATAGACTTGAACTGCAAAGGTGGGGGGATGCTTTGAAGTAGCTCCTTCTCTCCTACATTTTTTTTTTTTAATGCATGTAGAGAGATATTTTTCTTTTCCTCCTCGTGTTGTTCAGGTAAGGAAACAGGTGAGCAGATGTCTCCTAAGCTGTTAGATAATCACAGAATTTTACCAAGTTGTTTTGGTGCTGGGAGCTGCTTGCGGTGACGGTTAACAGGTAATAAGGTCAGTGGCAGCTGCAGAAGTATATATGTGGGGAGGCTTGGGTCCTGAACGTCTCTTTACTTTCCAGTTGCCCTTAGTGTAACTGCTGTTGTTTTACAGGTATCTGAGTAAATTAAAGCTGAAGTCTGGCTTCCCTGCTAAAGTTCACCTAACTCTGCAGAAAAATCCTGATTGAATCTGCATGGCTGTTTGCTACAGCCACAAGTAAGCAGAGTATTTCTGCCCTTCCTACTACCATGCATCTTTTCTCCTAGCATGTTATTCTCAGGTTTGTGCAAGGATGTGCCTGATGGGAGTCTGTGCCACTCCTGCACCGGGGGAGGTCATTCTTTCACTTTTATGCTGTCAAAGCAGTGTAGCGGAATTTGAAAGGGGCAGAATTTGATCAAAACCTTGTCCTCCTGCTAAGGTGAGGTTTTGGGACTGATTCTTCTCCAAAGATTTTCTTAATCTTTGGAAACAGAACAATCACCTGTGAAGCTGGTAGTCGAGGATTGGCTCAGGCTTGGCAAGGGAAGCAATCTTTTTTATTTCCCCCCCTCCCCTCCAACTTCCACCACCCAATCTGACCAAGTTTCAGCGAAGCCATTGCTATCTTCCATTCCAGCTGTAATAACATAAATAGTCTGGTTTTAAGCTTCGGATTTTAAACTTGAGTTGTCACTGTCTGTTGTTTTTTGTTGTTTTTTTTTTTTTTTTTTAAAGGGAGAAAAGAAGCCAGCTCGGTTGCTTGAAAAACACAACACAAGAGAGAAAAGGGTTACAGTAAGAATTAAGGCCTGACTGCTGTCTCTCCCCATGAAGTCTGCTTTGTGCTGCAAAAAAAAATATTGTATTAGCTATTTATTCTTAACTTGTATTAAAAAGAATGCTGTTAGCCTTTGGAGTGGTTTCCCTGATAATACACATGCAGACTTACGGGGTCAGACAATAGAAGCCACAAGCTGGTAGCTGAGGAACCAAAAAAATCAGACATGCATTATGAGTAAACTTTTTTCATTGAGTAGCAAAAGTAGCTGAATTTCTTTATTCCCTTTTTTCTACCCATACTGCAAACTTTGACAGCAGTAGGTTATAGTGTTTAATATCCTTACCCCTAAGTGGATTAAGTTGCATTCAATATTGCTATGATGATGCTAGAAAAAAAAGCTCATGTAAAATTTTATAGCCTCAAGTGGACACTGTCAAGTACTTTTATATTTTTATACATCCAATTGTTTGTAAATATCCTCTGATAAGCTTGAAAATAAAATTTATTTCCCTATCAGACTTGTTCCTCGTATTGACATGAACTCTCTCCTGTAAATTTTTCTTAAAAGCGAATGTTTCTTCATACTTTCTTGTTTGTTTGTGGATTGGTCTGGCATTAGATAGACTCTGTTGTGGGAATTCTGTTAGCAGTTGCTTTCTGAGAAGTAACTTCTTTGCATGCTTCCTATTACCATTCTTATAAAAATTACCTTCAAAGATGTCGGGGCATGTTGTTTTTAGTAAGTACCTCAGCTGAGCACAGCTGAAGTCTCCCAGATCATGTTTGTCACTGACAAGTTTTAACTTGATTCCTCTATACAGCATTCCACTCAGCTCTGTACTAAGACCCCTGAAACACTTCAATCTCAGCTCTGTGTACACTGATTTCTGTGTATGCAGTTCCTGATTTCTACACGTGTGGTATAAGTAGGTCAGTCAGTAAAAGCACTGCGTTGCACCAGATGTACTCTGAAAGCACTCACTTTCAAAACAAGCCTACTCTGGAGTGTGGGTTGCTATGAAAAAGGTTGGTAAGAGGAAAATTGCTTGGAAAAAATGAGGCATTTCATGTTCCTTCAGTTTAAAGGTAGATCAAAATGCTTAGTTGTTACCTTACTGCTTACTGTTGCAAAACATTTAGTACATGAAAATATAAAATGCACAGGACTTGGCTGCTTTAACCTTAAAAAAAAAATTTTATTCAATAGGTTGATGCTGAAAGCTACCACTGTTACACGTTTTAGTACAGCAACTGAACTTACTTCAGTGAGAGTTCACCAAATCCAGCAACAGGTGGTAGGGGAGACTTGGATTGTGGATTATCTTTCTTGGTAGGACGTACAACTCTGTGATGAGGCAGTAAGGCGAAAAAATGAAAACAGTCTCCCATTTTCTTAGGGTTCATCAACATATCAAAGCTGTGGAGCAATTGCTCATGAGTTGCTGAGTCGCGTGAATTCTGCAAGAGCACCTAAAAAGAAAAAGAAGGTAGGCTGTAGCCTTTCTTGCTTCCCTATACATTCCCACACACCTGTCATCTGCCCTTGCATCCTTTCATCTATCCTAGTATCACAGTCCCAGAATGTTCAATAGAATGGGTGAGCACTGGTGGAACTCACGCAGTAAGTACATGCCAAAGTTTTGCATTAAATGCTCCTAGAAAGAGTATGATGAGTTCACTTTGAGGGCTCCAAAGTAATATATATATGTAAGGGAGGCAACCCTCTGCTACCTCAGACCAACAAGTAGTTTTTAACAACTTTTAATAAAAACCTAATTGGAAAGCAGCTCTCTTGCTGTTTGAGAGTGCTGCCCGTGGGTGAGGAGTGCGCTGTATACCTGCAAACACTATCGTACCTGCAATCGGAGGTCAATGCCCATGTTTTTTAAAAACTCCCGTTGTTTGATGGGGCCCAGTGTTGCTGTTCTTCCCTCTGCCATCTTTCGAAGATAGCTGAAATCAACATCTGCTGTCAGGTCTGCTGTACCCGGGGCTTTCAGTACATCATGAAGTTTGTGATTCCGGAAACCCTGAAAAATTAAATTGGAAGATTACATTCAGCTGTATTTCTAGCTATCAAAGATGTAAGTGTAGCAGGGACTCAAGTTATGCTTCCTATCAGACAGAAACTCCGAAAGGTACTGATTAAATGAGAACTCAATAACACCATTTTATAGCTGTGGCAATAGAACAGTTTTCTGCCATAATGTCCAACTAATTCCTTTTTTGCACCAGAACTTAATGATCCAAGGGAGAAAGAAAAGATAACTGAGTGTTTTAGAGTAGCACTTCTGGACTTACCCGGAAAGTGTCAGTTTTGGTTCCGTCGTGACCATAATCAGCAATCAGTGCAGCCCCACCATCCTTTTCTATACGACGGGCAAGCCTCTGGATGAGGACGCCAGCCTCAGGACATACTTCCACATGATCTCGTGTTTCTTCAGGCTAGTGCAGAGTTCAAAGACCAAAATACCTGTATTAGCAAAAAAGTACAGGGCAAGAGTATTTCACACGTGTCTTGTTGGGATTCGTCACTGTTTGGGCACAGAGATACAGGGGCACAGTCCACGCTACCTATAGCTTGAGCTAGTTTTTGCTAACGGTCTCTTTCAATTAGTTTTCCAAGTTCTCAATTTCCTTCATCTCTTGTACAGCTTAATCCCTGGCATGAAGTTTTGTAACAAATCAGAATACCTGCACGGAGTGGAACTGCATTACTGCGGTAATAAAAATTAGAAACAACACTTCAGCCACGCATGCATTTCAGAAATACCTTTTTGTGTAAAATCTTGCAGTTGGTTTTAATCTCAATTAATTTAAGTATCCAGTGAATTTTAGAGAGAAAAAGTCTTAGACGCTTGCCATTAAAGGTCAGTATGGCACATGTACTCAGCGAGTATGTACACAAGAGGTTGAGAGCCTGGCTTAGGTAGGGCCAGTGTTGAGAGGGTGATGTAACAAACCCGACATAGAACTGTTGCTTGCCGCATCCGTAAAATGCCTAAGCCCCAATTCTGCTAAATTTGATGTAAATGTTCATTGTTGTGCTACACTTTCAAAGCACACAAGGTTTAAGGCTGGTGGAAGCTTTGTAAATTAAGAACTGTAAGCTGTGGATGGAGAGGCATCATTTTCCTGTCGAAGTAACTGAGAGGCAGCACGTGACTTTAAAGAGAGAGGAATGACCTAATTACAAACTCTGACAGCTGTAGCCTTACCTGAATAAAGTTTTCTGTTGCAGGGGTCCTGGACGGTGACAGGACAAAGCGCAGCTGGTCAGGGACTTCTGGATCTATATCAACCAACACTTCATGCCAGCCTTTCTCTGTTCTCTGTTTAATTAACCCAGAGTACTCATTTTACACTCTAATAGGCGCGCAGCATCTTGTTTCTTTGACTGACCTATTCTGCCAAGCATTTTCTCAAAAGTTTTAATTAAGAACATAATGTGCTACTAATAGTTACTTGTTGCTAATTAATTTCAGTAACTGCCTTTGAAAAAGCGTGCGATAGAAACTGGTCAGTAGATTTAATAAGTACAAGTTGGATTAAAAGGAATAAATGGTGCTGCTGAGAACAATTCTTTGGACAATTCACTGTTTAGCTTACTAAAATAAAATTCTAGCAATAATTTTTCATAAGTATTCTGAAATTGCAGTTGAAAGTTTCTTCTGAATCGCATCTAGACTTTTTTTTTTTGCTATTCACATTGCCATTAGTGGTACACAAAATAATGCTGAAATAGAAACCTCATTCATGTTGTGTAAGAAATGAAGGGAAAAAAATGACTTATCTAAGCAAAAACAAGTCTTTAGATGTCTAAAGTTTTTCTCCACGCAAGAACAATTACTAACTTTACAGCTGTCAGATGAATTAAAGCCTTTGTTTGTCTAAGCTTATTTAGAAACATTTCATCACCACAGTAAATACGTGTGTCTGGTTTGGTACCACCACTCTATTCTTCTCCAAAGAGAAAAGATCATTAAGTATACGGTCACATTTACAATATTTCTCTTGCTGTACCTGAAACTTATGTATTGGCAGGGCATCCAGAAACTCATGCGCTAAGTAAAAGCTGTAACCTGGAGGAAGATTAAAAAAAAGTAAATCAATCAAACTTTATATTATATTAAATCATCAATGCTTTCATAGCAGTTTCCAATGGAAAATTAAAAATTAAAAATGCTTTTTTCTTTCTTTCTTTTTTTTTTTTTTAGTTCTGAAACATGAAGCTAGTCGATGGCACTGTGAAATAATTATTATTCCCAGCTTGGATACGTTAAAGGCAACATTTCCACAGCTAGCTATAGCTTCCAGTGCTTTTTAAGATTTGTATCTCATGAAAGGACTATCATAGTTCCCGTGCCATTATTCAGGCAAAAACAGTAAATGGCTTCCCAAGCAAAGGAAAATTCAAACTAGATGAAATTGGGTAGCTATCCCAAACTGAAGTTATGATTCTCAATAATAAGCTTATGAACCTGCCTTGGACTCATGCAAGAATTAGGAGCTAGTATGTATAACTGCTCTTTTACCCATGAGGAAGGTTAGCAGAGCTGTCCTCAGTTATCCCTGTAACTGGACGTTTAAGCCCCTTACCCTGCGGTACATCCTGAATGTCTCTGTACCAGTAAATGGGAATTCCAGTCTTGCTAATGCCTTTCATGTAAGCAGATTTGTTCTCAGGGTTTGACTGCACCTTTCCTCCTGTCAGCATCTCTGCTTGGATCGCGCTGAGTTTAGGACTCACTTCTACCAGATGAATAGAGACATCACATTTACTAAGTAAAGGGGCAAGCTGGCTGAAGACCTGCAAAGGCGGAAACATTCTGTAAGGTACAGTCATATTCTGTATACCTTCAAGAGTGAAGAATAAAAATGATGTGATAAAGGGTTAAAGATAACACTGAGTTAGCTTTCATTCACTAAAACAACCTCAGTTAAGAGGACTGCATTTTGCTTCTCCAGAAGGAAAACAGGAATTTAATAAAAGCTGCTACACTTCTAACAAAGTTGGAGGCTATAACGTACATTTATAGTAATACGGACATGAAATGTTAATTTAAAAGAGTAGCAGCTTTAAAGCGATTAACTCCTCTAATATCTGTAGAGGCCTTAGCACTGAAAGAAAAATGGTTCCATTTTCCCAAACAGCATAAGCAAAAAATGTTCAGTATTACATATTATTTCCCTGTGCAGATTTTTATCATTAACGCATAAGTCTGAACCTTCTTCTGAGATACTAAATCCCATTATCAATGTGTTTTTGAATTACTATGTTAATTACTTGATAGCCATGCTCCAGTATCAGAACAGGGACGGTTAACTTGAGCAATAAACCCAGGGGAACTTAACAGATTCACTCCTGCACTCTTGTCCTCTCTGCTCCCTGCTGTTGCAGGCACTGAGGCCTCGCACTCATGCAAGACTGGATACCTTTTCATAAATAAGCTGTGATGGAATATTCCTGCCCTCCCCATCAAGCAGTGTTTGTGTGGTTACATGTGTGCCTGCACTGTCCTGCTGTCCATATAGAAGCCTAGGCTTTTTACTAAATAGCACGGACATGCACATGTTTTAGTTTAGATCCAATGCTCCAAATCTGACTGCAATGATGTGGTTACTAAAGAACATTAAACCCCAACAGCAGAACCTTACTTCTTCAGATCACAGTGCAGCCACTGATTAAGGCCAGAAATAATGAGTGTCACAGTTAGGTTTCACCTACCCGCAATATATCGTCTGTGAGGGTGCCCGTCCCTGGGCCCAGTTCCACCAGCTGGAACGCATTGTGTTTACCCATGGCCATCCACTCACTAATGTACCATATTCCTATTAACTGATAGAAACAACACAGAGTTAGACTTTAACTCCAGAATCTGTGGAAAGTGACGCCTGCCTTCTGCCTGGTAATAGCTAAGAGTGGCAATACATTCTCTCAGAACTTACAGATTGTGTCCCAAGCTATAAAACCAAAAAGGGCTTCCCAGCCTCCTGCGAAAACAAGCTACTCTCCCAGACCAAGTCCTCTTTCATAGAATCAGAGACTCATTAAGGTTGGAAGGACCATGAAAGTCATCTAGTCCAGCCACCAACCCATCCTCACCATGCCCACTGTGCCCACGTCCCTCAGTGCCACATCCACACAGTTTCTGAACACCTTCCAGGGGCGGTGACTCCACAACCCCGTGGGTGGCCTGTGCCACTGCCTCACTGCTCCTTTGAATTAGTTTTTCCTAATATCCAACCTGAACCTCCCCTGGCACAACTTAAGGCTACCACCTCTTATTCTATCACTGTTACCCAGAAGAGGCCGACCTTACCTCACTACAACCTCCTTTCAGGTTGCTCTAGAGAGCAATGAGGTCTCCCCTGAGTTTCCCCATCTCCAGACTGAACCACCCCAGTTGTCTCAGCTGTCCCCCCTAACATGAGTGCTCCAGATCCCTCACACCTTCACTGCCCTTCCCTGGACATGCTCCAGGGCCTCAATGTACGTTTAGACCCAAAACTCAACACAGTACTGAAGGTACAGCCTCAAATCTTTTGGCGAATGCCTTCCAACGGAAGCTCAGGAATGAAACCTAAGACTCGCTGAGCCAGACACGAGGGCTGTGTCACCTCTCCAAATATCTGGCTGACCTCCGGCGAGGTGATGAAGTCCTCTCCGACACCGCCCCGCCGCGTGTAGTAGCCCTGCGGGAGGAAGAGATCATAGAATCATAGAACCACCAAGGTTGGAAAAGACCTACAAGATCATCCAGTCCAACCGTTCACCTATCACCAATAGCTCCCACTAAACCATGTCCCTCAATACAACATCCAATTGTTCCTTGAACACCCCCAGGGTTGGTGATTCCACCACCTCCCTGGGCAGCCCATTCCAGTTCCTGACCACCCTTTCTGAGAAGTAATATTTCCTAATGTCCAGCCTGAATCTCCCCTGCCACAGCTTGAAACCATTGCCTCTAGTCCTATCACTAATGACACAAGAGGCCAACCCCCAGCTCACCACAACCTCCCTTCAGGAAGTTATAGAGAGCAATAAGGTCTCCCCTAAGCCTCCTCTTCTCCAGGCTGAACATTCCCAGATCCTTCAGACTCTCCTCATAAGGCCTGTGCTCCAGACCCCTCACCAGCTTTGTTGCCCTTCTTTGAACACGTTCCAGGGCCTCAGTGTCTTTCTTGCAGTGAGGGGCCCAAAACTGAACACAGTACTCGAGGTGCGGCCTCACCTGGGCACACTGTCGGCTCATGTTCAGCCGAGCATCAATCAATACTCCCAGGTCCATCTCCCCTACACAGTCTTCCAGCCACTCCGCCCCAAGCCCGTAGCGCTGGCTGGGGTTATTATAGCCGAAGTGCAGGACCCAGCATTTGGTCTTGTTGAACCTCATCCCATTGACTTCAGCCCAGCTCTCCAGCCTGTCCAGATCCCTCTGTAGGGCCTCGCTACCCCCAGAGATGAGCACCAAAGGGCCGCAGCGCTCAGCTCGGCCCCCGCCCGGCCCCGCCGCACCTGCCCGGGGTTCGTGAGCGCTTCCCGCATGTACTCCGCCACCGTCACCGGCCCGGTGGCGCGCAGCTTCAGCAGCAGATGCCGGAGCACTCCGCTGGCCTCGCCGCCCCCTGCGGCCTCCGCCTCGCCCCCTGCGCCCGAACAGAGCCGCGCCGCCAACGGAGCTAGGAGAGAGGAGACGAGCGGGGCTCAGGGCGGCCCGGCCCGCTGGGACCCGCGGAGGGGCAGGGAGGAGCGGGCCGGCGGTTACCGTGGTGACAGGGAAGCCGGTGGCGGCCGGCGAGGCCCAGGGCCGCGGCCCGGATTGCGCGGCACGCCAGCGGCAGCCGCATGATCGGCTGTAGCACCACCAGCCGCTCCTCCGCGCCGGAAGCGGGCGCTGCGCCTGCGTCAGCGAGCCGGCTTCCTGCAGGCTGTCATGGCGGCGCTCGGGGAGTGGGACGTACGGCGGCGACCCGAGGAGGCGGGTGGCTACGAACTGGATGAAGATGATGATGATGATGATGGTGGAGATGCCGATGGGTTCACGCTGGACGAGGTGCTCCGCCTCGGCGGCACCAAGGTGAGGGGAGGCGGGAGGCGGGAGGGAGCGGGAGCGTGTGGGGCCCGCGTGTAAGCCGCGTGTAACCGCCTCGCTGCCGCCCGCAGCAAGACTTCCTCATGCTGTGCGCCGTGGACGAGGCGGAGGAGATAGTGGACGGCGGCAAGAAAGGTGCCATCGACGATCTGAAGGAGGGCGAGCTGGAGGCCTTCATCGGCTCCTTGGGGCTTGGCAAGTATGCAAAGTCCTGCCTGGATGAGGAGGAGGAGGAGAAGAATGAGAAGAAGAAGGGCAGCAAAGTGATAGAGAAGACCCCAAAGAAGGAGAAAAGCGAGAAGGAGAAAAACAAGGAGAAAAGCAAGAAGGAAACAATTTCTCCTTCATCAGAAAGGAAAAAGGAAAAGAAAGCTGAAGAGCAAGTAAGTAGTAGAAAAGTCAGCAAGAAGAAGCTAGCTGGTGGTGGTCCACGCCAGCAGCAATCAGTACAGAAGGAGAGGCTGGAAGAGGACTTCACATTTCATGCTAGGGAGGTGATACTGGTCAAACCCGGTGGCAAGTGGTACGACTTCGAGTACACCGCTGAGACTTCTGCTGAGCCGCAGGATCCAGCCCTCCTGTCCCAGTACAAGGCCTTGGCCCAAAAGCTGTACCAGCACGAGACAGAACTGTACAAGAACAAGACAGAGTATCAGAAGGGGGCCTCGTCGGCGTGGATGAAAACCGTTGTGTCATCAGGCACCCTCGCTGACAGGATGGCAGCCATGACCCTCCTCATTCAGGACAGTGCTGTCCACAGTCTCCACTTTGTTGAGAACTTGGTGAACCTCGTAAAGAAAAAGGGCAGCAGGCAACAGAGCCTCGTGGCTCTGGATACTTTCAGAGAACTTCTCCTTTCAGATCTCTTACCAGATACTCGCAAGCTGTGGTCTTTCTCACAGCGTCCATTTAACAACATAGAGAAAATGTCGAGTGGCAACAGAGATTCAAGGGACAGAAGGCTGATACTATGGTACTTTGAGCACCAGCTGAAGCTGCAGGTGGCAGAGTTTGTGCAGACCTTGGAAATACTAAGCCACGATTCCCTGACAGCAACAAAAACCCGAGTGCTGGCAGCTGCCCACGAGCTTCTCTGCAGCAAGCCCGAGCAGGAGAAATTTCTGCTTGTTCAGCTGGTAAATAAACTGGGAGACCCTCAAAACAAAATAGCCACCAAGGCCTCTTATCTTCTAGAGACTTTACTTCACAAGCATCCAAATATGAAAGGAGTGGTGTGCGGTGAGGTGGAGAGACTTTTGTACCGCACAAACATCAGTGCAAAGACTCAGTATTATGCCATGTGCTTTTTAAATCAGATAGTCCTCAGTCATGAAGAAACTCCATTGGCCAACAAGCTGATAACTTTGTATTTCTGCTTTTTTCGGAACTGCATTAAGAAAAAAGATGTCGAATCCAAAATGCTCAGCGCACTCCTTAGCGGGGTAAACAGAGCTTACCCTTATGCTGAGATTGGTGATGAGAAAGTGAAGGAACAAATGAACACCTTGTTTAAAGTTCTGCACCTTGTGAACTTCAGCACCAGTGTCCAGGCTCTGATGTTGCTGTTCCAGGTTATGGACTCCCAGCAGACTGTATCTGATAGGTACTACGCAGCACTGTATAAGTAAGTGACAGGTTTGGATCTTTGTTAAAAGCTTGACTGCTGTTAAGATTTTGCAAACTTTGTGTCCCACTGGATAAACATTTCTGATGTTTACTATGCGATAGAGAATAACATACTTATTATTTTTTTTTTTTTTAACTGAACGTGGGGATAAAGGACAGTGGGAGGTTGTGAGAACGTGACTTTGCAGTGTTTTCTGGAAGCACATTTTAATTCCAGATGCATTTTACCACTATTTGATAATTACTTATTCTGAAGTCACTTTTACAGACAGCGTGTTTTAGTGATATAATAGCCTAAAATCCTGTTGTCTGTTTTTCATAAGGGAGGAAAACCCTATGTCAACATAATCCGTAGATGACTTAATTTGTTGAATTGGGAAAACTCGTGTTCTAAAAGAATCTCCTTTTGGATCCTAGCTGATTATTTAGACACTTGGTAGGATCTTTGCAGGCTTCCGTGTAGTTGATGCTGATTTTTTTATAAATGGAACTTGTGTTCCCCCAGACCATGCAATGCATTTAGAGGCCTTCCTGTACCTGATAGTGTTGGAAAAAAAGCGAATAGAAAGTAGACTTGCCAACACAGATATCTGGCCTGATTGCAAAGCCTGACAGTTGCCAACCATTTTCTTTCTACTTTTTTGATTATCTGAATAGGTTAGGTTAGTTTCTCACTTTGCATGTCCTCAATATTTAAACTTCTATGTTGAACTCAGTTTTTAAATATGTTTATTTTTTTTACCTTTATTTCATTTACTGATACAGATTTTTTTTTTTTTAATGTTAATTGTTTGTTAAGGACTTGCAGATATTACACAGCTTTTGACATTTTCAACACTGATCATAATGGTTTGTTCTATTGGAGAACAAGCTGTGACTGTACTTCTGGATACCTGTCTGAAAAATATGGATAGTAGTTTTTGATAGCAGTTATTCTCCAATGTGCATTATGACGATCAGTTCTCCTTTGTTTTCTACAGGAAGCTTCTAGATCCTGGTTTAGCAACCTGCTCAAAGCCATCCATGTTTCTTAATCTTGTCTATAAATCTCTGAAGGCAGACGTGGTGTTACGGCGAGTGAAGGCCTTCGTGAAGAGGTTGCTTCAGGTCATTACTGGTCAGACACCATCCTTCATTTGTGGAACCCTGTACCTTCTGTCTGAGCTTCTAAAAGTAAAACCAGGCCTGAGGGTTCAGTTACAGGATCACGTGGTATGACTTCTTTATTCAATAGGGTTAAGAGAGGTGTTCACCTTTCCCTAACCTATTTCTCTTTATGAATAATTCTTCGTACCTGAAAAGGGCTGCCTTTATAAATGGGATTCTTAGGAGATTTTGTTAATACCCGATTCTTCTGTGGCAAAAAGTACTCGATCAATTAGAAGTGCATTAAAAATCTGCAAATATGTTGTCCGCATTCTAGCAGGTCCAACAGCCTTCATTCATGGAGAGGGTTATTTTGCTAAATGCTGTATAAGTAAGCAGATAAATGCTCCAATCCAAAAAGCTTTGTCAGAACATGGTCTTCTTTTTGCAGTCTCTGAAGTATAACCAGGCAGTATTGAAACAATATATTATTTTCTTTCATCAGATGAGGAGGGACCATTGCACTTGTGTGATGACTGTATAACTGTATGACTGTGAAGTTCATTTGCAGTCTTGTATCGTGGCCAAAAATTCGTGTTGCCTAAATACTGTTCGTGTTTTTGTGTGCTGATTCTTGAGAAATATGTGGATTTTTCTAACAAATTGTAATAAAACTGAAAAAGAAAAGGTGTTCACAAACACTTTCTTTGTTATCTAGGAGTCTGATGAAGAAGAGTGCTTTAAGGATCAAGAAGAGGCTGACGAGAATGAGGAAACTTTTGTGGATGCAGACAAAGTAGAAAGGGAAGAGAGGAGCACAACAGAAAATTCTGCTAAAACAAATAATCTGAGTTCAGCAGCCTCGTGGGTTCATCATGAGAATATGGGAGGTAAATCAGCAAGAAAACGTAATGCATTCAAGTCCTAACATTCAGTAACAGGGACATGTTGATCAAGACTGGTAAAATTAATTAGAACATAATTTTAGTTTTTCAAATTGGAGTTTTATTCAAAGCAATCGGAATCATTTTTTTTCCTCTTTCTGTTAGCTCAGCAATTGTGAAGAGGCTGTATTAATCTTCTGACTGTTTTCTCTAGTAGGTTAGTGTGTTTGTGCCTAAGTAATAAACAAACTGCATTTTTTTTCCTTCCAACTTGAGAGGCGTTCAGAGTAATGTAGCCATTGTCAGGATGTATGTAGGTGCACATTCAGTTGAACCGTGCTAGAACAACTTGTCTAGCTCTGAGCCTGCTTCTAGCTTTGCTCTTTCCTGATGACCTTATCACAGAGTCATAGAATCATTGGTCTGGAAAAGATGTTCAAGGTCATCAAGTTCCAGCCATCCGTCTGACCCACCAAGTCCCATCACTAAGCCATATACTGTAGTGCCACATCCACACGTCTCTTAAATACCTTCGGGGATGGGGACTCTACCTCCTCTGGGCAGCCCATTCCAGCACATTACCACCCTCTCTGAAGAAATTATTTCTGATGTCCAGTCCAAGTCTCTGACGCTATGCAAGGCCGTTTCCTCACGGGCCATCACTTTTCACCTGAGAAAAGAAACCAACATCCTCCTACCTGCAAACTCCTTTCAGGCAGTGGCAAGGTCTCCTTTCATCCTCTTTTTCTCCAGACTCAACAGCCCCTGTTCCCTCAGCCACTCCTTGTAACGCTTTTCTAGTCCCTTCACCAACCGTGTTGCTCTTCTCTGCAAACTCTTCAGCAACTCAGTATCTGGATAGTGAGGGTCCCAAAACTGCTCACAGTATTCAAGGTGTAGTCTCACCAGTGCTGTGTACAAGGGGACAGTATTTCCCTTCTGGAACAGAACCTGCTCTGTTCCAGAAGGGAAATCTTCAAGGGGTCTTCAAGGGCTTTCTTGGAAGCGAGTAGGAACTCACCTGTACCACCTGATCATACTGTGGGCTTCTGGATATAATCTTTGTCTGCTACTGTATGAATCTGTGGCCTGTCTGGAGAAGAATGATGAACAGCATTGCTGTCACAATGAAATAAAGATAATACTCTCTTGAGTTTGCTTGAGGAAATGTAAAAGTCATTTTCTATCTCTTCTGTCCCCCAGGGAGAAAGAATGGGGCTTCCTATGATCCTTTTCATCGAAGTCCTTTGTACTGTGGTGCTGAAAGTACAAGCCTTTGGGAACTGAAGAAGGTAAAACATTCTTATATTACTGCATACTGTGTTTCTTAGTGTGGTCCTTGTATCAAGAAAAGAAAATTAACTTGGTTATTTCTGGAATAGTTACCTCAGTCATGTGACAGAAAGGTTAAAAGACACATTGTTTGGCTCTAAACTTGTATGTGCTGTATTCGGTGCTGTTATTCCAGAGCAAGAATAGTAATTTTGTAGCAGAAATTTGATCTATGATCTTTTTTAGACTTTTGAATCTTTACTTTTATTAATGAAGCCTTTTAGTGTTTAGTTAAATAAATTTGTAGTTGGAGGATACTTTTGGTTAATGCTAACAAAAGATTAGAACTTGACATTCCTTAGTTGTTCAAGGGCAGAGCCCCAGTACATGCTTGTGTGTTGTTTGGTGAGTTGCAGAGCGTTCTTAAAATACAGTGTTGTTGGAAGTCTATGACAACATGGGAAAACGATGGCATTTATTTTTGATGTAGAAATAAACAAATATTTTGTGTTTTTCAGCTTTCTGAACATTTTCATCCATCTGTGGCTCTCTTTGCAAAAACAATTCTAGAAGTAAGTGCTTTCACCTGTCTGTAGCTTCGAACTGTGATTTTTATGTTATCTGTCTTTTGCCATTAAAGCAAGGTGTAAAACTTTATTGCACTCTGCAGGTTGCTAGAAGTTCTGCAACGCTGCGAGTAACATGCACTCAAATACAAAGCTTTTCATTGAATTAGTGTTTTGTCTAAACAAGGCTGCTCGCAGAAGGAAATAACTTGGTTGAAAAGTGCATGTTATGTGATCCTCAGAGTTGTTTTCGATTTTGGTCTGTCTTCTTAAAACGTTCTGGTTTTTGTGATGTGAGAGGCTCTGTTTTTGAAACAAAACTTGTACTTATTTAGTTCTTAAAATTCTGTTGTGATATTATGCACAGGCACCTACTTATAATTTTTATTTCCTTTTATTTATATGGTCTTGAAGTTGCACCAACTATTAACTTAGCAGTTGCAGACTATGAATCTCTGTCAATAAAAATGTTTCTTTAGCACAATACATTGCAAGGCAGTTCATCACTGATATGAAGTGAGGGAGGTGCTTTTTGGAGGAAATAGTGAATTCCAAGAAGAAAAGCATGTAAAGGAGTGGGTTAACTTGTCAGGCTTATATGATGAGATACCCCCACATTTTTATTGTTTAATTTTGTTCTCGGACCATTTGAGCCCTCTAACCATATGTTGCTGTCTTTTGAAAATGAAGACCACAAACATTTTCTTATTTCAGGGAAATCATATTCAGTACTCCGGTGACCCCTTGCAAGATTTCACATTAATGAGGTTCTTGGATCGCTTTGTGTACAGAAATCCCAAACTCCACAAAGGCAAAGGTGAACTTCTTTGCATTTGATCTTGACTATTGATAGTGAAACTCTATCAGATTGTTAACGATCTATGCTTGTCAAATATTTGGAGTGCATGTGGTGCACCAGAGGAGTGGCGTCACTCTGCCCGGCTGCGTGAAAGATATCTGTAACTTAGAACCAGCTGCTAGCCACACAGTACTGCCTCATAACCAGAGTTTCAGTAACTGCCAAGCTAGCAGGAATAAATGTAGGGGAATGTATGGACTGAGTACAGAATAATCGAGGTTGGAAAGCGTCTGTGGAGGTCATTTAGTCCAACTCCCCTGCATAAGCGGGCTGCCCAGGACCATATCCAGCTGGCTTTTGAAGATGACATCTACAGAGGGAGACTGCACAGTCTCTATGGGTAGCCTATGCCAGTGCTCAGCCAGTCTCACAGTAGAAAGTGCTTCCTGATGTTCAGACGAGTACAAACCCCATTTCCCCACCTTATCTCTGGACCCCTTTGAAAATAGCCTGACTTTATCTTCTTTGTACATTCCTTTTAGATATTTGTGCACATTGATGAGATTCTCCCCTAAGTCTGTTCCAGGCTGAATAGTCCCATCTCTCATGGCCGTTCTTCACAGGAGAGATGCTCTTGTCCTTTCATCTTTGTGGCCCTTTCCTGGGCTCCCTGTAGTATGCACATCTCTTGTACTGGGGGCCCAGAACTGGGCACAGCCCTCCAGGCGTATAACTTCACCAGGACTGAGCAGAGGGAAAGGATCCCTTGCCTCAGCATGCTGATGACATTCCTCCTAATACAGTCCAGGTTAACACTGATTGTCTTTGTGGCAAAGGCACATTGCAGCCTGTCAGGGTCCCTCTGGATGGCAGCCATTCCTCTCAGCATTGTGTAAGTTCTAATAAAGCAATTTGTTTCTGATTTATGTTCTGCTACAGAGAACACCAGCAGTGTGGTAATGCAGCGGAAGAAGAAGCAGTTTATGGTGGATACACAAAATCTGGCAGGTAGGCTGCCCACTTTTCTTTTAACAGTACGGTTAAGAAACTGGATTTTTAAGTTAAAAAAAAAAAAAATCTTGGCTGATTGTTGTGAACATCCATCCTCTGTGCTGTGCTGTTTCTGCTGTCTCAGTCACATTTGAGTAGAAAAACAGTTTATCTTCTGCTATACTACTACTTAGCTTTACTCATCAGATCTTTCTAATACCTTTTCTCCCTGTATTTTCCCTCTAGTTGTCAATTATTTTCTGATAGTAATTCCTTTTACTTAGGCAGTGCAACATCAGCCTCATACCTTCTCCTTGGCCATTAGGAAATGTATAACAGCAAAGGACAGAGTGCCTGAAAACAGCGTGCTGTTTTGTCTACAGTGCTATTTTTGCTATCACCTGCATGTATTTTCTATATTATCTCATGCTAAATTTCCATTTTTTTCCTGCATCTCATACAAGGTGATAGGTTCACTGGGTAGAGAGTAAATTTTGCAGTTCTGTATAAAAAGCTTAGGGCATTGTTACAAATTGGCTTGTAGCTGGCAGTGTGACACCTTGGGGCCAAAAGTGCTGCTAAAAAATATAAACAGCCCTGGAGTTTCTTCTGGCTAATGTTAATTCTAGTTAGAAGAGCAGTCTTTTAGGGTATTAACTTTAGAGGTATGTATGTTTACAGAACAGAAAATTTCCTGCTCACAGATATGCCGTTTTTATGTCTGGCATCCTAGTTTGTTAGCTTCATGAAATTTCTGAAAATATACCTGGAATTATATAAAAACATTTAAAATGTAAGCTGGTCTAGTACCAGTTATTGCAGTAGTAGTATGCAGTTAATGCATTTGTTTCCAAACTATCGTATAACCACATTAATTCTGCTTAATATAATTGAAAAGTGACTTATAATCTCAGAAAATGGATTTATATAACAATGTAAAACGTGCTAAGCTCTTTCCTTAGATTATGTGGATTACTTCAAACAATGCCACAGCTGTGGCTTTTAGGATTTGTGTTCAGCATCTCTTCTATTCTTGCTTTGGTAGGTGACTACCTGCCTACAGAAAAAAGCTGGGTTTTGTCCACTCCCAGTCTTTACAGTGATTATGGGCAAGGTTTGATGGTAAGAACCAGTAGTTAAAAGCAAAATAAAATTTCAGACTTGTTCCTTGAGGGCAGAATAGGTACCATAATCTGTGGTGAAGCTTCTAATGTTCCCACAGATGTACTTCCTGTAACTTTAGATCTGATGTGTTAAGCAGAAGCTGTACTAGTACAGATTAACTGATGTGCCCTTAATGATGTCTGTTTTTCTGGCTATGAAAGCTTAAAGAATTCTTATCTAGAATACATTTGAGGATGTGATTTGTTATTGCATTCTTTAGTTTATTCTTACTTGAAGGAACGAACTGAACACTTACCACGAGTTGAGGAAGTTAAGTATTTTACAAGTAAAATGTCCAATATAGTATTTTTATATTATAGTTAGGCACTGCTGAGGCATGAAGTACTGAGATTGCAAATCCTCTGATACCTTCTGCTATTCATTTGAACAGTCCTTTTGTATGCTGATCTCTTTTCAGAAACTTGAACCTTTGTCACTTAGGAAATATTACCATGTATGTCCACTGAGATAAGCAGTAGCATTTCCTTCTGAGGTGAGGGAGGGAAGTGGAAGACGTGAGAAGGAAAGCCAATCATTGATACCCTAGTTGATCTGTTGCTGCAGATGTCATACTTTGCCCTGTTTCCTCAGAAATGGTGGTAGAGTGGGGCTGGATCCATTCTTCAGCATGCTTTATTGGCTTCTGGTACATGGCTCTCATTTCAGCTGCATTGCTACTTACTGCCAGGGGTGCTGTGCAGAAGCAGTTTGACTGTTTCAGTGGATGAGAGCTAGCTTATATTTTTTTCCTACCTAATTTTTAAAATAAGAATTAAAAAAAATATGAATAAAAAAAAGTATCCCTGGGGTAGGTGACTGCAAAACCTCACTTGTTGGCATGTAAATTAGAACCTGGTTGAGTTTTTCCAAGGGGCCTGCTCACAGCTAATTCTCAGTATATACAAAGAGCTGTTGATTGAAGAAGTTTTGTGATGAACTCACTTTATGTAACAGATGGTGCTGAGTATTGGTGTACTTCTGTCTGTAATGCTGTTTAGCCGTTTGTGACACCACTGAGTGGAATAATAGTCATTTCAACTTGAAGTAAAATCATTTCTTTTTGGCTTTTGCAGTCAATAGTAAGGAATTCCTTGCCAAAGATGAAAGCAAAATCCCAGTGGATGAACTATTTTTTCACAGGTAATGAAATATTTATGAACATTCACGTTAAGAGGTTTTTAATGCAATGCCTTCAAAAAAAAAAAGAAATAATTACATCTAATAAGCATTTGCTAGTGTTTCAAGTGCTTGAGAATTTTGGTTAATTTGAATGACTTGTGATGACAGTTTCCTTAGAACATAATTTCAGAATTTATCAAAAGGAAAGAATATCGTGAATGAAAGCAGTCAGTGCTTGGAGTCTACACATCAAATAATAATATTGTTAGGATAAATACACCCTAAACACTGGGTGATAATGAATGGCTCGTGGGTTGTAACTCTTAAGTATCACAAGTAGATTTAATGTAACTTAATTGGTAGATTGCAGTGTTTTTTTTAAGTCTCGGGAAGAGGAAGCTGAGGGGAGACCTTATTGCTCTCTTCAGATATCTGAAAGGTGATTGCAGTGAGTGTGGGGTTGGTCTCTTCTCACTGGTGACAGGCAACAGAACAAGGGGAAATGGCCTCAAGTTGTACCAGGGTAAGTTTAGGTTGGATATCAGGAAACCCTTCTTTGCAGAAAGGGTTGTGAAGCACTGGGATAGGCTCCCCAGGGAGGTGGTTGAGTCACCATCCCTGGATGTGTTTAAACACCATTTACATGTGGTGCTCAGGGACATGATTTAGCGGAGGGTTGTTAGTTAGGATAGTATGGTTAGGTTGTGATTGGACTTGATGATCTTGAAGGTCTTTTCCAACCTGAGCAGTTCTATGATTTTAAGTTGAACTTGTCACTTTCCAGATCTGCATCTGATTTTGCCCTTTTATAAATTCACTATGTTCAAAATGATTTCTAGAACCTCTGTAAAATTGTATTGTTTTAATCTTACAGTAGTGACTTACAGTTTGAAAAAGGAAGAAAATACAAATCTCTGTTCTGGGATGTGTTTGAAATAGTTGACTTATTCTTTTCAACTGGAAAAATACACAATTGAGTCAATCTGCTGGGTTGTTTTTTAGTCTTTTTTTTTTTCTTTTAATCTTACAAAGAATTAGCTGTAGCTTTGTGTCTGAGAGTAATATGCTGTTCCAGATTTTATACGAAGTTTGATAAAATGAGAGAGAAACGCAGGCGCCAGGAGGATGAAGAAAGTGTGGAAGACGTGGACGATGATGAGTTTGAAAGAGCATTGGGTAAAGTTGCATTTTTCCTTGCAGTAACTATGCTGGTATTTCCTGCTTTTACAAATTACTAATTTATCCTTTATACAAAAAGTAATCTGGCACGTGAATGTGGAAGTGGAAGAAAGCTGACTTTTCAATTTCTATTCTATGCTACTAAATACAGCTTGTTTAGCTCGGGTGGGAAATCTTGGGTGTTTGAGTGTAAACAAACTGGCACAATCAGTTGATGCCCCTTTGATCTTTTCCAAATGCAGCCTGAGAATGAAATAACCTTTTCTTGTAGCCTGTTCATTTTTTAAACCTGGTCTTTTTAAACCTTCCTGAGATTCTGTCATAATTCCTAACATCTCTTGTGAGGCGAGTTGTTCAGTTAGGGCCTTGGCAAACTTCTGACCTGAAAACGGATTAGCTCTCAGGACAACTTGTCTGAAGTATCCTAATTGAGTTTTCATCTGATTTGGAATAAGGGTTTAAGAACAAAGATGTCTGCTTCCATCATCATCTGGTCCTGGTCAGAAATCACATTCTGGACAAAGTAAACTGTCATAATTATTTAGAGAAAAATCTATCATCTATCTATTTTCATTTTGTTTCATTTATTTTCCTTCAGTAAAAGTCCAGTTATTTTAAAGTGACTGTTTTCTGGAATATTTTTCTGTGGGAGTATGGACCCTTTAATATCAGATCCCTTTGCTATTGATGCAGATCATATAAGTTGTTTGGGAAAACAATGCTTAACGTTTTGCAACAACTTCATAATTTAAGTTTGACACTTTGTAGTAAAAAGTATTTTTGTTCCCCAGATGCATTTGAAGCTGACGATAGTGCTGTTGGTGTTGGCCAGGATGATCTTGATTTTGCTGGGTAAGACTTTAGATCAGTTCTTTCATCTTTCAGCTTAGCCTTTTTGCAGGAATAAAAAAAGAAAAAGGTAGTAGCAGTTGAATGCTGGGTAGTGCTGCTTTTCTGCATCCCTCTGAATGGAGCATCGTGGTTCAATGGTGCTTACAGTACCTTGGCTTGAAGCATGAGTCCTGTAGTATTTTATCTGTACAGTGCAGTAACACAGTAAACAAGGTATAATCTTACTTGTTTTTCATTGTCTCTGGTTTCTGTTTGGGAATTATCGTGTACAGAAGGAAGTAGAATGAGGCATAGTTGTGGTGCTGCTGCTGTTAGGACTGGTTGTAACTGGACCTAACTCAGGGAATAAACTGTGGAGTCCAGAATCACAGAGCGCAGTTTTCAGGAAGTCAGCAGTTCATTAGTGATTGATTAACCTCTTTTTTAGTTAAAGTATCTTCAATATACCCTTAAAATCAGCATAGAACATTCTTTTTAAGAATGGAAATTAGAATTAAGAATTAAAGTTTAAACTCCTACTGAAATGTTTCTGTAATCCAGATTGATGGGAGTGAAAAATAAGAGGAGACATAAAACAACAACTAAGCACCTACTATCTAGAGAGCCGCATTTACTTTCTGTGGAAAAAAAGAAAGAGATTTCTTCCTCATATGGAGATCCACCATATTATGTGGCTTTTACAGAAAAGACTTTCCAGGTGTCTTTGCTCCTTTTCAGAAAGACTCGGTTTATTTTAGAATAGGATTATTTCCAAAACTTCTTAAAATTGCTTAGTTTTTAACAGAGTTCCATATCTGCGTGCGTAATACATTTATTATAATTAATACTGTATTTACAGAATTTGCAGTGATGTTTTACTTTTTTACCATAGTGCTTATGGGTAGATGGATGTTATCTGGCAAACTGTATTCTGCCAGATGATGTGCTAAACCTGTTATGTATTTTTTTAGTAATATAAAAAAGAAGAGCAACGAGAATAAGAAAAGCAAAAGATGTGAGGAATCTGGTGCTGACTGGGAGGATTCTGACGATGAAGAATTCAGTGACCTGGATGATGAGGAAGTCTCCTTAGGAAGCATGGAGGAAGGTGACTTCGAAGAGGATATGGATGAGGAAGGAGGTGTATTTATGGATGTGTCTGGTGATGATAACAGCCCAGGTAAAGTAACATTTAATGTAAAAACAACAATGACAACGACAACAACAACAAAAAACAACAAGAAGAATCTTTTAAAAATAGATCATTTAATTTGCAATTACATATTTAAATTAATATTTGGTTTTCTAGGTGAGAAGTTTGGATTTTAAGTGAAGAAAAAAACCAGTGTTTTCTGCATAGTCTCCAAGATGAAAGTGGGAATTATGCATTGGGGTTTAACCATTTTATGGCTTTAAGAAATCGAGGTTCAGTTGTGCCCACTGTGTTTTAAACTTATTTTTGAAGTAAAGACTCAGATCATCGAGATAGATTTGTGTCTGAACAGATATTTTTATTGGCTAGTGCGCTTTAAATACATGCATAAGGTTTAAGAATGAGGAACTGATTTATTATTTTTTTTCTGACAGACCTTAACAGTGACAGTCAATCAAAGTCTGTCAGTAAAAAGACCAAGAGAAAGAAAGATATGAATTTTCTGGGATCATGTGAAGGTAAGGATTTATTATTTCCGTTTGAGAAGGCCTGATGCAAACAGGCAGTCTGGAAGAATTGTCATGAGAAGAGTCCATCCAGTGCAGTGGATTTGTGGATCAGGATTCAGATTTGAATAAACCGTAGAAGAAAAGGAATTGGTTTTAGCCTTGTCCTCTAAACAGTGTGGCTAATTGAGAATGATGATCTGCTCTTGAAAGGCTGGGGATCAAAGGAGGTGTATTTGAAGGATGGAGTTGTACTGGCAGAGTAGCTTGTGGGTTTGCATCTGCTACTAATACACATTGCATAGATTTATGCTATTTAGTTCTTGTTGGATAACTTTTTTCCCCCCTCTTTTTAGGGGAGGTGGTGAATAAAGTTTTTTAACAGAGTTATTTTTTAAATTAAAACAAAACAAAACTATTTAAAACACTTCTGTTTTAGTGTTATTGTGAATTTGAACTTCTGTCTCATAAGAATCATACTTCTTGTTTGAAGCCTCTAGCCAAGGAAAGAAGAGAAAACTTGAAGATGCCAAAATACTGGCAGCTGCTGAAGAGGTAAGGTAGATCAATCCTTAGGAAAATAAAAATCTCAAGCATTTTACATGCTTTCTTGTAGTAAAATAAGAAAAATTCTCTTTTTAAAGATTGGCTATCTGCTGGATGAAAATGCTGGGTCCAAGTTTGACAATATTGGAATGAATGCCATGGCTAACAGAGATAATGCAAGTAAGTACATGCTATGGAGAGCAGGTAGTTGTAGTGCTCTTCTGCTTCTCTCTCTTCAGATTTTGTACTTAAAAGTGATATACTTTAAGTGTGATACACATAAGGTTAGAGAGAACACAGGAGGGAAAGTAGCTCAATGCAATTAAGAGATGGTGTATGATTTTTCAGTTAAAAGATGCATAGTGCTAATATTAACTGCGACAATTGAACTTAATAAGGCTTCAGAAAAGAGGAGGCCTTTGTGTTCTCCTTTTGCACTGTAAATAAAAACTGACAGTGTGCCATTTGTCAAGCTTTCATATGAATTTTGCTCTGATCAAGCGTATCCTGGATCCTTGTGAAGGGAAGAGAGCATGGCTGTCTTTATCTATCTACTAGAAATACTTCTTCCTGATATTGATGAAGCAAAAGTAATTCCTCAGAAATAACACTGATGAATTAAATGTGTATTTCTTTGAATTGTCACGTCAGTCTTTTGTAGAACCTTCACAAGTCTTTTTGTTATCACCTGAAAAAAAAATAGTAATGTGCTACATACTTGTACAAGAGAGCACGTAGCATTAAAAAAAAATGAAAATCAATGTCAAGAGCAGTCTTAAACCCCAAGATTCTGAGATAGTAGGGTGTGTACTGTGGAGAAGAAAGTTCTCTGGTGTCAATAAAATTAGCAGTTTGCATTTTATTAATGTTTATAAATAGTCAAGTTTTAACTTTTACATGATTTGTCTGTATTCCACGTGATGTTCAGAAGCATCTGTCAGCTCCTGACTTCTTATCTTCTATCTTTCCTCTTTCCAGATATCAAACAGATCAAGTGGGAAGTAGAGCGTGACAGGTGGCTTCACAACAGGGATGTGAAAAGCATCATCAGAAGGAAAAAACAGTTCAGGCACTCAGGGCTGAAAAAGAAGTACAGGGGCAAGAAATCAAAAAGATGAGCTGGGCATCATAATGTTTACAATAACTATTGCAAAAAATTATTCTCTTTATCAGCCTATCTTACTTCAATTCTTGCTGCTTAACCATGCCATTTGGTCATTCTCCCTTATGCCGTGAATTCCAGACCACTCATTGGATTTGTAATAAACTGAAAAACAGGAAGATCTGTTAGCTGTAACTTAGTGATTTTATGGCTAGTTTGTTTGGATGTAGAGCCCTCCACTTCTGAGGTCTCCATCCAACCCTCCAGCCACACCTGCATGTAACAACAAACACTTCTACAATCTCTCCTGGTGCTCCTTTAAGCAATAATACAATCTCTTTTATATGTAAGACACTAGAGAAGCTTCAGCCATCTTTCTGAAGCCAGCAAACACAAACCTACCTTCCAGAACTGATGGAAACCTCTTCTGCATTGTGTATCTGAAGTCTGACAAGAAAGATAAGTCATAATTACTTAGCATATTTTAAGAGAAATAATTAAATACACTATTTTTCTAATTACTTTTACATAACTTTGACCTAGCTCTTTGTTACAGGTGTTGTTGAGTACTGTGATCCGCATTTTTTAAATTGTATCAGAAACATACTGAGGCTCCTCCTGTGTGCAACTCTATCAGCTGAGTGTTTTCTGAGCTTCCTCATACTAGTGGTAACTGCATACAAGCTGCACACTCAAACAAAGCTGAACAAAGCACAGCAGACATGCAGAGGACTTACTTATCAGGAAACTGATTCCTGACATGGCCTTAGGTATTCACAGAATCCTTCCTTAGGCAGCTTGACTAAGCCGGCAGAAAATCATGAAATAACAGTTTAATGCCGTTGTAATGATTTGCAGCAGTCTGTCAAACTTCTAAGTGCTAGTGTTAGTGCAGTGATGAAAGCCTTACTCTGAGCGCAGCGAGCCACTGCCTGAGCTCACCGCACCATGCAGAACTACAACTGAAGAACTTCTGCAAAGGTGTGTCAGAATGAGGATGTAGTATTGGAAGGGGTAGGTGAAGTTCCATTGGAACTCAGTCTAAAATCACTCTCCTGCTGTAAGGAGGAGCTGGTGCCCCACAGCCCCAGCAGCAGATGCCTTTGGGACCCTGCTGACCCTGGGGGTGGCAGGCCTGTCACACCACTGCTGAGCCCTGCAGGGCCCTGCAGCTGCAGCACAGATGGAGCCTCTTTGTATAGCTAAGCTGGTGCCTGGCTTACTTACGTGTTCCCTAAGCAGTGAATTGGAAATACGAGAGGCTTCAGGGACTGACACTACGTCACTGGAAGCTGACCCTGGCTGCCCCCTGCACTTGCCAGCTGGGTCTGCTCTCATCTGGAAAACGTCAAATCACAATGCCTGTGAGACCGAGCAGTGAACCTGAAGATCCCTCCAGGGGCTGCAGAGCAAATGCCTGAAACAGGATTCATCGAATCCTACCTCCTCTGATGGCTGCTTCCCCTTAACTATGAAAAGGCACAAGACCCCATTCCTGCATCAGGTAACCTCCGCTGTTCTCTTCCACCAAAAACCCGAACGCGTGCAAAATAAGTGTGGCTGTGGTGCAGTGCAATTCCCGGCTCCCGGGGCAGCCCGCCCGGCCTCCCCGCCGCACCTTGGCTGCGGTCCATGGCGCGGTAGAGCAGGAGGGCGCCGCCAAGCCCCGCCACCTCCAGCGCCACCAGTGCCGCTACCAGTCGCCTCCTCATGGCCGCCGCAGCCCACGGGCCACGCTTCCGGTAGCGCCGGAACAGGCTGCGCGAGCGCATTCAGCTCGCCCCGCCCGTTGGGGCTGCCCGTGGGTGCGCATAGCGTCCTGCCGCCAGCGGCTGGTCGCCTGGTTGGTGTCCCCGGGGGTAGCTGGCGTGGCAGCGGTTTGTTTGAACGTCCTCAGTCAGAAGGGACCCACAGGGATCATGGAGTCCAATCCCTCGCTTAACGCAGCACTGCACCAAATCTGAACTCTGAGAGCGTTGTCCAAACACCCCTTGAACTGAGGCAGCTTGGAGATGTGCCTACAGCCCTGGGCAGCCCGTTCCATGCCCACCGCCCTCTGGCACAGACCCTGTCTGTAACCCCCACTGCCCCTCCCCTGACACAGCTCCATGCCGTTCCCTCGGGCCCTGTCGCTGCCACAGACAGCAGAGCTCAGCGCTGCTCCTCCGCTCCCTGTGAGGAGCTGCAGCCGCCATGAGGCCTCCCCTCAGCTCCTCTGCTCTGCGCTGAGCACACCCAGGGACCTCAACCACTCTTCAGACATCTCCTCTGGACCCTTCACCGTCTGTGTAGCGTACCTTTTGGACATTCTACTAGATTTATGTCCTTGCAGCGCGGCATCTAAAACGGCACCCAGTGCTGGAGGTGAGGCCTCGGTGCAGAGCAGGGCAAGAGATCCCCTTTCCTCGCGTGGTGGCAGTGCTGGGCTAGTGCACACCAGGGTGCAATTGGCCCTTTGGGGCTGTCAGGGCGGACTGTTGACTCGTGTTCAGCTCGCCACCAACCAGAACCTCTCCCCCGCCCCCCCCCCCCCCCCCCCGCATCCCCTTCTATGGTACTGCTGTCCAACTTTTTGTCCCCAAGTCTGTCCATAGATCCAAGGTTGTCCCATCCCCAGTACAGAACTCTGCACTTGCTCTTGTTAAAGTTCCTGTGGTTGGTGATTGCCCATTCCTCTAATTTGTCAAGACCTCTTTGCAAGGCCTCTCAGTGTCCCAGTTTGGTGTCATCTTCAAACTTCTTTAGCGTACCTTCAAGTCCTGTATCCAAGTCATTCATGAAAACATTGAAGAGAAATGACCCTAAAAAGAAGTCCCAGCAGTGCCTGTCAACCCAATGTATCTTGATTATTACAATCCTTTGAACCAAGCTGTCAGCCAGTTGTTCACCCATCACATTACACTTTAGTCTAGGTGTATGCTCCCCATTTTGTCCAATAGGACGCTGTGAAAGACAGTATTTTGCTGAAATTCAAAAAGATGGCTTCCATTGATCAACTATATAGGTAATGTTACAAAAGAAAATTCTTTTTCATCAGTACGGCTCTTGTGCTGCTCAGTCCAGTGGAGGAGCTGCTCTGCCCCTCCTGAACCTCCTGAACCAGCCCTGAGCCCCTCTGCATGCCCCAGCAGGGAAAACCATGGCTAGATATATAAGGCTGCCAGTCATTAAAAAGGGATCCTTGTCCAGTCTTGAATGTATTGAAAAATCCTGCACTGTGCCGTAACTCAGTGTTTAATTGTCCTTTTTTAACACACACACAAAAATACGATTAAAGGCAGTGGGTAGCTCCTACAGTGATATTTTGAAGCCAAAATTGTAGCACCGCTTCCTTCTCTGTATTGTTCTTTCTGTTCTATGGTTTTGATTTCATTGTTCTCTGTTACTTGTTATCTATTTCTCTTAACTCATGGTACGAGGTTGAGTTTATTGCCAAAATCTTTCTTTTTAATTTTATTTTTATTTTTATTTTTATTAGGGACTTTTTCTGAGGCTTTTTTCCTATTAATGTTATGTAAGATTGGATTTAATATCTTGCCGCTTCTTCTTACAGAGCAATTCTTTCCCTATTCAGTATTCTCTGGTGGCTGAGCTCGCTAGTATTATTTGCTCTACTCGCTCTCACTGGAATTTGTTCCTGAAGTAATTTCTCCTCTGCAGATTATTGATAGGCAAGATCAGCCCAGTTTTTCTTTCCAGAAAGGTGGGAAGGGAGGAGAGAAAGCAATGTATCAAATTCTTAGGTTTGTTTGTTTTGGTGGGGTTTTTTTTGAGGTGGGGAGAGGGGGAGAGGCAGAAATAATGACAACAATTTCTGCTCCACCCCTTAAAAATGTATATTTAAAGGTACTTAATGGCATTAGATCAGCAGTTTCGTGTCCCAGCAAAAGCTGGTAAGCATGGCTGCAGAGAATAAAGCCTTTGTAGATGAAATAAATAAAGCACTGGCAAAGTCTGAAGGGCTTACCCTGAAGGACCTGCTGTTCTCTTACTGTGGGACTCCTTATCCGGTCACAGTGTGTAGTGCAGAGACGTTCCAAGCCCTGGAGAACCTGGAAGCCAGAAGAGATGATACGGTGCTGGTGTCTTACCCCAAATGTGGTGAATACATTATAAATTAGTTGCTGTTGTCTATGGTACTGTAACTAATTAGGTGACACAACTAGAAGGGAAATAACAAATTAATTGTGGTTTTACGTTGTGTGAGGATAATGGGCATTTCTGTTACAAGCAGAGGCAGCAGGTTTTTTTCCTGCTTTATTTTAATTATGCAATCTGTTCCACTGTTTTTTAGCATGATTTATACTTCTGAAAGGATAAAATGTTTTAGCGTTCAAAACTATTTTTGGCAGAAGACGTGAGGGTAAAGACTATGGTTTTTATTTATCAGAGGAGCAAGATTCCTCTGCCAGTGTGATAAACTGCATTCTGAAAAGCATATTAGTAATATAATGTAGTGTAATGTGCAGAAGCAATAAAGTTACGCATTAGACTCTAAGGAGTAGAATGTGGCAGTGTGCAGCATCTTTACTTGCAAGATAATAAGCGTTTTCTTGGCATTATATTTAGCATCATTATTGTATTTTGTTTTGTAATTGCAATGTGATAGATTATAGCATACTGGAATTAAAAATCTTGTAGTCAGAGGTCAGCAGAAAGGGAGAAAGGTGCAATAGGAGTGGTGAGGGTAAAAAACACTCTACAACCAACCAACCTACCAGCTAGCTGATTTTGATCAGTGTTGTGTCTCGTGTGACATGTTTGCTTACAAGTAAGGGCCTGGTTTAATGAAGGAAATGCTTTCTAAGCATATGTTTCTACTTTGAGACCTAAGCAGCAGAGGCTAAAGGCTGCTGAGAAAGCGTGGGTCCAGAGGAGGATTTCAGTGCACTAACACAGCTGATGTTCTCACATTGAGCTCTAATAAGAAAGCCCTTAGCCAAGATCCCAACCAGCGAAGTGAAGAGCATGGTCAGTTCCTATGGTTTTGTTTTGGTCGGTTCTGATCTGAAAATAAACTGCAGTGCGTTTAGGCACTGAAGAGGTAAGCCTGTATTGTTTAGAGTAAATATATGCTATCTGTGAGACAGAACATTGAGCCAAGGGAAGGAGAGGGCACACAAAAGCACAAAAGGAGGGAGGTGACACAACAAGTAAGATATGCTTTTTTTCTTTTTTCTTTTTTTCTTTTTTTTTTTTTTAAGGAGACTTTGATTTTATTGGCTTTGTGTCCAGGGTTTTGCTGGACCTTAAAAGATAGGCTATGGACAGAGCTTGGCACTGGCTTTGATTTCTCATAGAGTTTGGCAGATGTGGAGTTGTAGTACTGCCTGCGTCTGAGGTCTGATGGCTGGCTTCCTCTGCCAGCTTTACGGATATTTTCCGTGCCAGGCTCAGACTCTTTGGTCATATATAATTTTAGATGATTATGAATATGTTTGATGGCCCTTCAAAACTTAAATATTGTCCTAATTCCTTTTACCTACTGAGGATTATGAAGGATAAGTTACAATAAAGACTTGCTATATGTATGTTTCCCCCAGCTCTGGTGTGTGCAGTGGGGAGGAAAACTCAGGCTGATGCAGAGAGACACATTTGTGACGTGGGGCTGAGGAATACCCATGACTGCCATACTTCTCAAGAACAGATCGCATGGTTGAGGAGCCAAGAGAGGATTTGGAGGCCAGGCATTTTAGGTTTATCAGTTGAAGATTTTTGTTAAAATAAAAATTAGCTTTCGTGCACATTCAGCTTATACTGGGCAGCTGAAGACATGGGTTTAGTGGCTCTTAATGATTTTTTGTGTAAGCGGGATATTGGGATAAATTACATGCATAATTAAATGTCTTTTATTTATATAACACCAAATGCCTTAAGATTACTATATATAAACGCATTACAAAACACTGCATGATGTGTACACATTGCATACGCATTATTGTGTAAGTATGACACAGTCCACTTTATGTAACAAAGGGTGGAAGACCTGCTTTCTGGGAATAACTTTCTGCTGAAATCATGAGGTTAAAGCTGTTTGCATCCTGTGTTCCCTGCTAGTGCCTCTATCAGCTGCATTCATGGGGGACTGGCGGCATACAGGAGACTGAGGCAGCTCTGCGGCCACATCTCCACAGCCTCAGTTGGAAGCCCTCCAAGTGCATCTTCACAAGGCCCTGGGAGGATGCTGCGGTCTGTGGTGAACACACCGTTCCCTCAGTCTGTCCCACCAGCTGTCATTGGGGCATCCATAGAGTTCTGGGAAACCTGAGTTCATCACAAAGCAGCTGCAGGAGGGCGTAGAGCATGGAGTGAAGGTGTGCTGCTCCAGCAGGCCTGGCACCCAGCCCATCATACAAGGCAGGGCTCCAATGCAGGGTCTTTCCAATGGGAAAGATGCATGTGTCTGGTGGGTTGCAGCTCCTCTAGCCCTTCTTCTGGCAGTCACTTTGTGGAGAAAGCAACAGACACAGCTTGGGACAAGCACTGCTGGTAATGCTGAATAGACAGCTGTTTCATCCTCAACTCAGTGCAGGGAGAAGGGCAGAGAATTCTGACGGATGAATGGAACTGCTTGCTTGTTCCTTCCTTCTTCTATCTGGACACTTCCCAAGCGTTTCTCTGTAAATGACAGGAAAGCTGCCTTTATTGTCTGTCACTGATTGTTTTATGACTATACTAAAATATATATTAAACATATTGTGTCAATTCTACTCCTGATTCTTTCCACATATCAGTTGTAAGTGAGCCCAGAAGGTCACAGTTAAGAAGCTATTGAGGATCTTGTTAACAGAAAACATTATTTTGTTTATATTATTTTGTTTATAGTCATTTGAGAGCTTTAATTTGATTTGAATCTGTAATTTGATGACTATTATTCTTTATTATGCTGAATTAAGACATGTAATGAGAAGGCTCTGAGATTTTATATAAACCTCTCATATATTTTGTTTTGTTCTCTGGGTTTCTTGATCCAGGTGTGAATTGGCTTATCCAGATTTTAAATGATTTGATATTTACAACTATTCAGCGTAAACTTGTAAGCACAAAGCTACCGTTTATAGAATGTGGAGATCCAGATAAATATCAGGTTAGTGAAAAGAACCTACTTCAGTTTTCTGTCCTGCACCCCCGCACGCAAGTTATTGAAATGAAGTAATGTAGCAAGTAAAGATATCTCTCCTGAGAGGGTAAAAAAGGATAATCTTGGATGAGTAATGCCTTTTGATTAGGAGCTGCTTCATGCAGACGACTCAAGCTTGCAGATTGTTGCTGCGCCCATGTAATAAACCTGTTCTCACTTATTGTTCTGTTTATTTCTAAAGAGGATGAAGCAGATTCCATCTCCAAGGATTTTGGCAACGCATCTGAATTATGATTTCCTCCCCATGTCTATTTTCAAGAACAAAGCCAAGGTGGGCTTTTTTTTTTCCTTTTTTTTTTTTTTTTTTTTCATGCATGAGTATTATTTGGGGCTACATCCTTTTCGTGCACCCAAGCAACTGTCATTGAGGGAAGGGAACTTGGAGGGAATGGGAATCTCGTGACATGTGGACTGCCTTAGCACAAAAGCACTAGTGGTACATAAACAAAGAACTGATCTAGAGGCTGTCACAGTGCTCAAAAAATAGTTGAGGTGTCATGTTTTTCTCTTTTACGCTTCTCTTGTCTATGTACAGCCATGGTGGGAATGAATGTGACAGCAGTACCTCTCGAGACACTGACTGTCTCCATGCAGAATCACATTTTTAAAACTTCAATATTTCTGGTTCCAAGTCACCAAACAATGAAAGGTACATAGCAGTTAGGAAATGTACTGCCCATGAAGGGAGGAATTGGTTAAGGAATGGGGGTTTTAGCCATGTTCCATGAGTATTTTTTCCTGTTTTACGTATAGCTTGTTTACAGAAGTGTTTACACTCTCCAAGGATTGCAGTCTCTTAGGATTTCAAATACACTGTTGCCGTGCTTTGAAAAATGGGAGATGATTGTAGCAGCTATGGTTTCCTGAAGGAGAATCAAGTGGAGCTTTTCCTACCAATGAGCTGGTGAATGGTTCTTATCGTGTTTCCCAGGTCTTAGGTAGTTATGAGGTAGTTTTCCATGACAGTATTACAGTTTTTCCAACTGCTCCTTTCTACAGTTGCTTCAGGACCATAGGCAACTCTTAGGAGTGGTAACAAGGCCTTTATTATGACCATGTTATAAATTTATTCTCTATGCCTTACCTAATAATGAAAATATTTTGTGGTCCCTGGTAAGTTATTGATTGCAGAATGTTTGGTTTTACTGTCATTTTTGTTGCCAGGGGAAAGAAGTGATCTAAAGTTGTTGATTTCTTTCTCCCACTCCAGATACTTGTGTTGTTTCAAAACCCTAAAGATACAGCTGTTTCATTTTTCCGTTTCCACAAGAATGTGCCAAGTGTCCCCAGTTATAGCTCCTGGGATGAGTTCTTCTCAGAGTTCATGAATGGGAAAGGTATGGTTATAGTTACTGAATGTAACTGAAGAAACAACAGAAGAAAATACTTGAAAACAACTGAATGGGACTAGTGGGAAAACAGCTGTGTCATAATTAGTTTACTGGTGGCCATACCTCGTGATAAAGGAGACAGTTGAATGCGAAAATGGGGAGAAAGCCCAAAAGATACTTTACTTCTGGATATTTTGCTCTTCCAAGCAAGGGGAGTTGCCTGGCAGCTTGATAATGGCACTGGGACAAAATCCTGTCAGTAAATAATGGAGGCAATGCTACAGCTCTGATATGGTGGTAATGGAAGGACTGTTTGTTTTACCTCACGTGTTCCCATGCGTGAGGCCAAAAACCATGTAAGGAACTTAGATTTTAGATTTAGACTGATGTCTAGCTTTGGCTTTTAAGAGGTACCTTTGATGACAATATAGAAATGGAGGGGAAGCATGTAGGAAGTACATGTTTCTGGGTGGAAGCCACCTGCCTACAAAAGTCCAATGGAAGTCTCTATTGTTCTGATATACAGTATGGTACCACCTAAAGTACAGACTGTTCTGTTTTTCTTCATGGACATAACTGGTGGGCCACAGAGAGCGGTCCTTCAGTCAGAGAGAAATAAGTACACAGTAGTAAAAAGGGATCACACTGATGCTTTTTTTCTCTTCACAGTTGGCTGGGGATCTTATTTTGACCATGCAGTCACCTGGAGCAAACACATTGAGGATGAGAACACTATGATTGTAATATATGAAGACCTGAAAGAGGTAAAGCAGCTGCTGTGTACTGACAGTCAAGACACATCTGAGCCCATTTCCTGAAAACTGCTGAAATTAGAAGCAAATAGTACAGGTTTCTGAAAGCAAAATCAAGTATCCGTTTAGGAACAAGTCGAGCCTGTCTATATGAAAACTGAGCTCCAGTGTAACATACAAAACATACTGCGAAGGAAGACTGTTAGTAGGTGATGGCCACATGCGTCCCGAGTGGGTAGGTCTTTTTTTAGAGGAAGCGTATAAAATAACCCTCTCTCACTGCGTTGTTTTCAGAATCTGACTTCTGGTTTAAAGCAAATAGCAGAATTCTTTGGATTCTCCCCAGCAGCAGAGCAGATCCAGTCCATTGCAGACAGGGCTACTTTCCAGGCAGTGAAGGACAAGGCTCAGGAGACTCATGGTGCTGTTGGCACGGTTCTTTTCCACAAAGGTAAATTTGTTTACAGCAAACAAGCAGCATATTGTGCAAGGTTCATGAATGGTAGCACTGCATCTTGGACAAATGGATTTGGATGAGTAAGTGATTAATTTTTATGTATAATTTTCAGGGTTGGAACTTAAGAAACACTGATGGTGCTTCAGAATACTATCAACTGATTTCATCATAAGTGCCAGTATCATTCACTAAAGCCCTGTATAATGCGGTTAGCTGAAGTGCCTTCCAGGTAGCACGCCCTTCAGTCGTGGTATGCAGCAAGCACCAATTAAAGCAAAAAGTTTTATTTTGGCTTCTGTGACTACTGGGGTTAGCCTGGCACTTAATCTGGAGCAAAGTACCTCCAAAGATTTTTCTTCTTGGATTTCCTAAATAACCTTGTGGTTGCCTAGGAACCTCACTCAATTTATAGAATCCAGACTCTACAGGTTAAGCCATGCCTTTTAGCCATGGATCACGTTAGAGCTGTAGACCCAGAATACCTCAGGCAGTGAACTCTCCAAAATCTAGATCAGAAGTAGACTGCAGCTTAGGGTAGTGTCTGGTTGCGGCACACTACTCTCTTGCAGTTAAAAGTCACATCTTTGAAATTTTGAGTTCGTTTCATAGCTGCTGATCGTCTTTTATAGACTTCTGCAACTGCGTATGGCACAAGGCAGACCAGTTGATTCCCATGTCCCACTTCTGTTCACATTTTCTTAGGGAAAGTAAAGCAGCAGAGTGTATTCTTTGGTCAGTTTTTTCTTTTTATTTTCTTTTTTTTTTTTTCAAGTGGGTTATCCTGAAATATGTCAAGAGGCGTGATTTTATTTGTTTCAAACCATACTCCCTTGTCCTTATAGCCAAGGCTATTATTTTACTTTTCTTTATATTCCAGGTGTTGTTGGGGACTGGAAAAATCTTTTCACTGAAGCTCAGAATCAGGAAATGGATGCCAAATTCAAAGTATGCGTAGAAGGAACCAAGCTGGGAGCAAAGCTAAAATATGATGTGTACTGCAGGGCCTGAGCTTCCGTTATGGAGAAGTCTAACATCTAGGCTGCTTTTCGTTCACTTTCATGTAATCAAAGAGAAATTAGAACAATACCTGATCTGAAAGTTTTGAAAATCTGTGTAATTGCAAACGTGTTTGTGCTCTCTTGCACAAGCAATCCTCACTTATACAGTTATAGTGTCATTGACTTTACTGTTTTTTTAAAACTGATTTTTAACCATGATTCTGTGTGAAATTTATATACAGTAGTTGAACCTGCTGAAATCACTGGAAATGTGTTCGGTAGGTTGGAAGTGATCTTCCAAGAGATTTTTTTAAACCAATCATGAGGTGTCTTCTTGATTTTCAGATTTGGAAATGTGTAGTATTTCAGTTTAAAATGAAATTTCAAAAGTGTTTTGTTGTTGTTGTTACCACTTTCTCTGTAAGGTAGAAAGTTTTTACCCCTTTTGACGTGAATATTTTTCATTCTTTTGTTAGTGGAAGTTCTAATCCTGAGCAACTGAAGGGATTGCCCAGGGCAGAAGTTGCTCACGGATGTTGGAGTGAAGATTGAAGAGCAAAGTAGAACACACAAAACCAAACCAAATCAGAATGAACTGTGTTAATACCAAACAAGAGAAGCTGATGAAGCTTTTCAAACTAATCCCAAGCTCCATATAAGTGGAAAATACAGCTGTGTTCCTCATGTGTTTGCCTCAGCTGTAAAAGGCCCTTCTGGAACAGTACAAAAGTGTCATTGCTAAGAAACATATAAAAGGAAATTCAAAAGGCTCTGATTGAAGATGATGTTGGAAAAGGTGTACCAATCTCTAGTAATGTAGGTTGCATGAATTACTTGACCAATAATAGCCAGTCTATCTGCTTAAACTGCCATCTTTCTCCACTTAAGATTTTACTGAAGTATTCCAGGACAGTTCAGGAGAAAATCCTGTATCGAGATTCTAAACAGACTACTCTTACTTTTTTACACCTTTAGATCAGCGAGGTTATTTAAGCTAAGGTTGCTTAGCCATATGAAATAGTATTTTATAATTGACATTCTTACATTCATAATCTGGAGACACTTCTCAGCACATACACACTCAGCTAAGAATGAGCATTAAAGCATGTTGAATATAAGACTGTTGAGTGTGAGGGGCAGGTGATTGCTTTGCAGCTTTCTGTGTGTTTTAGTTTCTGTTCTGTTAAAAATGAAAGCACCAGTAAAAGCTAAATGTAATATCACCAGAGAAAGGGAGAATTTTTACCTTCCTCAAACACATTCAGAATGGAAATGCACTGTGAAATGTTTTCAGATGTTGGCAGTGAAGGTCAAACCCAATAGCCCATAGTGTTTACGGCTTTTGACAGCAGCTAAACAAAAAAAAAATCAAACCCAACAGAAAAAATTGAACTCCTCATTGTGGAAAATCACCAGTCATATATTCTTTCAGACATACGCATAGACAACAGTTTTGGTTTTACATTTTCCATTTATATTTTGTATTTTATGTATGTGTTCCCTTTCATACTTACTATTGTGGAACTTAGCAGTAAAACTTTAAGTGGTATTTTTAATACATTAAAGAATATGTTGAATCATTTGCCGTTCAAGGAAGAATATTTTCACTCTCTGACTACAGGCTTTGATTTTATTTTTTTAAATTGAGACTTGTTTTGCACTTAAATTTTCTAGCAATTGTAAGTATTTATGGTATCTATATTATGGTAACTGGTAAATGCTGCTCTATTAGTACTTTTGTCATCTCCATTTCCCTTATGAGCTGCTCAATAACAATCATAAAGCAGGAAAGTATATTAAAATGATCTTGAAAAAGAGAAGTTGGAGGTCTTCTTGGAAAAGAGAAGCATAAGTGTATCTTTCTAATGCAAGAGATGGCTCCCTTGTGTGTGTTCAGTGTGTCAATAACCCAACGGAAAAGGAAAAGAATTCTGGTACTGAATTGTGATAAAGGTACAATGGGATCAAAGCAGACAGAACTGAGCTCAATTTTCTCATTTACAAAATGCACGCATTTTATATTGCAGCAGTATGCAGTACATTAATTGGAAAGATAATTAACATTGAATTACAATAGAAGTGCTCTAAAAGTACAAGGCACATGTGACATCCACAGGAACATCAAATAATTCTTTTCTGAGGGTATGCTGGTTATTAGAATGGTTGCCAAATGGATTTATAATGAAGGGGGGTGTGAAACACAGTCATACCAATCTCATAATAGCAAATGCGTGGACTTGTATTCTAATGTTGTTTCTTTAGGAAAAGCCCTAACAGTGATCTCTATTTTGGCTGAAAGATCACCTTTGGTGGGGAATAACACCTTCTGTTCTACTCTTAACATTCTGCAGAGCTTGGCAACATACACAAAAGGTGCTGAAATGAGACTGGTCAGTGGTTGTTCTGAATGTTAATATTGTCAGGATTGATGCAAAGGAGAGAAATAGAAAACAACATAATGAATGACAGCATACTCTATCGGTGCTATGTCTGAGCACCTTGCAAAAGTGCTCTGGTAAAATGTTGTTTACATTCAGATGCTTATGGAAATGGATACAATTATGATGAATTGCAGTCACACTTTGTATTTGTAGATTGGATAATATGAAGCAATTGCCAATATAATAATGTATAGATGGTTAGTATTGGCACGGTCTAGGTTGTGCCTAATTACTTAAGTCAGCCAGAACCAGCTAGAATTGAGGCCTGCCACAGTGTGTGTTTGATCTTCTTATGCCAGGTGCTTGGCACTGTCTGGCTTTGCAGCCAAATTAGGGTCAGCTGGTGCTGGGAGCGGGCTGAGCATCAACTTGTCCCTTCTCCCAGCTGTGAGAAAATGTAACCAGAAGAAATGAGTAGGTGTTGTTCTCAGTCTTACAAACATTCAGTTTACATCTGAATGGAAAGTTTTCCGTAAGATCTTCTGCAAAACCTTTAGAAGCTTGAGGAAGATAGAAAATTTTTCTTTGACTTGGCTCAAAATGTGAAGCAGGCAGGAAATGAAAGAAGGCTCTGAAACTAGTGTCTTGGGAGGTTTGTGTACTTGTGAATAATGTAAGCTTATTGGCATATGCATGTTGGGTCTCCAGTGAGTTCCCTGCTGTTTTGCATTTACAAGCCAATGAAGCTGTTTTCGTTACTACAACGCTCATTAGCATTCCCCCAGCAGGTAAATAAGTCATAGATTCATTATTGTGTATTTCTGCTGTATCCGTAGGCAAAATATTTATATTCAGAGGAAAAAATAAATTACAAGATAATCCACATTAACCATGTGCCCTGAAAAAGTAAAACTAAAACCAACAGCAACAAAAAAACCCTACTGAAAACAACCAGCCCCCCAAAAGGAGCACTCATGAAGAAAAAGGAAGGATGTGTCTTTTCACAAAGCACAGAGAGTGACTGGAATAGTTGTTGCAGATTTCCAGACTACTCTTTTCTTTTGTTCTTTATACAAGTTCTTATGCTGTGTATGTGGGTTTTTTTTCCCTTTCCCAACACAATCCACTATCTTTTCCCTATTGCCGTGGAATTATTTTTGTTTTCTGACTTAGTTGTTTAGAGAGCTGTTTCCTTTTCTACCCTTTGTTTTGTTTTATTCTGGCAAGCTACAGGGTTTGTCTTCACTTGTGACTTGCAGGCCTCTGAGCACCTGTCCTTCTAGTGGCTTTGGCACCAGAGACGCAGTGTCACTGTGGAAGATTTACCTCAGCGTTGCTGAGCTGGGGTATTGCTTGCTGGATCCTGCCTCTGTCAAGGTGGCAATTAACAGCCATCCAGACCTCTACATGAAAGAAGTTGAAGAGGATGGGAAGTTATCTGGAGTAGGAAAAAAGGGCTGTGACAGAGATTGGGCTTCCCTGTGCTTAACTGCCCTGAGGTGGAGTTGAGGCCTAGATGCCCATCAGTGCCACCTCAGACCTGAGCCTTGTGGCCCTCGCTGCCCCCAGGGGAAGGAATAAAAGTTCACTTGCAACTGCAGTCTAGGTGTGCATGCAGGGCAGCTGGAGCTGAGGGCAGGTGGCACATACCTGCTGGCGGGGGAAGGGAAGGATCGTGCTCTCCTGGGCTATCTGGTGAATGCTGCATGGTCTGCTCTTAAAGGTAAGATAAACTGTTCTTCTCTAATATTTGAAAAATATTGTTCAGCTCTCAGACCGTACTGGGGCAAGTATGTGGGGGAATCAGTTCCTTGTGACTTAGTCCTGTCATGCAAGCTCTGGTGTCTGTGATCACAGTGTGGCGGTGGAATCAGGATTCCTACCTGCTGTACATGTGTGCTGGGTGTATTCCAGGAGTGACCATGCAGAGCAAAAAGCATTCTGAATGCTGCCTTTAACACGTGTGCGTTACAGAACCTCTGCAGAGAAACAAATGTGTTTGAGCACTGTGGTTTGTTTAGTCTTCCATATAGCAGAGAATAATGCTCAGGGTGGAGGAGTAAACGAGGCAATAAACAATTTTCTGCAGTTATCAAATGTGAATTTCTCTGTGGCATATAATTGTTCTACAAGCATTTTATGCCTCTCTGGCCCCTGTGCCCTGTCTACTGTCATTTTAAATAAGCGATCTGAAGCACAGGTGACAGGGTGCGTATTTTGTTCGTGAATGATTTCAAAGTTTCAGTGCAATGCAAGATGGGCCCTCTAGGGCTCTCTCTTGTTGCATTTTTCACTGACAGTGTTTTGAATAGTTTACAGAATAGGGCTATACAAGTGTTTTGTCCATAAACGAATTGTGTGCTGAAAGCCCAAGGGCACAGAAAGAGAAGAAAAATGCATTAATACAAAAGGACAACTATGTAATGCAATAGACTAGGTATCATTATTAACTGCTGTAAATACAAAGCTATTTGCCAGCGTGACAGACTCTCCAGAGTAGCAATAATGGAAGCAACTCAAATTTGTTTCAGAAGGAATCCTGTTCAAAGTTCAGAATTAAGTCAAAGCTATTGAGGGTAAAAGTAAGAAAAGAGACAGTGTTAACTGGGGTACAGTGATGCGGTTGCTGTTTTGTAGTACAAAAGTGAAGATGAATGCTGATGTACCAAAGAAGAATGTATATCAAAAGAATCAATATGGCAAATTGCATTCATTGAGTAGGAAACAGTTCAGCTTGGATAAAAAAAAGGAGAAATCAAACCAAATGTGGCATCTGATTACAAAAGAATGAACATAAATATGGAATGAATTGAAACAAAAAAAAACCCCAAAGTTAGGCTATGATCCCTTTGGGCCAATTGAGTTCCTCTTGCCTACCTGCCCACGGATTAAATTTGCATTAAATTTGCATTCATTTACATAAACGAACATGAAATTCTGTTTTATGATACAGAGGCTTCCAGCACGTCTCTCTCAGTGTTGAGGGGGACAAGGACACAAGCAGTAATGAATTCTGCCTTCCGTAATTGGCTGCATCCTGCTCTTTGCCTCTGTAACCCACATGTGGCAGCACAGTTCTTTGCTGCTGCATCCTCTGCATGTTGTATGGCCAGCCCACTGTCTCCCGAGTCAGTGATGGGGATTGTTTCCTGGTCACAGAAACTACTGAGACACTGAAGCAGTTTAGAAATGAGCCTAAAGGGAGGAAAGGAACTTAATAAGAAACATATCCATTTTTCCCCCCTCTTCAAATAAGGTAATAACCTTTGACACCTGGTGGTTACAGCCCTGTAGAAGTGATGCTTTCTTCTTTTACACCTCTGGAGCCTAAAGGAGAGGTGGATGCCAAAACCCAAGAAATGCTGTCAGGCTGTGTGTTCCAGCTTCCCATCTGTGCCTGTCTCTTGAGTGGTGGCAATCCTAGATATGTGTATAGACTGGGAGAAGAATTAACTGAGAGCAGTTCTGTGGTGGAGATGTGGCAGTAATAAATAAGATGCAGTGACAGGCTGGTTGTGGCTCTGGGCAGCCTGGTCTAGCAGTTGGTGACACTGCCCATGGCAGGAGGGTTGAAACTAGATGATCTTTGAGGTCCTTTTCAACCCAGGCCATTCTATGATTCATTCTGTGATTCTATGATTCTGTGAGAGTCTTTGGCCTGGGGACAGTGCTGGGGGAAGCTGCCCTTGCTGTATGTAGTGGAACCCTGATTCCTGTCTGGCTCAGAGCCCAAGTGTAGCTCCTCTGGATGACACCAGAGCTGATCAGTGTGACTCGATCAGTGATCACTGGAAAGCTAGGGTAACTCAGGTGAATAGCCTCAAGCCAAGACATGGCATCCTGAGGGTGAATGTTGGGTATGCATGTGTTGCAATAGGGTACTGCTGGGCACACTGGAAAAGTAAAGTGGCAAACGGGTCTGATTTTGAGAGAGTCTGGAAGGTGGTGGCTGTTATTTGTGGACTTCAATATTGATACAGGCAGTCACTAATCTTTTTAAAAGGAAATCTGAGTCCAATTTGATTGCGTTCTAGGGTGATTGTATATAAATTGCTTTCTTTTAGAAATGGTTTTTTTTTTAGAATCAAATGAAGTATTACACTGCTGAGTTTTGCAGACTTTTTCTAACTTTATAAGAACATAATGGTTAGTTGGTATTTAATTATGCATGTAGCTAATCCAAGGCAATACTGGGTTTTATAAAGATAATTGGTAAGTTGTCATGTAGGTGGTTTCTCTAAACAGCTTCATAGCATTTAGAGGAAAGAAGAAATTGCACATAAATAATAGGTTATTAGAAATAAATTGGTACACATTTATTCATAGCATCAGAAATGGCCAATTCAGCTCACAATGGAATTCTTCAGAAAACTACAGCCACGTTATTTGCATAAAATAACATCTGAAATTTACAATTGGCTTTGTTTCACGTCTGCAATGTCTTACGTAATTACTGCAGCAGTCCGCTTTTGAAGAAATCCATTACAATTTGAATTGTGTTCATTCTGATGCTGTGACTAATTGGCCATATATTCAGTAAAATGAATTTGTTGTTTTGACCCCTTAAATCTGAGTGAGCCATCCTAAGGGGATTGACTCTTGACATCTTTGTAGCCATCTTCTTTCTGTAAAACTTTCAACCTATAAAACCCTTTGCAGGAGAATGACGTACAATTTATCTCCTAATTAGGAGGGATTTGGGAATGGGGAGAAATTTTAGACCTCTATTTTTCCTTTAGAGATTGTAGCTGAACAGCATGGATTGTTACAACCAGACCCACTTCCCCTCACCCCCCTTCTTTGGACTGTAAATGTTAACTGAAATTAAACATAGGAGGAGAGCTGTGCCACATTCTGCTGTTGGGTAAATGCTCTCCTCAGAAACAGTATCAATCTTCTGGGATGAGTTTGGCCTTTTTAATGCTCTGGTCTGTGTTGAAACATGCTCCTAGCCCTTCTTATCAAGGGGAGCAGGCGGGAATACACCTTGGGCTCTTTTGTGTGTGTGTGTGTGTGTGTGTGTGTGATGGAACAGTCAGATCATTGAGGGGCTGGCACCGCTTTGGTCATTAGGTATGACTTTCATTCTATCTGTCTGATTATGAAGTTCAGTCAGAATTAATATCTGAGAAGATCTATCAGACCTATGGGTGGTGGAACAGGCTGCCCATAGAGGCTGTGGAGTCTCCTTTTCTGGAGATATTCAATACCCGCTTGCATGCCTTCCTGTGCGACCTGCTCTGAAAAGCTGCTTTAGCAAGGGGTCAAGACTCTGTGATCTCCAGTGGTCCCTTCCAACTCCTATGATTCTGTGATTCTGTGAAAATGCCCTTGACCAAAACATAACATGATCATGCCCTGTAAGCATTAAGGCATGCGTGACGCTGTTTGTATGACGAAGTACAGAGTGCAAAGAAAAAGCCCAATATATCTTAACACTGTTACAGGGCAGAGATGCTGAATTAAAGAGGGACAACAAATTGTCTTTAGTTGTGCATAATTTTGTAACTTTTCATCTGAGAGAAGTAGTCCTGGGAATGAAACCTTTCAGCATTTAGGTATTATCAATGGTTACAAGGTACTGGACTGGATGGGATGTGCTGGACTTTTCAGTTGTTCTTTATATTGCTTTCCCTAAAATATGGATGCAGATTCTCAGGGATTTAGGTGGTGTCCTGAAGCCGGGTGTTTTTACATTCCCACCTCTGCTGTTCAACCCACAAACCAGAAATGAAGCAGAGTCTTTACCTTTCTGCTTGCTTAACTGGAGTGATTATATCAGTTTCCCCTTCTCTTTCTGGGACGCCCCACGGGAGATTATATCCCAAATTTTAATTCCTTCATTGGAGATCAAACCCATATCTCCCAAGAGGGAATGAAAGTGCCAGGTTGTAGGTGCCTTATGATATAAGGGAACTTAGCAACTCACCAATTGAAGATCTTGTACTTAGCTAAAACAATTAAAATTAATTGGGTAAGACAGTGGGAACACGACATTGTCTGTGCCAATTTACATGCTTCTGGGAGATGTGAGGTGAGGGGCTGAAACATTAGGAGAGGAGTGGAAAATTACCGTGTCTCTTGTATTCTGCATAGTACATTAATCACTGATCTCTGCATTGTGCTGTGCTGTGCCTGGTGTGCAGAGCAGTCCGATGGGTGCAGGCAGCCTAGTGCATGCCTATCAGGCAGGCATGCGAGCTCAGAGGTCCTCAGGGAGGCTGAGGAATGTCCTCATGCTAATCTTTGCAGATTTAGACATGGGAGAATGGAAATACATGGGCATGTGGGCATGAAAACAATATGAATCCTCAGTTAAATGGAAATTTTTTTCTCACAGAGTAAAGCTTATCTGGACAAGCTCATGTGCCTCTAGCTGGATGTGACAGCAATACCCTGTCTCTGTCACCTTGATGTCCCTCAGGACCAGCAACAGGACTGCTGGGAAATACATGGCAAAGAAGAGAGGCTGGATCAGCTTGAGGAAACAAAAATTCTGACAAGAGAAGTGGTAGGAAAATGTGGCTGAGGGTTGCTAAAAAAAAAAAATCTGTACAATGCACTGTTCTGCTTGCACCTTTTTGTCCATCTGTCCTGTAACTTTCAGCCTCTAGCATGACTTGCCTGTACCATATCCTACCTCATCTGAAGAATCCCATTCTCTCATGTGTGTGACAGCACAGCATAGCATTATTGCTGCTTTGTCCCCTGGCTCCTTGTCAGCTTCAGTACACATAAAGCAGCATGGAAAATACAGGAAAAGAGGTGGTTTGTTTGCTAGCACTTTGCCACTGGTGCCTAGAAGGAGAGTGTGGGCGATCTCTATTTCACAGTGTAACTTCTAGCATATGCTGTCCCTACAATGTGTTCTGGACAGAAGAGCTCCAGGACATGCCAGCATCTCTCAGCGTGCAACATCCCTGGCAAAGCCAATCTCCCAGTTCCCAGTTTCTAAACCATCTTCTTGTTCTTTCTGTTGTTTACACAGAAGTACATTCAGAAACAATTTGTGCAGAATTATTACTCGTGTAAACTTCTCACGATCAGTCCTACTAATCCCTAGATAAAAGCTGGAACTGCTGTGGAACTGTTTATTGACCAGCTAAATAACAGTTTATCTCCAGCATTGAGTTCACTGATTTTTGGGCTTTACCACTAATGAAGTTTGACAACATTTTAGTTGTAGGGGGATTTTAGGATTTATACTGGTGTTGCAAGATTAATGCTAAGAATTAGCTAATTGTATTACACAGCTTTCTGTTACAAATTTATTTGCAATTCTGTTTGCATAGAAGTTAATGCTCTGAAGGTAATGTCCCCAGCGTTCATTTGGAATCAAAAGTAACTGATTTTAACTTTCTCCTGATAAAACGCTTCCATTGATTTCTCTAGTACCTAAAGCCCTGCTTTAAGAAAAAAAGCACTTAAACACTTGTTTGAATCAATCCCTATTCAGAAAAACATGTGAGAACAGGCTTAGTTTAAGGTCCCCTGTAGACCACATGGATTTCTTACTGCATTTTGAAGTGTTTAAGTCTATTAGTTATGCTCTCTATTATCGTTCATCCACCACTCCCTTTGGTCTCTGATTATGATAAAAATGCTCTCTTCAGATAAGTTCGTGTTTCAAAGGTGGGCTAACCCCAAAGTCCTCCAGTAGATTGTTGTCTAGACTGCTCTCCTTGAAGATAAGTGTGCCTCCTCCTCTTCTTACCTTCTTTGCTTTGGGTTCCCTTGTCTCAAGGGCTGCAGCTTTCTGGTTGGTCCTGGATGGAAGTAGTCACAGCTGCTCATCATCTGGTGATGCCTTCCAAAGCACTATAACGGCCAAAGGTTTACTGCCAAAGAATGCCTCTTGTTTCTTGCAGCATTCTGTAAAGGTACTGTATGTTCTTCACACAAGGCATTGTTGAACTGGAGTCATACCATTAGTTTTCACAAACGTATTCCATCTGTGATATAATGTTACCTGAATTGTGATGTGCCAAATCCCTACTTAGGAAAGAAGTCCAAATGCTGGATTCCCTAAGATGTGGGCGTATTTATGTCTGGGAATTGGCCTGTCCTGTTCTAGAGAGTGTGACCAGCTGAAAAATGTAGATGCAGAATTTTAACCACCCTCACTAACGAAGAATGTTTGTAATTAAGTTCAGGTTTGGGCACCAGTTCCTCAAGAGCCACTTTTCCAGGATGTGGTATTACTAGCCTGATTTCTTCCCTTATCTGAGAAACATGGAGACAGTTAGTACAATATCAATACAAGCATTTTTCATGTGGAGCATCACAGAACATTAAGGAGAGTAAATGGAGGGTGGGGGAAAAACGTTTTACAGGCTGAGGTGTTTCCACAGCAGCAGAGTGCTTGGTACAGTGGGTATCAGCTTTCTTATGTAGGTGAAACCACAGTGTAAATGGAAAGGAGCAAAGAAGATTGTTAATTCTTGCCTCCTTCTTTTACTGGATTATTATAAAAGCTTGCCCTCCAGCCTGCTGTACAAAATGCCAACATCCACCTTCTGTGAGGTTTTCCATACTTACACATGTGCCACGGTGGGAAGCAATAACTTCTGCCCTGTGTTCTCTCATCTCTACGTCGGCTACTCATAGAGTAAGTTTGACCTGTACTGATTCTTTTTTATTTTTATTACTACTATTTTTACTGAACACCCTACATTACAAAGGTGTAATATATGGTATATTTCAGGCTGACATTTAGGACCGAATTCTCATCTCACTGCAGATCTAATGAAAGTCTTTTCCATCCCTTGAGCTCTAGTGCCATATGAGACAATGTTCATGGAGACAGAAACTTCTACTTCTGTTGCTTATCTTCAGAAGGTATTTCTTTCACTATTTCAGGAATATAGGAATTGCCCCTTCAGGATTACTCCTGTGGTCAGGATACTTTAGGGTTTGGGGAATTTGTAAAACCTGCAGGAGAGAGTTCTATTAAAAGTTTCAGTCTAACCCCTAATAGTGTAATGACCTAAAGATTGGCTTTGTAGCACCGAGACAGTTCAGATATCTTTACATTTGTTTCTATCAGTTTATATAGTTTGAATCCTCTTTCATTAGAACATATGTAAGCAGGTTTCACTTCAGATTGCTTATCTAAGTGCTTTATAACTCTGTGACAGTATGAGCTGCGCCTCTAACATGGGGGATCAGTGGTCATCCAGGGCTCAAACATAGCTTTGGTACAGCCATTGTGTGTACTGCCAAAGGTCAAGGACTACAGCATGTGTACAGAATGATATGAGTTATTTTGATCAAGATAATGATCTCAAGAACAGTTCATTTACCGGTGAAGTGTAAGAGCCTTGGTGATCTTTTGAAACTAAGGGCAATTGAACTCCAGTATTCACTGAAACTTCTAAATACCACAGTGTTTTGGGAAGTACTCTTATCTTCTGGCATTGTGTGGTATATTAAGCAGTAGCAAGCATTTTGGTTATGTATTTAAAAATATCTGTGACAGAATGTGGAATGTATATTCATACATTCCTCTGGATTTTTGTGGGATTCTATGAATGCTCCGAGAGTGGCTATGCCAGGCTGCAAGCTTTCATCTGATTGCAGACTCAGTCTTTGTCTTCCTCCCCTCTGTGCCCTTGATCCAAGTAGCTTGTAACACTTCTTATGTGTATTTTCTTGAAAGTATCTTGAGGACCCATTTACTCCATGCCAGTGTTCTGTGGAAAAGCCACTGTGTGGCACACTGCCTGAGATCTTGAAACCAGTGACTGCCCCTCTCATTCATGCTATTGGCTTGTGGATGCTCTTACAACTCTGCCATGTGTCTTAGTTTCAGCTGGGTAGGAATTGTTTTCTTCAGAGTGTCTTGTATGATGCTGTTTTTTTTGGTTCTAGGACAAAAACAATGGTGATAACACACATTCACTTTAATATTTGTTTAAATTAGTAGCAAAATATGAACAGTGTTTTTTTTCTTATATATGTCAAAATCTAAAATACTGGGGTCTGAGCCTTATTTCACTCAAGTCTTTATTCCTTTAGTTAACATAAATCATGTGCTTTGTCCTTAGCTGCCGTATGATTCTGAGTCACCTTCCTTTCCTATTTCTTTGCTTTGATGTTTTGGGATGCCTGCAAGTTGTTCTGGCTCCTTTGCCCATAGAGAAGGCTTATGAAGAAACTGAGTAGAGACAGGTACTAGGGGAAGTTGTGTACTAACTGCTGATATTTGGAACCAGTGTTAGAAGGTTATTTCCCTTTTGGAGGTGTATACTGTAATTATTTATACCTTTCATTAGATCTCAAAGAAGGCAGAGGCTTTGTATCCCTTTTAACCCTTTTTAAACAGTAACCTTAACATGGGCCATTACTCTTCTGAATTCCCTGGCAGATGTTTAGGCTGACAAATGCCTCAAAAGGCATTTTTTTAATTACTGACGTTCCGGCATTTGGTTTGCAATTAAGTAAATCAGTGGATGCTTAACAGACCAACATGAGCAGGTTTTACCTCACCGATTATCATGGGTAACCACAGTTGCCATTTTTAATTTTTAATAGCCATTGCTCTGTTTTTATGGGTGTGTTTTTTCTCAGACAATCTGACTAATAGCACGGGATAGCCTTTACAATGCAAGTGGCCCTTTGTCTGCTAAGGAGAGCTGCCAGGATCACCAATTGTTCCTTGTAAAGGGTGAGTTGCATTGGTGTTAGCTGGAGATGCTGGGTGAAGTGCAAAAAGCTCCAATGCAAGAGGCAGATGGTCTGGGTTAGGAGATGAGCCATGAGAAGTGGATTTGTGCAACATATATAGTAATCCTGATTTTGTTATGTGCCTCAAGCAAATTGTTTCTTCTTTTGTACTTTAATTTTCTCGGAGCTGCAGGCAGACTGTTTCTTGTTCAGAGGCACAACAGGTCCGGCTTTATTCAAGCTCTCATCCTCTGGGCAAAGCCTCTATATAGGCTTCTGGAAGCTCATCTAACTCCGTGGGTAAGCTGATCTGTGGCTCCTGAGCTGCTTCTGTCAAGCCAGGGCAGCTCTGTCTTGTCAAACTTTGTATGCCTGCAGGGTTTCAGGTTTGATCCAAAACCAAATGGGTCTCTTTTCACTAATTCCACTGAGCTTTGGATCGGGAATTTAATGCTCTGTGGGATGTTTTCAGCATGGAAAGCTTGGAGTCATTTCTGGCTTTTCAGTGCACTTTTAAACTTCTGAAAGATTCCTGTTTACAGGTTTTGCATTCTAATGATTTATAAATTTGTAAAATGGAAGCACAGTTATTTAAGTTTCCTGGGGATACAGTCCTAGACACACCTGGTCTAATTAGAGGTTTAATTTCTCTCCCAAGTTCAAGTATAAAATCCTTTTAACTCTCCGGGGAGATAGAACAAAAATGGTTGTGAAGTACTGAGCAGAGACAATTACAGAAAGAAAAGAGTATTGTTGGATGGCTGTAAAGTCTGCAAAGCTCTGCTGCAGATACAGAATAAGATGGTTCAGAGGTTCTGTGTCAATCTGTCTCCATAATAGGCTTGTTAGATCATGAGAAGCAATTTTGAGGCATGCAGTTTTGCAGACTTTGCTGTAGACAAATAACTTCTGCATGTGAATTGTTTTGTTTTGGTCTTTGTTGCAGCGTTGCTCCAGTTAATCTCTGAGTGATTCTACTGCAACACTCAGCTGTGGTTACTGGGTTAGTGGCCCTACAAGTCTGGGGACTTCCCTTACAGCTCAAGGCTCTTTGTATGGAAAGGTAGTAGAGATAAGGCATGGTGCAAGTCAGAATTTGTGCTTCAGGCTGGGCTTCTAGGAGTCAAGGAGCTGAATTTAGCCAATTATTCAGCACAAAATCTAAAATATGGAATTTGTCAAAAAAATCAGCCACCAGAACTGAAAAGGAAGTCAGTCGTGAGTAAAGTGCAGTTGAAAACAAGTTCCACTCTTTGTGTTTTCACAAACAGTAAGCCATAAGAAACAATTTAGTTAATCTTTGTTGTATATTTTGTATTAGGCCCTGAGCCATTAGCACTTGTTATTTTTCTGAATCTTTCTCATACAGTACCAAAATGCATCAGAAAGTTGAACTCAAAATGGCAACAATAAAACGGTATTCAGAGAAGCAGAAAAATAAAAGGAAGGGAATGTGAAGTTCAGTTAGATCTAAATTAATTTATTTTTCCAGGTCAATGAAATACGTTCACCACCTCATAGTCTTTGATTAAAATTATTCTCGAAAAGTTTCTATATTTAAGATGGGGGGAGGGAGTAACCTAACTATTTATAGCTGTTGCTGTTGGCTTTGTGGGCACCATGAGTTTTCTCAGGGGATAATTATAGATTTTTTTCAGTACTTTTTGTTGAAAAGGCGGACGGGTGATCATTTTCTTTCCACGTATTATTTTACTTTTGTTCTGTGTTTATTTATTTCTGAAGAATACTTGTGTTCCCACTGAAGAGCCCAAATTATGGGAAGCAAGGATAACAAACTAGAAGCTTGCACGGTGACGTGCGGAAGTCAAATTCTATAACCACAGAGTAGTTATAAAACAGGCATGTTTAATCACCGCTGCGCACATGCCAGATGCAGGAGGGATATCCCCACCTAGCCTGGATACCGTAGGGCAAGAAAGGCTCATACTTAAAGAGCAAGCTGCTTACATATGCATTAGATGCCCAAGAAAAGGTTGGGTTATTACAAAGAGTCCCCAGAATGATGAATGATTGACATCCCTCCTCCTGCCCCAAGTCTCAGCTCTTTTACACATGTGTATCTCTCAGTGGTCTTTCCGATGAAGGTCATCATGTTATTTTCTTGGGCTTGGGGTGGGATGGAGGATGCTTGGCTGGCTCTGGCTGATCATCTCATCGGCCACAACTCCGTTCACCAATCTGCTGCTTCTTTGTTAATTTGTGGCCTTAGTGTCCGAGCCTGCTACCTTGCACTCCACAGATAGGATAGCTAACGATGTTATTTGAAAAAACAGGAGACCCACTGTCTGTACTAACTGTCTAAGTCTGTGGAAAAGCATCCGTTATCAGCAGCGAGAACCCGGCTTAGCAAGGGCAAATCTGCAGCTGACGATTCAACACCTCATGAAGACACATAACTTTTAACCTAACTTACTTTCCTTAATTAAATTGAATGAGCTGTTTGTGCACATAACTAACCCTATAAACGAATTTTCTGCCAAGTGCTTACAAAAAGCTCATTAGTTATTCTTGACATTTTGGTGTGCTGAGCTTCCTCGAACGAATTTAAAATTAGACCTCATTGCCTGTAGTACATGGGAGAGAGCTAAATGTTGACAGTAATTGCCTTGTCAAATAGTCAAGAATAAGAAGACATCAGATAAACAACTTTTCATTCTTGCATTATTGTTATTGTATTACTGTACTCACTTATTGCCTTTCATTTTGAGCCTTTTCAGTGTGATGACTTAGACGCAACTCTACTTTTGATGATTAACCCTAACTCTGACTTCCAATATATTTTAAACCATGTCTAATGATCAGAAGTAAAAACCCTACTACCTAACTTTCCCTCACCTGCATTTTTGAATGACATTGCAGCTTCAGGAGTGGAGTGTGGTGGCTTTCTCTCAGTTTGGCCTTCCCTGAGTTCTGTTCAATGTGTAGGTTAAAATAATATTTCCTGGCCATCATGCATCCCTGCCATTGAGTTTTGTTTTGGAGAGTGAATTGGTTTTGATAAAAATGCCATGATTTTTTTTCTTTTTTTTTTTTCTAATTCTTCTTTAACAAAACTACTGTGTGCCTGCAACCTAGGGTTTGGCAAAGATACAGTATATTGGTCAGTGATTCCTTTTGTTTTCTCCCCTTGGATCTAGTCATGCTTGTTGTCTTCCCATGCACAGCAGAGTTTTAGATTGGCAGTACATTCTTGGAGAGGCCTATGTGCAGTCTCCCAACCTCCCACCATATGAGACAAACACAGGCAGACTGCAGGGTAAATACTGTCATTCTATGGCTCTCATGTTATCCTGTGACTCATGTACATAGCCAGCACCACATAAATGCAGCCCCTCTGACTTCCCAGTGCTGACGCTGCTGGATGATTCAGAACTCTCCTCATTGAGTGAATTCTGGTGTGCTTCAAACTTAAAGGCTTTTTCCTGGCTCTTTTTTCTCCTCTTGGTGATTTTTTTTTTCCCCGCTGTTGCCCATCATTCTCTCTCTGCAATGTCTTGGGTAGAAAATTATGGGCATGTAAAAATGCTCTTTAGCCAAAGTTAGTAATAGTGAATGTTTATCTGCTGAGTCTTCAAATCTGAATGTTTGCTTGAAAATCTTCTGTTTTCTGGTAGTTGCACTTGCTGTTGACTGCCAGGTGATTTCTTTCATTAGCCCTCTCTTTATAGAGCACCATTAACTTCAGTAAAATAATCAGTCTGTTTAGATCAACAGAATAGAAGACAACGTTTGGTTTTTATCTGTTTGCTCTGAACATATATATAAAGATATAGAAATTGTGTCTCTCCAACAATGCCTGTTACAAATTGGTTTGACTTTTGCCATTCGGGATGGAACTACAGGTGTGAGGTTTGCTGGTGAATCAGAATGGGGCTAGGAGATTAAAGCAGGACCAGGTGGGTGCCCTCGTGCGTTCTATCTAAAGATGATCACTAGATGGCAACGTTACATAGCTGAAAGGACCTGTACACCCCTGTTCCAAATGCAGTTATCATCTGCAGACGAAATGGTTCCTTTCACTCAAGTTGTTCAGCCAGGATGGAAGATTTCCATGAGCCTGCTGTAGCTTACACAGCCTATCTCAGGAATTAGGTGACTGTGTAAAGACCTCCTGTTAATCATTCTCAGGTGGCTTAAGGACAGACCATTCTGCACCAACATAATCCAGTGACAAACTCAGCTGTACTTAGTGTTCACTGGGTAATGGCTTGCATTTTGGATAAACATCCTTTTATAATGCTATTTAAAAAATAAAACAGGCTGTTCATGCTTTGTTTCCTAATTACAATATGCTTCTAAATTTGTAATGATGTCTGACAACTCTAAGCATAGTTTTAGATAGAGGACTTACCCACTGATGCAGTTTTGCCCACTCTGTGATTGTAAAACAGAATATGATTTCTCATGTAACCCTTTTAGAGGATGACATGAGCAAAGTGCTTTCTAGGTTCTACAAGTAAACAAACTGAAGATGAATAGCGTATAAGACTGATTCTTAAACTCTGATGTGATAGTGCAACAAATTGTATGTGCCAGAAAGAGTGAACATAATCTTCCAGCAGAAGCCTTGTGCTGAAAGCAGTGCAACATGGATTTCTTGGGAAGTGTGTGTTGAAGGGATTAGAGGGCAAGTATGCACCAAGATCTCTTTGTCATGGGTTTCTGGGAGCTTTTGGTCAGAGGTGCTGGTGAGCATCACAAGTTGTACCAAGCAGAAACTTACTGGGGCCAAAAGTCTGTCCCTGAGGCTTCTTAGTGTACTAGGTATCTTCAACTCCTGCACTGGTGCTTTCCAGAGGTGAGGACACAGAATCTCTTTGAAATGTTTAAATACAGTATTAGAGAAACAGATTACAGACATTACTAGTGAAATCAGGGGAAAATATTTCTTAGCTATACCAGATCAAAATGAGATAGTTCATTTGTGGGTTAAGTACAGTATGGAGGTTGAAGGCTCACCTTCAAATGAACATTGTAAAATAGTGATTTTGATGAATTTCATGAGGACAATGATCCCAAAGACACAACATTCACAAAGTTGCTTGTTCCAGATTCACCGTGTTACACAGACATTTTTTTTTTCCCCTGCAAATTGGAAATTAACAGACGGGAAGAAGACCACATATATACACTAGGTTGTATGTAACCATGGGATCCTGGTATCAATAGTAAGTGTAGGATGTTTCTCATGAGCTATTCCAGCTATAGACAGAAAAATGTTAGTACTCTGTAGATGCTCCTCTCTGGTCCTTGTATATGTTCTGATCATGCCATCTTCAATGAAGATAAACTCAGATTAGAACAGGTTGGTACAGCCCCAGAAGGTTTGAGAAGAGACTATAACAACTGTTGTTGTTTAACCAGAAAAATGAAGGCTGAGAAACTGAGTGTTTAGGGGAAATGGTGGCAGGGGGAGAAGGGGAGAGAGGAGCTAAAGGATTACGTTAGTAAAAGAGCAAGTGAATGTAAGCTAGAGGTGTGTTCTGGCTACAAAGTAATTTTTATGTTGGGGCAGAAAGGTCTTAAGTTCTGATTTGCACGTGGCAGGTAAGAGAAATCTGGCTGATGTTTTTCTTGAGTGGGTTACGGGGCCTGTTTGTTTGAGAAAACTGATCTTGTCAGCTCTTTTTTAGTTGCTTGTGTTTGAGGAATGAATATTTGATGCTCTGGTGAATAATCATGCAATAGCAGATTATACTCTGGCTCTGTATGAGTCTGTTTTGGAAAGGGTTGTGCGCTAGATAGCTCAAAGCACTGCTGTGCTCGAGACACCTGTTGTTTGCAGGACTGCTGGGGGGATATTTATTAATAGTGGTATGGACTGAGTCTTGATATGGGGATTTCAAAAGCTGAACTCCACCTATCTCCTGATGATCCTACTGGCACGGACTTAATCTTTCCTCTTATCTCTGCAAGGCTGAAGGCCTCCTGTCAGCAATGGAAGCTGCCTATTTTAGAAATGAAGATTAAAAGGGCAAGATTTAAATCTCCATTCATTTTCACACTATTCCAGTGGTCTGGGGCAAAAAGAAACTGGTCTGAGACTTGCCAGGTGGAATTGACAACACCAAGACTTCTGTATTTCTTACCCAGATCTTCAGGTCTGCGTGGCAGTTCTCCTTGTGTTGTCTGACTTGTACACCTGAAAAGGCAAGGTTTGATGTCCACTTGACAGCCTAACACAAGACAATAACATCAAATTGTTGTTGCTGTGTTACCTTTCTATTGCTCTGATCCCAAACTCCACAGTAAGGAAAAACTCCTCACCTCATGTGAGGAGGGAGACGAGAAAGGAGGGAAGGCATTTACATTCCCATATTTTTAGTGTATCTCATCTAGGTAGTGGAAATTCCAGGCACGTAGGCACAAGGCTCCAGTTTTTGTCTGATCATGGGAATCCATGTGGTTTTGTACAGACGTCCACCGGGAGGAGCCCCGCTCCCGCAGAAGGCCCAGCCGCGCGGTGCTGTCACTGCGGCACCGCTCAGGGCCGCCTTGGTTTGAAGCGTAATTAGTTCTGAGGAAGAGTGTTATCAGCCTACTCTTTGGGGAGCGGTAGCATGTAAACACTTATTAAAATATTATTTTGGGGTCATAATTCTGTCACGAGTAAAACTTGACAGATGCAGACAGAAGAAGAGGTTATCTCTCCACGGGGACTGTTTGTGCTTCCTTCAGAAGATTTACATCAAATGAAGCATTTCCCTTCAGTCTGTGAGATCGTGGGAGGATAGAGGACACTTTCGTACATTAAGGAAGTGCATTGCCTTTTACACTGGATACGATGTAGGCAACACAGATTCTTATAACCAAGATTTTTCCTTTTGATAGCTTCAGAAAGAAAAGTAATAGGCATTAGTTGACATGGACATCAGGTTTTATTTTATTTTATTTTATTTTTTATTTTTTTAATCTGCTCCCTTTGAAAACTGCTGCTCAGTGGCTTTTAAGTTAATGTATCAGAAAGGACAAAGGAAATGTGTTTTCAGCTCTGTGATGTTCCAAATGTTTGCTGTGAAACTGGATGGATTGCTTCATGCCTGTCCCTTGGTTTCCTTTTAGTAGGGAAAGGGCGCAACTGTCACTGTCTTCTGTTCCAAAGCTGACCTCTTTCTATGGAATGATCTCCCATGTACAGGCTCACATGAGAGGGGTGTGGCTACCTATGTGTTAAGAGAATATCCTGGGATGCATTAGCCACCTTTGAGTTTTGTAATTGGGGAATGACTCCACTGGCACTGCTGACAGAAGCCTACCCAGACTGAAGGCAGATCAGTGATTGCTTTGGGGCTATCTGCTACTGACTCTGGTGGGTGCAGCCTGGCAAAGGGGTTTCTGCTTGATGCTGTTCTGCTGGGTTTTGCAGAACGGTGTGCTCCCTTGGACAGTGTGGCTTGGAAAGATGGCAGGGTCATGGCCATATAACTTCCTGCTTTCCCCTCTCCTGTTTCATCTGTTCTGCGATGTTAGTGGCAAAATTCCCACAGATATCAACAGGAGTGGGATCAAAATCTTTGAGCCTTTTAATTTTTCCTTTTCTGATTGAATCACATTTAGAACGTGAGTGGGAATTGAAGCGCAACCTTCTAAAATCACCTACCACTCCTGTTGCCAGGTGAATGCACAAATACACTTCAGAAGAAGGGAACCAATGTGTTCTTAAAGCCTTACTTTTATCTTTCTGTTGCACATTGCTGAACCAAATGTCCTGAGGTAGTTGACTTCACTTAGAAGCCTAATTCTCATCTCACTAAACTTTTATTCTGGGGCGGTGCTGGTAGCTGCTATTTGATCTTGCTCATGTAAGTTTTACAACAACCTGTCTGCACTGGCAACAGCAATGCTTCTGCTGATTTGGAGGGATGGCTGAGCCGGCTCCAGGAGGTCCCAGAGTTCACAGGACCTGCTGATATCAATGTTGCTGTTTCTGGACACAGATGCCTCTGGGGAAAGGATATGCAGCTGTTCATCACTGCTAACTGAACACACACAGAGTATAGCATTTTCATTTATACCTACTTAAAACTGTGCTCTCTTTCTCACTGCTCATTAGCAGTGATAACATCATCTGATTGTACCAGCATGATCTGGTCTTCTGTGATTGATTAAATGCAGAGGTAAATTTGAGCCATTAAATTAGTTGAAGTACTTTCTTACAAGTGGACCATGGAAAGTAGAAATAATTGCTATCGTACAGAACACCACAGGGATCTTTGCCCTTTACCTCCGTTGAGGCTTAAATGTGTTGTGGCATTTTGTTTTCTCCGTGGCTCTGTAATAAAGAAGGATTAGTTTGTGGTTATGGAAAGGAGGACTGTGCGGGTATGTGTCAAGAGATTTGCGTTGCGCTTTGGCTGCTTCCATCAGACTCCCTGCTTGTGTTGAGATAAGCATCTTTGCCCCTGCTCTCCATCTGTAAAATGAAGCTAATATGACTTTGCTGTTGCCTGGGGACACTGAGAGGTTCAGTACAATGTTAAAAGCCGATAATGACCACCAGCAAGGAGCCTCTGGAGAGGGATTATACCAAACAGTTAGTTCAGCTCAGTAGAAAAAAACCTAAGTCCCTCTATATTCTTAAATATGAGTAGGAGCTTGTGCTGCAGGGATTGTGGAGGGTTTTGAGTGTTGAAGAAATGCAAGGCTGGATTTGGAGGCGGTTCCCCTTTGCACATCCAGAAATGAAGAGTTTTGGCTGCCCGGGGGCTAGAGATAGAGCACAGGCGCTTCTGCAGGGCATTGACTTAAAAATTAGTCTTTGATTCCTCTCAAGAGTTTACAGAGATGTCTGACTTGGGATTTTCTTGAGAGAGCATCCTGTGTGTTTCTACTGAATTTAGGAGAAGGATTTTTACCTTCCTGTTTCTTCTTAGTGTAGACTTACTCATTTACAAACTTAGTTCTCTTTGAATTCCCCTGCCTTGCTGGAACAAGTCTCCAAGCCCTGGCCACTTACATTCTTTCCAGCTGCAGCGTAAGCATTACTAAGCGCTTTTTGGATTCTCATACTGATGTGCCACATAGAACCAGAGACCCTCACTGTGTAGAGGCTGATGGACGGGCTCACATCTGTAGTTGGTGCGCTTTAAAATAGCCACTTAGTCTAAGTGTTGCATGAGTGGCTCAAGGATGCCTTTTTGTAACTAGTGGAAAAAAGAATGATTTGGAGCCTATGAGAAAGCTCTTTTATGGTCAGATAAAGAACTTCAATTGTACGTGTCATTAATGTTTTTTTGTTTTTGTTTTTATTTGTATTTTTTGGGGTTTTTTTTGAGATTTGTGGAGAGATGTCAGATTGTGAGGGTGAAGTGTCCTGTCAAGTCCCCTGCCATCAGCCAGGCAAGTGTAGTATTTGGGCTGCATTTTAATACCTAGACTCCTGTGGTGGAAATGAGTTTAACTTCCCTCTTCCCCCTCACCAGTGTCTTGCTCCAGTAATATTGGTATTTCCTTCAAACCTGATTCTGCTTTTTGAAGACATCTGAAATGTATATTTGCTGAGCTATACAAAGAATATAGGAGTGGGTCCTTTGGTTCTGAAGCCTACTTGAAATTGAAGTTCTTGTGTTCTTTGCAAGCCCAATTCATGGAATCACAGAATGGCCTGGGTTGAAATGGACCACAAGGATCATCAAGTTTCAACCCCCCTGCTATGTGCAGGGTCACCAACCACGAGAGCAGGTTGCCCAGAGCCACATCCAGCCTGGCCTTGAATGCCTGCAGGGATCCACAACCTTCTTAGGCAACCTGTTCCACTGCATCACCACCCTCTGTGTGAAAAAATTCCTCCTAATACCTAACCTAAGCCTCCTCTGTCTCAGTTTAAGACCATTCCCCCTTGTCCTAACACTATCCACCCTCCTAAACAGCTGTTCCCCCCTCCTGTTTCTATGCTCCCTTCAAGTACTGGAAGAGCACAATGAGGTCTCCCCAGAGCCTTCTCTTCTGCAAGCTAAACAATCCCAGTTCCCTCAACCTTTCTTCATAGGAAAGGTGCTCCAGCCCTCTGATCATCTTAGTGGCCCTCCTCTGGACCTGCTCCAAGAGCTCCACATCCTTTTCATACTGGGAACCCCAGGCCTGGATGTAGTACTCCAGATGGGGCCTCACAAGAGCCGAGTAGAGGATGTTCCTAGCAACGTCTCTCACCTGGGCTCCAGGCAAGCAACACACCTCCCTGTGGGATGGGTCCAAGAGGCACATCAGGCCCTCAGTTCCCTTCAGAAGGGAGTCCCCTATGATGACAGCCCTTATTTTTTTCCTGACATTGTACAAAACAGGGGGCAGACCGACTAACCTTGGGCAACCTCTCCTGCATGGATAGACTTTCACCAACATCCACATCCCCAGTCTGTCCAGCTCCAGAGCCTCATACCTGTTACGTAACAGCACCTGAGAAGGTGGGACAGGCTGAGGGGCAGTCTGCTTGTTGCCCCGAACAGGGACTTGTTTCCATCCCTTGTTGTCTTCAAGGTCACCCCTTCCCACCTGACTGTGAGAGAGCAGATGATCCCCTGCTGCTTGAGGAACATCTCCCCCACGCCCTTCCTGTAGGGATGGCAGAGTGCAACTTCACCAATCAACCCTTCCACAATGCTGGATGCTCCTCAGCCTTTCTACTTCCTCCTTTAGCTCTACCACCGTGCTGGGCAGATCATCCACCTGCTCACACCAAACACAGGTGGTGTCCTGGCTGTCTTCCTGTAGCAGTGACAGGGCCAGGCATTCTATGCAGCCTGAGACCTGAACTGCGACATGGACACTGATGCTTTCAGTCTGAGTCTCCACCTCCCTTATAGCAGCAGCTCACCGCCGTGTGGTGACCATGGTTGCACGTAGGTGTGTCCAGAGGGCAACGACCTGTTAAATGATCTGTGAAGCGTTAAATGCTAAGCGTTAAGCCTCCCCCCGTATGGCAGGGTGCACTGCCCTGCCTGATCGGCTCGGTGTTTGCCCTGAAAGTCACTCGCTTCACAGCGAGGTAACAATCCTCCTCCTCGTGTAGTCACGAGAATAGGTGGCTTACAGTTTCACCTCATTTGAATGGCCCGCGTGATTTACACACCCTGACTCTTCCTCTCCATCCCTGGTGGGCAGCATTGCTGCCCTCCCTGAGGCTTTTTCTAGGCAGGGGGAGTAGATGCAGAGGTGTTACCCTGGCAACTCCCACTCCATGTCAGCCGCTCTCTCCCAGAGCTGCCGGGCTGCTGTTACCTCGGGGTTCCCTGGATGAAGGAACAGACCGAAACCCCCCCTGTACCTCGCGATCAGTCACTGCAGTTCTGGCCAGGACAGCACTGAACCAGTGAACCTCGGTTATCAGTTCATTTCAGTTCCTTCAGGAAAATCTCAGTGGGATAAGACTGCTTCATGCAGTGTTCAGTCAGATTTCCTTGGTGATATCTCTTTCATCTTGTCCAGATGAATAACAAAACCAGGTTTGTGGTTGAGTCTTGAAAGGCAATAAAAATGAACTCCAGCCATCTTAGTTCTGCTGTGTAAATTGTTAGCCTTCCTGTTTGTTCCAGAATCAGATTTTTTCTCTTTTCTGGTCATTGATGGTGCTGACGCATGGGAGAAATGCAGTAACTTGCGTTGTGTAAGCAATGTTGACAGTGTGGAGCAGTGACTAAAACAAAGATGGCTACTCATGTATATAATAAATTAGGCAATGCTGACATGGATATGGTAAGATACAAATAGGTAACGTGGAGTTGTGCTTACTAGGGCAGTTTCTCCAGAAGCTTAATCAAGTAGCTGATTCTCATGCCAGTTTACTCACTCTTCTTTCCCTCCCTCCCTTCCTCCTGTGTACTTTTCTGTCTCCTCTCCAGCTGAATTTCTGTGTATGCTTCCGTCTGCCCCAGCAGCCTTGAATCCTAAAGACCAATCTTTTGGGGAGGGGTAATTATTTCTTTAAAATGAAGGGATAACTCTGGAAATTGGGCTTGATTTACTGTTCTCTGAACACAGAGCCAAAGGAGCCATTCCGACTAATACCTGCTGAGGACCCAGTGCTGCAAGTCTCATCTCAAGTTTTTGAGTTTACCTGAGCTGCTTCTGCAGGCACTTCTCTTGAAAGGTGTTGATAGGAAGCATGCTACTGGAGCAGGAGATTGTGGACAGTGAAGTGCACTTAGAAGGTGTTTATTTGAAACCTGTGATTATTTTGAAGATGCATTTGAAGCAAGGGATATGGAGTGCAGGGGTGTATGGGAACTGCTGAGTCATGGAACCACTGATTGAGCACCTGCAGAAAGGACCTGGTCGGCCGTGGGAGCACAGGTGAAGGCAATTCAGCTGTGTGACCAGAAGGGGTGGACCTGGCTGCACCTCTCTTGGACCTCATTTGAGGGTTGACTGCTACTGGGGAAGGGTTTCTGGTTGGAGGTCCCTTCCTTGTGGAGTGTTTCCTGTAAGCCTAGATCTTCAAAGGTGGGTGTACGCTTTTCCTTTGTAACATCCTTCCATCCACGCTAACTGCTTTGCTGTCATGCTTCTCTACTGTCTTTCCACTGCGTCAGTCTTTCTGATTGTAATAAGAAGTGAGACTCATGCTGACCTTTAGCTGAGTCCCTACTGCCAGCCAGCAGCTGCCATGTGTGTGGGATGGAGCAAGAGCATAAAACGCTTCTTGTTTTTGGGCAGGGCTAGATGGGGAAAACTCTGTACGTCTCTGCGTGCTTCTTAAGCCTTTACGAATGTAATGCTGGATTTGTGAGGAATACACTATAACCCCTGAGGCTATGAGGAAAAAGGAGTCATGGCATGACTTCTGTTTCATTACAGGTTTCTGGCTTCGTAAGACTCTTACCATTTATTATTTGGTGTGTATGTTAGGGTTGTAGTACAGTGGAGGTCACCCATCTGTGACTGCAGCTTTGCTGCCTAATTGCAACACTCCCCTCTCACCTTATGTTTTCTTCAGAAATATAGAAGGTTACAGTTTTGAGACTGAGTGTTTTTTTTTTTTGTTTTTTTTTTTTTCTCTCTTTTAAGAGAAAAGTCAAGTCTTCCCTCTAAGGAAATGCCTGGAAAACTAACATTTACTGGTGTGCCAAATTAGTTCCTTTGAAACAGCAAGGTGAGGGAGGTTATTAAGTCAAAGGCTCAAAGAGGATTTCTTCAGCTCAGTGAAATACCTGCATGGTTAGCAGAACCCCCCCTCCCCTTTCAGGTAGCTCTGAGGGCAAGATCAGTGTTTTGCTTTGTATTGATCACTTCTCCCCGCTCACTAGATTTATTCTGGACTGATTTATAGTCCTGAATGCCAGCAGTAAAATGAAGCCTAGAAAGGTTTAAATGGAATAATAGTGGAAGAAAGTTTCAACATGGTGTGTGGAGGCTGGGCCGAATGTAGCCTTGGTGTTGCTGCTTTGAAGTTTCACACCCAAATAGAGCACAATCAAGTGCGCATCTGTGCGTATCTTTGTGTGTTGGTTTGAATGTGGTCTTTTCTAAATAAGAAATACCTGTCCACTAGATGTGTTTATTCCAGCTCAGCTGTCTATTTCCTGGGGAAGGTTTGGGGCTGGGAAATGATTTAGACTTCAGATCTTGAGCTGCTGAGCTCCTGGATAGATCTTACCATGTCTGTTTGGTATTCATGGCTCTTACTCAGGAATCACAAGAGGGAGATAAATAAAAAGGAGGGAACTTTTGTAGTTATGTCGTGTCAACCCTCAGCACATTGTCCTGAGTAATTACAGTTGATGTTTTAATGGAACAAGAACCACTCTCACAAGCTTTTGTATTCTGTACTGGGAGATGAGGGAGAGCCTGGAACAAGAGGCTATAATATTATCTGCAGAGCTACCACCAACACTTAATTTACTTTTTGTCTGATTTAAGATTTATACAAATAAACAAAATGGAACCTTTTTGACAAGAAATATGGTTTGTATTAAACAGGTCATTAAGCAAGGCAGCTGCCTAGTGCTCAAGTCCCAATAATGATTTTGTACAAAGATTTGCCACGCTCTGCTCTTCCAATGCTATTATAATTCTGCATATTTTAAAAGGCAAGATGGTGTACTGATTATGTCTGTTCTGCTTCATCTTTTACCCATTAAGTATAACCTAGTGTGCTTAGTAAGAAAACATATAGTTCAATAAGAATACCATCTTCTGGTGCCCTTTTAATATTTTAAGGGGAATTAGAGTTGTTAAATGCTTGACTTTGATGGGGCCCGAAAGCTCCTACACTGCCCCATCATGGGAAATTTATATTCATTGATTTGCTGGAACTTCGTATCTAGGATCCTTAGCCCTCAGTTTGGCATCCAGTATTCCTGCGTGATACAGGGCAGCTTGTAGTGGTTTGACTGCAAAACAGTGTTTGTAGCTCATGTATCATCTTTTTCATAGAGGACATTTACTAATCTGAAACTGCCAGGTTGGGGAAAAGGTTCTATATTCATTTTATAATATTTCTTATTTCTTTTTATTATTGGAGGAGAGCCCTGTAGTGTTTGAGATGTGACGTATGTCATCTTTCTTCTAATGAAGAGCCCTGTAAGATGATGGCTTTCTGCACTCGAACCCAAGGCAGAGATAAGCCTAAGGAAAAAGAATAGTGTATTTGGTAACTGTCTTATAGTGTCTTACAGCCACCCATGGAGAAACTAGTAGGCAGTCTCGATCATGAAGGATGGATGGGCCCATGGCAAGACTTCAGTTACCAGATTTCAAATTCACTATCAGTTTTTGTCTCTGGCTTTGAGTTATTTACAATGGGTCTAATTTGAAGTACCAAATGATGATTGTAGGGAAATATGACGTTTTTGCTATTGAAAGAAGAATATCAGGAAGTTTTATGAAATATGTGCTCTCCTCATCACCAAAGGAGGTGGACCAAACAATCCTGTTGTTTATTCAAACACTGGACATTTAGCACAGTATCAGTGGCGGAGGAGACTGGGAGGCTGTGTTCTGTGGTTCTTCCTTAACAAAAGAAGAGAGAAGCTCCATGTCTTACTACTCCGAATATATTTATTCAGATTAAAGAATCTAATCTATTTTGATCTCGCACCTTCTCTCAGATCTATTAGCTCTATTAATTCAAGGAGACTATATGTGTCCTCAGAAGGTGAGGAAAAACATTTGGTGGAAGGAAACTTATTTTGGATTTCTGGATGTTATTATTTTTGATGATCACTTTCTGCTTATCTTGGTTTGTTGCATTAAAAATACCTAAAATATCTGAAGATGCTTCTAAGGCTGAGTCCCTCTGATTCCTGACAATTACTGCAGGAGTGGTGAAATTGCTAGAAATGGGCTTTTTGTTCATATAAAGTGAAGTTGCACAAGAAAAAGGCGCAATGTAAGTAGTTCAGCTGTGCAACTTGGAAGAAGATGCTACTCAAATCAGGATGAAAATGAGATGTGGCTTCATTGTGCCGGGGGGCTCCTGTGCCCCACTGTGGGCCACAGGGCGTACTGGAAATCTGTATTCTGAAAGTGAGCATCGGTATAGTATTACAGTATATTGTTTTGTTAAATGCAGTTTCTCAGTGTTATATGGAATGGTTAGTGATGCTACAACTTACTGAAGTCAGATTGCTGCTGCCTCCATATGAGTTATTTCCTTACTGTTGCTTGAGTCTGTGGCCATCTCTCTTACTTGCCTGCTTACTCTTGCCAAGTAGCAGTGTGGCTGAGTGAGGCTGTTCAGATGCTCAGTGGTGGTGCTGGCTGCTTGGGATTTGTGCGGAGCATGGGTATGCCAGCCTAGCGGCTCTCCTACGGAGATGCTCCCTCCAAGCATCAGGTAGGTCTGCAGTGTGAGTGATATGGGGTGATTTTTCTGAGTTGCCTGCTTTCAGGAAAACACGGCTTTTTTTTTTTTTTTTTTAAGCTGGACTGTTTTTTTTTTTTTTTTTTTTAGTTGTCTAACTTGCCGTGTCTGTCCTTTGAGTGCTGGTACCCTGACAGACAGAGGAATTTCTATTTGTCTGGCCATGGCGGTTGTCTGCACTTTGTACAAAAGGCTGCAGATGTGAGTGTCCTCTGAGCCATCTTTACTCTTGTGTCTTTTGTTATTAGCATGATAGTTGGTTCCTTGTCCTGGAAAGCTGTATCTGAGTCATCTGTAAAATGCAGGAACTGCACACTCTGCTTGTGTATCATTAATCCAGAAGTAGATGCTGCCGTCCATTAGTAACAAATCCACATCTGTATTTCTGGTCTTAGGCAGAGCCTCAGTGTGACTGACTGGAGAAACTGAGAGGAAGGTACCTAGTTGGGAGCAAGAGGCTTGCCAATGAAAACAAGAAAAACTAGGGAAAGCACTTTATGTCACCAGCATGAAGTTAGAGGGCACAAATTAGGTGACCCCAAAAATGGGCAGAGTTGCAAATAAAACAGTTATGGCAGGAAGAAGAAAAGTAATAAGTTTGGTCTAGAAAACCAAGTGTGTCAATTTAGTTACTGTAAGATGGATTTTAAAGGCTAGGAGTAGGCATGCATTTTGAAAGTCCTTTCTTTGGACCTCATCTCTTCTTCAGGCTTCTCTTGTGGCTGTATATTTTCTGTGGATTTAGCTGAGGAATGGACTTTTTTTTTTTTTTTTTTTTGGTCTGGTTCATGCACCTTCCTGTCTGGACTGCTTTATCTGGTCCGGACTGCTTTATCTGGAATCAATCTTTTTTTTTTTTTTTTTGCCCACATGGGAGGATCTGGCTAATGAGGGCTCTGCGTGCAACTCTGTTTGTTCTTTCAGGGTAGTCCGGAATGTTAAATAGACAGTGCTGTGCAACAGAAAGCAAATAAAATGTCTGTCTTGAGCCCTTGGTGTTGGCCAGCTGACCTTTTACTGGTGTGTTCTGCTGCTGAAGGTGGCCCTGACTGGTGCTTTGGCAGCTTGTGTACTTATGAATTTATATTCCTTTCACTATACGGGGAAGATCAGTATATGAAAGGAGCTCTAGGCTCACTGGCCACTCCTATGCTGTATTGTATTTTCAGGTGGCCTCTGGGGGTGCTGAGTCTGACCTCAGCACCTGACCAAACTGGTCTGCTGGCCTGTCAGGGCACATGCAGGAAGGTTTTATGGCAGCTCAGGTAGTAGTTTACAGATGGAAAGCTGATGTCTGTCTGCGTGCATTGGCAGGAACTCAGATACGTGTTTGCTCTTTCCATTAATGCTCTATTGCTCTACCTAGCTCCCAAATCACTGCAAAAGAAGAGGAGTGTCTCACAGCAAATACTGACCCATCACCATACTCGTGGTGTTGAGATTGTGTATGCTGGGGAGGGATGGGGCTTTTAGGCAGCTTTTTTTTTGCCTGGCTTCAATGCAGGCACTGCCTATGTCTGACTGGTTAAAGTCCCAGGTGTTCTGCAGGAGTTGGGTGTGAAGGAAGGCTGCAAGCCAAGGCAGGGACTGGCAGGCACATCTGTCCTTCTGCGCCATCCCAGGTTGCAAGAGAAGCAAAACCAGCAGGTGGTTGATCTCACTATCTCTACAGGAGCGCAAAGAAGGACCTAAGAAAAGACACATGTAGGATAATACTTTACTGTTATGCTTTTTGCCACTATATCATACAGCACAATTGGTACTTACTGGACTTGAACTTCAGAGGAGATAAATGCTGTTACCTTACACGTGTGCTTAGAATAAATAACCATAAGCCTGCATTGCAGATCTCTCCTGAGGTGCCTCTGGAGTAGTTCAGAATGGGACTGTCTTTTGTTAAGGACACAATGTAGCCCCTGAACTAGAAATCATATATTGTAGTTTTGCTTGGCTTTTCAGTGGCTTTATGCAGTAAATGAGAACGTGTGTGTGCTATACAGGTGCCTGTGAAGTCAGACAGGAAGGTTTTGGAAAAAAAAACCAAACAAACAACACCTGACTGATAAAAGCTCAGGAACAATACCAACTGATAACAAAATTAAATATTTCTGAAGTGAAATAGCTTTGGAAATATATCTGAGAAATATTTTGGAAAGTGCTTTAAAGTATTCATTATGTTTCCCAAGACAGAATGAGAAGAAATAGAATTATTTTTGATGAAACAAATTGATCTCTCATTGCTAGACGTTTTCTTCCTCCAGAAACTGATGAATTTAACATTGCGTTAGCTTGTGCAAATGTCACATGAAATAAATGAGGAGAACGACTTGGGAGAAAAGCTGTAATCAATCACAGGGTACCACAGTTCTCTCTTCTGTTGCTCATCTTCCCAGAAAGCAATTTGAGGAGTGGAAGATTGTAAGTATAGAGAAAATAAAAACAAATACTCCCCCTTTTTGAGAAGGTCTGTTAAGCTGGTCAATAACAGTCTTCTTCCTGTAAAAGAGAATTTAGAGGCTACAGAGTGGTTTGAATTTTTCTGGAAACATCTCCCAACTTATTCAAATAAGCGGAATAGGAGTGGTGTTTAAATGGCCCTTTCTGTGAGCTGTTAGCAACTTCTAAAGCAGAAGAAAAGTAATGGGGAAAGAAGCAAAATAAGAGTGCTCTTTGAGAAGAAGTGAACATTTAAGATGACAACTGGAGGTCAGACTAGATCAAAATAACCTTAAAACCAACAGAAATCTTTTGTACTACGAAATTGTGCTCTCACATCTTCCAGGAATGGTTCCATTGACTGTCAGGATCTGTACCTTAGTTGTGTAACTCTGCAGTTTGTTATGCTCCTGTCATTTCTATTAAACTATTACTGCCTTTTCATATTGTTCCCATAGGTGGTTCCTTTCTCTCCCCATTTCACATCTGCGTGCTGAAGGCGAGGTTTTGCAGGGCTCTGCAGCAAACGCTGTCAGCACAGATGTGCCAGCTAGATGCCCTTTTGCAGGCTGTGTGGTCTGTCCTCTGCTCTGAAGGCTCTGGAGGAGGAATAATGGTGCTGCACTGCAGATAGCCTTATTTTAGACATAGCCTATAGTGAGTTTTTCAGCTTGACATTTCAAGAATAAAGCAGTAAACTTGTTTAAAGGTTTGGTAAAATACGATATGTGGACTTGTGCTCTGTAGTAGCTGATGCAACTGAAGCAGTTTGTTTCACTTGTGTGAGTGTGGAGTGGGCCAGTACCTGAAGTGCTGGTGAATGCCAGGCAGCTCCTCCACTAGTTGGTATTCCAGGTCACTGACTTCCCATGAGGAAGCTTGCTTTCTCCCATGAGAGAATTATTATGAGCAGGCGCTGAAAATGCTTCTACTTAGCATGGAAACTTTATTTGTGCAGTCAGAAGTCATGCGCCAAATGCCATGAAAATGAAGGGAGTATCTTTTAAGTTCTTGGCTTCAAGAGAAAAGAAGAAAGGTTTCTTTCAGCCTTTTGGTGGTTACAATTTTAAACTTTTAGGTCACAAGTTTTAGAGACTCTCAAGAAAAAGAAGAAAATTAATTCATGTGCAAGCTTGCATCTGTCAGAACTGGGGGGAGGTGAAAGAAAGAAACAGCATGAAGCTCCTTGTGCTTGCTGTTCTGGATCCTTAGGTGGTAGCTTTCTACTACAGCTGACCTATGTGTCAAGCCAGCAGCGTGGAAGTGCTGCTCCAGACTGCCCCTTCTCCTCTTTCTAGTGCATCTTGGCAGTAGTGCCAGGGTATCTATTCCTTGTGGCGAAGCCTCATTTTGACAGCTCCTGTTTCCATGGGAGGGCTGCAATATGCGCATCTGTCCAATGCCCATCTTAGAATCAGCAAGGTTGGAAAATACCTCCAAGATCATCCAGTCCAACCATCCACTTACCACCAATATTTCCCCACTAAACTATGTCCCTTATTACAACATCTAAATGTTTCTTGAACGCCTTCAGGGAAAATGACTCAACCACCTCCCTGGGCAGCCTGTTCCAGCACCTGACCACTCCTTTAGACAAGAAAGTTTCCCTATTATCTAACCCAAACCTCTCCTCATGCAACTTGAGGCCGTTCCTTCTGGCTGTATACATGGGAGAAGAGGCTAACCCCCTACCTCAACACAGCCTCCCTTCAGGGAGTTGCAGTGAGTGGTAAGGTCTCCCCTGAGTCTCCTTTTCTTCAGACTAAACAATCTCAGTTCCCTCAGCTGCTTCTCATGAGACTTGTGCTCTAGACCTGTCATCAGCCTTGTTGCCCTTCTCTGGATGTGCCCTAGGGCCTCAGTGTCTTATAGAGAGGGGCCCAAAACTGAACACAGTACTTTTGGTGTGGTGTCACCTGAGCTGAGTACAAGCAGATGATAATTTCCCTGCTCCTGTTGACAACACTATTTCTGATACAAACTAGGATGCCACTGGCTACCTTGGTCACTTGGGCACACTGCTGGCTCATGTTTAGCCATATGTCAACCAGTACTTCTAGGTCCATTTCTTGCACACAAGACTGGTGTCTTCCAGCCACTCTGCCCCAAGATACCTGGTCTTGTTGAACTTCATCCCATTGGCCTTAGTCTGGTGATGCAGCCTGTCTGGATCTTTCTATAGGGCCTTCCTGTCCCCAGGCAGATCAGCACTTCCTCCCAACTTGGTGTTATCTGCAAGCTTACTTAGGGTGCACTTAAACCCCTCATCCAGATCATCAATGAAGATATGAAACAGGACAAACCCCAGTACCAACCCCTGCAGATCACCACTTGTAACCAGTCACCACCTGGATTTCACTCCATTCACCACCACCCACTGGGCCCAGCTCTCCAGACGGTTCTTTACCTAGCAAAGAGTGTACCTTTCTAGGTCGTGGGCTGCCAGCTTCTTTGGGAGAATACTCTGGGAGACAGTGTCGGGGCTTTGCTGAAGTGTAGGCAGATCACAGGTAGTCAACAGCCTTTCCCTTGTCTGCCAGGCTGGTTATTTGATTGTAGAAGGAGATGAGCTTGGTCAAGCAGAATCTGCTTTTCATAATTCTGTGCTGGCTGGGCCTGATCCCCTGGCTGTCCCACACACGCTGTGTGATCTCCCACGGGATAATCTGCTCTGTAACCTTCCCTGGCACCAAAGTCAGGCTGACAGGCCTGTAGTTCTCTTAATCCTCCTTATGAGCCTTCCTGTAGGTGAAAGTCATGCTGGAAAGCCTCCAATCCCCTGGGACCTCTGTGGTTGACCAGGAGCACTGACAGATGGTGGGAAATGGATTGGCCTCATATATGGAATTGGAATCAGCTCTGCCAGCTCCCCCAGCATCCTTGGGTGGATCCCCTCTGACCCCATGGATTTGTGATGGTCCAAGTGGAATAGTAGGTCTCTAACTCTTCCCACCTGAACTGTGGGGAGTTTATTCTGTTCCCCATTCCATGCTTCTAGGTCAGGGGTTAGAGTACCCTGAGGATAACTGGTCTGACTTTTAAAGACGAATGTAAAGAAGATATTGAGAAGTTCAGCCTTTTCATTATCCTCTGTGGTCACATTCCCCACCACATCCAGTAAAGGATGGAGATTCTCCTTAGCACTCCTCTTGCTGCTAATATATTTGTAAAGAAGTTTTTTGTTCTCTTTTACTACGGTAGTCACATTGAGTTCAAGGTGGGCTTTTGCATTTCTAATTTTCTCCCTGCATATTTTAGTAATTTCTTTATTTTCTCCTTAAGTTGCTCATTCTTTCACTTTCCATTTTCTCCTGTTTTCCTTTCCTCTTTTTCTTTGTTGTCTTTTCATCAATTGCAGTATCCTGAGCCTAGCGAAGTCTGCTCTTTGATAGAGAGAAGGGAAGGATGCTGCCATCTGCATTTGTATGCAGTCTGCATTGTTGACTTTACCATCAGTGTGGTTCATTAGATGATCTTTTCCCCGTGTTTCTGCATCAAGCACTAGGGCTGCTGTAATATCTCTTTGACTGCTTTAAACATACCAGAGTACTGGGTCAATAAAGAAGTCAGAAAACATCTGTAAGCAAGGAAAATTCCAGTGAATGTTATTTTCTTAGCTCCGGCTGTTGACAGTGTTGTCGGGGGCTTGCTCTGTGTTCTGCTGTCACTTGCAATATGCTCAAATATGTAAGGATCTTCATGTTCTGTAATGATCCAAGACCTTCTGTATCACTCTCCACTGATCTGAAAAATAAGCAATTTCAGAGGAGTTGTCATCAAAGCCAGGAAAAGCTTCTGAACAGTGGAGTTTCTTTTTTTTTTTTTTTTTTTTAAATTCCTGCATAACCCCTCTGTCTGAAGCACTGGGAGAGCTCAGTGAGTTCAGTAGACAGCTTCAAACAACATCAAACCACAACGCTGAGTTCTTCTGCTGTGACCTTTTTTTTCCTTTTTTTTTTTTTTTCAGAAAGTTTTTCTTTTATTTTCTGGTTCAGATCACAACATGGGCACATGAAAGCACCAAGGGTAATGGCCAGCAAGGCTTCTAAATTTTAGATGCATAGAAAGAGTTAGAGTGCAGGACTTCTGCTGAAGGTGTCAGATGAGATGAAATGGAGATGTGGATAAATCCTTTTCCCAAGAAACTACGAAACAGTCTTTGTTTGCATGACAGATCTTCATCTACCCTTACTGAGTCTGGTGACAAAGATGACCAGAGAGCATGTACTAGAGATTATGCATCTTAATGTTTTTGCGCGTATGTTCTTCTATAAATTGTAGGAAACATCAGGAATTTAAAACTTTTGTATGCTTGATGTCAAGATACCATTTCATCTATAGGTTTTGTATCAGCACTGATCTGGGAAACTGTCCTGGGTCAGCATAGCCCAAGAAACCAGGTGTTTCCTATGAGACATATCTGTAAGATATGAAGGCAGACAAGTTCTAACTGTAAATTAAAAACATGAAGAGCATTCTGCAGACATCAGGATAAATGGCTTCTGTTTATGTGCAGACGTGCTTGTGTTCACTTGGATTTGATTTGGAAGCATTAAATACATTTTAGAACTCAAAAGTCTGGGCTGATAGTGCAGATACTGAGAATTATGTCTGGGAGAAGTCAGTCACAAAGGCCATTAATAAGCGTATCATAAACTGTTTTCTGACCTTATGCAAGGACTGGCATTGCTTCCTTCTAACTTGTGTTTTTGTTTATAGTGATTTGTGTTACTACAGATGAGATTTTCTTTTAACACTTTAGAAATGTTGTATTCTTGTTCAGAGTAATCTGTATAAATATTCTTCCTGACTGATGTTTAGATGAAATTCATGTGCTTCCACTAATATACTGGGGTTAATGTCTGCATATTTCTTGACCTTTTTCTTCCTTATCTGACTAACTCTTCTGCATGTTCCAGTATTGATTTAACTTTTCAAGGAGTCACGGGCATGAACAGTACTTTTTCTTAGGATGCTTATTTCCACAATTGCTTTTATTCATATCTGTGCTTCCCATTTTGAAGAACTCCTATGATATCCGAATGTGTCAGCATCTCCAAATCTGTTGCCCATATTCCTCTCTAAGTAACAGCTTACTGCTACAAACAAGGTCCATTAGGTATTACTTTTCCTGCTGTTTATCCTACTCCAATTTCTTTCTCTGCACTTTTTTTTTTTCTTTCCCCACCTGGAATCACAGAATGGACTGGGTCGAGAAGAACCACAATGATCATCTGATTTCAACCCCCCCCACCATGTGCAGGGTTGCCAACCACCAAACCAGGCTGCCAGAGCCACATCCAGCCTTGCCTTACTGCCTTCAGGGATGGGGCATCCACAACCTCCTTAGGCAACCTGTTCCAGTGCTTCTCTGTGTGGAAAAACTAACTTCTAAAAAAAAGTGTTGCTCTCATGTTCCTAGTGTCATTGTGATCCGCTTCCCTGTGAACCATCCTTTGATTGCATGAGGAAGGTAGTTTTACTACTCAGAAATATGTAACACGGATACGTGTGTATACGTTTGCGTGTAGCATAACCTGCATGGAACTGCTTCCTCAGAGCTGTTTATCTTCTCTGAGCATCTGCCATGCATCTTTTTCCACTAAAGGCTTGTTACCTTGAGTTCCTTTCCAGTTTCTCCAATTTTTTTTCCTCTCCTTTGAGAGAGTTACCAAATATCCCTTCTTTCCCTTTTCACATCTTCATTCTGAATTCCTGTGTGTCTTGCTCATCTCCTTATCTTTTGCTGTTCAGTTGAGCTTCTAGAGATTTGTTATCTTTCCAATTCCTACCTAATGCTGTACGTGTTGTTTTATTATTGATATTCTCTTTCTGTAGTCAAGGTTTTACCTGCAAAGACTCTGATGGTTATGTTTGCCTGCTTTTCTGTTTTATGCATTTACTATCGACAAAATGACTCCATCTCTCTGCTCTTTAACACTCTGACTGTTGTTGCTGCACTGCTGAGTTTACTTGATAACAAGAGCAATCTCTTATTTGGAGTTTCAGCAACTGGGAAATGCCTTTCTGTGGTTCTGGGTCATTTGTTTGTGCCTTATCTCTATTATCTTTACCTTCATGTATCTTTTCTTCCTTTCTTAGCCTATGATCTTCTTTCTCTAACCAGTTTTTAATCTTGTAAATCCATTTGAGACTAAAGCTGTTAGATCATACTTGCGTCTCTTTTCAAATACGTTACAATATAACATCTATAACATCTTTATCCCTGCAATACAGTGAAGTACTGCATATCCACATACATTCTTTCCGAACATTCTAAGTGTGCAGTCACATCCAGAGGGGAATACTATGACTATCAAACATCCCACAACTACCCTGCACAAAATAACAGTATGCGTGGGTGCAAAGTATAATGCTGAACACTGGGGAGGGAATTCTAGTGGAAAGTATGTACCTACAGAGAGTGGAGCTGCTAAATTCCTCTGAAGTGCTGAGGTACACAATAGAGACCCAGCCTATGACTATTGCTCACTTTGTAGGGATAGTATTTCCTGTTATGAGTACTGGGGGATAAAAACTTTGAACCCTTAAGATGAGAAAAATAGATCTGATGAGAAGTTAAACATAGGTATGTAAGATACTTCTTGAGTTAAGTTAGATGCAAAACATAACACTACACCTTAATGGTGCTTCTTCATGTGCTAATCAGTTCCACATTGGTTGCTTGATGATGCTGATGAAAGCTGAAGAAGAGAGGAGTTAGAGTTATTTGGAAGACCATAAACATAAAAGGAAGAAACTGTATATTGCTGAAATTTTAGGCCCTGGTCCTTTGAAGTGTTACTCATTATTATAACTACGTAGTGTGTGAGTTACTTCAGTCATGCTGAAGTTACTTGCAGTACTAAAAATTAAGCATGTATGAAAACCTTTGCATGTCCAGGGCTGATTGAAATATGGTATGAGGATCTAGTTTTAGGGCAGAACACAGAATAAGCAAAGGGCAGTCAGGCATCCTAAGATACAACGTATGTGTAAATCCTACACTTCTGTCCTTGTTATAATACCTGTAGATTAGACTCTTGTTAACCAATGTTGAAAGTCTTCCTACTAAGACAGTGCTGCTGGGTTCTGCCCTGGTAAGTTTTACATTTTTTTAAAAAAAAATTTAAGATAAAATGAGTACAATAGACAAATTGGATGATGGGGCGTGGTAAATTAAGTAAGCTTAAAACCTCAGAACAGTGTAGACTGAAAACAAAGATATGCTGCTGGTTCTGTAATGCTCAGCAGGGACTTAACCTCTGACAAGACAAACTGGTAAGAGTGGGGAAGAAACAGAGACTTCATCAGACCAATATAGACCAATATTGAAGTCATAGTACAGACTCCGGTGTTCAGATGCTAATTAAACTATGTTGGCTCTCTATAAGTGTAAAAAAACAAAACAAAAAAACCAAAATGAACCAAACAAAAAAGAAACACAAAAAAACCCTAAAAAACACAAAAACAGGGGAACACAGTAATTTTTGGCTCTTTAAAATGATTGGACTTCAAACTAAGCTGCCTCCCTCTGGGATGCTGTTTGTCCTTTTTATTTATTCTTTTTCTGGGCATTTCTGTTTTGCAGAAAGGAAGACTTCTCATTTAGAAAAGTCCTGTGTGTGCTTTATGAAAACAGCCACTGGTGTACTCTTACTTATTTTAAATAAAGTGAATATTTCTTCTTAAAAACAAGCTATTGACAGTTCAGGGAAATTTTATACTATTTAAATTCATGTATTTGGAAAACAAAATTCTTGAAAATCTGTGCAAGCATAGAGAACATCTGAGATAGGAAGCAGCACAGGATTGTGAAAAATTCACCCAAAGGGATCTGAACTGTAAGCATTTGATAAACAACAAATGAAGTGCGACACAGTAAATAGAAACAGCACCTGGAGGACTACAAACTGAAGGAATCACACGCACACACACACACACACACACACACACACACACACAAAAAAGCCCCAACATAAAACAAACCAACAGGACAGGCTAGATGGTGAATTTTAACAGCAATGTCTGGATCATTGAATTTTTTTCCCCATCTATTTGATTCTCTTGTTTTCATATTGCACGTTATATCTGAGTTGACAATGCTCAGGTTTTGTAGGATTATACTTCTCCAGGTGTGCATTTAGAATACCACTGATAGGGATCTTATTTAAAGCCATAATAATCTGAAATCCTTAGCTGCTGAATTGCTCATTTCTTACTGAAGCAAACAGAAATTGTATGTTTTCAGTGCTTGTTTGTGAATAAATCCTAATACTATGCTTGATTTTCTTTGGTCTTAATGTGGAAAAATCCCCCAAGAAATTGAGTCTGTGAGAATCAGTGGCTGGGACAGGCTGTTAAGAAGGAAACACAAAAAGCAAAACACAAAACTGGGATGTGGAAGAGCTTGGATACAAAGGAGATATGGCAAGTGGTGGAGAAGAAATTATTCCAAATATGATAAAAGCAGGAAACTAAAAAGTGGAAAAGTTGAGGGAATGGTGAGACCAGAAGTTTGGGAAGAGTTTAAGAAGCAAAGAGTTTAGAGGAACAGAGAAGCATGTAGAAACAGAGACCATAGCTCAGCTCAGATACCTGTCTTTAGAACTTACTGAGTCAAAAAAGCAACTAACTTGTGCTACACTAGAACAGAGAAATGGAATTTCAATGCTAAATATTCTTTCTTGTTGGAATCAACAGAGTTTGTCAAATGTGGAAGCAAAATAATTGGCATCGTTTTCAGGAATAACCTAAGCAGAACTTCTTGAAAGGTTTTACATGCTTGCTACTGCCTCGAGTTCCTCCAGGAGATACCCTTCTGAATCTGAGACAATTAGATTCAAGATCATGAATGCTTCCCAGTGCTCTGGTTGTGTGGTGGTTTTTTTTTTTTTTTTTTTTTTTTTTTTTTTTTTTTTTTTTTTTTTGTGGGCTGTAGCTACTAGCTGCTTCTTACAGGACAATTAGTTGTCTTCTCAGAGGCACATCTTCACCTGCTTAGCAGTGTGTAAGTGTGTAGGCTTTCTCTGTCCAGTGCTCTTCTGTCCTGATTGCTCATATGTCACAAATTTTGACTTATGTTTTAGGTATGGTTTAGGAATGGCTAGAGGAGAAAATCACCAAGAGTCAGCAAAGTCTCAGGACGGAATGGAGTGCTGTGCCAGAAAGGCCTGCTTTCTACAGTGTTGATTTTTGTACTTCAGGCAAGGGAACAAACAAACAGGCTGTTTTTCGTTTGCAGGCTTGGATTTACAAGCCCTGAAGTTGCTGAAAGTGAAGGGAAATCTGCAGAAATCCGTGTCAGATAGGCTTACGCTTCTTCTCTGGATAATCAGCCTAATGGAGATGTTTTCATGCTGTGTTTTCATCTAAAGGCTGCTTTAATATTAGCAAGACAGGAACAAATCTTCTTGTGCATGGTATGACACTTGAATCTGATGCAGTGCAGGCTTTGGCTGATGGAAGAAGAAAATACCTTTGAGAGAAAGAAGACTGAGCTTATAACTAATTATTTTATTTGCATTAAAAAAAAAATAGTTCTGGATGAAATGTTTTCCATGTTTTTTCTTTCTCATTAGAAAACAAAATGGGACTTGAATACTTTTCATTCTGAGACTGATTTCTCCTCCGCCCTCTCTGACAAACTGAGGCAATGTGTTTAGGCTTTGGGCTGCGGGAAACAAAAGCAATTTTGTTTTTTTCATAATAAGTTGAACATCTGCATGGACCAATTTGATGGAAGTATTGTTTCTATCCTCATTCTTGTGGAAGTTTCTGTGCTGTAAGCCACTCAATAGTTTTCTGGCCACCTCTGATCTAAGTGACTATCAGTGGTATTGGAGCATGTAGTATCCTGGACTCTTCTTGTGGGAGGGAGGAATGGAGGTAATGATGGTATTCTGCTGCTTTCACTGAACACTGAAAGTCTTTACACCTGATGAGAGCTTGGCTAATTTTGTAGATTCAGTTGGTTGTGTCTAACCAAAAGAAATGTATTGGTGGAAAATCATGCACTGCTGCATTCTTTTATTAAAGTGGCACGTTATTGAATCAAAAGCAGTGTTTTGCTAATTCCAGACTTTTTTTTGGTCTTGTTTTTAACTTGAAGCTTCCTTTTTTTTTTCACGTGTCTGAGCTTTTCCCATGGTGGTTCTTATGTTTTCTTGTGGCGGTGCCTAACTTGTTTAATTCTCTGCTTTGTTCCTGTCACAGAATGGTGGAAAGCACGCACCTTCTGGCTAGAAAGCACTGTCCTGTGTATTTAATTAAGCAGGGAACATGTTGAGACTGTAGTAACTTGCCATCTATGCTGTTCTGTTAACATTTGAGGTTTTTCCATTTTGCAAAGGTACAACTGTCCTCATAGCTGACTGGTGGTATAAACACATAATGCATGAGACACAGAGTAGATTGTTAGAACAAAATGGCAAAATATGTCTGCTAGTGGGATGAATACTAACTCATCTAGAATCTCCAGGATGACAGTTAGGAAGCTGCTTTCTCCATGTACCCCAAAATAGCTTTGCTTAGAACTGGCTTTTCTTTTCAGTTCTCAAGCTGCCATCACTTTATTAGGATGCCTCTCTTACAAGAGTGTAATCCCTCGAGGTTTTCAAATGGTTTTGGGAGTTGAAAATCGAGTCCTTCTCAATGTTTTACTGAATTAGATGCTGGATGCATTGAGCACCCAGCTCATCGAGCACCTGCAATCCCCTTCAAGACTGCTAGATTTCAGGGTTTTGGGAGACTTATGTTCAGCAAATTAAGTCCATTATCAAGAGTGGCATGTGAAAGCGTTGTCTTTTGTTAAAAGCAGGAAAAAAAAAAAAAGCAAAATTATTTACAGGCATAATAGGTAAGCCTTGTAATTGCTTCAGATTTATTCATCAGAACTACCCTTGACATGCATGAAAGTGTCAGTGGATAAATTAGTTGGAGAACGCAGGGAAAACATCTGGGAAAGAACTGCTACATTCAGATCCACTTGTGGTGCCATGGTATTACAAGAGTGTTAAGGGAGTACTTACTGAATCTTTCATGATTGTAATTAGGAGCTGGGGAGACCCCTTCCCTTGTGTGCCATTAGATGTTCAATACTGTCATACTCTGTATCAAACATAAAAGCTGTGAGGAAAACATTTCATTTAGTGGAATCGCTTCTCATAGCAATTTTCCTAGCTTTTCTATTCACAGGAATAATTATGCCACATAGCTGATAATGTTTCCACAGGCTGTTCTGGGAAAAAAACACACCCTTTTTTGAGTGATATTTTCTACAGGCATCTGGGTAAGGTAGAGATTCAGTGAAGCAAAGAAAAGGGAAAAGTGACCAAACATGGAACTGAGTAGGCCTTCCTTGTTTAACTGCTTCACAAACTTCCAGGGTAAGTCTGCTCCTGTTTGCTTCTTGACAGTAAAAAAGAATTGGCAACAGAAACACGAGAGTCAACCTAAAGGTCTTTAACTGATTGACAGGGGAAGCCATTGCTTACCTAGGAAGTTCAATGCAGTGGAAACAGTGAAAGTGAACTCTGGGCTGTAGTATTTGTACTTACATTCTTGAGCTGCTTTTATCTGAAAATGTCATTTTTGATAAATAGTGCCCATTGTATATTGGGAACAATCATAATAGTTGGGGAAGTCGAAGACAGTGAGCATTGAAGAAGGGAAAAATATTGAAAAGAAACTTTAATTATGTTGGATTCAGTTTTAAGGATGGAAAATAGCGCCATTATCCATCAAGTAGTCGACCATCCATCATTCCTTTTCATCCACCCTCGCCAATAGAACATTTGAAGTGCACGGTCAAAGTGCCAAAGAGACACAGTTACAAATATCCCTTGGAACATTTAGGAAATGAAAAGAGTGGGTTATATATCTTTAACTCACTTCTAAGATCTGCTAAAACGAATGGTTTCTTATTAGATCCAGTTGGTAATGTACTACTACTTTTAAGTTGCCCAAACTTTGTGTCTCAAAGTACAACTAGCACAACTTCCACTTCAGGTAGGCAAATGCTATGTAATAAAAGATTTAGACCTTTACAGGTTTTAGATGTGATTAATTGTACCTGGATCTGAAAACTTGCCCAACACTGCTCAGTGATTTAATGTTAATAACAAATCTTTAAATAGCTGTGGTTTAGCTTTGCGTTGATTGTTGTTAAGACAGTTTCCAAGTTAAGAATACATTCTTAGTCTTTTGCATTAAATTTTTTTTTTTTTTCCCAAAACCACGGGTATGTCCTGTCTGACCAACCTAGTGGCCTTCTGTGATGGTGTAACTGTATCAGTGGACAAGGGAACAGCCACTGATACCATCTATCTGGGCTTCAGTGAGGCCTTTGGCACTATCCCCCATAACATCCTTCTCCTTAAATTGCAGAAGTATGGATTTGATGGGTGGACCATTCAGTGCGCGAGGAATTGGTTGTATGATTATATCCAGAGAATAGTGGTCGATGTTGGAACCCAGCTTTCCTCACTTTTCATAAACATTAGGACATATTTTGTACACTGTGCACTGATAAACACAAAAATCATCTGTGGACATCACTGAGTATTATGAACAGAAAATACTGATTATCCTGGGAATATTCTGATTTGAATCATTAAACTGCCCATAGAGGATGTGGAAAGAAGAAAACACCTTCTCTTAGAAAACAGAATAATCTGGATCTGTGTCTAAAATGTTTTATCAAAGTATTTGAAAAGAGAATGTTTGGTTTAAAAAAATAAAGAAATTACTGAGCAGTCAGCCCAGCTTAAACATGGCTCTGGTGAATTATTAAAAACATTGCTCTGAACTACAACATTTTTAATAGCCACGATGTTGCTACTATGGATATACTGATAATTGTTGTTCCGTAAAACTGTCAGACAGGAACAAAAGTGGAAAAACAAGAGAGTGATATTGAGTGGCACAAACAACCCACTTAGATCTCACCTGGTTAATAACCTTGAAAAAGTTGTTGGAAGCAAAATTGAGATTCAATTATATTTAATGACTAAGAAATGATTATGAACATCCATTGTTCTTTTGGTCTAGAGAGTGGAGAGATTTATGGACTGTGAAAATAAATAAATCTGTGATTAGCATGAGTGTTGTGTGCAGTACCTCAATGTATGATTGTCAATCTTTGGACTGTGACAAAGCGTTGGTGTTTTAGCTTAGAGTAAATCCTTCTGTAAACGTTCCTGTTCCTGTGGATGATGAAAAAACTTTTTTTATTTCATTATCATAAGTAAACAGACAATTTGCTGCTCAGAAATCCTTGGAGGTCACGTAAAAACAAGGTCAGATGCAGGTGACTCATAAGTGAGCAGCTTTGTTCGATTTTATTGAATAATAGTGAAGAACGATTTTAATTACTGTTAAATGGAATCTTCTGCAAGCATGGTAGCATCAGGTATTGGTCTGATGTCTCCTTGGCCTTAGCCATTCTGGTTTGGCATTTGTAGTCAAGTAGAAGTTCACAATGTGACTTATATGACTTTCTTGATCTTTGATTCTCTTATGCTACTACTGTATGGCTCATAAATCTGGGGAACCTTTGGACTTGACTTCATTACAAACACCTTGTATATAAAGTACAAATTCTGGTGTTCACAGTTGTGCTTTTCTGGTAAAGGTACTGGCAAAAGAACATAAAGAACACAGGAAATTTATTCTGGTTAGACTGCATTTCATATTCCAAAATGAAGACCCTTGTTTTGTAAAATAAAACAGGGAGAGATGAAACAACCTGTATAGGTCATATGAAATCTCAAAATGGAAATAGGATTTGAACTTAGGTCTTAACAGGTCATGCTTTGATCTGTCCTGTTTTTGCAGCCCCAGGTAAACACAGTTATGTCAATGGTATGGTAAATTTATGCTACTGTCTGCTCATTTTCCAAGTTACAGTATCATAGAGTATCCTGAGTTGGAAGGGACCCACAAGGATCATTGAGTCCAACCCCAGGCTCCACACAGCACCACCCAAAATTCAAACAGTGTTTCTGAGAGCATTGTCCAAATGCTTCTTGAACTCTGGCAGGACTGGGAATGTGACTGCTACCCTGGGGAGACTGGGCTCCAGAGACTTAGAACTATGCCCACTGCCCTCTGGTGCAGATCCTATTCCTAACCCTGAGCGTGTCTCTCCCCTGGCATGGCTCCATGCCATTCTCTCAGACCCTGTCACTGCCCCTCTGCTCCCTGTGAGGAGCTGCAGCTGCCATGACCTCGTCCCCTCTGCTCTGGGCTGAGCAAACCCAGGGGCCTAAGCTGTTCCTCAGACATCTCTTCCAGACCCTTCACCATCTTCATATCTGTCCTTTAAATGCTCTCTAACAGGTTTATGTCCTTCTTATGTTGTGGCACCCAACCTGCACCCGGTTCTGGAGGTGAGGTCACACAGAGCAGAGTGGGACAGCCCCTTTCCTTGTCTGGTGGCAGTGCTGAGCTGCTGCACCCCAGGGTACAGCTGGCCCTTTGGGCTGCCGGAGCAGACTGCTGACTCAGGTTCAATTTGCCAGCAGTCAGAACCCCCACATCCCTTTCTGTTGGTCTGCTCTCTGGCCTCTTCCTCCCCCCACCCCCAGTCTGTCCCTATATCCAAGATTGCACCATCCCAGGTACATACTCTTAGTAAACTCTTTTTACTGGTGATTGCTTCATTTGTTAAGATTTCTCTGCAAGGCCTCTCTAACCTCTAGGGAGTCAACAGCCCCTCATTTATTATTATCTGTAAACTTATTAATGTGAATTCAAGTCCTGTGTCTAGATCGTTTGTAAAAATGTTAAAGAGAACTTGCCGTAAAATGGAGCTTTGCAGAACCCCAAAAAAGAGACTGGCTACCAGCCTGGTGCAACCCCATTTACTATAACCCTTTATGTCTGACCTGTCAGCTGGTTGTTTACCCATTATATTTATTATTTGGCTACCAAGAGGCAGCTTTCCTTTATGTTGTTATTTTCCGCTAAGTAACTTGCTACTTCGTTACCTTATAAGAGTCAATGCATATTTACAGCTTCTTACGCTGGTGTAGCAGTTAAATGACCTCTATGCTTCTCCATTGTATTTTTCAAAATGGTCATGAATGAAGACAAGGGTGTTTTGTGTGGTTTTTTTTTTGTTTGTTTTTTTTGTTTGTTTGTTTGTTTTTTACATGTTTTGCAGGAAAAGTAGAAGGGTGAGAAGATAAATGGTTCATTGGCAGCATTAGTGCCTCCATTTTGATTACAAATTGCTTATAATCCAGCTAGGCCTCTTGTATCTAGGAATTATTTATTTCGGAAGTTGTAGTTTAAGGATCTGATACTGGAAGAGAATAAGCTAAAGATAAACTTTTATTGAAAATGGAAAAGTGGCTGAAGTCTCGATCTTTTTTCATTTTCTCCTGATGGTACAGGAAGAGTGGACTAGCTTGCATTTATGATGCAGTTTTTTTCCTGAAGTCTAGAAGATATTTTTCCCTACTTAAAAAGGAATAAAAACTACTATGTGTCATGGAGTACAAGGTCTAAACTGTGTAAATATGGAGAAAGAACCTCTGCTGGACTGCCAGGATCCCAATATACTAGATCAGAATCAGTTTCTGGGGAGACCCACTGAAAAGACTGCAATAGCACTGGACTAGACATTCACATTGGAACAATCTTGAAGTTTACATGTTCTTATTGGCAATGGTGTATAGCAAGATGTTTGAATTAATGTCTATAAAAACCATTCAGTGATACAATGCCACATAGGAAATCCCCAGATAGTCTGCAAGGATTTTTGTGGGAGTCTCTAATAACAAAATCTTTGATGAACTCAAGATGAAAAACATGTTAAGCAGTGGTCAATCTCCCCTTGTCCATTGAGCCAGTCATTTTATTATAGATGACAGTCAGGTTGGCGAAGCTCCATGCTGGACTTTATCTCAATCATCTCGTTGTTTCTGTGCTCAGGAATAGCTTTCATACAGGCTTGTTCCACAGTTTTTCTAGGGACCAAGGTGAGGCTGGTCACCTCGTAGTTCCTCAGATCTTTCTCCTTGATCTTCCGTAGTTGATTTTTTAAAAAAATATTATTATTAGGTTTTTTTTGTTTGTTTGTTTGTTTGTTTGTTTTTTTGTCTCATACATTTGGTGTGACTTTCCTTACAAGATCTTCTGGGAAACATACCAATAGTTATCAATTGATATCAAAGGTATTTTGTTCTGTGTTTCATGGCAGTGTAAGTTACAGTGCTGAGATGTGGTTTTGAGAGCTTGGATTAATTCTTGATTTGAACTTCATTTCACTCCTTATTTGAATAATGTCACTGGGCAAGACCCAGAAAACATCATCTTATAATTAGTCCAAAGAAGAGAAAGCCACAGAGAGATGGAGAACACCTGAGAACTGTGGAAACGTTAGTTGTCTTTTCATTTTTTCGTTCCTTGTGAGGTCAGATGCAGTTATTCTTGGATTTAGTTCACAAATCATTGACCTCTAGCCCCAAACATTTAATTTTATTCTCTGCCAAAATGTTGATAACCTCATTTTAATTACTTTTATTTCAGACTGTGCACCTTACTTTTTATGAATATTTTCCAGTATATAGTTCTCTTGTCTACTGTGAACCGTTGACTTTATGGTGATACCTGCTATCATTACATCAGAGATTTAAACCAATGGTGATGAAATACTAGCCTTACAGGGCCTGCCAGATGTAAGTCTAATTACATCATAAAAAATGCTGACTGTTGCTAGGAACTTATAGACAAATATTTTCCAATATAGCATTTAAAGAGGTTGTCTCTAAATAAGAGCTTCCCATTTTATAGCTTACAATGGTACAATGCCTTGTGATCTTTACACACTATTTAGAAATATAATAAGTGCAACATATAAGAAGCAAAAGAAAAAAAAATATTCTAATCCCTTCTCGTTTAAGCAGCACACGTACCTTCCCTCAGAACCTGCAAGACTTCCTTTCTTAGAGCAAACCCCTGATAATTTCCAGTAATTTTATGGTTAAATTTGGCTTAGTTATGGTTTAGCACATACTAACAGATTTCTCATGTAACATTCACACCAAAAATGTTTCTGTTGGATCAGGTTAGACTCATTAGAAGGTAATCGGTTTTGTTGATCTTCTCTTCAAGCACTGGCACAATATTTTTTCTCCTTTCTTCATGCTTCTGTCTTTCTTAGTTCCACTTGAGTTTTCATCATTCTCTAATTTTGATGCTTCATCACAGACTATCCTGAGGCAAATATCAACAAAGTGTAGGTACTATAGATAATTTAATGAACCTGAACCTGACAGGTAAAAACCTCCTGATTTCTTAAATGAAGTAGTAGAGAAGGACTTTCAAAGCAATTTCAGAAAGTAAAGTCAGTATTCCTGTATTCCTTGAGAACAGGGAAAAGAAGTGATCAAAGTGAGAGTTTGAGAGCCCTGTGAGGGATTTGGCAGTGGTCTGAGAAATGGCTAGCAGTGAGAGAAAACTTAAACAGAAAGTATCTCAGAGTTAAGTCAAATAGGATGGATAAAAAGTCAAGAGATGAAAAGAGAGAAGGCAGTATTCTAAAGTTCCCAGTGACAACATGTTTGGAACCAGCTTACCGCTGTGTCAGTTGCCTGTCTGGCTGAGAGAACCAGGAGTTGCAGTGCAGATTATTCTGTTGTAACCACAGAATATCCTGGTCACGATTACTTCTTCCCTCCAGCTCTAAGGAAAGTTTCAGCCTCCCTAGAAGTATGCGATTAATGACTGAGCCTGTTGGTTAGAAGACCTACATTTCTTCCTCTTAATATCATGATACAAAGAGCAATGAGATGCTAGAAAACATGTTTTGTTTTCTATACTAAATCTTTTTTTTTTTTTTGTTGGGCCACTGGGCAAAAATGATCGAAAACTGAGAGACGTGTACTGTTCCGTGAGGACAGGACTTTTCTAGCTTGTTTCTCACAGTGAGCTGAGGTAGCTCATCAAACTATGATATTGGTGGGAAAGTTGGCTAAGCAAACCGGAGCCCAGCAAACCTGGCAGGTCAAAAGTTTGACCAATTGCCAGAGTGTAGGAACAGGAAAGCAAGAAGTCTGCATGCTGACTCTCAGGCTACTTGCTTTGCCTGCCTGAAAACATTATCAGCTACATTAATATGCCCTTGCAGAGCTTTTTGGTTCTGTAAAATGATGTTTCCTAGAGGTGAAACGTTGTCAGAAAGATTTCTGCCAGTTCTATACCTTTCAAGGGATAAATCAGTCATAGAGAAATCACACAGCTGTTTTTTTTTTGGGGGGGGGTGAACTCTGGTACTTGTTTTGCTACTGAGATATAGGATGATGTATCATGTTTCAGTTAGCAGTTAAATCTGGCTAGCATGGCTGTTAGCTTTAATCAACTTCTCGATCGATTCAATCAGAAGCATACAAAATATGATCAGCTTCTTCTTCCAAACATCAATTTGTATTCACTCAAGGAAATAGGCAAACCATGAAAAATGCTTGCTAATTATCAATAGTTGTAAATGCATCCAGAAAGATCCTAAACAGTGTTTAGCACCAACAGTGGTGACAGCAAATCAGAAATTAATAATGCTTTTTGAGCAGACAAGTCACCAAGGAGGAACTCTCTACCCAGTCCAATAACGAGGAAAGTTTAAAAAAGAAAAAGAAAAAGAAAAAAAAGAAACTGGGACACTCCAGGGGGATTCCACACCCCTGCTGTGGTATTTGGGACCATCTCTCCAAAATCTGGTAAACCCAGGATACTGTAAAGAACCCAGGAGAAGCCATAAGCCTACTGTGCTCAGCACACCTGGATCTGCTATGGTAACGGTTTTCTCTTTTCTGGACCACATCATTCCTCTTGCTGAGGAGAAAGACTGTGTAAAGACACATGATGCCACCCCACCCAGCTTCTCTTGCTTCCTCCACCTTCTCTTCCCACAACAGAGGGAAATCATCTAATTGGTTAGCTGCATACATCTGAGGTAAAAGTGCTTCAGCATCCAAATCTGCTTAGTTTACACAATGTCAATTGGTTTTAAACCCTGAATATTGGATAAGGTAATCCTCAGGTGGCTTGTAGAAAAAGGAAATGGAAGATAATCTTATGAGATAATAACAGATCATTCAGCATGCTAGCTATTGGCATGCAACCTTACATCAACACAAGAACTTCCATAGATTGCATTGAGTGGGAGAGAACTTGAACGAAAACATTCTGTGAGAGTCCCTTCATGATACGTGACTGAGTGCTGCTTCCAAACTGTACTGCGAATAAATGTTTCTTCACACATTTTACTATATACTGCAGTTAATAGCTGTGTATCCCCATTTCTCTACTTGTATGGAATAGTCCAGTGAGTATATAATGACCAGCAATACCTGACAGATGTCTGAACTTTGCTGATGCAGTAAAAACAGAAGCATGCATAATGGACTTCTGGACTGCCCCCTCTCAATTGCAGCTATGAGATGCTCTATAAAAGGACCAGCTGCCAGTCTGCCAGAGAAGGAAAACTTTTACATGGAGCACATCAGAAAAATGCTACTACGATTCCCTTGCTAGCTTGTAACTGGATCCCAGATGTACTTCAAGAAAACCCAGACTTGAATTGTAGCCAGGAGAGTAGGTTAATGGAAGGAAAGCCAAGATACACATAGCCAGGGACAGGAAAGTCTGTTTTCTATGCCTTGCAGTCCTATATACCACAGCAATTAAAAAAAAAAAAAAAAAAAAAAAAAAAAAGAGGATGACTCATTTGGCTGGTAAAGTGCAGATCTCTCAGTCAGGCAGTGCACCTGAATTTTTAACAACACATAAACACCCGCTAACAATTAAAATATATATGTGTGTAGTAAGTTTTCAGATCTGCTTTCTAGACAAGCAAAGGAAATGACATTTTTTCTTTTTGTGATTCATCATAAAGACAGTTTCTGCAAACACTGAAATGAAAGCAACACTGATTGTGTTCAGTAAAAAGAAAGGCTTAAATCAAAATTTAAGTCCTAAAACCTGAAAGCGTGGAAGAATTTTATTTCAAAAACCAATCTGATCTATCTAGTTTGGATTTATAGCTAATTGAAGCAATAGTTAATTAAATCCTTGGCAAGCAGTGCAGGAGAAATAGATGATGGTAAAGCCACTATGATAAATTTTAAGATAAAGCTGGGGAAAGCTTTATCTATTCTAAGAAACAACTTAGAAACACAACAGTGTTTAGCACATTGCTAGGAGGTACTTGACACTTGTCAAAAAGTGAATGAGCTCAAAGGGCTGCGGGGGGCAATTAATCTGAAAATGTTTAAATTTTGTGTTATTCTCCATGGTGGAGTGCTTCTGTAGGAAGAGGAAAGAAAGAAACATTTCAATATAGGTAGAGATTTGTTATCCTTTGAGCATCTGCATGACTCTGTCCTGGACAAGGCAGATGTTTGGCTATTGCTGTTGGCATGCCCATTCTTCAATGTAAATGTGTCCTTTGATTTGTGGTCCAGTAAATAGCTTATCAGTGTGTGGTTCAGAATGTTTGATCTCATTGTGGATGTGTGCCCCATCAAAGCTAAATGGACATTTCAAATCAGTGAGTACTGATTTGATGAAACAAACTGAACGTGGCATTATTACTAGCAAAGACATAATAGCGTTAGTCACCTTCTTCTTTCTGATGTTTTAGTGTCACTTTCAATGACAGGTAATGAAGAATGGGAGAAAATAACACACTGCTGCCAACATAGTTCAGTGGTTATCCCATCCCAATATTAACAACTGTGCTCAGACCATTAATATCAGTATTTTTCCACAGCTCCATGGTGGTAAGGCAGCTGAGGTGTTGCCAGTTGTTTTTTTCACAGTGACAACTGCAGCTAAATGCAGCTTCTCAGATCCCCCTGTGGACTTGTCAAAGATAACCAATGTAGCAGGAACTGCCCCCTGTATTCTGTACAATTGTTTCATTCTTTTCAGCTGTAATGTATTTTAGGAAACTGAAGCTATAATTCTTTTTTTTGGATTTGCATCTCATGACTATAAGCTCTTTTAAGTTTGAAGGCTTATAGGAGCTTTCTCATAAGTTGATTTGTTAGAGTCTAATTTAATCTATTACCTAATGATTTTCTTTTCCTGGCACATTAGTCAGTTGCTGTCTACCTAGTTGCCCGTTTTCACAAGCTTGCAAGAGTTTGTCTTTGATACATCTCTACTGATCTCAAATGTACTTGAAAATTGCTATGGGGAGGAGACTAGGCAAAAACCCGGGTTATGTCTCTGTATCTTCTCTACTTTTTCTTTTACAAAGAATACTGCGAATGCTTATCTAATCCTGACTAATTAGAATTTCCTAGTGTGGTTAAGTGTGTAGCCAATATAAAGTATGAAGGATGGTCTTCAAAATGTATATTTGTGTGAGCAGTAAAAGGCAGTAGAGGATGACTGTGGCAGCAGGCCTGAAAGTTTCCAGCTATCTACAGAGTGAAGACAGCATGCCAAGCATGTAAGCAGCACATTCCTACTGCACGGCTTGAAAGATGGTGCCTATTGCAATTCCCAAAGCAACAATGAAGTAGTAACTTCATTATTCTTCTGTCTCAGAAGGAACCACTCACGAGGAAGTCCCGTGTTTAGGAACAAATTGATTAAAAAGAAAATTAAGTTTTAAGTCTAAACTTTTAATTCTATTTTCCAGTATTTAACTGCATGCAGATGATTAATCAGGATTTGATAGCATTTGCTCTTCGTTTCTTGCTGTGTTTCTTGTTTGGAGATTATGTATCACCTGTTACCAGCTGATAACCCGGGCTTCATGTATTAGTCAGGGAGAAACACTCTGATCTGCCTTATCATATAGTTTGGAGGTGTACAACTTTTTTCTTTTCTCTTTACTTTTTGGGCGGTTTTGCAAAGCAACGTGAACTTTGATTCTACCCTTTAAAGAAATCAAAGTTTGTATATTCTCACAGGTGAGATACATGGAGATTCTTAGCACCATGAGATAACTTCTAGTCGTTTTGTGTTTTTTTTTTTTTTTTTTACTGCATCTGTTTTATCTTATATTCACTTGTACTTCTTTTTCAGAATAGGTTATCTATAATGCAGTAACATTTAGCTTTTTAATTCTCTTTCATATATGGCCATTTGGGAAGTGTCTCCTGTGTTACACTTTTGGAAGTATGTTCTGTTGTGATTTTGTAGGAAGCCTTCCATACAGCAATCACTACACTTTCTTCCAAAGTTTAATTCAAGTATTTGATCTCCTACATATGATGTTTTACATCCCCAGAAAAGTTTCAGACTCTGCAAGGGTGAACTGTGGTCCATTATTGGATACTAAGTCTTCTGGGCTTCGCTCTGTGGGAAACTGTGGGCAGGAAAGTAATTACAGTAGCAGGTGTGACTTGTGACGTAAATGCCATTTATTGAAGCAATCTCTCAGGATGATGGCACAGCAGAAGTCAATGGTGCATGAACAAATAGGTCTTTGATATTGGTAGTAAACCTTCGCCGTGGTGAATCAAGTAAAGGCACAGGCTGAAGTGGTAATGCATAAGTCGCTGCTCCCCTTGCCAAATTCTTTGCCCTATACAGATTCCATAGGAGCTCTTTCGTTCTGATAATCCATTGACATGACTCACAATTCAGACACAAAAATAATCATAGTGTATTTGTAAATTCTCTAGAGTAATAAATCACCGACTAACTTGTATCACAGTTTTGTGGAGCAGAAAGATTATATGGTAGTGGAAAAGGTAAGTAGGGCTTGACAACAAGGACAGAATTAGCAGGTCTTGGGATCAAGATGTCATGTCATTTTTGTTGAACAGTACATCTTTAGCAAAAAATACTTAATATTTCTTTCATAGATGCCAATGAATAAGCTTCTCATTTGTTCAACTTTGTCTGTATCTCTGGATATACAGTAAAGGAAGAGCACAAGTGATAAATGCTGAGTAACTACGCTTCCAGTCCAAGGTCTATAATGCATATTGAACATAGAGAAGTACAATCTTGTGCACTATGGGATGACTTGCACTAGTATTGGTTTGAATCTGTATTTGGTGTCTCAGTACAGCACTAAACCCTAAATCTGCATCCCTAAATTAGGCTCACTATTGTAGCTATGGAGAGCAAGTGTTTTTGTTCTGTTCTTCTGTACTTTTGCTCAGTTTCAAATGGTCTAGGCGCAAATGTGATGGTCCTCTCAATAGTGTCCCATAGGTTTTTTGCAAGTATGAGTCCAAGGTCATAACTGGAGGCAGTGAAAAAGTCACAATGTTGTGTAGCTTAGGGTTGAACAATATAAATACCTGGATGTTCATACGTCAGCATTTCACTGCTTCAGATCTTTGGATTTCCACAAATTTTCAATCTAAGTAATTGTGCAGCAGATACATAGCTAAGAAGAAGCAAACTGTATTATACAAATTAGGCTAAAATGTCTCTGTGGACCTTTTGTAATAATATTTGTTTATTCTGAATTTTTACTGCTGTTGGAGATATTTTATAGGAAAACAAAATGAGTTTGCCAGCATTAAGTGTTGATTGGTAAAATTTAGTTTCTTCCTCTCTGACAACATACTGTGTGCACTGCTGTGCAAGGCAAGGCTAGAGCTGTACAACAGGTTTGAGAAACCTTTCCCAGTTGGACTTGGACATCACACTGATAATCGAGAAACATGCCTACCATTCTTTGAAAAGAGTTGGGCATGGAAGAAAGTCTCCATTTAAAATGGAGAAATCCATCAAGTGTGCTAAAATACTTTGCAGCTGCGCACTGTTCTGTACCAATGCACAAAATCTATGGTAAACAACATCTCTGTGCATTCTGCAAATATCAATTCTTTTTTTTTTTTTTCCGTAGAAATATGTGAAGTGCAGTTGCTTGGCTTTGGTTTGCTCCTTTAAATATATGCGAAGATGCACCATTTTTGGCGTTTTGCATTTATTGGCTAGACCATTTTGAAACTTCATTTTAACAGTAATGTTACTCTGGATTGTTTTTAGAGAGTTAAGATGCAGATAGTAGGTTGGGATACGACTGGTGGCTTGTGTCTTTTGTATGAATAAGACACTAGATTGTGTTTTGTTTCTATAAACAGACCTTTCACGCAGCGTTATTTTGTCAGCACTGTCATAACCAATATTACAGTCTGTTACAGTAGTGTGCAATACTGCTGGAGCTTTGCAGACAGATATTTACATGCCTGCATTGCATGTACATCACTGTTTTATGCATAGCATACCTTTATACAGAATACTAAATTCAGCAATTGTTCTATCTGTGTCAAAACCCACGTTCATGTACAGCAAACCAAGCATAGAAGCTGGCTCCCCAGATCATTCACTGCTTGTAATTACCTTTAAAGCAGTGTGAATGAGTTCAGGAAATGCAGAGAATGCAGAGCCAGAATCTGACCTTAATAAAATCGTCTCTGTCCTCCTGACTTAGCAGAAATACCACAGTTACTAATACAGCGTACACTGGAATATTTATGTACGAAGTTAAGAGTTGTGACTGGAACAGTGGGCGTACTTACCTGTTTGTTAGAGGAAGCAACATACCATGCTCCAACAAAATGTTCTTTTTTTTTTTTTTCCTGTAGTGTTTATGCCAAAATTACTTTGCAGGACATCCAGGGTCATCTGCAACGTGTGGTGCAGATCAGAGCAGTTAACTGGTTTTGCCTGTAAGTGTTGCAGTTCGCAGAACTCATGCTTTGTTGTTTGTAGTGTTGGCGTTTTCCATAGGCATTGCTTTGCGCTGTGGTGTCACTTTGGTTTCAGAACAGCCTATGTAGAACATGATTTCTCTCAGAGAGGTGATTGTCATGAAATCTAAGTGTATGGCTTTGCACAGATTCTATCTCAAGCTGGAGATATAAATAGCAGTCTATGAATTTGAAAGGGTGACCCAGATGAGTGCCTGGGCAAAGCAAACCAGGTGAACCTGAGCTGTACACAATAGTATGGTCTCCACATCTCTCAGTTCCTGGCTTCCTTCTCAAATTTGTTTCTTAATGCTTTGCCAGATCTGGGATATTCCAGAATAACTGGAATTACCTGGAGTACTTTACTGAGATTCCTCCTTCCTGCTTCAAGGCAAAGGTAAACTGAAAGTTTTGGAGATAAACTCTACTGACAACAATTGAATCTCTGAAATAAAAGTGAGTGGGAGAAAAGACACCAGTGTAAAAGAATATGTTCATATTAAAATAAACAGCAACTTTTACTTGACTAATAGGCTTTCAGTTTGGAAAGACTGCTGCTTCCTTAGTTGGTTTATTAGAGCAGTCAGCAACTTGCAGCTAAAATGCTTCACCAGTGTGCTAGAAGATCCATTTCAACTCCGTGAGCAACTTTTCAATTGCATGAAAATGATGGATACCTTCATTCTACAGAGCATGTACAAGGGAAGAAGCTAGCATGGTTGAACCGAACAAATGCTTCTTATCATCAATGCTAATTTACTAAGATTGGAAGACAAAAACTTCCATGGCTCATTCTGAATAAAAAATAACTTGCTAGGCTGCAGAACTGTATCAATCACTAATCTTTATTCTGTATTCTTTACTCAGTAGAAAACAAAATATGAAAGTTTGAATATGTTGATTTTTGAATTAAATCCTTCCCTGCACAGCATCCTCTCCCCCAGCCCCCCTCCAGAAAAGCAACTTTTAAATTTTGTATTTCTGACTTGCATTTTCTGGTAGAACTCTTGAGCTTTCTGATTATTATTATTTTGTGTGTGTGTGTACTTTGGAGCGGCAATACAAAAGAAGTAAAATAGCCATGCTTATAGCTAAGCATGCACCACAGACCCATCTACTTCTTTCGTCTGTGGAATTCCAGTATCATTGGAAACGTGAGAAACATTCACGAAGTGAGTTTTCTGGTAAGTGATGTAATACCATCCAATTCCTGATACAGTAAGTGTACCTGACAGGATTCCAATAAAAGCAATCAAAAAATTACCAATTAAAGCACTGCAATTTCCAAGTGCATTTATAGATTTCTCAGTTTCAACACGCAGTAGTGGGACTGGAAGACATTGCAATTGCAGAATTTAAAGCTAAGGTATCTTATGTTTGAAGAACAACAAATGGAAGTGCTCAGAAAAAAATACAGCATTTGTAACATACATGGCAGCTTACAGTAAAATGATCATTGGAAAAAAAAAAATAGGGGTAGAATGCAAAACTGTTTTGAACTTAATTTGCAGAACTGTCAGATTTCAAACCACAAAATGACCCTAGGTGTTAAAATGCCAATAAAACAGGAAAACGTGCAGGTAGGGCAGCTAATGTGCTTTAGTTTTAAAGTACAATTTATTATCAATGCCAAGTCCAGTTCACACTTTGCTCATTTTTTCTTTTCAAACTTGTGCCTCCTGACAATATGGTATGCAAGGATGGAAATTCATTGCGTCATAGCCTAGGAATGAACTTTCTCATCTCCTCCCCAGAGCACTTTGCCTAAGGAGTGATCACATGAAAATCAGTAGGATTTCTCACCAGTTGAGGTATTACTCAGCATGAGCACTGAGGGCAGAGCTAGACTCTAAATTAAATGGACATCCTCATTCTTCTGCCCATTTCCTCTCCTCATGGAGAGAACACACTAATAGCCTCAAACCTGCATACCTGCTACAAATTCTAGTTCTGATATTACTGGAAGGATGAAAAAAATATCTTTAAAACCCACAGAGTCTTTTCCCCATCCCTTACAAAGCCACAATTAAAAACATTTGCAAAAAGGAAAAATCTATTGCCACATCATTAAAAAAAAAAATAAATGGGGAAATGAGATGTAGGACTGGAATATATCTATCATAAAACCACTTACTTCATTAGTCTGCGATCTCTTCATCGTTACTAGTTTCATTCTTGCTAGTAGGATAATATGAACACCATCCTGCACAGCAGTAATGACAAACCGTATGAAGTTTTTATACAGTTCTAAGCTGAGTTTGGCTGTGATTACGTTTGTTGTTGTCTTGGGCATGGAAATGGTTTAGAAAGAAAAGGATCACGGTAGCTATCTAGTAATCCCTCCCTTGTGCTAGGCAGTAACTGAAGTGCTAGCAGAACTGCATGCTACTCTATGAATCTGTTGTGTATTTCTTGCATTTCTAATTACAAAATTACTGAACAATGTGTGAGAAAAATCACCTTTCTTGTATTTGAGTAGTAGCACAGAGAGCTCTATATTGTCCAGGCTTAATGGGTAAACACTGCCTGTTTGGATTTGTCCTCAACTGCATTTTTCTGATGGGAATTGTTTGCAGGACTGAGTTCTTACTCATATCTATCCTGCATTAGTGTGCTTAAAGAATTGTGAAGAAACTGAATCTCATAGGGCGTAGCTACTGGACTAGATGTTTTACAGTACAGATTAGTGGAAATTTGTAGAGATGAGCATTGCTGGATTAGGTGGAAACCACTGACACTTTTCATCAGACTGAAATCTGCTCCCATGATGTTTAAACCCAACAGTGCCAAACCCACTGTAAGATCTGACAAACCGTATTTCTGGTAGAGAGAGGTGAGCTTTGCTCCAGTGCTGGTACTTCTGAGGTTCCTCACCAGGAGCCAAACAAAACACTGATTAACACTTAATATTGCCGACATCAAAGTAAACACATTTGGAAAGCAAAGTCTGTTTAGCAATTTGTTGTCTTTGTAAACTTAGCTGCATTTTTGTTGCTGGACAGAATATACATTTTGAGAGATACTGTGGTTTCTAGAAATAAGTAAAATGTCAGTGTTTTACTTCACAATGCATTGGGGGTTTATTCAGTTGATTAAAGTTTTTCTCATTTACATTTATATCACTTCTGCAGTAACAGCTTAATCATGGCTATATTATCATTATTACAATTTAAACTTATGTTAGAAAAGAATCTCATAAATCTATACTCCTTTCTACCTAATATATCCAGTGATTATAGCTTTACATTTTCTACCTCAGCTACTATAAAACCAGCTCCTATTTTCCAGTTAGTAAGTACTGACTGGGATAACCCTTCTGAGTCAAAAGTGAGCTACCTCATGGATTCTCCTGCCCATAATTATTTTCTCAATGCCAAGAGGTAATACTCCTAATTAAATGGGGCACTTAGCATTTATATTTTTCTGCCTGCAGTGTACAGAGCATTAATAAAGTCAGCACTTTTTTTTTTTACCATGAAGAATCTGGCCTTGCTGCGATATCTAAAAAAGAGCTTCTCTTGTTCAGAAGGGAATGAAGATCTGAACACAAACGATAGGTTTACAGCCTGCTCAGAGGAATGGCATGGACAGGCTGCTTTCCAGGTAATCACATCAGAACAGGCAGTGGTTACTGGCTCCGGTGTTAGGCTCTAGGTATCCTCAGTGCATACATCAGGTGTATATAATGGTTTTCTTTTCATATACAAACGTTTTCAAATAAGAAAACACTAGTTCTGCATCAGTGCAGTGCTTTGAAATGAATGTTCTAACTCAGAATTACTCAGTGAGTCCTGGAAAGCTAGTGATGAAAAACTTGAGTCTCTCTTCTTCATTTTGGCATTTAAGAATGCTCTTTAAATTGTTAGGTACTTAGCCATATAGGCTTGAATATCTCACCTTTGGAGGGATATTGCTACTCCTGAAATCTATAAGGCTTTTCCCACAGGTTTCACTGAAAAGGCTTCTGATTCACAAAGTTGTCAAATCAACAAGAAAAAGGATTAGCATTCACATGCTAATTGCTTACAGCATTTTACTAAAAAGCAGTGAAAAGTAAATGAATGGGTCTTGCAAAAAGAATAGAATAGACAAATAACTGCTAAATGTAGCTAATCTGTAAAAAAAAAAAAAAAAAAAAAAAAAAAGGCTGGAAAAAGTGAAAATAATTACTGATTAACAGTTTCTTTCAGAAATGTTAAATGTTAAGTTAATTTGGAGCTTCCTAGTAAAGCAAGTCATGTAATTGGTGAGGTGTCCTTCTGATTTTCCTTGGATGTCTGGAAATAAAGGCAATAAAGGCACTCTCTACTGAGACAAAAAAAAAGAAAAAAGAAAAAAAAGAAAAAAAAGCCAAATCAGGATCAGACTCCTAACAGGTAGAAGACTCCTCTGTCAACCACTGACATTCAGTAGCATTACTTCACCAGAATTAATCAATGTCGAATTTGTCCAGGAGTTATCTTGGTACTGTATTTCATTTGTATGTCCTCCACACCGAATCTTTTTCTGAAGCATGACATTCACAGGCATGTAAGGAATCGTTGGACCTCAGCTGACTGAAAGACAATATGAATTCTAGTCCGCTCACAAATTCCAAACAGAGCGGGACAATGTTGAGTGTATGCAGATGGTGAGAGGATTTGCCCTGAATATTATGGGATCAGAGAAGCTTTGTGAAGCTGCAGTGAACTTCACAACTAGAAAACATAAAGAACACAACATTTTAATTTGTATAAGATGTCAAAAGACGAATTAATTCCAGACTAGGAATTAACCTAGTATTAGACTAGGCTTGAGTGCCTAGTCTAAAAGATTTATGGTTAATATGATACTATTGCAGAATTGATGAAATGTCGATCATCTAAGGAGCACAATTTAGAATCATGTGCCACACTATTCTTCTGTTAAACCTTTTCTGATGTGTGTTGTAAATATTGCTGTGTAATTACTTACTGTTAGAAGAAAATACTCTGATGAGAGAGTAAACAATATGAGTTCAGAAGTAGGCGAAATGATAAGACTAGTTCATACCTATTGTTTTATTGCCAAACCTAGCTATTCTTGAACAAGTCCGTATTTGGTGCTAGAAAACCTGGAGGGTAGAGCTGTCCTAGAGAAATGAGAAACAGATCCACTTTCTAAAGAGTGATTTTGAGCCAAATTTATGGTATTCTGCTGATGAGCAATTCTTGCACAGGTCTGCTGTCTCCTCAGCTCCTTTGTGATCCTTGTGTTGGCCTTCTGTGATAGTGAACCCCAGAGTACACGTCACTGCAGACTTGTTTTAACTTAGTGTATTTTTGCAGTAGTGAATCTACTACATGAAAAATGGAAGCAGTCTGCAGTGTTACTTCCTCTGGTGGTTGCTTATCTTTTGCTTTTATGCTATCCTCAATAACTGAGGATGGTCAAAGTCTGTGAATTTGTAATAGTCCTGTTTTTTTTTCTTTCTGCGTTCTCATAGGCAGCTTCCTCTAGTAATTATCCATCTTTCACTCCCCTCTTTCTTACTTTATTTTTTCCTTCCCTCAAGCAGAACTAAATCAATACTTAGAGCTGAAATTTATTAATTCACTACAGTATAATTCTCCATTTGTGATATCCTACCAGAGCATGGTAGAAGGCCTTATACTATTGAGACCTTATTATGCTTCAAAATCATCTTTAGAAATCCCTCTGTTGTGTAAAATAGTTAAAACCGAACTGCGGTAAAAACAATCAAAATACTTATTCTACAGTCTCTAAATAAAAAATTGTGGAACTCTTTTTTTTTTTTTTTTTTTAGTCAATTTACTTTTTTACTAGCTTCAATATTCAATAAATTTTACTGGGCATTTTTTAATGAAATCTGTTCAAACATTTGTGTGCATTCCTATGAGAAGTTGAGAATTTTATTTTGCACTAGAAACATGGAAAAACTTATAAGGTGGAATTTTAACTACCTGATAGTATCACACACATTCTGGTACTACTGGAGAAATCATAGAATTGTAGAATGGTTTGGATTGGAAGGGATCCCAAAGACCATCTAGTTCCAACATGCCTGCCATGGGTAGGGCTACCACAAACCAGCTCAGGCTGCCCAGAGCTCCATCCAACCCAGCCTTGAAGGCTTCCAGGGAGGGAGCACCCAAAGCTCTGGGCAGCCTGTGTCAGTGCCTCACTGCCCTCTCAGTGAAGAATTTCTTCTTGACATCTAATCTCTTCTTTTTTATTTTAAATCCATTTCCCTTCTCCTATCACTATCACATTGTGTAAAAAGTTAGTCTTCCTCCTGATAAGAGCCCCTCATGTACTGGAAGGCCGCAATGAAGGCAGAGACTTCTCTTTTCCAGGCTAAACAAACTCAGTTCTGTCAGCCTTTCTTTGTAAGAGAGGTGCTCCAGCCCTTTGATCATCTTTGTGGCCATTCTTTGCACCCACACCAACAGCTCTGCATCTTTTTTGTGCTGGGAGCCTCAGACCTGGATGCGGGGAAAGATGAGGCCTCATGAGGGTAGAGTAGAGGGGGACAATCTCCTCCCTCGTCCTGCTGGCCATCCATCTTTTAATGCAGCCTAGAATTCAGTTGGTCACCTGGGCTGCTAGCATACACTGTTGGATCGCATCAAACTTTTCACCCAGCAGGACCCCGAAGTCCCTCTCTGCAGGGCTGCTCTCAAGAAGTTCTTCTCCCAGTCTGAACACATATCTGGGATTGCCCTGAACAAATTGCATCACCTTGTTCTTGGCCTTGTTGAATCTCATTATGTTCACATGGCCCTGCTTTTCAAGCCTGTCTAGGTCCCTCTAGATGGCTTCCCTTCTTTTGTATTAACTGCACAACTCATCTTTATGTCATTGGCAAGCTTGCTGAGGGTACACTTGATTCCACTGTCTATGTTATCTAAACATGGAGCTGTTGACCACAGCCCTATATCTAACCAATTTCTTATCCACCAGATAGTCCACCCTTCAAGTCCATTTCTTCACAGTTTAGAGATGAAGATGTGGTGTGGGAACATGAAGTGAAAAATAATAGAGCAGTAACTCTCATGAATCGTAGAAAGCTATAATTTTATTGTTGTAATAGGAACCAGAAGCATGTTAATAGTCTATTAGTATTACAGTTCACTTTTTTACTTATTAATATGCAATCTTTTCAAGTTTTATGACAAGAAATGCCAGTCATTTATTTTGATCCAGGAATTGCAACAAATCCATACATTTTTTACAAACTGAGTCTGAGCATCTGAGAAGGAAATGCCTGCTTCTGCGGTTGGAAAATGGGTGTAATGTTTTATACAGAATAAAGTGTAGGCTTTCCTGTTGTGCTGTTAAATTCTTGTCTAAGAAACCCCACAAGCCTATTTTGGCATTAGTACAACCATGAGGGCCTGGTGTAGGAAAAACATTATGCACTTCTCTATTGCTTCTCATTCAGCAGAGTTGTTATATGAAGCACTTCTATTTTGTGACACAGTACTTCTCCTACAGCACTGCAGTATTTTTTTTATTTAGTGTAGTTAGTGTAGCTCGCACAGTCCAAGAAATAATTCTTTAAAATTCAGCACAGCTTGATGTTGTACAGTGAAATTGGTTCCCAGATAGTCTTAAGCACCGTTTGATTTCAGGATTGGTATAGGCCTGCCATTGTATAACATACTTTTAACTACACCTGGAAAGATTTTATGTGTTGATGCTGCCTATTGTGATAGAACTAAAAAACCCCTCAACATTCAACAAGCAGAAAAACAATGAAAACTTACAGTGAGTTATTTTGTTGTTTTTGTGTGTGAAGAGGAACAGAGGATTTTATGTTGAATTAAAATATGTTTGAAGGGCAAAAATATGAAATAGTGCTTCACTGAAGCATTGTTTCCAAGGTCACAGCTTGTTTTTAATGAAACATCTGCAAAAAGGAAATATTTCATCTTTCTGCCTTTCTTTTCTGCAAAAATAAGAAGAAAGTTTTAATTTTCTAAATTATACATTTCAAAATATACATAATGCAAGTGAATAATATATTTTTATTCTTTTTAATAATCTAAAATGAATAGTGACTGATGTACAATTTAAGTGTATGGAAGAAAAATGCATTGTTTCACTGAAGTAATAAATTAGACTATAATGAGATTATTTTTCTTCTTTTATATTTATAGAATAGAAAAAAAGCACCTAGCTATCCTCCGTTTCAGGCTTTTTTAATGTCAATGTAAAAGATATGTATGACATTACTCTTATAATCATAAAAAGAGAGGTGAGGCTATTAAAATGAAATTAGAAACGCTGATGAATAGTATTTGGATAAAATGAGAAACTCTTCTAATGGATTTGTGTAAAATTTTAATGAGTTAAACATTTTATAAAGAGATAGTTCTTTTATAAAGTCAAAAGTTGAAATAAGATAGAATTACATTCATGTACTTGACTTCAAATACTGTATGATGGAATGCATATATATTGTATTTGGTATATTAAAAGAAGCACCATTATCAATTGAGAATGTGATTTCATATGTCATTAAAAGGGTAAAAGGGAAATTGCTTAAACTTTGATTTTAAACATGTGGGTAAGATGATACTGTGATTCAGTGGAGACTCAAAATCATTTAAGAAAAGCAAAGCAATGAATAAATGACCTGACCAATAAAGGAATACACTTTACTGGAAAGTTAAAACCGAACTTTAAATATAGATTAACTATTATAAAACGTAATGCAGTTTAATGTACAAAAAAATATTAATTTTCTTCAATATTGGTTAGCAGTGTACAGATTAATTCTTTTACATTAACAAAACTTTACTGAAGTCTGTGTATATATGCAAATGTAATGCTTCAGGAATGTTAGGAACTAATGAACAAATAGATCCCTTAGAGAACTCAGTATGGAAGGCTACTCATCCATTCTTTCCAGAATAGCAAGTTGATCTACCACTATAGCCTACCAGAAGTGTCCAGCTATTAAGAGAGAGGTGGTCTCACTACTCATAATCTCCAGCAAAAAAAGCATTTACACAGTCTCTCCTCATTGCCACAGCTGAAGATCCTGAATAAGAAGTGTCTTCAATCTGAGATACTTGAATTTCTAAATAAATGTGTAGATACTACCTGAACAAGTTTGGTCAAGACATGATACAGATGCATGTTCTGTCCTCACTGGTAAGTCAGTATCTGTCAGGGAAGAAGGAAAGTAAATTGATTAAGTTCTACCAGCGTGATCTTCAGTTTCAAAATACGTCCATGGTCTTGGGAAAAATACCCATGGTCTATTTATCCTATGATATATCAACGATTGTTTACAAACAAATGCAGAAAAAGGAAGCTTTCTAGTGAATGAGAAGTATACTCTCGATATCTGTATGTTTACAGTGATCATTTGAACAGACAGGAGAGGTTCGTTCAAGTGGAATTCTGTAGTGCTTGGCATACAAAGAACTGAGCAATCGTGATTTCATTGGGAAACAGAGGTATGCAGCTGCCTCACTAAGTCAAAGGATTTGTAAAAATCTGGAATAAGGAATAAAAAACTAGCGATCACACTGTCTTTATATATGGACCAAAGCAACGTACGTGTTACTGACTATGGCTTTTTTTCATCAAAAAGCCTTAATGTCCTCATCTAGGTTACATTTACATTAACTTGATAATATGTTGTGTTTTTTGAAGGCTAAGTACATCTAAATGTTTATAAATACATCCATATAAATGTATATTCTGACAGGTACCTCAGCTTGAGATTTGTACTTTATAAATGCAGGGCTAGAAAGTAATACTAACTTTTTGTTCATACTGTGATGAAAGCTAAGCATATCACTAATGTTTCTGTCATGGATTAAGACATTGTTATCACCATAAGATAGAATCTGTTGTAATAAAATTTAGCACACCCTATATGTGGGCAGAAGCTAAGGTGAAATGCAATTGAAGATGTATGCTATGTCTGGTACCAGCTGTGCATACAAAGGAACCTGCTGCACAAAAAAGACTTAGTAAGAGTTTTATGGGTGTGTTAGACTGTATCCTGTGCATAGGACTGAAGAGATGGGCTTTGCTATTTTTGTCTGCTCCAATACTTATTCTTTAGAATTGGAGCACAACAACAACTAGGCACTCAGTATTTTGTCTAATAGGTTTCGATGAATACTCTATCCACTACATAATTCCAGAAAGGTGATTCTTCATTAACCCCCATGTACAATATATTCTGTTTTTCAATTTGTCTTTTGTTTTTAAAGTTCTTCCAAATGAAAGTATCCCACACAGATCATAATCAGTTCCATTTGGATAAGAGACAGGAGAACCCCAGTATTATTTTTCTCTCTTGTATGACATTTTTTAGCTCCTGTAAGTTTCAGAGTATAGGCAGTCCTCTTAGAATCACTTTGCTCAAAGAAACACCTTCACTATGAGGACATGGAGCCAGTATATGCATTAGGTATTCTCTTCTGTAGTTACTGAGTGTGCAGTGGGAAAAGAGTCCTTGTGACTGGGACAGGACCATGTTAAGAGCCATGTTTAGTTTCCAGCTAGATATTCATTTCCCGTGTGGTCCCTACCTGGCTTCCGTGTCACTGTGTGTTTCCTGGTGGGTAAAATAGGATTATGCTTCATTTCTCTCTCTCTCTCTCTTTCTTTTTTTTTCTTTATATTACTCTTACTTAAATGCTTTTGCCTCTTGCAGTATGATGGTTCGGTGTGTAGGATATTGAGCTGTTAGGAAGAGCAGCATGATAGTTTTTGCCCTAGACCATCAGAACTAAATTCTTAAGTACGTATTTGCTGTGTTGGGTCCAGATTTTATAACATTATTCATTATAGGAGGCCTTCAAGAGTCACACATCTTAAAATACTCAACTGTGCCTGACTTTATGCCATTGTTATTGGTGTTGACAATATCTTTTTATGGCATAATATATTTTTTTTCATTTTTACTGGTAATATGTAGATGTCATAGTGAGGGCCTTCCACAGTATTCTAGCATTTGCCTTGCTGAGCAAAGTAATTATAATGTAGTATAGCAGTAAAAAACTTCACATAGCTTAGCAAGTTCATTGGAGAAATAATTTCTTAGTGAATGGGCAGATGGAAGGAAAGACTGGAAAAAATTATTGGGAGGACAAACATAATTAAAGAAAAATGTGAGGAGATAAGTTGAAACATGTCGAAAAGAGATTAATTCCTCTTTAGCTACAGCTAACTTTTTTTTCTCTAACCCTCCATCCTCCCTTCTTATTTTCCCACCTCCTCAGTTTATTCCTCATTTCTCTTCTACTCTGTGACCTTTAATTTTTTCCATGTTCCCTTATCAATTGAGATTCTCAGTGCAGAATCTTTCTAGCATTTAAGAAAAAGAACGCATATTTTGAAACCAGTATTGCTAAATTGCACTTTCCCCCTCACACCTCTTGTGCTGCCTTTCTTTATCAAAGCCAAATCCTTCTGGAATGTGCTCAGAAGCAAAGAATAACTGAGGGATACTTCTGAAAATTGCTTCAAGTTAGTAGGAAACTAGGTGAAGAAAGACATTAGAAACAGTATCAGGAGGAAGGTTTAAGAAGGGCAAAAGCTGACACATCAGACTGCAGAACAGCAGACCATGCCCACATGACTTTTCCACTACTCCAAACAGCTAAGTGCACCAGGGAAGGGCTTTTCACACGTAGTTAAGTTCAGATGCTATTGGAGACAAGCAGAAATGCTTATCTATTCCAGCATAAAATTTCCAATGTCCCATGAAGGGGTGCCGTGAAAAGACATACTCCGTTGTCTCTTCTGCTGGTTGCTGGCTGTTTAAAATCAAGAAAAGCTTTCAACCTGTCCCTGAATGCTGATCAGGATGTGAGTCCAGATCACCAGGATCCTAACCCTGCCCTCCCTGACAGTGCCAGAAAAAAAACGGAAGTTTTACCCAAAACCGTGTTGATCCCAAGTTTGTGACTGTAGCCAAAATACACACTGACGAGATAATAAATGATCGAATGATCTGTCTCAGGGGTGCAAACCAGAACATTTAACTGGCTATCTGAGAAACGTGGTCATTGTAGTGAAGTAGGTAAGTACAGAAGAGTAAATGTTGATTGAGTAAGATGCTACATAAATACTATGACCTCACAGCTTTATTCCTATCAGTGCAAGAGGTTTTTTTTTTCTGTACCAGTAAGACAGATGAAATCAGCAGGTTTACTCCAGACATAAGGTGCAATTGAAGTTAGTGATCCAGGGCCAGATTTTGTGAACAATATGGCTTTCATTCAATTGCTGTTTTTACACCATCATAAATCTATTGTTTCCTCTGCGTTACCAAAATAAGTGAGATGAAATCCGTCTTTCCTACTTCCTGATATATGTTAAAAATTATTTCCTTTAATGTCACAGAAAGTTAAAACTCTGTAAGTTTTAATTAGATTCTATTCCACTGCTTTTTAAGGCATTACTATGCCTGGAATTAGAAGTCAGCAAGAAGAGCAGCATTTTGCAGAGAACAGAAAAATCTGTTTGTGCCCTGAGTGCTTTCATCAATACGAATCAGAAATACAAGCGGTGAAAGAATACTATCAGACTACTTCTCCATGTAAAAAAACAGTATAATTACTACATGAATTTTTGTATACTTTTGTATATTAGACATTGCAATGCAAGTACTGTTTTTGTAAATGCCTTGCTGTAATAGGATTTTGAAGATAGAGAACCTGTTCTCGAAGAGGATTTATGGCTGCGTCTCCAGAGTTAGTAGATAGATTTTGAATGCTCACCCTAAGAAACAATTTGATTTCCTCTAAACCAATACACTAAATTATCAAAAAACACTTTGTAACATTGATTTTGAACTTATTTTAAAGAAGCACTTAGCTATGCTCTGGCTATTGAATTTCTGAGTGTAACACAGCGGTGAGAGAGTATCTCATGAGCACATGGTATTATCTCACCTTGTGACAGCAATTGAAACAACATACAGCGACAAGGAATAGTATAGATAAATAGAGATAAGTGGAAACGAACATCAGGAACCAGAGTAAATCATGCAGAGGTGTCCCTTCCATGGAGAGTTTTTCAGCTGACAGTATAAAAACAGTCCTCTCAAGCTCAGGATTACTGCTTTCTTCTATACAGACAACTTCTGATGGTTTCATGCTTTTTCCCCCATCTGCCCTTCCTACCTGCATAAAAGTCCTTCTATGATTTAAAAAAGTATGCATGTATGTATGTATTTATTTATTTTAGTGAGAAGGGACCATCATGGCAATTGCCAGGAGTCCACTAAGAAAAAGTAAGAAGTGGTTCCAGTCTTCTCCTTTGCCCTCTCTCTGGTGATCTGCCATAGAACCCAAGGGAATGGCAAGGAGTTGCTACAGGATAGGTTGAGATTGGATATCAGGAAAAGATTCTTCACCAGAGGGTGGTCAGGCACTGCAACTGCCTCCCCAGGTATGTGGTAGTGGAGCCAAGCTTGCTGGAGTTGAAGAAACATCTGGACAATACTCTTAGACATATGGTCTGATTTTTGGGTTCTTCTGTGTGAAGACAGAGGTTGAATATGGTGATCCTAATGGGTCGTTTTCAGCATGGGATATTCTATGATTCTATGAAAGCCTAAGCCTAGTGTTTGTGAGGGCTTTACTGGACACATCTCACCTTCCAATCCGAAATTGTACACAGATGGACTGTAAGGACATTTTAAATTGGTATAAGATTTGAGAAGGCCTTTCAGTTCAGCCAAGCCAGGTACTGCTCCAGCATGCTGCGCTTCTAGAAATGACCAGAGCATGTGTGTCTGTGTGTGTGACATTCTGCAGCCAAATCTCACACACTTCTGCACTGATGATTTGGCCCACTGTGCTGGTCCTGACACTATTTAGGGAGTGCTGCACTTAATGCATGTGTGCTGCCCACATGTTCTCAACTTTGCAGTAAATTCATTGCCTCTGCTCATGTCCCCTTTCCATTCCCCCTGCACTTTGGATTCATGTCATGAATGAAGAACACATTCCCGTATCTGAAATTTCCTGGGGATGTGGGATTTGCTGTGCTCAAAGCAGGCAGTACATGCAAGCATACTTCAGACTGGGAATTATGGGTAGAAGTACATGAGCCCAGACATATTCCTCTCCTTTTGCTGTGGTGCCTTGTAAATCGGAGACCTACTTGCTTACCACATTGTCTGAAACTGACCCCTTCGTCTTCCAAATTTTCCAGTAAGTTCAGTCTTCTTAGTTTTGCTTTTAGTAATTCAGGTTATCTATTGCTCAGCTACTTAGAGGAAGGCTCTGGCTAGCTGACTCCCTAGCAAGTGAGCTTGAAGAAATTAATATTCCTTGTTTCATCTATTTAGGAGCAGCAATAGGATCCTGCTATCAAAGTTTTCTTTAATTACTAGTTACGAGAACAGTCTGATAAAGCCCAGAAATATGTTGGATATTCATGGGTAATGTTTCTTTTTTTTTTCCCAGAAATGAGCTTTGATTTCTGAATACAGAGTGAAGAGGCAAGGCGACAAATGGAATAGATAATTTTGTTTGCTGCTAATAATTTATCAGCCCTAATCAGGGTGAAACATATCCATTAAAATGTATGCGGAAATGTGATGATAGTATTAGGAGTGCCTCACTATTGTTAATTCATGCAGTACTCAGTGTAATAGCACTAATCATAATTAACTCCTCTGGTATTAATATGGTTGTCATACAATATGTACAGTATTTGCATGAGAATTCCACTCTAGATTCTCATTAATTAGAACACCATAAAAATGTCAGTGCTTTAATTTGCCTTATGTTAAATGCTATAAGGCTTCCAATTTTTCCTCTTAGAATTTATCAAAATACTGCTGCTACATGAATTTTAGCCAGAAATAATAGTTTGTAACCACCTATTTATCAACTTACTTATTACTTTAATATTTAAAGCTCTTTCATTTTTCAGAGGATTGCGTTTGCTAATGGACAGAGAAGGAACGTTAGCTTAATATAGTGATGTCTGAGGTTTTATTAGGCCAAATGTCATCAATTTTCTGAATAGGGTTCTCTACCATTCTTCACAAAAAAAGCATTCATTTCTGCTTTCAGAGCTTCCTCCACCAGGGACAGTGGCTCCCTGAGGGACCAACAGTGGTGGATGCTTCCCAGGGTCCATCAGGGTCCCACCACCCCAGCCAAAGGTAGGCAACCAGGGGTACTGGGCATCAGGTTCCTCCTAGGGGATGGAAATGGGCTAAGGCTGGGATGTGGACTCATGGCTAACAGGGTGGGATCAGGTCTCATGAGGAAAACCTGAGTCAGGCACAGCACAGGGATGGCTGGGCAGGGCCATGGTGATGGGCTGGGGTTCAGGCCAGGCCTGGATGTTCGCCTTTGGGTCAGGATCTTGGGGTGTGTCAATGGGGCCCATGGCTGGCACCAACACAGCTCTGGCACAACAGAAGGTGTAAGCATCAACATGGATAAGGGGTGGAGGTTTCAGCTAAAAGCAGTGCTGTGGGCCTGAGATCTCCCAGCAGTGCTGTCAGAGCCACCAGGAGCAAGAGGCAGCCCTGGCTGCATTGTCCTCAGATTGGCCCTGATCTCTGGCAGCCCAACCTGCAGGAGTAAACATGGTCTGAGGCCTTTACCCAGGTGTTTTTGGAAGTGAAGTAAAAAAGCAATTGGCTGTTGTATCAGTGGCTTTAGTGCGCTGTTCAACTACGCCTCTGCAGAAAGTTATTATGAACTCTCTGAAGGTCTTTTCACTGCCTCCTGGTTTCTCCCAAGCCTACATCTTGCCATATAGCTTTAATGAAGTTGGCTTTCAGTTGGCTTATGGAAATCTATCATCAGAGCAACGACAATGAGAAATTCTGGATTTTCTTAATCCTTGGTAGTAGCAAAAACTGGTGGCTACAGAATGAAAATGATGCTATTCACAAGTTTACACATGCTTTGGATATGATCAAAGCAGCATGGAGAATGAGTGGTTGTGTGCTTTTTATGTTCACATCAGTGTCCATCAGACATTCTGTTCAGCTATGAATAGCATACGGGTCTGACACAATGTACTTCTCTGAAAGTCTTCTAGGCGTACAAAGAAGCTCTGATTCAGCTCTTGTCCACAGGAGTTTTGCTGTTAGATTGAATAAAGCATGATGCTACTCACTGCCTTTGGCTATGGCAGCATGAGCAAATGACAAATGGAATGAAGTAGTCCAAGAGTAGTAGCACTTTGGTATCTAAAGAGTAAATCCATATTTTGCATTGCCTCACTTGTTAGAAACATTGAGCCTTGGTCAGCTGGAGGCTTGCCCTCTTACAGGGGTCACATTTAGTTTCCTTGTTCTTGTATTTGTAGCTCTTTGACAGCTGAAGAAGACAGTGAGGTTTCATGGAGGGTGACTAAGAGATGCAAAGTGTCCTTGTGCCTTAATGTTGTCTTTGGTGACATTAAGATTTATAATGTGATTCCCTCTCTGGAGTAATTTAGTTTATTCTGCTCACTGCATAGAGACCTTAACTATAGGAAATACCAGGGTAGATGGTGTGAATGTGGTGTTAAAACAATGATCTTGCTGGTGTATGTAGGGAAGGCTGTGCAAGTATGATCCTAGTATGGCACATCTGAAAATTAGTTTGTGGGCTGCTAAACGAGTTGAAGTGGTAAGAGTCAATGTTAGTCAATGTTAGTGTTCCTACATTTAAAGCCTGTGACAAGGATAGCTTGTTATTCAGGACTTTAAAAAGTTATTAGTTGAATCTTAATTCCTCAGCCCAAATGCAAGTTTCTTAAAAAATCTCAAGGCATAGCAGAAATGCAAAGTCAGGGCTTGAACCAGGGCTTGAGCACCTGATGGGAAGGCAGGGCCAACCCAGGGGGGCTCAGGTCCTGTTGTGCTGTTTTAATAGATACGACACTTCTCGCTGTAGAAGCGTGTAAATTGTACATGAGTCTAGCAGCTCTTTATTTTCAGACTGAACAATTCAGGATCTGCAAACCATCACAGGGTTAATTAAAATTCATGTTTCTTTTATTTTCATGCTGCCTCATTTATATTCAGAGCATGTCCTAGGCAGGTTTATTTTGATAGATTGTTATCCACAATAAATTGAAATACCTTTCACAGTGCTTCCTGTAAGATAAGAAAAAATTACTCTAGTTATATTCGTAAATCCTAGGTGAATACACCAGTAGATTGATTTGTGCTGTAGGTTTCCACCTTAATTTAAGCATGCTGAAATGAGCCTGAAGCTTAATCATTTTTATCAGCTCTCTAAGAAAATATTGGAAATTATTAATTGATCATGCATATTTAAATATTTATACAGCAGTAAAATAATCATTCTTATCACTGATACGCACTGTGGTCCAACATCCATCCATCAGTTCAGGCATTTGCTATTCTCTTTGTTTTCTTTTCCCACAGGGCAGTTTGTGACATGATTGTAGTATGTCTGTGGTATAGTATTATACAAAGAATACTGTTTTGATGCCAGTGCTATTAAAGTAGCTGTATATTTGCGTTGACACTTCTGTCAGACCAAAGGGCTGAATGAATGGCAGGTCCCACAAAAAGGTCCCACGTCTAGTACAATGAAATGTGAAAGAGATCTAGTGGACCTTGTCCAAAAAAGAATTATCTTTCTGAATATGGAGAAATGTACAGGAGAAAATCTTAGAGTCACAGCACCCTTAGAGTTGGAAGGGATCTCTGAAGGCCATCCAATCCAACTCTCCTGCAATGAACAGGGGCACCACAGCTAGATCAAATTGCCCAGGATCGATCTAGCCCCACCCTGAAGGTCTCCAGGGATGGGGCATGAACCATATCGCTGGGCAACCTGTTCCAATGCCTCACTACCTTCCCCGTAAAAGATCTTTTTCCTTGTATCTAACCTAAGTCCACCCCTCGTTGCGCTTGAAACTGTTTCCCCTTGTTCTATCACTGCAGACCCTGATAAAGAATCTGATCTTGATATCATTTGATGAGCCACCATTATTCCTATCCAATTAGGTTCTTGTGGTGTTTTTTCCTTAAGAAGTTACAGTTCGCAAAGGCAAAAAGAAATAAAAAGGTAAGAAAAGGAAAAAAAATGTAGCCAGAACTTAAATATATATTTAAATATACAAAATCTTTTTGTTCTTTTTATGTATTCTTTTATACAAGATGCATTTTTGCATGCTTCAGGGAGATTTGTTTTAGGGGGCAACAGAAAATGTGAGAATCAGCTGTGCTTATCCTATCCTATGATTACTTGATATTGCGGAGGCATAAATATAACCAATCACTGGCATCTGAATTCCAAGCAAAAGTTGATAAAATGTCTTCCCCTAGTGTGAAAAGCTCCTCAGGGACTGATAGCAATCTGATCTGGTCTAGGTCACCTAAGATATGAATAGACTCCTAGAAGGTCCCTTCTCCCTCTGAAGGCTATCGGAGTTCCCAAACAGTTGTCCCAACATGGAGGTATTTAAGTATCTGATGAAGTGACGTGTGACTGGGCCTACATCTGCAGAACCTAAAGATAACTTTTAAAGACTTGTAAAAAATTTTTAAAGCTTATGAAGGATAGACCATTCTAGTGGCTGGTGAGCCAGATAAGGAGTCAGGTCAAGACATGGCCAGACCAAATTCTTCTCCCTTGCTGGGTGAAATCTGAACAACTCTTTTTTTCCCTCAGGTCTTCCTCAAAGAATTGTCTCTTCTCAACTCTGTACAGTATCTAGCACAATGCGATTTGAAGCATGAGGTAGACTTTTGTATGCTGTCATAGAAACACTAATAATCTCACATTTAGAGTTCCTTTTATTTGCAAAAGTGTTGTATTTTGAAGCTCTCTTCTCTCTGCAGTGGGGAGGAAGGGCCATGCAATTTTTACATGCTCCCTTGTCAAGGAGCTTGTAACACATAACTTGGAGAAAGCTGAAATGCTGGAAGAGTTTGTAAGAGTCCTGACAGAAAAATGATGTATTGAGAATTCTTCCTATTGTTTTTACTGGCAGCCAACTTACGTTGATTTGTGAAAACTCTGTTTTCTGAATTGGAATAAGGCTAGTGATCGGCAGAGATTGGCCAATTGCTTAAAATCTCTGTCAGTAAGGAAGAGGCCCTTTGATATCTAATGCTGAGCAGGGATTTTCGTATTTTGAGAGTCAGAAGTGTGAAACTTGAAAGCATGGCTTGTATTCAAAGACGTGTTTCTCACAGTGTGACACATTTTTATATTCTGTACTCTAATGTGTTTTCTGAGTTCCTATCTGCTTGGAGCTATTGCTGAGAAGACAGTGTTTTGCTGCTGCAGAGCTCATGTAGTGGCAGAAGGGCAAAATATACTGTACTTTGCCTTTTGCAATGTCAGTGCAACTATAACAAAGCCCAGAAATACACAGTTAACTAAACTTGTTTTGTCTTCCTTTTTTCTGTTCTCTGATAAAATGAAATGATCTTGGCTGCCTATCGGATTCCTACTTGCCTATTTGAATTCCACAGTGATCAGATCTGATGGGGTAGATACTTAGAGAAAGTTGCATAACTGAGATACTGTATTTCCTTCCTGATGCTGTTTGCAGTTTTTGAAGAGATGCTACCAAGTTTGGTAGGCCTGACTCAATGTTTTTATATAGTTTTCCCATTTATAAGTTTTATACAGTCTTTTATGTACTTGTTTCATTGTGTTCTCAAACCCAAAGGTGGGCTAGTGAGACTGATGGTTTATTTATTTCTTTCCTATCAGCAGGCCTAAAGGAGATATAACATCTGCCCACCAGCCTTGCCTATATTCTTAAAGTGTCATGGATAAATGGCAAATCTTGCCAGATTTTTTTTGCCATTAAAAATTGCTGGGAGTACTAAAAAATATTTATGGTGTGATCTATGTCTTATGTACTGCTCTTGTTGTCAGTTTTTAAAAGTATTTGTGTCTATCTGCTTGGACACATCTAAATAATTTACTCAGCTGAAACAGACAATTTTTAGTAAGAGCGAAGTTGGTAGATAGCATTTGAGTATTTCACAATGTAGCTATTAAAATATATTGTGAACCTTTTACTCTTTTGAGTACTTCAAAGCTTGGTTGTCTGTATCCTCACTACCCTTTCTTTTCTGAGATAACCATATTTTGATATTTCTGGTATACTTAAGATCATGAGGTAGGAAGCAGGATCTTCTTCAAGCTCCTTTCTGGTGTGGTCTGCTTTTATAGGTGTCTTCTGCAGAGCTCTGTGTACTAAAGCCATACTTTGCTTTTTCTTTTTTTTTTTGCTGTGAGAAGGCGAGAACACTGCTGGAGATAGAGACAGCGTCATGTTAGTAATTGCACCTCTGTGTAGTGAAATCCTCCTGCAGTGTTGTCTGTGGAGTTGGCCACCAACATCCAACAGCAAGTATGGAACAAAGGATTTTAAGAGAAGGACTGCAGTACTGCTATACAAATAGGCCTGGAAAATACAAGCTGAGTAGTGATATGGTAACAATCTATAGAGATGTAGATTGCTCCGAAAGTGAAGCCTTCACTTTATTTCCACGATTATCTATGCATTTTCACCAGCAATGACCAAAAACTTCCATGCAACACTTAAAAAACAACAACAACAAAAAAACCTAACAAAACAACAACAACATAACTGCACCAGTCAAGGTGACCCTCTGTTTCACAGCAACATTGCTAGGAAAATGTTGCCTATGCAGACCACCTTTCATTGGCACAAACAGATTGTCAGAAGGTGCCAAATCTGGATTATTTGGTGGATTTGGTAGGACAGTCCAGCCAAGATCAGCAATGGCCTCCTCAGTTTTCGAACTGGTATGGGATTCTGGTGTTGTCGTGTTGCATGAGAAAGGTTGCTGTCTTCTCTGGTCTGACTCTGGAAATTCAAGCCTTCACAATGTGGCAGTCAGAGTTGATGGTTTGTTCTGGTTCCAGGAAAACCATAAGAATCACCCCTTTCCTATCCCAAAAGACACTTCACATCACTTTACCTGCTGAGGCCTGCGTCTTGAACTTCTTTGATGGGGAGTTCACATGTTGCCACTCCATGGACTGCTGTTTTGACTCCAGCTTGTAGTAGTGATGCCACATTTCATCACTGGTAATGATGTGATCTAGGAAACTGTCACCTTCAGCATAGTATAAGTTCAGTATGTCCTGAAAACCTTGTATATGGTGTTCTTTTTCTTCCTGTGTGAGCATTTGTGGGACCTACCTGCTACGAACTTTGAGATATTCCAGTATTGCTATCTTTGTTTCCAGCACGTTGAAGCTGATGTTCATCTCTGTACACAGTTCCTTGGTCGTAATCCACAGGTTTGCATGGATGAGCTGATCAAGACACTCTTCATTTAGTGGTATGAAAGCTGTGCATGTCCATTCAGAACATGGCTTGTTTTTCACATCGCTGACACCGCTGTTGAAACTGGTCATCCACAACTTCGCTATACTCACATCCACTCTTTGGTCTCCATAAATATTCAGCAAGCATCAATGAATGTCAGTGGGTGCAATTTTTTCCATATGGAGGAATTGTGACACCTTTTCTTCATACACACTTCCATATCAGGTGCCATTCTGTCAGACTGGTCCTCGTCTGCCATCTGCCACAGGGCAACAGCATGTAACAATATTGGTGGGAAGATTCCACCTCTACTGTCATACCACCAACATCCACTTCTGATATTGTGGACCGGCATACTAAAATAGGAGGCGTTTCATTCAGAGCAGCCTTTAGGCAGTTCCTGGTAGCAGCTGTAAGGGAAAGTAAGTGTCATCATGTAGAAAAGGAAGTAATCATCCCTTTTCTAGAGCAAGAATGGAAGGGTAAGATTTTAAAACAGTTTATCATGTAGAAATAAAAAGAAGAGTGCTTTCTCTACAGACCTGGTCCTATGGGCTAGAGACCATGACTTGGGAGCATTCATTTGAAGATCTTCTCTTGGGAAAGTTTGAGAACCTAGATGAAATCCTGATCATACTGAAATTAGTCAGAATTTTTGGCACTGACATCAATAAGGCTAATATTTCATCTCTTTTATTTTACAATGGTTCTATGATCATAAAGTGCAAGATACGTATGTTTTACTATGGCTGCATATGAAAGCAGGTCTAGAGGGTTATGAATAAACCTTTTGTAAAAAAAAAAAGTGTATGTTTTATTGGTTAATATGCTTCAGGATTTGTTGGGGGGATATGAGCTAAAGGAATAAATTATTAAGAGACTACTGGCACTGGGATACTGCAAGTGGAAAAATATGTATAGTTAGGACCAGATGTTAAACTGAAGTTTCAAAATTAATATTCTGTATGTAGGATGGTTATGGGAGCTGAAAGGCTTAAGCAAAATGCGAACCTTCCAGAGGAGATGAAGAACTCAGGCCTTAACAACTGAAAACTGGAAACTTCTCCTAGGGAATGCTTTCAAACTGTGAAATGGAGATAAGAGCATTCCTTTTATTCTCTCTTTTCTTTTATTCTTTCTTTTTCTGTTTTGTTTTTATTCTTTATTCTTTCTTTTTCTGTTCAGGCCAAAGACTGGTGGTAATTTATTTATGCAGACTTTATTATGAAGAGCTGTTTGTGGGAACTTAGAGTGCAAGAATTCACTGATACTAACCAAGACAGAACTTCCATTTTAACGTATTTCCTAAAGAAAAACGGAACTGAAGTTTTGAAGTACAGTAAGTCAGATGTTTCTCAGCGTCTTACTGTGCTTCATACAATATTTTAATGAAACAATAGTGTATTTCTGATCACAGTGCAGAAACCACAGGAAAAAAAAAAGTAATTTCTGTTGTTACAGGAACAAAGGTGTAGTAAACTGTTTAAGTTCAGCTGTTTTGAAACAGAACTGGCTTCTTTCATGGATGGTGCCTGCATGAGTTACTAATTTGGCCCCTGGATGGTCTACTGCTTGAAATATAGACTTCCCTCATGATGGTGTTTTTGTTTGTCTTCTTTCCATCATTTCTTCCCTAGTATTTCCCTTGTTTCCTTTGTTTCTGATTTCTTTTTAATTCCACATTCATTTCTGTATTTTCATTCCGTACTAGTGTTGCAAACATCTGAGATTCAGTTCAAATAAATGCATGTGCTCTATGTGGACATTATGGTTATCTATCTCTCTCTCATGCAAATGGACACTGACACAGAATGAGAGAAAGGTGTATCTAAAATTCCAATTCTTTACTTCAGAAATTTTCAATAATTCAAACTGAAATACCTGCTTCAGATCTTTACAGCATTATCCATTATAGAGGATCACCGAGTGACAGATTGGCTTAGGTTGGAAGGGACCTTGAAGACCATCTATTTCTGAACCCCTGCTGTGGGCAGGGCTGTCACCCACCAGCTCAGGCTGCCCAGGGCCCCATCCAACCTGGTCTTGAGCAGCTTCTCTGGGCAGCAGTGCCAGGGCCTCACCACTCTCACTGTGAAGAATTTCTGCCTAATGTGTAATATAAATCTCCCCTCTTTTAGTTTTAAACCATTTCCCCTGCGATAATAATCCTTGATAAAGCATAATATAAATTCTTGATAAAGCACTCCTTGATAAAGCATAATATAAAGCGCTTACTGCTGCACCAGTGCTAATACATATAAATACAAATCCAGTAGTGCCCATTAAAAATAATTCCTTTCACAAAGTTATGTATCAACTATGTACTGCCCTAGGGTCAGCCAATTAAAGGTTTTCTGATTATGTAATTCTCCTAACTTAATATCTTCATCTGATGATTATGACTTAAGTACTCATTTCTGTACTCATGCAGACACCTCCAGCTCCTTAGCTTGATAGTACTCCTTGATCTGCCATATTAAAAGTGCTTGATTTCTGATTATATCAGAGTTTGAAAGTTGATTGTTATTTTCCCTGTCTCCCATTCAGAGCACCTAAATGAAGTGGTCAGAATGTTAAAACTGTGTATCAGTTAGAAGCTCAGTAAGGATGACACTTTTTTGAAGAGGGAAAGAGTCTTTTTCTCTTTAATTAGGATGGCAACTCTCTTTTCCTCAAATGTCAACACCTAACATTGTGAAGAGACCAAAAATAATTGGGCTACTATACAGTAAATAACTATTCGCAATATTACGGTTTTACAGAGCAAGAAATACTTTGCTTGTGCTTCACTTGGCTTTTGCTTTATGAGACAATAAAGTCCTGGCAAATAAATGCCAAGACCTCATCCCAAGGGAGTGGTGATGCTTCTCTGAAGACTTCTGCAGGGATTGTTTATTACCTCATAAACTCAAAGCCAAATGAAGTTGTTATAATGTTACTTTGCATATAAATTATGCCTCCCCTGCCTATCTGCAGTTATGCATACTTCTTCCTGCCTGTATTTCTTTCCCTTCTGTCTATTCTTCTCTACAGTTCTAGCTACAGATGTTTTGCTTGGTGAGACTACTAGACCCCAGATATATGGGAAATGTCACTGCTGCTAAGTATACATGTTTACAAGTCAGAACTCAGGCACCAAAATCCTAAGGTGGAAATAGAAATCAGCTATGCTGCACATACCTTCTGGGATGTGAGTTGATTTGCTATACCTATGACATGCTTGTAAGTTTTCCTCTCAAGATGTGTGAGCTAACAAATAGCCCATATGGAAAAACAGAAATGGAGATTCTAACTTAATCAAGTACTTTTAGGGGCTCAGGCTTCAAGTGCAGTGTGAGAGTTGGTAGCGCTGAATGTGTGTTCTTCATTTCTTAGAAAGGAAAACGTCAACCGTGGGTGATCACCGAAACGAATGTCAGCCTTACTGCAAAGCTGTCTGTAAGGAAGCTAGAAACAAAGTTGCTGAGTGAATGTAATAGGCCATACAGGAGCAGATGGATTCTCCTGTCTGAATGTTGCAAAACCACACAGAGCTCTCCCTGTCACTGTTAACCCTCTTCAAAAATGCAAGAAACAAAGAAGGAGACACAGTTATTCCAGGCAGCCCACAGCTGTAATAAGATATGAAATCTGTAATGGTTTTATGATTTTTTGTTACTGGTATTCTGCATTATAACATCATGTAGTGCACTGGGAGTTAAAGTGTTAATGCTCCAGTTCCGGGTACCTGTCCGGAAGAGAAGAACTACATTCCCCAGAGGGCTTTGCAGTCAGAGAGGAGATAGAACTCCTGGCAAGGTCACCTGATGAGGCTCTTCTCTTCTTCACTCCTCTCCTTTGCCTCTCCTTGCTGCTGCCCATCCCGACTGCGCGCATCACTTCAGTATTACTGTAAGGCCTACAGCTTTCAGATACTCTCTCATTGTAATGGATTTATTAGCTTCAATTCTAATTATATTGTATTATAGTGTGTTATCTTGCATTCTGATACCAAATTTAGTAAATTAATTTGTTTCTCCTCAGATCATTGCCACTGTTTTTAATTATTTTGGGGTCCCCTGTTTCCTTTTTCTGGAGGTGCAGATTTTGCAAAATCACTCTGCCCCACTAGTCATGGAACCGGGCTGAACCAGCCCGTAAACCGTTGACAAGATCATAGGATAATTCAGGCTGGAGTTCTGTAGTTCAACACTCTACTCAAGACCAGGTCAGAGCAGGATGCTCAGTTGGGTTTTGAAAATCTCCAAGGATGCGCACTGCACAGCCTTGTGAGGCAGCTTGTCCTAGAGTCTGGGTGCCAGAGTGAAAAGATTTTCCCTGTTATCTACTTTGAGCCCCTCTTCTTTCAATTGTCTCTCATCCTTCTACCGTACATGTCCAGACATTGTCTCAGCTTCAATATCTCAGAGGTACTGAAGGGTCAATACTGAGAGAAGACAGAGCAGAGGGAAATGTAAGAGCATTTCTGATTATTATTATTACTTTTTTAACCCCTCAGGGCTGCAAAGCTCTGAAATCCAATGCCAGACTGATTTAAAACTACTGGGAATATCTTGTTGTGTGGGAACTGTGGAGTCATGGCCTGAACCACTGGTTGAGCACCTGGGTAAAGGGCCGGGTCAGCCCTGGGAGCACAGGTGAAGGCAATTCAGCTGTGTGACCGGAAGGGATGAAGCCTGGCTGCACTGCTCTTAGAACTCATTTAAGGGCTGACTGCCACTGGGGAAAGGTTTCTTCCTGGAGTTCCCTCCTTGGTGGATCTTTCCCCTGTGAACATAGAATCCTCTGATATGGGTGAGCAGTCTTCTTCCCTTCCTTTATAGCACCTCTCTATTGTGCCACAATATCCTTTGGAGATTAGAAGCATTTATTTATCCATTTATGCCAGCTTATTCTTAAACCTGTTCTGGTCAATAGACTGTAATTATATTAGTGCTATTTATGAAGGTTTCATTGCCAGGGCTCTTACTAATTGTGGAGTATAGGCCTTCATGTTTTGTTAACAAACTCACTGAGAGGAGATGAAACGCAAATACTTTTGTTCCCTTTGTTACTACCCAGCTCTCCCTGGTCACCTGTAAATACTATCATAGTTACAATTAAGATTCAATGCTTATTTTCTGTGTAGATGACTGTATGTGGTAAATGCTGAAAAAGTAGGTGTTATTTTATAAATATTACAAGTTGATTCATTTTTTTATCGTGTTTATGTTGAACTGCTAGTATAGCACAATGAGGCTTGGCAAAGGACATTTTGCAGGAGGAGCCCTCCTGCCCTAGTTTCCCTGTGTTTGTATCAGCTGAGCCTGACTAAGCATTAGGTGAAATGGGTCTATAACCTGCATGCTACTACTCCTTAATTATCTTTGTTGAGATTAAATAAAGCTGTGTTTGAAAAGGGGCTGAAGGGAGCTTTGCTGAGTAAAGCTTTCTGGGGGGTGAGTGTAGAGCTTCAGGGAAGCAAAGGCTCAGGACTTGCTGAGATACTTTTGGAGCACCATCATGTACCAAGATGGAGGTACAAACTGCTGAGCTTGACTCTGTTTTTGCCTATGAAAAGAGGAACTTTGTTCTTGAGAGGATGGGGAGTGCAGAACAGGAGTCTCCTGTCTCTGTGATTTGTGGCAAAGATCATGCTGAATGCAGAAGCAGCTTCTGGTGTTAAGGTGGGTAAATGATTGAAAAACAGCCTTTGGCTTCTGATGAAGCTTATCCAGGGTTAATGGTGATGCAACACTGTGTGCCTGCTCAGCTCTTAAAGTACAAGATAGCATCTTAGTATGAAGATGGAAATTCTTGAAGTGGCTTCTAGGAATGTGAATTTGGCTAAATGTAAAGGAGTTCTGAATGGTCTGTGTATGCTCCCACTGAGGCAATGGAGAAATACTAGTTTCACTAGGCTTTAAGCAAAGCCTTAGCCGCATGCCTTCTCATTAGAAGAGGGGAAACCACAGAATCTCAGAATTGTAGGAGTTAGAAGGAACCTCTAGAGACTGTTGTGTCCAACTCCCTGCTAAAGCAGTTTCCCCTCAGCAGGTCGGTCTAATGATATTCAGAGGAAACTTCAAGTGAAAGGAAAAATTTAGCAAATAATAACTAAAGCTAGCTTTCTTGGGAAAGTACTGTTGGGTGATTCCATGTAATAATATTTACTGTGTATGACTGGCTACGGAAGCGTAAGTACTAAGGGCATGGTCAGCTTGTTAACTAAATTAACCATATAGCTATTTGTGACTTTTTGATACTTTTCCTAATACAGTTTATTTTACATATTCTTTTCTAACCTAAATATATGTATATATACTTCAGAGGCATCTCTGTGGCAATACAATGAAAAATGCTCACTGATAAACAACATTACACATTCTGTGCTTAAAACAAAGGCCTATGGAGGAAATGAGCTCCCTCAGAAATGAGGTTCTGTGGAGTTTCACGTCTCAGCTATCGTGAAGTTGAGTATCTCAATGAGACAACAACAGAAAACTCCAGATTTTTTAAAATTTGTGTTTTTTTTTTTTAAGTTTGGACTGTTGCCTTCTCGTGAAGGCTAGGTGGTGCTAGACTTTGTTCACAAGCAGTATTTCTAGCAGTGAAAACTTAAAAATCCAGTCTTTCTGAGTTGTTCTATTCACCACAGAACGATTTTTTTTCTAAATTTTGTGAATTGGAGTCTCACAAGCTAACAGATGATCTCGCTGTTTTGAGAGCCCTAATTCTAACTTTGTGAATGCTTGAAATTATCTTTGTACTGCTTTTGGCGTGTTTCCATCTAATATGGGTAAATTTTCAGACACTGGTATGTGAATATCACTGAGTAGTATCTTCATTTATTGTAAATGTAGCTTATGTTGTTATTACTTGACAAGGATTCTAAAATATTCACTGACTGTACTGCAGGTACAATTTCAATGTACCTGCATTGGTATGTATGTATGGTCAATTTCAATTCCCACTCTCACCCGATGTCAATTAGTAGTTTAGCAGTGAAAAACCTAATTAATTTGTTATACCTACAGTATGCTGCCTCGTTACAATAGATTCATGTTTAAATGTTCCTTGGAGAATTTTATCTCTTCAAAGAGTATAATTAAATAACAAGCTTACATTACTTCTTCCTGAAAGCTGCCCAACTTATATTCTTCATAAAGATTTACTTGCTACGCTTTCAGCACTTTTCTATGGAGTCCTGTAAAATATCTTTACTTTTTTTTTTTTTTAGTAGAAAGAACTCTTATTCCAGATAAAATTAACCTGTGTCTGAGGTCTCTCTAAGAGTTTTCAAACACTTATGTGCAGTAATGGCTTGTTTGGAAGTATGTAGTATTTCTCTCTGTTGGGGCCAAAGCAGACTTTTATAACAAATCCAGTTGTCCCTTCAATACTGGAACTTTCCTCTGGGTTGATGGAGAGGTGGATGTTTTGAAACAATGACTTTAATACAAAATACACAAGAGTACAGTATTAACTGATTGTACTACTCTCATGTGCTTTAACCTTGCCAATTCAAAAGGGAAAAAGAAATCCCACCCTTTTTGCTAGCCTTTGTCATTATCAATTAGACCTTTCAGTTATTGCAGCTGAGTGACTGATCCTAATCAAGTGTAATGAAGGGAGGCTGTAAGTAAGCACAGCTGCTATTAAACACACTTCTACATGCAGGAGAGTCAGAAATCCATGGCTGATCCCTTTGCTTTCACTTCAGTGAATCCTAAAAATCAGCATGAGTGGTGAATACATGTTAATCCATTGCTGCCAGCAAGTGAAGCACCATGAATAATGGGAGATTATAAGCAACTTGCCTTTCTCCTGAGAGCATTTGCTGAGGGGCAGTGCCAGTTAAGGCTGGCATGATTGTCCTTAGTAATGAAACTCTTGACCTAGGAAAGCTACCAAAGGAGCTTTAGGAAGACTATCACTGGAGTAGTCACTGTAGCCCTGGAGCTTATGCATGGCTTTTGCTGCTGCTTCATTATCCGGTCCTCATAAAGCTGCTATATGGCTGGAAAGATGACCTGCTGTCTGCCTAGTGCCTTCTGTACTTGTTATCTTGTGTATAGAGCTCTAGGATTTGAAGTGAATTGCCTTCAGCTATTGATCAGCCTCTGATGTTTGTTTACTTTCTCTAGCCTGCATGTTAGCACTGTACCTTGATTAGTCATATGGGGTATACATCTATCCATCTCATGGGAGACCATGAAGCTGTTGCAGAAGATTAAGCTGGTTAACAGGCTATTTAGTTAACAATTACACATGGAAAGAAATGGCTCTAGTATTATAAGGAAGGGGATTTTTCAGGTATTTAATACAGAAAAATGATATGTTATGAGGAGTGGCTGAGGGACTGGCTGTTCTTTCTCTTGGAGGTAAGACAGTGGCAGATGAATGAAAGACCTCATTGCTCTCCCTCTGAAAGGATGTGGCAGCAAGGATGATGTTGATCTCTTCTCTCAGGTATCATATGGTAAGATGGGAGGCAGTGTCCTCAGGCTGTGCTGGGGGTGAGTTTAGATTGCATGTCAGGAAGAAATGTCTTCACAGAAAGGGTGATTGTGTACTGGAACAGGCTGCCATGTCTGGAGCTATTTAAGGGATGTGTGGATGCAGAGCTTACAGATGTTATTTGGTGGCGGACCTGTGCTAGGTAGATGGCTGAACTTGATGATTCTGAGGGTCTTTTCTGACCTAGTTGATCCCATGATTCTCTGCTGAGGTTAGGATAGATTTACCATTTATTCTAACAGGATATTCTCCAAGGAGACTGCTATCTGTTGTACACCTGAAATGTCAACTGAGTATACTATGGACTTCTTCTGTGAGGAGGGTAGCTACGAAAGTAATAGTTCATGTTGAAGCATGTACTCTATGGGAACCACATAATGAAGCTGCTTTTGATTGGAGTGGCAGGTTCTAGAAAATGCTGCTGCTAGGTTTCTTTTGCTGTAGTAGGTGGTGAGCTTTGGTTCTACTCACTCTTTTGTGAATTCATAGGAAAACAATCTCTTTTGTGGGTAATTTCTTACTGAGAGTCTCAAACTTCGCTTTCAGTCAGTTTAGCGATCTTCAGCTGCTGCTTTCATCATACCTTCTCAATACAAAAGAGGAACAGCACAATGCAGGTACTCTGGGAAAAGAAAACAAAAGTTTAAGCTAGAGATGTACAACTTGGATAATTTCCCAGATGCTTCCAAAACTACTCAAGCCAACGGTTTGTCAGTGTTCCATGATGACTTTTCATTAGCATTGCTGTTCCTGTTCACTTGTCTGCAAAAATCAAACTGTTCAGAGAAAAAAAAAGTTGAGTGGCTAAAATAACTTGCTGGTGCCTATGACATCCAGTCATAGCTGTATTTTGCTGCAGCAGTATCTCATTCACTTAATTACCATCAGCTTTGGATCATCTACTTTCTGCTGATGTGACTATAAATGTATTTGAATTCTCAGTAAGCTCTTAACAAAATTTTCCCATTAAATGAGAACTGATTTCAGACATAGGGTTCTTGTTTTTCATGTTGTCTTCACTTTCACTGCTTACTGAAAGTTCTTTTCGTGCAACAGAAATAGTTTGTTGTATTGCTACATTAGTTGTCTTCATAGTGTTCAGGATGTATATGCTGTCATTTGATATACAAATGTGCTTATGCTTTGATATACTTGATGTACTTTTTTCTCCTTCATCAAAACCGGTTGACAGAATTTTGATGAGATTCTTTCTTTAACAGGACGGTACTGTTTTGATTTTGATGTACAGTCCTTTACTGAGATTATGACTGTGTTTGTATTCTGGTACGTTTATCTCTTGAAATAAATTTGAAGGAGAAAGTGCTGATAAGAGCATAACAGTGAGGCATTTCAGGAAACTGATGGTATTTTACAATTAAGCTTAATAATGATCCATCAGAGGCTTCTGGACTAAGAACAGGTATAAACTGGGAATGAGTACTTTTAAAAAGGAAAAGAAAAAGAGATTTCGGCTATGTGCTGTATTCAACTGCCTGCTCTAACTTGAAAGCACTGATCACTGAAGAAAACCATCTAAGGACCTCATACAACAAATGGCAAGTAGCAACAATCCAGTAGCAGCTTTAAGGCTGTGAGCTGGACTATAGGTGGATGTGTCCTTTGTATTTGCTGGATGGTCACTGTAGCAGAGAACTGAGCTGTGAAGGCTGGTAATGCTATCAAGCAAAGACTGATAGCTGTATGGGAGAGCCAAATTTTTTCCTTGGCAATCACCAAGCCCCACTTGATGATGAACATGCATAACCAGTTTGTCCTTTAGGAGGAAATTCTGAAGGGTGAAGTGTGTAACTATTATAGTGCTACAACATTCATTTAAAAATGAATGCAGCAGAAGCTGATGGGAAGGAAGGGAAAGTCACAGATTAGGAAAATGCTCGTTAATGAATTTCAGGAGAATCTGAGCATATTCAAATCAGCAGACAGATGAAATTTAGCTTAGTGTGCTCAGTGAACTGGTTAATTGGATTCAATTTCAGTTAATTTGGGTAATTCATAGAGGACAGGTAAGTTTTCAAAAGGACAAATATGCTTGCTTGGAGGAAAGGGGTGTGTGTGTATGTGAAAAGGGACATGTGAATCATGGCCCAGTGAGTTTAATTACAAGACCTAAATTGTTCTAGGGGATCTACTAAATAGGGCAGCAGGTTTTACCAGTATCTGGAGAGCAGAAAATATCTATGGAGAGCTGTAAAATTGATTCAGTTTCAAGGCAAAAGTATGCAACATCTAGATGTCTGTTGGAAGTTTACTTGGGCGTTTGAATTTGGGAAGAGGGATAAAATCCTTCCTCTGGTTTTCCTTTCTTGGTAATCATGCACAAGGGTCTGCAGGGCTAGATAGTACTCACTGAGAATAAATAGCATTGGTATCGTATTGCAGGCTCTTTCAAATTATGGCATCTGTCCTCTTGGCAGTATGCCAAGAGTACAGCATCCGTGTACTGGGAAAACCTGGATTTTGTGAATTGCAGAAAGAAGTCAGATGATGGCAGAATTTTGGGGCCACTCACGTCAGTACAGCTGCTGAAAGATCAAGAGCTAGCTGCTACTGGCACCAACTGAGAAAAAGATTAGAAAATCTTTTCTACAGTGTCTACACTGAAAATCATGAAAACTGTTATGAATAAAGATGGGAATCACAGATGATCGCAAATAGCACATAACAGAAGTCTATAGGTAGAGAAAGGGAAGGATCTGGAACCCAGAAATTATATCGTTTATTGTGGTTTTACACATATCCATCTTGCCTGGTCTTATTTGCCACCGGTGCTATTGTGCTATCAGAATTTCTAAGCAATAGACCAGAGTGCATAGGAAGGCAAAGGGGATGATGGTCCTTCTGTCAGAGTGCTTCTGCTATCTCATCTGTCACACTGATACAGGAGATAGGCTGTCAGCCAGAACACAATTGATATTGGCCAGTGTTCTTCCTTTTAACTTGAGGAGGAGCCTGTATGCTAGAAACAGTGATATTGGCACTAAAATAAGAGCCCTAGGCACTGGTACAGGTATGTAAAGGAGTAACATATTTCCCTCTCGACATAACATAAAAGGAAACAATGTTTTTATGAAGACTGGGACAAATTGTAGATAGAGTTGGTCGGCTATCTTCAGCAGAGAAGTATATGAATTAAGTATCAGATTGGAAGAGATGCATTAATATAATTTCAACCTGTATTTAACCATTTTTAGGTTAAAAAAACAAACTGAAAAACAACAAAGCTGCTTACCTCATGAAGAGGAGAAGGGAACTGAAGCTGGAGCATGAAAGGGGAATATAGCGAAGGTTTTGACTGGTAGGATTGTGCTGGAAGGTGACAGATGAAAGAGTGCAGCTGTCCCATAACTTACACCCCTAGGAGAGTTCTTATGCCTTCAGGCAGACTAAAAGAGGAGCTTAGCTTTTGTATTATTACTATGAAGGCAGCAAATTTGAATTCTCATAGTGCTAATTGGCTTAAAAAAAAAACACACAAAAAAAGCCTTTCTTTGGAAATGGCAAAACTGACTGAAAAACAGCGTTACTTTTTTTTCCCCCCACTTCTGGGCAAATGCTGGCATTTATATATTTATAGTATTACTGCAGAACTGCTGTTTTGTATATTTCCAGCATTTAATAATGATTTTTAAGTCAATATACTCTTTCCCATGAGATGGGCTGTTCCCGACAAAAAGATCTTTGAGAGCAATAGCTCGCTCTCTCTCAGAAACATGACATTTGCTGAGTATGTATTTCATTGGGGTGATTTCAGTGTTATGTTATTTATCCTACTGTCTATAAGCTTGGAAATAATTATTTTAAATTCTTTCTTGCTGTTCCTTCTGTTCTACTGTCAGACAGTGGAGCTTGCTTTGAGACTGTTGCAAGTCAAGATCATATTTGCATTAAGCGGGAGTGCTTATTTGCTCCTTCACAGCTCCCCATTGTAGCTCAATGGTATCTGCTCAGGTGGATGTTTTGAAGGAGGGTTATACTTTACAGGGTAATTTGGGTGTACAAGTTCCTAAATGCTGTACTGAGGAAAGCATTTGCTATAGCATAGCTGAGAGGGAACTCAAAGCTAGGAAGCTGAAATGCAAGTCCTTACCTCTTCTTTCTTCACTGAAGTTCTCAAAAAGGCTTCATTTTTGCTTGAATTTTAAGTAAATCTGCTCAGAGCTCTACGTGTATATGTCCCTGCGTGATCAGAAATAAGTACAAAGTGTACCACGCCTCTTTGTAGTAGGAGTGTTTTCACTCAGGCCATTAAAGAAGGATCTAGACAGCATTACGCTGGGAGATATCCAATATGAAAAGCAGTACGAATAGTCTTTTTTAATCATTAATCCTACTGATGAACTGTGTTCTTGTAATTGGACAAATAATTGAAAGAAGTGAGTGTTCAATGCTGTGAATGCTCTTGTTATAAATAGTAGCCAGTACAGCTTCAGTTTGCTGTGCATGATCTTGAAATTGGTATTTGAGTAACACCAATTTACCCCGCATGATGTCATGATGTGGAATACCAATAGCAAAAATTGCAAAACCATGACAGCATCCCTATAATATGTGCACAAACAGTAACATCCATAGTAACCCATTGTGCACCTAGGCATATACCTGCACATGATCTCAATCTGCCAATACTCAGCTCTTCTCTTCTGAATGACATATGGTGCTTTAGAGCAAGGCTTGATTAATTGGGAGTGAAGTGTCATTTCTAGAAGTCCTTAATCAGGTAGTATTTCATTGCTGAGCAAAATGGTTTGGGTTGAAGAGCAGCTTGCAGGTATTTTGACACACATACCTCTACTAAATAAGATTAGATAGAGGAAGTGGATAATCTAATATGCAGTACAATATCTGGAAGTCACCTGGATGGCATGCAATTGCATTTTTCATTTAGAGGCATTTGTTATGAATAAAACCCAAATTAAATTCTGAAAGTGACATGCTGCCTGAAGGTTCTTAGTCAAAACACTGATTGCAAAGACTTCACATTCTAGAATTATTTGAGAAAACTTACTATTTCCGTTCTGGAAAGAGTGATGTAACCGTAGAATGGCTTCAGTTGGAAATGATCTCAGAGCATCCAATCACAACCTGCTGTTGTGGGCAGGACTGCCACCCACCAGCTCAGGCTGCGCAGGGCCCCATCCAACCCAGCCTTGCATGCTTCCAGGGATGGGGCATTTGCAACTTCTTTGGGCAGCCTGTGCTTTCTTTAAGCCTCTTTTTCTTTAAAGCCATTCCCTCTTATCGCTGTCTGCTTGTGTAAAAACTTTGTCTCCCTCCTGCTCCCTTCAAGTACTGGAAGGTCACAATGAGGTCTCCCCAGAGCCTTCTCTTCTCCAGGCTGAACGAGCCTTGTTCTCTCAACCTGTTTTTGTAGGAGAGGTGCTCCAGCCCTCTGATTTTCATGACCCTCCTCTGGACTTGCCCCAACAACTCTACACACTACTTGTGCCAGGGGCCCAGACTTGGATGCGATACACCAGTTGTTAAGTATGTGACACAAGATAAGGAAGAGGGGGCTGCTTCTGGCAAACTAACCCCAATCTCTGTGCTGGCTGGGGTGTTGCATGCAGACTCCTTAAATCTGTTGATGCTGCAGAAATAATGAAATTCATAATACAGTAGTACTTGTCTTGTGGCTATTACATTCATAGAAAATATTATACAACTTGATATAATGTAGGCAGCTACTGGTGGCACAGTCAGGAGTAGACAAAATCCTTCCTAGATGTCAACAGTGAGTGGTTGCCAAAACAGTCATGAGGGGCTAACACATCACTGTATGACCTGTTCGGTACCCCGAGACTGGGGCAGGCCTAGGAATCCAGGTTCACTTACCTGCTGTGCATAGTTCCAGATAGTCACTCAGCAGTTTGTTTCTGAATCCAACACTCGGCCTTTTATGCGGCCTTATACAGATGCTGTGGGAAGGCGAGTGTAAACCTGGTGGCACACAATGCTCCGAGTTCTTGATGTGTGAGAAACAGGAAGGGCACTGAAAGCTGTGGAAGAGTTGTTCTGATAAGTCTTGGTTAAATTTGTTTTTATTTTTTCATTTGTTTTACTTGTGATCTTTTGCTTACTTGCAACTTGCAGCAGCAAGTCTCTGACTTCAGTCTTGCCAAATGAACTTTTGCTTCTTCACCATCAAACATGCTTTTGTGGATTAAATAGGTCAGTTTGATATTGAAAAGTTCTAGGGTTTTCTTTCCCCATGGGTGCGCTGTGTCAGAAAAAGAGCAGATGTGTCCAGGCTGTGGGGAGCAGGCTGTACAAAGGGACAGTGTGGTAACTGCTGGGCAGGTGCCTGCCTTTTAGAAAGGAATTCTCTCTCCCTGGTACAAATTCACACTCTGTCTTCAAAGAGCAGATGGTGGAGAGGCATCCCATGGTGTGGATACAGCCAGAGGCATCGCAGTTCCTTTTTAGAAGGCAATTGAATTGCTAGATAGAAAGAATAAATGCAAACTTTCAAATTGCTTTTTAGTCATAGGAGCTGTACGTGTGAGATGTATAACAGCCTCAAAATGTGAGGGATTGGAAAGTGAAGCTCCCTACAGTACATCTACTTGCCTTCAGGAGAACATTTCCCTTCCCGTGGTAAGCAGAAATTGCAGTATGCTGCACTAGTAACTGCTGTCCCCATGGTTTCTGCTTCTCTGTTCCCAGTGGCAAAGGCACTTCATTTAACTCTACTAATTGCAGTTATTTAATATAATGCTTTTATGTGCAGGGAGGAGAGAGTTTTCTCAAGCCCTTGATGTACTGGCTTGGGGCAAATGTGTCCTCAATGTATGCAGCTGCCTTCTCAAAATACAGCTTACTACAAATGTGTTTCTTATGTCTCAGTGTGGTGACATCTACAGTCAGAAGAGCAGTGGAAATATGGTTGATGGGTCTTCACTCAAGCACACTTGACTGCTCTGAGAAGGGAACTGAAACTCTGAGGGACTGCATGAGAATTTCCGATAGAGAACTTGGAAAAACAGAGCTCCCTCTGAGCTGTTATGTGCTTATTCAGAAAGGAGGTCCCACAGTGCCTGCTAATTGGTGCAAACCCTGCAAAGTGAGGTGAAATCACATCCTGGAACCCAGGCAAGTCCAAGAGAAATAGTTCACTGCTGGTGTTCCTGCATTCCCCTCAAGGTGAATACAGGAGTTAAATTGTTAACACAGTGAAATTGTAGGGCATTCCACATCAGGATGCAGATATGAGTCCTGGCAGGACAATCATAGCAGCTGAATTTCTAAAGGAAAGCCCCCTGTGTGATTCCTGGCAGGACAATCGCTGTGTTTGAAATCTCCAGCCATGCAAAATTGCATAATACAAAGCTATCAAAACATATGATATTCCCAGCATGCAAAACATGAAGGGGGGTACAGAGGCTTAAACTGTATTAGTAAAACCTTGCTGTAATTGGTCTTTGGCAAGAAAGGGGGAAAAAAAAAAAAAAAAACAAAACACCCTGCCATTTGGTTCTCTGGCAAGGGCAAAACTTTATAAATTGAATTACTGAGAATAATACCCTTTCTTAGAAGGATTAATCTGCAGTTTAGAGCATTGTGCAGTTAGAAGTTTACTTAAAAATGATTTTTTTTTTCAGTATGTCTAAATGCTCTGACAAAATTCAGGAGGTGGGAACAGGATAGCAGACAAAATGTGATTGATGGCACTTGTGTGGTCTCTGTTTTCTAGGGCACTTACTGGGAGATGCTGATGAGGCCTCAGAAATAGTCAATGTACCATTCTGGTTGGATGTAATGTTTGTCTCTGTGAGGCTAATGCTTATGTCCAGAAGAAGGAGGTTGTATAAACTACAGGACTTAAGTGCCTGTTTTGGGCTCAGTGAAGAGGCTCATGTAGCAGTGACCTGACAGTTGATCACTTTGATAATAAAGCTTCTGTTCCCTATTGTATTAAACAATGAGATGCTAGCAAAGCTGCAGGTAGACAGCTCCTTTCTGGTGACAAGTATCAGCATGACACATGCTATCCTTTTCCATCCCTCTTCTTGGTACTGTGACTAGGCGAGGTTTTGTCCTTACCTATGTATGTAACTCGTCTGTAAACTGTAATTTATCTTAAGAATATAGAATTTGTGGAGTTATCTTTGCTGTGGTTAATGGTACTTCATCTGTAAACACACTTTCTGCAAGTAAATGGTCAGTGCTGGCAAAAAGATATGAGAAATAAGTTAATTAAAATGTGAACAGGAACAGAAGAATTATGGCTACTCTTTAAGATTTACATAAAAGCATTTTTTGTGCACATAACATCATTTAACCCCTTGGGACTACTCTTTAGCAAGGACTGGATGCTGTGGTGTGGAGAAGACTGCTTAGTAGTCACGCAGCCTGGTTCTAACTGCAAGTTTCCTAGTCACTTCTTCTTTTCAGACTGCTTTTTATTTTCTGTGACATAACTGCACACCTTCTTTGTATTCCGGAGTCAGGGCCCAGGCTCGTCTCCCCTCAAAGGCAGTGTAAGTGGGGAGCAATGGGCAGGAGCCATTCCCATTTTGTGAAACAATGAATTCCTTATGAGTATGAGAACTGCAGCTAGAGTCCTTAAAAAAATCAACCTGCATTGAAATGAATTGTAAGTGCTTTCATCTGACTTAAAACCCAGCATCCTCACTTTTTTTTCCTGTGGTAGACTAGTGAGTAGAGAAAGCACAGTCTGGTGACCTTCTGCACTCAACTCAGGAGCATGAGGTCTTTGAAAACAGATCTCACCTCCCAGAATGCAGTTAAGGTGAAAAAACCCCAACCAACTGTGTTGGCTTTGAGGAGAGAATGCTAATTAGTGGTGGAAGTCTGAACTTCTTTTGGTACAAGAACTGCTTAGAATTTAATGACAGATAAATGTGTATTGCTCCCTGATGCTCTTAAGGTTCATGGGCCCTTTCACATGTAGCTGGTGAATACATAGTAAATGCTGGTCCATCATGACAAAGAATAGAATGATGTTGCCTTCAAGCAAGATCAAGACTACTCTGCATCTGCCTCAGGTTCCCTAGGCTGAGAGGAAGACTCTCAGGTTCTAAAATTCAAGGTTTGGAACAAGTGCCACTGCAGAAGGCATTGGCAGTCCTGGACCTGTTTAATGGACCTCAATGGAAACTTGCATGTGCTGCCAGTTGGAAGAATGAGAGAATTTATCCAGAAGACCTTGCCATGATAATTTCTGAATTGCAGCATCTTCTTGAGATTAAATCCACACTATCTCTTCACTACAGGGCTGACTCCTTTTGCTATGCAAACCTTGTTACAATAAGGGAGAATGGTTTGTACAGTATGTTAGGGAAAGCTTTTTCTTCTGGAAGATGTTCTTGCTGTATGCTACAGTACATGCCCGTTAGTATTTTCAGAAGTAGTTTATGGACATCTGGAGATTTTATCAGCAATATGTTCAAAGATGGTCAGCTTCATAAACCAAAAGAGAAGGAACTAGATGGGTACGCATAGCTATGGGAGATAACAGTCCCTCCTATAAGGTGCTGTTGCTACCCAATTCCCTATCTATATGTGTTTTAGGGTAATATGCAGTTCAGAAATAGTTCTGAAGTAGGAGCTCCCATATCTTGCTTTCTCCCAGTAAAGGGGCTGGCTGTTTTCTTCCTGATGGAGAGGAAGGCAGACCTCTATTCCAATCAAATGCCTCCTTCCTCTTGCCATACTGAGTGGAACCCATAGCACTATTTATGCAGAGGCTGCTTGCCGCTTCCCCACCTTGTAGCCCTCCCCACACTGCCAATGGAGTTACTGGCTCACTTACTGGAACATTCTGTAAACTGAGTGAAATGAAAAGGGGAGTTTTCTAGTTCATCTATTTACTTGTGGATTTAGGCTTGTGCTAGCAGTAACGTGAATGACATGAAAGCACTTGATCATTTTGTAAACTGAGGTGATGGTCTATTGGAAGATTAAGAGGTTTCATTTCTGTGGTGTGATTTGTGGACAAACAAGTCTCATAGATCTTGCAACCTGGTATGCAGTCTAAAGGGACTCAGTATTGTCCTGGAGACAGTGAAGGGAAATACCCTAAAAAGCAGACTGTCAAGCCAGAAAACTAACTGAAGAGAGTGCTGGGATAAGCAAGATGGAAATGTTCATCTGAAGTGAGAATAATTTGTGTGTGTGTGTGTGTGTGTATATATATAGATTATATATGTATATATTTAATGAAAATCTGGCGTATCTTCAGTCCTTTTCACCATTTCTGCGTTAGTGAGTTGCAGGGGAATTCTCTGTGGGTGGCAGAGGACCACCAGCAGAGCTGTGATACCATATGCTTGGCGGAGATGTGGTTCACGTTGATCCAATCTCTTTTCTTGCTCTTTGTGTGGGCTCTTCAGGTCCGTGAGTGGCTGGAATAAATTGAAATATCTTTTGGAATGGACACTGTACTCTTGTTAAATCTTCACATCCAGACACTGAGAAGGAAAGCCTTTCCTTTTCTCATCCACACAACAGTATGGGAAACATCATCTTACCACAAGCACAGGACCAAGATCTTATGCTAAGAAGTCAGATTATTGGCATTACGCAAGCTGTCTATATTTAGTTAAGGCTGAAATAAGCGAAGTTAAGAGTTTGTGGGAAGACATTGTTTCAGGTTACATTCAAGGTAGATCCAAATTTCCTCCTTGACCTAAGCTATCTTTATTTTTGAAAGACTGTAGCACCCAGTTCTGGACATGCATCTAGATACGCAGCATAACTTTTTAAAGTCTGGACAAAATTAAGGAACTTCATACTACTAAGGACTGACGTGTTTGGAACTGTGGGTGGAAGACAAAACCAGTCAAAACACTGATTTTGAGGAGATGTGGAATTTATAGTTTGTTCCAGAGTAGTAGAAACTTTAATGCATGGGATATTATTTCTTAACTGCTGTAGGTAGTAGACGAGTTTTCTAGATAAACTTAGATAAATGAGAAACTAAGATTAAGGAGCTGTGTTCAGACTCTCAGGTATTCTGCACAAATGAGTGGTATTTAGTCTGAGAGCTGAATAAATATATTTGGCTGAAGTAGTAACACTGAACTTAAGCTTTTATGGAAACACATTTTTGTTGAAGGTGAGATGGCCTAAGTGAAAGCATTGATATAATACTGCCTAGTAGTGATCACTCTTTCCATTTGAGTGATTTTTTTTTTTTTCCTTTGGAGTGTTCCTTGGTGTAAGAGGACAGTTTCCTAGTGTATTCCAAGGAAAGCTGTAAGTAAATTATCAGCATAATTACACTGCTTTGTGTTTTGGCTTGAGAAGTCTTACTGGACATTGGCATTGCTCTGCTTGGGTGGCTTGAGTCACCCAAGTTTCTGTGGAGGTGGTGACACTACAACTCTTTTTGCTTCTCAAGGATAACACAGTGTTTTATAAAACATTTCTCTCATTAGATGAGGTCTGATGAAGGCAATTCTGAGCATCTCTGAGATGGTGAGGTCATGTGGTCAACTCTCTTCAGTTACTGCTTCATTCTTAAGTTCTTAAAGATGAACAGTTTCCACTGTGTTGATTATACCTGTGATTGCAGAATATTCCATGGAAGCATGTCTTGTTCTCTGCTTTTTATGGTTACTAGAGGTTCCTAATATTTAAACTTAAATTTTTCCCGATACTTTAAAAGCTTGTTTCTTTTTCAGGCCTTGTGATTGATTGCTTGAGTTGCTTTAATCTTCTCTGTAATTACAGATGTACTATATAATTTAAAAAGTACTAGCTTCTTGTCTTTGTTTGGTATTAAGGTTTTCTTTGACTAATTGTTTTTTCATCCTGTAATATTTCTCCAGATTCTTTTAAGTACAGTACCCTAAAGTAAAATCAGTATTCTACTGAGAGCAAGTAAGTACAGTAAAGAATCATTGTCTTATTACCATAGATATTACAGAAACAACTGAGCAGACATTTGTCTAATAAACTTTTCCCTGTACAGGTTGTAAAAAGGAAGATATGAGGGTTATGGAAGGCTGAAGAAACCTTAGGTGATTAATTCCCATTACACTTTTTACCCATAAATCTTCTGGGATGAACAATGGAGACTTAAGACAATGGTTCTGTCGCTTGATTATTCTGTGCTGTTGGGCAAGTCAATTCAGCCCTTCGTGCTCTGCTCCCTGTCTAGGGGTGGTGGTGGTAATGGCAAGGAGAAGAACAAAAAATCCCAGTAATGACAATTACCAGTGTCAGGGGCTATAAACCTATGCTACAGTAAAAACTTCAGTATGTGTAATAGTATCTGAACTAATAATACTTTTTAAAGATCAGCACTCAAGACAAATCACGCATCATAGATGGTAGCCAAGAGGTGCCTATGTCTCTTTTTCAAGAAATATGCATGTTTACTTCTAAGTATTTTGAGGAGTATTTTCCAAAACCTGACATTTGGAATTTATTAATCATGATGTTTGTACGATCAGAGTATGTTAGTAGGCTGCAAGTATTTTTACTGGGAGGCTGGAGGCGCTCTTCCTTCTGCCTTGGTCCTTAGAATGGCCTCCGAAGTATGCACCAATAGCCTATTGTTGCACAGCCTATTGTGACTTATTGTTATGTTCAATGCACAGCAGATTACAAAGGTAGGTTATTTGTTAGTATGATTTTCCAGACTGCTGCTTGAAGAATTTTAACAGTGTCCACTGAACTCCCTAATGCGTACTTCAGAATGAATAAAACTCTGCTTGATGATGTTTACAAGAGTCTCTGTGCCCACTGCTGATGAGTCATGGAAAACAGTGTATTCCTCTGACTCCTGACTATGTGCATTGACATGCACTGGTTATCAGCTGTGTGGGGCTGTGTTTTACAATTAACAGGTCGGTTGCTTTTATTTTAAGCTGTATCTTAAGTCAGATTTTTCACTGTGTAAGGAAAACAAATACATGTTTCTCTCTCCCTCTGGCTGTGCTGTCTTGCAGCCCTGGTGCTTGAGCTCATGCCAGCTGAACAAGTTGCCCTCTTGTTCTCCTTGACCTGTCGTAGCCTACCCTCATTATCTCATGAACTTCTGCAGAAACTTAGACCTTATTAGCTCTTTTTTCTTGCTTCGTTTAATGGATGTTCAATTAATTCTTAGTATGTCTACCTTTCAGATGGGTAGTTCATTCATTTTTCCCCTCAGTGTCATGCAGAGCTTTCATGATTGTTGAGTATCTGTGCAGCTTTGTTCCAACCTGAACATTAAAACAGCCTTGCTATTTCTGTTCCTATCTGATGAGGCTATCATGCAGGGTGCTTTTGCTGTGTTATCTAAAAGGGGGGGGGGAGGAGAGAGGAAGGAGAGGGAACAACTTTAAAGTTATAATGCTAGAAACAATTAATTGGAGATATATATTTTTTTAAAAGACTGAATACTTGGTGGTTATCGAAGACATAAGAAGTAGCCAAGTCAACTTCTATTCTCTTTGTTTTAGTGGTCAGGAATGCAAAAGTATGTATTAAAAGTAGTGTCATCCCACCTCCAGGCATATGTGGCTGGAAGGAGAAGATCAGAGAGAGACTGTAGCATTTAGAGAGCTGAACCAGCTACTATTGTGTTCTTATTTTCCCAAGCTCTACCAGCCTATATCGGTTCCATCTTAAATAAACTTTGGTCTTTCTCTGCTTGATCAGCAATTCTCCTCAAACACCTAGAGGAAGAGTATGTATTATAAATCATGTTTGTTAGTTGAACAGTGCCTCTTTACGAAGTGTAGGAATGTGCCAGGATCAAGAAAATTAACCTCATAGCAAGCTTTACCAATTTTCTCTGAAAACATACAATATGACTGACTTGCTAGCTTCCAGCTCTAAGACAGTTAAACAAAATATGATTTTGTTTAGCTGTGACATTTCTTCAGTTTACTTTTAGATTCAATTGCTAGTAAATTCTTCTACTACTCTATATTCTCCTGTTTCCAAGAGGGAATGATATTTTAGTTTAATATGTATTCTTAGATAATACTGTAACATTACTTTGTTTATTAGTTGCTTGGGCTTCAGAGTGCTGTGGAAATAAATACCTAATCTTCCTCAGCATGTTCTATGCTTTAATGAAAATAGTCATATCTGTTTGAGCACTTTTAATTCCACAGTTAGTGTTAATATCTGAGCCATTATAGACTTTACTTACCTACTTTGTGAAATGGGGAAATACTTTAAATGCTTGAAAATGGTTTACTGCTTCTTAAAGTCAATTGAAAAGCCTAAGACAGCTTCTGAACTCTGTTCCTTTAACTACATTGCTATCTTAATTTCTTCCTCCCTCTTCAGTTTACTTCTGCATGCTTTTTACCATCTTCTCTTTTAGCTGTCAGCAGTGTACCTGGAATAGTTCTGATTCCAGACATTGGAATGTCCTGACACGCTGTAGGCTTGACTAGTCATGGCTGTGGTGGGAAAGCTTTGAGCAGTTTTGTGGAGAATTAAATGAGGAGAGCCCCAAATCAGTACCCTCTCACTTGACCTATAGGTAGCTGACCTATAGAGCTGTCAACGCTTAAGGGTGGATTCATCTAAATCAATTTGAAGATGCTGTGTTACTAATAGTAAGATGAACTGAATTAGGCAGGTGCTAAGCTGCTGTAAACTCATGTGCTTAAAGAAGCAAACCTGTTTGAAAATCTTCTGCAATAACGAGAATATTTCATGGCTGTGTACTTCATCTTAATGGAGTTGACTTTTCCAATGAACTTTGAAGTTTTTCATGCATACTTAAAGATGGTTTTTAGGAGTATTATTATGGTCTTAAGTTCTGGTGAGTAAAAATCCTATCAACTTCTGTGGAGCCATGACTATAAAATTGATGTTGAATGTTGTTCAGCATTGCTGACCATTGGCAAATTCACAAAAATAAAATTAAATTTGCCTCTGATCGACAAATATACTTATTTATGCCAGTACTCATCTTCTAATAACCTGCTTCCATGTTATGTGCTTGTTTCCACATAATGAAGGTGAGGAGAAATTCACAGCCTTGCTAAAAATGCAGTGTTATCCTATACTTTGAATTCTGGTTTAAGAACTAAGTACAGTTTATAGGAGACTACTACTGTTTGTGAAAGTACTTCTATAATTAGATGATTATTTCCCCTCTTATAAGGATTTTGATTAAATTATTAGAGTTCAATGGCTTCTAAGACTGGCTATAAAATTTTATTGATCCAATTGTGTAAAGACTCAAAATGAAACCGAACAGTGAATGGCACTTTCCTTTTCATTCCAGCATGCCAAAAATGCCGATACTGCCTGCTGTGTTGAAAGTACACAGGCTGAAAAATGCAGGGAAACATTATAGATTCCACAGTATAGATTTTGTGGAAAAGCTTAAACCGTTGTTCTGGGAACTGTGTAGGCCAGAAGGAAGATTATTCTTTGCCTGAAAGCTCTAAGCGACTGCAAGAACAAAGCAACTGGGAGGTGACATCATTCAAGGTAAAAACCTGAGAACACTGAACATAAGCAATGCCAGCTTTATGAAAGCACTGCGCAGAAGCAGATATTCTACATCTAGCATAATTGGAGCTGGTGCTTATATAATAAGTGGAGAAGATAGCTCTAATATTCTTCTCTTAGTTTTAAGATTGATCTCTGAACAAAAGCAGAAAACTACATGAAAGGATGTCAGAAGAGGGGAGTTTAAAGTATGATTTGATTCATTAGGTATGCAGTTTCTCCTGAACTCCCACTGACTTCAGTGAAAACTGGAGGGAATTCCTATCTTTAAAAACTCTTTAATTACTTCAGCAGATTACAAGCAACAACCCCAGTTTGCTTCTTCTGGAGTAAAGACATACAGTGCTTCTACTACATAGTCTTTCCAAGTGGCGGTAGAATTATTGGTATATATTAAAAAATAGATTTTTTTAAAAAATTTCACTTAATGACTTATGTTTGTGGTCTTAATTTTTGAGGCCTACGTGTAGTAGGATTTTAAAATGAGAGACACTTGAATTTCTCCATATTTTATTGGAAAATGGCTACGTAACCCAAGTATGAATGCACTAAAGCAGATAGTTAAGGCCTTTAAGAAGCTGAACCTATTCCCTCTCTATATAGATCACAATCGACTTCAAATAAAACAAATGAAGATGCTTCTCAAATTAAGTAGATGTGGAGCTGAGAAGGTTTGGAGTAATGACTGTGTGGAAGCTTCCAGCCATAGAAGACAGCTGGTGGGTGGCCAAGCCTAAAAGAAACACAGCTGGCCTAAACAAATGCTTTATTTCCCTGCCCAAAGTAAAATAGAGGGGAGTTGAGAATGTGGATTTGAGAGAGTTTGTATTAGTCTCACGCTAATATTCTACGAATATCAGGAAGCCTATGTGTGAACATTTCCTTGATTGGCAATCAGGGACAGGAGAACTAAGGGTTCTTAGAAGCGGAGGAGGAAGCTGCAGGGGCAGTTTACCTCAGGCTCATAAGCAAACTTCTAGGTAGTAGAGATGACGCATGCAAGCACACAGCTGTAAAGCAAGAGGAGAGCTGGACACTGGAGACCAGGGAATGTGAATGAGGAAATTCTGAGTAGTGCCCAAAGATGATGTGCTTTGCAGGTGGTAATAAGAAAAAGAAAGATGAGGGGCTTAAATCAGTATTAGTGTTTAGGGGGTAGAAGAAATGGCTACCATGTTAATAGATATGAAAAGTGGAAAACAGTGCTGTTTACCATGAGTTAAGTATAGGAAATAGCAATTTGAGACTAAAAGTATCCTGAGGACACAGAGGAAAAACTTAAGTTATAGTTCATGTTCAGATAAGTTACACTGCATATTAGTACTGGCTGGATATATGTTGGAGAAAATATTTAGCTAGAATTGATTTTCAGGCACTGCTAAAAATGGGGTAAATAATGGATTAAAAGTACTGAAGAGAAGGATAAAGTTCTGCTGGTCTTGCCCTGTTGAGGGGGGAAAGTTTGCATAAAATTATGTCAAAGGAGATTAAAAAAAAAAAAGATTTATGCCATCTACAAGGGCAAATCAGCCACCAGCATCTAGTATTTCTTTGCTTATATTCTGTGACTGCAGTTAGATTAACTTGCTGGATACTGGTGTCCCTTCCCCTTCAAACTGCATGCTCTGCTTGACCTTTGTAGAAAAAAGTTGAAGTCTGCCTGTTATCCTGATTTACTACTTGTGGTGATTTGCATAGTTTTTCCATGATACTTTGTTTCATCCCATTACACTTGTCCAGATTCAATAGTTCCTGGGACTTCAGCAGTGACACTTGCATTAACATAAAATTGGAACTGTAAAATGCCTTTTTTTCCTCCCTTAAAAAAAAAAAAAGTGTATGTCCTTTTCTAATCTCCTGAGATACATTATGAGATGAGTATGGCATCTGAGTGCTTACTCTCCCCTGAGTGCAGTCTGCAAGGTAATTTTGAATTGAAGACTAAGTTTCTCTGAGAAATGCTGAATTATTTAGAGCTGATTAAATAGGGAGCACTTCCATGATATTGGCACCTTACTTAAGACAGAATGTCCTATTATCATTACTTAATAATGAATTAGGTGATCATGGGCGAATCTGAAAGATTCTTGTGACACTTTGCATTTGTACTGCTAGCTGTAGTGCTAGTTGCATTTTTTTTTTTCTGGGCCTTGCTGTGCTCGGAAGATATAGGCAGACGGAATGCATGGTGTTCAGCAAGTGGGTGAACCTACGTATGTAGCAAATACTACTTGCTGGAACAGGGGGAAGTGACTATTCTTCCCATTCCCAGAGACAGTAGAACTAAGTGCTTTACCTATTGCCCTTGTTGAAGGGATGCAGTACTGCTTACTGCTCTAACAATCTTGGTAGAAGGTACTAGAGCTTCTGCACAAATAAACATGGTTTGTTCAAATATGATCTCCAATCACTTTGGTATTTGAAGCTGCCACATGGACAGCAGTGCTACAATCTTGTCTCCCTTTGGTGACTGACCATACCAAGTTCTTATGACTGAGTTGCACCATGTGTTCCTATCTTGCAGCCTGTAAGAATATAAAGGCAGTTTCTTTAGCTGGGTTTATAGTGAAAGCTTTGTCAGGTGGACCGTAAGTGTTCATGCAGGAAGAAATGATCTATGTGTAGCCCATCTTGGGGCACAAAAGGAAAAGAATGCTCCAAGATTTCCTTCAACACAGTGGATATTCATATTTCATGTACTGGCTATGTGGCACCAAACTCTTTGTTAGAGGCACTTAGAGAACTTGTTGCTGCCACAAGCAGCTCAGTGATGAAGCTGCTGTCAGAGAAGGCTGATAAACCATATGAAGCCTGGCACTTGGGCTTCCTCGGAATCAAATCAGGAGACGTATCTGTGCAGTGCTGAATTGCAGTCTTTACCTCAATGACCCCAAAATTGCCTCAAGATGTTTTTTTCAAAAGCCTTTAAAATATATATATTTTTTGAAAACGTCATTAGTCTCACTTAGAAGTTCTGGAATTTGCTTATGTATCTTTAGGTTCATTGTTGCTTGCTTCAGTAGCAAATATTTCCCTGAATCCTTTTCAAGATAGGGGAGTCCATGATTGTGTGTGGGGAGGGAAAGCACTATGCTGACAACTTGTTAAACTCCTAGGAGTGCTTGTCTGGGAGATGAGGTGCCATGAAAACAATATCATTGAAAATCCCATTTTCAGAGCCTTATAGATTGTAATATATTCATGATAGTGTGGTTTACATGCATGATAATAAAAGCGCATGTTGACATACCATTGTGGATTCTGCATGGTGCATTGTATTTTGAATTGAAGTATATTAAATGCTTCTTGTCAGGGTCAGCCTTGCTGCTTCATGTCTAAGCATGTGGTTCCAAAGGCTCTAACTATTATTTTTAGTAGCTATTTACTGGAAACATAATGGGAAATATCATCTATGCAAAGGGGAGAGTGCTTCTGTCTTGGAAATGGCCATTAAATGCTAGAAGCATCATCAGATATTGGTGTAATTTCTAGTTGACAATTCAGGTTGCTTCCTTGAGCCATTATCTTTGTGAGTTAGTTTTTTTTTTAATTATGCTAACAGCTGTCATTGCCAAGTTGTTTAATCTGTTACTTCTATTAGCTAAGTATACCAAGAAGGATGCAGCTATGCTGGGCTTACAGCTAACTAGGAGAAATAACATTCAAGAGTTTGGTTGTGATGTGCAAAACACTCTTCTGTGCTGCTTTTTCCTCTACTGCTTCTCAATTTCAGGCGACAGGCACAGCATTTAATCAAAATGGTGTTTAAGTTTGTACATAAACGTTTTAACAAAATATTACTGAGAAAAGCAACAAAGAACACTTTAGTTGATTTATTTGAAGCAATAATGCCCAAAACACTAGCTCACAATATTTCTTTTGCTTTTTTTCTTAAGCAAATACCTTCTGTCATTCTGACAGGCCAGGCTATCATTGAACGACTTTGAACAGTAGCTCTTTTCCATCCTGCTTGACTCCTCTGTGCAAGCAGAAGCATGCAGAATAAGAAGTACTCAAGCATTCTGAGAACTGGTGTGTATGGGTACACTTCTGTTTCTGTGCACTAGAATACTCCCCACAAGAAAAAGGGATTTTCTGTAATATGTAATATGAAGGTTTTAGTAGGTAGGTATTTAGAATTACATACGTTGTTCACCTGTGGCACAGATTTTCAGAACAGAGTGTATAGTAAGACTCTGCTGGCACACCAACGCATGGAAAACTGGGAGGTAATCCTAACTTTGCTGGACTGACTGAAACATGAATATTTTCCTAGAATGCTACTTTGCTTACAAAGGCTGATTTTTATGATATACAGCTTCTAGAATCATAGGATTATATTCCACTACCTGTTGCTCCTAGTAAAACACTCCATGCTATAAATAAGGTCTTCATGCCATATCAAATAACTAGTTATTACTATGCAGTGTGCTCAGGTATTTTAGAGTACATAGGAACTTGCATTCTCATGATTTCTGTGTAATAGGTGCAATCAAGCTAATTCTGTCTGTAGCCATGCAGGTGCTGAGAAAACCACTTCACTTCCAGTCAGTTGTAGGGTATTAAAAGTTTAGAGCCAAGTTGTGGTAAAATAGTACTCGAGGAAGGTGGAAAAAAGCCCTTAATGTCTAATGCCAGAATCTGAGAGTGAATAGTTCTAATGCAGTTGAGAGAACTGACCTCACCGCCAAGTAGTGAGAGGTATGAAATCGTTTTTGCCTTACTGTTACTCTGATTCAAGACTTGACACCTTTCTCAGCACCTTCTCTGTTTTGCAAAGATTTCAGAAGCTAGTCTCAGTTCTTTTTGTTGCCTACTGCATCGGCTGTTCTGTAGGATTTCTTCTGGCTTCATGTACCCAAAGCTAAATGACTGTTCAATTGCTTTGTCTTAAAAACTCCAGTTCTTGAATCCTTTTTAGAGGAGGATGTCAGTGAAGGGGTTTTGACTGAGCCTGGACAAACTATTGTTTTATAATATTTATCTTAAAGAAACTGCCTAAAAATAAGTGTGATTAGTGACTAAATTTGAATAAGCTGAAGTAAAAGACTGTGGATGCTAACTTTTTTTTCCTATTTTCTTAATTTTGCAGCTATTTTGCTGCCTGGATATTAGCAAAGCTATAAAATTGAAATGCAAATACAAAGAATGAAGAAAAACATACAGTTATTGTTTCTATTTTGCACTTGCTCTTATCTACTGTTTTATGGATCAACTAGTTAGTGTCAAAGACTCCTATTCAATAGCTGAATACCTTCTCTCAGGGAATAAATCACAATTTGTTCTGTAATTCCTTTGCATTGGAGATAATCAATGAGCTTTTAAGGTTCAGATGTTAGATATTGTTTTTTCTGGAATAAAGGTGTGACGTGCAGAAATCAAACTCCATAACCACAAAGTAGTTATAAAGCAGGTATGTTTAATGAGTGATGCGCATACACCCTGGTGCAAGGGGTATAGCTTCACCTCACTTGCACACCGTTAGGAGAAAGGGTGCTACAGATATAGGCTGAACTAGTACATAATCAATAGTTCACAGGAATTTGGATACATATTCATTACATTCCTGAGACCCCATTAGCATGTGGTCCCTCCCCCCTTGCACATGCGTAGTGAGTCGTGGGGGTGGTCATGGGATGAAGGCTTATAGTCTTCCTCACTGTAAACTTTGAACCCAGCAGGAGGGGCATCCCCCAAACTGGTTCCAGCTTGCCCTGTGGACATCTAATCACCTCACTGTCCTCAGACTGTTGCACCCTTATCTTTATGGCCTTCATCCCCCTTGTTATTCCAGACATGGTGTTTGCAATTCCCATTCTTCTAACAACTTCTACAGAAACTTTCACTACTGCTGTCCCAGTTTCTGTGAAGTCCCTTTTTCTCCCTTACTGTGGGGCCCTTCTCTCATCCTTCAGGTGGACAATTTTGATAAATACATTATTCCTCTTCTCATAGCAAAGGGAATATGTATTTTGTAACATGAGCTGAATATTCTTTCCTGTTGAGAGCATAAAATAGGACTTAGTTGACCTGATAAACCTGATAGAAACATGACTGAGAACAGTCTGCTTGCTATAGCCTGGGTTTCATTTGGAATTGTTAATTTACATTGGTTGCTTTCAGTTAATAATAGTTCAGTGTTAAGAAACAAGTAGCTAATAGCTCTAGAGGCAGGAAACATTGTGGGGCATTTCTGACATAAAGGTGGTGGCTGTGAATTTTGTCTGTCATGATTTGAATTCTGTGCAGTTGTTCATAGTAGAACATCTCCCTACACATTCACAATATAGCCGTCTCCGGAAGAAAGGGCACTACTTCAAGTGCTCTGCAGTCCCAGGCAGCCATGTTATAGATGAGACTTATGAACTAGATGTCTAGCTGACTGTAGTGCTGGGTTCATGATTTTACTAAAGTTTTCAGAGCAAACTTAAATTTTTAAGTGGGAAAGCCTATCTTCTTCAGGAAGATAGTGGGGAAGGACTAGGGCATCAGAAACTCCTGGAAGATGAGATTCTTTTTGTAAGATGAACTCATGATTGAGTCCTCCACTCTGGGCTCCCAGCATGGTTACAGAGGTAAATGGAAATATTTCCAACAGTCCCTATCTGAGTTGTCTAGGAGACCTTCTACTCTTGATCCTACAGCTGATGATTAATTGAATATTTAGCAGGGTTTAATACCTCTGCCAGGATTACTGTGCTTCAACTGTATCATGTTTTTAAACTCAGACAGTTTTCAGTTTTACAAAAGAAGTTGAATGTTGCTTACCTTTTCTTAGTTGCCAAATCATATCTTAAGTAGAAAAACTCCTCCTGTGTCAGCATCTTTGGAGTATGCAATTAATACATGCAATAGTAAACGTGATGCAAACAGAAAATGGCAGTCAAGGAGAAAATCCTGTTGTATTTCTTGGGTAGTAATAGAACTGGAGGAAAATAAGGAAGATTTCAGACTCACCTGAGAAATTCTTCAAAGTTATTAAGGAACGACATTCAATTTATTAGCTTTAAAGAGTCTAAGCTTTAGCCTATTTAAGAACTTGTTACTTTTCAGTGTGGACACGAATGCAAGTGTAACAGTTAGGCAGAACTTCCCACTCTACATTTCTGCTTTGTCCTTTCTCAACCATGGACTTTTGAAGAAAAGAGAGCAGTGCTGATCTTCTCAGATCTAAATGCAACAGAAGCTCAAGCAGGGGTAGATGGCAGGTTAGAATGAGAAAGTCATGTGGCCTTGCTACAGGAGAAAGGCAGGCTTGAAGACCAACTAATGCAATGCTTTGAGGCATTCTGTAATTCTAAACTGCGGTGCAACTCAGGCCTTCAAATTGTTTTGCAGGCATAAATTTCAGAAGGAAATAAGTTTTTGTGGAGCACCGGTTGTGTCCTTCCTTCTTTTTGCGTATGTGAATGTGGAAGGGGAACATAGCAATTCACAAAGAATAATTCATTGGTGGTAGATGGTAACACACAGTGATTTTCCTTCAAAAAATACATTATGAATCTGATTTTGTAGTCTAAAAGTGCCCCCTTCCCCTAAGGGAAATTATTGAACTCAGATTGTAAGCTGTATGAAGTGTGCTGTGAGGCTTTGTCGTATGTGTGCTTAAACACAGAAGAAGGAAATGTATTTTGAAGTAATGTTCTCTGGAAAGTATTGCATCACAGGAAGCTGTAAATAAATCTAATTCATTGAAGCTCAGATTCTGCATCTTTCCATTAAAAACTTAGGATATATTCTGAGGGTATGGTCAGAATGCTGGGCTGGTTTAGCTGGCTTTAAAAGATGCCGAGATTTCATGCAAGTTGGAAACTGATTTCTGTCTCGTGATATCCATTCTATCTGCCATTGATCTATGTCCATGGAGAGCAAAAGGAAAGCTAACAATCTGGGTGATCAGTCTTGCTGGACGAGGCAACTGGCTTCTGTGAGAAGAAGCTTGAAGTTCTTAAATTGTTTCTTATAGCAGTAGCTTATTCTGAAAGGATTCAGGGAAAAAAAAAATCTAAATTTCCAGTGTGTTTTGATTCAATTTATGGAATTCAATGAAATTGCAGGTTTTGGGTCCCGACAGACTCTACTCACACGTACATGTTCTCAGTACAGTTGGATACCTGTCAGTGATTCAGGAAAGAGGCAATTACATTTTGCAGGTGTGAGATTTTGCACTTATGAAATACTTGGACCTTAGGTCAAAATGGCTTTGAAAACATATATCAAATTTGTACTTGGAAACATGATCTGAATTATTGTACCTGTTCACAGGCTATCCACAAACTTTAAACATTCCCTTGCTGTTTTTTTTATTATTTTTTTCCTTTACACATTAGGGAAATTCCTTAGGAGAAAACGTATAATGTGTTGATGTTTTTGTGGGACAGCTTCACAGTGTGCTAAATATTTTTATTTCAGTTTTTTCATTGGGCCATAACATGCCATCATTTATTTCCTGGGTAGGGACTGCAATGGGCACTTTGCCTAAGTGGACTACAACTTACTGGAAGGGAAGGACCAATGTTTTATGGTTTATGTCCACCTCTCACCACCTTTTCCACCTCCAGCCCCCAAGCTCTGCAAAAAAAATGCTTAAATAGCACTTCTTGAGGGGTTGTGACTGGGCTAATAGAATGTGAGGTTACCATAATGTATCCACTTTGATTTTTATATTTATATTATATAAATAATTATATAGAGACTTTTTGTGGAAGGTATCGTGAGATCCCTATTTCTCTTCAGACTCTTGCCTAAAGCATGGCCAGGTGAGAATGGCAATTGTCCTAGAACAAGATACATGTGAAAAGGTCTTGCAAGTTTTTTTTTTTTTTTTTCCAAAAGTGAATGTCCTTGTTTCAGATGTACATAAAGACTTTGTTAAAGAAGTGGCTAAGTAAAGTAGGATTCCATCAGTCTTGAAAACACTTAAGGAGAAAAGACAGTTGTGGGAGATACGGATAAAATTTAATAAAATGAAATGGACTGCCCTCCCCCCCCCCCCACCCCCCCAAAAAAACAAACAACACCCAACAAACCCCAAAACAAACCACCTCTCCTCCCAAGAAAGAATCCAAACAAGCCCCTACTCACTCTTCCATTACAAAAATGATTATCAGATTAGACTTTTAAGTGTCAGATTCAAGGTAAATAAAAGATTATGTTAAAAAGGTCAGCACTAGGTGTTGTAGAGGGTGATGTTGATCTTAAATCTCTAGATGGCTTAAAAGGTAATAAAATATAAGAGAATCCGTGATTGTAACCTATCATTACGCACCATGTCAGTGTTGCTGTGATCTAGAATCTGTATGAACGTCAAAGTTTTTGATGCTCTTGAATTAATTGTGTACCTTGGGAAGTATCTCCATTCATACCAAGTACTTACAGTGCTTCACGTACGTCTACTGCTGGCTGTTGTCAGAGATGAAGCATTGCATTGGATGGCTTTTAGCCAACTCCAGTTCTGCTATGTGGAGTTTTCCACTTATTTCTCTTTGTGTACAATTACTAAAATGGTGACTTGAATCCACCCAGTAGAAGTAAATTTCTAAGTGAGAGTATCTATGCTAGTAAACTACATTATCTTTTGCACTAGAATTTCTCCCAGGAGACACCATAGCTTTTCATGAAGCTGGAGCATGCCAAATTCTAGACTTCTGTTTAGGTAAGCCTGTAAATATGCTTTTGTTTATCAGAAAACTCCCCCTAATTATGTTTGTCAATATGTTCTCTGCTAAAAGAAACCAAATATTTAAAGAAACTTAAGTAGAGGATGTACTATTCAAATGATTGGAGAAAAAAAAAGAGCATGAAGATATTTCAATTTGCTTTAGTCAGCATCAGTGCATAACAGCTTCAGTGGCCCCCTCCCTTTTTTTTTTCTAGACTGGCAGAACTCTGCAAAATGAGCAGTTTTTAAACTTCACTGACATTCTGTGGGTCATTTAACTTATTCCTATGTCCTTTTTCTGTTACTTTAGAGGACCATGGAGGTCCAGATAATTTATTTCACAATGCGCATACTTGGGCTGTGGGATTCCAGGTGCGGGAAAAATTCCTATGTCTACCTAGACAATTGACCATACCTATAGGAAACATGAGTATTTCATAAGCCTGTGAGTTCTTGTAACAAATGATTTACTAACAGACACTTGGGTTTCTTGATAGTTACCTCATATTTTAATTGCTCATTTGTAACACCTTAAGAACCTTTGGAAGTAAAGACTATCAGAACCATCACACTGATGCTTTCAAAAGCTTTTATTGAATCATTGCCTCAGAATATGAAGCTTTGTGATAATGAATCATGTCCTGTTACATTCTTGTCCCTTGTAATGCAATGAAGGGTGATATATGTTAGCCGGAAGATTGGCAGAAATATGTTGTTTTGATTTAGGCTAACATTTCAGTGATAGTTCATAAAATTTATGATAAAATATAGGCATGAAGATCGTGTTATTTACGTGTACACGCACCAGCTAAATATTTTGATACAGATGACTGAAAAGCATTCGTGTCACTTAGCAATGTGTTCTTCACTTTCTAGGGATGTAAGCTGTGCTCAGAGTAAGGAAATTACATTGTATAATATTGAATGTATGCACAGTTACCACTACTGCATTCATGAACATAACAGAAGACTCTTCATGAATTGTTACAAACTGTCAAAAGACTCATTGTAAATGTGGTCATTTGCCACTATATTGCAATGCAAGACACTAGTGAACTTAGAAATTAAGTGATAAGGAGCAAGAATGAGGATCAGATTATATATGGTATGTAAATGTGCTTTGGGCCTGAAATAAATACCAGTAGTATTTTTGACTGTAAAAGGGAGAAAGGAGGGACTTGGAGCCAATGGAGTTGTGAAGGTATGGTTTGTGTTTCCTTGCGACTCATGCGAATGAGGGAAAGTTGCTGAGTGCCTCGGTGTCATAATCTCTGCTACAGTTATGTATTTCTTGCTCTTGGGAAAACAGATTGATCTTGAAATAAAGATATACTACTGTATCTTTAGTATATCTGGATGGATTTATAAGAAAAAAGTCATGTATGTGTAGGTCACTCTGAAGCGAAAGGGGATACTGGGTGTTACACCACCTATTATCACTGCCTTCTATACAGCTGCATTGTGTCTTAGAGGAGTATTTAACCAATGAGTGGATAGCAGCAAATAGAATTGCAGAAGGTGTTTGGAATAATGAATATTTTCCCCAGTGCTGCTTTATTCATGTAAATATTCCTAACAAAGAATATACTGAAGATTGCCAGAATTCAGTGGTGATCATACAACTTCATTGATCTCATCCTTCTATGAGTTTTCTGTGCCTAGAATACAGCTTTCACAGACTCCTAGATCACTGTGTGATTGAAAAGCTGTCTTAAACTTAAGTTGTACTAATTATTTTGTTTTCCTTTGCCTATTATTTTTGCTTTTATTGTATTACCCTTTGCTATTAAAAAAAAAAAAAAAAGGATGTCGCAGCAACTGACTATTCATTTCCTGAATACCAGACAACATTCATGCTCCTGCATTGGAGCTGAGCACTTTGAAGCATAGAAGAACACTGACTTTCCTTTCTGCAAGTACTATTTTATATGGCATGTAGCTGCTTTCTTCTTACAAGTATTAAGCTTGTGGTTTTGGTGCTTAAAATCTATGGAATGTAATGTGTGTCTCTGCATGGTCATTTTCTGGGGAATGGTGATGATTTATATTAACCTTTATACATTAAAATCAGCAGTCAAGCAGGATTAGATCTTTTTTTTGCTGTTTTATTTTTGCATCTGTTGCATGAATGTCCTTCCTTCTGTATAGAGGGCCTTTGTGCCCTCTTTAATGACTTTATTATTAGTAATTAGCAAGCCCAGTAGAGAGTTTCCTTGCAAAATGATTCATTACGGCAGTGTCAATGATTTACGGGCTGGTTCAGCCCAGTTCCATGACTAGTGGGGCGGAGGGATTTCTCAAAATACGCACCTCTGAAAAAAGGGAAATGGGACCCCAAAATAATTAAAAACAGCAGCGATGATCTGAGGAGAAACAAACTAATTTACTAAATATGGTATCGGAATGCAAGATAACACACTATAATACAATATAATTACAATTGAAGCTAATACATCAAATATAACAAGAGAAAGACTGTCCGAAAAGCAGAAGGCCTTACACTAATACTGAAGTGATGCGAGCAGGCAGGACAGGCAGCAGCGAGGAAAGATGAAGGAGAACAGAGCAATCAGGTGACCTTGCTAGTTCTATCTCCTCTCTGACCACAAAGCCCCCTGGGGAATGTAGTAGTTCTTCTCTTCCGGACAGGTACCCGGAACTGGAGCATTAACACTTTAACTCCCAGTGCACTACATGATGTTATGATGTGGAATAATAGTAACCAAAAATCATAAACCCATGACATTCCACCCCTTATTGTATGTCACTACATCATGCTTATTATATACAAACAAACCAGAGTTAACAAAGATTAAACAGATGCACATGCAAACTTATACATAAATACATAGAATTACTGACATCAGATTCCTTTGTGGTACACACTGAATATCCCAATTTTTCTGTGTCACCCACCACGTGGACCCAGGTTCCTGGGCAAAAACAGTTCCACGAAGAGGTTTGTCCTTCCCAGGAGCTGGAAAGACCCAAACTGCTTTTTCCAACATGTTGTTTACGTGTACTGCAGGGTCCTTATCTCCCTTGATGCTATATAGGGAGCTATATGATTGATAGACCCTTGAGTGTTGACCAACCAGATGGCTTCTGCCAAATGCTTCTACCATGCTTAAATGTTCTGCCACCCATTGTTTTCAACATGGTTTTTAACAACCCATTATATTGTTCAGTTTTACCAGAAGCTGGTGCATGATAAGGGATATGATAAATCCACTCAGTGCCATGATCTTTGGCCCAAGTATTTACAAGAAAATTGTAGTAGAATTCCTGGGTCACAGCCTGAACCAATGGGTGATCTATGAGAGTATGTGAGTGCTGGGAGTGGTGTGGGGGTCTAGAGCCACCCTACTTCCATACAATGTGAGTCTGCATGGATTCCCACCTTCCACCTGCCCCTTCTCTTCTGCTGTGTGTCTGTACGAACAGGGGAGGGCCGCATTCCTCAACTCGTCCCTTTTCTCCAAACTGTTACCAGGAGGGGTGAGTTAATTCCTTTTAGATATCTATCTTCTCTTTGATAAGAGAAAGACTGTCTGAAAGGCTGAAGGCCTTACACTAATACTGAAGTGATGTGCGCAGTCAGGGCAGGCAGCAGCAAGAAGAAACGAAGCAGAAGAGAGAAGAGATCAATCAGGTGACCTTGCCAGGAGTTATATTCTATCTCCTCTCTGACCACAAAACCTCCTGGGGAATGTAGTTCTTTTCCAGATGGGAACCCAGAACTGTAGCATTAACACTTCAACTCCCAGTGCACTACATGATGTTATGATGTGGAGTAACAGTAACCAAAAATCATAAAACCATGGCAGGCAGACTTCAAACATCTGGTGTCATTTGGATTTTGAACACTTCTTAACAATGTATGGGCTCTACATGGCAAGATTTTGCAAGCAGGTGTCTTCTGTAACTTCTATTCCAAGCTTTTTTTGGTTAGATAAAAATGAAGTCCAACTTCTAGCTTACACAGCCTTATCACTTTACCTCTCTTAGCAAGGTGTCATAAATTATGCAGGATGGAGGAATTGGATTCTGTGGCCAAGAGGTACTGTTAAAAATGTGCAGTATACTTCTGGCCAGTTTACTCTTCTGTGGCTGGAAGCTTTACATGTTACTCATAATCTGCGATGTTTGCACCCTGCAATGGGTGTACCCTACAATTCTGGGTAGCCTGGTTTAGTGGTTGGCTATTCTGCAAATAGGAGGAGACTTCTAGATTATTTTCTACATGGCTGCTTCTCAGCTGTTGTCCCTTGGTACCTGGAGTTGCTCCTTTCCAGATGCAGGACTCTACTGCTTAAACTTCAAGAATTTCTTGTTAGCCCATCTCTCTGGGCTGTCAAGATCCCTCTGGTGAATCAGCCATTCTCTCTGGTTGTGTCAGCTGGGAATTCACTGAGGAGGCACTCTGCCCCATTGTCCAGATAATTAATAAAGAAGTTAGAACTGGATCCAGTGTTGACCTGGAGTACCCCACACGTTACTGGCCTCTAATAGGCTTTGCATCACTGATCACTATCATCTAGGCCCTATGTTCTGATAGTTTTCAATCCTGTTTCCACAATCCTGTGCGGTATCTACTCAGTAAAGCACTTGTTCTTTTTTGTTTTACTTTGCTATTTGGTAACTGTTAAGTACATCAAAGCCTTATGAGTACTGAAGTGTTAATGGGAAAAACACCACTAAACATTATCCAATTAAACTTATCCTAATAGAAGTTTCTCCCTCAGAACCTGTAAGTAAGCTGTAAGACAACTGCACATTGTAATTCCTTCTGTAGGGTACCAGAACACGTTTCACTGAATTAGTTCTGTGGGAAACCACAGAAAAACTGGTATGCTACTTTTCAGTCTGCTAGTTCCATGAATTCCCTCTTCATTAGTGGCTGATCATTTTCATTAGTTTGCAATTGTTTTAGCATGCAGCCATTACTTATGGGTTTTAAGTTAGTTGTTGTAAGTTAATTAAACCTGGAATGTAATTTCTGAAAGGGAAGATGAATGCAGTGGGAGCTAGGGGAAAGAGGCCTGATGGATAAGGTTAGCTGTCAACAATCTCATCCTCACAACACAGACAAGTAGAATGTTAAGTCACCATGGTAAACTTTATCACCAAGATAAAGTGAATTGGAAGCTAGAAAGTGGTTGGTGTAGATAGCCTTGCAAAAAAGACATATGGATTGCCAGTTAGATTACGTGACCAGATGGATGCATGCTTTGTAGAAAAGGCAGCTAAGAAAAAGTAAAATAGCCCTGTAGAGCAAGGAAAGGACAACTGAATGACAGGTAGAAGCTGTCCTATCAAGAGCAGGTGTCAGAAAATTAAGGCTTCTCAGACAGAATGGTGGGATCCAGATTGACCCCAAGCGAGTGCAGATTTCTTAATTAGCTACTTGTTCTGCTCACCCTGCAGAAAGCAGCTTCAATCTTAAAATTAATGCTCACCTGAGCGTTGAATGTCAGTACTTGAACTCTGGCTGTCTTGAATTGCGCACTAGTTGTTCCACCACAGAGCCCTGATGTTATGTAGCACCTTATGGATGTAGAAAGCAAGCAAGCAGCAATGAAATCGGTGCACCTCTTCACTCTTTCTTTAACAAGAAAGAGCTGATTGAAGGCTTGACGACTATAATTTCATTTTTAACAAGCAGTAAGTTAAGTGCTAGCAGAGAAATCTCATCCCTCCTATTCTCAAACTTGAGGTGAGTCTGTCCATAACTTGCTTTCTACAGCAGTTTCAGGTTAGTTGTTCTGAGGGCCTGTTACTTTAAGTGGTACTTCATGTGTTTGCATGTATTTGACCCTGTTTTCAAAGGGCAATTAGAAAACCTTGTTATTATTTTATTGTGGAGGTAGGAAGGAAGTGAATTGTTAGTGCTAGAATGTTCCCTGATATCTGGAGTGGGACTACTGCACACCGCAGTGTAAGATTTGAGCGCAGACTCATGATACTGGAGCCTCAGGCTTGAAACCAATTGCTTGAAGGCATGTGTAGCCATTATCATGCTACTGTCATGTCACCCTGTGGCAGCTGGTCTAAAATGCCTCAATGCTAATGAGGTAGAAAGTGAGGTCAAGGATAAAGAAAATTCTGGTAAAGGTGAAGTGTATGGCCACCGATGAATCTCTGTTCAGATTTACCTTTAGATGTAAATCACCTGACCATAAATAGCAATATCTCTGTGCAGTACTAAGGAAGGTGAGAATAACTGGATTCTGCCAGAAGTGATTAACATCTAGGCAATTGATTTAGCAATGCAGACTTCAAAAACAGGGTTTTTAATAGCTTCAAATAAATTTAATGTTATGTTTCCATTGAAGATCAGTGACATGTAGTTGACTGCCATCAAAAATGCTATCCTAAGAGGTTAGCCAGCCACAACATAGATTATATAAAGTAAATTTAAATATTTCTGCATGGTTAAAATTAATGCTGTGTCTTCGTAATTTACTTTGAAGATATTTTGCCCATTGTTCTAAAGCTCCACAGGAAAACAAATCCAAATGATTACTTGAAAATAGGTTCAAAAACTTTAATTTCAGTCTTGTCTGACTGGGTATTTGCTTCTTTGTTCTGTGATGATCTTCAGGGACAGGGCAAGTTAAAGGAAGATGCTTGTACTATTTTAAGGCAGAAGCTTGTGTCCTGCTTCTCCTCTCCTGGAGAGTAGAACAGTCTTTCTTATGAGAATTAATTAAAAAACCAACCAAACAAACCCAAACTATTTTCTATTTACTGTTTTAGAAGTCTAGGTTAACTTCCTAATTTATTTTTAATAAGTGCTCTTGGGAATTGCTGCACTTACTGATTTTAAAGTGTTTGTGTAACGTGTCATGACTAAGGCTGGCACATACCTCAGGAGGCCATCTAGACCAGCCTCCTGCTTAAGTAGAGCCACCCAGAGTAGTTTGCTCAGGACCATGTCCAGGCAGCTTTTGATGATCTCCACAAAGAATATCCACCCACAGCCTCTCTGGGCAGCCTGTGCCAGTGCTCAGACACATGCACACATAGACAAAAGAAAAGGTCCCTGATGCTGTGAGAGAGCCTTCCGTGTTCCAGTTTATGCCTATTACCTCTTTTCCTGTCACTGGGCACCACTGAAAAAAAAACCACTGACTTTGCCTTAGTTCCCTCTCCTTGTATATTTACAGAAATCCTCCTGAGCTTTCTCTTCTCCAGGTAGAACAGTCTCAGGTCTCTCAACCTTTCTTCACAGGAGAGATGCTCCAGACCCTTTGCTATCTAAGAATCATAGAATCATTTGAGTTGGAAGGCTTACTTAAAGACCACATGGTCCAACTCCCCTGCAATGAACAGAGACACCTACAGCTACATCAGGTTGCTCAGAGCATTCAGCTGGACTCCAGGGGTGGGGCATCTGCTGCCTCTCTGGGCAAACTCTTTCAGCCCATGAGCACCCTTACTGTAAAAAAAACCTTCTTATATCCAATCTAAGCCTCCCTTCTTTTAGTTTGAAACCATTTCCCTTTGTCACTCCCAGCTCATGTTCATTTTGTTATACTCAGTGAGTTTTCACTTCTTCTCTGTAATTAGATAACTTTCTTTCTTAGAACAGAAGCTCACTTTTCCCTTCTTGTCTATACTGTTTTCAATAATGGAAATCTAGGCTTCAAGCACTTTTTATTTCTGTTGACTCTCCCATTCTGGAAGATAAAACTGATAAACTTCTTTTAAATGATGGAACAATTTGAATACATGAGTAAACACAACATAAAAAGTACTATGTTTTCTGTCCTGTCTGCATTTTGGGCATGATGGGAATCCACTTACTGGTAAGTAAGGAGCATAGTCTGCCAGCTGAGCTATGGGACAGAAGAATACTTCCTGCAAATGCAGGTGTTGTAGCTTCCTACTTGTTCACATATAGCTTCTTAGGTATGCTTAGACAAACTTTTATAAGAATTTAGTCGGAAGGAATTGTGTTTATTTTTCCTTTCCGTGTCAAATTGCTTTTTGTCTTGTCTGTGAAAGGGGGAAAAAATCTTTTGAAAAGAGAGATGAAATAGATCCAAACGTGAATGGCAGTGCCCACATGGTCATTTTAGTTTTGAGAACTTGTGGCATTTTTTATGTAAATCTATGTTGGTTGTTGCTTCCCGCATGTCATTTTGATTTACCAAGTGGTTTTGGTATGTGCTGGTCAAGGTGGCTGTCCTGAAGTTGCCCCCTGAAAATACCCCATATGCTCCCATATGATTAAGTGGGATGCCAGACACTGAAACAGTGCATGGGCCACCTTGCCACTGACTTCTTGAATACACATTGTGGAGTTTACATTCTGAAAACTTCATCCTGTGTAGTGGATGTGTTCAGAACAAGTTAAACTAACCTAACGTAGACTATATATAATGTAACTGTGAATCCCCTGAGTGGCATGTGGAGATATGAGGTGTCTTGCAGCTGAAAACTGGTTACTTCCATCTACTAGTTTGTTTTAGTTCTGATAAATTTCTCAGTGATCAAGGCATAGCCAATGCAGGTTTGTGCTTGGATCATTGTTTGCTTTTTCCTCTTGAGTCTGCAACTCTGGCTTCAAGCTGAACTTAAATATATCCACCAACAGATTTTGTAGATCTGGTATATTAGTATTATTCTCCAGACTTCTGGCTGAGTCCAAAGAAATGTCAGACCTAGTCTGGATTTTGATATTCTTGTGGGGCCTATTTTTAAATGTAGACCACTAAGGAAAATGCCAAAAAACTCAGTGATGCTGGAAGCTACCCGGTAACTGCCTTCCTAAACTGCGTTGTTTTACTGGGTTTTCTCCAATACTAATGCTGTGAACTGGGATTAGTTTTTTTCTGACAACTTTGCACTACATGGAATCTGCTCTTAGCATAAGATTTGTACCTGAGAGAGGTTTTCTGAAGTTTGTTTGTTTTCTGTGGTGTACTACCCAGTTCGTAGCTCAGTCTTGAAATCTGTGGTCATAAGATTCATCTTAAAGTAGATCAAAGCACAGGCAGTGCCAACAGTGTTTAGCACTACTGTCTTTAATCTTCTTACTCATCCTTTCATCTCTTGCTGAGTGTCGTATCTCACCTGCCAAACAGACAAGAAATTATGTGATAAAAAAGAGCATGTTAGCATTTTTAACCTCAGAATCTGACTTACTGCAAGTTTGCTCTTTGAGTTTTCCAGCTAATGGTGTGGAGAAAAAAATAAATAAAAATAAAAATCCTTTTTAGGTTTACGTGAACGAGTGACTTGAATGATCTTTTCTATCAATTGTATAATGTGAGGCACAAGATTTGCACTGAGAAATATATTCATCTGATGCTTTTTGGTAATTGGAGGGCCAGTGCATGATTAGGTCAAGCTTGCCTTTCAGGGCTGAAAAGAGCAACACAGTCCTTCAGAATTCTAGGCAGTGATCTGAAAGTCTTACAACTAAGCTATGATGGAATGCGAAACAACTAGGGGAGAAGAGTGAGGCTTACTGGTATGTCAAAAAACATAAGGAAGAGGCCCTTATAATGAAGATGGAAGGAGCTGAATTTAGTCTTTGCTGTCTGTCTTATAATGTTATTGTAGAGAAGATGCCAGCCTGGCTGGGGATTTATAGTTGCAGTCAGAAGTGGTGAATTCCTCTCTTAGATTACCTTGTGCTACAGGCCATTTTGTCAGCTTGACACTTGCTCTTGAAGTGTTTGTGCTGATTGTAACAGCTTAACAGAACTCCTTTGTGAATTGAAGAACAGCCATTTAATAAAACCAGCCTAAAATGGAGCACAAACTGGCATTTATGCATTCTCGCAACTGGGTAACAGCACTTTGGAAGGAAGTGAAAAAGCAACATGTCTGAAATAGCGTGCATCTAGGGCAATGGTAAAGCTGTTGGAAGTAGAAATTGTGTGGAAAACAGAAATTTGATGAAAATCAACTGTTGATCACATCTGCCTGAATCATTTAAAAAAAAATAATCCAGAAAGTTATAGAGGAGAGGTTTTTGCCAGATCCCACTACTTCTCTGGGATACCTTTAGCTCTTTTTTTTTTTTTTTTTTTTTTCCCTATGACTCAGTTTTAACTTCTATATTTATATGAACTGTGTAAATTGCCTGGCATTCTTTGCAAATTATGTTGTTTGTACATTCCCCAGTAACCTGAAATTGCAGCTTTCCTGCAGAGTGCAATGGAAGCTCTTGCTTTAAAGGCTTCAGTGCAACAGCTTGATGAAAACTACAGGAGGATCTGTCTTCTTTTGGAGGTGATTGTTTGCTCTAGCTAGAATGATTTCCCTTTGAATTTATCAGCTGTTCTTTTTTTAAAAATGCCTGACAAATGGCTAGTTCCTTTTAGAAAAAGATTGATAGAGAGTGGGATGTATGCTAAATGTGATTAAGAATCTTCTCGCCATGACTGAGGTTATATTGAATTTAGGTTTTGAGCTGAATTTACTCAAATCAAGTGCAGTGATGAGTAGAAAAACACAATGTTTGAGTTGGGTCTATTATAATTTCAAGAGAGAATGAGATTTTTTTACTTCTTTTTCACTGTCCACCATTTGTTACACACGTTTCTTGTATTGCACAAAATGGCATTTTAATATACTAGAAGTGGATAACACTTTTGAAAAACACTTACGACTGAAACCATTTGGAAAATCACATGTTGTATACTTAACCACATAAATAGATGTATGGATCTTGTGCCAGGAAATTTGTTTTAAAGTTAGAATTCTGTAAAAAATCTGCTGTAAATGCCCAGTAGTGGCAAGTGAAAATAATCTTCCTGCCCAGGAAAACTTGTATAGTTAATACAAAAGATTGGAGACATAAGAGAAATAAGATTGAAAAAAAAAGTATTGCAGATCAGGTGCAAGCTGATAGGACTCTCGGGCGTATACTTATTTATATTTTCTTCACTTGTCAAAGAAGACAGCAAGATTTATAGAGGAAAACATCACAAATTTTCATGGCTGTCATGAGGGACAAAACAAATGGTTTCTGTTTAGGTGCAGTAAATGTGTCATAGACTGAAGTATGAATATTCCATCTGATAGAAGTGAAATTAGTTATAGCAGTGTCAGATAAGTGAATATACTGTGGTAATGGAATTCTTGAAGTAAACATTTGTTATGGAAGTTTCTTTGCGTGGATACTTTTTTTGTGTGTGTGCAGATATCCTTTTAAAAGGGTAACTTCATTTATTCCTAAGAAAAGTAGCTAATATCAGCTTATACGTGGAACTGATACAACTGTCTTTCTAACAATAAGTATGTCGTCCTCTATATATGAACCAGGACTACTTGAATAGCTGAGAATTAACCAAAAAAACCCAACCAACCAAACAAACAAAAAAAACCCCAACCAACAAAATCCAAAACCAAAATGACACAAAACCCAGTGACTGAAAACAAAGCTCAAACAATGACTGTAAGTAAAAATACAAGAAAATGATTACTACAGTACAGCTCTATTGCAGGACGTTTGTGATTTGCATAAATGAATGTGGTCCCACTGATGTCAAAGGTTGCCTGATACGTTTATTTAGTGTAACCATGGGAGTAGTCTTGCTACATACCTAAAAGTGGGCAGAGGCCCAAGGGAAGTAAATTCTGACGAGGAACCGCAAAAGCTTTCTGTCACATCATACATCATTTATTCTATACACGCTATGTGTGAAAAGCTTTCTGCAAAGATGGTCAGATATTGGTGGGGTAAAGCTGAATGAAAACCAAGTTCCTTGGTCACCATGAACACAAATGTACTGAACCTCAGTAAATAAATGAATAGAAGCAACTCAAAATAACGTTTCCTTCCCAGAAAATACCATGGTTTTAAAGTACTTTCTCTCAAACCTCTTTGAGTTTGGGAACATGAGCAGTATGTCACTAAAATTAGTTTTTGTTGTATCCTGTGGGACACAATACAGTTGTGTGTAGCCCAGGCAAGTCCTGTGATATTTTCAGATATAAGGAGTTAAGGTGCAAAAACCTCATTGTACGGTAGCTTGACTCAAGAGAAGTCAAAAAGAAAATAGGCATCTGTTGACAAGTCTCGCAATTTTTGTTATAAAATAAAATATAAAATATTGTAAAATAATAATAATAAACTAATATTTAGTTAACGATTTAGGAATTAGGCTGCATTTTAAAATTTGTGTATTTAATAGTCCTGTGCAGAGACCTAGCTCCAGACAGCAGAAAGTAACATACTGCAAATTTTGTCCTGACAGTTGTGCCTGAACATCTTTCTACCATGACAGCCCGTTGTTCATCCCTGTAGCATGTCCCCTCCATCTTTCTAGCCTGGGGACTTTGACATAGTTGCACCATTTGATCTTCTGCTTTCTGCACCTTCTCTTCTTACAGCAGCTCCAATCCAGGGGTCATGAGGAGTTTCAAGACATTGATGGACATACTCACAAACAGGAATGCAGTAGTCAGTCAAATGAATGGGCTTAGGTACCAACTGGCATGGTGAGCTCTGCACATGTCAGTGTGTCCTGCTTTGGATATCTGGGTTTGTTTGTCACCTCTTCGAAAGAGATTTTCTGTGCTACTCTACTTGTGGGTGTTATTTTGAGTTGTAAACTGTTGTGGCTTCTTGGTGCAGTAGACAAATTTACTTCTCCTATGGCTGCAAGAGGGGAAGAATAGGAAGTGCTGATGGGAGCCTGGGATGTGTTAATAGGGTACTGAGGAAGAAGAGTACAAAGTATCCAATGGCAGGTAAACTGCCTGGGAGTCTGGGTGGGTTCATTGGTGATTGGAGGATCTTCAGAGAACTAGGAATTGTCAGTAAAAGTTTGATAATCTAAGGATATTATTTTCAGTTGAGTTTTAGAGGAGATGGAGTAGGATAGGAGCCTGTACCTTGATCTAGCTATGGTTATGAAAAAGACCAGTGAAAATCATTGTTAATAAATCATCAAAATCTCATTTGCCATTCTGTATAGCTGTGCATACATTTTATAGACTGTAATTTCTTTAATTATTCCAAAGTACTGAAAGAATAAATGGTGTATTGAGATTGCTTCCCCTGGTGACTGACCTACAAAAAATTAGCTCTATTTACCTCTCAAAGCAGCAAAATCTGGGAAGAGTTAACAAGGGGCATAACTGCTTTCCCCACCTGTGGTCACCAGGCAGAAATAACTGCTTTAAAATAAAAGAAACTGAAGAGTACCTTAGGCTAAAGCAGAGTGTTGGCTAATTTCAGGAAGGAACATGAGGTTGATGACTGCTGTGCAGTTAAGAAGCAACAAGAGAGAAAGGAAAGAGTTTCTTTGGGGCATGCAAAACCTTGCTTGACTTTCGTGTAAATGGTATAGAAATGGTTATATTCAGAGTTCCTATGTCTAATAGCAGCAATGTTTCAGTTTGATAGCTGTTAGACTCAGTTCCTATTAGGGGTAAGGGATAGCTGGGAATGTCTTAGCAGTGAATGGTAGGCCAGTAGTAGCAGAGAAATACCTCTGTTGCACCTGACACCGTGTAATCCCATGGAAGCTGGTGGTTGATGAGTAATGCTTACTTTTTGCCCCAAAAGGAAAAACTTGTCTTCAACATGACCTTTGTGCCCCAAGTGGAGAGGGAGATGAACTTGGATAAACTGGAACAAGTCCAGTGTAGGACTGAGGTGCTTGTCAGAGGTCTGGAGATGATGGTATATGGTAAGAGGATGAGAGTCCTGGGTCCATTTAGCCTTGAGAAGGGAGGGCAAAAAGGAAGACCTTAAGTCTGTCTTCAGCTACATTAATGGGAGAATACCGAGGACAGTGGATCAGAAATTTCATGGGAGCATACAGCATTAACACAATCTATGGGCTTTAAGATGTAGGGTATGAAACTCCAATTAAATATCAAGAGTGTTTTTGATTATTTATGAACCATGAAGAGAGGTGAGAACTCTGGAACAAGGCACCAGATAGGCTATGCTCTCTTGAAGATTTTGAAACTTGCCTTGACAAGGCCATGTTGCTGGCTGTGATTTGGGTGAAGTACTGGATCAGGAGACCTCCATGGACTGTATTCTGTGATACTGTGCACTGGTGCAAATCCTCCTGTAGCATTGCATGTGTTGTCTGTGAGATGCAATATGATACCTTAGGGACATATCATAGTCTGTTCCAGAGGGTAATGGAGCTGTTAGGAGCAATCAGTGTCTCTTCATAAAGAAGTAATATTGTCAGGCAAACCAGGTTATACTCATGGATAAAACCATAAAAAGAGAAGGTGGAAGAAAGACAGGGAATGATATATGTGTTATAATATTTGGATTTTAGTACGGTACTTCATACATTGCCTCATAAAGTGATATTTGCTTGGTTGATTTTAAATTGAGAATCTGATGGAGGTTTGAATGCTCTTACTTAGACCAAAAACTTCCTCAGGGACTGGGAAGAAAGGTAAGGGATAATTTCTCCACAGGTAGGTGTTTATAAGATACACAATATCTCTTTTCTTATGTCAAAAGAGGTGATGTACCATTTACAACAACTGTTATTCTGGTGCTGAAATCTGGCCCTGGAGTGGATCTGGATTTTTTTTTTTTCCTCTCAAGCAATCATTGATGAATATGTTTGTGTTTCTGGTTCTTATTTTTTTCAGTAGGTTATCTTTAATTACTTCAGAGTGGATGTAAGCATATACTAATGACGTTAGCAGATAATATCAAATTGAAATGAATTGCATGCATCACTGGAAGGAGGAACAGAAGGACTAAGTGAGCTAATAAAGACTTTAATAATGTGATACTCTGTTTGGAAAAAAGTGTACAAAGGTTTGAGGACATACAATCTAAAGCTCGGATAATCAGTGGGAGGTAAAGTGTGAGATGCTGAAAGTGCTTCTGGTCTTAAAAGAAAGCAGATGAATTTTTTTTGCAGTGTATTCGAGTCCTGCTTTCAGACTATGGGTGTTCACTCACACAAAAATGGAGGACAGAAAGACTTACTTGCTCTGGAGAGCATAGCTACAACATTAATACTTCTGTTTCTGGAGAGGGTGCAATATTGTGTTGAGTTCCTGATTTACTGATTTATTTTATCAAATATTCTTGTGTCCTTAGGTTTGTATTTCTCATTTAAAATGCTTCTTACACATTGATAATTGTCTAGTACTGGGCAGAAAATTTTCCCTCTGTTATATATGGTCATCCATGATACAGCCTAAAATCAGGTTTAGAAAATGCAAGTAAGACTTCAGTGGAGACATTCAGGTGTGCAGGTTGTGAGAGTAAGTACTGTATGAAACCCAATGAACTCTGTATACTAAGAAGCTGATTAGGAGAGTGATGCACTGAATTCCTAAGCAGAAGTGACAATTTGAGAGAGAGAAAAAGTGATTATTACATACTGATAGTTACATGTGCTGCCTAAGCAGTCTGTATCTCTAATTAAATAGGAAATTTTCATTTGTATTGATGAGGCCCAACTTGCTGCTCTGTCACAGAGTCCCTTCTTGTTGTGGTTATGTGACCAGGGTGCTGTCTGTGCCTACTGATGGTGAACTGCTGCTAAATTTCTAGAATGTCCTTGAATGTGTGAGCACACGTGAGAGAATAGACCTACTTGCACAGAATTGCTTCAAGTATAAATCGGGGGGAGGGAGAAGAATTTTGTTCCTCTCAAAAGGACCCTTTACAGTTCATGGAGGCTTCTGCACTTCACTGCCCAAATAGCAGGCAAACGGAAGAAGTTCTCAGCAGTGCTACCTGTCCCTAAGGCTGGATAGCTTTTGAAAGAAGTTGATTGACTGCAAAATTCTGTCTTTCTCAAGCAAATGTTTTTTGTGCATTAGGTGTCAAATTCATTAGACACCTCTGACAATTCTAAAGAGAGAATGTCTGCTTTGGCAGTTAAGGTATTATGCCTGCAAACTGTAGTGGAACTAGTGTCAGTAATAAGTATTGCTGTCTGCCTTGGAATTTTCTTTTTCTTCAGCCTTTCTTTGTGGACTGCTTTGGATCTTAGATAGCTTCAAAGAGCACTTTTCTATCTCCCCCTTGGAAAAACTGTTGCTGTGCTGCTTGGATGAGGTACTGGTATTATTATTGCTTTTGCAGCATAAGCTCTGTGAGGGATGAAAAGAAGAAACCATGAAAGTAAGAAGTGTTCATCATGCTAAATATCCATCCTCATATTACTGAGGTTAAGAATAGTGAGTATTAATTGTGCTGTATTATTGAAGAGACGCTCCTGTTCTCTGAAGAGACTGCTCAGCTCTCTGATATTCCTATGTAGAGGGCTCTTCAGTGCTTGAGGACCTTTTACTTTGAGTCTTTCCAGCCTTTAGGATGATTAAAGTTTCTTCGTGCATCTTGAAGAGGACAGGATGAAGCACAGTACAGAGGTGAAAAAAGTTTTTATTTCTAGGAGGCTAGTGATGTTAATACCACCCTGACACAATATCATTCAGTTCATGCTAGTTTGGCCCCTATTACAACAATATGTAGGCCCTCATAATTAATAGTTTATCTCCTTTAAGCCTCAGTGGCTTAAAATTCAAGTTCAAGCAAATTTGCTTGAAGAAGTCACATGCTCATTCTGTTAAGGCATAAGTCTCCAAAGCTTAAGGCTGAGTTTCTCACTTCTTACCATGTACCAGAATATCACTGGCTGTAAGCCTGTGTTGTCTTGTCACCTGCATTCATTTTCTCCTCTACTGTGTGTGACACACTTTAAATGGCACATCAGATTATATGACTAAGAAACAAACATACTACTATTTTGAGCAGATTGAATACAACTGGATTTTGTAGCTGAAGCTCCTAAAGCTCTGCTTAAGCTCAGTGGTACAACTGCAAGCACCATTCTATGATTCTAAGTAATCCTTCTGATGCCAGTACATTATCTGGGTTAATTACATAATAAATTATCTGCAATGGCATGATGCTGGCTTATGGACACTAGCGGTGTTTTCCTCTTAATCTCTTGCAGTGCTTCATAGTACTTGTAGTCTTGGTTTTACCACTGAGAACAAAGTTCTCTGTAGGAGATTGTTTTCACAGTCATTAGGGGAACATGGGGAACACATACTTCATGGTCTCTTCTGTGTTGCAGAAGGAAATTTGGAAAATAAACTTGTTAGCACCGGCTTTACCTTTTGCCTAGGTAAATGCATATGTGGTTGGAAAATCTTCATTTCATCCCATACCAGTGTTTATAAATCAGACACGGTACTAAGACAAGGCTTGTTAACACGTAAAGCAATTCCCTTTGGAGATAAATATCTCTTTCTAAATTAGAATTTCATCATTGTGGTTATGGATTTGTAAACAGCCCTGCAATCTGTGTTCATCTGCACAATCCAAATGTAACAATGTGACTGAAAGGAATACTTCAGAGTGAGGGGACAAATATTTAAGACCTGTCTGAGTGAGATTGCTTTATGTCTGGGCGTTTTGGCAGAGCTGTTAAAAAGATTTTGCTAGGAAAATTACCTAGACTGTTTTTAGAAACCATTTTAGAGTATACTTCACACCAGACTGCATATGCAATAGCATTAATTGCTACTGCTGAGAAATGCCTTACAAATGAATAAAAATACCTGTGTCAGTGCAGCACTAATAAACCCTTCTTACTGAAAAATAAATAAATGAGATCTACTGGAATGTTAAATTGTCACTATGTGAATAACTTCCCTGCTTCTCCTGAGGTTTTTAAACATGTCTGCGAGGGTGGTTGGTTTTGCTGCTTTTTAAGTAAAACAGCTATTTCTGTGCAGACTAACATCTCTGTAAAGCATACCAACCCAATATAACTGAGTGAGAAAGCACTGTTCGGTATGTCTTTTGATGCCATGGTTTGGTAGAATTGCAGAAAAAGAAATTAAAGGTGGAAATCAGAGGTAACAAATGTAAGCTAAGTAATCAGTTAGCTGGAAATTCAGGTAATTCCAGATCTCAGACTGTAAACAGCGTGTTTGTAAACTTGTATAAATCCAGCCGCCAGTCTGAGGAAAGCCCTCTTCTCAATGGGAAAAGCTGTACTTGCCCAGACGATGTAATCCTTCTCTCTTTGCTCCTGCCCTACGTTTCATTCGAGTTTGCTGTAGGTAAAAATATACCAAGGAGCATGGCTGGCTGAGAGAACTACTCCTTCTCTCTTACCATCCTTTCTTGTACCTACAGAGACACTCACTGTTTTTTGTTTTTATTTTTTAAATAGATAAACTCATATGAAAGGTAGGGATGAGAATGGAGTGTTGTCACCATGACTGTCATCGTGAAAGTCCTTTGCTAAGCTGTTCCTAACTCTGGAAGTGGGAACTTTAAGAAGAGATGCTGGGGATGTATATCATATAAAAAGATAGGCTGCTTGTACCTGTCATGGATTTTGCTCTGTGTTTATGCATCCAGAAACTGAGCAAAGCACAAACAGACTGACAGCAAATCTCTTCCTGGGCTTGGGCCAAATCGCTTTCTCTTGAAAGCATACCGCTTGAGATATTGCAGCCAAAAGTTTCACACTTCCATTAAACCATAAAATATTTCTCCCTCTGCACAGTACATGGCTTTTTAATATGTCCATTCTAATAAAAAGTGCTGTTCTTTTGCAATTAGCATTGCTCTTAAAGGTCTACTTTAATAGTCCTGAATACCTATTGAAAGCCAAGTTCTTTGTAGTTTGATTTTCATTAATGTAATTACACCGTGCTCAAAAATATCAATGGAATGACTTGATTTTATACTAATTAAAGCCTCAGACCTTTTTACTGAAAATCCATATGTAACAAAAGTAAAATAATTAGCTCTTTACTTGTATAATTTAAAATTATGTAAATTACTAAATTACTACTGTAAGTGGAATCTGTGGCCAATTTTTTAAACTAAGACACGGCAAATAATTCAGTACATGTAAGAGTTTTTGAAATGCATAATCTGAAATACCACTAAACCTTAGGAGTTCCTTTGCATCAGAAACTTCTGATTTTGAAAATGAAAGAAATTCTTATGAATCCTAGAGGAAAATACTTTGATAAAACTCAAATTGGATCTGTAGCCTGCTTCTCATCACTGAGTGGAGGAGGCTGGGGGAAATTAGAGCAATTGCATGTGGTCGGTTGAACCCATGCTGTCAGTGCCACTCATGGCTGCAGCTTTGGCACATGGATGGCCACTCTTGCTCTGCTCTGTTTTTTTTTTTTTGCTGTAGGTGAAATCTGCGGCTGAGGATGGAAGAAGTGGCTGGTGAAGTGCTTTCCTTATCTCAGTCATTTTAAATAGCCTACATGGTAGAAAGGAGGGCAAACAGAGAAGCTGAAGTGAGTCTCATATTCCTTTTACAGTGAGGTAGAAAAGCGTACCACTGAAAACCTTGAGAATATTTGGTTAAAAGCTATAACATTACCTCGCATGCTGTTGAAACAGAATAATTTTTCTGGCAAGTGTCGTATCTGAGTTTGTTGTTTGTTGTGACTCTGTAAATAATTTATCTCCATCTTTAATTGGGAAAAGTAAAACTTTTAATGTATCAGGGCCACAGGATATAGCAGCCTGTCAAATAAGAGTCTTCAGAGGCAAGTAAGACGTGTTGCCAGTCTGGTGGTATAGTTTGCTGCTAAACTTCAGTACTTCATTTATGAGCCAGCTTCAAGAAGCATGAACCTACAATTTTTTGTAAAGTATTAATTCTCATGTGTTCTTTCACGTGGTCTTCTAAAAGGGACAGGGCCAATGCGCTTGTAGTAATGTCCACACTAAGAACCAAAAGTTTTAGAGGTGCGTGTACATGCTGCACAGGTTTAAAGTGTTCTTACCATTAGTTAATGCAGGGTACCTAAAGAATTTGTCATAGGGCCTCCTTGCAGTTCTCACACTATACGTTTTGACAACTTTGGTATTACCGTATGTGTAGATAGTCCTTCTTTGGGCTCACAGCAACTCGTTTTTTCCTTCTGTGTTGTAGAAGCAAAAGTTTTTTAGCTTTTAAACCATATGATGGGCTCTGGATGGAGCTTACTTGAAAACATTCATCTTGTTAGGATGTTGGGATGAATAGTCCCTCAAAGAGATGTCTGTTACTTCACCTGTTCTCAGCTGGTGCATCTCTGGTGTTCTGATGAGGCTATTCTCTTATTAGTCAATTGTGGAACATTGTTTGGCCATTGGGAACCTTTTCCTAGAGCTTTGTGTTAATGTAGGTCAAGAAATTATCTTCTGTTCCTCTTGCAGGCTTCTTTCTCTTCCTTTTAGATAGAAAATCCTAAATTTGTTCAGATTTTCTATACAGTTCATGACTTCTAGATTTCTGGTCCTTCTTCCAACTGTCTTACAGATTCACATCTGATCTGATTAAAATTTTTTTAATGTGTGCTGCCCTGAAGCCGGTAGTCCTTCATTTTCGATTTCACTCACAAATCTTTATTCTGCTTTATGTTTTCATGCCTATGCTTTATATGTAAGAAAAGCCACTGCAACAACTCTCATGTGCTTACTCTTATGCTCTCACTGCTCTCATATACCAGAAGAAACTTGAACGTTTTTGGTAAATCCACTTCAAAGTTTATAAGCTGAAGTTTTTGTAAAGAGAAAGATTATCTTATTTGCTCTTATGTATTTTCCAGAATAAATAATAATATTGGGATTTTCCTTTTCTTCTCTGCCCTTCCTTCATTTCTCTAAGCTTTAAACTTGAGGGATTTCAGTGAATTTCCACGAGCTAATGAAAGGCCTCAGCAGCTCTGCTTGTCCTTGACAATTCCTGAAGCACTTCAGAGTAACTTTCATCAAACACAGTTGATTCAACACTTAATTTAGTTTCTAATACATATTCTTAATACAGTTGAATTGTTATGATGGCTTGGATGAAACATATTGTAGTCAAACTGGCTCACTGTAAATGAAAATCTGGGTTCTCACTAGGGACCTAATTCTAGTTCGGTTAGCGCGGAAGTAGGATCTTTAGGAAAGTGATAAATGGAAAATGGGTTGTGGAGAGATGTCCAACAGCACTACAGGGATAGCTATTACGTGCATTTTCTTTAAGGTCTGTAGAAATGATCTATAAACACAAGTAAACAGCATATTGAAAAAAAACCTTTACAGATGATAAGTGCAGAAATTTCTGCAAATAAAAGAGGAAGTATAACAAAAATGCTGAGGTACTCACAGAGCTTTGCAAAATGTGTGGCAAATATGAAAATGGCATTCAAGCTAGAAAAATCAATATAGCTAATATGAGCATACAAAAAATTGGTAATGGGATTATTTGGTATGAGCAAAATAATTAGCCTATGTGTAGTAGGTAGGTGTCATATACTCCTGAACTTAACGGTGCTGGAGAACGAAGAGCCAAGAGTAGTTACAAATCTGTGCTTGTTTGGAACAAAGTTTGATATAGCAAGGCTGGCTGAAGAGAAAACCTGGAGGAACGTAAGACTAACTGCTTTTGACTTGGAATGTACAGATTTTTTTTTTTTTCTTTCTTGTAGTTGACTGCTTTTGAGAGAACTTCAAGCTGGGAGTGTTGTTTTGTTTTGTTTTTTGAACTGACCCATGGTTTTTTTCTTTACTGTAGGACAAACACCAAGGAACTAACAGGAACAGTGAAACCAAACTGACTAAACAAATACAAGTCATGTGGATTCCACAAGCTCTCTACCTTCTGACTGTCTAATTTTGGGAAAGGGCTTGTCTTTGAAAAATATCTTGCCTTTGTAATGTTTCTTGGTTAACAGCTACTTCAGACAAAACTTTGACAGTACAGTTTGTTAGCCGACTAATCTCGGGTTTTATATGTGCTTGTAATAGTGATAGCACTCTTTAAAAAAAAAAAAAAGTGCAAAAGAGTTTACGTAGCCAATGTATAATTTTTGCAAGGTTTTTGGAAGCTGACTGAAATAGGTAACTATCAACATATTATCCAGTAATTTAGAAATGTGAGTGAACGCTACCTTATCCCATGGTCCAGAGAAATAGGAACATACCAGAAGGCTGACTTTTTTTGGTGGATGTATAAACGAAAGAATTTTGGCTGAACTGTATATTTTCTTTTTATTTTTTTTTTAATATTTAGTATCCAAGGGGATGCAGATATCTTATAAGTCAGGTTGTATATAATAAAGTAAATTAAACATTATGGCAGAATTTCTTTTAAGATGAAGCTAAGAGAAAACTATAACTTAAAATAGCAATGCACTGAAAGACCAAAAGAGAAACTCGAGTTTTCTAGTAGCTCTTGCTGAACAACCTGAAAAAATACGTGAACAGTGAATAAATATGTGGTGAAGTTCCTTGAAAGTGTATAACTTTGTATGAGAAAACAGTAAAGTCTATTGGATCTGTCAGTTTTTGTGGTCACATTATGTTATGAACAGTGAAAGCTGTTAACCTTACATCTAGAATTCCCTGAACTCTGTGTGTTTGATCATGTAACATTAATTTTTCATTGTCATAATCTTCTCTTCCTGTTTTTCGCATGGGAGAAAGGAGAAGTGAAGGAAAACTACAAAGAAAGCCTCTGGATCTTTCAAAGGTTGTTGGTGTGACAAAAGAAAAAAAATAGGTAGAACCTGAGAAATTCTTCTGTCATAAGACTGTTTGGCTAGGTACCTCTTGATCTTTGCTACAAGTACTTCGAGCTGCTTGGAATTTCCCTTGTCTCAGGTAGCCTGCCTATAGAAGTCTCTTGTTTATCTCATGTGAACCTAGTGTTGGAATTCCTGGACTGCCAGAGCAGTATTTGGAATAATACAGTATAATATGGAATACCTCTGTAGCATAGGTGTTATGTGACATAAATGCGGGGGCGGGGGGAAATGCATTGTCCTCTTCGGTTTTCTGTACTGGATTACATGGCTCAAATAATGTTTCTGTGAGTCTGCACTGCTAGTTGTGTACAAAACTTGAATAGGGTGAGAGACCTCACAGTTCAGAATGTAAACTTTAACTCATCCTTCCTAGGTAGTCTGTGGGAGGCACCCGGATTTGTCACAAGTACAGGCAAGTGGGAATTTCCTATATTTAGGAAAACTATGCTTGCTTGAATTAGATGTGAATTTTGCCCAACTCTTTCAAATGGGTGAGAAATGACACAATGTCCATACATGCAAAGTACACTGCCAGGGGATTTGACTAGTTCAAATTCAGCTAAGCCTCTAAAGCTTCCAAATGGTCATTTTTCCTTCCTGGTCCTTGGCAGATTTTCAGGAGTTTGGAGTTGTTCTATCTTCGTCATGTCTCTAAACTTTTTTCTATTCCTGTAATTAATTTTTAGCGAAATGAAAATCAGTATGCCTTTATTTTTTCCTGTGAGCCCACTGATAGTAAAATGTTGGCAGTGGTGTTTCTGATTAGGCTTATGTTTTATTATCTAATTCCTTAATTCACAGTAACTATCTTTTGGTTGCTAAGAAGGATAGATTGCCTTCAGAGACATTTCTGGGAAACTGCCCACTTTCTTGCTTGCCTATTTGAATCTCAAATGCTGTTAGATTTAAACAATCTCTTAGGATAACACATCAGACATAACAGTCCTGGTCCTTAGTTTGGAAGACAACTGAATGCATATGCTTTCTGCAGAGCAATGCCAACTAATATGCTCAGTACCTTGTATCTCACTGGTGTTTCTTATGTGGTCATGTGGATTTCTGTCCTTCTCACTAGGAGAGGACAGGGTAATAGTGCAGTGCTATGCTTGTTGCTGTGTGAAGATGATGATTAATTTGTTACCAAGCTACTGGATTTGATGAAAGGTTGTTTAAACCCCTTACAGGCTAAATAAATAAAACATTTGAGGATATTGATTTGGTATATTTTGATAACAGCATACTAGAAATTGGCTAGAAGTGGAATAAACTGATGGAATTTTGACTAACTGGCTTCAGGAGAAGTGAGAATAACAAGTCCAGTAAAAATAACAGCAGCAGAGACGGAAGTACACGTTATTTGGATACACCTGGCCCTATTACAGAACACAATTGGAGGTAGCTGTAGCCCATTAGCTCAGGTAAAGCACGGTGTGTGCTCTGGGCTAGGCTGTGCCTGGCTTTCTGCTTGTACCTAAACTGGGAAGGGAAAAAGGAATCTATTCTTTTCCCAGTACAACTGATGCAGCTGGGCTTTATAATAAATTGTAGGTGTAATATTTCGGTTACAAATATTAGTATTGCAAAGGCCATCCAACAGTAGATGGTAGAGAGCAACGTGTCTGGTCTAAGGGAAAGATGAGAGGCAACCAAGTAGTTTGTGTGTGCATATCTAAGGGTGCTTTGGTGTGTGTGTGCATATATGTATATAAAGTTTTGCCTGTTTATCATGGTGCTAACTTGGATAAATATGTATGACAAACCTGTTCTCGGTATCAGAATCGTATTTTGGAAATTGATGAATCCAAGCAAAACTGGAACAAAGAAGTCAAACACCTTTTCAGTTTGGAGCTGAGTCAGAAGCCCTTCCCGGCTCAGGACCCAGGGCTCCATAGCTCCAGCCTTGTGGAAGTGCATTGCTGAAGTGACAAACAATCCATCCTCAAATATTCACTCACTTTATTTAAGATGAGATTTTCAGTTTTGTCAAATTTTCTAGGGAATCCTGAGTTTTTCTACTCAGTTCTGAACTTGGAGCCTGCATCTTATACAGCATTTGGTGGACACTAATTCTGTACTCTTCTGTGAAGAGTTGGATTTGTTTTAAAGAGAGAGTTTAGTTGTTGGAGCTGTGGGTGCTAGGGTTTAGCCTGGGATATCTGTATGTTTATTATGTACAGGCTCGCATACTGCTAAGTGTGTTTGAAGTCACTTTTCCTAATAAACTCTATTTCATGTCTTATCTTTGTAGAGCTTATTATTCTGCTTACTACACAGTTCTGCAAGTTCTCCAATCATCTTATTTCTACAGGATTTATGATAAGTAGAAGGAAAACTTTTACTCTGAAGGCAATCTTCAATTTTCCGTTTCTCTTTAAAGAACACTTATATTCATGTGAGAACTTTCACAATTCTCTTCATCTTGATCTAGCAGTGGAATAAAAAAAAATGCAATAATGGCCTTAGCATGTCTTGTCATTTAAGTTAAAATATTGTTGTAAGATTAGAAATGCAATGTTCTGATCACATCTTGGTTTTGTGGGGAGGTTCTGCCGGCAGAAAAACTCTCATAGAACTCTGACTCCTTGGAGCTTCAATTCTTCACACTCACTCTTCAGTGTAGGGTGGATAGTAGGAATTGAAGGAGTCTGGCTTCTGTGCACACAACAGTATCAGTTCAGATAGAATGGAAGTGATTTTTGGCTTTCTACACCTACAGCAAAGCACAAAAATCATGATGCTCTAATCCTTCCTGTATTTATTTTATTTATTTACTTTCCCTTCCAGATACTGCAGTACTTTCAGCTTTGCCATGCCTGAGGAAACTCTGGGATTTCAGTATAGGGTGAAAAACATCAGTTAAAGGCTGGGGGGAAAAGCTTGGCAGAAAATGCTAGAGAATTCTTGGGCTCTGATTTGCTATTGATAATGAGCAGAAGTTACAAAGGAAATCTGAAATGCGTATGTTTGGAAATAGGTAAAAGTAAATATAAAACAGAAAAATAGCAAAATACTTGTATCTTTTCATTTCCAGGCAAGCTCTGCATTGAAAAATTATTTTGTCTGGGAAAGTCGATGGTAATACAAAAAATTTATGAGGTTCTTAAGAGAAAATGTGTCATTAGTAAAAGTCCCACGACACTTACAGAATCCTTCCTTCCTGAAAAAACTAATGCTAAATGATTTGGAGAATATGTTACATGGCTGAATGAGTTCCATGTTTTCTAATTTTCAGTTCTAAAGAAATGATACTAAATATTCATTGGTAAAACTATAAATAGGGAGTTGGATTTTTTTTTTCTTTGTTTCTTTTTCTAGAGGATAGATTTATTGCTAATAAGTATCACTTAAGAGGGTAGATAATATATTTTGTTTAAGTAGTTATTCAGCATCATAAATGCTCTTCACTAGCTTAGTGAGTCAGTGTTTTCAGGAATAGCAAGCAGTGCTGTACGCCTCAATTTCTGTCTACTGAGTTTAGAAGCCCATTAAAAGGCCTGATTCTCCTCCCCTCCCCAGCTCAAGAAATTCTGATCATGAGCCATCTAGATATCTTACTGGATGCAGAAAACTCAGTGAATCCATCTCTGTCAGTGCTGCCAAGGGTATAAGATGCAGTTCTTTAATGTGTTGATGACTCGTCCGTGCTTTGAAATGATGTAGAAGGACACTTGATTCCCCAAATTTATGAAAACTTTCATGAAATATTAAACACTTGTCTGATGATTTATTCCTCTCTGCATAATGCAATCTAAAAGAATGGTTTAGTTAATTATTTACACTGTGCTGCTGATGCTATTTCTCTCCAAATGCTTTCCAGCAGTAGTTGGTTCTACTTATTACCAAGAGAGACTTTAAAAGGCAGATCCTGTCAAGAAAGCAGACTGATAACCTGTCTCTTTTGTTTCTGTGTGTTTATAATACGTGTGCTGGATAGTAAGTATTCACGGGGCTGAAACAGGAAGCAAAGGGCTGGAAAGCACCTGGGGGACTGGGGCTCTGAAATGAGAGCAAACCCTGTGCCTTGCTGGGACAGGTGAGAGCATGCCTCCTGGCGCAGCCTGTGGCTGTGCTGGAGGGGTGAGATGATGGAAAGAGCAGCTCAGGTTGTTTCTGAAGCAGCAGCAGTGCAGAGTGAAGAATATTATAGAACCTGGGTGAGATGCCTGGGGTGATGACCCAGCAGCGCTGCAGGACTATGAGCCACATGCAAGGTGGCTGTGGATAAGCTTTTGCTCCTGTAATCTTGTTGTAACAGCATGCAAGTCTGACTGCCAGCCAGTGGTGAGCTTGGCAGCCTGCCACCCTCACTACTGCTGCCAAGCCTTTCTAAGGATGCATGGGAAAAGGGCCTCTGAGCCTTTATATCCCATGGGTTCTGTGGCCAGTGATACCTGGCACTGAAGTGAACAGGAGAGATGCCAGTGCTGACCTGTTAAAGGCTTTGCTTGCTGTTCTATGGCTGCAGTCAGGGAGCAGGGCAGAGTAGCATGGCCCTGCAGCCTCCTGTAAAAGCTGGAGCATAGTGGTGTTCCTGTAGAGCAATGGAGCTGGCAGCTCAATATGCACAGGAGGGAGAGGACTGAGCTAACAAACTTCTCAGTTGTTTACTCAAGAGCAACCCTTCTAATAGCCACGAATGATTCAAATTCTAAAACATTCTTCCAGCAAAGGTCAGAGCATGCTCAAGACAGAAGGTTTCTTAAAGCTAGCATGAAATATCTTCTCAGGTGGTATAACCGGAGGTAGAATTTTGGGAGACCAAAGGCAAATGATACTATGAAAACTAGAAATTTTATTTAAGGATGTAAAACAAAGGAAAAAAGCAATTATAAATACCCCTTAATGAGTGCTATTGAAGACATAAGCAATTTTTTTTTTCTTTAGTACTGGATTGTGAAACCTGATTTATAATCCCATTGATGCTGTTTAAAATGTTTAATTAGTTTGTTTCTAAGAAATGCCACCTTAGTATGACAAAAAGCGAGATTTTTTTTTCTTTGATTTAGCACACTTTAAATTTTTCAAAGATTAATTCAGTCCTTGACTACTACAGACTGTTCACTGCAGTGTATTCTTCTAGGAAATAATAGTTGCAGGGTTTTTTTGTTTTTTTTTGTTTTTGTTTTTTTTTTATTTAAACTCCCAAAGAGAGAAGGAAATAAATCTCATTTTTGTCCTGATGCACAGTGGAGGACACCTCCTGGGTGGTCGGAATGTGTTTTTCAGGTTGACATCTTGCTCAGGGCATCCCCTGACAAGAGTACACCAGAGACTTCTCTCAGATACATTGGTAAGAATTAGAAGTAATCTCAGTCAACTTGATTTGTAATAGTAGGAGAAAAGAATGGACCTGCCAATGAAGCTGATTAAGCAGTTTAATTACGGAGTTGGCTTCAATTCAGTTGTTGACCAGATCTCTAACTGCTGATGCTCAGGGGTGTAGTAATGTGTCTTGGGATGAGATATATGTTGCTTTGTGAGCTACAGCTATTCCAAGAACAAAAATTGTTCAGTAGGTTGTAAGAGATAAGGTGTAGCAATATCTGGCCCAATTAGTCTTATGGGACCTTAGTTGCAATACATGTATTTCCTCGTTGACTCATAATCCAAATTAAAGTAAGCTTGCTGACTTTCGGCATAGCATTAACTCATGACTGGGAAGAATACTGTTGGTTAATATAATGCTCTAGCATTTTGCTTTATAGTAAAGCAGCAACAAAAATTACTGTATCTTTTTAAAGCTTTTCTAAGCAGGATTGACTTGTTAGAGTTTGAACCGTGCTGTGGGGCTTGGAAAACTTTCAACCACCTACCTCGCTTGTCTCGGAGTGTTTGGGGTCAGCAGAGACCCAGAGAGCAGCTTTGAGATGCTATCAATGGGCTTAGTGCTCATCTGGGGGCTTCAGATGCATTCCTGGGGATTTCTGTGCTAAGCCAGCTGCCCCTGGCTTGGCTATATCAGAGACATACCGCGTATCTTTCAATCTCACACTACACTGATTTAAATAAACAAGTGTATAGGACAGTGATGGGTTGGAAAAACACTCCAAATTTGTCAAAGGCTTTTTCTCTATTTTTTGAAAAGTATCCAGAGTTGTTGCTTGAAGTCTTTCATGAGTTCTCCATGTAAGCCTCTCTGAAATTCCTTTATGCATTTGGAAATATGAAAGCTTTGGGACACTGTAAATCCACAGCACCCCTTCAGTGCTGATGCCTCCATGCAATGAAAAAAGAGAACAACAGGCTGACTTTTATTTCACGGTCCTTGTATATAATGTAGGCTATATTCTTAAAGTATGTCGCAGCAAAATTAAGTGTTCTTAGACATCAGTGATCTTTGCTCCTATCTGTCTACCCACTCCAAACACTAGTGAACAGAACAAGGGCAGACAAACAATTTACCTATATATCGTTGTGTGTATGTGGATCCCCCTTTGTGTGCAACCATCTATCAAGAGTTGGCAGGGATACGTCTGTGTGCTGTTCAAAGGGCTGTTGTGCGTATAATCTCTAGGAGTGCATCTTTGAATTTACTTATACATCTTACAGAACAGATCATGAATGTCATTAGTAGAACTGCTTCTTAATAAGTACAAGGCCATCCTATTGCACTGTTAGCTACTGCAGGTCATAAAACTAAATATAGTGTCGTAGCAGTACATGAAAACACTGAAATCTTGTTTAACAAGAAGCAAAGCAAGAATGTGAGTAAGACCCAAGGGTGTCTGAATTCCCTGAGGAGAAAATTGAATACATTGAACCACAATTTTGAAGTTATCTGCAACTTCTAAGACCATTTCCATCACTTCTTAATTTCCTTTCCTGTTTGTTGGATATTGTTTCCTTATCTGGTCTTCTCTCAATTATTAAAACCCAATTACTGTTTGTTTGGTTTTCAAAATTAATTATTTAAAATTCAGGATGAAATGTAAGAGACACTGAACAGCTGTGTCCATCACAGATTTTTTTTTTTTTTTTTTTTTTTTTTGCTGCCTTATTAAAATTCCCATTAGTTTCTTACACAACTGCTAGGTACCTCATCTTCTTCAGAGGAATTTGTTTTAAGTTGTGTAGGAGATAGAAAAATTCTATTTCTGCAGTTCTATGTACTGTGAGAACTATTAGATTTGTCCTTTGGTTGAGAGAACTTTGGCAAGTTCTTATTCTGGGTGGCTGCTCAGGTCACTCTGACTTTCAGAAAGAGACCTGATTTACATTAGAATATTTAATTTGCTGTGCTGTATCATTACATTTACTTGTGGCTGAGGGAATAGAATTAAAACTACAGCAGATCTTTTTTTTTTTTTTTTTTTATGGCATGCTTTTATGAAGTATTTTAGAGTTAATGCAGGCAACCTGTCATCCCCTGGCTCAGGATTTGTGGAGTTTTGATTATGTAACTTTTTTTTTATGGTGATGGGATGCTCATATTTTTTGCCTTGAAGCTTCATAGGAAAAAGGGTAATAATTTCCTTCCTAGGGCATTAAAAATGTAGACTTGTATTTCTTTATTGTCATTATCCCTTCCTGTTCAGAAGTGGATTGGTTTTAGATGGTGTTCCGGTTTCTATTAGACTTGTAATGCTTGTCTGGAGGCTGCTATCAGGTCGTACAGTGCATAGAGATGTTCCCTCCCTCTCCAGAGAGATACTCAGTTTTGCTCTTGCAAACCAAATTTCTTAACAAGGCTGCTTCCCCGAGGAAGGCCTACAGTCTTATGTCTGGCAGGAAGGGAGCTCAGCTGCCAGTCTTGGTGGTGATGCTGCTGCAGGACTGATGTGGAAGTGAGAGCATACACATGCATCCTGCCTCTGGTTGAGGGACCGCTATCTGTGGAACAAGTCTCCAGGTCTTGATGCAGATCTGCAATATGTCCTCCAGCACATTCAGGGATTCTCAGCCTTGTTGCCTGTACTGAATTTGACTTCTCCAAGTGGGAGATCCTCAGGCTACACATCCTGGAGTAGGGAAAGAAGAGAAAGGCCATTCTGGGGGAAGATATTTGAAATGAGAGAATGCACAGGGTTACATGATGGGCTGTCTCTCATGGCACATTAGTCTGTGGTGCTTTTGACCTGAAATTTTTAGCTTGAGCCTCAGGTGACTCTATTTCTGTTCAGTCACCTGTGTGACTCACATTCACGCTCCACTGTTGTCCAGTTGCATCTAAGTACATAAAATAGTTGGTCCGTGCTGTAAAAGCCTCTTCCAGTTTAGTTTCTCTTTGCAGTATTTGGGCAAACTTTTAACCAAGGAGGACAGGCCAGCACTTCTTTTAGCTTCATTACTTCTTTCAATAGTGAAAGTCCCAGGGAATTCCTGTGCTGTAGTTATCACTTTGTTACTTTACAAGCCACCGGAGACCTCAAATGGGATGGGATTTTTGAGAGCAGGGGGAAATAATAATGCTTTTTGGAGCAGGATCAGCGTCCCTGTGTTGATGCTTTCAAAAGCATATTGGCACGAAATTACCTCCGGTAGCTTGAAGTGGATGGCATTTGCACGTTTGTGTGTTTCTGAAAGCTTAACTACCGTACAGCATTTTCAAAAAAATGTTTATGCTTTGATAGATACTTTTACTCTGCTATTACCAAAGTGACTCAAAATCAGATACGATGTATCTTTAAAAATTGAAGAGTATCAGAAAACCTAAATCTTGCTCTTCTGGTTTTCAATCTAGGGCCTTGTCTCTAAGAATATGCTTTCTCAATCTTTTCCTTATTCGTGTCTGCAATAGTTTTTGATACGTTTGGATGATTTGCCAACTTCTTTGGTTCAAAAAGCCTCATTTTCGTTGATGATACCATGCTGGTATAATAGCAGAACAGAACATGTTGGCAGTCAGCTCTTGCATTCATTACCAATTCGTTTTAGTTGGTTTCACATCACTAAAACTTCCTTTTTGTAATGCGTTATATTAGCTTTTTTTACAAGCTAAATCTTATAATGATGCAAGTAGGCTGGTGTGGAAACTAATGGTCTGCAAGAGCTCACAAGCACATGGGCAGTTGTTTGGGAAATACTTGAAAATCTAGCATGTTCAATGACTTGACCATAAACATTTATTGTCTGTTTAGGTTTTTAATTACTCAGTTTGAGGTTCTCAACCTACATGGACAGGCTAACCTATGAGAAATCACACTTGCTTGAAGGGGCTTCTGACAACATGCATTGCTTTATAACAGCTTTTCATTGCAGCATTATTGAAGTCAAAGCCTAGTACAAAGAACATGAAATTAAGGACATTTAGCAGCAGGAACATAGCAGAGAGACAGGGGGAAAAGGCATTTATAATATAAATGATGATGGGTAGAATGCTTTGCATGAAGGCAGTGCCACTAATTAACGACTGTGAGGTGGCCCAGGACAGGGACTGAGCTCAGAGGAAGGCAGAAGTCCAGATGGCATGCTGTGATCCAGAAGTGCGGGGCATCAGACTGTGGCACAAGGTAGCTGCAAGGTGAGAACAGACTTTTTTTTTTTCCGGTTAAAGCAAATGCTACAAGAGAAACTTCACAGTGACTCAGCTGAGCAGATGGAGGACAGACCTAGCTCCAGAGCTAAGCATAGATCCTGATTTTCTCCCAAGGTTTTGTGACATGAATGGTTTACAGCCTAGAGGTGGCATTGTGAGGATGTACAAGGAGATGCGCAGCTCAGGAGGCAGGGAGTTCATCAGTGGACTGGGAAGTACAGAGGCTGAGGGGCCCCCAGGAGTATGGGAGCTACTTCTCTACTATGCCTGCACAAAGTTGCTGCTTCTTACAGCCTGTATCTTGCTCTTCTTTGGGCCTAACCTATTTCAGTACTTTGCTCTCAGGCACTACATTTCTTGGTTGAGTAAATGCAAAGATTTCAGCAGTGCTTCTGCTGTGAGAGGTTTCTGACACTTAGAGGAAGTATGGATCTGTGGAATGGGACATAATCAGAATGACATATCCAGGGTGTCAGTACTCAGTGGAATGCCAAGGTTTTCCAAGTCTAATCACTTGTGATATGCATCATTTTTGACATAAAATCAAAAACTTTTAACAAAAGTCGAAGCACTTCTGACTGGTGTGTGAAGTTTCAGTATCTAAGAAATTCTTCATACAGTCTGTGATTCAGATCCGAAATGCGACTATAAAGCAACCTTGCAAATGAACCAGAAGGAAAGGTGACAGGACATAGGTGTTGCTAATGCTCTTTGATGTAGTTTACAGGTAGACATTTCCGCCTTTATACTGGTTGCAGAAGGGAATTTGTTGATGGTTGGTGATGCCTGGTTCTACCAAGAACTAAATTACAGTCTCCAAATGAAAAATGGGTCTTCCCAGACTATACTGAATTCTATGCTGTGCTTCTAGACCTTAATTTATTCTTTGTGATTTTATAATAAGTTGTGGCTTCTGGATCTGAGTCTGAAGAAGGACTCTAAACTTCAGAAAATCCTATATTCACTGTTCAACTTCACTCTATTTAGGGAAGAAAATCTCAGACCCTTGGTTTAGGCCTGGGCTGCTAGCTGGAGGTGAACTTTAATCAGTACACATATTATGTGAGAATAATTTGTAGTGTATAATATTAGGCAACTGTTACCTGTGACTGGAGGAATGGTTATGCGCACCTCATGACTCTTTCATGTGTATTTGTTACTTGAAATTAGTCCACAGTATTTAAAATGTGGAGCTGAACGTTCCTTATGTGGAAAAAGTCATGATACTGAATCCCAGAAACCAAGATGCTAGAAATAACAGCTGAAGAGGTCTGATGAAAAACTTACTGAGCATAAAGATGTAATGTCTTAGTACTCTCACTCCAGATGAACTACAGTGTTCTGCTGAGCTGTTAACTGAAACTTCTGATATTCACCAAGAATGATTTTGCATCTTTGTGGGAAGCACGAAGTGGCATGACTGCACTGAACTTGTCACATTTTTTGTTGTTTTGTTTTTGCTTTGACATAAGGCAAGACAAGGCTTATGGAATGCAGCATGGCAGTCAGCAAAACTAGAACTGAGTAAGGTGTCAAAAGCTTTAGCATAGTGTTCTGGTGATGAAAAATGTCCTTCTACAATATTTTGGTATAAATTGACATAAATTGATGCACTTCATATCTCAATATACTCTCTTGCTGTAGTAATTCACAGAATGTTGTTGAATGAGATGCGACAGTCAGCATTTCTATTTTGAACATGAAGAGAAAAATGCAGCAGTCTGACATAGCTGACAGCAACACCAAATAAATTTGAACTAAAAATTTCTGTAAGATCTATCAAGATCTAGGTTTAGAATTCAGGGCAGAGTTTAGCCTACAGTGTGCAAACTCTGGTTAGTTTTTCTCATCGCTGTTTTAACAGATTTCAATCTTGATAGTTCTAGTATTGTTAAATAGGAAACCTTATTATTCATTTAAAAACTGCTTTGTTATAGAAATACATGTGCCAATATGTGGTGCTGCAAATTTAGAAATTATGAGGACAGCCTAAAGAGATCCATAGTTTATATGAATTAGCTTTTCTGCTGTTTTGTGAACTCAGTCCTTAGGCCTGCATCTGTTCATTCTTACATTCATGTGAACTGGGAGTAATATGCTAACATCAGTTGAACTCTTAGGTAAAGCATCTCTGAGATCTGAATGCTTTTGCATTTAATTCTGGCCTCCCTCGAATCTTTGTAATATGTATTTACAGCTTGTTTCACATGAGTTGTGTGTATATGCTTATTTTTATAAGAAATGCTTTCAAATAGAACTGGTATATTCTGTAGTCATTTTTCATCGGTTATGTAGTGACAAAATTCAAAGTGGGGGGAATTGGACCAGAAAAGACAGAACTTATTTAGGGTTTATCTGTTCCAGGGTAGCTGCTACTGTGACTGCACAGGGACTGCATACACAAATTAGATTTAAATCAGCTGGCTTGATAAGAGTGTAGTAAGTTGCACTGCCAAGAACTTACTGAGCTTCCAAGAAAGGTGTTTCAGCCTTTTTGCTGAGCTTGTTTCTATATCTACCTTTGCCTAACCTGAGCCACCTTCAAGGCATTGTGTTGCTGGCATGGCTTTAGCATCATGTGGATGTGTAATTTGTGCTACTTATCTTTGAGACTGATCTGCTACTGCTGAGAGTAGGAGATGTTGTAACTCATTAGCAGCACAATGAGGGAATAAACTGAGAAGTGAACATATATATGTGTATGTAAAAGTTAGTGTAGTTTCACTGAAGTCATTGCCTCTTCTGATTTTCAGATGTGAGAGATGATGTAGACAGAGGAGCAGAAATCTGCTGGATGTGAAGGTTGGGAGGCTGGTGAATCCTGCACATGGTGAATTCAGCTGAGAGCTCCGATCTGTGAACAATTCCTAATTCTGCTCTCTCCTGCTTTGTGCAGATGGTTAGAAGAAGGTTCTGAAAGGGATGGAGTAACAAAGATGGCCAGCTTGGGGAACAGAGTGATCTTTCCTCTTGGTATAGCAGCCCTTGACTAGCTTGTTCTAGTTATTTGGGAGGAGGGGGAGAAGGAGATATGAATGTCAACTTTGTCTTTGCTTCAGTTAAAACAGATTGTGAATTACTGCTTTATCTCTGCTGAATCATACTGATGCTTAAAACTGGGCTGCAAACTTTACATTTATAGCATTCCTGAGCCCATTTTAATGACAGTGCTCCATGTGCAAAACACTATCCAAATGCCCACTTCTTTCTTGTGGGTAGTAGAAGGCATTCTTAAGTGAAATGTGCAGATGTGAATGACAGAGCAGAATGACCTTTCGGTGTTCACACTACTGAAAGGACTCAGGACAAGCAGTTCAGACCACTAAATATTTGTGAAGTTGCATTGTTGCTGCTTCATTAAAAGCAGGCCTTTATGTACTCTTCTAAAATCAATGGAGCTGTCTTTGTGGGATTTATATTTTCCATGCAACTTATTTCCTAAGGTTACAAAGGATGCCTGATTTCTCAGTGACATTTGCTAGTGAGACCCAGCATCAGGTGATTCAATGTCTGTTATTAGTCTTCACTTTGTTCCCAGGGAGTACTTTTCAATTTAGTTTGCCTCGTACTGTGTTTGGCCTGATTTCTTATTGAAAATGAAAATGTTTTGCCCCTAGATTCATCAGAGGCTTTTAAAACCTGAATAGTGAGTGAAACTCATTAAGGTCAAAGGCAAGAATTATGTGTTTGAGAAAATGGGAGTGCTGGAATCCTTCACTCTTCAACCCATGCCAGCGGTTTTTCAATTCACCCTCAGTGATATCGTAGCATCATGCTGTTTGTCTCTTACATCAGTCAACTGCGGAGTGAAAGAGGGAGATGGCTGTATATAACCATGAAGATGTCAGGCATTACCACAACAGTGTCAGGCAGAACCTTTTCAGCAGGGGAAGCAGAGCCAGTGGTGAAGCTTGTGCTGGGGCTCCATTTGAAATGCTGCACTTACATTTGTGATAGGCACTCTAACAGATGTAAGAAGTGTCAAAAATGCAGGGCTGGTATGGAGAGCTGGTGGTTGTCAGTAGGCATTTTATTTGCCCGGATGGCAGGGTGCTGACTGAATGTGCCAACAAGCCAACAGCTGTGTTCTGAAGTACACTAATACTAACACAGTGAATCTACATTAGAGATTCAGTTTGGACTAAGAACGTGCTTTTAAATTACACCTCCTGGGTTTACCAGTTTTGGTTTTTATTGTGGAACATTTTTGGGCCATGGAAAATGAAGATAAAAATTAAACAATCGGGCATGTTGCAGTAGGAAACCTAAATAAGCTCTTGCTGCTAATGGACTTTCAGCCTGTAGAGACAAACTGGGATAAGTCTGAAATACTGCTGCCACTCTCTACTGTTTCTAGTGTTGCTTCTTAGCACAAAGTGTTCTTCACCACAAATACGCTCCTGTTGAAACATGCTAGCTGATGCTGCAGACATTACTGTAAGGTATTAGTTATGGGTTTCACCTCATCTCACTTCAGCTCCTTCAAAGTAGTTTTAGTCAGGAAGAGAAAGAGAGGAATCACCCTCTATTGAAGTGAGTGCTCAAGATGGGCTGAATTATCCTTGAAGAGAGGGTGGTCTTCTGTGTTTTTCCATAGCCTGTAAAAAGAAGCCCAGGCAATTAACTGAGAGCAAATGCTTGTGTGCATCTGATTTGAGTATCTAACTGGCAGTTAAATGAATCTCATGAAAAGTGGGGAAGAATACATTGTGTGAGATTATGGGAGAATTACACAAAACAGACCATAAGATGATGACTCAGAAGCATTTACTCAGGGTGATTACTTCAGAAGGACGGGGCTAACATCAGCTAGAAAGCTAATTGCACCCAGTATTACTAAAATGAGATGTTAAAAGAAGGCACTACACATTTGTCTGTGGAAATTAATAATGAAACGGAAGAGTTTTTATAGAGGTCATTGCATGATTCAGCAGCATGTAAAGAAGTTATGATTATGATAAGGTTTTCTTTGGGATCCTAAACAACTTGCATTCATTGTGGGAGAGGAAAACCAGTAGTTAGGTACTATCTGTTCAGAAACCAAATGTGAGAAACTCAAACTTTTCTCTGGAAAATGGTTATGTCAGTTGCCTTTCAATATAAGTTGGCCAACTTACATATTTGGGTGTGATATGGTGTACCTGTGTCATAGTGTCTGTGTAGGGGTTGTCCCCGTCTGTGCTGTGTGGCTTCACTCTGAGCACTGTATGCAGGTTTGGGTGATACAACATGAGGAGACAAACCTATCAGAGAGTATTCAAAGGAGGGCAATGAACTGCATGGAGCTTCATCAGGGGAGGGTCAGGTGGGGGTTAGGAAAACGTACATTACCAGTGAACAGTGGGTATGGAACAGACTGCCCAGGGCAGTGGTCATAGTCCCAGTCCTGCCAGAGTTCAGGAAGTGTTTGGACAATATTCTCTGACACAGGGTTTGAACTAATAAATAAGTTCTTTACTAGGAGAGTGGTGAGGTCCTGGAACAGGCTGCCCAGGGAGGCTGTGGATGCCCCGTCCCTCAAGGTGTTCAAGGCCAGGTTGGATGGGGAACTGGGCAACCTGATCCAGTAAATATGGAAGTTTGGTGGCCCTGCCAGGCAGGGGTTGGAACTTCATGATCCTTGAGGTCCCTTCCAACCCGGGTCATTCAGTGATTCTGTGTATTTTGTGCGGTTCTGTGTGGAGGTGAAGATTGGTCATAATAATCCTTATAGGTACCTTCCAACCCAGGATATTCTACCGTTCTATGATTTTTTGTTGTTGTTTAGTTCACTTGTTCTGTTCTGGTTAGACTTTTATTTTTCTTGGTTAGTCTACAAGTAACATTCTATATAGTATTACTTTAAAATTTTTCAATAGAACTTTTTATTTGAATATGCTATGCTGTCTATTACCATTGTACATGCTACAGCAGTTCTTCTAGAGAGGCTGAAAAGAACTGAAATTGAATCTTTAGCAAGACATTCATAGAACTTCTAAAATTGGAGTCTTAAGATTTTTTTTTATTTTCGAGCTTGATTTTGTTCACTTACACTAGCAATGATCAGCTCTTTTTGGATTCTTTGTCATTTTAATGGGGAATTCAATGGAAATTCTGCTGAGTTTTATATTCTTTTCAGATATTTATCAAATAGCATCATATTTTAAGACTGTTTTTTCTAGTCAGTAGTTTTTTAATCATCTGTTTTTGAATCAACATTTGAAAAAGAACGTTCAGTTTCAACTTTTTTTGGAAGTAACAAGGTTCTTGTAATGCAACAAGTCCTTTATTATGGGCTTTGAATGATCATTTTTTCTAATGATAACTTGACTACTCATTTCAGTTTCCAGCATGGCTTGAACAAATAAAGAGAAGGACCATGCAGCCATTCTTTCCACTGTCTGTTAATCCACTGAGAGCTTATCTTCTAATTCCTTAGCTACCACATGGAGTGATAAAAATGTTCTATCTCCTCCACGTTCAGCTGTTAATTAATATTACTACTTGAAACACAAATTTCTCAGTCAAGACAGTAGACTTATAGCCTGTTTGTTGTATTACTCTCTAAGAAGATAAAATGTGAGTAGGAGGATTTAGGATTTAGAGACAGTATGGTCTGTGCTCTGTTATACTTGATGTAGTACACAAAGCTTGGTTAGCTGCTTCCTCTAGTTGAATTAGTGATGTGTTCATTGGCTGATATGAACCATGATCAGATAACTTTTGTTCTATTATAGATCATTTTGCCTTTTTCCACTCCTCTTTAGCTAAACCACTAACCCAGTGAAATTGCTGTATAGTGTGCCAGCAAAACTGCTACCTACTCCTAACTGATCTGGCTGTTTTTTTGTCACTGAGAATCCTATGTGACTGCTCTATGCTTTGTTGGCACTATTTTGGTAGTGATATCTATTTATGAAGCATATCTCTAGTAACCCCACTGAATCAATAAAAAAAAAGGTATATCTTTTCAGGAAAACGTTAAAATTAATCCAAATGCTTAGATTGTGTTGTTTCAAAGCTGTTCAGAGTTGTTTTAAATTTACTTTGTACATTTGTTAGACACATTTGTACATATATTTGTTTGTAAATAAACCCAAAGAATGACAATTCTTGTGTTACTGGGGAAAAAAAAAAAAAGAAAGATATAAAATGCTTAATTTTCCATTGAAAAAAATAAAATGATACTGCAATAGAAACAAAATGACAAGAATAAGAGACAGGAATAGTTTATATAGGTTGTATGAAGATATACATGGTGCTGACCTCATAAAACTGTGTCTTCTGCTCTCTTGAAATTATTTTTTAGCAATAAGGAGCATAGTTAACTTTGAAATTGTTTGACTTTGAGGTAGCAAAGTAGTAACTGTTACTATCCCAGGAGGGAGTATTTCTGGGGCCAAATTTTCAGAGTAAAATCATTTGAACTGGATTTATTAATAAACTGCAGCATCACAGCAATTTCATATTACTGTTGATGGCTTCTGGAAATCAACAGGAGGATGCTGTCTGGAAGCTGAATACAAGGTAGAATAAGTAAAATAAAGAAGAAGAATGAAGAAAATACCTAAGGCTCATTTGAGGGGGCTGGCATATGTATCTAGTTTTGTAGCCTGTGAAATTATACTGCTTACTGAACACAATTCAATTTTGATTGTGATTGTATTAACTACTGCTGTTACTACAAGGTTTTGTTTAATGCCTTGAAGAAACTGGTACTGGACTCTTGAAAGATTTTAGTGCTTTGTGTTCTAGGCTATGGAAATACTAAAGAAACAAAGAAAGACCAGAGGAAAGGAAATGAGCAAGGCTTTACTAATGCCAGATTCTAATGCTGCCAGGTCAGCATTGGAAGGGAAAGTTTGGGTTTCAGGAAGGAGCACTTGCAATGAACAGATTGTCTCATTTGAAAAACAGCAGATGTGTCATGGAAACTTCCCGATGTTATGATTTTGCCTATCTCTTGCCATTGATTTTGTTATCTTTCCTTGTTTTTTTACTAGACATATTTTCGTAAGAGCGAAACATATCATTTGTGTTTCGGTAAGGTTCTTGTTTCCTCCAAGAAATGGTATTAATTTCAGTATCAGTAACTGTTTCCTGAATCAGATGTTGAGCTACCTGCTAATGGCAAGGATGATAAGAAAAAAACTGTGGCTTGGGAGTTAGTCAACCTGTGATGACTTGTCAGCTTCTCAAGGTCAGGATCCTATTTTTTTGGTCACGCTGGGTGCAGAAATAGTTAAATAAGCTGTCAATAAAAAATGCTATCCTTTTCTCTTAAATGTAGTGAGATTAAGGTGGAAAGCAATTACTAATATTCCAAATTAATCCTACATACATCTGAGTATCATGGACTGCTAGGGTGCTTTTTGGGAGGGAAGAAAAAGAAGACTGGATCATCTGTGGACTAAACTCTTGTACTAAACCAAGGAAAGTGTTTCCATTCAATAAAAGCATTCCCTGTCTTTAGGGAGATGTGGGCACCTGGCTTTCAACCTGATCTCCAGAGAACTAAATGAAAAAAACTGAAAGAGGAGGCAAGGGGTTGGACTACTTCCGAGTTACAGATGTTGAGGAATTGTCAGTAGGTTCCAGATAATGTTTCTTAGAAATTTTTCAGGCCTCTTCTCAAATAACTGGGTTCAAGGCTCTCTGTCTATTATTTATAATTAATTCTATGAGATCAAACCACATTTTCTATGAATGGAAGCTAGCTATATTTGAGAAAACTAGCTATGACGGCATGTGTCTGTGCTGTTGCACTGTCAGTTTGGACTGGAAGCAAATTTTTTGTCATTTTTGCTTACTGTATTTTGATTTGTGTACCTGAGGGGATCTCAGGCCAAACAAGTGAGCTTTCTTTGAGAGGAAGTTTAGCTGAAAGCAGTGCTTTAGGCTGGCCCCAATGGATGCCAATGGGCATTCATTCCCTGGGCCTAGACTACAGCAAGTAGGGTTTGCGGGACAGACGTTGGATACCAGCACCTGTTGCTCCTCTCCACAGACCTAATGTGGGGCCAGCCTCTGTGCCAGCTGCCAGGTACAGACACTCAAGGTGGCTTCATCCTGACCTACTGAGTCACATCACCAAGCCATGTCCCTTAGTGCCACATCTACACATCTCTTAAATACTCCCAGGAATGGGGATTCCACTACTTCTCTGGGCAGACCTTCCCAATACTTCACTACTTCTCCTTTAAGAATATTTTTTTTATAGCTCACCTAAGCCTCCTCTAGCACAGACATCTACAGATCTTGAAACTTTTTTTTTTTGCATTTTTTATTGCCTCATATTCAAGTATTCATTTTCAGGTGTTTAATTTCTTAGTTTCTGTAAGCTATCTTCTTAAGAAACAAACAGCATTCCTCCCTTCTTTCCTACTTTTAGTATTTTTATCTCCCTAAGTTCTCTTGCCTCAGGGACTCATTTAAGAAAGAACGAATTTTGCTGGATGGGAAACCCACGCGATTCTTCTGCTGTGTCAGCTGCTCAATAGTTAAAAAGTTTGGAGAACTCAATCACGTTTGATGTCTGCTTGGTGTCAGTTCTTATTTGATGCAGAGTTATTCAGAGGAATTTAGCTGGGAAAAGCCAGTGGACAAATAGATCACAATGTTGTTTGAAGGAAAATTTGGATTAATATGAAAGGGAGTGTTGGCCAGAAGTCATCCTTGAGGTGACAGAGGGTTTAACGTTGTGTGCACTGTGATTTTGCTGTGCTGACTGTGTTCATGATAGCATTCAGAAAACTCAGCTGGGGAGAAGCACTTCTCACGGAGCACAAAGTGGCTGTGGAAGCTGAAAACAGTGGCTTATTCTGTATGCTAGTAAATGGCCTTTGCTAGGATGCTGAAGGATGTTTCTGTGACCGTAGCTAAAGGGAAGCCTATTCTCAGGATGTTGTTTTAACTTGTCTCAGCTACCCAGTAGTCAATATTTTAAAAAAGAATGAAAGAAAACATTATATTTCTGTTTTAATATGCATTAATGACCTCTGTCCTGGTGCTTGCTGTTGTTGCTAAGTATGAAATTTTCTTATCTCCCAAGATTGTCACAATCACATCTGTAAGGGGTAATTTCAGAAAGAGGCATTTTTGCACTACTTGTCAGTAATGCTGCAAAGTGCTAGAGCAATCAAGGATATTTGTTTGTTTCTCTGTTCTTGTAAAGTTTTGTATTGCTAACAGGATTTCTGCAGCTGAGATGGAGATCACTTTGATACTACCTTCTTGGCAACGGGCTCAGGGAAGAAAGGCTGCTACTAAAATGTTCTGCTTTGTAAATGGTGCCTTAAAGGATAATACTTCCAAAACTTGGTGCTTTGTAGAAGCTGCCTCAAAGAAGATCATTTTAAGTTTGTCATTTTTTTGTTCATTTTCCATCATTTGGTACATCTGAAAAATCAGTTTGCTGCAGAGCTGTATTCCCCTGTGAAGTGCACACTTTGGATAACTCTCCAGGGCATCATTAACACTTAATTCCCACTGTATTCAGAGTTGAAGGACCTGACTAAGGACAGGATATATTCTTGCCAGATACTTTTGTAAGTGGTCTTGACTTTCCACTGTCATCCTGTATTCTTGGATTTACCTCAGGCTTCAAGTACATCTAGGGAGGAGCAAGGTGGAATTAATTTTCTCTCCACCTTATGACTTCCAGACAATAAAGATTCCTTTTGACTTTTTTATTAAATATTAAACCTTCCAGAATTTAAGTGTTTATTAAAGTTGTGATTTCATGATGAATCCTTTCTGAAAAGATTCTACCTCCTATTTATTTCTTTGGGAACTAAAACAGATACAAAGAGCACAATAACACCAATAGAGCAAATTCTCATCTACAAACAACACTGTTTTTCAACAGTCCTCACGATTAGCAGTGCATTTTTGCCAGCAATGAAGAAGAGCCTGAGTGTGACACTTGTAAAAATCTGCACCAATTGAGGAGACCCACTGTTATACAGCTGCTATGATGACATCGTTGCTAGGAAAAGTTACCCATGTAGTCCATCTTTCACTAGACCAAACAGAGTGAAGTCAGAAGGTGTCAAATCTGGACTATATGGTAGGTGTAGTAGGACATTCCAGCTAAGACTGGTAGCGTGCTGTGTGGTCTTCAAACTGGTATGGGACCTGGCATTTGCTGTTGAAAGAGAAATGTTTTCTCCTCTGACCTGACTCCAAAAGTTCAAGTCTTCAGCTTTGTCAGTGTCATGATGCAGTTGGAGTTGATGGTTTGTCCAGGTTCCAGGAAACCCAGAAGGATCACCCCTTTTCTATCTCAAAAGACAGCATACATCACTATCACCTGCTGGGGGTTGCATCTCGAACTTTTCCTTCAGTGGGGGAAACTCACAGGTCAGCACTTCATGGACTGCAGTTTTGACTCTGGCTTGTAGTGGTCATACCATGTCTCATCACCAGTAATGATGTGATCCAGGAAACTCACCTTCAGCCTTGTATTGGTTCAGTAGATCCTGACAAAGTGGCATGAGATGTTCTTTATCTTCCTGTGAGCATACTTTGGACCCACCTAGCACAAACTTCGCCATGTTCCAATGATAGCATTGAAGTTAGCTTATCATAATACTCTGGTTTGCATGGATGAGCTGACTGAGACACTCTTCATTTTGTGGTGTGGCAGATGTGCATGGTTATCCACAAGGCAGTTTCTCTTTCACATCGCTGTTGTCACTGCTGATATGCACCATGCTCTGCCTCACTGTACTCATGTCCACTGGTTTCCATAAACAGTCAGCATGTATCAGTGGATGTCCATGGGTAAAATTTTTTCCACATGGAATTCATTCATTGACACCCCTTTGCTTTATACGTGCTTCCATGTCAGATGCCAATTTGTCAGACTGCCCCTCTGCTGCCATTTGTCACATGGCAATAAAATGGGATGCTGGTGGGAAGATTCAACCTACCATACCACCAACATCCACTTCTGATGTCATGGGCCAATATAATAAGATAGAGGACACTACTTTCAGAGCAGCTCTTGTACAAAGTTGTCTGATATTCTATGCTTCCAATTTTGAGCTATGGCTCATCTTCCTCACCTCTGTAGCATATCAGAATGCACTTTCAATTGTGGCAAAGAGGTAAGGCCCTGGATAGAAACAGGTTATGCAAACTTAAATTTAGACCTTAACACGACATGTGAAGAGATCTTTGGGCAACACATAAGAATCCCTGGAGAGTGCAAACTCTTACTCACAAGGTGAAAAAATATGAGATGTCAAAGATGTCCATAGTTTTTGCATGATAATTTTATGGTATGTACATAACTACCTCTCCCTTAAAAATTAGTGGATTTCCGTGTTCAGATTGAATTATCTCATGCAATGATGTGAAGTGTTGCTTTTTTTCAGCTGTTTAGAAAGAGCCTTGTGCATAGTTCCAGGAGCCTTTTCTCTTTCATCAATGTTGTGTTTTGCCTCCTACTTTGATGTAGTTTAATTGTCACTTTCTTCCTCATAAAAATATGTATGTTTACATGAACATACATTTCGTCTATTTTTAAGCAGCATTTTCATTTTCTTGATGATAACAAGATAGCAAGCTGTGACATGTGTGTTCTTCTAGAGGCACAAAGAGTTTATAATGAGTCATTATTATAATTTGTGCGTGTGTCTTTGACTGATGCTATTGTAGCTTTCCAAGCAGATGTCCCACCCGCTGTGTGTTCCTAGTTTCAGTCTGATGAACTGCTAAAGCTACTGGACACTCAACAGTAGCTCCGGCATCCCACAATGCACTGGTAATAACTTTTCTTTGAGATGAAGAGGCTTTAACTGCAGCACACAATCAGTAGCCCACACTAGAAGAAACAAATCAGAAAACCACTGTTCCATAAGCAAAGAGTTGAAAGATCTGCATAAGTAAAATGACAGACTATTCATTCCAGTTTGGAAAGCATGAATAAGATTTTTGATGAAGCTTAATTTTCCTCACGCTTTTCAACCACAGATAAACTATTTAAAATAAAAATAGATGTGTTATGGAGCACAGTTGTCGACACTTTATTGTTTTGCAATTGTACACTCTTTGATAATGACAAAAAATGAGAAAATCTTGATCTCAGTTTCAGTAGTACAGAAGTGGGGTAACTCCCTTGGTTGCAGTGACTTTGCTTCACATTTATTGCAGGCAATGGAAGGAAGCGTTCAGACCAGTGGTTTTAATGACATTGTGGAAATGCTCCCAAATAACAGAGCATGCATTTTCTGATATATCACAGATTTGAAGCTTTTAAAATTGTTTAGTGTAATTCAAATAAAACTCCAGTAGATAAAATTTTAATTGAAAGGATGCATTTTACTGAGAGATACCACGCTTCATTGCCAAATGAGCCTCCCAGGCATCCCATGCCCTTTTTTACTCACTGAAATCTATTTAACATTTGAACAGAATGTGTCTTTGAATTGCTTGTACTGTCTCATATGCAGTTCAGCTAAAACCACTAAATCTTAGAGAACTTGCCTATTTCAAGACATTTAAAATGAAAGCAAAATGAAACTTCCCTGAAAAGGCCAACAACCCCCTCCAAACAGAGGGGAGGGGAAAAAAAACACAACAACAACAAAAAAAAAGCAAAAGCACAAACAAAACAATTGAAAAACAGCCAAAAAACACACCAGCTTCTCAATGCTTTAGAACAGAACTTCCAGTTTGATAATACTTTCAAAACCCAATGACCTGAGTTGGCTGGGAAAGTTGTTGAGTCAAGGCAGTGCTTTAATGTTGGATATTGAGTATGATGCCTTGATGATTCTTGCTGTGCGCTGTGCTGCTGTAACAAAAGCAGTGTTCACTCCAGTGAGCCTTTTTGGAGAGTGCTGCCATGGTCAGCTCCAGCTTCTTAGGGGAGCATGCAGATCCATTCTGGACATGCTGAGGAGTTGGAGCAGAAGGTGGATAGAGAAATGCAGCATCCCCTGTTCCTCTTGATTATTTCTGTTCTTGCAGTTATCCCTTGACGCAATCGAAAGGATGAATAAGCATAAATCAGCATCTTCTGAAGAATACTGAGCTTTGTAGACTACCTTCTCGTTTTGTGTACTTCTAACCATTTTGCAGTGGAACATGCACAGAGCAGAAAAGGTCATATAAGTCTTTGTTACGGCAGCATACTTGTGCTTTCAACTAAGGCCTCTGCCTTTCCTTTGCTGTACTGTTTGAAGTGCAAGATCAAGTAGCTCAAAGAGGTGCTTTTGAGTACTCGTTTCCTAAATAGCTGATCAAGTGCTAGGCTGATAGTGACTGTTTTTGGAAACTTATTTCTACAGTGGTACTTGGGGAATTAGAATAACTGCCATGGTTCACAGGTTCTCTTTTCCTGGGATCGAAGGACCACTATTTTAACAGCCACGGCCAGGAATGAATCCAATCAATGGTCAAAATATTTTGCCAACAAGTAGTTTAACAGTCTGATGCAATCAGCTCATGAACACATGCGAAGAACAAACAGCTTACAAGAGGTGAAGAGAACAAATAAGAAAGACTCTCTGCCTCATCTTGCTGATTTATTTGTGGCAATAATTTTGCCAGACCTCATTTAGATGGTGGTATCTGGAATAAGCAGTTCATTAGTAAGCAGGATTCTGTTTCCAAGGAAATAGAATAAATTTTCTCAGTTTTGGAGATGTATTTATTAGTTTCCAATGCTGATATGTCAGATAAAAGAAAAAGTAGCACACTGTTCATGCCAACAGAAAATAAAAATACCAATCAAATAAATGGTAGCAAAACTCATGACAGGAGTGCTCAGGCTTCAGCCGCAGATGCCATCTGTTGAGGTAACCTTTGTTCCTATGTGTACTAGTTTTGTATCAGATTTTGATACTGATGAGTTGTACTTAGTATCATGAGGCCATGAGCTCAACACAGTGTTGAGTTGTTAATGAAAAGATTTCCAAGAAAGAGCCAATGGGCTTCTGATCAACTTTTCTTTGCAAATGGTTGATTTCAATGGCACCTCAAGCAGAGCAAGTTCTCAGTTCCTGACTACAAGTACATGAGACTTGTGCTGCCTGCTCTCTTGATTTGTTTCAGCAGACACAGAGCTTGAACTGGTGTTCCCAACCAAGCTAGTCTCTTAATCACTGGCCATTTGCAAGTGACTTTTACAAGTGACTTGTGTCCTCTGGGCACCTAAGTGGCTCAAAATGGTTGGCACTTTTGGAGTGTTATGGATGCTGGAAATACTAAATAGGTTCCTGTGGACTGTGGGCCAGGGGCTTTGTTGAAGCTATCTTTGCAGTGAGCCTGCCCACAGTCTCAAGGCTTTCAGAGCAGATGTAACTTTAGTCCTGTGTCCTGACTGGGATGTCAAGGTAGTCAGCTTTATTTGAAATGGACTTTCCAACCTATAAAGACTGACTGTACTAATGTAAAGTTACTGTGCCTCTTATTTGCCGTGACTGAATAGTATCCATTGCATTAATGTGACAATGATCTAGTCTTTCTCTTCTCAGTGAAGCTTGACAATTCCTATGAACTAGTATAATATTTTTATTCCACCTTTAATGTTTAGTAGCGTAAGTGAGAAATGAGCACTTTATGGACTGTCCTCAACCTCTCTGGAGTTTGAATTTGATGCTCTGAATGGTTCACCTGGGACACAAGTTTATGTGCTCTCAGGCTGACCATAGTAAATAGATGAGGAACATTAGGGAGCACACTTCTCTTGTGCTTCCTTTAGGTGAGGGAAGTGTGATTTGACAGCTGCTTTTATAAACAGAAATCCCCTAGGATGTATAACCAGACCTCTGGAGCTCATCCATTTTTTTTTTTTTTCCTTTCTTTCTTTCTTTTTTCTTTTTTTTCCTAATGACTATATCCATTTAGTTGTACCATGTTATTTGCTCTAGAACTAAAGATATTATTTAAAATACTAGAACCTCTATTTAAGAGTAAAATCAGATTAGTTTTGGATTTTTTTATCTGAATAGGGGAGAAACTGTACTTAGCCTTGCTTCAAAGACTCTCAAGTAAATTGGGTGCTTCATGTCTCCTAGGGAGAAACAGAGAGGAGAGGACGTGCCTTTTAAGCTGCTGCTCTGTGGATCCTGGGGAGAGGCTTTCTTTAAGCTTTTAAATCTGCCCGGTTCCCCCTTCTCTACTCCCTCCCTCCTGCCTACAGCAAAATAAGATGGAGGGAGGAAAATTACTGAGACCAGTACTGGTGAGATCTGAAAAAAACAAGCTCATGGGGGGAACCAGTGAAGCATTGAGTTGATTAGAGGTAGATGAAGGACAGCAAGATAGTCTTAAGAAAATGGTGCTTGTAAAAGCTACTGCTTTTCATTTTGTTTCATTTCAGAGATTGCTGTCCAAAGATCCACACCCATACTGTAGTTATGCAGTATAATTTCTTGCTAACATAGGTTTTTAAATTGGGACAGAGGAACAGAGAAGGAAGGTTTGTGCTCACTGAGCGGACAGGGGAAGGGCAATAGGAAGGAATGTGCAAAAGAAATGTGTTTTAAGAAAGAGTGCTGTCAGTAATGCAAATTAAAATACTGTTTGTGTGTAGGCAAATTGGAGTGAAAGTTAAACGTTTTGTGACTCTACCTGAGGGTTAGATATGGCCTCCCCCATTAGCATTTAGAGTTTGATATTTGCATTGCTGGAAAGTTTTGAGAAGCATGTAGTGGTGGTTTGTTGTTGTTGTTGTATGTTTGTTTTCTTATCGTCCTCCCAGAAACATTCAGGGGAGAGTGAAATCAGAAATTCAGAGCCTTGAGTAGGTTCTCTAAAAACTTCTCATTCTGTATCGAATGGGCTTTAAATGGTTTGTGTTAAATGTATATGTGTATATATACATATATATATATATATATATATATATATATATACCTATTTAAAGTCTGGAATAGGTCCTAGTTTGAGTTCAATGTCCGTTGATCCAGCTGACATCCCTGCAAAGTTTTTCTGAGGGAACAGAACTTCTCCGATTTTTCACTTCCACTTTTCCATGGAGTTCATAAATCAAATGTAATTCTACCAGCCCTCGTAGGTCAGGTGTAACTTCAGCATTTATTACTGAATTATGTAGCATGTTTAGGTAGATGCAAGATGCTTCCCATGCTTCTTATGGAGGTAGCTATTGTCTTCCTCACTCAGGGCAGTGCAGGTTTTCACTCATGGCAGAGCACTTTGCCAGCACTGCCAGGATCACTTTGGGTCATTGTAGGGAACAGATGTTTTAATACTCCAAGCTTACGTATTCAGGGTTAAAAAAATAATAAATAATAATAATAAAAAAGTAGTGACTGTTCAAACGGTTTAAAATATAAAGTGCTCAGTTAAAAAATGGAAAAACTTTCTAAGCAGTAACAGGAAGTATAAATCTGAGTATTGATTAAATTTTTAGATAGCTATCTTACAGAAAAGATGGCTTTAGAATCTCCCCAGGAAACTTATAAATGGACAAAAATACAGAAAGAAAATGAACCTGAAACCCCAAACAACAAACAGTAAAACCCACTGTTATGACATAGATACTTTTTTTTTTTAACTCCTGCAAAGTTCTGCCCTATTAAGTATTCAAGTATTATTAAAAAAAAAAAAAAAAAAGAAAAAAAAGAAAAAAGGAAAAAAAGATCACAGAATCACAGAATTGTAGGGGTTGGAAGGGACCTCCAGAGATCATCGAGTCCAACCCCCCTGCCCAAGCAGGTTCTCTACACCAGGTCACACAGGTAGGCATCCAGGAGGGTCAGTATCAGTATCTGGATCAGTATCAGGCAGATCAGTATCCTTTCAATTCACTTAAGGTTAAAATAAATACCAAGTATACTAAATAGTCCCTGCAAATTGCTATATGGTCTTTGATGAACAAAAATATGTTAATTTCCCCATAACTCCTGCAGAGTTTTATGGTAAAATACACCAGGAGCTGAATATAGAAGTGGGTATAGTTTTTTGATTTTTCTAGATGAGATGATATTGATAGAGCTCATTGATAGCTCATAGTGCTATCCTCTTGTCTCTGCTTAAAGGTAAATAGTGAAGATGCCAAGATGTCCAGAGGGCAGTGGTGACCTAACACATGACTTAACATTTGGATAAGCAATCTAGGACTGTGCTTCAATTAGATTAACAGCTGAACTTGCAAATGATGTCTCAGGAGGCGTTTTTTGGAAAATGAACCAATTGTCGGTTCTCTGAAGTAAACTGCTTGATATTGGTCAATGGTAAATTATGATCTTGTTAATTTAATTGCAGTTCTGTCAAAGGTATAATTAGTGCTTCTATCAAAGCAGTGAATCAGTTCATTGGAAAAAGGCAGCAATATAATATTAAATTCCCTGTTGCCATGACGCAGAATGTGAATCTGCATAGTAATAAAGTTGGCTGTGCTCACTGTGAACAAGGACTAATCTTTTCCATTGAAATTGCGTAACTGGATGCAACAGTGTTTTGTGTTACTACAAACCATGCAAGCAGATTGCCCCAGAAAGACTTCTGTCACGCTAAGAAATTTGGTTGTCTTCCCAGCTGACAAGAGGGCTGTGTTTTACTGCCTGTATGACTGAGAAGAAAATCCCTATATTACTCATCCATATTTATATTTTCCATTGTCCTTTTTGAGAGTTGTTTTAAGAGGCTAATCCAACTTGGACTCTGCCTCTCATGCACCTTCAAATGAATTCTTCAAATGAAGGTGTGTGATGGTCTCCTCCTTTCCAATTTTAACACTTGCCTCCCCTTAAAGCCATGATCAGCCACCATCTGAACCTGAGGGCCCTTGTGAATACTGGTTTGGGTCTGTTCTGTCTGACTGGGGAGGAAACTGTGCGCTTACCCCTTCTGAGTTCATTTTGTGTTGCTAGTCCATTAGAAAGCTGTCACAAAGACTGGCTAAGCAGGCAGATAATTATTTTCCCTTTTTTTGGTCATGGAGGTATACTCCAGTGAGCTGTAGGTATCAAGGAGAATTGAGAAGAGAAGGGTTGTTTCTGCATCACTGGTACTGCCTGGCAATCTTGTCCTGCCAAGTTGTCATGCTGGAGCTTATCACAGCTGATGCAATTTGGAATAGGCCAGTGAGTTGGGAGACAGCTCCTTAAGACTTACTGGGTAACCTTCTTCATCTGCAAAAGTCAGGGAGTCACAGAAGCTGCTTCCTAGCTACTCTGCTTGCTTTTTTTCTGATCTGTGCTAGGTACTGGTGGGCAAGTGCTATGTTTCATGTTCAAAGGCTGAAGCTTCAGAAGATGCTTATTAAGTTGAGCTATGCTATTGAATGATTACAACTATCTGTCATGTTTTCCCTCCTCCTCTGTTTGCTTTGTATTGGTTTGGATAATAAGTACTTAGAAGTGAACTAGAGTGTTGTAGGAAGCATGGCTGCTAGCTTCCTTCTTTAGACATGAAGTCCTGTTTTTCTTCCACTTACAGAAAGCAGACACAGAAATTCTTACAGTGCTTACAATTAATTGAGGCTTTCTGAATTTCTTTTCTTTTTTAATATTAATAATATATTCTTAATTCTGCTTGTTAAATGATGAAACAAAACCAATATACAACTAAAAAGAAATTCCTTTCTCCAACGTTTTGTATATTGCAATCAGTGAACTGACATTTTAAAAGCAACCTAAGAAGCTGTTGTTGGGTACTTTATGACCAGTTTCAGAGCTGCATACTTTAGAAGGTGGCCAGGCTCTGCAAACCTACTTGAAGCAAGTCTCCAGTACTTCTGACTGGAAAATAATAGTAGACTTTGCAGAATGTCTGATATCTAAATGCTGACAAAGTATGTTATATTTAAAAAGTAAAAAGAAAGAGCAAAATTTTGTAGCTGTAAGTTGTATTTCAGCTAAGAAATAAGAAAGTCAAAGATTTGAGAAGAAAAGATAGCATTTATATATAAACAAGTATTGAACAAAATAGATAACTTGATTTAATATTGCAGGAGAGAAGTGCTCAGGTAAAATAATATTGAAACTGTGGTATAAAAATGAGATACCTAATACTTTCCCCTTTATATGCTGTATACCATGAATTCAATTACATCAGTGATGACTGGAGGAGACTCATACCCATGTAAACTAAAAATGTGTTTTCCACTTGAAATAGTAAGTGGAAGACTGAGCGATCATTGATGATGACTTACTGAGTTTGGGACATATTCTTATCATCTAGCTAAAACAGTAACAGCATTGGAAACCAGACAGGCTTTGGTAAGGGTACTGATACTTGAAAATTAAGACTTTACCTATCTATTCAGGGAGGAGAGAGAGTGTTTTTACCTGTTATGGGTTCTTATAAATTCTGTTTTATCCCAGTATTTAGAGTAGGAAGAGAATGAGCATTTGTTCCCATTAAAACATAATTAGGATGGCTGGATTTCTTAATACAAAAAATTGATGTTGACACACTTCTTAAATTAATTTACACAGAAGAAACATTATCAAGCAGTGAGCTGCTTTGGAGTATTTTAAAACAAATGGTTAAATGTTGATAGAGTTCTGAGAATCAAGAGTAAATTGAAGATCAATAAATTAGCATGGGTTCTGCATGTAGCCATGTTATAATTGCAAGCAGCAAGATTTAAATAAGTCAGAGATCTGTCTTCTCTAGAAATATTTTTTAACTCACTTTCACATCCATCTCATTTCACTCTTTCCCTTCCAAACAATTAGATGTTAATTTAGTTTCACTTCAAATTGTCTCTCAATGGCATGCTGTATGTTTGTACGGAGTACATTGCTTTCTACTGCTTTTTATGAATCTGTCCATCTACAAGCTGGTAAATGTGCCTCGCAATTTCTACCAGCTGGTTTTTCTTTTTACTTTATTATTATTATTTTATTTTGTGAGTAGTAGGCTTCAAATACCAGTATTACCACATGTACCCAATTAACTTGAATTAGACTGGGGTGTGTGAGAAACAACCAACACTCCCACATGTCTGTAGATTGGTAATTCAGATTTCTTAGCCAGCTCCTGATGTTGAAAGCTGAATATAAACTTTTGATAAATTCTTGTTTTAAGAACCACAAAGTAGCTTCCAAAGACTTCTGTGTGAGAAAAACAAGCAGGAGGCGAAGCTTAAGATATGTGCTTCCACTGATGACTGCAGTATCCTGTCACCAGCTAGAGAGTGAGCTTGCTGTTGGCTGCTTTGTCTTATCCTGCAAAGCTATTGCTTCTTGTGCTTAGCTCTGCTTTTTGAGGGCTATGGCACTGCAGGTACTCCAACAAGGGGGTGTGCAGAAATGTGGTCCAGGAACCTGCGTGTTCCTATCTCAAAACCATTGGCCTACACAGGCCACATCTTACACATCTTACTTCCTTCTGATTCAGCACCAGAGGTTCATGAAGAAAGTCAGGGGCAACTTTCTATGCAAAATTCTTGAATATGCTGTCCAAAAGAAGAAATTTACACTCTTACATGGTTTGTAGTTTGTAATTTATTTATTACATATCTGGTAATTGCAGCCATTTCTTTAGCTAGGTTCTTAATTTTCAGTCTATTAAGCTCACTGATAATGTGTGACAAAAACATTGTGTGTTAATTTTTGGTGATTTATCGCCTAGCTCTTTTGGTCAGGAAAAGATTGATCTATCTGATCACTAGTTTATCCCTTCAGCGTGTTCTAGTCTTCTTGTATTTTCTTGCACGTAGATTCTTTCTCCATATTTCAGAAAATTAAACAATCCCTTTCTTTGCCACATCTTTACTTTGCTGTGTACTTTTTGCCTATAGGATCAAGATGGAGAGAAGTATCAGATTGAGAGCTGGATGCCCAGATAATAAGATTTATTAGAGCCGAGGAAAACATTAATGAGGGAGTCAAACTACACTTGCATTACAGCACACGATAGAAATCCACAGAAGCAATAAAATGAAAATTATGACTCATATCTCTAAAATCCATAATCGCTGTCTCCCTAGCTATATGTACGTGCTTTACCATTCCTACTGTTAATGCTACTGTACCTAGAAACCACCTGTTGCACTTTGGATTACTCTGAGTTTCATGTTGTGGTAAAAGAAGCCTGATATATTCAGGCAAAATTAAAACATTTCCCTTGGCTGAGAGCATGACTGTAAGGACTGCAAATGCAGGAAGCATATTCTGCTGTATTATAGGAAGTGGTTGGGGTTCTTTTGGGGATGATAAGCTTTCACAACTGGTAAATATTGTATAATTCAGATAGCTGTGCAGAGCTGAGCACTCTGCACATCTATAAGATGATCTCTGAGGTCTGCATTTCAAGTGATGAGGTAGTGGCACACCTTTCAGAGAGGGTATGTACCAGCTAACAGCGTTTGTGTTGGTACCTTTAAGGGGGAAAAGAGATTAAAAAAAAGAAGAGACCAGGACTTGTTCTGTCATTGGTCTGACACCTCCATGAACAGTTACTTCTGTGGTGAACTTAGTGGCTGTGTCTAGTCTATATGAAACACCCTGAATTAAATCTCAGTTTATAATTTGTATACTTTTCTGATGTCCAGCCACAGTATGGCTGGATAGTTTCTGGCACATTAGGTCACAATTTCATGACAACCACCTCATAACAAAAAATGAAGTATAAACCTCCATCATAGCATATAGCTTAAATCAGCGTCAGGCTGCCACAGCACTTTTTTTTTTTTCTGCTGAGGCTCAGAATTCTGCTAGATTAAGGTTGTGTGTGAGTGCAAAATGCTATCGCTGGACTTTGATGACTCTCTGAGCTAAAGTAAGTATCTGACCCTGCTGTAGAGCAGGAGAGGTTGAAGTCAGAATTCCACTATATGCTACCTGGTGAAAGCACACCGACTGTACTGTAAACAGCTCTTCTCTCTCTCTGTGTCTCTGTTTATCTCCAAACCAACAGCTTTGATTTTTTCATAAAATGATGGACACTGCAAATAGAGTATTCGCATTGCGATTTTTGTTAGGAGTGATCACAGGTACATCAGAAAAGACAGTTATGTGTTATACGACAGCTTTAGAACACTCTTCCAAAAGGATACTTTATTTGCTAGATGTTGCTTAAAGTTTCTTTCTGATCTTTTTAGTTGAGACTGAATCTTACTTCATTCAAAGCAAAACCACATCTTAGAGTTCTAGGAAATAGGTATGAAACAAAATGCGTGTTGTTGTCATGACAACTAAAATGCTAAAAAGGATGCAGAGAGATGATTACCAAATAAGATGTTGCGTCAGGTTATGGCAACTCTACACTAATATGAAAAAAAGGTGAGATTTCAGGAAAATATTATAGGGAAATTTTTCCTCATTATGGTATTTTTACAATGCAATGTCATGATAAAGAAGGGGGAAAAATTAAAGGTAGTGGATATTCAGTACAAAGGAGGTTAGGATTCAGTTACCTACACTGAGCAACATAATGTTCCACAGAGAATTTCTCCGCTTGTGTTCCACTCCTTTCATAGATGGATCAGAGCATGGAAGACATGAGAATATATCTCAGTGCTCCTTTCCAATGTTATATTGATATTATTCTAGGCTGCATTTCATGAAGTGGCAAGCCTTCATGGCCCCAAATGGGACTTGGGGAGCCTCAGCAGCACTTGAGAAAGTACTGTGAAATCTTAACATGAAAGTGGAGTGGGGAAAATGTCAGCACTAAAATGTAGTGTTGAGATGCTTCAGTTTTGTGAAATAATATTTTTTCAATGCACAGAACAGCTTGTTTAGCTTAGGTATTTCTAATAAATGAATTTGCTAATAAAATAATACAATGGATTGTATAAACTTACTTTGAAAGCCAACAAATCTCTAAAGCAGCAACTATGGGGAAAGTGAGCATCTAGGCTCTGTGCCACAGCTTGTGGTGTGAGCAGTATTAAATGTTGACTTGCCCAGCACAAAAGAAATGAGGTTTTACACTCTGGGAATCCAAAACATCTCCTTGTGTTGTTTTCCCTTTTGTATGGAGCACAGCTGGCTCCATTTGACAGTCACTGAGGTTTGCTCTTCCTGATTATTAGCCCTGTCCTGGGGTGCTCCCGAGGGGAGATGGGGAAGTTTATCTTCTGGAGATAGGAATGAGTACAGCAGAGTGCAATGTTGAGGGAATGTAGGGGAAAGAAGTGATTGGAGTGGTGGTGCAGGATAGTGAGCGGGCTTCTGGCTTAGGAGCTGGCTGCACCTTCAAACGTTGGATTTCACTGCAGCAGGAGGTGAGGCAAGGCTGAATAGTACATCTCTCTGTGCAAATGTATTTTTCCAGATAAATCTTCTTTTTCTTTTTCTTTTTTTTTTTTTTTTGAATTTTTTTTTGTGTGCGTGTGAAAACTGTTGAGTGTGGAGATACCCATTTTTATACATGGGGGCACTACACTCGAAGCCTACTTGTCTGATGTCTGACTTCCTCTTCAAGGACTGGGCTCCCAGACTGGAGTTAGTTTTGCAAATGATTTCACCCACAGTTCTCTCCTTTAGCACTGCTCCTTTTGGTATCAATTAGAAGTGTGTAACACTTCCAAAGGTGAAGGCAAATTTGAGCTTGAGGCATGAAAACTGCAAGCAGTAGAAGACGTCAGAACTTGAAGCAGAATAATTTTTCAGATTTCCTACTAAAAATATGAGATGTCTTTGGCAGATGGAGAATGTTTTGAAGTGTGAACATAGTCCTGCATAAAACCAGGCTACATTGTGATTTTACAGGTTTGGAAGCAGTTGGTGCTTTACCTATTTTTTCCCCTGACTTGCATTGAAAACACACCTAAACTGTGGCCTGAGGTCAGGTGTTAAATGCTTCTCCTTGGGACAGGGATGGCAGAGAACTGGACTAGCTGTGATCACTTTTGCCTTGGAAGCTTGTTTAGATCTCACTCTACTTCAAAATTTGGAGAGTTACGAGTTTTTACTAGCCACTACGGTTGTAGGCACATTCCTTAAGCTCCAACTTGGTTTCTACTGTTTGTACTGGAGGTGTGGACTGAGTTGACTTTACAGATAGGGCTGGAAAAAAAGTGTTCTAGCAAAAGCTGAAGCAGGTGGTGGAGAACTGTTTGAAGTGGGAGAGTGGAGAGGAATTCAAGTGTGAACAAACTACAGCTTTGTTCTCTCACACTGGAACTGTAAAATGGAGCCAGCAGAGCTCTTCCAAGCAGGGTCTCATTAAAGATCCCCAAGCCCCTCTGCATAGCTTCTGCTGCCTCAGCCGTTCTCATTACTACAAGCTTTTGTTTTATTTTGCAAGACTAAATTAAATGGTTTTGCTAGCCCAGGGAAAATTAATTTGAAATGCTTCCCTGCGTATAATAGACTGTCCTAGTGGCCTAAGCAGGGGTCTTGAAAGCATGAAGAGATGTCCAAGCCACCTGTGCACAGCAGGCCCTTCTCCCAAGTGGCTAGTTATAGCTAATGAAAACACAGTCTCAACTCTAATCAAATTAATATATTTCCCTCAGGGAAGAACCAGTTACAAACTTCTGTGTAGTGTTTATGGCTTGGCTAGTTCTCAAGGCATGACTTAGCAATACCAACAGATTTTGCCGGTTACTGCCATTCTTCTGATTGCTTATTTATGGATCAAACTAGATGGCAAGAGTTGCATCCAAGACTGCATGGTCTGCACATTGTATTATCAGCCCATGGTGCTTGTGCTGTGCCATCTGCTCTCAAGGGATGTGGAGAATACTGTCCTTCTGGCTTCTAGGGCAGTTTTGGAACACAAATGCAACTACAGAATGCTCTGAGGAGTTGGTAAATCCATCAGGATGCAAATAATAACATCTGTTTAAATAAATGGGAGAAAGGAAAAAGTGTATCAGGGAAACACTATGAAAAGAAGAAAGAGAAATACAATTTAAAACAGACCAGGCAGAGGCTGGCATCTAATTACAACTCACTCATGAAGCAGTCCAGTAAAGGTGCCAAAAAGAAATCTTATTGAGAAAAAGCATCTAGATTATACTCTTCAGAATATACCCCTGCTTTTTTCTCCTCTGACTGAAAAGAGAGTCCAATAGGATTGCAGGGCTCTAGCTACATACTAGTTTTGGTTGTCTTCACCCTTTGCAAAATATGATCCATTTAAACTTTGGTTAGCTGTGTCTCTACTCCTGAGTGCTTATTCATGCAAAACTCTTCATGGCTGGTAAGAAGTGGTGGGTATAAACCACCTTTTTTTTCCTAAGAACATCCAACTCTCTTTGTACAATGCCTTCCTTCTGGCCAGAATGCACCTGAGAAATGTGACTACTGTCATTAGCATGGCTAATAACTTCTTACATTTAGCTTTCAGTTTGTATGGGTATAGACTGTTGCATTTGCTGGCTCTGATAAAACAGGTATAGCCAGCCCTAAATTCTTCATGAACTGCAAGCAGCCACTTCAGTTGGATACAAAAGGCATTTCTGCTGTGGATTGAGCCTGACCCATCAGATCCAAAATTGATACCATGCAGATTTTGGAAGACTAACACTTCAAGACATTCCAAAACACAGAATGTACATTTACTTTAAGTAAAAGTAGTTTGTAATGTATGATGCTTATATTCTGTTCTGGAAAGAACACGTATGTAAGGGAAAAGTGGAAGCTGAGAGGCAGTGAGCTAAAAACTCAAGCACTTCCTCCTACAGTGACTGCAGCTTCATCATGTCTCCTAACAGCAATCGGAGGAATATATCATGGTTTCTGCAAGCACATGGAACAGTCAGTGGATTTAAAAAAAAGATGGAAGGGAAAGAAGAAATTATTTTCTCATTTTCTCATGATTTGAAACCTTGCTCTACGTTCATCTTATTCCGATGAAGAAAGGTGTAACTGGTGAAATGTTCACTGAAGCACAGCAGAAAAATGAGTGCTGCAGGAAACTGAGGGGATGCTGCAGAGTTTTGGTGCAGTGATTTGCAAAATAGATGGGACACTGGAAATGTATTTTTGGACTAGTTGGAATTCTGAAATCTCAGTGGTATGGTAATGCACTTTGTTCATTGCCTTATAAAAAAGAGTATTGAAAATATGTGGATTTATTTGATCATGACTCATCTAGACAGATGAGCCAAGGGACAGCAGTAGGGAAGTGTCAGCTGTTTTCATTTTTCTAAATAGCTTCGCTCTCAGGTTGCTGAAAAGGTGTTTGATTGCAGTTTGGATATTTTTCTCTTGGATTGTTTAATGATACTGTTTTTGCTTCAATTGGTGTTGGCAACAGTAGACCTTTAAAATTATTTTCCATTTTCCTCTGAGTGCTTTTTACTATATGGGAATTGATAAAATGACCAGATAGTGTGGGGATGGGGATTTTAATATTTTTTATTTTTGGAAATGTCTGTATTCACAGTAGCTCCGTTGCATTGTCATTATACTGAAGGCTTTATTTTATCTCACAGGAATAATAAGAAAAAAAACAGTCTCAAAAATAATCAGAGTTAATGTTAATTAAAAATAACCAATATAGAATAAGAACTGATTCTTTTTCTCCTGTTACAATTCATCCATTGAATCTTGACCTGTATTTCTATAAAGATAATCTATGGTGTAACTCCATTTCCTTTCTAGTTTCTTCTCTAGCCTGATAGATGGCCTGCCACTGTGATTTCCTTTTTAACAACTTTACTTCCGTATGTTCTTCTATGGGTGCTATCTGTGGCAGAAAAATTCTCAAAGATGAAGAACTCAAGCGTGTCTGTAGTATAGTGTTAGCTGCTGGGTTAAACTGGTAGCTTTGAGCTAACCTGCCTGAGTACCCAAAGCAGTTCAGCTGTGACATCATCTACCTTGGCAGTGGGTGACTTATACCCTCTTCCGAAGTTGGGAGCTACATGTGAACTTCCCTGCTCTGGTAGTTTTTTCATCTCAAGGCATTGTAGAAAGACGCAAATTGCTGCCAAATGTGGCTTGGCTAAAACTAGTGATCTATAGAAAATAAACTAACATCCATAGCAAGTTATGAAAAGGCCTTAGAATTGACCTAAAATGATGGAGACTTCAATGCAAGATGCGTTATGGTTTATGTTTTGAAGACCAAATAAGAGCATAATAATTCTCTCTACCTCATGTAATATGAAGTTATCATTGCCATTCCAGTTCCCATTTTTTAAAGCTGCAAAGCAAGAATAACTCAGCATCTAACTGTCAATGTAAATTACCATCCTACTTGGAGACATTGAGCTAATTCTATTGTCTCTTAAAAGAATCGTAGTGAATTGCTGGAGGGAGAAATCTTAATTGGAGAGTTTGATGTAAGAGGAGCCTAAACACAAAGCTAGACAGATCTCTCTTCCTTCTGTCTGCAGTATTAAGTAATGAATGATTTGTGTAGGGCTTTTTCTGTCTTAAAAAAATGAATTTCATTTTAATATTAGGGATGGTTTCATAAAATGCATCTAAAATACATATTTTAAACTGGGATACTAAGCAGTGACATTGGTGTACTCTGGAGCAACTCAAAGATCTCCAAGTAATGACTAGTATTAGTAATGATTAGAAATGTCATAATAAAGAACCACATTCTCTTCTAACTCTCATATTGCTCTATTTGGTGATATTGTACAGGTCACGTATGTTGCCTCGAATTTTTTATATGTACAGTGGGTGTATTTGCATTTTTCTGTCTTATAAACTACTGCAAGACCTGAACTGTATTCAGAAACTATTTTAAACGTATGCTAAAGGAATTAAACTTCAGAACAGATCAGTTTCTGGTTAATGTTCATTTATATTTTTGTACAAATTTGCAGCGTCTATGAGACGTCGCAGTGGATCATCTTGCAATCTGGGCTTTCCCATGCCAGTGTTTAGCAGATAAGGAAATTGAACAGCCACCAGATAGTGTAACTTTGCAGCAATTAGCATTTCAATGTCTGTCTTTTACTGACACAGGTTAAATCTTGAATGTGAACTTGTTACTATCAACCTCAAAGCAGCAAGCATAAAGAGTCTCTGAGAAAAAAACTTAGCACTAGGGAAGGTAGAGGTGTCTCAAAGAAAAGCCATACACTTGAATACATTTACACCCACACATACAGAACCTTTTTTTTGAGCTGCTGTTAGGGTATTTCTAAGTAATTGCAAATGTCAAATCCTGATTTTTTTTTATCTCAGGACTCGAGCAGCTCCCTAGGGTAGCACCTGTGAAAATGCTATTAAGGGTAATAGAGGACAAAGATTACCATAACCACCATTTTACTGCAAGTTCTAAGTGACAAATTTTGACACGACCACTTTGATTATGCGCAAAGTGACTGCGCGTGAACTTTCAGATGAGAAGACTTCTGTGTTTTGTGTTCTATTGATTATTTTTCATTTTTAGCTAGTGTAACAATTGTATCTATATTAAACCCAACTGACCTGTCAGGTAAGTCTCTTAAAGGGGTTAGTAAGGTGGTATTGTATCCCTTCGCAGTATCCTTGACTCCTTACTTCCTCTGGCAAGCACTGTTTCTTCTAACACTGTGAAGACAGCTTTCCAAAGCACTGTATACTTTGCTGCCCAGCACCTTACTGTGCTCACATCCACTCTTTGGTCTCCAGAAACATTCAGCAAGTGTTGATGAATAGCCATGGGTGCCATTTTTTCCACGTGGAGGAATTCCATTAAACACTTTTGCTTCATATGCATCTCCATGTCAGACTGCCTGTCTGCTGCCATCTGTCACTTGGCAACAAAATGTAATGGAATATTGGTTGGAAGGTTAAGTCTCTATTCTCATACCACCAACATCTGTTTCTGACATCATGGCCTAATATAATAAAATTAGAGACATTACTTTCAGAGCAGCCCTTGTATGTGGTATCAGTAGTATGTCCAGCAATATCACAACTAACTGCACAAGCATTAACCGGAATTTTTTCTTGAAAGCTTATTTAGTATTCAAAAAATTATTCACATTATTCTATTTACAATGTTTTCTGTATGCAATAAATGTTTATTTTGCTGACAAACCACAGATTATTCTCTTTGAAAGACACCTGGAAGTTAAAAGAACCTACTATCAGAGTTATTTTCATGTTGGAGCCCAAAGGTTCAACGTTAACTTTTTAATATTTTCTAAGATTTATATGGAATACTTCATTTGTTACAGCTGGATTGTTTTTATTAAACTTCTATTAAACAGCTCTCATGCAGTATATCTGAGTCTTGTTTCCAGAAATGTCACTAGCTTTTTCACAATTTTTGTGATCTCAATTGACACGGTATATAGTATCCTGATGTAGAGTGTATGTTTGTGTAAAAACCAGCAATATCTTCCTTGCTAATTTTCTCTCCTTTTCCGGATGTAAAATGACATGACTAAACTATTGCTGAATAAGATAATGGATTATAAAGGCATTACTTTGAAAATCCACAGTTGCTTAGTTGCATTCTGGAGGCTGCTGCTTCTGTATTTAGCTCTGGAGGAACATTATGTATGGGTCTCCGGCCTTTCCCAAAAAGCAGAAACTGTAGAATGCCCATCTAAGTGTTCCTCACCTATGTAGCCTTAGGTTATCATAGCTGATGGTTTTGCATAAGTCACATCCTTTGATTCCTCAGAGTGGACACAACTAGCAACCTAAGAAATCCAATTGCTTGTGAAACTGTTGGCCTTTTAACCTTCACTGATGAAAGTCAGGCCTTCTCAGTTAGTATTGCCAACCTTCCTGCAGATTCAAGCAACATCTCATGAACTTCCACATTAAAACCATAGCAAGTCAAGTGCTGTAATGCTTACTTACATGCATAGCAATTCTTGGTCTGGTATTTCCAAAGCTTTTCTTAAAGGCTGTGCAATCTTTTCGGAATGTGTTTATTCTGGGCGAGTGTTAGCACATGACTCATTTGCTTGATGGTCTCTGGAGAGCTTAACTGAAAGGGTTAGCAAGGAAGATGAGAATGATTTTATTGACTAAGGAAGCCTGGGTGGTCTTAAAGCTCACCTCCTGTTCATGCTTTCTTATTTTCTTCCTCTTCTTTAGTTTCTTCCGGTTGTTCCTTCGGCTTCTGTTTGAGAAGTGTCACTCTTGACATAAATACTTAACAAAAGAACTACTCAGCTAAACGCTTTAAGAAAAATAATTAGGTTTTCAACCTTTCCGGCTACACTAAGCACCTAAGGTGTGAGCTCCCCAGAAAGGCCGCAAAGTACCTTGCGGACAGTTGCAATGCGTGTGATCGTTGTTTCTACAAATAGAGGATTGGTGAGACTCCCCTCTCTAAAGTACATCAATTACAGCTGTCAGAGCAAGTTCAAAAAGTGTACCGATATACATTTTTTATGCATATTTAGGGAAAAATTATCTTCCACTCTACTATTCCCTTTTAGATTTCCTTATTCTATACCAACTATATCACATTCACTTTATCAAGGGTAGCAGTCTGCAACTCATTAGAAGATCAAAACCTTCCCACTGCTATTTTCTTTGGTCTTTTTCTTTTATCTCACATTCCTGTGAAAAATGCATCTTGGGGAAAATAAACACTAGGCATCTCTGAGCAAGTGCCATACTAACTGAGAAGGGGTCAGTATACATGAAGTAACATATTTCTTAATGGATCACTAGTAGTCTGCTGTCAAGGATGATTTTTATTTCTCTGTCTCCCATGACCAGAATCTACTTCTCCATTAGCAGTTTTTCCTGCCAACTTCTCTTTCAAGATCCCAGAAAGAAATCTAAAGAAGGAAGGTGTGTTAAAATGATGTGGCAGCAATAAAAATTAGAGTAATTTTTTTTGTTGCTTTGGAGACACGGTAGCAAAATTATGTTCTTTGTGAGAGCTGAACTTTATATGTTCACGGTGTTGGTGATACAACAGAAAAGGAGGGGAGTTACGGTACTGAAGTCTAATAAGGGTAAAATGGGATTGGAACAGACAAAAGTGAGTTTAATTTTCTCTTTTACAAAATGTGAGCGTTCCATATTGCAGCACTATTCAGTGCATTAATGTAAAATGTAATTAATGTTAAATTGCAATAGAAGTGCTATAAGAGTACAAGGCACATATGACACCGCTGGCACATTAAATAATTTATTATTATTTTTTTTTCTGAGGGTAGGCTGGCTATTAGAATGGCTGCCAAATGGATTTGTAATAAAGGGGAACATTAGATACAGCCTTACCCTAGTTATTGTCACAGCCATTACCTAGACTTGTTTTCATTCTAATGGTGATACTTCATTATAAGTGCTAACAATTTGATCTGAATTTTGTCTAAAAGATCAAAGTTGCTGGTGCTCTGCACCTTCTTTCCTGCTCTTAACTGATCGCAGAGCATAACAGCATATACTGAAGGTGCCAAAATGACTGACTCGTTAATGTTTTTCACAGGAACATCAATGTACATAAAAAGAGAACGGACAACACAAAAGGGTGTAGGGCACATTTGCATGAGTGCAGTATGGAAATGATCAGGTACAATATTTTATAACTGCAGTCAGACCTTTAAGAGGCTTATTTCAAGACTAACATTAATAGATTTGGTAGCTCAAGTAATATTACTGTAAATCCAAAAGCAGGTAACACCTATTCCTTGTGAAAAATTTAAGCTTGTTTTCTTCTTTCTCTTCAGGAAAGAAGCCTGGCTTAAAATTAATGTATGTGTATACATCTCTCTCTGTAAAAAATGTGTAAAGACTCTTGTGAAAACACCCTTCATACAGTCTGTAAAAGCACCCTATTATAGGATTTTTATTTGCAGCCTAATGGAAATTTGAAAAATAGTTGAAGTTGTAAAGGCTGTTTTGTTTCAACAAAGTTAACTGGCAGTATGCTATGGGAACAAAATAGTGCTGTGTGATGGAAATTTTCCTTGTAAGCCCAGCCAAAAATATGGTACAGTTGAAGAAAGAGATGATAATTTGGAGTTAGTAGCTTTAGAGTTTCATATTCTTGTGAATTATATGATCATATTGGCAACGTTTCACAGAATTTTTTATGGTTGTCTTCCTGTTTCAATTTTTATAAGCTAGTAAAACTGTCGTCTTCACTACCTATCACACTCATTGGCATTAAGTTTTTTTTTTCAATTAGAAAACGTATTTCTTTGTGAAGAACCATACAAGATAAATGAGAGTAATACATAAATTATAATGGCTGTCCTAGTCATTCTTAATGGATACATAAGCAAACTGTTTCTCTTTTAAGGTAAGTTTGTGAGAGGTGACCTTAGATATTATTGCTGTCAAATGAAATAGCGAGGAGAAATAACTGGATTCTACTGCACATTTTCTGTTTCCCTTTCCTATTTGGCAAAGTACAGATTTATTTGAATCATTTTTGCAGAACACATGTCCTTTTGTCATTTTTCTGTCTGGTATCTGGACTGTTTCTAGCTTTTTTAAAAAAGATTCTAATATTTCCATATATTCCTCTCTGTCCTTTGTAAAACTCAATGGCATTGCAGTTTGCTGTTGATTATTACTATTCTAAAATGAAGTTTATTTCTTTTTGGAACATTTTCAGTAAAAAAAAAAAAGGTGTTCTTTTTCTGTTTGGCCATCGCACTAATTAATGTGACTATTAAACATATGAGTACTTGAATTTTTTCCTTAGCTGATTTCAGAATGAAAAATAAGCCTTCAGAGTTAGTGGAAATAAGTTGCTTTTCCTTATCAGGAAATATATGTGTATATGCAGTGCTTTGCCTCAGCTAACAAGCTCTGGAGGCTTTCATGGGTACAGTGCCAGTTTGAATGCTGTCCATTTCAATGCAATTCTTAGCTAATAAAGGGCCAGCCCTGTGGGTGCTGTAGAGCATGCTGTTTGTCTCTTACTATGCATTTCTGTGGCATCTGTCCCAATGGGATCTGATTTCTCCACAGGAGCCTCATCTTAGGGTTCCATAGCAGCAGCCAAAAATCTCTGTACTCGCTACAGGGTGTGAGGGATGCAGTGCAGTAAACATCATATGCATACTGAGAGCAAGCAGGAATCACTGCCCAAATACAGTTGTTATTTTTAAGCCTTGTGTTGTTGGTGTTTCCTGGTATTTTGGATTCTGACCCACAGTTTGTGAATTTTGGAATTAGCAGTCCGACAGCTGCCAATGGAAAGACCCACAGGAAAGGTTTAGGAACAGAAAGATGTGGTCTCTGAAAGAGAATGTCAGTAGATGCTCTGGAGAGAAAGGTTGTGAGGAAGAGGCTTTGAAGAAGGGGCATGTTTAAAGTTTGGTTGGGAAAAATCCACCCGCCTCCTTGGAGCTGACCTGGGAGTGCAGACAGAGGAGGAGAATCCCTGTCCCCAGCAGCTGAAGGATGAGCAGAGCCGGGTCAAAGAGAAGCATCCATCTTGCTGTTGCCACAGGCAAGGGGGTGGTGCAGAGACGTGCTGTTTTGTGTGGTCTGTCTGCTGGAGGTAGCTGTGTATCTGAGCTGTTTTATTATTCTTTATCCACATCTCTGTGTGGTTTGACATAATATTAGTAGAATAATTCTCACTGCAGTGTTGTCCTACTGATTTGTATGGTGTATTGTACCAATGCTGATGTGTCGTGCTTAAATTAGAAAGTAGCTGAAAAACTTATTAAGATTATGAAATAATTTAATATCCACATGAATGCGTTAAATCGGAAGATTCTCTACCTGATTAATGTGATCCCATATCCAGTATAGATTTAAGGGGAACAGAATTTGGTCCTTTAATCTTTTCTCCCACATACCTAAGCCCTGTGCATCAAATAATGACAAACTTTTTCTTATTACATTTAGGCTTCCTTGCAAGATCCTTTTGGTTTTATTTCTCTGGAAGGCCATAAATGCAGTTCTGTTTTAGTGTGGAATTCATTTTTTTTATTTTTACTCTTTTTTTTTTTTTTTTTCAACACTGGCAAAAATGAATTTAAGAAATGTGTTTAAGGTAAAAATTAAGAACTTTATATGTCACAGAAGAAAAATGGCTATGTAAATTTTCATGGAAGAACAGGATTGGAGCAGTTTGGAGGGGAAGATGCAGGCAAGTATGGATTTATGTACTTGATGGCTCTGGGCACTAAGCAAATCAGTACTCTGTAATTATAGTCTTGCCCTTTGGCTTAGCCCTTCACTGCAAGATTTTCAGAGATGTCCTGAGCCTTTCTAAGAGGAAACATTTCTCTAGGAGCTGGCAGGCATACCTGTGGTCCCCTTCCTTCAAGATCAGGAGGGACAGAGGAACCCAGAGGTGTGAGGATGGTACCCAAGAGCTGCTCCAGGGCAGCCACTGAGCTGAGATACATCTTCTTTGGCTCTTCTGTCTTTAGAGAATCAAATTCTGTTTCAGAAGTAATCACAAAGCTTCAGGACTCATAATAAAATGCGACAGATCAAAGTTTGTTTCTGTGTGTTACAGTTGGTTTAGTCTCTGATCTTGGGTATTAGGAGAAGGATTTTCTAGTTCTTATTCTGGCTGTGCTCTGTGGATAAGTTGTGGTTGATGGTGAGGCACAGAGAGGAGTGGTTTTAATCCGTGGAGCATTGGTGTGATACAGGCTCTTTCACACAATATTTTCCTGTACAGTTTTCCGGAAGACTCAACAGTCCTTTGGAAAGATAAATTTTAGTGATGCCTAATAATGTCCATACTGCATATAGCAATGAATTTGGGTGTTTATTTAAATAAAGTTTTCTTTTAATTTTTGCTTGCCATTAAAAGCTTACCTCAGAGAGATTTTAATGAAAGCAGCTGCTACAAATGCACACAAATCAGCTGACTGGAAAAAGTATAGTGGGTTTTGTGGTTTCCTAAAATTTAGGAAAATTAGAAGCCTATAGAGCTAGTCCAGAATCTACTGTGATGACAGTTTACTTTGTAGATGTTGAATCAGTTCTGTTGTTTGTGGAATAGGAATGAACATTGCAATGAACAGCCTTTGCAGCCATCAAACATCATCATCTTTTCTTCCAAACAAAAAACAGGCAAGCCATTTTTTGGCCTCATCCTTTTTCAGAGAGCCAAACCATTCTGCAGCTACTAACTGGGCAGAATGATGGATATCATACAATTACAGCTCTTGGCTGGGAAGTGTGTACGTTTTCTATGTGTTGAATGTACAGAAAAGACAGGACGTGATTTCTGTAAGTGTGAAATTGTGTCTGTACATGAGTGTTATTCAGTGCAATGCAGGGCAGGGCCTGCAGGGCTCTCTGTTGTTGCATTTTTCTCTGGCAGGATTCAGAATGGCTTACAGAAAAGGGCCATACAAACGTGCTTTTTTAATTCCATTTTTTAAAACTCTTTTTTTTTTTTTTTTTTTTTTTTTACCCCAAATGGTCTGTACACTACATGTAAGCACACGAAAAGGTGAAAACTGCATTGCTATAGAAAGCCATATATGCAATGTGACAGAATAGAAATGAATATTTGCTACTCTAAATAGTAAACTATTCAACATTATGATAAATCCTACAAATAACAGTAACACAACTAACTAAAAACTTCTTCAGAAGGAAAACCTTTCAAAGTTCAGGACTGAATTAAGTACTACTCATAGAAGGTAAAAAAGAAGAATCCAGAGCACTGCAGTAGCACAGTCTTCAGGGAAAAAAAAGTGAAAGACAAATACTAGTGTACCAGTGAAGAATGCGCATCAATAGAGTTGTTGTGACAACATCTTTCTTTCCCCCCAAAATGCTGGTAAGAAAAATAATTCAGTCCTCTTAGATGAAAGTGTACAGACAGCACTGCCATATTAAAACAAGATACTGGAAACTCTGAAGAACAAGCACAGAGGAAAAATATATTTACTACAGACAAATTCTGAAGTTCCTAATCTTTCATTATTCTGAAGAATGAACAATTACTGAAAAGTTACAAACTGAGAGGCAATAACTGGTGTGTGGTGCCAGGGGAGATGTTTATATTCCACTCAAGCAACTCGTAGTTGTCACAAAACCTAATACAATGTGACACTTTTAGATTATAATAAGGAAAATCTGACCAGTAGCGTGCAGATGTCATTGCAATTTTGCTTTCAAACATGTTGTGAACATTTTTTTCCCTGCAAGACTGCCGGCTGTCTCCTTGGGAGATGCTGGCCCTCTACATGCTGTTTTATCACCACTGGGGTCGGTAGTCTTGATTAAGCTATAGCCTTTTTATATGGCAGAGTGAATGATCGAGCATTTGCTGGGAGAACTTAGCTCAAATGTAGATTGAGTTCTTCCCTTGATCTTACCTTACCGAGCAAGTAATTGGCCTAATGGGCAAACTGCATGGCTACTCTTTTCACTAGTGAAGATGTGGTAGATTGAGTTATAAGGGCCAACTACATGATACTATCTTGATCTGCATGTACAGTTTAGTTCAAAAAGGCTGAAATCCATTAAGAGATAAGAGTAGTATGTTCTGTTCAATCACAGTGGATGTGTTGAATAGTAAGGGTATGTCTTTAAACCTAGCCGTTGTGGTTTGGTGATTTCTGTTGTCGGTATTCCACATGAGAACATCCTGCAGAACAGCGGCAGTTAAAGAGTTAACGTTCTGGTTCCGTGTTACCGCCATTTTGGGTTCCCGGAGGGGAGGGGCGGCATCCCCGGAGGACTTGGCGCGAAAAGGAAGCGGGGTGGGACTCTGGACCGGACCGGACCCCAGCCGCTCTCTGCTTGTGGCCGTCTCAGCTCGCTGCGGAGAAAAGCACGTGCTTCCCTCGCATTGTCGTGGTTTGTCTCCTACTTTGGGTACTGTTGTCTCTCTTGTTTTGTTTGATTTGGTTACATTCACTAAATTACCGTTCCTCCTCAGATCGTTGCTATTGTTTTTTCTCTTTGTTAAAGCTGTATCTGCTCACTCTCTGCCCTTCCCCCTCTCCCGGAGCGCGTGGCCGGCGCTGGCCGGGTCGCGGCAAACCCCTTCCTTTTTCTTTCTTTCTTTCTTTCTTTTTTTTTTTTTTTTTTTCCTTCTCTCCTTTGTCTCTTCTTTTTTTTTTCCCGGGGCCTGTGACCCGCTGTCACGGACTTACATCTAGGGGTAACCCTGTGACACCAGCCTTCTTCTCTGCCAGCTTATAAGCCTTCGTGTGAAGGTCTTGCAGTGAGCGTGCACCAGGTGCCCGAAGGAGCAACTGCTTGCCAGCCCAAGGTGCTGGTAGGAGACATATATGTTCTGATGGTGCTGCAGCCACTAGGGGCCTGGGGTATGGTCGCTGGGTCCCTGGAGGTAGCTGGGCACCTTCCTGGCCCTCAGGTCTCAACAGCTGTTGACCCGCTATAGCTGCTTGTCCAACTCTCAGACTGGGAAAGAGGCTGTGGCACTGGGCTTTTGGCATGTGACGAACAGCCTAAGGGCAGAGCACTGTGGCTAGGGTGAGTCTGTCACTTGAGTATTTGCTGAGTCTCAAATCCAAATACGTATTGCAAAGGTAAAGCCATTAGCCTAGCAGTGGGTCTCAGTAGTCTCTGCTAAAAGTACTATGTTTGCTTAGTTTTCTTTAAAATCTAAACACGAGGGGGGAAAAACATGGAAAAGAGGCTTTTAAAACCTTCACTCCATTCAATCCTATAAAATGGAGCATTAACTTTTTCAGATGTTATAACTGCAAATGTGCAAGAGTGATGTATTCTCTACCCACCTCTCCACCCCCAACAAATGTATTTTCTATGTGTTGCATATAATTGCTGTTTAGGCAGGGATTGAAAAATTAGGTATTTTAGTATTTTTTATTCCAGCTCACAGTCTGGAGGTGTGAAAGCCTCTGTTTTGACTCGTCACTAAACTTCTGGTCCTGGAAATGGGTAAAAAAGATTGCACTGTTCACAGGAGTCACAAATCTGGGAGCTTGTCAAGTCCTTTTCTAGAATTGACTGTCAGTTTAAAATTCCACTTTAAAACCACGTTATTGTATCTGCCAAGTTTTGTATAGATTAAAAGGAGATAGTCCTTTTATAGATAGACAGTTGCATCTTCTTGAGATCTTGGCCAATGTGCAAGGAGGTATCTTGGCAGTATCCCTAGATGTCCCACAGGCATCAGGAGAGAGGAAAAAATTCCAGCTTGGGTCCAGGAACAGCAACGGATCTGTCAGTCTTCCTGAAACTTTTGATCTATGCTCTGGGTAAGGAAAAGTGTGATGCCATGGCAACCCTGTCCAGGTAGCTTTCCCCTTTCCTTTTTTTTTTTTTTTTCCTGTGCCTACCCTCATTAAGGATGGAGAGCAGAGACACTTGCCTGCGCTTGTTCTGTCCTGCTTCAGGAATGCATCTCAGTCATTCCAGGAGCGCAGCTGCAAGAGCCACTGAATTGCGAGTGGCAATAGTCCACTATTCCTCATCTGTAGATCTCTCCTACTCACTGCTTGTCTGTGCTTAGATGTGTCAGTAGCATGCCTAAAATAAGACTGAACTAACCATGCAGAAAGTAAGCTGAGGCACCACAGTGTTCACAGGTGACTGGAAAGAGTAAGTAGAGGGAGGTTGTCCCCCGCATTCCCTTTTGAGCAGTGTTTGGCAGCCTCAACGGAGGTACCGAGTGCCCCAAGGGCAAGGTTACTTGACAGCAGTCAGGTGGTAGGGCAGCCATGTTCATCTGGTTGAACATGACCACTTTTTTTTTTTTTTTTTTCGTGCAGCCTGGACACATGTCTCACTGCTGGCAGAAATAAAGGTTTGCTTCCAGTCCTTCTGCAAGGCAGATAGCACCCAGTAGTGCAGAATGAGGAACAGACCAGCGTGAGGTGATGTCTCGCTCTTAGATTCTTTCAAGGCAGCTGTTGCTGTGTGTACCTTTGGTACACTGCAGAAAACTGACAATCTGAAGACAGAAACAGCAGAAATTTGCAGGGAGGAATTGCATTATCCCTGGAGCACAATCTGCAATTGTAATATTTCTGCTCGCTTTCCTGTTGGGTTTTCAGTTAGATGTTTAAAAAAAACCTATAAACTTTGGCTCAAGGATGAAATGCTTAAGAATAGGTCATTCAAATGAACCTGTGATATTGCTGTTGTGGGAATCCACTGTTGTAGGAGAGATTTTTATCTAAGGCTTTTTCAATTGTGTCATTAAATACTATTATCATAAGGTCATATTCAGCAAGCATAGGATTTTCTTCAAATAAAATTAAGTTCTTTTATTGTGATCTTGGAAGAAATGCTATTTCTGTGGGAAGTACATGGCAATTCAGCTGTGTGTGTAACATACTGAACATAGTGCATTTCTTTTTTATTTTTACCTGAACACCTTGATCACTCTCTATCAGTTTAAGTCTGGCTATTATGTCCCCATGAAGTTTTTTTTTGTCTTTTTAAGTTGCTAATTACATGCCTATCAGAATAATGGAAAGAGTGATTATCCTTATTGTGCTTAGTGACATTGAAACCTCTATTATTCTGTGATTGGAGCTGCATAATTACAGATAATTGCTGCAACCGTATTGTCTGTTCAAATATAACTCTGCAATAATTACCTTATTTTAATTAAATATGTTTGGGATTTAAGCAGATCTCTCTTCGTTTACTCTACTAGACAGAAACTTCATTTAGGTATAAAAATGTTGTACATTGCTAACTGTGTGCACGTTCAATACATCACCTATTGATTTCAGCTAATGTGATTTTGCTTGTTTCTTTTGAAAATAACTCAAGACCAGCTAATCAAATAATAATAATAATTTTAAAAAAATCACTCTCCCCTGTGTGTCTCAGGGCTTGAGTTTGGAGTGAAAATCCCCAACACACTTAATACTTTTAACTTTTGTAAAACAAACCATCTTCAACAGAATTAAAGTAGCTACATTTTCAAGTAGTTAGAGCTAGATTCTTTGTTTCAGAAAGTAAATTTGTCCTGGATTTAGCATCTGTTGGAAGTAAGCTATGTGCTTTTTATAATCTTGGACTTCTGCTGACCTGACTGCTAAGGAGGGTTTGTGTACTCAGGTCTTTGTCCTCTTGTGTGGGCTCACGGAGGGCACCCATGGCTAGCTTTTTCCTTCTGGGCCTGGTGGAGGAGCTGGGGCTGCTCACTAGCAAAGGCCATATGAGACCAGTATCCACTCTCCTCATTATTGCATAGAAAGGTTGTTCACAGAAAAAATGTACTTTATACTGCAGCTAAGGCAAGAAGAGCTGCGTACAGAGAGAATCAAAACGTAGCTGATGGCATGTTTGAAGTACTCCGATATCCTGTGAGACCCTTTCCTTTAAAACCTATCACATTTGTCATGAAATGCAGCTCCTTTCAGAGCTTCAGCAATGCCTTCTGCCTAACGGAGTTGTTCAGGTCACTGCTGAGGAGTTAGGTCAGTACGAACGGTATTTGCTGGTGCTAAGATTGCCTAGTGACCTGTAACAAAGATTGAGGCTTCTAATCTTTTTCTAGGACATTGGTTTGAACCACTACTGATTAGGACTGCTCAGTGTTTATCAGATAGGCAGACAGCCTCAGCAGGGCTCTTTGCTTTTAGCGACAGCTGAGCTACCGGACATTTGGGAGTTTCAAATTGGGCTCCTCAGTGTTTCAGCATTTTAATGGAAACTTGGGATTCAGGAAATGAATTCAGGAATGTGTGCCCTGTCAGCCCAAAGGGCCAACTGCACCCTGGGGTGCACAAGGCAAAGCCCTGCCACCGGGCCATGGGAGAGGTTGTCCTCCTCTGTTCTGTGCTGTGTGGCCTCACCTCCAGCACTGGGTGCCCTTTTAGGGACCACAACATAAAAAGTACATAAAACTGTTAGAGAGTGTCCAAAGGAAGGCTATGCAGATGGTGAAGGATCTAGAGGGCAAGACATATGAGGAGTGGCTGAGGTCCAGGTGCTGAGGGGGAGGCATCATGGTGGCCTATGAAGCCACTTCCTCATGAAGGGAGCAGAGGGGCAGCTCTGAGCTCCGTTCTCTGAGACAGCGACAGTGCCCTGAGGGAACGGCATGAAGCTGTGTCGGGGGAGGGTCAGGTGAGAGTTAGGGATGGGTTCTGGATCAGAGGGTGGTGGGAATGGAGCAGGTTGCCCAGTGCAGTGGGCACAGCCCTGAGTGCCAGAGTTAAGGGAGTGTTTGGGAAGTGCTCTCAAACATGATCTGATTTTTAGGTGGTGCTATGTGGAGACAGGAATTGGACTCAGTGATCCTTGTTGGTCCCTTCCAACTTAGGATGTTTTATGCTTCCATGAAATGTAAATTGTAGTTACAGCAGCAAAATAGAGCGCAATGTTGCAAGGAAAAAAATCAAAAGTGATAAATCTTCCACATAAGTGCTGATGTGTGACCCTGTCTAATTTACTTTGGACTTACTGACAGCCTGAATGCACTGCAAGTGAGTGGATTATTCAGTCTCATTCCACAGTGCATTAAAACAAAGGGATCAGACATATCCTGTCTGAATCCTGCAGCATAATGAGGGGACTTGCGCTGGGCAGCTAGAAAGCCTTCAGTTTCAAACAATTATGTAGTCAAAGGATAGAGGGAAAATGTGAGTAATATGATGGTGTGTACAATGTACGCCTCAAATATGAAACGGCATAATTGTGCATAGATTAATAATATCTGAATAATTTACAGACAGCAGTATTATTTATTAGATTCTAGTTATAAATATCTAATTAACTTGCTTACCACACAGAGTGATGCATGCGAGCAATGAAAAAGTTACAGTAGACAGTGTGAGAATTAAAGGTTTTTCTCTGTGTTTTGTATATGAACAGAATCATAGAGTATCTGAGCAAAATACTTGAAAAATAACTTCAGTGACAGCATTTAAGTAGTTTCTCATTAATTTGTTTTCCTGCTTAGGTTTAATTTGCCAATACAAATGGAAATATTATTTCAAAGTGAGATGGTGAACACAATTATATTTTATTCTTGAGGTTTTTTTTTTTGTTTGGATGTGATTTGGGAAGATGACTACCATGGGTGTATTTTGTTCCTAGGGGCTTGTTGTATTCCATTAATGTGAGCAATTTACAAGCTACTATTTTATTGTAAGCTATTAACCCAGTCCTGAAAAATGTAGGAGTAGTTAGCCTTATGTGTGCAATCATGTACATGTTCAGGCCGGTCATTAATAAGAGCAAGGTCTGGCTTCTGATTTTTGAATATTCCACAATCAAACTAGCAAAAGTTTAAACATACAGTCACTCTTAGGGAGTGCTGAAGCTGCTGGGAGTAGTGGACAGCTGCTTTTAGAAAATTCCATTGGCTTTTCTGCTTACCTTTAAGTAGTGAATTTCCTGTAATGACTTGGTATTGTTTGTTTCAAAACGGTTGATACTTGAGGGGAAAGTGATATTCCTTTTTAGAAAACCGAATCAGAAATCCCAATCCCTGTAATATCCTGTAATGTATCACACAGAACGTTACTGTTGATGCCATCTTTGTCATGATTAGGAATTTCTCTGGGGGTTTGTGTTGAAAAAAGTTTGCTTCACAGGAGAGTTTATCTTCAGCTTTGATTCATTTGCTCAATAGTTACTTTGTAATTTGTAATTACTTGTTATTAGAATCCACTACTGATTTCAATCAATCAGTAGTAATTTGGAGGATAGTGCCACTTTGTAATTAGCGAGTAGCAAAATCTGGATTGACTTCAAGATGATGCTGTGGGAATTGCTCAGTCTTGAGCAATGTCTAATGCGTTGTATCTTCCTGTATTTTACTTCTCTCGACAGGAGCTCCCTCCCCATAAATAATGATTAAAAAAACCCACAAAACCCAAACCAATCAGCCAAAGCTTTCTAAAACGAAAACTTCACCAAATTATTGTTTTTAATTGATATTTTTTAGGGCTGGGGTATTTCTGTACAGTCAACTGCAGTATAGCGTTGAGATCTCAGCACTAAGGGAATTAGTTCTGGTATAAAAGAAAAAAAAAGAAGGCATTATATAAGCTGCGCTAAACTAATGATGGGTAATTCATTTTGCTTGTTGACATGTGATGAAGAAAATTTCTCAGAATCACAAGAAATCCATGATGTAAATTTTGGATGGGTCACTCTGCATTGCATACTTTTTATCTGATTCTGGAGGACCTGGCCATGTTGAGTGCCTGTAAACGTCTGATGTTTTTTTACATATATATGGTCTTATTTAAAGGAGGAGACTATTTTGAGAAAGAAGCTGAGAGGCAAACTACTCCAAATGCTTTCATTCTGAAGTGACTGCTTAAGGTTGTGTCTGGTTTTGGATAAGTGGCCAGTCTAACCCTAGGAATATGCATCCCAATTAGGTATTTATATCTAGTGTTTTCTTATTGTGTAGGCAGTTAAATGTTAATTCAGTGACCGGAGATGTATCACATAGAAATATGTACAGTAGGTTGTAAAAGGAACACAACTTTTTTTACCCTTATCTGATGTTTTACTTGAATCAGTTATGTGCAGAGCATGAGGTCTAGTTAATACTTGTATCTCCAAGTGAGATGTATCTGGTTTGTCTAAGGGAAAAAAGATGGGAGAGGGGATGGGATCCAACCTGGTCTATGAGGTTTGCCAGAAAGTCTGTCACAATTGGATTTTCTGTACGTGAGATGTTGAGAGTCTTCCAACTTGATGTGATACAGCTCCACACTGTTAGTATGCCAGCAGCCACATCATATCACTGAAGCCTTGAAAGTGTCGTGTAAAAACAATAAATTTTAACATAAAATGAGTGAAATAAAAAAAGCTGACATGATAAAGCTTTGGGCAAAAAAATATTATTAATAATAAGCGTAATCTATGTTCAGGAATATTCTTCCACAATTTATAAACGTCTATGTATCAAAGCAGGCTTCTTTATTTCATGGAAAGGAAACCTAAGATATGTGTGCTGGCTGTACTGTCACTTACAAGTGTCCGAGTGGGTCTTGATACCACTGATGTAGTTTCTGTTGGGTGAAACTCTCGTTTGTAGGGAGAGCTAGTGGGAAGGCTGGGCATTTATTTTTAAATTCTCAAAATAAGACTGTACTGCAGGAGAGACTCTAGTTTGGCTCCAATCCCTGCACTGTAATTTATCAATGGTGAAAAGTAGCCTTGGGAAACAAAAATAATTGTAGTTAGGAAAATGGATTCATTTGATATACAAATGTTACACTTCAATAATTTCTTCTATTTATTTCACCTTTTCTTTAGTTAGAAAAACTTAGTGTGTTTTAACTGAACCTCTGTTAGTAGCAGGCTCATTTAGAGAGAGAGCATTTTCAACCTCTTCCCTTTTCTCCTTTAATTAGCATGATCTGCAGGCTTCTGCATCCCGACTGTGCAGATAATAGTATCTAGTAACTTTTCAGGCAGCTCTGCTGTTGTCTTCAGCTTCCCTTGAGGTCCAACATATGGTTTGTTAAGAGATACTTTAGAAATCCTTCAGTGAGTTTCAGAGAAAGCAAGTAGACACGGGAAAAGTTAAAATGATTGCCTGGAGGCAAGACCTATCTGGGAAAGGAATATTGTGCTCTATGAGATGGTACTAACACTTTTGGAAGTAGTGTGACCTTAGTTGTAGTGGTATGAGTACACACATTCCTCTGATGCACTCAAGCTGAAAACCTGATTTCCTTAATGAACCAAATCATCCCCCAGCTTGCAATTAGTGTTTGTTCATTTCGTGTAGTATTTGTCCACTTCAAAATCCCACAGTGTGGTATTATTAGGAGTAAAATACATGATTCTGGATGGATGAATTTAAGTGGGTAACATAGTGAGCATTGCTCTTAGGGCTAGTAATCTAGCTTTCTCATGACAAGAGCAGAGGAGGCAGCTAGGTGGCAGATTTTAATATAATTTTGTGAAAGGATCTGATGTCAAGCAGTACCCAAATCTCTGTAATCTGTAATAATGAAAAGACAACATAGCTGCAGTAAACATGGGTCAGCATATCCTACCTTCAGTAGGATCGCAGCCTGTGCCCGTATTGCTTGTGTTCAAGCATCTGAATGATCTTCGGTCTGGATCTTGTGGTTTTGGTAATTGATCCCTTATTGCCCCTTCTGTCTTGACTCTGGCATTTGAAACTGTTTTCTGTTTATGAGTCTGTATAGGCAGAGTTACAGTACAGGTACATTTAGAGGCTTCCAGTAGAAAGATCTCATTTTCCTCCTCAAAAATGGATCACCAACTTGTCCTCTCTAGTTCAATTTCCCACTGCTTCTGAGCAAGATTATTCATTGTACCCTTTTCTACTGGAAATAAGTATTTGAAAAATTCAGCTTCATATTTCTGTTTCTGGAAAAATGTTCCTCTTTTTCACAGGTAGTCCCTACATCTGATTTCTTCCTAACCCTCATGATTTAGATCCCTTAATAGGCACTGTCCCACAGTATCCACGCTATTGATCCTCCCTTCATGTCACTGATGTACTAGTGGGGCATGCTGGAGAGGGCCAGCAAAGTTCACTGGACTGATGAACTTGCCCATGCTTTGGGCAGTACATTGCGTTTTGATGTAGGGGAAAGAAAAATTCTGTAAACTGACCTTGTGCTTTGGATCCAGTAAGTCAATTGCTGAAGTATGTTTTGAAATGGAAATTGTACAGTTTGGGGGTGGTGCACCTCACTGTCACTGCCGTCCTTTCTTCTCCTCCTCTCTTGGTTTCACTCTGTTCACTTTTGTCTGCAGGGAAATCAGGATGGAATATTTCAGTTAGGGTCCTCTATGATGTCTTCCAAGACACTTCAAAGACATAGAAACTACAGAATTGTTTAATTTCATGCCCCAGAAGGTTTGAGGATTGAACAATAGGCATGTAATTACAATATTTAATCATAGTGGGATTTTTTTTTTAGAGATTCCATTAGGTTGAAGAACGACAATAAATTCAAGCCTTTCCGTTCTCCATTCAAAATCACAAAAAGTTTCACTAAGAAGTGCTATATATTGCAGACTCTAGAAGTACGAGGAAGAAAGGCAATGAGTGGGTAATGCAGAGGTGTAGTCAACTCACTCAATTTCTTCAGGCATTCTTTTGCCGTGCTTTGCATTGTCGATTTAGATGATAATATTTTAGAGTATGCGTGCTCTGCGGTGCTTATAGCAGCGACCTGTGTATCAAATTCACATCAGCATCAGATAAAATGAAAATCAGAGAGGTGAAGAGATTGTGTGGAAGCAGTGAAAAAATTTTGCCTTTGAGTATTGGCAGCACTGGTGGAAAAAGAAAAAAAAAAACATTGTTCTCAACAGGTACAAAATAAAGAAGCAGAATTTCATACGATAGGAATGTCAGAAAACATTACTAGAATTATAACCCCCAATTCCAGAAAAGGAGATTTGGTCATTAAGAATTTTGAAACCTTTGTCCTTAGAAAAAATGTTAAAATCGAAGGAACTGAAAGAGGGGACAAATTCAGTTGGGAAAACTGCACTGATGAGAAATCCCATAGTGGAGTATAAGTGGAACAGCATGTAGAAGAATTGAGAAATAAAGAAAGAGAGCTGGTTAGAAATATTTTCCATGGAAGTTTTATTTCAGATGAAAAAATAGAATTCCTCCAAAACAGATATATGTTGTGGGACAGATCCTAGAGGTCTTTTCACTCATTATTTCAATTTCAGTTAATAGAATTTAAAGTGGGTATTTTCAGTTTATTTGATCCAAATCAAAGTAAATAATTTAGTTGAATACTTTAATGAGTAAAATAAAGTGATCAGCTACGCTTTTCTTTGACATTTTGATCTTTCCTAGTGGCTAAGCTCCCTGATGAACCGTGCCTTTTGTAATGATGACTATGACGTGGTAGTGGGTTTCACATGACTGCATGCATGCAGCGGAGATAGAGGCTACTATTCCAGTGCTATGATCAAAAGGGACAGAGTGAGAAAGAATACAGTTTCACAAGGAATGGATTGACAAGAACTGTCACCAATCCGCTTCCAACCCTTGCCTCTTGAACCAGAATGCATCAATTTAATTTGGTGAAAGGCATAGTTTTAGTTCTCTTGAAAAGCAAAACTTCAGCAACTTCATGCTGCACCTTACATTTTCTCTTCCGTTAAACATTTTAGATTTTCTTTGTTAATTTCAAAGCTGTGTTTTACATGTAGTGAGTGCAGTGAGATCCTTAAAGAGCAGAACCCACGACAATAAATTCAGAAATATGGTTGATCAACAGCATAAGGATGTCGTGAATTGAATTGAAAGCAAGACTCAGTCTATTTGTGCTTCTCTGTCATTCACAGTTTGAGTAGCTGGGCAACTGCAAAATTATCTGTTATACACCAATCCCGTGTATTGCCGCTTTGTGGGTTTTTTGTTTCTTTGTTTCTTTTCAAATAAAATTTGCTTTGGTGAGAAATAAAATCAGATTTTTAATGAAAAATGTATACTGAATTAAAACAAAGTGCCACAAAGTCAGGTCATCTAATAAAAAGTCAGGAACAACAGCACACAGCTGAGATAACGTGCCCCAGGACTTGGAGAAAATTTTGTGTGACACACAATCATTTGTTAAAATGTTCATAAAACTCTTCACAGAGGACTTGCTAGTGAGAACTGTAATTGCTCTTTGGTAATGTGGAATTTACAAAGAACAGATATGTAAACCCCAGAATAAATTATTCTCAGCAATTAGCTCTACTTTTTAAAAGCACAGTAAAAGAAACTTTAAAGGAGACTGCGTCAGTGGAGAGCTTTTATTCTCTTCTGACATTAAGATGGCAAAATGGGTTTCTTTGTGTTCTAAATGGAAAAAAAAAATCAATTGTTCACAACAGGTTTTTGTAGGTCTCTGAAATTGCAGCATTATGATAGTAATGCATTGCTGACAGCAAATTTAGTAATATGAACCTATTAGCCCAATTAGGCTTGAAATGTATGCTGTTTCTCAGCAGAAGAAGAATATGTAATGGTTCAGTATTTGCTTGCAGGTCGTTATGTACAAATATGCATAAATATGTTACAGAGGAAGGTGATCACTTTTTTTCCCCCTACCTGCAGCTTATTCTATAGCTAGTATTCGATTCCTGCCTTTTAACTTATTTTATTATTTTTATTATTTTATATATTGTGAGCTAGAAAGCTTCGTATCATTATATATAAGTTGGTCATCAAGTAAATAAACTGAAAGGTATTATGAAATTCTTATATGTGAATAGAAATCCACCGATTTCAAACACGTAATGTAGAGGAGGGCTGTGTAAGTACAGTCTGTGGACTCTCACTTCTCATTCTGCATGTGTCTGTCAGGGAAGATATTCTGTTGTTTATAAGTAAGGTTTTAAAAGAGAGGGGACAAAGTGTGCGTCTCTCAGTCGTCGTGTTCTTTCTCGCTGACATCGTGCCAGAAAACCAGTATTTTTGATGAGATTGTTGGGATGTTAGATTTCACATTTTCATTCTGCCAGGGTAATTGTACGTTTCTCTTGTAAAGCAGGGGGGCTAAGAAAGACTGATAAATGCATTAAAAAAACAACAAGGAGTTTAACACTGAGATTTTAATTTTTGATCTGTAGCGTTCTCGGGTTTATTTCTAAAAAAAAACCCATAGAAGTTCAGACAGGTTGGTCAGATGTGATGATCTTGCCTGAGGTTATTACTGTGTTAATCAAGATGTGTTTCTGAAGGGCTTCCAGATTTAATTCTCCATTGCTTCTCGCATTTTTGGATCACAACTGTAATAGATTGTGCTATAAATGGAGATATTAGGAATGCCAGTTATGCTTAACCCTGTGTGGAAGGGTTTGTTGGTTTAGGGTATATTTTCATCTGGCATAAATGCATACCTTTGGATTGCCACTTGACTTTCAACAGATCTTTTAGTTGTTTTCAGTGTTATTTTCAAAGGACTATCTAGCTGTGCCTGAGTCTGTTCTGGCAGGAGCTGCTGCTTTCAGCACTGAGGTTACAGTTGTATGGGTTTAGCTGGGTATGGATTTTGAAGGACCTTGGTAAAATTGTTACACCACCGGGATATATCATCTGCTGTGGTACCAAGGCGTTCCTGACTGAGGTTTGGGGCTGCTGCTGGATGAGCATAACAGGGTGAATAGTGGGAAGGAGGTGCAATGCAGTGTCAAAGTGGGTTGGTATTATAACTATGGCCATGATGGGTTGCTGGTGGGCTAAGCAGGGACTGGTGAGATAGGTTTGTGACATAGCAATAGGCTTCTGTGCTGTCCTGCTTGTAATGGTCATCACTTTATACTGGTTTGTGTAAGAAGAAAATGACAGCTCTGTTGTGTTGTGACATTTCTGTTCTAATCAGTTGCCAAATAGTAGTGTAAACATTTTGTGCTACAGGAATTATGGCATCTTTATGTTCCCTGACTAAATATTCCACTTCACACATAGAATCACACACAATGGCCTGGGTTGGAAGGGACCTCAAGGATCATGAATCTCCAACCCCTCCACCACAGGCAGTGGATCAACCTCCAAATTTAATACTACACCAGGCTGCCCGGGGCCCCATCCAACCAGACCTTGAACACCTCCAGGCACGAGGCATCCACAACCTCTCTGGGCAGCCTGTTCCAGCACCTCACCACTCTCATAGTAAAAAACTTCCCCCTGACATCCAACCTCTGAGTGAAGCTTATGAAACAGGAAACAAATAGGAAATCTGTCTAGAGTCATGTATTTTTTTCATATCTAAATTTATTATTCTGTATGTTGACCTGCTTTTAGCAGAACGATTTTGGATGAGAATCTCCTTTGGATTTTGACTTTTATGAACCGGACTGCTTACTACCCTACACCTTCATGTGTAAATAGAGTGTGCTCTTGTAAAAACTTATTTCTATGAGTATACGGAATTCTTTCTTTTTCTGGAACTTATCCTGTTGTAATTGATATGTTTGCTAATACCAGCCTAATCAAGCAGTAGTAGAACAGAATGTGCAACTGATATTTGTGGCTGGACCCACTTTACATATTCTTTTAGACCCTAAAGATTTGCTTACTGCTGGAATAAGTTCAGTCTAATGGACTAGCAGGACCTCTGTAATGGGGAAACTCACATCAGAAAACCTCCAAAGTTTCAGATTTGAGTGTTTTTAGAACTTGATACTGATCTGAGAATAAAGGTGCTAAGTCCTCCTCTTGACCCCACAGCTGAGATGTTGGATGAGTTGTGATGTCTTCCTACAGCTGTTTGCTGTATCTGTTTGGAGTGCAGCCTTCTTTGGGGCAGAGGCTATCAGCAGTTTGTAAGGTAGATTACTGAGCATGACAGATACAGCATCTCAGCTGAAGACTCTGGGAGCTGTAAGGCTGGGGATTCATGTTAGAATTTGATCGAAATTGACAGGGTTTTGTTGCTGATCGCTAACAGCAATGATTTTCCCCTCTCTCTTTGCATCAGACTACACGCCACGTGTTACTTCTCTTTTACCAGTTCTGCCTGTAATCTAACTGTGTGATATCAGTGTGATGATCAGTGGAACTTGCTAAATCAGCAAAAAAAAGTAAGCGGGGGGGGAGACAACACTTATAATGCCAGCGTTGCAATGGTCTGAATGATGAGGGAAGACTTGGAAAGAGTACTGCAATACAGCAAGAAGAGCAGATTTGTTAAGGGGAAGAAAATAAGCTTACTTTCAGCAACAAAAACTGGAAGTTCAGTCCCACTTTAATGTGAAAATGTAAAGTGCAAATGGTACATTTGTGTGAAGTATCATTTTTTTTTCTGACTGTACATTGTGAATGGTTTCATGCAGGTCACTAGAACATTATCAGCATAAGGTAGCAGGCTACTGCCTGGTAATCACATGAGGCATATTGTGTGAATGTATTTCAGCAACTATTACGCAACTGTTACTTATAATTGATAAACTAGCAATGTAGATCACTGATTTTCATAGCCCTCTTTTGTTAATTCCTAGATCAGGAAAAAATATAAACAAATATGATAGTTAAGAGAACTCATATTCCACCTATTTCCACTTGGATTATGCAGGGTTTTTTATACGTGTTGCTGGGGTAAAGATATAAGGAAGGGAACACTGATTTCTCAATAGATCATTAATATTTTAAATCGATGAGTTTTTATGGGAGTTTGCAAGTATTAGCAGGAACACTGGATTTTTTTCAAACGTTCTAAACTTGCAGGATGGCAGCCACCTACGTGCTGATTTGCACCACAGTTCTGTATAGGCCAGGGATATTTTTTTCTTAAGGAAATAGTTTCTGGGAGCAGATGCTCCTTTCTAAGGCTCTGCCAATAGAGAGTGGCAGTTTGATATTGTTGTGGGCTAGCAGTCAACAAATTGAAACTAAGCAAACCCAGAGTGGCATCCATGGTCAAATTGATTTGTAATGAGACTGCTTTTGAAGCCTTGCAGACTTAGCGCAAGTCAAAGGCACAGGTATGTGGCATGAGTGAATGACCTGATGATGTACTTGGGCAAATCTGAAATAAATGAAGCAAGATTCAGGTAGTGGGATAACTCTGCCCAGATCAACAGTTCTGCCAAAGAACATTGTCAGCAGATCGGGGGAGAAGTAGTGTGCCAAAAGTGGCAAGGATGGAGGAATTTTTCAAAAATACATAGTTAATCTCTTGCCTTCTGAACTGTCCTACAGATCTTTGTATTGAAACTTTCTCTTTTGACAAGTGTAGGAATTGAAAGTCACTGAAAGAAAGAAAAGTGATCTGGAGAGGGGCAGAGTACCGGAATGTTATTACAACGTCTCCAGGTACCATTAAAAAGACAGATGAAACTCAGTCTGTCCTTTGCCTGAGAGTTGACGAATTAATTGATTGGTGCATATGCCACTTGGAAGCAGTGGTATTGTACACAAAGAGGAAGTATGTGATTTTGATGTGAATGATATTCAGTGCTTACAGACAGAAAGATGAAAGTCAGAGGACAAAATCTACATTGGAGAGCCCCGGTGCCAGTAGTTGGGATTTGACCTGAATGTGAGTGGCAGCACCCTGCATGTGGCTCTGACCCAGAAATGCACCTAGTGTAGGGCAAGCCAGGGAGCCTTTGCAGTCATACAAAAACTTCTGAATTTCTCCTTTGGGTGAACGCACTCTATTTTTCTTGTCATTGTGTGAAAAGCAGGTGCTGTGAGGCAGATGTTGCATTGGCATGTCACTTTTGATGTTCTTCTACTGGGTAGGCATAGTAAAACTCTGTGCTTAATGCTACAGTTGCTGCCTCTTCTTTTTCCATCTTACTGTTTTAACCCCCATGTAATCACATTTTAGCAGTTGCCAGCACTGGGCAGGACAACAGAGCTGCTCAGGAGCTTGCCTGATTTGTTCACACATTTTTTTGTTTTGTTTGGGTTTCCAGAATTCTCCAGTTCAAAAGCTTTTATAGTCCCAAGTACAGTCAATCCAGAGTTTTGAATTTACACTGTAATGGCTTTAAAATAATTGAGCTCTGAGGCTGTAAAAGTTTAGTAAGCGTCAAAATGAAATGCTCTGAATCATTAGCGTACAAAATTCTCTTTAGGGAGAATATGAACTTTGTCTCCTTCTGAGTTCTCTCCTCTTACGCTGCCTCAGCATCCACCAGGGCATGAGGGATGCCAATGTGCTCCCTGCTGAGCTCTCTCCATCAACAGTCATTTATGGTCTGCTCCATAGGTTTGTCTCAGTTTCTGAAGATACAAGTGCTGTCCGTATCCACAAATTTTGCTACAGCATATTACAGAAGCTTGCTATACCACTGGGCAAAGAAAGAGTGTTTTTGAATCTACTTTAAAGCAATCTTTTAGTGTCGTTAAGTGTCCCTAAACTGAAAAGCTCCTGTAGGAAGGGCAAATAGTTACACGGTGCTCTGTTTTACTCCGCACAGCTGTGCATATTACAGAACAAGTGTGTGGTTTTATGATCTTCATTGTACACCTGGAGAAAAAGCTTTGCCAAGTAGCTCTGCTACTCTTGTATCTTGTATCACTGGAGCACTTAGGGTCAATTTGACCAGGGGACATGGAGGGACAGGACAGGTGTCATGATTCCCACCTGCAAAATACAGCAAACCTATGTTTACGTGAGGGTGGGTAGAGCTAAGAGCAGGTCCAAAGAAGGGCAGCAAGGCTTGTGAAGGGCTTGGAGAATATGCCCTACAATGAGTGACTGAAAGAACTGGGGCTGTTTAGTCTGGGGAAAAGGAGGCTGAGGAGAGATCTAATTGCTCTCTTCAAATACCTGAAAGTTGACTGCAGTGAAAGCAGGGCTGGTCTCTTCTCACTGGTGACTGGTGACAGCACTGGGGAAATGGCCTCAAGTTGTGCCAGGGGAGGTTTAGGCTGGATATCAGGAAAAACTTCTTTACAGAAAGGGTTGTGAAGCACTGGAATAGGCTCCCCAGGGAGGTGGTTGAGTCACCATCCCTGGATGTGTTTAAAAACCGTTTGGATGTGGTGCTCAGGGGCATGATTTAGCGGAGGGTAGTATGGTTAGGTTGTTGTTGGACTTGATGATCTTTAAGTCTTTTCCTACACAAGAAATTCTATGATTCTATGAGAGGAGGAACATTTCTTTGCCTTCCTGCAGTTACGTGTGTTGTAGCACTGCCTATTACCTCCAAAATAGGGATTAGCACAGAATATAAAACATGAAGTTTCTGATAAGTTTAGTGACTTCTAATCAGTTTTTGTTATTTAGGCCAATCTATTTAACATAGATACACTTTCTTCAAAGAAACGGGAGGAGTCTCTTTTGGGAAAAATTGTCTGAGTATACCCTCTTTGCTGTTTTCCTGAGGAAGGTGCTCTCAGCTTCTAGCTTAAACTTCACATCATCACAGGCTTTTTTTTTTTTTTTTTTTTTTTTGTGAGGTAGTAGTTATCTTTTGCTTAGTCTTTATGGTAATGCTTGCTGTACATATGCAGAAATCAGTACAGCCTGTTCCGGAATCAAAGGGAAAAGCTGATACAGCGATGATGAGGTACTTAGAATGCGATACACATATCTGACAATAGGTGGGTGTAATGGCAATGTCTAGAGATAAGAAAGCAGAGGGGAAGTGACAGCACACTGATCTATTCCTGCAGGGAAAATGGAGAGTATGTGGGAAAACTGCACATTAATTTCTTATTAAAAAGTCCTTACTACCATTTATTTATATGAGATTATTACAAAATAATCAATGCGGAAAGACAAAGTACAGGTCAAAGAAGCTGTAAAACTGTAGTAATACTGGGCTACGCTGCCCTAAGATTACATTTTATTAATGCTTAGAGAACTTTGCAGCTTGGTAATTTTAGCAGACGTCCAGAGCAATCACTCAGCCTGAAAGAAGCAGATTGTCTTTGATTTTGAGAGGAAGTATTACTCTGCAATGAGCGAAGCATAGATACAGAGTTTTAGGTTTTCTGATCAAATCAGTTCTTGCTGTTTGAATGAGTGCAGGCGGAAGAGTGGATGGAGCCAGAGAACCACCAAACCACCAATGGTACTAATCCTTTTGGGAAATATTTCTGAATTTTGAAAAACTACTAACAAAATAGCTTTTCTTTTTAAATTTAAAAAGATTCAATGACTGTGTCTACCCGCAGAAATGCAGGAAGGTTATCCGTGTCACTTTGGTTATGCTATTACCTGACTTATTTTAGTAGGAAGGAGTGGCTGACTTGTAAAGAAAAATATTTCTAAAAAATTACAGCAATTTTTGATGTAATTTATCTATGAGAACATCACTTTTAATCAGATATGTTTGTAATTTTCACCAACTCCATGATTTTTCCAATAGCTAAATTTAAATCTATCACAACTCTTCAGTGTGTTCTAAATATCCTCTGATATCTATAGTAAAATTTCTACTTCTTGTTTTTCAGGATTGGTTATGTTAAATCATGATGACATCTCTTCTGTTAAGACTTGCATGAGCATGCAGATACGTCTAGCTTTGGCAATTTACAAATACCAAGGCCATACGTATCCTCTTCCTGTTAAATTCTGTTAACCACGCTACTTAAAAATAATTCCATACAAATGAATCCTAAAGTGACAGAACTATGAATGATTTCAAATTTCCTTAGTTAACAGTTAAGAATCCTTAATTGGTTAGCATGTATTTTGTTTTCTTTTGGTCATGTAGTTTAAAAAATAAAAAATCAGAATTAAGTTGTCATTAGTGCGCTGTCGGCCTTCCCTATTTAGAGGTTATTCTTATTTGGTTTTGGACCCCACCATACCTTGAGAACCCCTATGGATTTTTGAAATGTGGAAGGCCCTGAGAGAAGCGGAGCAGAAAAAGATGTTCTTCAGGATTCTTTTCATTTCATTTGGCCTGGAACCTTAATATCACAAGTACTGACTTTAACTGTGACCTTGGCCTGTTACTGCTGGCCCTGATCCTGTGGAACATAACTGATAACTGCAGGCAAGATGGATCAGTGTTTTTGATGTTTTCCCTTGTTCAGGTGAGATGATTTTGAGTCTGTTCAGAGATTAGAAAGATTTGATGGGGAAATAAAATAGTGGGAGAGGTATGGAGGTTGAAAGACAGGAGACTGATGGTGTAGTACTTTTCTAGGAAGAATAAAGTGAGTTCCCTCCCTTTTTGGTTGGTCAGAGCCTTCATTTCCCTTTTCCACATGAATCAAAATCTTGAAAGGTCACTATGGGCCACCGAACACAGAAAAAGTATATGGTTAAGTTTGATCTTTTTTCAAAGTCTCTGAAAGGTCAGGCAGTCATCTGTTGTATTTGATATCCACTGCTGAAGTATCTCACATGTGCAATAAAGGATAAAATATGTATTCCCGATATCTATGTATGGAACTTAAGATAATATGATTTTCTTTTTAGCTGACTTCATAAACAACATTTCCTTCATTGTGTTTGAGTGGGTGTTGGCAAAGATCTTGCTGATATCAGTTACACTACCTGCTCTCAGGGAAGATGGAAATCAGATTCCGCTGAAGGTTGGTGTTCTTTACTGGACAGGCAGGGTGGGACTTGGAAGCCAATGATTCTGTTGTAAAGTAAATGAAGCCAGCTGACAAAAAGCTGTCAGAAAGGATTTTTATCCCCCTCAGTCAGAGATTGCCTTGTAAAAGTGAAGCTGAAATAGAGAAAAATATGTAATTACTGCAAGTGAAGAAGATCCTTTTGGTCAGGAAGTCTCCATAACACCAGCTGTAGCATCGGTTTTCAGGCTGGTGCTTATTACTTGTTTCCATGATTTGGCTTTACTCACCATAAATATTTGCTGTTGTTGTATGAGAATTTTTTTTTTTTTTTTTTAAACCACAGGAATAATTGACTGCAGAAAAGTGTGATTTCCATAGGGCAGTAGTGCTGGGAAAAGATTTCCTGTTCCTTAAAGGGACCCCGCCTGTGTGGGTTGCTGGTGAGTGTCTGGGAGTTTCAATCACTGTCTGTGTTCTGTACAGCACTTCCTGACTGCTCAATGTCTTCAGGTTTAGTATTGCTTTTCTCAGTTCCTATCTGCAATGGCTGTAAAAATCAAGCAGTAGATGACAGACAAAATACTCAACTACTGCAGCCATTGACTATATGCCTGCTGGTCCCTAAGTACTTTTTGTATGAGGTCAGACAACTGTGATGAGACACAAATTGTGTTCGTTCAGTGACATAACCAGCACCTGGCTGTGCTGGGTGCAGGGCAGCTTTGGCTCTCCTGGACGTGATGGGAGGAGCAAGAGGAGTTCCTGGCAGAGCTCAGAAGCTTCTCTTTAAAAAAGACAAATGCAGCAAGAGGTGAGCCTTATTTATAATGGATGGCAGCTGATACTGACAAGACATTCCTTGTCCACTTTACTCTCGCAGGAAGGCTGTTTCACTGATTAAAAAACCTTTTTTTTTTCTCCTTGTTCCCCCCCCCCCCCCCCCCCTCCGGTCTCCTTCAAGATTTCATTTTCTTCCTCTAATTTAGATAGTCAGCATGTTTGCTTTTATAAGTCTCACATTCTCAAAACACTTGACAGATGATTCCTGGGAAAAAGCTCCAGCTCCAAACCTCTGACTCAGCTTCCTCAGTAGTGTTGTAATCTGAGGCAGACAAAGAAGAATTGATTTTCCCCTACAGTGCACACAGAAGTAGCCAAGATCTGAGCATCTCTCAGCACACAATGTCCTTTATCCCACCTGTGCTCTTTGACCTTGTTTATCCATTTTCACTTCTGGAATGGTTTTTAGTTCCTGGCTTAAGACCAAAGAAGACTGACAGTGTAGGGTGTCCGTGTGATCCGTGCACATAACACCAAGATGAATATGAGTAATTGATATATACTGCTGCCAGCTTGATGGACAGTTGCATACACACAGGTGTGTAATCAGATTGTTTTTACGTCCATTTTTGCCAATTGGCCCATTTACCACATAGAGGAATCAGCATTTCAGAGAGTCTTCTCATAGGGTTAATGGAAAGCGTGTTTCTGCAGTGACTGTCTGCAAAATTGAAAGGGCAGAGTACAGATGTACATTTTGCACAGGTTTGAAATTATCCTAAATTTTTTCCTTGGAGTCCTTGTATATTTTATTCTGTCATTTGGACTATTAGAATTATTTTGTTATTCTTTTTCTCTGTAAAATAACTACCATGATTCATAGTAGAAACTATGTTCAATGAGTGCTTATAATTTTAAGGGGATGATTGAATTAAAAAACAAGCACTAAATGCTAAGAAAAATGAGAGTACTGAGTGCATATTTCTGCACTTCCACTTCAGAAGTTTAAACTTTTTTTTCCAAAGTAAATTAATGCAATGTCCTGGTGATTACTGAATTATTAAAAATACTATTGATTTATTAATATATCTAGCATATATTAATACAACCAGCGTAGATTATATACACATAATTGGTGTTTTTGTTGAGGCAACTCTCTCATCTCTCTTACATGGCTTAAAATATTTTTTTTAGTTAAGCTTTTCTCCTCTTCCTATTAAAATCCATTTCCTTAGTGTGGAAAAACCTTGGGTATTCACTATGGTATTTCCACAAAAGTCAGTTGAAGAAAATCAAACATACAAACAAAAAGAAACTCACCTGGAATAAATAAATAAATAAAAGCATTACCTTGACATGAATAGAAAGTTCAAACCTGAAAATGTACCACTGCACAAATGTTCCAGTAAAGTGAAACAAATCAATATTTAATACTAGTTCAGCTGGTGGGCTCAAGTTTCTAACTTAATGGAAACCGAACCTAAGCAATGGATTTGTTAGGTCCATATTACAGGGCAGATTTAGTTTTGCATAAATTCAGTTGAGTAATAAGGAGAGTGCTCATGTTTTAGAGGACACTTAAAACTCTACAAGACTGCAGCTTGCATCTTAAAGTCAATAACAGTCCCTAAATCCTGGACGCCTTTATAAGAATGCCTCCAGCTCAGAAATACGTTTGCACAAAGTGCTTTGTTATGAGGGAGATTTAGTGGATTAAAGGAGAATTGAAGGTTGGGAAGAAGTAAGAGAAGTGCTGAGGGTAGAGAAACTTTTCCTCGGCTGAATTTGAGGGAAAATGAGGCAATATGAGTTGTAAAATTCCAAGATGGTGTTTTGGGTTTTTGTTGTTGTTTTGTTGTTTTGTTTTAAATTTCTCCAAAGCCACAATGGACCAGAAGAGCAACTCTTCTGTTAGAGCTCATACGCTGGTAATTCATAAAAATGTTAGTCCATACCACTCAACAGCCTTGATGTTTATTAATACTTTTTTCAACTCTAGTGTTGATTTACATATTCAGCTTTACACAGGATGAACAATCGCACTGATTTTTGCTGAGTTCAGTGAAAAATGGAATGGGATTTCATCCCATTGGGTGGGATTTAGCTTTAACTATAGCTCACAGAATATGGAAATATTCTTCAGGGCTTTTCTTTTTTAGCTGGTTTCAGTAAGCACCCATCATTTCCTAAGAAGAAAACTGACTGACAACCGTGCTGAAGTATTTCTTACAACTTGGGCTCTTGATGAGACCATCTTCTCAGTAGTCCTCATTGCATTTTCTCAGCCCCATACGGGAGGGATAGAACTACAGGCAGCATGAGCAGCTGTATGCTGCGGTTGTTCTAGGTTAGATTACAATCCTTCTTTTTTATCATTTTATCCCAAACTTTTTGTTTATAAATTGCAGTGACATTCTTTTCATTTCTCTGATGTTTTCCCAGCTTTTCATCATGTTCACACCCCCTCTCTCTCCCCCCCCCCCCCCCCCCCCCCCAATATTTTTAAGTGCTTTTTTTTTTGTTTTAAATTTTTGTTCTGAGTTTTCCTCTACTTGCTGCCATTGGTTCTTTTTTTTCCTCTCCCTGAGAAATGTCACTCGGGTGCTTTAGATGTGATAAAAGTTTGAAACTGTGCCATATCTCACAGCTTCTGGTCACAGTTAAACATTTATGAATGTGCATAATTTTAAGGGGTAGTAAAGCATTTTGGTGTAATTAGAACAAGGACAAATTAATCTGGCAAAAATAAGATGCTAAGCCTTCATGAAATGTCTTCTGAGTGCAAAAGGCTGTTGGTAAGCTGCTGGAGTTTATAGATGCAAGAATCATAGAATCCTTAGAGTAGGAAGGGACCTTTAAAGGTCATCTAGTCCAGCTCTCCTTCAGTGAACAGGGACATGTGCAGCTAAATGCACATGGTATCCTGGGCTCTGCAAATGGTATCCTGGGCTCCATCAGGAGAGGGGTGGCCAGCAGGGACAGGGAGGTGATTGTCCCTCTCTACTCTGCTCTTGTGAGGCCTCATCTGGAGTACTGTGTCCAGGTATGGGGCCCCCAGTACAAGAAAGACAGAGAGCTGTTAGGTTGATGAAGCTGGACTTGTTCAGCCTGGAGAAAAGAAGGCTGTGGGGTGACCTAATTGCAGCCTTTCAGTACCTAAAGGAAGCCTATAAACAGGAGGGGAGTTAACTCTTTGAAATAATCTTTGAAATAATATCTTTGAGATAACAGCAGGACAATGGGAAATGGTTTTAAGTTGAAGGAGGGAAGATTCAGGTTCGATGTTAGGGGGAAGTTCTTTACTATGAGAATGGTGAGGTGTTGGAACAGGCTGCCCGGAGAGGTTGTGGATGCCCTGTGCCTGGAGTTTGTTAAGGCCAGGTTGGTTGGGGCCCTGGGCAACCTGGTCTAGTAAATGGGGAGGTTGGTGGCCCTGCCTGTGGCGGAGGGGTTGGAGATTCATGATCCTTGAGGTCCCTTCCAACCCGGGCCGTTCTGTGATTCTCTGATAAATTAGGTTGCCCAGGACTTGACCCTGCCTCTTCTTTAAGGTGGTTGATGCCCCATCCCTGAACACATCTCTGGGCAACCTGTTCCAGTGCCCCACCACTCTCACTGTAAAATACTTTTTCCTTGTATCTAACCTAAATCTACCCTCTTGGAGCTTTAAACCATGTCCCCTTGTTCTGTCAATCACCACAGGCCCTGCTAAAGAGTCTGTCCCCTTCTTTCCTGTAGCTCCCCTTTAGATATTGAAAGCTCAAAAATATAAGACTCAAGGAGAAGTGTTTGAAGACAAGAAAAACGGTCATATCCCTTTTGAAGATTATCATTCCCCTTTGAAGCAGGTCAGGATTTTGGTATGTCATATGCCGTTTATTTTTGAATATGGTTGTGGTGAGAAGGCTGCACATGCCTGGTGCTCATCTCCCAAGTCCTCCAGGTGGACCTGTGGGCTGGGAGAGGTCTTTGCCCCTGTGTTGGTAGCGACAGCCTCAGCAGCTGCTTCTCAGCAAGGTGCTAGAAAGAGCAGCAGCAGCTGCAGTTTCACTGGAGTCGGGTTGTGTTTTCAGGTGAGTGTGTATCTCCTGACAAATTCTGCTGTGGTAGGAAGAGCAGGTAAAAGGATGGAAAAGGCAGGTGGCTGCAGCCACCTCCACCAGCTGCCGCTGAGCATGGCAGTGCTGGAGAGCAACTGGCTGCAGGAACTTTAATGGGATTTCTCCTGTCTCTTAATGGTCCTCATAGCCTCCTGAAATCTGGCCCTTGGGACGCTTTCTTCATTTGCTTGGATGTCTATTTTACTTCGCAAGGGAGCATTAGGAGTTTTAAAGCACATACCCAGAAGAGTCAAGATATAACAAGTTAGGGTGTGATATAAAACTGTGTTAGCTGCAGTGCATTCAGCTCTGTCTGGATGCTGTCATTCAGCAGTAAAGTACCCATGCAGGAGTCTAATGAGTTTTAGCTAATGTTCTTCCACTTTGTGCCAGTCTTTAATTAGTCCTTCCATTCCCAGAGTCCCTTAATCAGTGCAAACTCTGCAGGTTGTACGTATCATATCCGGACCTAGCACAACTGTGCAGCACTGGAAACTCAAGGAGAAGTTGAGATCTGCACACCTTCCCAAGCAGAGAAAAATATTGTTCTCTCTTATAATGCTATGGTTTGCTTTAAAATACAATTAGGTTCCCTCGGTGGCACTGTAGCATTCTCTCCCTATACAGCTCTCGAGGTTGATTTAACTTTGGTTATTAATCTCAGCAGCTGTTTATGGCATTGTATAGTACAGCAGTAAGAAATAAAGATTATCCTTTAAATAAATACAAAGATATGCAGGCAGTGGAGCGCGGTAGTCTCATAACAGCCTAACCACAGGTATGCTATACTGCTGTGTAATAGACCCTACACTTAAAATGAAGTTTAAACTCTTTTCTCTGACTCTATTTTGTGGGAAATTTTTCGAACTGCCAGAAAAGTAAAGGTGGTTAGAGGTTTTCCTCATGGGTTGGTGATTTGGTCGTAAAATCAAGATGAACAAACTAGCCCTTGCTAGATATGTTTTTGTCATAATAACATTCTTCATGTTGAGGACTGATACTGTTATTTGTGAGGCAATAACCTGCACTTTTGTGGCCATAAATTTGTGATAGCTTCTGTCTCACAGGTGTTTGTAAAGTCTGTGAAACTTCACCTTGAACAGAAACTTCACTTTATATCAAGTGGAGTCCACAGGGCCCAACAGTACTCGAGTTTCTGCTCTAAGCTGGTGGTTTCTTACAGGACATTTTCTATGGAACTTGGAGGAACAGAATTTTGAGTCCTTGGTGTGTCTGTCAGATATTGTTGAGATTTGGTAATGGTTAAAATGTTAATGGGGTTAGCAACACATGTTGCAGTTCTATCAGCAGTAATTATATCAGTACTGTTGTATTTCCTGGAAACTGCTAAAAGTTAAGAATACAGACCATTACATTTGAAAATATGGCCAAATATTGAAGGACATATTAAAGTAATTGTAGGAATTACGTAGTTTTTTCAATGCAGTTGCTAAGCATTTTGAATCAGCTCCTTTTCTTTTCCCTCTGTGTCCAGTTAACCCCAGCAGGGACCATAGTGATACCTAAGCAAACCTTTCTGTTCCCAGCACCTTTGGGCAGATGAAGCTGGGCACACAGCTCTGGGGTTGATCTGCAAGAAGTGAGTCTGTCTTTTTTTCCTCATCAGTGAGAGGTAGGGTAGAAAGCCGTAAAGCCTGATATATAGAATCTAAATGGCACAGCTGTGACTGAATACACCTAGGAAAGAAGTCTATCAGGTAGATAGGTGCTGTTTCTATAGTATGTTGTGTGCATATTTGTTTTGCTTATCTTCAGTCTCAGTGTGGGTACGGCCTCTCCCGCAGACACTACTGCTACATTACTAATATTTCATTCAGGAGAGAGAGTGAAAAAGCAGCACACAGAGAACAAAGGAAAAATCAAATGAAGAACTATTGTGTAATGGGTGAAGGAATTCAAAGAAAAATACAGTAAATACAATTTATAGCTTGCTTGTATCAGACTAGCTTATAGGGAATGTTTATTTTTCTATCCATAAAATTAAACAGAAGCACTGTTTAAACCAGACAGACCTATTTAAACTTTGAGTAAGTCTTAAACTGTCCACGTAAGTAGAAGAGAAACAAAGAAAAAGTGATTTATTCTGAGGTTACAAATATAACCCTCAAAGAAAGATTATTCAGAATGCCTGGATTTGAAGGTATTTATTTGGAAATTTATTATAATATATTTGTGGTTGGACAAGTTGAGTGAAAGAAAAGGAAGCATATTATCTAGTCCTGAGATTAAATGACAGAGTAACCACTTTTGAAAAACAAAGAATGTCCAGTTATATTTCCTTTATATTACATATTATTATAGCTTGAATGAAATGTCTCAGCTTTAAATCAGCTATTATTGTGCAGAACTGATGAATAGTAAAGACCAGGCTTACATTTTAAAAAGGCACTAGAAATGATTTTGGGATTTACAGACCATGACCCTGTCCTTCCTTTAGTATATAGTAAATTGCTTGCAATTGTAAGGAAAAAGTAGTCTAATAAAACACTTAGAATACGATGTAACAGATATAAACAAAAGTGGTTTATATATATATAAGGGAAAATAAAACTTGTCTAATGTGCTGTAGTTCTGACTGTTTCAGAAACAAGGCACTACTTCATTTTTGAAGTCTTTTAGAAAACTCTTTGTATTGGGAGGGGAAATAGTGTCGTGAAGAAGTTAACAGAAAGAAGTATTGGAGCCTGAAGTTCAGAAATACTGTGTTAGCTCCAAAATTCACTCTAAAATCTCCTGTACTTTCTGGGCTACCGTAAGCCAGGTGATGTCCTACTTTGCTGTCTAACCAGGGCAAAAATGCCATTTTGTTTGTGGAAGATATTCATAACCATAACACAGATGAAATCCCTGGTATCTTAACCTGATCAACAAAGATAGACCAATGGAGAGGAAGATGTTTTCTTTAGGATTTTGTGGATAGTGCTCTGTCTAGTGTACTAGTGGCTGAGGAGTGTTAAAAGACTATTTCCTGCTGATTTAGGCTTCTATAGGTCTTATTCTTCAGCAGCTGCTGGAGGCTGTGGATGGCTAGCCCACGATCTATACAGTAACTTGACCTACCTCAGGTTCATGTGACTGTAGGAATGTAGAATAATGGACTGGAAAAATGAAACCTAATTCAGTTTCTTATTACAGTCATGTGTCTTTCTCAGCATCTGATAAAATTGTTTCTTCCTTCACTGTGGTAGCAGATGATTTTTATTTAGTTAGTTATTTTTATTTATGTGCTTATTTTTGTATTGGTTAAGAACACCTTCTCATACGTATCTTTACAGGGATAGAAATCCTTTTGTTATCAAACTGCTCACAAATCACACTAATGATTTTCTCAGCTTACTGTGGAACGTTGCATTATTATTATTATTATTTTGCTTTTTCTTCCTGATCTCTTGGATGTAAGGGAGGCCCTAGAGGCTTGCTCTTCTGAGATGCTCCTCTGCTTCCTAGACCTTGAGTACATTCTACCTTTAAACTGTGCTCTGTGTCAGTCTGATCTAATGGTGTTTCATACTCGATCAAGAAATTTGCAAGCTAAAGTAAAAAATGTTGGGTCACTACAAAGCCAGCTCATGTTTTTCAACAAATTCTGAAGTGAACGCTTTCATTTTGAATTTCTGGCTACACACTTGGGTTGCCCGTCCTGGAGAAGCAGAGGCCAGGAGGCAACCTTATTGCTCCCTGCAGCTCACTGACGAGGGGAAGCAGAGGGAGGTGCTGGGCTCTGCTCTCTACTGGTCGCTGGTGACAGGAACCACAGAAAGCAAGTTCACAAGGAGAGGTTCAGACTGGACATTAGAAAAAATTTGTGTGAGAGCAGTCAAACACTGGAACAGGCTTTGTAGAGAAGTGGTTGGATGATCAGAGTTAAAGACACATATGGATGGTGCTCTCAGTAATATTCTTCAACTTTTAGTTAGCCTTGAATAGGTGAGGCAGTTGGACTTGGTAACCTTTGTAGGTCCTTTCCACGTGAACTATTCTATTTCTGGTGTCAGTGCGGAGTTAAGATATGAGAAGTATTCCCATAGTGGCATAATGCGTATGTCTTAAGAGGTTCACATTGCAAAAAGAAAGATCTGTTATCAAGGAGCCGCCCACAGATATCTTCATGATGGAACAAGGTCCATAAACACTGCAGTGTCAGGCAGTGCAAAGATGGATGCCAAATGACTTCCCCACAGTAGCCACTTGCTCAGTTAGCATGTGCTCTGATTTATTTGACAGAAGTACAGTCAAATGCTTATGCCAGATCTGTAGCATGTTTGTATGTTAGGGGCACATCCAAAGAAAGGAACTAATACTGCAGCCTTGTGGAGAGCGACAGCCTTTTGTTTAGCCAACAGCAAGTTGGGTGTTTCAAGGCAGAGGAAATTGGATTCCTTATTTGGATCTGTGCTACTGCAGATCCAGAGATGGATGTGAATTCTTCCTGTCAGATCTTACGCTATACATGGCTTTTGCATTTTCTCTTTAGATAATTACTCTGTCAGTCTGTTTCTGCCTTTGCTATCTCTTCCTGTCATTGTAGTAATAATGGGCTACTGTAAATGTGACACTTACGTTTTCTACTGGAGAGCACTGTGCCTTTAAACTCTGAGAGCTCGGGTGTTTTCTTCTATGGATTGGTGCATTGATGGTGTTTCTTGCATGCTATTCAAGCTGTGTACTTGGTCACTGTAATTATTTTACTGTCTTTCTCTTCTCTCTCTGGGAAAACTGTAACAGATTGTCTTGCAAACATGTCCTCATGTGAGCATGCAGATTTATGTGCACACATACACACTGGCAATAACATAAGCTTCTTCCAAATGTTACTGTGAGTAAAACTTTATCCTGCTGCATGCTCACAAGTTAGAAACAGAGCTCATGAATATAGCTTTCATTTGTCCAAATCCTCTTAGAGTGTTTCTGCAGAATTTTTGAGCCAACGTTTGCAAACCACAGATTTTCACAGGGAATTAGATTCAGAGTTTACCTGCCCATTGTTTCATAATTACAAGGTATATCTGGTGGTTTGGAAAGCGTGTCTCAGAGAGCCTAGGTACTGCATCTGAAGTTTTGTAAGGTTATAATTGAGGACGTTTTTAGCTTTCAAGCAGAGAAAAATTGCAGGTAGTTGAGAGATTGCAATTCTACATATCCATCTAACTCTGCTTAGATTGGTTACTTGAATTTGTAGCAATTTCTATCTTGCCAAATAAGACATGGAGAAGGTTGCAAACTGACTGACAGTATCAACAAATTTCTTGCGTATGCCCACAGGCATTCTTTCTGAGTTCAACCAATGCTAATTTATACTTTCTTCATGTTTGTCAAACTAGATGAAAAGAAAGGAAGGAAAAGATGGATGAAAACTAGTTTAGTACAGTTTGGGGTTCTGCTGACAGGTCGTAAAGTCATTACTTCTGTGCAACATGGTGTGCACAAAGAAGCAGTCATCTTTCTATGTTATTTCATAGGCTGTCCTATTGTTTGGCACTAAGGATAGGAATGACACAGACAACTTTGGAGTCTCTGTCCTCTGGTTCTGTAATACACTTCTGTTTGCAGAGCTCAAAGCCCTTTGAAGCCGAAGGGCATCAGTATCATTAACCTCAGGTACAGCAGAAGTGCTAAGGAACAAATATACCCATCCTTTAAAGGGCTCTTTGCCCACTTATTCAGTGAAACAAAAAGGAGAATCTTGCAAAGAAATGTTAGTCTCCAATTCCACGAAACAGAAGGGTTTAAGTGCTGTAGCTGGTATAGAAATTGCAAGGCCTGCAGTAAAGCTCTTTCTAGCTTACATGTGGGAATGAGCTAGCAGAGGGTTCCATTTATCGCGTATGTCCCTTGTGCTACCTTTCTAGGTGTGCAACAATGAAAAAGAGTACTGAAATCCCTGCCAGCTATCTGTTTGGATGGTGCAAATCTAGGCGCTCTACTTCCAACCACATGTGTTTTGTCAGTACTCTTAGACAGAGTGGTTGACAGGCACCTGGCTTATACAGTGTCTTATGTCTACCAGGAAGCTGAGGTGATGTAGTTTATTCTCCTTGGAATGTCAGCCTTCTGGAGAACAAGACAGGCTTGATTCAAGTCAAGTGAGTTTGTAATGGATTGTAGTCAGTCTTCCTTCCTACAAAGCAAAGCATATTTGTCATAAAGGTTGTAATAGCTAGCAAACAAGTATCCTTTGATGAATGATATTGATTTTCACAAATACGCTGAAAACTCTTCTCTGAGTTATGTTCTATTGCAAACCCAGAGTGTGGGCTTTTCTAGTTAGCAGCTTAGCGTGCTTACAAGACTGGTTAAGATGAAGAATTCCCTTTTAAAAGATGTATACAGATGATCTGAAAAACTCATTAACAATGCTTAAAATATCTGTAAACAGCAGACTGAAATCAGACACATCTGATTTCTTTAATTTGTTTATATGCACATTGTATTGGATTATGGGTTCAATGTTAACAAACAATGATTGAAACATTTACCAATCATGTTAATCTTCGTTAACCATTTGTAAATGTGATTCCTCTGCAAATTCTGGTTTTAGATTCTATTGTTGCAGTGTTGTTGATAAATATGATAAAGTACAATTGTAAAGGTTAGCAGGCATGTATTAAGAAAACAAAGCATTGGTGATTAGACTGCTGTGGCTTACCAGTGAATTATTATTGGACCAATTTCATCTAACTGCTTGAAAAGTTGGGTATATTTGTGGGCTCTAATTCCTACTTGCTCTTGTGTTAGCCTCGTTTACTGATTTTTATCTAAATGAATTCTTTAAAGGAGTTCCAAGAATTAATAAATTCATGGTTTTTTTAACATTGAACAAGCAATAATAAAATGCCTTTCCAAATAGATAAGATTTTTTCCCCCCTTCATTTGCTGTCATTTCTAAGACAGTTTCCCCCTTTAAAAACTGTGCAGCTGAATCTCTTTGGTACATTATGATTATAGGCAAGGTATATGGGATGTTTTAATCTCTCTTTCTTTTTAAAAAAATCCTTTTTATCTTCTTTTTTTCCTCTTTTAAAAAAATACATCCCAGCTGTGTAGCGACTGAACATTTTCTTTCAATCTGTTCCAATGAGGTAGTTAAAGGATTTCAGAAATTATTTGCTCTGGAGTGCTTTATACCTCCATTTCTTTCTCAGTAAGTGAAATCAGTGAACAGGTGGTGTGAGCTGAAAAGACTATCACTTCAGAACTTTTTCTCAGAGATCTTAGTTTGAGATTATAAAAAGATAATGTTTCTATTGCCTAAAGTAAACATTTCAGCTTGCCCAACCCACCTTCCAAAAAAAAAAAAAAAAAAATTTAAGAGGAATTATGTCAGTTTTCCTTGGTGCGATGTTTTTTAATAAACAATTACAGCACACTACTACTCTATATACCTTCAGTATCTCACTGCGCCTGGGTAAAGGATGCTGACATTATGCCTTTTCGTTGTGTGACGTAGGATTCGTCCTGTACATCTTATTTACTGTGGATTATGCACTGACTGAGAACTTTGCCCAGTGATGTTTTCATACATTAAGAAGTGACGCTATTGCTATTGCATGTTTGACTTGTTTTTAAAAGGAAATGGAAGAGATTTAAGACCACGCAACTCCTTTTCAAAAGGTTAGCATACAGGGCAGCAGTTGTATTACACACGTTACTGTGGAGCAGAGCAATGAGAGGCCCCTTTGTGTAGTCTGAATTTGTTTCTGCGGTGAACTTCACAGCCAAACAACTAAAATAATTAATGAACTAGAGGGAATATTTTGGATGATGAAATCAGATTAGTGACTACGTGACGAGCCAGTCTACAAGTACAAAGGAAGCTGATGACGATCTCTGGACTGCATTACTTGCTGATTTGTAGTACCTTAATTCTGATGTTATGGGAACAATAGTGGCGTATGGAGCTGAAGATACAGTCCTGAAAATATCTAGTAGTGTAAACAGCACAGAGGAGGCAATTTTAGCTATGTTAAGGGGCATCAGTGAAAATAACAAGACCCGATGGGATAAACAGCGCACAGTTGTGAAATAAAAACACCATTACGTAATGCACAGGGGGATTGAGACAAGGTCTCACAGGCAGCTAGTAATTCTTGTATTTGTTAACTTTAATGTTATATTTGTGAGCTTAACGTTGCTTTTATGTAGGGTTTTGCTTTTCAATTTTTATAAATAGCAAAACAGATGTCTTGTGAGTAGTTTCAGAGTGGTACCAGAGGCAACAATCTGTGAGGACCTGGTGGGGCTGAGCAGGAAGGGCAGGCCCTGCAAACCTGTGTATGAAATGTAGGCCATGAAGGCTAAGCAACCGCAGGAGGCAAAGCTCACTGCCTCCTGGCTCGGGAAAAATCTGCATTTAATTACTGGTTCTGCTTGACTGCACTGAGTCACTTCCAGCACATACAAGAAAAAAGAAAAAAAAAAAAAAGGAATTGTATTCTTAGATGAGTCCCACGTGGGGCTGGCAGCATCCCTTGGCCTTGACTGTCAAAGCTAGCGACTTGGTCACTCTCAGCGAGGGCAATGACTGGCAAGAGGGCAGTGGCTCTCATTTCAGAAAAGGGAAGTGCTCCTAAGAGTTTAAAACTGTTGAAATGTGTTCTTATCTCACAACCAAAAGCAGTTTTGTGCTGCTGTGTGTCAGGCATTGTTAATGATCAGCAAGCAGTATCACCAAGCCTAGACCTAATGATTTTTCCAACTTTCTCAATCATGTTCCTCCCTCACTGCTGTGTTTTTCTGTGGTGCCAGGAGAGATTCAGCCAGGGGAGATTCCAAATGGATGTTTGGATATATTACTTTTCCGAAACAGAGGTCGGGCACTGGAATGGGCTGCCCAGGGAGGTGATGGAGTCACTGACCTTGGAGGTGTTCAAGGAACATTTAACCATTGTGTTAAAGGACGTGGTTTAGTGAGAACTATTGGTGATAGGTGGATGGTTGGACTGGATGACCTTGTAGGTCTTTTCCAACCTTAGTGATTTTATAATGTTTTTCAAGCAGTAGGATGGTCTCTCAAAAGAACCAGTGGAAGCCTCAAAAGCCAACAGATGAACACATTGCAGAGGACAGTGATACTTTGAGAGGAATGGTCTAATAGTTCTTTTCAGTATCTCTTTCTGAGTTTCTGTGAGTCTATGTGACTTTCTACCAATCTTTTGTAATTTGCTGAAGCAAAAGTGGCACCTCAGCTAGATATTCTAAAATAGAAAATGTAAACGCCAGTTGGAAGAAGGAAATTTTGGTTCAAAGGTTGGATTTTCATGAAAACTATATGAAAGATTTCTTCCTCTCCTGGCAGTGAACATTGATTTCGTGTATTGTTGGTACATTTTTTCTTGACCTTCAGTTTTTAGGTGAGTGAGCAGAATTTGGCAATTAGACTTTCTTAGAAAATAAAAAGAATAAAGAATTTCACAAAAGAAAAGGAAAGAAGGATTGAAATACATTTGAAACTTGACAAGAAGCTCTGGAGGAGTTTTTGTCTTAATTTTTTTTTTTATGTGATTGATAATATTTGCCTGAAAATATGTATGTAATTGTCACATTTACTAAGTCTGCAAGGATGGAGTTACAAAATCCCAAATTCACCTGGAACTGAAACTACTAACAGTCTTAGAGGGCAGAAAGACTCATGTAACCACTGATAGCAAAAGGAGAGTATACTTGCTGCCAGTTGTAATGGACGTGAAAAAGAACTTTTTTTGCTGAGAAGATTTACTGTCAGGCCTCTCAGATCTCTAAGCTTAGTGGAAGAGAGTGTGGGAATGAGCATTATCCGGGGGTGCTGGTACAGCCCGCCTTGGCAAATGGAGTTGCAGAACAGCACTTTCAGGATAAGAATGTGCACATAAATGCTGTTGAAGTATCCATGTGTTGTACTTTGTTTATTTTTAAAATCACATAGCTTTCTTAAGCCGGGTTAATGATTTGAGGAATGCGGGTAATTTTTTCAGAAGGTTCTGTTACTTGTTTAATATTTTGAACATTACTTGTTATTTGCGGCATTAACTTACCTGAAGTGGCTTATAAACCTTTACATGAACAAAACTGTTGTGATAAGTCACACTGGAGAAGTACGGAATGTTTTTGGCTATTATTAATAATTTTATTATTTGTTCTGCTTTCATTTGAAATGTTGCAGCCTTTTTTCTAGAAAGGCTGATGTTTTCATTAGGTACCCATTGTATAGAACCTAATACTTGGATTAAAGGTGCTTCATGCTACTGCAGACTACATGTTCATTTACAGAACAAAACCCTCACGTGTTTTTTAGCCACTCAATACAGCTGCTTTCTGAGGCAGTGCAGACATGGTGGAATGAAAATGTGAACAGTCAGGATTTTAAGATTTTAAAGAGAGTGAAATTTGAATATTTACAATGTCTACGAAGAAGGACTAGAAAGCTTTTGTATAGTGTGTATGTAGTCAGAATTGTGAATAACTAAAATGACAGACGACAAAATGCAGCAGAGCATCAGCTCCAGCAAAACTCACTGTTAAGTTTAAAATATGTCTTGGGAATAAAGGTAAATTGTAAAATCTCTGAATGAAGGATAAATAGCAGGATCAAATGTTAATTCAGTGGAGCCACTAATAACAAAGCGTGTGCCTGTCATCATCAGGCCTCTTTTTCTAACAGTCATTTGGATTCTCCCTACCTGATAGTTAAGTGTCTAGTTTAAGCTTATTGTTTAGGTACTCTCTAAGCTTATTGAATGATGGATTTTTCTTAGAGAGTGATTATTCTGTATTGGGATGAATCTCTAAGAAGAAATTGCCAGGGAGGTTTGCACTTAGCCAAACCTTACGCTGTTTGTTTAATTAAAAAAATAAACACTGAAAAGGTATTTATTTTCTATTATTACTATTTACTTTCTTTATCTGCAGCTGTAGCTGTTTTTATGTTTTGTCTGGATAAGGATGCGGCTGGTGAGATATGCTGGTCTGAGGTGATTTTTCCTTTATTGCAGCAGAAGCCATTTTTCACTGTGGTGACTTTGTCTACCCTTGAATAGCTGGCAGGCAGATGACTTGGGCATAACAGCATTTGACTCGCAGAAGATGGAAGATTTAGTACTGACTACAGTGTTCTTGCCAAATTCTGGCATCCTGTTAATTGGCTCAGTATCAAAATATTTTCTCGCTTTCTTGGATTAAAAAAAAAAGGGGGGGAGGAAAGAAGGAGAAGGGATTAATGAATAAACTAGGAAATAGCCCTTCGATTTTTTTTTTTTTTTCACTAAGCAGAGTACACAAGGAAGTAAATCTAAGTCTTAAATGATTTCTTTTATCAGACAGGCCATATCAAGATCAGATATTGATTACAGCTTGCCTTTTTGTGCTCTGATGCTTTTTATTGACTTCTCTTCAGTGCCCTGTGATGCAGTACCAAAGTGATTGGATCAGTATATTTTCCCTTTGGGATTACACAAGAAATCTTGGATGTCTAATAGATGCATGTATTAGGCCTTCAAATATTCAGCATTCACATAAAATGAACAAGAAGTACATCATTCTTTAAGAGCAAGGAAGAAAACCACTCTGAAGAAAATTCTTTTTTTTTTTTTTTTTTTTCCCCCTCTTGTAATATCTGCAGATCTGTACAGAGAGGTCTCTTTGAAGCCAGCTATTCCTCAGAATAGAAATACAGTAGGATGTCTGAATGTCCATGGGCTTTCTGCTGATCTGTTCAATGCTTTGTTTAGTGACGAGTTTTGCTGGTGTTACCTATATTTAGTCTTTGCTCCCTTGATTTGGTAGAGAAATATCTCTGGCCTGAAACTCATTGACATTTGAGCTGCGTTACCCTGACGAAGGAGAAGGTTTCACTTTCATGTCCTTGTGTGCTTGCCATTTCATATCCTTGTCTCCAAGGACAGCAGCTGAGACCTTCTGAGCACTTGAAGTTATGTGCTAGTAGATGTTGGATTTACCCAGCACCTTAGGGATAGTTCTCCTGTGCCACTATTTACCACCAAGAAGAGCTGTTCCTGTAGGTAATCAAGCCTGCAGAGATTTCACAGCCAGAGGTACAGCTTTTTCTTTTGTTGGTAGCTAGAGACGCCATTAGCACAGCATAATGCTTTGTCAAGAATGAGGTGGGAGGAGGAGTGGGTGGTGAACGGCTGCACAGTGCAAACTGGAACCTTGGGGCTGAAAATTTAATGTTTCTAGGTCAATAAGCACTCAGATCTCCTTTGCTGTAAAGTAACACTTGCCTCGTTTAGTCTCATTAAGTTACTTATAAATCTTCTCTGGTTTCAGTACGTTTTAATACTTTTTCCTCAGAGTCTCTGTGAGATAGGTAAGCACTGACATATAGAAAAAGGGCGGGGAGGGGAACCTAGCTAATTGATGAAGCATTTTCTGCCTATGTGTGAAAAAAGAAAAAATAAACTCAGATCAGAAGAGCACCGTTTTAAGTACAGTGTTTTCTTCTTTTCCCATTTCAAGTGACTTTAATAAACCCTTTGTCTTTCCACGTGATGGTAGAACAGAGTCAAAGAAGAGTAGTGGTAATGGACACTTGAGCTGCACTCAGATACTTCTCCAAATGTCCCTCCTTGGACCTGTGGTTTCTTGTGCTCTGTTTCCTATGGGCACAGAGCTGTACTGCTTAGTATTTGGACTACATTACTTAAAATGCAAAGGCTTAAAATCTTACATCACTTATGTAGCCCACATTCATATCACTAAGGCAGACTTCTTTGTAGATGTGATCAGGAAACAAATCCTACTGGCTTGAACAGGGAATGAAGCTGTAAAAGGAGTAAGGGGAAAGCATCCAAGTGGCAGTCTGCTACTTGTTTAAAGTGGGATTTACCTTGGGAAACTCATACTAATGAGTAATAAAACCAAAATGTGGTATGAGATCCTGTTGTGCTGCCCCAGTGTATGACAAGAGATCTTGGATTCTTGGAGTTTTTGCAGAAAACAACTCAACTTCTCTTAGCAGACAGGTGGAAAAAGCATCTTTGCAAAGCTTGTTACATGCCACATGGAAAGAAAACACAACAGCAGCCAAAATACCAGCCCGATTGTAAGATTGCCTTCTGCCCTGCTGGATGCTATGGCAGCAGAGCAGCCTGTGCTCATCAGTAATGAGGCTGCAGCAGGAGCGCAGCTGCCCAGGGTTGGGGGCAGCTTCCTACTGACCCTCTGGGGCTGGCATGATACTTTCTCTGCATTCACTGAGACATCAGGTGGTAACTGTTTCTCACTGTGTTGCCCAATGAGAGCAGAAAATCACTAAACACAAGCAGAATAAGCAATGTGAAATGTTATTATTTCTCTCCTTTTCAGAATGCCCCAAGCGGTGTGGACTGGAAATCATTCTGCTCTTCACCCAGCAAAACATTTAAGTGTGTATTTAACTATAAGCAAGTAAATAATCCCTCTGGAGTCACTTAGGGGGTACTATGACTAAATGCTGTGTTGCACCTGGGTTTGAGCTTGTAGCTGGCTGGAAAGTCTTGTGCAGGCAGCCCACACATAGGAGTGGCAGCAGCAGTCACAGTACCTACAGCCCTTGTGTGGTGCTTGGGCCCCTAAACATGCTAATCCTTGCAGCATTTCTTACTTCTAAGGATTTTATTCACATGGCTAGCAATTTAGGAGCTCATATCGAAATCACTGATGTAGAGAGATACAGTGGAAAGCGTGAAGTTGTTGTTATTTTTCCTCCCATTTGCTTATTCCCACAGCAAAACGAGTTCCCTTCATAGTCACATAAGTTCCCGTATATCCCTCTGGAGTTGGTTTTCCTATCTATGGAAGGTGTGGGTTCAGTTTGCCTCCTACTTGCTTGGTCAGCAGCACAGCAAGCTCAGGCTGTGGTCCCAAGAATGTCCATCCCTATGTTGTTGGTGTGGAAGAGAGAGCCTGTTAGCCTGAGCAGGGGTGAGACAGGTGCTTCCCCTGACTTCTGCTTCTAGAGCAGCCCCTTCAAACTGTCACAAGCTGTTTCCTGAGCAATTAATTCATTAAAAACAAATGAATTTGTCTATTTAAAAGAGTTATATGCTACTCTAAAGAAGGAGGGAACTGCTAATAACAGAAAAGGATAAGCTCTATGAGGATACAATGGGGATATCTTCTGTTTTCACATACATTGTTCTACAGTAATTATAAACTTAGTGCAGATGATCTTTATAGACTCCTATTTATAGAGCACTGCGCTTTTGAAACATATTTCAGTGCTTATTCTGTTAATGCTATTGCTGGGATTATAGACTGGAAAGCATTTTTTTGTTTTACAAGAGATTTTTCTAAAATTTGTGTTGATTTCTACTATTCAAAATATTTTTGAAAAGCCTGGACTCAGTTTTCAAATAGTCCCAGAAAATTTTCCCTAGAAAGTTGTACTTATTTTAACTTAAAATCTTGCAGACACAATGTTCTGACTTCCTTGCTTTTTGTTTTTACCCCTCACTTCTACTTTCCTCTGCTACTTTTCGTCCTTTCAGTGAAGCAGAATTTTTTTTTTTTAAAATCTTAATCTCTGTAAGCACGGTTTTGTCAAAAATGAGATAAAACTTCAGAATGAGTTGTTTTTGAGAGCAATTCCAAATGAAAACATGTTGTCCAAGTCCAGCTTCGGTTATGTACAAAATCGTTTTACAAGCCAGATAAAAAATATAAGACCTCAACAAAGAACTATTAGGGATAATAAAGGACGAAAAGAGCTTTTTAGGGTACTAGCAGTTCCCTTGAAGTGGACTACTATGCCTAGCAAATGGAAAAATGATGAGAAGAAACATATGCAGTGCTTGTTCTGCAAGGGAGGAAGGAGAGGAGTCATATGGACTTTGTTTAGGGCAACTCGGTAAGGAGTTGTAAAATTCCGAGTTCAAACTCTAGCTCCTATAAGTATTTTGCAGTTGAAAGTGATAATTCACTCTGGTGTATCCGATCTGAGGAAGGGTGATTTCAACTTGGATCTTAGGAAGGTATTGGAGATATCTGGTCATGGGAACGCAGCCAGTGTGTGAAAGGAAGATTCTCGAAGTTTGCTCCTGGTCAACATTCAGTTAAAAAAAAACAGGAACAGCTATGATCCTCGAGAAGATGCTTAGGGCATTACCATTGGGCAATCTTTTACAAACCTGCCGATGTTTTTCCGACCCTTAATACATTTCTCTCTATATACTTACAGGTCAGCTGCTGGTCCTGTTTTCCCCCCCTTCTTTTCCTGTCCCATTTAATCAAGAGTTAGCTCACCTCTCTGATCGTGTTGATTCTTAGAATAGATTTCACCAGCACCCAAAAAAGGAAGCACAAACTGCTCCCCTCTTATTTTTTGACTGATGCTTTCTCATACGCTACATGACAAAGTGATAGATATGCTTAGTTAACTTTCTGCAAAATCATTAATGCCACCCTTACTGGTTGGCTACCCAGGTATTGGCTAGATAGCTGCCATGGATTTGTTACATAAGAGACTGCGATACTATATAAGCAGCCCATTAATTATCTTCTGGGGTTGGTACTGCGGTTCTGTTATGATATGCATAGCCAAGAGAAGAAAACTAGCATACATTCATACATGCTCAGTAGCACTTCAGGCTTTTCCTCTTTCAACCTCAGATTAAAGCTGCACATTGACAAGAGTACAGTTGGAAAAGTTGAACTAAGTGGTTAAAAAAAAGATTGTTGGTTTTTTTTTTTTTTTTTATTTCTTCTTCAGATTGATTAGAGCCTTTAGCGAAATGGTACATAGCTATTTCCTACCTAGTCTTCTTGACCCCTCATTAGAGGGCCTGAAGTCAATTGACTGGCTGTATGAGTGAGTGCTCAGACAAAGGAGACTATCCAATCTGATCCTTGATGTGTCTACAGAATTTCACTTTCACCCCTCCAATCCCCATTGCATTCTTACAGTTGACAAGTGCTCACTTTAATGTTCAGCCAAAGCATGTCCCCAGATGATATAGAGCCCGTCTCAGTTTAAAACTTTGAGTTCTGGAGTCCGCCACCAGTCTCCACAGATTTATCATTGTGATGTCTTTTAACTCATCTGAATGTTGTCTTGTTATATTGCGGAGGCTTTAAGTGCTGTATTTCCCTGTGGAGATCTTTATATACAGGTCAAGATAATCCTTTATTTTCTTAATATGTTAAACATTTAGAATTCTCTAAGCTTTTCTTTGTAACGCATTTTCTATGATTTTCAAAACACATTAATAAATCTTTTTTTTTTTGTTCCTTCCCTCATATTTTCAACATAATTTTAGTAGTACAGAAAATAAAATGGTAACAGCCCATAAAATACCTGGGCAAAAGCATTAAAGCATTATCTGCTCCTGTTGATGCAGTTAAGACAGTAGATGGGTTCACTGCAGCGGAAGCTTGTTTACTCCGATACCTAAAAATGTTCCTGGACTTGGCATACACAGGGCCATCTATTTTGTATTTTAGAAATTGTGTCCAATTCCAAACTGTTTTTCTGTTCTTGTGTTCATTTATTTTACCCAATGTTATTGTCTTGCAATTGTTTATTGCATTTACTGGTCCGCTTTACTGTCTGATGTGTAAGGGGTGATTTTAGAATTTCAGCTCTTTAGGAAACAAACAGCAATTCAGTCTACTGCTGATCTGGACAATGTCCTGCAAAAATCACCCATTTCATGAAGATTCCTCACTGGCAACTTCTTGAATGCTGACAACTATGGACTTATAAGTCTGTGCAAAATTTATGCCATTGATATTGTTTAATGAAAAGTTTTGTGGTTTGGCTTGAGCAAACATTTACATGGTGTCCCTAGGTCTGAGGAAGAGAGAACCTTCCAAAATTTGGACACCCTTTCTGACTGTGCTGTAAACCTCATTCTTCCGGGAGATGTTACATGACAATTAGCTCTACTCTGCACAGGATTTAACTGAAGCTTGAAACAGCAGTACTTTGAGTCAATTAACTTGGAGTTAATTAGCTCAGTAACAAGTACTGCTATTAAACCTGTCCAAGACCCTCAAAAAATAACTCTGGAGATAGATGATCTATGACCAAGGCTGTGTTGCTTGAGGCTGTATGTCAGTATGTACTGGGGATAGGTGATTTAATTTAAGTTTACGCGTGTTTCCCGGGGATCCAGTCAGAGCTTTGAATTGTACACATACACTATAATTGAATGTAATTGAGGGTATCCATGTAGGGGATGCTACCCTCAGGGTTAAGTTTCACCTAAAAAGCCCTTGAGGTATATCAAATTCTTTCTTTACTTCATTATTCATGGAAACGTCTCAGGTAACACTGTGTTCACGCTTAATTACCACATTCTCCTGTATGTATGGAGATGCTTAAACACAGATTTACATCTCATTTAAAAAGAGCCCATTGTGGGCAACGATTGAAGACTTCAGTTGACAACATCTTGGTTGGGTCAAGACAAACAGATTCTGTTCTCACACCTGCTGGTGTAGATTCCCTGTGTTATGTTCTTGTTGTTGAACGTCTTGCTAGCATTACTCAAGTAAGTTCTGGTTTGTTATGTCACAGTTAGACACAGAATATGTGTTAGCTGGGTGGTGGGGAGGGTCTTTTTTCTCGACTTCATTTAATCTTTTTTTCTTTTTTCTTTTTAACTTTTTTTGTGAAAGTGGTCTGAAAATTTATGTGAGAAATGATTTTGTACACAAAAATTGTACTTTTTTCCCATATAAACTTGGATGCTAGTTTCTGTGCCTTTGGTAGATGTCTTCATCCTGAATCCTGGTTTCTTGGAAGAACTTGAGGTACTGTTTTGACTAAGAGCATGTCCAAAGCAGGTTTTTTTGTTCACTTTCTGTGCCTAACCAGTACGCACTTTGGAACACTCAGGGTGGCTGATCTCACACCTTTTTCGGGAATGAATGGTAAAGTTGGTTATCGCTTTTATGAATAGACGATGCTTGCAACTCTCATGGAAGAGATCCTGTTTTCATATTTGAGTGGTACAGGGACAAGCCCTTTTCTGCAGGATAGACGCTAGCCTTGTTCCTCATGGTTCCATCACTTTCTCCTATAGAGTATTATTTAGTAATTCATAAAATCAGGTCAGTTCTTGCAGATGAAAAGTATAGATGGAACACTGAGCATTAAACAGTAACATCTGAAATTTTGAGGCAATAGTTTCCATCATGTCCTGGACACTTTTTGTTTGTTTGTTTGTTTGTTTTTGTTTTTCATTCCATATCTTGGTTCTGTCTCCTCTTTTTCTCTTCCTTTGTGTTGATACCATCTTCATTCTAGTGTGTCTCTATGGAGGCACCCGTGTTCTCAGCCACTGGCAGTATCTGAATGTTAGTAGTTCAAAGGAACTGAAAATCCTTAATTTTACTCCACCAGGTCTTGCGTAGTTGCTGACATCTGACAAACACAGTGAGAGCAAAGAGCATTGAACAGTAATGAGGATGTGAACATACTGTGGCTTTCAGAGAACAATATTGACTTTGATTAAAAAAAAAATCAACAAAAAACGTTTTTTTGTAAATGCAAAATATAGGGGTGCCTCACATGTCAGATGCAGTAAATTCCTGGATTGCATCACTAGCAAGCCTTTTTTTGTTTTGTTTTTCCTTTGTTTCTCCCTTCTATTCTGTAAAGAGTGTACAGATTCAACCATTTATATGATGCATAGCACAGAAGTACAAGAATTGCAAGATCTGTGTTATGACACAAGAGTAATCACAGTGTTTCTTATGTTTCTTCAGTGTTTCTGTAGTGTGCTAACAGCTTTCACACAAGTTTCTCAGTGGCATGTCTCCAGCCAATGCTAGTCTTTGTCTTTGAAATGAGTTTTTGTTGCTACTTTGCATCTTGTCTTGTCTTTCTACCTATGTGATGACAACTGGTAAATCAAGGATGTCACACTACTTGGCGTTACCTTGTGGCTCTGCAACATTACCAAGCACTTTTCCCTTATAACGTCATCAAGATTAGATAACGGTGAGTATCTGGCTCCCATTTCAGGTGTCTGCTGCTGTTTTTGCTTCACTTTCTTGTCAATCTTTCTCACATGCTTTCCTTTCTAAAAGGGATTTTTGTTTTGGGTCTTTATTTTAAGGTATCTTTAAAAGAGGTTTTACAAACTATATGATGAAATTATGTTATGTCAGTACTGTGTACTTTGCACTGTTTTTTCATCTTTGCATTCAGTAGTGTTGGTGATCTTCATGAAAATTCTGGATGATCAGGGCTGCTCAGCTACTGAACCTTAGAGATCAGGATGGGTCCCTACTGCGGATAGCAGGCTAGGTCTTTTATCCAAAAGAGTCAGCACTTGCACTTTCTGGGAGTACTCCAGTGAGTGGTCCATGTTACTATTATGATAGATAATGAGGATTTATTTATCTGTACAAAGTCAGTGATCTCATTTTTTTTTTTTTTTTTTTTTAATCAGTAAAATGAAAAATAAATTGGAATCTCCAGTAGCCTTCCATTATCACCTGTGTGTTCTCGTTGGCTTCCTGCACGACTGCTCTTAAAAAGGTACCTTTTAGTGACAGGGCTACAGCTTGAAACATTTCTTAAGCACTCCTGATAATTATTGCTATGCATTATTATGATTTTACTTGACATAAAACAACTTTGCTTCAAAGCAGTCTTGTTTCTTGATCCCTTCAGGAATATACTACATTATTTTCCCCTCATGTCAAATTCTTAGTGAGATTTGTACATTTATTCAGTTTCTTTTAGGCACGGGAGCATACGTTTCTCATTTTAAGAGACATACTTCTTTCAAATACCCAAGAACAATTTTAAATTTAAAATTTTGAGATTATCTAGAAGGTGAAATCAGAATTGGCCTTTTGTGTGCTATAATGTTATAAAGTGATGGATTCTGCTTTAAAGAATTAATAGTACTGAGTGGAAGATGGGAATCTCAGTTAATCTCAGATGTAGGGAGAAGTGCTATTTTAAAGGTTTGTGAACCATTTCAGCTTTTGACTTCCTGGTATTACCCGTCTTATCCGTGATGAATGGTTAGCACTTCATACCTTTGCAAAACGACTTACAGACCTTGCCTTATTCATTTGTATTTTCAGAATGATGGATTATGATACGAGTCCTTCAACGTTTGGTGCTAAAACAAACACTGAATCGAACTCTTATTTTTAGTAGAGAGAGATACACTGAAGCTAACCATAAAAGAGCTATATAAAGCATCAGTAGGAGACTTATTCACTGCTTAATTTTTTTGAGTTATGCCTCTTATATGAAGAAAGCTCAGTGACTGCAGGGGAAAAGAGTTACGTATGGGTGAAAAATGCTGGATGTATGTTTACTTAACTTGTGTGCTTATGCAAAAGAATTACCTTCCAGAAAAGTTAAGAGAATTCATACATGTGTTTCCTCAAGCATTCTGAGCAGTCTAGGTTGTGAATATTAAGTATAAACTAAAATTGCTGGCAGTGATTAAAAAAAAAACCCTTTTCCTGAAAGGAATGAAAACTGAAAAATACCTCATGGTAAATAAAGTGTATTTTAAAACATTAGATCACATCGTGGAAAGTATTTATAATTAACTTCTGAAGTTCTGCCAGCTTTGGGCTAATTGGACAATATTACTTTTCCATTAAATAGACAGATGGATGACACACTTCATAAAACACCAGTTCTTATTGGCAGTAGTTGGTGTATCAATCAATATTTGCCCAACTGAGAGTAGAATTTTAAATATCAGTGCAGAGTTCAGCAGCATAAGTATCTGTACTGCAGTTCTGATGACAAAATTGTTTTGTTATAAACAGCATTTCTAGAGTTAAATCCATAGATGTTCCATTCAAAGTGTCATTTTACATGCCTGTAAATCAGTGCAAACCAGGAAAATAAAATAACTAAGCTATCAGTGATTACTTTGTCACCTTAGCAGGTACAGTTGGATGAAATTTAAGTGTTAAACTGCTTCTGAGAAAATTATTAAGAGGATGGCGTGCATGATACTGCTTTCCTATGACTAGAGATACTAGTATTCACAGAATTCTTGCTCTGGCAGATAGTAAGTCTTACAATGTTGTCTGTTAAGCCTTATTTAGTGATTCTTACAGCTGACTCTAATTTCCAGTGTTATCAGTAAAAAGTCAGATTTCACGTATGGAAAAAAATCAGAAGGATAAGAAGAAAAGTCACAACTTCCTGTTAAATATTTTATCAGATAAAACTGTCAGAAAGAGTTGTCAGGTACAGCAAAACACAAGGGTCTATTGTGGGGAAAAAAAAGGAAAAAAAGATAAAAGAAAACCAGGGTGATACAGAAATAAGGAAACAAAAACAAGCTTTAAGCTGTATCAGATATTAATTGGATGGATTAATTGAACTAGGTGTTTGTTCACCGGTAGTAGCACCTGCAATCTTTTGTAAATGTTTTGTGAATGTTGGATAACTAGTAAGGGAGATGGAAAATACAAAGTGTGTGGAAAATCAACATAGAACATTGTGTTTTGGTTATGTATCTACTCTTCCCTAAGAGTATTCTTTTAAAATGATGTTTAGAACTAACTGCTGAAGGTGGGACTTGAATTTTTGTGGCTAGGGAAGAGGGAGATACGTTGCCATGGAATTAGTTATACGACCAGTTAGTACAGACGATAGTATTTTAACAGCAGTTGTTGTACTAGATAATATTTTTGCAAGTCAAAATTATGTTATTTCCTTTTGAAAACATCTTTGTAGACTATTTTTTTAAAGGTTAATTTGACACTTGGAAATCAAGAACTTGTTGGATTTTTTTATGCGAGGTGATCAGTTAGTAGAAAGCTTTATTTATCCTGTGTATCAGATGTGATGTTTAGATGTTAAGAAAACAGACGTTTTTAATGAAAAACTCTCAGTTATTGAAGCCTAAGTATAAGGGAGCTCTGAAAAGCATTTCTTACTCTGTGCATCTTCTTCATACAGAAAGCAATGATCCTCTGCATAAGGAGTTAATGGCCATTAATAACTGCCTCCCAGCAAGACCATATTTTTATATAACTGAGATGAGTTGCAGTCAGAATCACTGGTGATCAGCACTGAAAAAGGAAAGACATCATTATGAGAAATAAGGTCAACAGTGCACTGTAAGAAGTCAGCTGTTGGAACCAGAATGTACTGTCTTAATGTTGACCGTTTTGCATCTTGAGCATGAAGAACGGAAAGCTACCTTTCCGTCTTCCAGGGAGTCAAGTCTAAGTGATTTTCAGACATGCGTGTGATGTTGAGGTTTAGAATCCTCTTGGTTTTTTTTTTTTTTTTTTTTTTTTTTTTTTTTTTTTTGTTTTTTTTCTTTTTAAAGCATGAGGAATTCTCAGAAAAGTATTACAAGAATAAAATAAGTACCTCATTTTATATATAATTTTAGATGTATTTTTTAAAATGAGTTACGGAGATACGCTTTTTATGTTAGATGAGTGGATCTAAGCAGACTGGGCAAATCATGACACACTCGGATTTGGAACTGTTCATGGATTTCTAAGTGCCTTTTGCAGTGTTTAAAGTTGTATCTTTGACAGCCTCCAGAACAGACCCATTGTACAGAATATTGAATAATGTGTGCATATACAATCTTTTTCTTTCTGTGTCTCATTACAGTTTATGGCAGAAGAAAGCATCTCAAATTTTGGGAACTGTCCCGATTGCCTGCATTATGCTGCATTATGGCATATGGGTATCGAGGGAGAAGTCTAATTTTCATTGGAGAAGAGAAAGCCTATCCTGACTCCTATCCATGACTGTTGTGCAGGCAATGTGTGGCAGTGCTTCTGGAATGCACAAGATTAAGAAAATGCCAGAAGGAAAGTGCATGTAACAGGCTGTCAAGAATGAGATTGTTTGAATTTCTAATGGAGTTTCTGTCTGGGGCTTTAGCAGAGGGACATGCTGCTGGCTGGATTGGCCAAGCATATCGTAGTGGAATTCAGAAGATCCTAAGTGTGTGCTTTACTTCCTCCTGTAATAAGGTAGCTACAAATGTTTTTTTTTCTTCTTCTTTTTTTTTTTTTTTTTCCCCCCTGGATCTAATGTGTTAAATTAAACCTTTTGAAGTGCTTCATAAAATTCGTGGCTTGGCCATTTTGAGGGATATAGCAGCCTAGTTCTGGATTGCAGAGAAATGCTATTCCTTAGGAGAAAGTTAGATCCTGGCACCTTCTGCAGTACCTGAGTCATTGGTACACTGAACATTGCAAACGTCTATTCTGTCTGGAAATGATACAACTTACTGCTGTTGGTGCTCTTCGTGACTTTTAGTCATAAGTTTTCTGGTGGCAGAAAAGATGTGGACAATTTTAAGAGTTTTCAAGGACGGTAAAGACTGACTGAGCTAACAACATGGGCTGCTCTGAAGTAAAGCCTTCTGTTTCATTATGTCAGCCCATGATGTCAGAGGCGTATGTTGGTGGTGTATGGTAGTAGAGATCGAACCTTCCCACCAATATTCCATTACATTTTGTTGTCGTGTGACAGATGGCAGCAGAAAGGAAGTCTTGACACAATGGCATCTGACATGGAAATGCATATGAAGTAAGAAGTGTGGCATTGAATTCCTCTACGGGTGGAAAAAATTGCTCCCATTGACATTTATCAACATTTGCTGAATGTTTCTGGAGACCAAAGAGTGTATGTGCAATGGTGTAGTGGTGTACATTTCAGCAGTGGTGACATTGGGTCACCTCAACTGGTGAAGATGTTTGTGAGTGTGGGATGCTCTTGTTCACTGCTGGTGAAAGTGCATGGCTAATGGTGATGACTGTGTGGAAAAATAGGGTTTTGTAAGTGAGAATTTGCTCTATCAAATAGTGTAATTGTGCTCTTTGCAGCTTTTGTAGTTTCCATGGAAATAAATAGGAAGCATTACTTTTGGGGTGACCTACATAGTCTCTTTCTGAAAGCAGTGAACATGCCTCAAGTTGCACCAGGGGAGGTTCAGGTTGGATGTTAGGAAAAATTTGTTCTCCAAAAGAGTGGTTAGGCATTGGAATGGACTGCCTGGGGAAGTGATGGCATCTTCATCCCTGGAGATGTTCAAGAAAAGTTTAGATATTGTACTGAGGGACATGATTTAGTGGGGAAATATTGGTGGTCGGTGGATGGTTAGACTGGATGATCTTGGAGTTCTTTTCCAACCTTGGTGATTCTGTGATTCTCTGCTCAGACGCCCTGTCTCTGAAAGGCTTGGGAATCCTGTCACGTCTAAAGGGTAGGTCACATCATGTGTGACATGAATGGTGCCATTGAAAAAAAGTGTTTCTCAATGTTTCCTGAAATAGATGCGTATGTTAACCATATGATTATTGGGTGATGGGAGAGCATAATTTTTGGAGGCAGAAGCTAATCAATTGGGCACCAATGCTTCAAAGATTGTGAGAAAGGACAAGCAGAAAAAAAATACAGTGAAAGACTTGACAGGAGCAAAATTATGTGCTGATGTGCCTCCAGGGTGAGATGAGAAATCTGGTAAATGCCTGTAGCACCTGACTGTTGATACAGACACTCAATCTTTAAGCACAAATTCTTCCTTTAGTGAATCTTTATGAATTTCTTTGCTAGGATCAGTAATATTTTGTTCTTATGGGATTTACAGCATTTGTTTTCTGACAGGCCTTAATATTGGCCTCTTTCATATCCATCTGAAACATCAAGAAGTATTTATTACAATCTAGGATCTGGGGAGGCCTGTGACTACAAGTCTGAAACATTTGTATTTATTACCATTTATTTATCCACAATATTAATGCTACAGTACAGAGTAACCAAGAAGTTGTAGAGTAAGAGGACACTAGAGTCCCTGAGATCAATTTATTCAGTCAAGCAGAATACACCCCCTGGGCAAAGGGGCACTGTGATTCCTGGCTGGTAATTTAATCCCAATTTTGAAGGATGCAGTGTGAATTTAATGTGTAAGTAGCCCATATGTAAAGAAAGGAGTTTCTCCCTAAGGACCAGTAAAGTTTGTTCTGGTAGACCAAACATTGTAATTTATAAAATCCAGTCCTTACAATTCCGTTTTTCTTATTTCATTATTGGGTTAAAATATTTTTAGCATTATTTAGCAGCAGAAAACAATGCAAGCCTATCCCATAAAAATTAAGCACAACCTTTTACTTTTCAAGTATAACCATTTATAATTCATAAAATACAACTTGTAATTAACCACTTGAATGGCAAAGTAAGTAATTACCCAACACAAGAAATCAGTACATAAACAACTGTAGAAAGAAATAGGATATATTAACTGACTTATGCTTAAGAAGGAAATAAAATGAAAGCTTTTTTACTGTGGGAGGTAAATCATTCCCGTCCAGTTTCCCATCTGAACTTGCAGGACCAGCCAACTACAATTTTTAAAAACTGCCTAAGCTTATGACTCAAATCAAATAACTTCTCTGCCTGAAATAGCAGAAGAACGGTCTCTTATCTATTACAGGTCCTTGTTAAGCCTGTGCATTTTGTTTCTTTTAACCTCTTATTTATACCAGTACAGGAGCGGATGAACATTATGAAATTATGTGTGCTAAATATGGCATTTAGACTGGGCTCTACTAACTAGGCTTCTGTACAAAACTTAATAGTGTCGTATTGCTCTCTAGAGATTAGATGTTGTCTTCTTGTGTAGAACAATACCTATTTAGTCAGATTCATTCAGCATTTATTGAGCTGTATTTTCTTTTTTTCTAACTAATCTAAGGAGAGTAAATATTTTCCCTTTGTTATCTCATGCACAAAGCTTCCAAAAATAGAAGAAAAGAGTACTATTAGAAAATGAAATAGATTTCACAGTCTAATTTCTGCACGTGACTGGAAATAAAAGAATTCCATTTCATGGAGCGATACACTTTCAACACTTTCTCTTTCCTCATATTTACTGCCACGTCAGAAAAATAACTTGAAGTCTAGGATGAGGAAAAAGAAGATACTTGTATTCCCTCTCTGAACATAATATTACCAAGTACTTAAAGTCTCTAGATTATTGGTTAATTGGATGCAGCACAAAGATTTTTTCTTTGACCCTCAGCCTTTTGAATTTCAGAAGGCCTGAATCAGCAAAAGCACCTCTCTAACCACACAGATGCAAATGCTACCAGAGTAGAAGAGCTCCCTGGCCTTTAAATACAACTAACAAAACACAGCCTGAGTTTTTGTGAAATAAAAATATGTAATTTAATCAGTGAGTATAATATATATTGCACCAACTTGGAAATACTCCATGGTAGACAAAAAATAAATGTGGAATACTCTTTCATTGTCAGTTCCATGGAGTTCAGTGAAATATATAAATTTATCAGAGGAACTGAAAGGACAGTGTTATCTGTTCTTTTGGACTGCAATTAGAGAAGTCACTCTGATACCAAATTTTAAAACACATTTGCCCAAGATCCTACCTGAACTTAAATATTTTGTAAGACCTGAAAAGTTAAAGTACAAAGAAGGCCAATTTGAAAATTTGCTATTTTGTTTCAACCAGAACTGTTCAGTCTGGAAATTTATCTAAAGATATGATTCAGGCTTGAATGAAGCTTTCACCAATTGCGTGGAATACCCAGTGAAGTCCCTGGTAACTGCATATGATAATTTCATTTCCTTTCCAACAGTTGCTTAGAGTGTCTCCCATCCTAAGTAATCCTAAGGTAGATTGAAGAGAAGTTTCTACAGCTTACAGAAATTTCAGGTGCTGAGACTGGTGAAAGGTGCTTAAGGCTTACACTTTCTGTAGGCACGTGATTAATTTTATAGGTGTTACAAGTTAGCAAAGTTATAGTCAAGTATTTTGGTCATTGCTAGTTCTCATTTGTTCCTTTGTTTGCAACTACAAACCCAACAGCCTATTATTATGTAGACTTGGCTCTCTAGAGAAAAAACTGCCCAGGGATGTGGTGGATGCGCCATCCCTGGAGAAATTCAAGGTCAGGCTGCACCGGGCTCCTGATCAAGCTCATTTAGCTTTAGATGTCCCTGTTCATTGCAAGGGAGTTGGAACAGGTGACTTTTAGAGGTTCCTTTCAATGCAAACAATTCTGTGATTCTTTGAAAATATTCCTAGGAACAGGCTGGTGGTATAGCAAAGGTGATAGTGATTTGAAAGTAGCTCTAAAATACAGTGCAGCCCACAGGCACTCGACACAGCTCTGGTCACAAGAATATCATAGCTAGATTAATGTGTAATTTCTAACCCTAATAAAACATCTTTTCAGTCTGAGGAAAGGGCTGCATTAGCAGCACTCTTTAATATCTAGAAAGACTGTGATCTTACAGTTAGCAATTTGTCTTTCTGCAGAAGTCCAGCAAGGAGTGCATTTCATCAAAGAATTACTTTTAGAACTCAATTTTGAGGCTTAAATGATACGAAGACCTTAAACAGGACATCTGCACTATAGGGATTCTCTGAAATTTCAGAAGCACTGGAAAAGTATTTAAAAATCTCAAAATCATTGTAAGGGTGATACTGATAATGTAGAGCCCTTGTATCTTAATGTTTTGTTGTGGAGAATGAAATCTTTTCTTCCGCAAATGAAAGAAGAGCTATTTTCTAAATTTGCAGCGAATGGATTGTTTTTCACTGAGTCACAAACTTGAGTTATCTTCAATTTTGTAATTGTATATCAGTATTCTGTGGTCTTCGGCCACTGGGCTAATGCAATATGTGAATTTAAGAAGCTAGTATTACAAGCAAATAGGAATAAAATTCTGTGACACCCTCTGATTGCTAGACATTGGAAAGAAGGTATTTATATAACAGTTTATTAGAAATTTTATTCATATACACAAGCATATGCACATGCATGCCATAGATGATCACTGTGTCAATACATTGTCTGGGGCTACGTGCATTTTCTAAAACTTTCAAAGCAAGATATTTCAGCCAGAAATTATTCATGGCACATATGATTAATGCTGTTAATTCAATTTTAAATACAGTGAAGATATACATTTTTACAAGTACATAAAGTTAGAGATTGTTGTCATTTGCTCCTGTCCATGGTCTAGTGAGAACAATACAGGAGGACTGACATTTGGGGAGTGATGAGTTGTAGCGGTTATTCAGTAATTTTTCTAACTCCCTTTTCTACTAGAGCACTTCTGATTGGAGCAGTTACAGCTGTTCGGAATTACCAGTTGCTGCTCCCAGTATTCATACACAAGAGATACAGTAGCGCCTGGATAAAGCACAGCCAGTGAGTGCTGCAGCTATAGAACTGAGAAAAAGGAGGAAATGCATATTTTCCTATGTGCCTAGACATGTTGAATAGGATTATTCTGATTCTTGACTTGCAGGCTGTTGTCATGGTGCAGGAGATGCAGCATACAGCCTGTTTGCACTGATTTTCTAATAATTGAAAGTTCCTGTTTTTGGACCTTTTGGTTGTCTTCAGCTTGTGTGCATGTCCCCATGGAGGTGGTGCACATAAGGCTGAAGAATGCCAGTGTTCGCAAGTGGAGACTGTTGTGGTGCAGTGCTCTCCTACTCATTGCACTCCTCATTGCAAAACTCAGTGATGGTTTTCTGATGCTCTCAGGTGCTTCAGCCAGGCACAGATGTTTAGTATGCTGAAAGTTACATTAATAGCTATTCTGGTCTATGGGATCAAGAAGGCTAAGTGAAGACTCAACTACAGCTGTGCTATAGAGTCCATGCCATGAATGAGGCACTTGCATTTATCCTGTATTTAGGGTGCTATCTTGGCAACCTGGCTGTGGGCAAGAGGATTGTTTCTTGATTGTTTTGGGCTGTATTCATATACAGTGCAGCTGTGGTCGTAGATAATCATAAAAATGAACAGACAAATTAGTTATTAGAAATATTCTTGCAGCAGAGATCTGAATATAGAGGGTGGGAGGGGTGTGACATGACCTCTGCTGGAGGTGTTCTGTTATTAGCAGAGATAGTGACTGATACACTAAATTCAAGTTAAGCTAACACAATTATGATATACATTTTTAAAAAAAAGACACGTTGTTGTTCTTCACTCAGCTACAATGAACTGGCCTGTGTATCGAGTCCTCAACAGAAACATTGATTTTTGGAAGAACGTTGTTCAAAGAAATGATTAAAACAGACAGTAACTTGTAATTAGATTGAGGAGTTAGGAATTATAATTGTCAGAGAGGAAAAAATCAAGAGAAAGAAACATCTTCAGGCTAGAGTGGGAATCTGATAAAAGCCTACAAACTCAAAAAGAGTTCAGAATAAGCACCTGTTATTCTCAATAGTCAGACCTGAGGAAGAATTGTTTTACACTAGAGCATGGAAAATTTCACTAGACATTAAGACAATGTTTAATATAAAAGCGGTTGAAGTTGGTGTGAAGACCAAGGAATGCAGTGCTTTGCGGCATGCTAACTTCAAGCTAGAGGTCATCAGATGGAGGGCTGTGTAGGGAATCCTGGAGTGGGAATCTCAGCTGTCCTTGCGTATCTTGTTTGATAAAGGTCTCATTTCTGTTATGCTTGTTTTAGTGTAATGACTATGTACAGAGAGTGAGCTGCTCCTTCCCATCATGTTGAGATATGTGGTGGTGATAGCCTTGCCTGTCACCTAGATCTCTACGTTCACTTTTTATTTCCACTTCAGAATAACACAGAGAGAATAATAATGTTCCCCCCAAATAGACTGCAGTAAGTACTGCATGGGCTACATAGGGAATAAGAGAGGGGTTGTTTGTTTTGCTGGTTGGTTTGTATTTTTTTTTTCTTTGTATTTCTTGAATGCTTCAGAAAAGCAGTAAGCTGTAAATCTGACTTGATATTGTCACGGACAATGACAAGGTATTTCAGTAGATGGTACACATATACTTAGGTGGTGCAAACCAGCACTGCTTCATCTGTCCCAGAATGTTCTTTGATCTGTTCTCCCTACAGATACTTTATCTTCTGTTCCTTCAGCAAAAGTTGTCAGTGAGACATAATCTGCTGATAAGCCTGTGAACAGAAGTCACGCTGAATAGGAACCAGAGAAGGAAAAATAAGTTATCTGTCCTTTGGTTATTCAATTTTTTTTTTCCTTATGACATATTCTCTGGAGTTCTCCCTCCACACCTAATTATTTTGAGAGAAGGTGCCCACCTAGCTAAGAACAGAGTAAGTCTCTCAGCTTTTACTTTGCTCTCTTTTCTATTCTGTAATTGATAAAGACTTTCTCACACCCTGTAGTCCCTGTAGCTAGCAATTACTCATTCTGTTTTGTTGCCCTTATCCTTCTTTTTCTGCAAGCTTTAACTTGCTTTCTATAATCTTCATTGGTTTCCTCCCTGAACCTCCATTAAATCTGTGAGCTTTCCTTACAGAGTCATGCATTTCACTTCTAATTGACTGCATTTTTTTGTGCAGTGAGACTATAGCTTGTTATGCATTAATTACTGTCTCATAAAATTCTCCAGGTTGCATCAATACTCCACAATTCTAAATGTTTCTTTCTGTCCCAGAATTGTAAAGGTTGGAAGGGACCTCTACTTCAACAACTCTGCTAAAACAGATTCCCTAGAGTAGGTTACGCAGTAAAGTGTCCAAGTGGGGTTTTGAATATCTTCAGACAAGGAGACTCCACAGCTTCTCTGGGCAGCCTGTTCTAGTGCTCTGTTGTCCTCAAAGTAAAGAATTTTTTCCTTATGTCCATATGGAACTTCTTGTGTTCCAGGGGGGGGTCCATTGCCCCCATGTTTTTTATCTCTGAACACTGCTGAAAAGAGTTGGGCCCCAACCATTTTTCTCTCATCATAGTCACACAGGTTTTTTACATAATTGTTTTTGCCAGATTTCCCATTTGACCTTGAATAGCTGTGTGAAGCTCTCTGAGACTGCTCCACATAACACAAATTTCAGGTGGCTGCACTACCCATGCCACTTGGCTTGGTAGTAAGCCTTTCTTCGTATTAGTCACTCTGACTCGTGGGAATCTGTAAGAATTTGCACTTTCCTTTTTCTTTTTAATCAAATGAACTTGTTCTAAATGAAAACCTAACGGTTGTTGTGGCTGTGGATTCCAAACTAAGAAGGTAGAAAAGAGGAACTAGAAATGCACAATTTACGAAGTCATAACTCTGAAGGGAATCTTGCTGCCTTTTTGATCTGCCTTGTGATTTTTGAATGCTGGTAATCACCTTTGATTACTTTGATACTTCACATCTTCAACTTCGGATGCAGATACCTCAAGAGTTAGCACAGGCGTTCAGGAGCTAACAAATGTTTGCCTGCTGACTTGATGGTGCATGGAATTAAATGAAATGAAAAGAAAGAGGGAGGGAAAGAATCACTGGTTCTTGACTTAAGTAATTTTCAGTGCTCTATTCTTTTGTATGATTTGAGTTCTTATAAAGGGAAAGGTAGTAAAAATTTGAATCTCAGTTTATTTAAAGAACATTTTAAATTTAATATTTTATTATAAAAAATAACTCTGGATATTAAAGACCTGAAGTTTACTTGGGAGCTGGGAATGGATTTCTTCCCTTTGATTTCACAGTTTTCATTAGAATTTTTGGATTGCTTAAGTAGTTGACCTGTATAAATTCTAGTGTTGTTTTAAAAATTAAAATTAAATTAAAAGCTTTAATTATATGATACTACCTCTAGAAGAGTTATGTCTCAGGTGAGTGCCCCTCAGCTTAACATTAAATGAGTCTACCCATTAAAAAGAAGTCACAGGGAACACTTCGAAATGCATTGCTTTAGAAAGTTTGCAAATGTCTGGAACAGTTTTGCAGCTTTGTAAGTCTTCAAGGTCATGCAAAAAAGCTTAGGGCTTAGGAAAGTTGGAGGGAACAGCTGTTGTTTCTGAAAACAGTAGAGGCAAACTTGAAACATGGCTTTATCAAAGCTTGACTGTTTCCCTGTCACAGACAGTAGACGCCACTAATCTCTTCCTTTTGTTTAAACAGATGCTCTTTTCTTGGTGAGCAGATGAATTCAAAACGCATAAAATTATTGTACAATGGGAGGAACCTTTAACTGAAGGTTAGAAATGGAAGGTTGAGTTCAAGAAAAGTTCAAGAGATGTTCTTATTTTCTGTGACATTTTCAAAGCTGTGTGAAGCACCTTTTCCCTTATGTTGGGAATTTTTTATTTTATATGTTTTGATATATTTTAAGATGAAAAGTTTCCCCCCTTTTTTTCTTAATACTTAAGTATAATGATGATATACAATTAATTAATAGATGAACCCTGTAAATTTTGTTTAAATGGATGCAGTCTGATTTGAGTGACAGGGAAGGAGGGATAACTCAAGGGATCACAAACTCTCCCTTTGTCTCCCTTTTCTATAGCGTCGTGCAGTTCCTACAGATTCTTCTTGTTTTAGCTAAGTCAGATTAATAAGGACTCAGTGACATGGAGGCACAGGCTTTTTAGCCCATTTATTGACTACAGCACATCCAAGCTCAGTTGAATTTCTTCAGCTTATGAGACTGGATTTGGAAACCTTTTCTTCCTATATAATGAGTGGGATGGAACTTGAGTATTGTCCACAGCCTTCTTACAAGCCAACCAAAACACATCAGCAGGACAGGGAAGGAAATCAGCATGAAGTTCCAATTCAGCTCAAAGCTTCAGGGCATTTGTTTCATGCCTTTTGCAAAAAGTTTTGCATTGTATTGAACTTGGAATGATTGAGGAATGACCCCTCAGCCTCCTCAGCTCCCAGTAGCTGTTAAATAACATATCAACAGTGGCTGTTTTTATAGTCAGTTGTGACCTGGCCTTTAATGTCAGTGGCACCTAAGCATGTGGATTCTGTCTTTTGGATCACGTAGCTGTAGTGTGGCTGAATGTGCTTTAAAGGTGTAGGTCTAATCCAATCTGTGTAGCTCAAGAAGGTGTTAGCTTTCAGAGATAGAATTTCTCGCTAGAGTATTTTGACTCTAACTATAGCTCTTCAGCATCAGTTCTACACACTGCAGATAGTTCCTTCTTTGACACATCTCTAACGTCATGCTGAGGCTATCATTCAGTAGGGGCTCGTGGCATTGATTTCTGCAGTGCTTTATCTTTTATTTTTTTTTTTCTTCTTAGGATTTTGTTAATAGAAAACAAGTAAAAACCTACCCCCATGTACTCTGTATTTTGTGCTTCCCCATGATGTATTCTTCCCCATTCCTTTTTCTGCTCTTGTCATGTATAGACAGCTGTTAACACATTAGCACTGGAATGGCCTGCCCAGGGAGGTGGTGGAGTCGCCGTCCCTGGCAGTGTTCAAGAGGCGTCTGGATGAGGAGCTCCAAGATATAGTTTAGTGGTTTGCTGTAGCTACGGTAATGGGAGGACGGTTGGACTAGATGATCTTGTAGGCCCTTTCCAACCTTGTGATTCTATGATTCCATGATTTCCAGAAAAAAGATGTTTTTGATGACATTGTAGAAGTTTAGCAGCAGAAAGGCTGAGCGTATTAACTCTTCAATTCATTCTTGCTGAGCAGATATTTCATCCTTGGCGCAACTCCACCTGTACAGCAGAATTTCAATATATAAGAAGAATTTCCACATCATATTAAAACTCAAAAATAGAGACTGACTCTACCTTAGCAGAGACAATGAACAGCTTATGACCCAATGCCAACAACAGAAAAAACACAAATCCTTGTTGCTGTGCTCCGGTCATTTTCGTGACAGAACCGGTACCAGCCTGGGAGTGGGATGGAAGAAATTCAGTACTTCTCTCTGTTCTGTTCATTGGACTCTTCGTCAAGATTTCAGTGAAAGTTTACTTTCAGCTCTTTCATTTTTAGGTATATAAGTCTTTCATTGTGATCTTTTGAATGTTTATTAATAATAGTGGTACTTAAACACAAGTGCTTCTTTTTTCTTTTTTTCTTTTTAACACTAAAGGGAAGGAGTAATTTACAGGAAAGTAGAAGTGAGAGAGATTTTTCACCCTCTCCAGTTATCCATTTTTTGGATATTGCATAATCTTTTTCTTTTTGAAAAGGAACCTGAAACAGTTCCTCTATATGTATTGTGTTTATCAGGGTTTATTAGATATCATACTCAGCGTAGTCCTTGGACAAAATCTTTAAGTTCATTTCCTTTTGACTTTCTCCTAGCATCAGGTGTGCTACTCTAAAAGAAAATGGCATAAACATTTCTGTTTTTCTGCTTGTGAATTAACCTGAAGTCATACTCAGAAACAGGAGGCATTTGTCTCAATATTTTGAAAAGTTTCCTTTCTCCTTATTTATTTATCTATCTATCTATCTATCTATTTATTTATTTAAAGTTTTAACATAATGCAAGAATTTTTCTTATATTGTATTTTTAAGAAAGTCTAACAAAAATTAATGAGGAGGAGTTGGTTTATGTATTGACTTTCACCTAGCAAAGGTCCGAGATCCCCTCTAGCGAGAGCTGGTATTGATAATGCTATGCATGTAATAATGCCAAGAGGTGAAGGCATACTTTGTTTCACTGAGGATACATCTTGATCCTGTTCTGATTTGCCCTGTAACCTGTCTCTGATAATAGTGCTGTTTTAGACATCCCTGCACAAAATGACTCTGCTTTAGGCATCCTCTCACCCTTGTGAGCTGTAGTCCCCAGTTGGATACTTCTTAACCAGCTAACCCAACCTTTCCTTACTCAGTTTGCAAACATTTCTAGGCTTCTAGCTTTTGTCATTTATAAAAACCATAAGTAAATTTACTATTCCTGTTTTGAATATAGCCCTTGATACCAGCTTATTTAAATTGCTGATGCTTAATACATGGTACTAGCTTGACCAGTCTACCAATGACAATATAAAGGATTTGATAACAAATCACTGGTGCCTTTTCCATCATAAAAGAATCATGTCTTTTTCTAGGATGTGATCTTCTTTGTAAGGTTCTGAAACTTCTGAAAGTAAAAAAAACCAACAAAACAAAAAACAAAAACAAAAACAAAACAAAAAAACCCTCAAAAGAAGTAAAACAAATGATAATAATGTTGCATTACATATAATACTCAAAAAATATTATATGAAAAGTGATATTTTCATATAAAGAAGGTTATGAATCTCCAAGATAATCTGATTCAAACCCTGGTTCATATTAGTTCATTTTAAGGTTCGATACCGAGTTCATTCTAAGATTCAATTACTTGATGCTAGAGATCTTTCTTGGCTATTGTGGGCTCTTGGAAGTAATTCTATGTTGTAATTCCTGTGAAACCAGCACACTGATGTGGATATAGGGACAGTCTTCTCTATTATTCTTTGAACATGCAGCTAGTCACCTCTGAGAGTACCCCATTCCTCTATCAACAGGGCTACACCAGAGGATGCAGTTCTGTAATGCTTTGAGATGCATCTCTGCCTCGGACCTCACCATCTTCACAGATAGCTGCTCCAGTAAAAGACAGAAAGAAGCAGGATAACCATGCAGATGTGGTGAAAACCTTGACCCATGAAGGTGAAGATGTGCTGCAGGTTTTGCCAGACTGGGTCTCACAGATGATCCCTACCTGGCTGATTAGGGATATTTTTTAGACATCCTCAGTGTTGGCATTTGAGTTAGAGCGCACTAGCTTTTGTGGTCAGGCCACTCCAGTCTTCTCTTAGCAGCACCTATTCTTTCTCCACTGGAGCTTATTTACACTCTGCTTATTTGGATAGTTGTTTTGACAGTTCTGCTAATTTATGGATTTTCCCACTTTTTGTAGATTTAAATCATGGAATCACAGGATCACTCATGTTGGAAGGGACCTCAAGGATCATTAAGTCCAACCGCAGCCTAACCATAGTACCCTAACTCTAACAACCCTCTGCTAAATCATATCTCTGAGCACCACATCCAAACGGCTCTTAAACACATCCAGGGACGGTGACTCAACCACCTCCCTGGGGAGCCTATTCCAATGTTTAACCACCCTTTCTGTAATGAAGTGTTTCCTAATGTCCAACCTAAACTTACCTTGGCGCAACTTGAGGCCATTTCCCCTTGTCCTGTCACCTGTCACCAGTGAGAAGAGACCAGCCCCGCTCTCACTGTAAGCCCCTTTCAGGTACTGGAAGAGAGTAATAAGGTCTCCCCTCAGCCTCCTTTTCCCCAGACTAAACATCCGTAACTCCCTCAGCCTCTCCCTCATAGGGCTGATTTTCCAAGCCCTTCACTAGCCTTGTTGCCCTTCTCTGGACCTGCTCCAGTACCTCCATGTCCTTTCTGTACTGAGGTGCCCAAAACTGAACACAGTACTCGAGGTGAGGCCTCACCAGTGCCGAGTACAGGGGCAGGATGACTTCCCTAGTCCTGCTCACCACACCATTCCTGATACAAGCCAGGATGCCATTGGCCTTCTTGGCTGCCAGGGCACACTGCTGGCTCATATTCAGCCGACTGTCCATCAGTACACCAAGGTCCCTTTCCATCAGGCAGCTTTCCAGCCGCACCTTCCCAAGCCTGTAGGGTTGCCTGGGGTTGTTGTGGCCAAAATGCAGGGCCCTGACACTTGGCCCTATTGAAACTCATGCCGTTAACCTTGGCCCATCGATCCAGTCTATCCAGGTCCCTCTGCAGTGCCCTTCTCCCCTCTGGCAGATCAACACTCCTTCCCAGCTTGGTATCGTCTGCAAACTTACTGAGGGTGCACTCAATCCCCTTGTCAAGGTCATCAGTGAAGATGTTAAACAGAAGCGGCCCCAGTACTGAGCCCTGGGGGACACCGCTCGTGACCGGCCGCCAACTGGATTCAACTCTATTGACCACAACTCTTTGGGCCCAGCCATCCAGCCAGTGCTTCACCCAGCAGAGCGTACACCCATCCAGACCATGGGTGGCCAGCTTCTTCACGAGAATGTTATGGGGGGCAGTATCAAAGGCCTTACTGAAGTCCAGGTTGACCACATCGACAGCCTGACCCTCATCCATTAACGGGTCACCTTGTCATAGAATGAAATCAGGTTTGTCAGACAGGATCTACCATTTGTAAACCCATGCTGACTGGGCCTGATCCGCTGGTTGACCTTTAATTGGTCCACAATGGTTCCCGAGATTATACATTCCATAACCTTCCCAGGCACCGAGGTGAGACTGATAGGTCTGTAGCTACCACTGATAGGTCTGTAGCTAGTTCCTGTGATAGATGAGGTATACGCTTCTGTACATAACTCAGCTATGAAAGCTCGCTGAAGAGAGAGTCTTCCCATATCTGACGATTCAGTGCGTATCTGACAGGAAAAGAATATCTGCCTCTATTGAGCCTTTTATTGTCTTTCAAGCTATCAAATGGATCAGCATTCTCATAAAGACTTCTCTGTCTTTTCTAGACAAAGAAGTAGTATAAAACCAGTATTTCTCACTGGCTAATGGTCATGATAAGATGCAGAGTGATCAGCTTCTTTCTGGTTATCATAAGTAGAGGATTATGTAAAACGTTACACAGTACTTCAGAACTTCAGAAATGAGAAATTAAGCTTTTACAATATAATATTAATATGTCACAAGCCATGTTGTTTTGTTCAAATTGTGAACATTTTCTGCATAAAAGTTTTTAGTGCAGGCTAGTCAATGCAGAAATCTTGGCTTATCACTTCTTTGTCTGTACATAGGACACAGTGATTCTGCACACATTTGCTGAGTTTGCATGTTGCTTAAATAACATTACATGTTTCAATTTTCTCCTCTGAGTTGTGATATAAACCACAGGCGTTGTTTTAAATCATGGCTTTCATCATTATCTTCTCTTTTTAATTATCCTTGGTTTCTAGTGTAATTAACTCCTTTTTTTGCTCAGGAATTCTTTTTTTTTCTTCTTTTTTTTCTTTTTTTTTTTTTTTTCCCCAGCTGTTTTTAGGGGGAGTTACTGTAGGTAATTAGTGTTTTTGTTCTATTAAATCAGATGCTATTCCTAGTAATGGTAAAATGTTTTTTCACTATGCCTTGATAAATTTTCACAGAACTAAGGCTAATCTAGTGATAATTCTTCAAAGAGGACTTTGAGCCAAAGCCTATTTAAATGAAGAGTAAGACAGAATCTGACTTACACTTCAGATGAGGACTGAATATACTGAAATTAATTTTCAGAAGACAGGAAGTTGTCTGTGCTCATACTGTTCTTTATTTCGTGATGACGTTGTTTTCTGAAAAACACATTATTGATTTTGGATGTCTCTCTCACTCTTCCTTTTCAGTAGCCTGGCTCTGGTTTGCAGTTTCTATGCCACATCTACATTCTTAATAATTCTGGTTTCAGTTGTGTTGACCCTCCCATACTGGTCATACATGCTTTACTTAGCGGTAGATGTTATGAATATCAACTCCAAGTGTCCTGATCTTTGTCAGCATTTTTCTTCTTTTTCAGCCTCTTTACTGGGAGGATTTTTCAGTATCTAATAGAAGTAACCAATTTATTTCCTTTAGGGAATTGAAATCAGTCTTTCTGAGCTGTCAGATTGGCAATTTTCTGTGTGAATGACTTTGTAAAGTCACTGAGATGCAGAGAGTAGATGCTTTCTGACCAATTTTTATATCTGTAAGGCAAGGTTAAAAGCTGGGTAGATTCAGCAGCTACCAACTTAGACAGTGAGTCTAAAATGGTTGGCTGTAGTATAACAAAGACTAGTTTTACCCAAAAAGTAAAGAACGATACTGGAAGTCTGAAGCCATTTCTTAAATTTCTGTCATGCTCCTCCATTATTTAATTAGAAAACCCAGAATGATTTTCCATATAAAACACAAAAGAACACTTTTAATGCTCAAGCCTGGGTTTGTGTGGAGAAATAATGCAACAAAAAAGCTTAAAACAACAACAAAAAACCAACTCAAGGCCAAAACAAAACCAAAAACCAAACCAAACAACCTTCATACCTGCTTTTGGTTAATTCTGCCCCTGCTGGCAGTAATTAGAAGAGGCAGTGTTCATTACAGTTTTTTTATTCACTTAATCATTTGCACAGAATAGATACTCCCTATACCTATGCTTGACCGAAGGCTGGTATTTTTAGCACTTACCATAAGCCTGCAGGTTTATTCAACCCTCATAGTTAGCAGTAATAATACAGTTCATATCAGTGTTGTAACTTCACTTTGGGCCTTACACTGTTATTGGTCATAACAGAATACTGTAACCTGTGCTAGAATTACGTACATAGTCTTTGATCCTGCATTTAAAAAAAAAAAAAAAAAAAAAAAAGAAGCAAGGATTTTTACTTCCTAAAAAATAGTAAGCTGTAAAAAGATAAATAGAAGTATTTATTTTGCAGTGACATCCATCATTTACAAAATACTTTACTTTGCCATTTGTAGTCTCTTATATAGTCTTTTAGATGCATTAGTCTGACAGAGTTTCAAAGAGAAATAATCAGAATTGCTAGCTACAAGGAAAGCATCACGTCTTTATGACATTCTCAAGGCAGGCTGTTAGTTTTCAAGCAATTGATTTCCTAAGTTTTCATTTATGAGTATCATTATCTTTCTTTGTGAGGAATACTTTGCTATTTGTATTCCTTGAAGCCAGCATATGTAACCCTCATTTTTCCACATTAGCACATGCATTAATTTTAACTCTGGATAACAACAAACCCTCTCTTAAAATTTTCAAGGAATGACAGTACTGTTTGAAAAGGAGGCAGTTAGAAGAAAAGCAGTCTGCAGTACGATAACTCTTCAAGGGAAAGATTTTACTTTTAAGCTATTGTTTGAGTATCACCTTTACAGACGTCTTTCATCAACTTTGGCTTCCTTTGTTCTGGAACTAAGGGATAGGAAATGGAAGCTTTGTCGGATTTCTACAGCCTTCTCTGTGGCTATTGGTTTATGAACCTGTTTATGAAACAGGTGGGCTGTTCTGATGGGGTATTCTGACCTCCTCTGACCGCCAATGTGGTAATCTAGTTTTTCCTGAATCATGCCACTAATTTCAGCTGAGCTATAGTTTACGGTTTAGAGTAACATCCAGTCTTAATTCCAAGACTTAGGTAAGTTGCTCCTAGAATGGACTGTTGTTATGGAAAGAACTGTATTTATTTCTACCTTTTAAAAGATTCAATGTCCTATCTGTCTGTGATCTCCAGTTTCTGTATCATAGTGTTAGACTAGAATATCAGGGAGATACCAAAATGTTTTCTCCCGTGCTAGAATTAAACAATTTCAGTGTCTGTACAGTCATAAGTGTTTTGGTGTTTTTTTTTTTTTTTTTTTTTCACTTAAGTCAGATCAACATGATTTGAGACTTGGTCTACTCCTGTGGTATGTTCTTGCTGTGTGAGAGTCATTGTATTTGACTTGATAGGCTATTACATTATTTCTTTGGCTTTCTCAAGCTGATGGGCTAGCCCCTTCAGAGCCACTGAAATAATTTGCACAAAAAAAAGGTGTTTTCACAAGTGATTCAGGAACTGATAACTCAGATCATCCAGAAACTTGGTAGGTCTTTGTGTTTGAGATCAAGTTTTGGAAAATTCACTGGTGTCATTTTTGGTGAGCTAGGAAGTATTACTTTGACATTGCCAGAGATGATGATATTTACACTGTCATTATAAAGACAGTCTGACAGTTCTGGGCATTGAAACATGACTTGTGTTTCTTTCCTCTATTAGAGGAGAAACTGTTCACTAACTTGCTGCATAATTATATTTTAATATCTTTTAAAGATCACTAGTGCTGAAAAGGATGTAAATAAGTCACTTGCTTCCTCCTTTCCCCATAGACAGAATCAAACACACTTAGACTATTTCTTACAGATACAGGTTCAGTCTGTTTTTTGAGTCTTTAGTGATGGGAATTCTGCCACCTCAGTGCTTTATGTTCTCAATTGCTAAAAGAATTTTTAATGGAAAATTGGGTATAATCCTCATAAACAAAGTGGATGAAATATTTTTCTGTGCGTTAAGGATGTGTTTGGTTTATAAAGTTTAGTAGGACACTTGAAGAATATTGCTTCCTTTTCTTTACTATGTATCATTATAAAAAAATGCATTGCCTTTTGGAAGCGTGTCTTGAGCATCCTGGCTCTCCTGTCAAAGTCACTAAGAACTTAGTAGTGATTCATAATTATCTGTGTTTGCACTGCAATATTTTCCCTATCCCTCAAAATCAAGCTGCAGGAAAGAAAGAAAAAAAAAGAAAAGGCTATGGTTATCATTATTTCCTGTCACTAAGGATGCACAGTTTCATTGTCCTTGGTGAGGTGACTGTGTCTTTAATGAGATAGTCTGTCATGTCAGCCCAGTGAATGCTTATGAGATTTCTTTCCTAGAGCCAGGAAATCTTTCATGGCAACACAGCGTGCCGATTCACATGAATAGCTGATGGCTTTGGAGCGTTTCTAGTGTAGACGTTTATAAAAACAACAAAACAAGCCCAAAACTTTTAACTGTTATGCTTGGACATAGCTGAACAATGCACAAGTTTAGTGCGGTCTCATTAATTTTGATTATGTGATCAGTTCTTAGGTTCAGAAGATGAGCCATACCTTGGATGTACAGTGATTGTAGACAGAGCCCCCTTTGTGGAACCGTTTGCATCCACATATGGGGCTACGGAAGTACAGAATGTGATTTCTTCCTCCATTGGTTTTACTGGTCATGACAATATTTCTCGTCTCTCAGCTCCAGCTACCATGAAGTGCCAAATGGCTCAATATCTCCATTGGCACTGATGGCCTTGGAGCTTTCAACACATGCACTAAAGTTCTTTGAGTTCCCTGAAGTGGTAGAATTGGGGCCTGTTTGAGACCTTCACTTGGCAAATCTTATTGAAATAAAAAGGGAAATAAAACAGTAAAAATTGACAGCGTGTAACAGAAATGGAAAGTTCCATGTAGGCTGGAACATTACAGCATCATTTCATTCATTATATTGTCTTACTAGGACTGTGTGAGTAACTTTCAACGTGGATTTTCACCTTTGTGACAGGTCTCGAAAATATTTTGTATTCTCTTTGTCTTTATTTGCTATATATAAACTTCTACCGTTATGCAGTATTTCTGATTTCATTGGTTTGCTGCTGAAAACTGTACAAGGGACAGAATAGGCAGAGTCCTCGGTACTCCAAACATTTTTGAATTTTATAGATGGAGCTGGTAAAAAGAGCAGCAAAGAGTAAATACATGGTCAAAATATGGATTGTTTATTTGTAAAGTCTTTGAAAATCTGAATAAAATTTACCAAATAGTTTAACTCAAGTAATTTACTTACAGGTAATGTGTTAAAATGATACTGGAATATATATTTTTTACCTTATTTTTTTGTGATTAGAAGACTTTGTAAGATTTCCAGCTACAGCAGGTATTCTTTAAGATTCTATAATCTTTGTTGTAATCTCTTCCGTGTTCATAACACTTGCATGAGTGTAGACTAGGTGAGACCTTTGTACTTAGCAATGTTCTCTACTGCATTTCCCTCACAACTTCACTTGCACATTTTGTTGTCTTTCAAGATAGATGTCTTTTACGTTTGTCCTTGATACTTTCTCATATCCCTTACAACTCGAACTTCCCTTTTAATTCTTTCAGAAATCTATCAGATGTGTGTTTTTGTCTTTGGCATGAGGAACTTTTGCCTGTTTTCTGCAAATCCTCATGTTTGGACAAATGGGTTTACTGTTTTCAAGTGCCTCCTGTTGTAAGGTGCTTGGATATATTTTCTGTATTGGATGTAGTGAATGGGAGTAGAGATAGCAGGTGTTCCATTTTCCCAGAATATTTGTTTCAGGAGTACATACACCTCTAACACCACAGCTTGATCTCTTCCGTCACACTACAAATTTAAGAGCAATTCAAAGTTCATTTGTGCTAGCAACATTTATTGATAAAATGAAACAGTCGTAATGTGAAAGGCCTGTGGAGGCCAACTAGTTGCTTCCTGAATAAATGTTTAAAAATGATAAATGAATAAGCTGCTTTAACTAACAGAGTGGTTCAGTCATTTCTTTAAGTATGCATAAGACTGAATTCGTGTTTTTGATCCGTAGAATTAAGTGGTCTATGTGCATATGTACAAACTCTTGCTGTTATGAATCATATTAAAGTTATGATTCAAACCAATATGCTTTGCTTTTGAAGCATGTCTAGAACAAACTGAAGGACCTCTTAGAAAATTATCTACCAAAAAAGTGCCTGCTGTGCCTTTAATCTCCCTTTGGTACTTCTTGGAGAACAATGGAGAACATTTGGAATTGCTGACTGTTAAATTTTATTGTATGGATTTATGGATTTCAATTTTAGTGTGTAGTTGTGCTTCTATTTAATGGGATGTATACCTATAAACCGGGGAAGCTCTGCTGCTTAATCTGCTCGCAATTCCTAAAGCACTACAAAATTCTCTTATGAGTCCTATATTTCTTCTAAGCGTTCTGTGACTGATATGGTGCAACATTTTTACTGATGTTTTGGAAATAGCCTATTCTTCAGGTGCATGATATTTGATTTGTTGTCTTGCCTCTTCATTCTTGCTTTCTGGTGGGATAACAGTTCAGTAACTGAAGATCTGACACATCCACATTCTTATTTGGAAGATGCTCTTTCCCTGCAATTAACCAACAATACTTACTTTCAAACAAGTTACACAAAGAAAATGAGGGAAAGAAAATTGTTTCTTCCTTTCTGCACCTGAGATGCTCTCAGAGGAAGTCTCCTGACATAGTGAATTGGTTTTCTTTACTACATTTTCCAAACAGCTTTGCACTTAAACTCCTGTGATGAGCGGCTGCTGCGTCAGTACATTCAGGCTTGTCCCCTGCCCCTTTAACTATGTGCTTACTAATGTTATTAAACCGTCCTTCTGCATAGTCAACGATGAGAAATCTGTACCACTTCAGTGCAGGTTGGAATGAAAGTCCACCAAAATCTGCCAGCCGCCTTTTCTGAAGTAGAGAAGCACGTGATGTGAGGGCCAGATATGGGAGGATAGAGGGATGGGAGGTTTCTGTGGCAATGAATTTCTAGTGCAGCTGTTTGCATGAATTTTTCTTGTCAGGTGTATCTGGCTTCACCCATTATTGGTTGGATTTTAGTTTTGAGACACTATTAAAATTATAGCTTCCATAAACACACACACAAACTCACATAATATATCCATAAAACCACTAAAAATAATTGAAGTCCCTTCGCTTAAGATATAAGATAAAACAGAATGATCAAAATATTTTGTTTGTTAGTCCTTGATATATATATATTTTTAATTTGTTGTCTGCATTGAGGACCTAGCTGCATGGGTGGTAACCAAAGCATGTACTATAATTTTCATCAAACTGACTGTGCTGAAAACTCAAGATTATGCTGCTTCTGTCTCTGCAGAGACTGGCAGAGGAAGGAGAGGGAAACCAACTTTGAGTGTGGATATTTGTATAATGAAGTGAGGAACAATTTTATGTCATTACATTTGATTTTATAGGAACTCCTTTTCATTTGTTCTGTCTCAGGAATCACCTCATAAGCTTCAGTAGAAATTAGATGAATGTAAAAGTTCAGGATATTCACAAGGCAAGCTGCTTTCATTGTGGGAAATGTTTGGGCATTGAGTGTTAATGGAAAATTATCCCACTGAATGGCCTCATCATTGAATCAGTGAATCATAAGTGAATCACTGATGTCACCAGGGCATCCCTGATGATGACCTAAAAGTAGTTTAGGGTAGTATGGTTAGGTTGTGGTTGGACTTGATGATCTTAAAGGTCTTTTCCAACCTGAGTGACACTAGGATTCCATGAATGCACTGGAGCGTGCATATATAATCTTTGCTAAAAAAACTGGCTTGTACTTTCAGCAAGAAACAAAGAACCTAGGATCCTGAATCAATAGAAATATCCTTCTACAAAAGCATTCAGTGATCTAAGTATTTATTCAAAAAGTAAGGTAAATGGCTCATGGCACTTTAATGTCTTTGGCATTTGTTAAAAAATCTGCTTGTGAGTGACAGTGAACTGGGGAACTAATTTGCACTATAATTTACTTTGTGGCTTTGATCCTGAAACCTCTGATATATTTCACTATAATAATTCATATTCATAATGAAATGATTAGTGTCCTCCAATGTCTGCCTAAAATTTGAGCCTATTTTCTTCACGTGTCTTACATTGTTTGAAACATATCAGTTAATTGGAGTTGTCGTTTATCTGCCAGCTTTACTGGAATCAATTTTGAAGTCAATGCAAGACACATTGTAATTGAGAACGAGATTCCAGGTATCCTAATGGTCACTTCATGGTGCTCCCAATAACTGCCGCAATTTAGAGAATATAAAATTAGTCTCTCATCTGCTAAATGCATCCTGCTGTGAAATTGCAGCCAGATAGAAAAGGAAAGATGCCCTTAGCATAGAAAAATGGTTCAAGAGAATATGAAAGTTATAATGGAAAATGTAATAGATGCCAGAAATAATTACACAGGTGACTTGCACAGGATTTGACTGCCATTCTTTGTATTTCTTGAGAAAGCACAGAGCCTGTTATTAATTAAGCTGCAAAAATAGGGATCTGCTGTGGTTCTTTAACCATCAAATAGTCTACTTATCTTTTCTATGCATTATGTTCTTTAAAAAGATTCTTATTCCTGGAGTCTTTTTCTGTGGATATAGGGAATCATTTAATATATAATTCTGGGGGTCGTGCAACACTTTGTCTAACTTCTTGAGATATCACTTTCTAACACTAGCAGAAAAGTTAACATGCAAAAGTGCTTTTAAAGATGTATGCAGAACAATCAGTAGAAGGGAAATGACACTGCTTTGAATATTGACTGTGAAAAGCACAAACACTGCAGACCATCCATGTGTATGACACAGATAAGAAAGGTGAAAAGCTTCTGAAGCGATCGGGGTATTGCTGCCTGTAGGTGATTCTCTAGACTTTCTTGCAATTTCTCTTCTGTCAGTGTGCATGTGAAACAGCAGTTGTGCTGTAGGATGTGTTTGTTATCTTCGAAATAGTGGGGTTAAATTCTACCTACAGGTGAACTAACTGTGATGGTTGCTTTTGAGCTGTTTGGTTTACAAAACGTTTTCAAACAATGTTTCTCTCTTATTTTTCTGTTCTACTCCCGGTGATCACTATTTGATAAAGCCTCACTTTTATCAACAAAAGGAACAGGAATCTTCCCATTAGAAGAATCTGAGAAATGGAGAGTAGACAGGACCTGAAATGGCTTCAGTTGTCTTGCTACAGAGCAGTTCTCATACTACCAGTCTGAAAGCCCTGGCTGACAGACAGTTCTCTCCATGGTTTTGCATTGAGTTACCTCTTTTAATGCTTCTAGCTTTTGAATGCAACCTGCTTTTGAGTGAGGATGAGGGCAGTGTCCTACCTTCTAAGACACAGAGTGGGATTTCTGTTATGTGTCATGCTCTGATCTCTTCAGTAAAGCCCTGAAAGCTGAGGCCTTTCAGTCTACATGAAGAATGCTCAGTGAATTTTTTTTTGCAATGAAGGGTGAAATGGATGGTATAAAAGGTTCTTCAGGGTATTTTTTTCACAACAGCTTAATTTCTTGGCATCAGTCTGACTAGTCTGAAAGCTGCCATGATAGCAACAAGATCAGTGATGATAGATAGCTATCACATTATTATAGAGATTTCTCCACCCAGCCCTTTTCTTGTTAATTCTCCCTTTCTTTTGTCTGTCACACTTGTGGAATGGGTCAGACAGACTCTAATGATATCACTGTAGAGGAATATCTGAATAAGCTTGAGATAACTCAAGTATTCAAAGCAGAATATATTACTGTTAGTTCAGTGGTACTGCTTCTTTTACTCTACCAGGCTTGTTTACAGCTGGTATAGGAGCAAGGTAAATGTAAGCTGTGAACTACCACAGAGAATTACTTTACAATGAAGAGATATTCCAGGTATCAGATAACTTAATTTTGTAGGAAATTTCATCTCTGAAGGGAGAATGTTACTTATGACACCTTTAACAGTGAAAGTAAATAATAAACCATTTATATTACAGAATGCTAAAACAAAGATCTAGGTAGTTTTTCTGGTGTTTTGTTTTGAAAGAGATTTTCCTGCTACGATGAATGAATAAGTAAAATCAGAGCTGTGAATAAAAAAAACGTACACTCTTTTCCTTGAGAGAATTGAAAACATAGATGATGGTTAACAGTCTTGCAAAGCCAAATACAACAACACTTAATTGACTGAGCTTTGACATGAGTGAATGAAGTGAGAATGAAATAAGGCTGGTAATTGGAAGAAAACACACTGCATGTATTTCTAGAAGTACAAAGAAAGAAAAGTAAAGGAAGAGGCAGTGGTAACAGGTAAATGACAATGCAGTATCAGTAAAACATTTCAGAGTAGTACCACTGTAATAAGTTCTCTGAGGGATTTGGTTAATGTTTTGAAACGTTTGAAACATAAAAACTACCCTTAGTTTTTACTGCATTAGAAAGTTCATTAGTGTGAATATCATCCTGGTACTGTCTTTGCCAGCACTGTTAAAACTTGTCTCTGTAGTCATCTAGAAGAGAAATCATGTGCTAAACATAACAGAACAATATGATAAAAATCAGGATAAATGACAATCTTTAGTCAACTGTGCTGCTTAGTTAATGAATAATATTCTTTTTCATTAAATAATTGAGCCAAAATTTGGAAGATGGAACATTCGGGCATAGGAAAGACCTTTTAGAAAAACAATATTTTGTGAATGCTGTACCAATTAATTTATTTTGTTGTATATCTCTGCTGATTTACTGTTCTCTCCGGCTGACATCTGGAATCAACATTCCCCATGTGTCCTCTGTAATGCTTTTCACTATTTGAAATACAAAAGATAAATGGTCGTGTTTCACTCCTTTATTTTTCCTCCTCTTCTGCTGCATACATTAGACCTCCTACTCTCTTCATTATACAGTTAGGCACCCAAGCTGGGGACAGGGCATGCTGTGAGTCAGAAGTAGGTGTGCTGGATGGGGTCAGGGCACACCTTGCTGTGTCCACTGAACTACTCACATCCCACTAAGCTAGGATGGGCTCCAATAACTTCCCTCTGATGTTCCCAATGTCATTACCAGTTCAGGGTGGAGATTTGAGATCCAGCTGTCAGCAGTGGGATCATTCCGGAGCTGAAATTGAAAGTGGAAGTTTTAATGTCTTGTCAGTCCTCTCACAGGCCTCCCTCAGTGACTTATCCCAGGTCAGATCAGGAAGACAGTCCATTTGACTACTCCTGCTTACGCAAGTAATGGCAGGAGTGCTTTTCAGGGTTGGGTTGTTTAATTTCCAATGTAGTTATAAGATCGTGGCCTATGTTCTTCATGGGAGAGGAGGGTCATTAATCAAGTTGCAGGGTTTTCAGTTCAGAGATTAGTTGTGATGGGGAAGATCAATAAAGCACATTTACATTCACATCGAAGATACATAGTAGAACAGATAAACAGAAAATGGGTTATATTTACTGGTCAAGTCAAGTATCTTACACACAAAAAAAAGCTTCCAAATTCAGTGACTCGGCAACTTGTTTATTATTATCTACATAATTTCTACTCCTGTGGATAAATGTGGTTTTCCTTGCGTTCATTTCAGTGATTTGTATTTCTGCAGAGGTGGGCAACTTGAGAGATATATCTGGATGAATTTTGATCATATAAATATTACAAAAGGTACAGATTAACAAAGAAGGCTAATAACAAATGCAGTTCATTTATTATGACAAATCAAGAAGCACTTAATAATATCTTTGGTCTCTAGGAAAAATATATCCTGTGCTGACGTATTGATTTTCTTTTTTTAAATAATTCCTTCAAGTTGGACTCTGTGGGATGTTCTGCACAGACAGCAATAATATGATATTGCTTTTTTTTTTTTTTTTTTTTAAATAATATCAGGATAACACACTGTGTAAGACAGTTAATTTAATTATTAGTTGGAATTTGTCAGGTATTCTTCTTGCTGGAAATTTCCGTGGTTGAAAAGGTGTTTGCTTTTGCAAAATCTGTGTAAAAGTGATTACAAAATGTTCGTGTTTGTCCCTGCCAAAAGGAGTCAAATTTCAGTGTAATTGGTTTTGAGTAGCAGAAAAGTTTCAGCATTTGTGTAGGGACACAGAGACAAAGACATTTCCATAACATCTTTGATGTAGCAGTAGGATTTCTGTGGGGGCTACTTGTGCCTATCACAACAACAGCAATGCGTTGCTCATCTCTGTATAGAAAATCTTGCTCCCTGGTCCTTAGAAAGATACCTTGTTAGGATTTTGAAATGGAGTGAGGCTGGGGCATCTTTTTGAAATGGTGGGCAAGTTGCTGTGAGCAATTTTGAGAAAAACACCAGTTGACGTCAGCGGTGTATTTGAAACTCAAAAGATGAAGAAGCCTAGCTGTGGGAACACAGAAAGGCAGCTCCTACTTTATTGTTCAAGAAAAGCCATAGATTTTTCTAAATAGCATTGTAATCGTAATTTGAGTAGTCACCTGCAAAATAGAAATAGCATTTTGCAATCTGTGCTTTAAAAATGAACTTAATTGATACTTGAAGGAGATTCAAAAAGTATAGAGTCCATAAAATAGCAACTGATAACTGTTAAAGATTATTGAAGAGGAACAGAGGAAATGGGTTTTATATGGTTTGTTGCAATTTGTCTTGTCAGACTGGAGTTCATCATGAGTTTCATTAGAGCTGAAGTCAGTTTATTGTCTACTTTGTATAGTACACAGGCTGAGCAAGACTTCCTATAGTAGATTACTCATTTTTCTTGGTAGAGTCTAATTGTTTCTTCCTCCTACACATCTCTTGAAATTTTCCTTCACTAAATGACATTGTTTTAAAAAAGAATAACAAGAAGCCTGATGGATATTTCACTTGTATTCTGGAGAGAGTATTATGAGTTTCAGTGATAACATGACAATTTGTTCCCACAAAGACACTTCTCGTTTGTTCACCCCATGTTTTTCAAAGTGGAATTGTCGTTCTGTTCCCTGGGTTAAGGCGGATGAAGCTGAATCACAGTGTAGTTCAGAATATATCTAAAGTTGTGCAGCAAGTAAGCTACAATTCTGGGCATAAAGGTTATAAAACGATCTGTGTTAATTGATTTTATAACAGCAGTAGCAGCAACAGTATCAAGACATCTTGGAAGCTGAAAATGAGGAATGACAACTGATTGAAAATTTCTCTGTTGATGAATTGGGTCAGGTTGCTGCTTTATAACAAGGACTGTGTTAGGGATAAGATTAAATTTAGTGATGATTCACTGGTAAAAGCAATCTCTTCAAAACAGTAACCTTCTTGTTAAGTTGTTACTCTCCAATTACTGTTACTGTCACCAATCCAAATTATATAATGTGGGCAATTTTACAAGCCCCGGCTGAAGTGCCTTGTGATTGAGGTATGTGCAACCCTGGCTGTGGCCACACCTGAGGTAGCTGAGATACTTTATCAACTGGCACAGCTAGAGTCCTGTCACTTTGATTGTCCTCTGGTGATACCTAATTCTTGTCACTTAACGACATGGTGAGGCAGATTTTGTAATAGTTTTGTAGCCTTTTGACAACTAAATGCTAGGTGAGGTGAGTGTTTTAGGCAGCAGGGCTTCTGACAAGCTTTTCAAATTCAAGGATTTTTAGCACATATGTTTTATTGTCAGACTGTTTCAGTTTATGAACCAAAAGATGTTAGTGGAAATTCTGATCTCTTCAAAATTTTGAATGGGCGAGGACTGAGATGTCTGAAAATAAAGAAGGATAATGTAAATTAAGACAGCTAGAAGTGATGTGGGAGATGACAATAAATGTGAATTCTGTAACATGAAGATAAAATCCTTTTCATCGATTGAAAAGATGATGAATAATGTTTAGTGTTGCAACCATTCATTACATGTTTCTTGACATAACGGTGTTCAAATTTTGGAGCTAGGGGCCTTGACAGCTCCAGGAGAAAGTCTGCTTCAGGAGAAATTCCCCAGAGCAGCTGCACATACAGGGAGAGTTCTGGTGGCTGTGCTTCTTGATAAATCCGTATTTGCCTTTTTCTTCAGCAACATCCAGTTCTTAGTCAGTGGGATGTGGCTACTGCCACTCAGGTTACTTTGAAAATTCAGCTGTGCAGGGAGGTGATGGGGTTAACAGGAATGCTTCATGGAGTTAAGAAGTTTAAGGCAAGAAGAGATCACTAAGTTGCAAATCTGGGCTATGCATAATACAAGCCATGGGATTTCTTCTAGTTAATGGCATGTTGAGCTTTTCCTGTAACTTCAGAGACTGTTTTTCCACAACAAGATTTTGTTTGGAAGCATCGAAAAATGGAGAATAAACAATTATCCTCAGTAGCTTGCTCTCTGTGTTACAGATCCCTCATTATTAAAAAGGCACTCAGTAAGTTGTGGTACAGGGCTCTTTAAATATCTCTTTAAATCATATCTTGTCACTGAATATTTTGTTGAAGAGGCTTAAATAAACAGACTTAAACATGGCCTTTAACCAGCACTGCTTACTTTTACTGAAAAAATAAATTAAAAAAAGTAAAAAAAAAAATCACAAACTACTGAGCAAGACAGACTGGGGATTTTTTTTTCATTCATGTACTTAAATGTGCTTGGTTCTTAATTTGCCAGAGTTTAGTTTTGTTTTTGTTTTTTAATTCAGTTCATCTCTGTAGTGAATGTACTGTGCTGCTCATGTGAATGCTTCAAAATCAGAAAGGGGGAAGCAGTTTTTAAATTAAGAAATGTTATTACAAAACTACAGAAATTGGTAGAGAGATTCAGAGAAGATATTCCATCTGCCACTAGTTTTAATTAAATCAAAAGCCCAGAACAATCGAACATGCACAAAACCGGAATTCAGTCAAAGTATTCTCTTAACTGACTTGTATGTTCACAGGAGTTATTTTCATTAGAAAGTTAAAATAGTCTGAAACTACTTTATTCCCCGTTGTCCAGTGTGTGTTGTGTTATGTGAAACAGAAGGTATTAAAGTAAGCAGATAACCTTTTTCTGAACTGTTGTAATCTTATTTATTCATGTTTAGAATGTGTGTGTATTGTATTGTGTAGCCCTGAAGCCATTCAAGTTGTTCTTAAAAACCTGGTTAGCCTTTTTACCACTGTTTTTTTGAGAACTTTGTTTCCTTAGATCCTAATGTTTGAATTGCTGTTTAATTGACCAAGTGACAATTTATTGGCTTTATGGTTTGCAGCATCAAATAGTCATTAACAATTTTTTTGTGTGTGAGTAAATGACAAGTAGGCTGTTAAAAATGCCCTCTAGAATGACTAGCAATTCAGTATCTTAAGACCATGCTAAGGTATCTGCAGATGTCAGTATCAACTAGAGTGGGATAGAAATCAATGGACATTGTGAATTGTGATGAGAGGAAGTTGAAAATGTGTACTGATATCTAGCACATCCTGTGAATAGGAAGTGAAAGCTGATGGGGGTCAGATCATTTCTTGCAGTACATTTTGAAATCATTTAGGAAATTTCTTTACTATACTCATCTCACATTTCAGGGTCTTCCAATTCTTAATTAAATCTTAATTCTTCCAATTCTTAAGGGCAACGAGGCTTGTGAAGGGCTTGGAAAATCAGCACTATGAGGAGAGGCTGAAGGAGTTACGGCTGTTTAGTCTGGGGAAAAGGAGGCTGAGGGGAGACCTTATTGCTCTCTTCCAGTATCTGAAAGGATCTTACAGTGAGAGCGGGGCAAGTCTCTTTTCACTGGTGACAGGTGACAGGACAAGGGGAAATGGCCTCAAGTTGCGCCAAGGTAAGTTTAGGTTGGACATTAGGAAACACTTCATTACAGAAAGGGTGGTTAAACATTGGAATAGGCTCCCCAGGGAGGTGGTTGAGTCACCGTCCCTGGATGTGTTTAAGAGCCGTTTGGATGTGGTGCTCGGAGATATGATTTAGCAGAGGGTTGTTAGAGTTAGGGTACTATGGTTAGGCTGCGGTTGGACTTCATGATCTTTGAGGTCTTTTCCAACCTGAGTAGTTCTATGATTCTGTGATTCTATGATTAATGTATTTCTATAGGTACCTCATAACTGTCATTACCAGTAGGCTTTTCTTTCTTTTCTTTTTCTTTCATATCTCCAAGAATTGATATAGAGAAACATATACATTATTATTTTCAATAAATATAATTAATCCAGGCAAAAAAAAAATAATCTATAGTTACTCTTTGTGTATGGGAAATGCAGGAAAAACTGTCTTCAGTTTTCAGAATGTAGTCCTTTTTCTGCTCAAAACATGGTGGCTAGATACAGATTTGTCATAACTGTAATAATTCAGTGTTTTGGTCACCTTTTTGAAAAAGCATTGTCTGTGTTTTGTATTCATGTTGTATAAATGCATATGCTGAGAACACTTCATGTTTTTCTTTACTGGCAAGCGGTATTAGTTTTCCCAGGAAATCATATCCGTTATCTGTGATGCTAGAGGGATCCTTCAGTGTTTCAGTCTTCTCCCTACATACATGCTTTAACATGTAGATATAGATGACAGGAAATATAAACATGCTGCTGTTCCGCTGTTTAGATTCACTTGCATTCAGCACCTTGCTATCAGCTCCACATTTTAGTAATCTGTATTTAACTCTTTCCCTGGTGGTTTCAGTTTATCAAATTACTTGCTTGTCTTTGAAGTGCTGGAAAACACTGTGCCTGAATGAAGTGTAGAACAGAGGCAAGAGAAATGTACCTGATACATGAAAGAAAGAAATGCAACTTCACTTAAGGCTAGCAAACTGAAAAGACTACCTTACAGCCATTTAGAATTTTGTTAAGATACCAGTGAAGTTTTTAAGTTATGGTATGTTGATTACTGCTAGTGAGTGAGAAAAGTCCCTGGAGGGTATTTTGGAAAAAGGAATTACAAGATTTTGTGGTCATAAAATTAAATGATACTTCCCTGAAAGATGCCAAAATTTAATTTAGAATTTGACCCTTTAAGATATGTAATAATGACCCCTGCTACCCATACGTTGAGATAGGGTAATGAACAGAATTATCATTTAAATGCCAAATGATTATAGATGAAATAATGGTGAACAGAAGGCTCGTGTCAGTTATGGCCTGGGACTTCTGTATAGCTCTGAGATTCAGCCTAGGTCCTCATCTGCTCTCATGAATGCATCTCTGCTGTTCTGTGCACATTGTAGTGAGTTGTTTGAGCCAACTGTCTGCTTGATTTTGTTTTCTCTAAGGAAAAATGGGTTGTAGGCTAACATAAGCAAAAATATTCACATACATAATGATCTAATGACACCAAGACACAACAGAATACTGAGATACCACTGCACTGAAATTCAGTTCTTTACATATTTCAGGATTTAATGATAGAAGTGAGAAAAAATCCTACTCGCAAATCTTAAGCTAATTTCAAAAAGACATGAAAATTCAACAACCCTATCCTTTAGAAAAAGACTTTTAATGTATGTCTCGTCATTAGTCCAGCTTGCTTTCAACACAGGTATTCTAATATTAAAAATAAAACAATCAGTGTTCATGTTATCTAAATCACTAGCCCATATGGAATTTAGATTAGTTAATCGCATAGATTTTAATAAAGAAAAATGGACTCCACATTTGCGAGTATTTCAGAACTACATAGCTTATTCAAAATAGTATCGAGATCTTAGCTGATGTACCTCAACCATGATGAGAGCAATGAAGGATATCATTCACCTAATAATGATAACTCTTCATCTTTAATTAGCTGAGATGGTCTAAAAGGTGGAAGAATAATTAGCTCCTGAAAAGTTTTGTATGCCCATTGAGAGCTAGCCACATATGTTACAGATAAAGCAGATCCAACACAGTCATACTGATGAAAGCTCCAATGTGAGCACCTTGCTGGTGAAAAGAATGGCTTATTTGTCAAGTGATATTTTGCCAATAGTCCTGTACTTCTAAGGATACAAGATACAAGGAACTGCATTTATTGTGGAACAGGTCCCGCTTTCAATTATTCTATATGTGTTTATGGAAATAAATAAGGAGTATGAGGGAATCCTGTGAATTATATAGTGTTCACGGAACACTAAAGGAAGTGCTGTTAGATGCCTTGGTACTGATACAGTTTTAAAAGACTTCAGTGATAGATTTCAACTGTTTCAGAAACATTTGGCCTTTGATCATAAGTCAGAGAGTTCAATTGCAGTGTCACTGCTAGTGTAGCGTGTGATTAATATTCTTGTCCCTTGATTTGCAGTCTGTCCCTCCTGACCAAGCTGTTAATAAAAAGTAATAGTTCAGTCATAGTAGTTATCCATTCAGTCTCCTGTATAGTGAGTAAATCTAAGTTTTGGATACACGTAAGGACTTTCATATCATGTTTATGTTCTATGCTTTTTGCATTCATGTATAGGCTTGTACTGAATGACTATGGCTTATTAATGTGTACCATTTTCCTTCTGTCTGTTTTGATCCTCTTGTGACTATTTCTGAGTTTCCTATTTTTGGGCTGTGAACCTAGATTATATTCCTTTGTACCCAAGTTGCACCATTTGTAGAATGGGGCTGTTGATTCAGACCTATATATGAAACACCTGTTTTGAAAAATGCCACGCAGGGCATTTTTATTACAAATTTATCTCCTGGCAGCATTGAGTGGGTACTGTTGCTAAAAGACCTGTAAAAGTGTTGTCCTCTCCAATACATATTCAGGGCTAAAATAAGCAAGGAAAGGTAGCAGATTGGGAAGAGAAGAAAAGTAGAGGCATGATATAGCAGGCTGGAAAGGTAAATACCATTCTTTTTCTTACATAAGACAAGAGGGCATCTTGTGTCTGAGCAAGCTGATGTAAAGTAGGCCTAGGGGAATCAGGCAGTAAAACAGCAGACAGAGACAGTAATAAGACACTATCTGGAGCAACAACAAAACAGATGGTTCAATGGCCCCTCTATCCACTCCAGAGAATACACAATTACTTACAGGACAAAGTCCATCTGCTCCTATAATAATCTGAGAATTCATCATGACTAAAGCTGCAGTGGGCTTTTTGCCAGAAATTTAAATTAACTTGATCCATTCCCTATAGAACTATCTAAAAAATCCAATCTTCTTCACCCTTTAACCTTCTGTAACAGGTTCGCCTCTTGCCTTGAGATTGGAAAAATAGAAGAAACCAGTGCCACCTGTTAGCTTTCGGAAGAATGGCCTCTGCTATTGGAAACTGCTGCAAATGAACTGAGCAGTCTTAAACTTTTAGGGGCCACCCTGTTAACTTATTTGATATTCTGGCACTGTGACATTGTCTGAGGTCAGAGAGATAAAGGAGATGGCATGCAAAGGTATATTAAAGAAAGGAAGGGCTTCGTGAAAGGGCAGTAGTTTCAAGACACTGAGCTGAGGATTGTACTGCTCTCAAATGGTGCAGGTGATTGTGCTATAAACAGGAGCTTGTAGGTGGAGGAGAAAGAAATACAGCTAGACTGAGATAGCACTGCAAGTTTGAGGATGTATGGTACAGCAGTGATATTTTTTTAATTCAGATTCCATTAAGTCATTGCTTTCTGCCTTCTGTAGTCTTCTATGTCTGAACACCAAGATGGATGCAACAATAGTCTCTCAGTATGGGGTGGAAGCTCGGTAGCTGCACAAGTGCAGTGACTATGCAAAGTGTATATTTGTGTTAAATTGGACATCGAGATGGTGGGACCGAGGTAGGGGGAAGAGCAGGAGCAAAAGGCATTTGAGTTCAAGCTGCAGTTTTCTGGAAGTGTCCTTTGGAAATATCACTAGTACTTCTTTCTTAATTTCTTTCATATTCATTGGTCACTCTGGAGAAATTTCTGAGTCAAATAATATATACGGTTAATTCCTTTCTAAAATTGCGTCCTTTATGCACATTATTGTCATTTTCAGCTTTGATCTGGTTTTATCTTTTCTAAGGGCATACATCGTTTCAGCATGCAATTGGTTTACAGAAAACCATTCAACCTTTCTAAGCATTTACTTTAACAATTGAAAAGGGATGATTGCTACCTGCAGGTGACAAAGGGATAGAAAAGGAGTGAAATGGAGCAATATATTTGAATATAAGACTCAGTTGTCCGTGTATGAAACTAATACTCTCCTAAGGAATAAGCGAGAGACTTCTTCCTCGAGCAGGCATACAGACCTGTGGAATTAATGCTTCCTCTAAAAACAGCTTTTCTAATCTAACCTTTTTAGCTTTTCTACAGCCGTGTGGCAGCTAAGTTTCCAGTAACCAACTGCCAAAGAAAAAAGTATATGCATAGCAATATGTTTTTTGTAGTCTGCAATTTCAGGCTGTCACTACCTCAATTTCAGGTGTTTTGACAGGCTGTAACCTGTCCTTCTTGAAACAATTGACAATTTTGCAGGCAGGAGCTTTGCAAATAGCCAGAAAAATGGGCAGCTATTATTTTCAAAATATTATTTAAAATGAGAAATCTAAAACTAAAAAGTACAGGTCGTCTTATTTTGAGTGGTACTCTTCAGAGCAGCGGATATTACTTTTGATATAATTCTAAGTAAAGTGATACAATTCTAAGTAAAGACTGTAAGTTTTGACCAGTGTAACATTTACGGAGAGATCATGCACCATTTATCTAATAGGAATATGGAGTTAGCATTCTGGATGACTGGGGAAAAAAAAAAAAAAAGAAAAAAAAATATAATTAAGCATCTAAAACTGACATTAATGTAGTCATGGTGTGCTTGTAACATCTACTTCCTTTAGTAATAATGAAAGATCCCAGTGTGGGGCATTTCATACTGCAGCCAGAAGCTCCTGTCTTGGTGGTTTTGCATTTTTAAATAGTAACCTAGAGAGTGACCTGAAAATGTCACGTTGCTTCTATGTGTATGTTGGTGGTTTATGGGCTGGTTCAGCCCGGTTCCGTGACTAGCAGGGTGGAGGGATCTGCAGATCCACGCCTCCGAAAAAGGGAAACAGGGGACCTCACAAACTAATTTACTAAATATGGTATCAGAATGCAAGATAACACACTATAATACATAGTTATATAATACAATATAATTAGGATTGAAGCTAATAAATCAAATATAATGAGAGAAAGACTGTCCGAAAAAGCTAAAGGCCTTATACTGATGGTGTGCAGTAGGGGCGAGCAGCAGCGAGACAGCCTGACGATTGAAAAGAGGGATGTCAGGTGACCTACCAAGGCCTTATATGTATTCCCCCCTGAGCAGGAATGATAACAGAACAGCGAACAGTCTTCTGGGGAATGTAGTTCTTCTCTTCCAGACAGGTGCCTGGTACTGGAGCATTAACTCTTTAATTCACAGTGCGCTACGTGATTTTATGATGTGGAATACCAGTAACCAAAAATCATAAAACCATGACAGTGTATCCTTTTGTGTCCTTTTTTTCTTTTTTTTTTCTTTTCTTTCTTTCTTTCTTTTTTTTTTTGTTAAAAAAGATGTCATCTTATTTTGTAAGTTTAAATGAAAAAAAAGTGGATTGCGAAGTTAAAATCTCCATAAGATGTTCAGCTTGTTTATGAATGTCTTGTCAAATGTATACATTTATATACATTAATATATTTATAAGTGTGTTGACTTAAGTCCTGTTAATTTTTTTTTTGGCTGTCAGTGAAGTAAAAAAGAAACAACCTGTTAAAGTTGGCCTTTAATAAAAGGGATGGGTTAGCTCAGCCCATGGGCAGGTCCTGAATAGAATATGGAGTCACTGAGAACACACATTGTTTCACTAGGGGTCTTGAAGAGATATGTAACTACAAGGGCTACTCTGAAAGTAACATTTCCCATTTTATGATGTTGGCCCACAATGTCAGAGGCAGATGTTGATGGTACGGCAGTAGAGGCTGAACCTTCCCACCAGTATTCCATTCCATTTTGTTGCTGTGTGACAGATGACAGTAGAGAGGCAGTCTGACAGAATGGCATCAGACATGGAAGTGTGTATGAAGCAAAGGTTCATTGAATTCCTCCATGTGGAAAAACTGGCACCTGCTGACATTTACTGATGCTTGCTCAATGTTTATGGAGACCAAACAGTGGATATGAAAACAGTGAGGAAATTAAAGCTAAGACACATAGAGGCTTTGAGTAGTACTTCTGAAATACTGAAAATAATGTTGCGTCAAAAAGAAACCAAAATTCTGTAGAATTAAAGAAAATTGTTTGGAGTTGAACAAAACATTTCATTTGAAGTAACATTAAAATTATATTTCTGTGAGTGTTACTTTGTTAGTTTCACAGAAACGTTTAAAACTGATAGTAGGCAAGTATAAGTAAAATTTCGCATTGAAAATAAAAAGGTTTTGTTTAAAAAATGTGGAAATGAAAATGATAGGTAATCAGTAGTGTAGAAACACTACCACAATTTTTTTTTTATTATTTACCTATTTTCTACCCTTGAAAGTTCAGTAAGAAGTATATTTTGGCCAGTAAGATTATACACGTATGTATATTTCTTTTCTATGTTTAAATTTTCTCCTTTTTCTACTTAAGCTGTATTTTAGGTCATGTCACACAACTGCGAGCGCGTATTTCTGAGCAGATCCAAATGTCAGTTTTGCTGATGTAGGTGTATATAGCTGAGCTGCAGCATTTTGGCCAGCTTTCCTGGTTCTTGTGCGGTTCTTGCAATGTTGTGTATTCATGTACCCATGTGTGTGTCACTGGTGTGCTTTGAGTCCACCGCGCTCCCAATCCACCTAGCCTTTGCTTGCACAAGACATTACGTGTCACTGATGCACAGATATACCTCTGGCTTTCTTTTGCTTCAGCACTTTAAATGGACACATTCTTAATACGTCTTAAGACTAAAGATAATTCTCTCTGCAGGGATTGTGTCCAGGCATACAGACATATCATCCTATGCCCCCAAGCAAACGAAGATAGAGGGGCCTGCACACAATATAAGGATACTCTGCTGAGAGATGAGTTTTATCCCATTAAGACCCCAAGTATGCCTCAGTGATTCAGCAATGCATAAGCTTTTTATGGGCTGTCAGCATACAATTCTATTTTATCTGTATTGACTACTGCGCAAACCTTCCCAAATTCAATCTAATGACTGTGGAAGGTACTAACTTCTATCAACACAGTGCATGACACCTTAGCATCCTCTGTGTTTACAGTTTGTAATGAGTGCTTCATTAAGATTTCTGTGTACGTTTGCCATTTCTGCAACACAGCAGGGATAGATTAGGATAATACAAATCGTTTATAAATCACATGTAGGAATTAAAACAGTTGGCACAAAATTATTACCTTCAGGTAGGAGAAAATAAGATTTCAAAGCAATTATAGAGCGTTTAATATATCTGTTTTTTTAAGGCTTCATGGCTTCAGTTCAAAAACAGGTGATTTTATATGTAGCTGTGATGGGAAAGCAATTGTAATCCACTATTGAACAACTATAATAATAGTTTATCTTTTCATTTTCTTTTAATTCTATGAGATGACGTCTCCACAACACACAAAATTAGGCTTTCTTCATTCTCTTTCAATCTGGTGAATGTCTTAAACTTCTTGAAGCCTCCCTCCATCTAGGTGGAAGTTGCAATCTAGCTGGATGGTACGATGAAACTATTTGAATGCCTTCTTCCTGTTTTGGAACAACAGAATGTTTTACCTGCATACAAACGGTATCCTTTAGACATGAATAAAAATGCACTGCCTATCACTAGTTTTGAAAGGTTTAAAATACTTGTGCCCTGCAGATTTCAGATTGCTTTGGATGGCCAGAATTTCTCAGATGGCCAGGAGATCAAATTTTGGAAGCTATACAGGGCTTTGACTGCTCTCCATTTTGCCTTAATTCCTGCGGGAGCCAGCTCCACTTTTAATTTGATGTAGCTTAAGTGCAATTTCTGGGAAAATAAGCAAACAAAATCAACAGAATATCTTTTGGGAACTCAAAACCTTTTCTCTCCATGTCTGAGTCAGAAGCCTTGTGGATGTGTGTGTGACAAGTACACCAAGACAGGAAGACATGCAGGAAAAGAGCAGTGAACACACAAACTAAAACATTGTCTGGCTGTATAAAAAAAGAGGGGATCACAGTGCAGAAAAAGAGCAGGAGTGTGCATGCTCTCTCTTTAATTGCTGCATGTATAATCATGCAAAATCTGGATTTTCATATGAGTGATTATATCTTCCAAAACTTAAATAATGGGCCTCCTATAGATAGTGTTCCCAAGACACACAGCTTTTGGATGTTTGTTCTGCTCCTTGCGTTTGACATTTTCATGGCAACTGAGCAGAGAGCTTCCATGGAGTGAACCATTCAATGGTTCACATTAACTCAAAATACTGACTGTATTTATTGTATTGACTTGCATTAGAAATGTGCTTTTAGGGAGTCACAGAAATGCTAAAAATAACTCGTTTCCCTTGTTCATTCAGTTTTCAAAACAGAAATGTGACTAACCTTGGCCATAACTGCCATCATACTTATGATGCATCTGACTAAGTGTATTCTGAGCATATTTTCGGTTCTGGTGATTACAATGTTTTCAACTATTAGGTTGCATGTTAAGAATGACTGATGTTATTCGGAGTAAACGTCAAGAATTCAAGGTAAACCTTCAAGTATTTCATGTTGATGTAGATGTACCTAGCATTAATATCTAAGGTATGAAGAAGACCACAAAGGAGAGGATATTATGAGCCCAGGACCCACTAACAAAATAGAATGATGAAGATAGATTCTGTGAAAGTTAGTCAGTCTTAAGACACCCCATGGCTGGTGTCTGGCTTTTGTGTTATTAATTTTTCAGTTGAGAAGAAACCAAATAATTTGGGAGACCAAAACCAGTTATTTTCGTCGGTCTTATTCTTCTCTCCATTAATTTAGCGCTGTTGTGGGAAAAATGCAGTGCTCTATCAGGACTTAAATGCAACATAAATGCTTATTGGAATTTTCAGAGGCCCTTGGAGGGAGACAAAACCAATATTTTTGGCATTCCAGTGAGTGACATAAATGAATCCAGGCACCAAACACAAGTGTTACATGAAAAAAATGTGCTCTAAGATGCTGAGAAATGGGTAAGCAGATTGATTGCATCTGGGCTGTGTCTTGAGCAGACCTTAATCAAATAATCTTAGATTTGTGTTGTTGACTCACCCTCCGTCTCTGAATTTTCTGCCTACTTAACTCTACATATTCAGTTTGTGGCATAAATAAGGAGTGAGCATTGTCACAGGCTGTGGCTCCAGCAGTGGTCTGTCTGTGCTTGGTTCTCTGCAGTGTTACGCAATAGCCGACACGCTTTCATCCCATCCTCTTGACCCTGTAATGCCTCTGCTTGTTGGAGTAATACAGCAGATCAGAGTAGTTTGTTCTTCCAGACATTTGCTACCATATGTACACAGGTCATGTGTGTTAATGATACCTATGAAAAGGAGAGCTGACCCCTAGGATCCTGTCTGAGATTGCTCATTTCACAGAGGTTATAGAAGTTAATATCTATTAGATAAGCACTTAAACAGAGGTGGCTAGAGATATGAAGAAAAGTTGTGTATTGCCTTAACACAACCTTCACCCAATGAACAACATTCACCCAGTAAGTTCTGTCCTGTTTCCTGTGACAGGGAGTCACTTTTCTTTAGATGTTGCCATAGCACTTGGAGATTTACCCAAGAGAACACAGCTGTGCTGGATGGTGGAGCACAAGGAGCTGAACCAAGCCTGCCATGACATGGCCCAAACTGGCAAGCCAGGATCATGGCAACAAATACAACTATTAGCACAGTATTCTAAGATGTGTCTAAAAAAACATAGGCTATAATTTCTTCCTAATACAAGAAAATATAAATTCATTACTGTTTATGGCTGGGTTGGTTAACTGCAGCATAACCAATGGGATACATCAAGGATTTATTTCAGTGCTGCAAGGTGTCTGTATGGGAATCTTTCCTTGATTGAATTGGAGTGCTTCAGTGGAATGTTTATAGAGAGTTTCTAAAAAGCGGTATCTCTTCCCCCCCCCCCCCCTTCTTTTTCTCTTTCTTCTCTCCCCTCCATGTGTGCATATTGTTGATGAATGGCTTACCTGCCAGTGTGTTAGGAAGGCTGTCAAAAATCACTCTAGTTTGGATTGATTTTACCTCTCAGTATAAGAAAAAAACCCAGCAAAATCAGAAAGCTCATCCTGACAGTAAATGATGCAGTAAGACAAAGCACTTACTTAGAAATCTGGATTTGAAACATTTATGGAAATACACATCAAAACATATATTAGTAATTCCCAAGCTATAAGTAAAGGATTTTTTCCCTCCAATTTTTAGTGTCTGTTAGGAACATATTTTTTTTGTGTGTGTCTGTAGTAGTCTTTTGATGAATACAAGAAAAGTAATTTAAAATCTTCACATGGAAATGTTTGTTCAAAGAAAGTAGACATTCATCAAAAATAGAAGGAATCTACATGCTTTGTGACAAGTGTTTTGATCATTTCTTACTGAAGAACGTTGCACAATGTCTAATTATCTGCTCTCCAGGATTTGTACAGTCCTGTATTCACAAAAGAAAGTCTTATCCTTGTGTATTTATCTGCCTTTCCTCATCCTGAAACCTCATGAAAACTGCCTTTGATTACCTGAGAAGACAGATAAAGAGGTAGCTATAGAAGCATTCATCCTCATCCTCTACTATACGTGTTTGTACTGGCTCGGGTTGTCTACCTAGAGACTGCTATTTTTTTGAGCAGATCCTTTTGTTTTCAAGCATCCAGTTAGGGAACCTCTTTCCAGAACGACACTGTAGGTTTTTGTACGGTTATTTAGACATTTTGAACTTCGAATTTATTCTTGTGTCTATTATTAAGTCCCAGTTGACTACTATTCATTCAACAGTTTCTGTTTTTGCCCCGTTTCTCACTCTTCCCTATGCCTCTCAAGCGTGCCTGCTCTGGTCTTGTTATTTACAGGGAAGGAGAAAGAAAGATCGATGCTCTTTCTGGGCATATCCCAGAGATACTTTAAAAAAATACTACAGGATATTATGTGATCTAGAGTTCTGCTATGTATAACAGGCAAGAGAGATCTTTAGCACTATCACATAGAAGTATTCCCTTTTTTACTGAAGGTAAAGACATCTGATGGCAAGAGGTTTGCTTGATAAAAGTTGTGCATAAGTATTTGGGTAGATAAGGTTTGGGTGTGCTAAGCTGTTATCCACAATGGAGAAGGGGAAAGCATAGAGTTTGTAGACTAGGAGTATGAAGGCAACATTGAGGTTTTCTTTGATACTCAAGGGTTGAAAGCAGGATGTTGACATTTATTACAGAGTTGGAAGAAGAGCAAGAAGAGGTAGGTAGAGTTTCCTGATCTGTGGGGAAAACAAAAGCAAATTAGAGCATGAGACAGAGTGAAATGGATTAGCATTAGAAAAGCTTCTTGCATACAGAGGAGGAATCCAGACAACTTTCCTGGTCAAAAGAGCCTGAGCATGAATTCTATCCAATGGCAGTTTGTGATCAAAGCAGCGAGCCTGTCCTGTTTCAAGGAAAGCTTATCAGAGAGAATTCCAGCCTAATTTGGGGATAAAACAGTCCATAAAGTCTAAGATTATGATCCTCCAGCAAGAGTTTTCTACTCAGTCTTTGGATAAGCTTTTGCTGTTGATGCTCTGTGTATGAGGTATCTTGCAGAATGAATGGAAGGTTAACATCTTGTAAAATGTAGAGAATTGATGTTGAGGAAAAACATTTGATGTTGATGTAACATTCAGTTCTCTAGTTGAGAATTTCTTTATCTTTGTTATTCTCATTGTTGGTCATTGTCAGCGCCCTTTTAAGCTGTTCCTTATCTTTTCTGCAAAGTGGAATTAATTTTTCCTTTCGTTCCCTGAGTTTTAGGGATTTACCTTAGCTTATTATACAGGTTTCTTCTGCAGGTGGTGTACAAGGTAGTACCTACCTTACAGTAAGGCACTTGTAATCTGTCTTTCAAGGCTTTTGTGTACCTTTCTGTGACTGTTTTCACAGTTAAATGTTACTTGAAATCAACAAATGAAGCTGGATTCAACTCGATCCTTTTTTGCAGGTCAACTTCCTTTGACATTTCTTGCACTTGCAGTCAGAATATTTTTTCTGAAGAAGCTGCTTCTCTTTTTGTTCTTCTCTCATGGTCTTAATCTTACTCCCGTCAAAACTCCCTTATCTGAATCCTTTTTCTCTCCTTTGTGCTGTTTCAGATACCTCATTTTTCTTATTACTTTGACAGAGGGATTTTGCATCCTTCAAGCACAGCTTTTACAGAAAAACATAGCTAGGATGGTTTCTGATGGCTGCAGGAAAATCTGTTGTCACAGTCTTCTTCCACTCGAATGGAAACTGTCAAAGTTTAATTGCTCTCTTTTGTCCCTGAGCTAAGACACAACCCTGGCAGCAAAACATTGGGACTCACATTTATGGTACCACAACACTTCTACATCAACAAGAATTAAGCTCCAGATTGTCACCAGGGCCATACTTAAAGTATTTTCCTTCTGATTTAGCCTCCTTAAGAATCAGAGATGTACTTTCCAGTGAACCTTTTTATATAAATATCATGAGTAACGTGGTATTATATTTGTACTCCCCATTACTGTTACAGTGTCAGATGGAGTGTTTCTAAACCATTACTGAATTTTTTGCAAGCTGAAGTATCCCTCATCTATAAGTGCTATATTTAAAAAGAGTCAGAGAGTTTCGTATCAGTGAAAAAATAATAACCAGGGTTCCCTGGGGTACTGTTCTTTTGGTTCAGTGGGGGAATTTTTTATGGAAAGTCTACAGTTCTTGATTGAAACAATGCGCTCTCAGAGGACTGAGGTTCAGCTCTTACCTGAGAATATTACAGTAGCGCACGCTTATGCTATCTGTATGGTAAACTGCCCTTTAAGTGGAAATATTCGACATTTACTGTGAGCATTTTATGTCTAAAAAGTTAAATAAGACAAGCAATATTTTAATCATATTTTTATGTCAGAAACAAATTTAGTTCAGAGTGAACTTTGTTTCACAGATGGATACAAGAAGATATTTTGGGTAATGTATGGTACTAGCACTTGGTATGTTTCGACATAAGCTAGCAGGATAAAGGAAGTCTAGGTGGAAAAACAGATCTGTTTGCTATATTTTTGAGGGTGAGGTATTATTACTTGGCTGTCAGTAGTCATAGTAACACTACTTTCCCGTGGCTGCTGAATGCTTGGTGTTGAAGGTTTCTTTAGTTCTGGCAATCTGTTTTTCTGTTTGTTTATTTTTCTTGTCAGAATTTGTTCCCCTGAGATTTTAAAACTAATTTGACAAGTTAGCCTATAATTTAACATGTCAAAAATTGGAGGTGCTTCCACAGTTTTTGCACTTTTTATTCGTTGGTGCCTTAGAGTTTATCTTACTCTGCCAAATTGTTTTAATACCCTAAATTTAGGACAGGCTTCTCAGCTGGTGTTGATGGGCAGAGCTTCAGTAGAGCTCTTAGGGCATGTCTACACAGATGGGTGCAGACAGCTGCAAGCTTCTCTGTCCACTGCATGAGCCAGCCAAAAGCAAGCCAGTTCTGTTCTGGAAGTTGCAGAGCTGTTTTAGTGAGATACTGTGCCCAAACGTTTATCTACTGCCTCTTTGGCAGAGATTCCAGGTCTGAGCTGGCTCTTGTCTTCCTGCCTGGAAGGTGAACAGGAGCATTCATGCCTCTCTCCATCCTTCATTTGAGAAGGCATATCCTTGGCTGCTGCTCAGACCTTAGCTCCTGTTACATTTTTGTTACCATTCCTTCAATGATTTTCACTTACATCTGTTCAGGGATTGTGTTGTTTTACTTTATTTATTTTGGTGTCTGAGATCTCTGTTTTCTTTCTTTCAGTTATTATCTCTGCAGGCCAGATTGAACATGTCTCCCAGCATGCTCCTTAGAGCAGTTTCCATTACCCATGAGCCCCTTGTTATCACTGGTGTGCCTCCACACCCACATGGAGTACAATTCTGTGTACATGAAGGGACCGAATCCCAGTCCATGCAGAAAGTGTGAATGAAGTAGAGTCCCAAAAGTCTTAGCATGACAGAGGTACCATCTCTGCCTCTGTAAAGCTTGAGGATCAGTGATTGGGTGACATCTTCGTTGGGAGGTGCTATGAGAAGCCAGAAGCCCGCGTGCCCACAAAGCTTGACTGGCAAGGGTATGTGGATAAGCTGTATGAGACGTTGTGCCAGGAGGTTAGGCCACTTCTGATGTACTTAAGTCTTTGGAGCAGAGTAATAGTAGGGCTGTTGTGCGTGGATCCCTGATTTCTTTTTTGGATAGTCTGAAGACAGTGTGTGTTAATCAATGAATATACTGATGTTATAATTAAGAATATGCGGAAGAGTTAGGCTAAGTTGTTATATTTAAAGAAGAACAGATGGAGCTTACCCTTATCCTGGGCTTGCTGAAAGTCTCCACAAGGAGCAATCTCCAAAACAGATCCTTGCCCACTGGTAGCCAGCTCTTAAATGGGGTCTAGGAGAGGTGGAGCCAGGCTCCACCCCTTCCAGTAGCACAGGAGAATTGCCTTCACCTGTGCTCTCAGGGCTGACTTTATTGCTCACCTCAGATGGTTAATCAGAGGTTCAGGTCGTAATTCAGCAGTTCCCATACACACTGGTTAAAAGAACTGACAGAGCTGATGACTACTGTGAGAAAGACTGCAAATATACAAACCGGATTGTGGAATAAGGTTTTGATTTTATCCCAGAAAGGTACAGGTTCCTGTGACTGGGTCAGACAGTAAAGCCAGAAAAAGAAAACTGCACCTTGAAGAAAAGAATGAATTGGGGGGGTGGGGGGGGGAAGTTAAAGCAGCAGTGATGAACAAAGAATATACAGTGAAACTATAAGAAAATAATTTAGAATATTTGTCACAGTTGCCAGATTTTGTCATTTTATTACATTTCTAAGGTAGGCAATGCTTTCAGAGTCCTTTGGGACAGCATCCTTAGCAATAGGGACTGATTTTAGCGCTGCTCTTGGCTTCACAGCTGTGTGGGGAGAAAGTGAACTGTTTCCTTAGGTTGCCAACCACACTGTCTGGAAAAAGGGAACGAAAAAACTACTGATTTATGTTTTACTACACGAAGTATGTCTTTTTAATTGAGAAAACTTTTGCCATGTGGATGTTGTGCGTTTAGAAGAGACTTGAGACGTTAACGTTACAGAATTCTACACAAAGCAGCACTGGGAGTCACCAGTGTGTTGCCTTGCTTGTGTGAGTCTGCACCCCACTGCCTCACAATTCCTTTTGCTCTGAGAGTCAGGAAATCTATTCCAGTTTTTGTTTCTAAAAGCAAAATTCTGATCCCTAGGAGGGATGAGATTTCTGAGATCCTGCGTTTGTATTTTTCTGGTTTGATAGCAGGTTTGGATTCTCAATATGTAAGTAAGGAATGTTTTTCTTAGTGAGAGAAAGTGCCAAGCCTGATTAGGGCTACCAGTAAATTAAAGTAGATTTTTGTCTGGCTTTTGCCAGCAGACTCACCAAATTGCTGCTGAAATTAGAATTAGAAAAGAGAAAAAAAAAAAAAATTCAGCTCAGTCCCAATCTCTGCATTAATTAAATAGTGGGGAGAAAATGGAAAAGCAGAAAGAAGATTTATTACTTTTTTTTTTTTTTTTTAATTGTGACCCAACTCTTCCTTCCATTCGAAAGAACAGCTGAGCAGTGCAATTTGGAATCACACAAGAGTCAAAAGATGCATGTCAGTGCAGCTCTTTTTAATGTAGCAACATTATGCCAGCTTGTGCTAGAAGAAGATTCAATTTTCTTTATATGTTGAGTGTAATTAAAAATGATGACATTACATTTATGGTCACTTTATATTTACAGTTTCAGAGACAAAAGAGATAAGACTCACATACTGTGCATGTGACAGGTGCATCTATATTCACAGCCATTTCCTGTTTTCTACATCTTTGTGTGCCTGTCACCTGCTGATGATGTGCTTTGTCTAATTTAGATGATAAGGTCCCTGGGTTATCAATCTAGCTTTTAATATAGTCTCTCTAAAGTACGGCTGGTAGTTATAATGATGAGAGCTAGTTAGAATAAATAACACATTGACAAAAACTTTCTTCCCAGTTATGTGATAATGGCATTTGATTAAGTAGGTGTGTGCAAAGCTTAGGTTGAGATGTTTTCTGCTTCATGTATAACTTGTGCACATTACTTTTGGGACCTCTCACAGAGGATATGTTGACACACTCACATGACTGTAGTGTTCTCAGCCGAAGCATTCAGTGCCGCACAGCAAAAAACACTGCTGAGGGAAACAAAGAAAATAGCATTCATTGCTGTTTTTCCTGTTATCATTCCAGATGTTCAAAATGAAGCTATTGACTGTCAGCTCTGGGGAAATATTCAAAGGAGAAAAGAGCAGCTAACTGTATAACTCCCACTGAGAGTCAGAATGGGTGAGAACTTAGAATACCATAGTATTACCTAAGAGCAGTAAAAAAGCAAACATCCAAAATACTTCCTGGGCTCCTGACTTCTGAATTGTTGCAATGAGATATAAAACTCAGAATGAGACAAACAAAGAGACAGGAATCATGATTAAGCTTTTATCTCCATTTGGCTTCAGGAGGAGATGCACGTGCCATGTATAACAGCAGGCTGTGGGCCATCCAGATGTGAGAACAGAGAATTGAAGGATCCTTTAGTGTGTTATGACTCATAGGAAATGGCACTTTTGAATGATCTCCTTACAATTCAGCATGGTGTGAGGACTGAATTGATGTGAATCTACGGTTTGTTGGGAATCATTGTCAGGAAGTAAAGAAACCCAAGCAAGTAGGCATTCAGGCTTTCTAGAAGCACTTACTTTCATCTGTTAACATCGTTTTCTATTGGTTTTCAAGTTGATTGGATAATTTCAGGTTTTTCTTTGCGTTATTTATATCTTAAGGAAACAAGGATTGTTATCAGGATTGAGTTACACAGAAAAAGGTCCCCCAGATGAGCATCAGACCTAATAAAGCGTGTCCCATGTTACATCATTCTCCTTTATATTGCAGAATGTCTTTCTGTTTCCTGAACTTGCTAGAATTAAATCATCAGGCTATATGGGCAGTGGTCATTTTGGCTGTGGTGATTTCAATATCAGCTTCTCATGAACACTACGATAGCAAATCACTGCAAAACACTCAGCTATACTCTAGAGGGACTGACAGAAAACTCACTGCCAAGGAAAGACAAAGTGATATCATGGACTAAAAAGAAAGAAATCCCATTTTGTCAGTTGGCACAGCTTTATAAACTTTGCAGGAGTTTATGAGAACACCAGTTATCTTTTTACCATGCAGATCACCTATCTAAGGTTATCTGTATCCTGCAGTCTTTGATCCCAGCACTTCTTTGGAAGCCTTTTGCCTGTCCACTACCAGTCTCCTTCAACAATTGTCTGTGGGCTTTTTTTTGCTTTATGCCAATCTGTTTGCTGCAGTTTTTCAGCCTGACAGGCTTTGTGCATGTTCAGAAGGATTTGTTCTCAAATATGAAGTAGCCAAGTCTGCACTTACTGAACTTATGCATGAAAAAATTGTTCACTTAACCATACAAAATTGCAAGCAAGCATTTGCTTTCAAGACGATGTCTTTTTGTGTCTTTTTCTCATATGCTCATTAAGCACTCCAGAAAACCTAGGAATAGAAAACGGGGCTTAAGATGCTTTATGAAAAAAAGTGTTCTTGTTTTGTTGCTATTCATTTGTACTTGTTAGTATGAAGAGGTCTCATTCAATCTCACTGGAGTTGCTACCATGCAAACATGTCATAATAGACAATCCTTGTCCCAGTGATTTGCCAGGCTAAAGAAATCGTGGGCAGTGGTCCAGAGAAAAGGAAAACAGAGGAATGGAATCATTTGGCTGAAGGCTCAGTGGATTTACTGTGATCTGAAGTGAAAAACGTGAGCCTGTGCTATGGTTCTGTATAATGCTGTAAGCTTGTCCCATTGTTTCAGTGCAGAGCTGAATAACCTTGCTCTCATTAACGCATTATCAGTGGGGGAGGTGAAGAACAGAAACTAAGTTGTGTTCTGTATGTACTTCTTATTATTTGATATTATTATTTTTTAGTGAGTTCCCTCCCAGGACAGATATTTTAAAAGATATTTTTTAACTCCTAGATTGCCTGGTTTGCTGTGGAGAACTGAGGGGTTTGCAGAAGATGTTTGCGCTAGTAGATTTTTATATCTAGATCAAATAAGGACACATTTTTCCACTGTGCTAGGAATAGACTGGCTACCTGGGTATAAAGCTGGGTATTTTGTTAAAAAGAACTGCACCAGTATACAGGAAGTTCTTTTCATTGTGGGAGGGGAGCACAATTCTCCTCTGTTTGTTAGGCTGCAGAAGGATGCTGTCTCCCATGCAACCTACCAACACTTGGAAATGTATTACAGAATGGAGCAATGAAAAAGAAAGTTATTTCCTAATGTTTTTTTCTCCTCTGGCTTTTTCCTTTGGCTCTCTGATTCCAGAGAGCGTAGAAATCATGATGACAAGCTTTGGACTGTTATTTCCATTTGAGTTCATGTGTGTATGCACACATACGCAAATGTATGTGGATATATATGTTAGAAATAGTACAAAGGCATTTCTATGCCTCTACTCAAAGGTTGTTGAAAACCCAGGCAGAAGAAGATGTTTCCATGCTCAGTTTAATAAACATCATCTACTGAGGTGCATCTCTGACAACACAGGATTAGAAGATGCTATGCTCTCGATAGCAGAGAACTGGTACTTATTTACACTCAAATAACTCAGCATGATATGCTGGAAATACAAAGTGATCAAATTCCCTTTGATATCAAGGGAATAGTTTAAGTATTGTTGGTCTAATCTGTCAAGGATGCTCAATTACCCTTTTCATATTATTTCTCAGTCTGCAAACCAAGGGCAACGCAACCATTGGAGATACCATTGCCTATTACTTTGCAAGCACACAGTCACTGAACCAACATACAGATAAAGCTCCTTAAAGCCACAGGTTCTCAGTGTGCTCAGATGGTGGAGTAGAAGAAGATGAGTGAACTATGGAGGCTCTCTGTGAGCTGTAGATAACAGAAATGCTGACACTACATCAGCACTTCCCGGTACTCCGCAGCTCTACTCTGTGCTTACTAGGAATAATGCTCCTCTGTAACAGACACATAGTATATTAAACTCGATATGATCTCATTAAACTTGCACTCATTTCTGTATTTAACCTGAAATATTTATGTCTGGAGTGTCATTTGTATTTGGGGAGTGAAGCTTACTTAAGTGTCCACATTCCTAGAGGAACACGGGAATTGTTGCATTAAGTACATCTGATGTAATACTATTCTGATCAGTGTCAATGCTTCAAAGTGAAATAACATAAAAAATAACTATGCTGAAATAACTGGGTTTTGATTGCCTGACAAATCTAACAAAAAAAAAAAAAGTTTTTTGAGATGTATCTGCAAAACCAGATCAAAATCCAAGAAAAAGTGGTGTTTTTTATCATTTTCTAACAAGACAGCATTCTGAAAATATGTGAATGAAATGCTTTGTTTTAAAAAATGCTTTGTTTTAAAAAATGATTTGTTTTCTTTCCAGTTGAAAAAAAAATTTTTTTTTGAATTTGTGAATAACAGTTCACATCAACTAATTAGTTAAAGTCAGGTAAGTTATGTAGTTTTTTAATACCATTTTTTTCATGACGAAAAAAAAGACACTAAACCTTGAAGAAAATAAACTGAAAAGAATTTCATTGCTTACCTTGTGCCTGTGGCTAACTTCTGACCAGAGCCATGACAATAGTTGATTTAGTTTTTGTATTGCTTGTTTCTAGGGCAAAACATTTTGTGTTGGTTTTTGTTTTTTTTTTTTTTTTATAAGTAGAGATGGAAATAGTCATTTTATTATGCATGTTGAATGTCTTATAGCATTTGCTGACATAATGATGTCTTGTGGAAATATGTTTCCTGGATTAGTATTGTAGCATGCAAAAAATTGTGTTCTTGAAGTAGATTTTGTTGCTACTGTGAGCAATGCTTTTGAGATTTAAAAAATATTACTGGATTTACCTCTAAAGATGATGACTTTGGTTCCTGTGGCACCATCTGTGAGAGTATATTAATTATTTATACATAGACAGTAGAGCTATAAATGACAACTGTGAAGAACTGACAAAAGCAAACAATTGAGCTCTCTCTATTTGTACTTTCCCAAGCAAATGAGGGTATATTAATAAGTTGCTACTTAATCTCAATGTACTGTACATCTATGTATTCTCTAAGCCTTGCACAGGATCACTTGTATCACTTGTTAGAACAAACTCCTTTCCCTGTTTACATTCATTAGCACCTTGCTTCAGTGGTACTACAAGATGATTCTACACAGGCAAGTAGTTACTTGTAGTAAAAAAGCGTCTCTCTGGTTTCTTAAGTAAAGGGCAGCTGCATTTTAATTTTGAAAGCAAAGGCCAACAGTTCTCTCTCACATTTCCTTATGTTCGTCAAAAAGCATTATCTGGAGCAAGGAAAGCTTTGACTTTCCTGCTCACTGGTCCTGTGAGACACAGGGAAGAGTATTGCCGTGTCTCACTGTACCAGGTGAGTTGGTTTGTGCCTTTTCTCTTGGAGCTTTCTCTGTTGTTTCACAGGCAGTGTGCCGCTAAAAGAGCAGCACAACTGAAAGGCTGCAGTGCTGATAAAGGGATCAATTGCTGGAGCAGAATTAAAATTGGATGGAAGATCAGGATTTTGCCTCAGAAACAGCAGAAAGGAGAAAAATGGCATCAGAGCTTCTGCTTGGTACCTGTGGGGTCTGGGAGGCGGAATCTCAAAACTCATCATACGTGGAATGTGTGCATAGCAGAGCAGGATATGAGCACTCAGATACGGTCCTGAGGCTGGCAGCTGCATCCCCATGGCTGGCTGCGCTCCCTGGGACCTGCCGTTGCTGACGGATCGTGCTGTCATGGCCCTGATGTGTTAGAGCTGGGGGAGGCCCGCCAGGAAAAATTTTAATGGTGCCTGTCATCAAAGAAAAATGTTGTGCGTCTCACTTCAGCAGCCTTGCTGACACCTTCAACGTGGCGCCTGAACTCATCCTGTCTGGGACTGCGGCAGGCTTCGTCTTGTCAGCCTAATCTTTTCTTAGGCTTTGTAGCACTCCTGTTGACTGGATGCATCTCTTCTGCTCAATTAAAGGCAGCTTGGAGAGACGAGGCCTAACAGCTTGAGGCTTCCCCAGCGAGGTACTAGTATTGTGAATATGTAACGTTCAAGTAAACATAATTTTATTTGCAGAGTGAGAGGAATAAGGAACGAAGTATTTACTTTCTATTTAGTGGGCTGTACTGTTGCTTGTTTGGTTTTGTTAATGTACATTTTCACAATTTGTAGTTTTTCTGACAAAGTTGTTTTTTTCTTCTTTTGTGTCATGGGGCCTCTGATAAATGCTTGAAATAGAAGCAGAGGCTGTTCCCAGGGACATGAGCTCAGGTCCTGGTGACATGGACGTGCCCATGGGCAGAGGGATAGGTCAGCTCTGTGGGGGCTGGGATCAAGCCCTTGACAGAGAGGACCTGTTGGGGCTTGTACCCATCAGGCTGAAATGGCTGGGCATGTGCTGCTGTAGCACTATGGGTGGCATTTCAGGTTGAAGGGTTGCTCTGTTTGGAATTTGCTGTAATAAATGCAGTGATCTCAAACACCCTGCAAGGCAGGAACCCAAGTGAGAAAAAGGGCTCTTCAGAAAATGTGAAGCCTTCCTTGTCAGAGTAAAGGAAGATGTCAGGGAAATAAGTGCATCAAAGAGGTTGTATAGCTTTCTGTTGTGCAGATGCAGTTGGAAAAAGCCATGTCTAGGCCTCTGCTTCATCTCATGAGGTTTTGCAGGCTTTTGGGTATGTTTTTGATCCTCTTGGGTCAGAAGAGAAAGCAAATGTAGGTCCTGAAAACAAACCAAGTTGCAGGAAGAAAGGATAGCAGTGGGTAATTAAATAAGTGTAGCTTTTTGTCTGCAGAGGTAAGGGATATTTATCATTACTGTGAAATGCTATGTTTTCATAAAGGGAAAAGTGCTGTGGTTGTTAGGATTGTTTCACTGGAACTTTTCCCTTACATGACAGTAACACAAAATGTTTGAGTGCTCTATTAATTTATGAATAACTGTCCTTCTGTCAGTTGCCTTTCATATCACCAAAGACTCTGTGAATATAAGCATTCTTTGTAATTTGTAGGCACTAGGGAGTCCACGCTGAAAGTGGACAACTTGCTAATTAGGAAAACTCTTCATAAAGAAATAGATGGATTTTCATACCATAAGGTGTTTTGTTCTGAAAGAGCCAAGTGCCCACTCCCAGTGTGTTTCTTAAAAAATTTCCGCAAGAAAAATGTGGAGCAAACTCAAAAGTTGGAGACAAAATAGTGGAAGCAAGCTTCTAAACCTGGCCTTCCAAGTTTTGCGATACATATATGTATATTTCTAGTTAAATTTTATGCTGCTTTTTTAAAAACTTGATTCTATGTTTACTACTTTTCCTTTCCAAGTGAGTTTTAAGTGTGATACAGACTGTTCTGGAAAGTTGAGAAAGTTTCAGTGTTAAAACATAGCACAGCTCTATCAGGGGATGTCTTGCTGTCAGTTTTTCAGAACAACTCCATTTTGTAGTCAGTGGGGATTTCTGTTTTAACAAGGAGTGGCATATGACAGCCTAGGGCTACTAAGTTTCTTACTTGATAAATACTGTAGGAAGTGTGTTCTGATTATTGCACTCTCTCTCTTTTTGCTAAGTGCCTTACTATCAGGGATAGTGTCCATTAACAACTTCTAGTTAATGGTCTTCTGGTGAATATATTTCTTCTGCTAGTGGGCTATCTGTTGAGAAGAAGGGAATGTGGTCTGACAGCTGTCCCTATTGCAGAACAGCTGATACTTCTTTAGCAATTGCAGAAAATCAAAAAGAGACAAGACTCCATAACAAGGTAGCTCATCACACTTGTCATGCTAGGCCAGATGCTCAGGGGGATATATTAGTATTGTATGTGTGATTTTGAAAAAAATCAGATAATTTACTGTGTCTAAGTTCTTTGATTCTTTGGATACTCCAAAGTTGACATAGTTGGTGATGTGTTGTTTGTTACCGTTGATAGCAAAACAGCAAAAACTCCCATCATCCTGAGACATTCCAGAGAAATCCTGGGTAACTGAAGCTGCTTATATAATTACTTTTACCCTCAGCAAAATGGCACATGTGAGCATCCATGTTCTGCTCTTCCTGGTAGATCTGCCATGTGACTTGAGCAAACGCACAGCTGGGTTTTGAATTAGAGCTTCAGCACTGCAAGGGTGAAGATGATCCTTAATATTTTTGCCAACTTCAGGAGATGGATGTAGATTCAATATCTAGTTCCCAATTATGGGAATGTTTAATAGCAAAAGGTACACATTCTTCCAGGTGAAGATCAGAGGACACTGAAGATGGTTCACTGAAGTGTTATAACAAGAAGATCCAAAAATCCAGAAAAATATTCAGGTAAAGTGAGATAGTGCAAATTCCCACTGTTCTTGACCTTTCCAAGGCATCCATTTATGACCACTGTTGGAAAAATATAAATCCAGTCTCAGCATTCTGACATCTTTAGGAGATCTACTCCTCCTGCAATTCTTAATCTTCTTCCCTTGGCTTAGCATACCACAACTAAATGGAGTGTCAGCTAAGGTTGTATTCCTATTTCTATAGTCCCAGTTTTATGCAGATACTGGGACTTTTCAAGTGTAATGAGTAAGAGAAGTGAAGCTGAGAGCAGTTTCTATAGATGAAAACTGATAGACATGATCTCATTTCCACGCAGTTACGTCATAAACCTGACATAAAAACAAGACTAAAGGAAATAGAAGGATCAAACTTCAAAGTGTATTTGGTTCTCTTATTCTGATGCACGTGGTTGTGGAGAGAGAGTCAGCTTTGCAGTTCTGTCACAGAAGAGAACTTTGCAGTTCTGTCACTTTGAACTTTCTGCAGCACTGTAGGATACAATCCTGAGAACAACTGCATGTGCTTACCTTGCTGGGGTCTATGGATGTCAGTAGTGCTTGGACCTCAAAGGACTCGTCTGTGCATCAAGTCTTACTCTGAGCTAGTTGCAAAAAGTAAAAATTGCTCTTTAAACAAAGTATTGCTATTATTTTTAGCACAACAGCTTGTGTGTGAGGTGCTGTCAGATCTTGCCACCACTTGAGATGGAGATATTTCACTGCTGTGGTTGATGTGAAGTAGGAATGTTGTCCAAGTCTCTTTCAACCAGAAAGTGGGTCTCATCCTTTGCTATAAAAGCACATATTTTTCTCAAAGGAAAATACATTTTAAATTTTGTTCTTATTCAGTACATACACCCAGCAACAAACTTGCTCCTCTGTCTCTCTCTGCTCTTACCATTTTCAGTGAAATATTGTTTACTTTCAGAGCAGGTGTGGCTAGTCATAGCAATCATTAGAGTTTCATACAACTGGAAAGGCAATTATACTGGCTTATAGTGTACAAAAACTGGGTTGGCAGGCTTCATAACTTCTCATTGACACCTGAATGACTGCTCTGATTCTTTCTCACAGTGGTCCGTATAGCTAGACAACAGCTTTCATGTGTGTTCATACCTATATTCACTAGTGCAGCCTCATGTTTCCATTTCTTTATTCATCTGTCAAGTGCCAGATCATATTCAGTTGTTTCAGCTCCTTTCAGCAAGCGTATCCTTTTCTCTTAGTCACCTTTCTGTGCCAGCAACAACAGGATTTCCATCTCTCATTGGACTTCTGCATGCATTCAAGTAATAAAGAGAATCTGCTCTCTTTGCCCTTGACACTTGTTTAACAGAGGTATGCCCAAGGAGAAACCAGAGACAGCTGTTCCTCTGATACAAACAGGCAGAGTTTATTGCCACCAGTAGTTATGCCCAGCTTTACAATCTCATGGCATGCCATAAATGTTTTGTCCTCTTTACTAATATATTTGAAAGCATTTTCCTACATTCTTATCCTCGCTGCAGGAAGATAATGTTTCCAAGTTAATCACTTTCTCAAATTCCTACACCTTTGTTTTATCCTTTTCTTCATGATTGATGTAGTTTTAGTTTTGAAGATAAAGGTTTTTCCACTACGGTGAATATGAGGAAAATAGCTATTTAAAAATCTAAGCAGACTAGGTATTGCAAATGTTTCACTATATAAAAGTATCAGATGCGGAAAGATAATTATGTGAGCACAAACATGAGTAACTCATTTAATACTCTAAAATATGAAAGTGGTCTCTTGATTTGACACTAAGTTGAGATTAGTGAAAAATAAAAGCAGCTGCTTTGCCATCATAAACAAAGAATTCCACACTTTCCCTTATCCTTTTGCCAAGCTACTGCTAAGTCTTATCTTTTAATTAAACCCGAACTTTAAAATAAGTGTGTCTAGCATGCCAGTTTATTAAATGAAATATCAATAGGCACACAGTGTTCTTGGCAATTAGCATTCTGTATAGGGATTTCTGGCTTTTTTTTCCCCCTCATGGATCAGTCACATTAAAGAGTCCAGTTTCATTGCAACTCAGAATTTACTATTTATTAGAAAGAAAGAGAAATTGAAATTAAAGTCTTTACCTGCAATAGTTTTTAGTTTCCAGTAGTTTTATTTTCTACCACAAACCATACTCACCCACTTCGATTTACTGTTAACCAAAGACATTGTGCACAAGCAATGAAAAACAAAATAAAAATCTATACTTCTGATCAGTACTCAATAGGCAGCTCATAGGGTGAAACTCTAACTTGAGTGAAACTTCACAATTTACTGAAGACCAAATTTCATATATACAGGGCTAACAAAATCAAAAATCTGCCCCTTAATTACAGTGTAAGCACATGGTTTTGATCTTGATTTAGTCATCCATTCAGGAAATGGAAATGAAATCCTATAAGTTAGATGACTAAGTCTGCTATACTTGTACCCATTCCAGAGTTCTCAATGTCAGAATGCAATTTCTAAACCAAATGTCTAAAATCTGCATAATTCAGGCAGATAGCAGCCCAGCAAATAACTTCACTGTTTTAAATTAAGAAATGATGATTGAACTGTTGATAATCGAGAAGCTAAATAAATACTTTGCTAGGTTAAAACTCAAGTACTTATAAATACAAGAAAAATTAATAAGCAGTCAAGATTAGCCAACCAAATAACTAGGTGGACAAAGAAGGACCTGACTATACAAATGAATTTGAATTGGTGTTCATCCACCTGTGTCACTTATAGAAAAATACATATACTCAGAATTTCGGTGATATAAATTATTCTCACCCCCTAAAAAATATTAATAATAAAGGCCTTCCTATTTACTTGGATATTCATGATGACTGTGCTTTCATTTCTGTTCAGGACAGCGCTACACTGCAGTTCAGTGCACACTAATAATACAGAGTTGTTGTCATGTGGTAACATCTTATAGCCCAGAGTAAACACAGTATATGGGTCTTATGCAGAGCCATGTGTTATGCAGTGAGACTGAAACACGCACCTACAAAGGAATTTGTGATGGAAACTACCAAAACTGTTTCCAGTGCAAAGATTAGGGAGGCCATTAATTGGGAAAATTAATTAATTATGCATGAATCTTGTGTCAAGTGGGAAAGCACTCAACTCATTGAGAAATCATATTTTGGAACGGGGGATGCTAGCCTGACTGCATTGTATCACAAATGTACTTATAGTCACATTTTGAAGGGTTACCAGGTCCATAGCTCGCTTTATAGAGTGCACTGTTTTTAGAAGTATCAGTGATTTCTGAGTCACTGGTGATGATTTTCAGGAACTCTTGGATTTGTGAAGTCCCAGCAACAACAATACATTATTTTTAAAAAGACAAAAGGCGTAAGATCAAACAAATGAGAGCCACAGGAAGATTTATAAACAACTAATCAAAGCACTTAAAAAACAACAAACATAACAAAAAACATAAGAAAAAACTAAAAAAAAAAAAAAAAAAAAAACAACAACACAGGAAGTAGTAAGAGGATAAAAAAGAGCTTTTGTAAGTTTGCCAAAAAGAGATTGTGTCAAACTAATTTAATTTCCTTTCTTGACAAGGTGGCTAGTTGAATACCTTATATGTTACTGGAATTTCTTATGTTGCAACTTATATCCATTGCCTCTGGTTCTATTACTATGCATCTCTGAGAAGAGATGGCATTCCCTGAGAAGAGGTGGCATTTGGAGCTGCTCCAGACCTTTGGTGCTGGAGCAGGTCCAAAGAAGGGTTACAGGGCTCCTATGAGAAGCGACTGAAGGAACTGGGGCTGTTTAGTCTGGGGAAGAGGAGGCTGAAGGGAGACCTTATTGCTCTCTTCAAATATCTGAAAGGCGCTTACAAACGAGAGCAGGGTTGGTCTCTTCTCACTGATGACAGGTGACAGGACGAGGGGAAATGGCCTCAAGTTGTGCCAGGGGAGTTTTAGGTTGGATATCAGGAAAAGCTCATTTGCAGAAGGGGTTGTTAAGCACTGGAATAGGCTCCCCAGGGAGGTGGTTGAGTCACCATCCCTGGATGTGTTTAAAAACCGTTTGGTTGTGGTGCTCAGGGACATCATGATTTAGCAGAGGGTTGTTAGAGTTAGGGTGGTATGGTTAGGTCATGGTCGGACTCGATGATCTTTCTTTAAGGTCTTTTCCAACCTGAGCAATTCTATGATTCCCAATGCTATACAATTATGTAGCTGCACTGGGGAATTTCTACCATTACAGATATTACGAACAGATTTGACAAATATCAGGAAAATGCTGGGATTTTCCTCAGTACGGGAGTTGAATGACATGAGAAAAAGTATTTTATCATTCTGTGTTTCTGTAAGATCCTATGTTTCTAAGATTATTTTGAATAAGCAGAAATATAGTGTCTAAAGAATTGTGATATCCATCTGTACGTACGCCCTGTGTAACAGAAATTTCTGGATTATGGAGACATGAACACTTTTCATTGACCTGCACTGTTCTCTTTTTATGGTTAAATATTTGAATCCCAAATCTTTAAGGTGATTATTTTTGTAGCAGGGGAGGAATTTGTGGTCTAGTTATACCTGGAGTGGGGGCCTTTCTTTCTTTTTTTTTTTTTAATGAATCACTTTTACTGCGAGGGGGAAAGAAAAAAAATAAGTGCCCGCTATTATTTCCAGGAAACAGATTGAAGAATTCTTGGCTCCAGAGACAAGAAGTGACTTATATTGAGACTATTATAAGGTGTAGACAGATTGAGTCCCTTTATTTTTGGCCAACTTTAGCCAAGTAAAGTTAAACTTTGTTTTTGGAATATGAATGTTGCAAACTACAAAGGCCTTCTTTGTATTATAATTCAGAGTTTATGAAAGGAAGAATATTTTGGAAGTACATTATTTTTCAAGCAGAGCATCTCAGGCATGAACCATGTCAGAAAACTTTGGAGATGATATAGAAGAAAAGGTTACAACTTAAAATTACCAAGACAATGTTTAGAAACCCCACAACTTAAAGGTGTATATATATATAAATGTTTAAGAAAAAAAATAATCTGAATCGTCTCTAACTATAAATCTGAAAAAGATCTAAGGTGGAAATTTAAATAATTAAGTATTAAGATGGCGGGGAAGATAACACCTACTTGTTATGTAAGCTCTGAAGATCTGTCGATGCTTGCAGAAAAAAATGCAACTTAAAGTAAGGGCGCTTTGAAAGAAGAGTGATAATGGAAACTCAAATGAAGATTCCAAGAGGTGGAAGAAATTTTAATCAGCTGTATATGTTTATTTCAATAAAAAATGTCTAATGAGGGCATAGAAATCAAATCAGAAGAGTTCTGCTGGAAGCAAGAAAATAGTAACAAGAATTAGATGAGAAGGAGCAAAGGGTAAACAAAGTGATGCTTAATGAGAAAGTTACAAAACAAATGAAGAACCTGCAGGTTCATCCAATATACATGAAGAACATGAAAGTGATGAGTAGAAGTCTGAAATTCTAAAAATGATGCTTTTAAAATTCATGGGACCCAAGAGAATCACTTAATGTTCAGGGAGAAGTTGATGTGATAGCTACATAAAAGAAGATCTTGAAAATTATTATTTTCCTGAAAATATTCAAACAGAAGAAAGGGAACATTGAAAATATATTATGTAGTATTCTATATACATGCAAAAAGCTGGCATGAAAAACATGTTTCATAAAGGATTTCTTTGTTCATAGAACAGTTGTTTCTTAAAGTGACGCCAATCAAACCTTACCCATTCTTCAATAAAGTCTGTGCGTGTCTTCGCTGTTATTAATAGCTTAGGCAGAAGAGTTAGTAGAGTTGTTATTTTTGGTCAAAGGAACTGTTGCCTTCTTAAGACATCCCCAATGGTCCTCTTATTTCAAGTTACCAATTTTATTATTCAAGATTGTCCATTGTATCCTTTACTCATCTTTCCATGTTATGGATTGCTGAAGTATGATAGCGCTATTTTTTCATGACATTGAGGGCAACATGTTGCTGTATCATGATGTGAAGGTCTTTAATGACCCAAAATACTTTGCCTTAAAGCCAGAGCATGAAGGTTTGGTTAAATATTGAGGAAATTATTTGTATACACAATTAGGATATTACTCAGTGCTTACAGTATCATCTTCTCTGTGTTCTTTTCTACTAAGACTGTCCTGTGTAATATTTTTGCAGAGCAGTATACTCAGCCTTGTTTTCAAGATGATAGTATTTTGGAATACATTTAGCATGATGATGCCAAAATGAAAGAGTAGTTCAAGAAAATGTTTTATCTCTCTGTACCAGGATTGGACTACCTTTCTTAGGAAAAGCACAAATAGCTGTAAATGTAATGTCTGTTAATAATGATAATATTTCAATTGAGCAGCTTGCTGGGATTACATTTATTATTTTACTCTGCAGCCCCAGTAGATGCCTCATTTAGCCTTCCTTCACAGGTTTGTATTTCCTCAGCTGGTTTCAGAGAAGAAATTATAACCTCTTTCTGTAAACACTGACTTGTTTGCAGTGCTGATAAGACACTCATGATTTATGATGCAAGAATGGGTAAACAGAAATGATTTAGCCATGTTTTTCACAATAGTCCTACCACATCCCTAGAAGTGTTTGGGTGCTCTGCTCAGGAAGACTCGGTGCACCACAGATTCTTTTGGTTAATATTACTGACTGTGTAGCCACCTTCATATGGAGTTTCACTGTTTAGCTCTTGGAGAAGATTCAAGCTAAAATAAAGTGTTACAAATACTACTCCTTGCGATCCTCGTTTTTCAAAGCCTGCCTGCAGGAGAAGGTAGTAAAAGCAGCAGTAAATCTAATTTTGGTTGTTCCCTCTGCCTGATGATGTCTTTTTCAGAGGAGGAAGTTTACCATTCCACTAGTTGATGTCATTATTAAAAAAATATTAGTTTGGCAAGAGAGGATTTCCAGAGGCAATCAAAATTAATGGCTAAAGCACCTCTGAGCAAAAATTTCAGTTTGGGGGTATTTGGAATTAAAAATTATTAAAAATGAGGTGGAGTCAAAACTGGAGCTGAATTCACAAGGATGATCCTTCACTTTCTTGTGCTCATTTTTTTGCCTATATCCTCTCTGTCTTGGTAGGTATTGAGGCAGGGCACCTGTACTCTCCCTTGCTGTCAGCTAGCGGCCAAAAGTCAGATGTCTCGCCTGTTTTTGAAGCAATGAGGCATACTGAAATTTCACATAGACTGCATTAAATCTTGTATCTTACACAGTCTCAAGTTAGAAAAAAAAAAAATCGTTCTGCTTGCAAAAGTGACTTTTTCAACCTTCTCCCTTGCCTAGAGGCAACATTTGGAAAAGCACAGGATACCACGCTTCAATTACAGTGCCCATATGGCAGGAGTCACCTTTTTATAGCATTTTAAAATAGCATTCTCTAAAACGAGATCCCTAACATAGGCCAAAACAGCAACAACGAAAAAACTAGTTTGCTAAAGCTCTTAGAGCTGGGTAAGCTAAAGTAAAGATGAGTGCATGCAAAGCAGTCTTATTGGAGGGCTTGTTGTTGTTGTTGATACTAGCTTGACTTTGCTAGGTGTGAAAAGTAATAAATTAGCCTTTCAGTGGTTTAATTGCATCTCACAAATTTTAAACAAGCTCAGATATGAAAGAGAGTGAAAAATTATTCCTCTGATTCTACAAGGGTAGAAAAACTAAAATCCTGGGAAGAAGTTGCGAGAAATCATCTTTTAGCATAAAAGGGAGGTCGTTTTTAACAAACATGGACAGTCTATGAGATATAATTATTTATGAGAGTTGTTTGGTGAATACTTTGTTACGACACCGTGTGGCTGTATCATTTTCTGGTCTTCGCAGATTTCCAGCCCCTTCTATGCTCTCTAAAATCTTACTAATGCTGTTTCACATTCACTTATTTGCTTTCTTACTTTTGCTGTCTCTGTAAGTACTTTCGAGCTTCTGGCTGGCAGAGGCACTAGAGACTGAATGGGAGAGAACTGAGTGACGGCTTAGGGATTTGCATTTGATTGAGAGTACAAACTGCTGTGATTATAGTCAAAGCGAATGTCCAGGAAATAAGTGCGGGTCCTGAAGTTAAGGTGGTGTCTCCAAGAGTGTTAGCAGCAGTGGGTTGGTACATATTCTCCTGTAGTAGGTTGATTTTGTTGGGAATTATGAAAACAGTGATTGATCAGACCTGTAGTCTGCTCTCTGATGTTTTTTCCCTTTGTTTTTATTTATGTATTTGTTTTATTTAAAACAAAAACAAGCAAACAAAAAATCCCACCCTTTTAGCACTGAACTCTTTGCTGTGAAATTTTACTGTACTGTTTTCCAAGAGGAAAAGAAAGAAGTGTCCTGGTGTTACAGAAATGAATCTCCTATGCCGTGTGCAAGAGGCTTCCCCAATAGAATAGCTGTGCCACTACAAGTGCTGTTTGTGACTACATGGAGCATTAATCTTAAAGGGATTTACAGTGATTCTGCACTGTATGACTTACCCTGCCTCAAAGCCCATTGGATATAGATGGAGACTTTCTGAAGACTTCAGCGCGATTTTGGATCACATTTTTCTGCACGTTTTAGAGTGGAATGGATGTATGTAGGTGCTCATGAATATCTATTCCCTAAAGACATTCTGGCAGACATTTCCTTCATACTCTAATACTAAAGAATCTTGGATGTGATTTTAGGTTCTTTACTCAGCCAAAAAATTCATGAGGTCTCAGGGGTTTGTTCCTCCATTTCACAAATGTTGGTAGTTTTATCTTGGGCTGCATACTTCAATTTACTGATTATATCAAAGGAACTGAAATGCTAATCCCAGGTGAACCACTGACTGTGTAATGAGAGGTTTCTAAAGTCTTTCAAAGTTACTGAAACAGGTGTTGTAAGGGATAAGAACATCAGACTAAAGCAAGGAAAAATCGTATCACACAAGCTTTACTCTAGCAGTCATTTGTACTGAGCAGATTTCCTTATGCCATCCAAGTTAGTTAGCATGTAGCTTCACACCATTTTATGTTTTTGAAGTCAATCTCCTGCTCCCACAAGGTACTAGGCCAACAAATCCAGAAAGTGAAAATAGACTGAGCGATTACAATAGCAGTGGCAGAGTAGTTATCAGCATTTCTGTTGAAACTCCTAACCAGGGTGCTAACTGTGGTGTTTGCTTTTATGAAACAGACAAATATCTGCTAGGAACTAGATGGAGGTCATTCACACATTTCATGTGGGTCACTGAATAGCGATCACAGAGTAGCAGCTTTTGTTTTGAATCAGTAATGCAAAGGTGAAAAGCTCCATATTTCGTTATTGATGCCACATGTGCTCCAGGTCCATGCTTTCATTTCTTCATCCTGCCAGTTCTATGAACCCTTAAAATCCGGTCACTTTTTGGACTGGGCAGCATGTTTTTTTTTTCTGATGTTCCAAAATGGATTTCAGACCTTTAAACTTGTCTGTTCACAGAAGGAAAAGTGATGCATTTGGAAGAAGAATTTATTATGTGCGAAAAATACTTCTCCAGGAGAAAAGCAACAAGTGTGTAGTAAGGAAAAGAAGCACTATTCTTCATTATATGATAAGAAACAATGCAGTAATGAAAACAATAAATAAAACTGCTGTGAAAATCAGAATAATAATGACAAGCCTCTTTCCCAGCAGATGGTTTGTTTTTATTCCAAGAGATGCATAAAATATTTTATTATTATCTAAATTCACCTTCCATCCCCATTTTATGATGTGAGAGGGAGGAAGGAAAAAAAAAAAAGGAAATGAGCAGCCATTTGAAAGCACAGGGACAGGGTGTGCCAGTTCAAAAAGTCAACAAAATGCCAAGGATTGGATTCTGTTTTGTGACGTGCACCTGAGTGTTTGCTGTCTGGCAGACTTAATTCTTGAGTGACAATCCAGTGAACCAGAAATGAGGCTTCAGTAACTGAATTCCCATGTGATCCTCATGTTACCTTTTAAAGACCGAGACAGGAATACCGCCATCAAATTCTAACTTAACAACCAGACCTTTCTGTTGCTATTTAGTTACTACGTTGGCTTAGTTTTCAGTTCAGGAAGTCCCATCTATCCTTACGTTACCTTCAAATAATGATAGCGTTTGCATTCATAGATCGCTGTTGGTGCTAGCAAGTGAGGCAATATGCTTATTGTAATCCATGGGATTTTTTCCCAAGAGAATGCCTACACAAATATTATGTTCCTCAGCAGAAAAACTGGAATAAGAGTAACTCGTGGGACATTATTTCTTGAACCTGAAACCACTTCCTTGTTGGCTGAAACCAGTCGCTGAACTTCACACATTTTTAACATTTTCTTTTGAGGAAGATCTTTCATGTTGGCATTTGACAGATGTGCTTGGAATCATACCTTTCTGTCTGACATTTAAATGGACTGTGAGACTAAATCTGGATTCATTAAATCTGATTTTTGAATTTCTTCCGGCCATAATGGTTAGCCAGATGTGCTGCTTCTCATCATATTTACTAGTTTTATGAAAGTAGCTCAATAGGGTTGAGTTTCCTAGCTAGAATCTATTCGTGCTCTGGAAGGTACTTTATTAGCTTTATTGGTGCTTTATTAGGCCTGTGTTGTTACTGTCTCTTGCACTGCAGGTTGTCCACAAGCCTTCAGAGTTGAGGCTCTAATAGGTTTCACGGCATCCCAAGAATTCTCCTGAGCGATATTTTTTGACGTCCATCAATTCACCAGGCAAAATGACTCTTGCAGCTTCCCTTGAAGCGATAGATAGCTGCAGCTCCAAAGCTGTATCTCAGAGGAGCAATTGAACCCATGGACATTCAGATGATGTTAAGGCAGAGATCGCTCTGCCTTCGATGAACTGTGTTTACCTCAAAGTTTTATGCTGGCCTCAGTTTGCTGCCAGAGTTCAGTGAAGGCTTTTCAGTGCAGATCAATGCGTATTTCCAGTGAGCTGCCCTCTGCATAGAGGTCAGTGTGCACACAGCAGTCCCTGGAGCATCATAACAATTTAACCTACTGCAAAAACCGCTGCTCTAACAAGCTTCTAGGGCCAGCAGATCTGCACATTTCTTGTTATTTACTCTCAATCTTCATCCAAAGTCTGTTATTTAAAAAATATGTATGTTCTTCAGACATTCTTCTGTAATGTAACCGAAAACAAAAAGTACTTTTTTGAGGTCTCTCCTCAAAAGAGTAAATAAATCCCTTTATATTTTTATTAATAAATATATATGATTTTTTACTAGAGCAAATGAATGAATCCTATGTAATCTAATAACTGAATCAATGGCTCAAATATAAATTTTGTTTGACCCACAGAGAAAAGTTTAACTACAGCAATAACAATAATAGCAAAACAACAATAACACCACCTCTACCAATAACAACAGAAAATAACATTGGTAATAATTTTTTCCTAAAACATATTAAAGATCATAAATATACTTTTAACATTTCATGCTCTATTTAATAGTTAGTTTTACACAAAACTAGAATTTTACTTGCTGGAATACACACCTTAGGAATATACTTTATCAAGGCCATATGTTTGCTTTTCCACTCCGTGACATTTTTATTTGAAGGTTGGGCTTCTACTATTAGACTGTAAACACAGGCGAGCAATTTGTCTATCCCACACACCTCAGTAATCGGTCAGTGTGGGATCAGCACAGGTTTTTCTGCTTTGCAGAATCACCTGGAGGTAGTATCAATCAAGCGTGATCAATCAATCATCAGGCAATACTTTCAGATTTTTAGACAACCTCGCTTTGTTCCTGTCTTCTACCAGTGCTCGCGGCAAAGCACAGTCTGCAAGGGCCTTTCTGCAGAATAAACTGAAAGAGGGCTTTGATTCTTCACGTCTTTCTAATCAGTGCTGTACAGTATTTTTATTAATAGCTAATGACTTTCAAAGATGAAAAGCATAAAACAACTTTTTTTTTTTGGTTAATCTCTTATCATTAAGGCTTCAAGAACTTCTGAAAAAGCAACCTGGCTTACAAGTGTTCTTTTAAAATTTAAAAGAGAAGATTGTTTAACTTGGAAACGCACTCAGCAGAGCCAGACTTGTTCCCCTAGTGTGTCTTGGCTGTTTTTCTCCTGCTTCTTTCGATTTTACAGTAGAGTGACTCAAATCGTGCTCTTCCTGGGACTCTCGCTAGTTTTATATAAAGCGTGTGTTCATTCTCCATGATCCTGCATTTTACAGAGGGGTGATTTGAGGGCCAGCCCATACCCTGCACTTGGCAGCATGTGTTTCTGACCACTCCTGGACACAGAGGTTTGCCACTTCTCCTTTCATCCTTTCCAGGAGCTGGATGCAAGCCTGAGGCTGGCCACTGCAGTAGCTATGGCATTTAGAAGGGAGTGACTTCTCCTAGATAAAATGGGTATGCTATTAGATGTAAAATAAATGAGGCATATGAAAGATACTAGGTAATAATTGGCCTTTCCTGGAATTTCACTGTCTTTTTTTGACTACTTGGATATTTTTCCATAGACCTTCATTGTCCTTAGATTTCATACTTTTTTGTTTTTATTGCTTACAAATTTCGCAAATGGTAATCCTTTGTCAGGCAGTGTCCACCGGTTTCCTCAGAACTGGAACAAAATGTTCACCGTGTGCCAAAAGATGCTTTACACTGATTGTACTGCATTTTTGCAGGAGGTTAATAGTCAGAAAGGAATGTCCTGGCCTCTCCTATTTCCCTTGCTGTAGACTGGTGCTGTTACAGCATTATGATGGAGTGGTATCTGCACCATGGAAAGGAAGCAGGGACCTGGAAGCCTGCCCCACACCATGGAGCCTCTCTGCGCCTGTCAGTGTAGCATAATCTCCGGGCACAGAGAGAGCAGACTTGGAGCTTCACCCATGCCTGAGTGGCACCATCAAATGCAAGTGTGGGGAGGATGAAGTGAGAGAAAATGGCTGCAGCTCAATGATAATAGTGCTTTTCTGGATGGATGCTGATACAAGGTTCTCATTTTGTGTCTGTTGTCTAACCCTTTATTGTTCTCGTGTTTAAATGCATAACCATCTCAGAGAATGGGGTTTGAAACTCTAGCTCCTACCCCCTTATTTCCTGTCCTCTTACTCTGTGGTTCCTGCACTCCTTGCATGCTACATGTTAGCAATGAGAAGGGCTGAGCACAACCATTCCGTTCCCCTTTCCCTCTTTCTGCTTCTTCCTCCTCATTCCTTCTGCCCAGGTGCTGGTTAGCATCCTTTCTAAAGGCAGATTAGGGGAGTGGATGTGGTCAGCCCCTTCAGAGGCATGTCTCTGTTTTCCTTTACAGGAATTAAGGTTGGGCTGTTGTTGTGCAGAGATGAGATGTGCATATATGTGCAGGAGGAGAGAAGAAAAAGATTTGCTGCTGCTATCGTCCTCCCTTTTTATTTTTGTAAGAAAAGCTAGCGCTCCTCCATTTAGGGCTTGTACAGAGAAGAGCTTTGAGCAGACTGGATACCAAATGTATTCTGTTCTAAGAGTCTGCCCCTCACGCCTTTGATTTGTAAGCTGCCATTAGTTTTAAGAGTTTTCCATTATTTCATTCACATGAAGAAGTGGAAAGCTCAATCAAGATCTTTGCAGAGCAACATAAAGCAATGTTGCTGCTAATTAGATGGCTTGGAATTCAGGCTGTAGAAGCTTAACCACAGAACTAACCACAAGGCTAAGGAAAGAAAAGTTATCTTACTACTGTAAAACATGAAACAGAAACTGTGGCGGTGCCTAAAAGCATATGTCTACACTTATTAAAACATGGTGTTACGTTGTATTTCTGTTTTTTGCACTTTTAACACAAGTACAGAAAGGGCACTTAAGCTTTGGAAAGTCTCTATAATATAAGTAGCAAATACATCCAGATTATTGACATTGCTATGTTTTATTGTAAAGAATGAGTGAGAACTGAGTTCATTGTGGATCTTAAAGCATGGTATCAAGCCAGCTCCTTCTGACTGGACTAAGAAGATTGTTTTTTGGTGACTTTCTGGGAATCTCACCCAGGCTCAGCAATCTATAAACAGAGGGGAATGTTGGTCATGAGGGGGCTTTGGTGCCCTCTGAACTCTGCTGAGCAAATGATGTGAGGGAAGCTTAGAGGTGTGTGATGTACCTAAAAGGAATAAAGCAGGTTTCTGATCAGGTCATGACCAGGGCTGGGTGGGAGTTTCAGGGAAGTAATGAGGTAGAAACATATCTAAAACCAGTGAGATGAGAGATGAAGTTTTCATCTGTCTTCCTCAGAAAATTCCCTACATGTACTTGCAGGTGGAAGCAGCCAGCTTACAGTTGAATACTGTGGACTGTCTTGTGTGCACTCACATGCCTAGGAGAGACTTTCAAGTGATGAAGTTGCAAATATTTTTGCAGAAATCTCTTTCTGTTTTCATCACCCTCTATTTGAGTTTGAATGGTGTGTATACAAATAAGCATGCTATACTTATGCAGTACCTTCAAAACCAAAGGACCATGCATTTATTTGCAAACTGCAAACTGAGTGACTTTTAACTACCACTTAAAACCATATCTGAAGTGTATTTTCAGCTAAGCTTTTCTGTATCCAAAAGGAAGGCAGCCAAGACTGTTGTATGTAGTCAGTGATTTGTGCATGTAAGGATGATAATACCCCATAAATTTATACTCGGCTACATACTGATTGCATTATTTGTGATATCTAGTTTTTACTGTCCGGTAGTATGGGCTGTGAAACAGTCATCATGGTCTGAAGTTGAATTTACGTATTAACGTATTTTTGGTGTCTCAAATTACATCCCTGCAGGGACTATGAGCATGGCAGTGACTGTGATGGTAACATTCTATAAACAAGTTAGGTACATGCCCTAAAGAGAAGAAAAAGCTTTGCACTTTCTGTCACGAGTGGAGAAATGATTTTGCATGGACCAGTAAAGATAGCAGTAGTTGCCACAGGGCTTACAGTAATGTATGCAGAAGATTCCCAGCTGTCTGCGTTGGACTGTCAGGTGGAAGACAGCATGTAAAAAATAACTCTAGCTCCACTTCTAAGAACAAAACTCCTGAAAATTTCAGTCAATAACAAATCTACAAATACAGGAAATGACAAGGTGACTGTTGCTGTTGTGGCAAAATCACAGTAAAGATAGTCACTGAAATAGATAACTTGATTTTATCAGCTATAGTCAGTGAAACAGATCACTTGATTGTATCAGCAAATGGAATACTGCTTTCTTCCAAGATTCTCTTTGAAGTAAAATAATAAATCCCACTAGTTCAGAAGCTCATGCATTGTCAAAAATATACTGGCTAGTCTCCTAGCAGGGCAAAAAAGTTACAACTTTGGTTCTTCCATGACTGGATACATTTATATATTGGATGGGAATAGCCTGGTGGTAATTTTTAAGTTCTTCAAAGATTATAAAGACAAGGATGATGGAGAGTCACTTTTATTCTCTGAATGCCACTTATATTTCTTCCACAATCTGCTTTATGGCGAGACTTAAAATTAGAATGGTCTCGTTCTGTGTGACCTGAAATTTATTTAATAATACATTATATGAAGGGTCAATTACAATAAAAAATTGAAAAGAAATCTGTAAAAGTAGTTCTTATCCATCTAAAAAGAGAACATGGCAAAGCAGAAATAATGGATATAGATTTCTCAGTGGCATGCATCAGCTTTAATGATTTGGCTTTGTGTTTTTACCTTAACTGAAGAAGATTACCTTTACCTGATTCGGCCACTTTGTTTGAAAAATGTTGACCTTACGGGAGATTGCAAACACTTTCCATCATCAACAAGAATTATTGTTTACTGAAAGACTCGGTACAACGTCTGCGCTTGGTTCAGAAGCACTAGTATTCCACCGGTCCATCTTCCAATCTTGATTCTTACAGTCCTTCTAAAACTCACAGAATTTATTAAGTCCCTTCCTACGTTGTAATGAGCTGTGGGAAAAATCTCTTGTCTAAACACAGAACAATTCACAAAGCTTTCCAAGTATTGATTTTGTTAAATATGAGCTTTAAATTAAAGTTTTTCAATGGTGCATGTAAGGGGTTTTTAAAGCTGATTTCAAATGAGCGTCACCTTTATGTTCCTGCACTCTGTACTTTCAGAAATTTCTCACCTCCCTTTGGGTGAATAAGCGTTGACAGTGTCAAAATCTTTACAAAAGTGAGCTCTTAATGAGCTTCAAGCTTTTTTTCCAGGACCTAGATGATATTTGCAGAGCCTTACAGCATAGTGAAGACAAAATGCTCTCTCTGAGGTGAAATAGCTTTGCAACTCAAAATAATGCTTTGTAGGCTCAGTTGACGTGTCAGTCCTTGAGATACTGGTGAGCTGCTTGTTCAGAATAGCTGACTCACCTCTAACGTTTATTCTGACCCTAAGTTCCTGGATACGGTCGCTGAGGGCTTTTCTGCCTTTACAGTGCATAGTGAAACGATGCTTCCATCTATGCAGATATTGCTGAGCACATCCCAGACTCACAACATGCAGAAACTGGTCCACAGCTTCTTGTAGCACTGCACTGTACCAACAGATAAAATATTCTTAACGGTAAGCTTCATCTTTCCAGGTTTTCTTCTGGTCACTGTATAGCTGCCAGATGTACGTTGTGCTTTCCTTCCTGAAGATTCATTAGATTTATTGCAATCAAAGTGTAGGATGCAACTCACTCTTGTGACAGGGATATTCTGTTAAAAAACAAAAAACATAAACAAAAAAAACAAAAAACAAGAACAAAAACATTTATTTTCAGCCTATATTGTTTTAACCAAGTCCCAGAATTTTCCCGTGTTTCATAAAAACCCCATGTTTCTCTTCAAAGGCTGCATTTTGGATAATGTTTTGGAAAAGGATTGGAAAGCAGATTAAAAAATCTCAGGCAAGAAAAGCTCAGACCCTTTTGGACCTGCTTGGTCAAACAGAACAAATGCTGACATTCCCTGAATAGCTGCTTTGTGCCTCTCACATGCGCATGCTTCACATTCCAAAGCAGATGCCTTGCACTTTCATTTAAATAACATTTTATTCTGCGTGAAACTAGGGAAGAAATGCTATCTAAGATGTTACCACACACCTCCTTCCTTTCTTCACTGCTTCAATTTTTGCAGCTAAAGCAGATCTTTAGTGTGTCTTTTCGAGGGTCTCATAAATGCTTCTCTTTCTATTTCTATCCCTAATTACCATTAATTGGAATAAAATTCTGATCCCAGTGGTTACATCCGTGCTGCTAAGTAACATTATGCCAGAGACTGGTTTTTTTGGCTGTCAGGATGAGTGACACAAACTGTATCTGAACTCCAAGGCTCTTGACCTTACGTTTCTTCTTGGCTCCCTTTGGGTGTAGGAAACAATTGTTATTTTGTTTGTGTTTCCTTTCAGTTGAGAGTGTTTGATTATTGTGGGGATTGTGTAGTAGTCTCTCAGAACAGTGTTTTTGTATCAGGAACCTGAAATTTTGCTGTGTGTCTTAGGGTGTTATGTGAAGGAAGCTGAGGACTTTTGAGGACACAAAACCAAACAGAGCACCGTTGGGATAGTGCCGTACTGAGATTTCATCTTGGTTAACACAAAGACTCTTCTGAGGGAGGTGGCACTTGGCCAGGTGTCCTAGAAATAATTTTAACAAATCTCTGCTTTGGTGATAAATTCTGTTGGTTTTGCAGAAGAAAAAAGACTTGCCATCACATACTGAGCACAGACAAGTAAATACACTGGAATGCAATGATTTCAGATTATCATTAGTGCAAGGCTCAAAGGGACGCCAAACAATTCTGGGGAAGAAATTTTATGAATTGGAAGATATGTCCTGAGTGTGTTTGTAATTTTTTCTGCAGCCTAATTAAAACATTCCCCGCACAGATTCCAAGAGCTTAGAGAAGTGTTTGTCCGTGCAACAGTTATCATTGGTAGGTGCAGTTGACTCCTTCTCATTCACTCCTTCTGCCTTTGGCAAGGTGCAGCTTTTCTTAATAAACTCATGTCTTTAATCTTCACCTGCAGAGTATCTCAGATCTGAGTTCTGAGGTCTGACGGTCATTCATGGATGTTAGTCCTATTTGTTATCAGTAGAAGATACAAAAAAAAAAAAATATCAAAGAGTGGAATCTAAAATACCTGGATTGCCTCCTTCTAACATGTTGGAATTCCTTTTTACAGGCTTCCTGAAGTTGGGTATATAACATTGATGTCTTTTTCTATCTTCCTAAAAGTAAATTCTAACCTCCCTCGTGCTCAAGTGCCTGGTTAAGCTCAGTAAATGTGCAAAGATTCTTACAGAGATAATTTTGCTTACTATACTCTGTGTGTTTACTACAGAAAAAAAAATCTGACACACAGAGCTCAGCTCTAGGCTAGTCTGAAATGAAAAAGAAAATGGAGAACACAATAAAAGAGAATGTCAGTCTGGAATGACACTAATTACATTCTTTTCACTGGACTCTACTTGCAGTTCTTTTAAACAACAAAAGTTTCTGTATGCAAGATACTGAGCCTGATCCCCGTCTCTTAGAATACACTAATGAAAATCAAGAGGAATTCTATGGATTGCAATGCAGTTAAATCAGTGTAAATGAAATTTAAATTTGGCCCATTGTAGGCAAGATATAAGGCAGCAACCTGTCAGTCATTTGCATAGTCCACCAGCGTTGTATGTAGTATAGAATAAAGAAATGTAAAAAGATCCTTATGCCAGTCTATGTAGAGGCAGTCACACAGTAATAAGTTTGTAAGACATTCCTTGTAGCATGAAATCATTCAGAAACTATACCGTGGAAAGGAAGAGACTATATGGAATGTTAACTTAGAGTTCCTTACATCATGTGGAAATGTGAGAATATTTGTTATATTAATCTAGATAAATATGGTTTAAATTGAACAATGAGATTCAAAAGAAATACAGTTGAGATGAAGCAGAGATGATGACTTATCTTTTACCCTTGCAATCATTCACTTTTCTGGGTCAGTGAATTCTCATTATCTCTTACTAGAAGGTGGAAATTAAAATAACATCTGGGAGGTTGACAGTCTTGAAGGTGTTTCCTTCTATTTGAGATTGCTAATGACTATGTCAGATTTCTAGGGATGTGTCTGTGGTAGATGCTCTCTGTTCTTTTCACTGTAGATTGTCTTTCATCTTTTGAGCTCTAGCTTTTGCAGTATGCTTTGTGTAGGCATAGCTGCTGTATAGTCTTCTAGGATATCTGTCAGAAGTTTGTAAATGAAGGGTCAGTTTGTGCAAAACCTGCATTTTTTTTTCATGACTATTTAAAGGATCAGAGAGAAAAAATGTGTGTGTGAGGAAACGTTTCATTTATGAATTTGCAGTGAATGTTTTAAATTTTTTTATTAAAAACGAGTTTTCATCTGGAATGTTAGTTCAGGTTTTAAAACATACAGAACACTTCAAGTGACTGAAATTGGAAAGAAAATATTATCCTAAAATGGAAGATTTAATTTTTATCGTATAAGAATACGTATTTAGTTGTCAGTTCAGTTGTAGTTTTGAAAATCTCCATTTTTCATTCAGAGCTTATTTTTTTGTACTATCCCAACAAACTGATAAATCCATTATTTCCTCAGGTGTTATTTTTATATGCTTTCCTAAGTCTCTCTGTAGTCCTTCTTCTGTGTTTAGAATCTAGGAATTAAAGCTGCTTTCTGCAGGCTGTTTTCAAATCCGTGCATAACGTAATCTATCATTTAACTCTGCAACATTCAATCACTGGCACATGCGGAAGAGTTTTTGTGAGACATTTATTTCTCTACTTTTCTATGTCTCTACTATGTTCACCTTTTCCATTGACCCACCCTGATGGTCCCATTAAACTTAATACTAAAGCTGCCTTTGATTTTGAAAGGATTAGAGTTTGGCTCACCATTAGCGTGATCTGATTACCCTGACACTGTGGAGCAATATGGTGCTAAATGAAGAGGCTGGAAAGAAACTGCTTTTCAGTAGGATGACATTATGTGCTGTCAGTTCCATATCATCAATCAAAACTCATTAAGAAGAGGGTGAATTTGGCAGTATTTCTTCTTTTGCTACCACTGCTCAGTCTGCTGTTTGTAGTGGCCTGCCTAACAGCTGAATGAATGATGAAAAATGAGATGCGGTAAAATTGTGAAGTCAAATGCCGCAGCAGTTGTGTTGGTATCAATGGGGACCACACAGTTGAATACCCATTATACCAGGCTATAATGTAAGCCCTGGGGAATATATTCTTTTGCTACAACCATTTTAGCTAAAAAAAAAGAATCCCAGAAACTCCTTTTGGATTAGGTAATAGGACTTCATGCAAGAACAGAAGTAGCAGAGACTCACCACTTCAACAGAAGGTTGAGGATGAAAAGATAAAGATTTTACACCTAAATCAGCTATGGCTCCTTGTGAGGTCTTGCGTCTCTCCATGGAATCAGGGTTTTACATCTGAACACATATATTTGCAAAAGGCTTTCAGATGTGTGAAGCTTCATAGTACAGGGAGCCTAGATAGCACATGATGTCCCACTATAGTTTGTTAGAATGTAAAAATTGGTGGGAGAAAGCATTACAAAGCAGGGATGCACAAAGAAAATAATGAGACAACAAGAAATAAAAAGTTAAGTAAATTTATGTTTCAAAAGAGAGCTTCAGTGGGAATTGAATGAAGTTGCATCAATTTACAGGTACAGAGGATCTGAAGAGTTGGATTTGTTCCTTTTATTTTTATAAATATTCTTCCAGCATCACCACTGCAGCTTGCAACAATGCATAAAAATAATATCATAGCAACAACATAAATGTCCTTTAATCTTATATTCAATAAAGTTGTTTAATTTGGCAAATATTTTCCCTTGTGAAAAAATACCATTTTGTTTTGTACACAAGTGGGTATAATTTGTGGAAATGTTACTTAAACATTAGAAGGAAATTACTTGAAGCTTTGCTGAAGTCTTGACTTCTTAATTCAAGCCTTTGTATATTTTAATAATATAAAAGTACTGCTGTTTTTTATAAAGGGTTTAATATGATCTAATCTATACCATATAGAGTGAATCAATAAATATTTTTGCTTTTGGAGGTGAGAATCATAAATCCATATTTTTGCCCTGGATGGAAGATTGATAAAATAAAATGGAAAAAATCCAGAAAAAGAAATCATTACCAGGCCTGTAGGTGAAAAGGAAGCTCGATAGAGTCCCTGAAATCAGAAGAAAACCTGCGTATAGTTCACAATGTGTTAGGTAGTTACTAAAAATAACATTAATGTGTATATAATAATATAGTAACAATAATATGGTAGTGTTATCGTTGCTTATTATATAACCCCTATAAGAGCTTTCTGCTTCTGTTGAGTATTTTCACTGAAATCTAAGGAAATGTGTTATGATAAACACAGTTTTATCATTGCACGTAACATCATTATTGTTTTCCAAACAGATTATTGCCTATTGAGATAGTTTCTACTTAACTGCATAGCTTGTCTTAGTAGAAGAGTGTGCTCACCTTGGGCAGGTCTCTGAGCTTGTGCCTATTTAGGCAGGGATGTGAAAAGTTCTTGGCTAGTTTAAAAGAGTTTATACTGATTCTGGTGTACAGGTTTGGAGAGAGTGAAGAGATGGTTTGTGATGTGCTTCTCATGGTGGTCAGGTCATGAAAAAGGACATTGAGAGACTGGGAAAAGAACCATCAATTCAGACTGAGATGCTTTTAACAGAGCAAACTCCAAAACTTTTCCCTTGAGAATCTAAATTAACTAAAAAGGGAAATACTTCTGTAAATCTACATGCAATTAAACAGAAGAAGTAATTTTTTAAGTGTTAAGGGTGTTTCTTTCTCTTCATTAACTGAAATAAGCCACCTGATATATTTTCATCTCCTGCACAGGATTGTAGTGTTGCTTGGAGTAGCCCATAATTAGATTCCTTTCATTCAAGTCTTTGTTTCAGGGATGCTCTGGGACTCAAAAATTAAACAGGTACTTTCAGATGAAAAATTAGTGGGATTGTCTCATTTTAGAGATGAAATATTCAATGTTAATTTTGAGGCCAAAGAAAATAACAGAAATTAGTAACTAACTCAGTGTTTTTTTTATGTATATCTAAGTGATGAAACATGATAATGCCTGGTGTCCTAGCTCTGAGTTTTAATTTGGGGGTAATCTCTAAAGTATCAGTGACTTCAATATTGTATGACCTTTGCAACATTTCAAGCAGTAGACTCCTTGAATATCTTTGAAACTTGTCTTCTAAAAGTGTTTTTATTACATTTCTGTCTAATTTATTTAACGTCTCTTTAGATTACTTTCTGTTCCTCTTATCTTCTGAAGTTATAGCCAGCACGTTTCCCTGGAATTTTTTCATCTCAAACCAGATAAGATGTATTGATTTGTTTTCTCCTAAAATAATTATTATGGTAGTTCACAGTGATACTTACCTTGGCCCTGTCAATCGGAATAGCAAGTTCTTAGCTCTATTAATGATTAAAGAGTTTATTTATGACGGGATAAAACATTCCTATAGGAGTGGAGAACTGTTTTGAAAACATCTGAAGTACTTAAGAAAGAAAGTAATACCTTGAAATATAAGAACGTACCAAAGGAATATAATCTGTTGAGGCTGAGGGGAGACTTCTTTACTTTCTACTATTGCCTAAAAAGAGGTTTCAGCAAGGATGCTGTCAGTCACAGGAATGATCTCAAATTGCACAAAGGAAGGTTGTATTGGATATGAGGAAGAATTTCTTCATGGAGAGGGTGGCCACACATTGGAGCAGGCTGCCAAAGCATGGAAGGGGCTGCCTGGGGAAGTACTGGAGTCCTCATCCATGGAGGTATTTAAGAGACATGAACAAGGCATGAAGGGACATGATTTAGTGATGGTACTCAGTAGGTCAGATTGGTGGTTGGACTGGCTGATCTTAAAGGTCTTTTCCAACTTAGATGGTTCTATGATTCTATGACTTCTATTAAAAAAATGAAATTTAGCAGATCATGCAAGCTCTGACCTTGTGGCTTTCCAAATATCGTAGATACATCATATTCTTGAATGAAGTGTATATTCACAGGAGTAGCACATGATTTTGTAACAGTGGTATGCATGAGGAAATGATCATTCATCTGTATTTCATGCCTGAAGGTACTGGTGACCTTTCAGTTCCAAACCACCTCTTAAAACTACTACCCAGTCTGCTCACTGCAGAATTAAACATAAGATCAGAGATTTCAGTCAAACCATCTTTGTAGCTTTTGAGGCAGCTTATTAAAAGTCAAGTAATATCATGTAAATCCACTGTTACCTCTCTGAGGTAACTGAATAAACAATGTTATTTTCTTATTACTATGTCAAAAAGATTTTTAAATATAATTGATTTGGATGCCATTCCTCTCTTCTCTTTCTATAGTGGTTTGAATCATAGACATGACTGTATGTGACTTGATGCTTCCAGCTGAATTAGCTTTTTCAGGGAAGCAATAGATAAACTTGATATCCACTTTATCAGCAGCAGTAGATCTTCCAGCTAAGTCATTTCACATCCTGTTTTTCAGTGCAAAGTTTACTCCAAATGTGAAAAACTTCTAGTTTTGTGAACTGCAGCTCTTTTTTTTCCTTGTCCCTCAAATTTCTCATCTATATTTGTTTTAAGAACAACTGTGTTTCTAGTTTTGATGGTCTTAAAATATAATTTTCTAATTAGATGTATAAAATAACCCCAGAAAAAATAATGTAGTTTATTGTCTTTTTGCAACTTATCATTTAATTGTGGAAAAATCCTTGCATTCATTAGTATGTTAGAATTCATTCACAGAATTTCACCCAACTTTCTAGCTTATTTTGACACATTTCTTTCAAATTTTTGGTCACAAAGTAGGATATGTGAACCCTGTAGGAGAGTGGGAGTGTCACCCTTAAAAAATGTGCTGTGGTACAGAAACAGTTGGGAAGGAAAGCAATCTTTGTTATGATATCTACTTTCTTTATTCATTACCCATTTCCTTCAAGTCTTGTGACAAGTCAAAGGATGTGGAAAAAAGATTACAGAAAATATTTTTACAGAGTATTGAGGGAAGAGAGGTCTCTACACTATTAGAAGCACGGGGAAAAAAAAGCGCAAAAATGAACTGGAAAACTCAGAACTTTTCTAAGATAACTATTTTGCATTTTTTGCAGTTATAGTATGCCTTTATAGAAGAAATTTCCCTTCTTTGTTAACTCTAGATTATCCAGCTGGACAAGGCTAGTGAAATCAACTTCCTATCTATCTGTTGATAGAAAGACTTCGTATTTGCAATTTTTTTTTTTTTAAAGTATATTAATTTTGTTTGATTTCAGCTGTAGACAAAGATGCTGAAGGCATACAGTCTGCCATGTCCTTTTATTGTTATACATATCTGTAAATACCAATGGAAATTATCATCATCACTGTCCCATTTGCCACTAGCAGCATCATTATTTTTGTTACCATCCAGTTGTTTTTACACAAACTGAGACAAAAATCCATCATAACGAGTGTTATGCAACCTTATAATCATATGAAAATTTGCCTCCACAAACCATGATTATGATGATGTGGTTTAAATGATGATGTGTAAACAAGAAAAAAAAAAAAGACACAGAAATCGCTTTTCTTCTTCGTTCCAGCTCCTGCAAAGATCCTTATATCAGCACAGTCACATAATTTTAAATAATAGAAACTTAATCTCTAAAGAACTTCTCAGGTCATTGAAGTTAAGCGTGACCAAACTACTCTAGGAATAAGTTGATAATGGATAGAACAAAGAAAGAGGATAGATACATGCAGTGATTCTTGTAGAGAACAATTACCTTCAAGGTTCATATTCTTAATATGTAGATTAAGCATCCCTTTCGAAATTGGCAGCAGAGTTTGCTTGTAATCTATTTCTTTTCTGTAGAAGAGCACTACAGTTTTACTATTTTTTTTGTTTCACTAATTGCTCAATTTCAGCAATTGTCAGACAGGTGTTTATTAAGTCTATGGAAAATCTTTAGGGAGACCTACTTGGCATGGGCAAAGAAATCAGAGGAAATTTTTCCATCGTAGAATCCTTAGAGTTGGAAGGGACCTTTAAAGGTCGTCTAGTCCAACTCCCCTGCAATGAACAGGGACATGCACAGCTAGATCAGGTTGCCCAGGGCCTGACTCAGCCTTGCCTTGTTTTCCTCTCTTTTTTTGGTGTTCCACACATGCAGTGTTGTGAAGCCTGTAAATTTTATAGAATTTTTGGAATTGTTCCTGATGCAGTCTTTATTTGTTTTTGTTGTTAGAACAAAGTGCAATAACCTTAATTCACTGAGGTACACTTAACATACACTCATATCTTTTCCAGGTTTCTTTTATTATGGGAAAATACTACTGGAAAAATTCCAGAATAAATAGCAGTAGCACAGAAAGGAACATTGAACCTTTGGTGGAAATCACAGAATCATAAGATTCTATGATGGAAATGGAATTCTATGAAATGATTATGAGAAAAGGTTATCTATTAGCTGGAAAATATTATGACTTCCATTTGTCTGGATATCATCATTTCTAGGTGTGGCTGAAAGACATGGACAGATGACAGTAAGAACTACTGTGCAGTCATGGTACTTTCTGAGGAGACTGTGTTAGGAGGGAGAGGAGTTTAGTTCCTGAATATCCTGGAGTGAAATAATGCAAGTCCTCACACACTTGGCTGGCAGCTTAGCTCTGTTGGTGCCCTTTACCAGCCTAGTCTTCTGTAAAGGACAACTCTTTCCTTGTGTATTTTACATGAGAGTTCCCCCCTCCCCCCCTCGTGTCTTATTTGCCCATTCTCATTGTACTAAATGCTTAATTCCATGATAGCAAACATCATGCAATGAATGAGTAGAACAATTTGCTGTCCTTTCGAAGTACAGTGTTTATATAGCTAGGATAAAGAGCTCTTCAGCTGAAGGAATAATGCGGCAAAATTGGGCTGATAGAAAATTAGGGCAGGACAGTAGAACTGGAAAAGACAGTTTTGAATAAATGCTCCTAATAATTTCATCTTGTTACTTAATAAAAATGGCAGAAGATCTAATTTAGCCAAGAGGAATTTTAGAAAGATAGAAGACTATGAGTTGCGTTGGCAAGTTGGAGTCTTTTGAGCTCAGAGCCTGTGTGCATTCAGCAGTGCAGAAACTCTCCTTATGTGTGAAGAAGATGAATTCATCATGCCTGAATTACACCTGCAGCAGATGTGAGAACCACAGTATTCAGCAGTGTCTAACTGCTAGCACATTTACATCACTGCTGAAAGCTCCTAGGGGCCTTTTTGCTGGCAACTATCCCAAAACAGAAGTAAACCAACACAATCCCCAAGCACCTCATTTTGGAAAGCCGTATCACTGTTCCTTGGACAACTCTGTGCAATAGGGTAGAACAGCCCTGGCTTCTCCACTACCCAGCCACTGTATATACTGTGTAACAATTAAGCCATAAGCATGAGATGGCTGATAAAGTTGTATGTCTGAGAATGGTATTAACCCAGAATATCCTACCACTCCAGGACCATGGTTGTATGAGATACCATCTGACAGGAGACAAGTACCAGTGAGACTGATGGGGGCTTGCCAGCAGTCAGAAGCTGCGTATAGCACAGTTTAAAGTTAGTGCATTTCTAATGTTTCACTTTTATCTTATGCCATCTTAATGCATACTCAGCATATGAGAGCAGCAGCCCTCAGATCAGGAAAAGATTTAAATCGAATGTGTACGCTCTCTCTGGGTCCAATAGTCAGTGTTTGTTTTCATTGCACTTACATTCAGTTTCTAAGTGCCGAATGCCTGTAAGTTTTCTCCCTCTGCCAGATATGAATAATATCTTTAGTTTTGTAGATGTCTATGAGGAATTTGGTAGAATGTTTTAATTTTCACTGTAGTGTGTAGTTTGCAGGTGTGAAGTAATGCTAAAGACTCCAGGAGATGCACATCAGTGAACTCGGAATAAAAACAATGCTCACTTTGTATACACAGTGTACATCAGTAAATGAGGTAGTGCCTCTCAGGAAAGAGATTCAGGAGTTCTTGAGGATAGGTGAAGTCAGAATGAAAACAGAACATAACAACATACAACGTAACAACATAATGAAAACAGCTGTATTCCACCAGCACAGAACTGATAATCCCCTCTGAAATAAAAAGGAAAAAGAAAAAAAATAAGGCTAAGAAGGTACAGAGAAGGACAGCAAGTAGTCAGGGGTGAAGTGGCGAAAGGACAGTCTGGATAACAGAATAGATGCATGAAAGCATATACTGACCAAGGGCAACATCATATTGGTCTGTAAGATCACAAAAAGTTATTGAAGATAGAGGGAACAAATAGAACAGAGGTGTTTGGTGTTTGTTATAAAACAGTAATTAGGTGGCAGTCAATAAGATGGCAGGCTCATGCAGCAAATAGAAACTCGGAATGGAAGAAATTTGAATAGGGGTAGACAGAGAGACTGATGTGTGGGAATGAGGTCCATTAGGGTGCAATCTCTGAACTGGTAATTTCTGTCTGTAGTTGGTTGGGGACCACCAGAATGACCAGCTCTTTTTGTACCTTTCCTTGAATACTCACTGTTGCCCGTTTTTAGGGACAAGACAGTTTCTGAGTGGTCTGACCAGATGCTGCTGGTTTTTATGTTCTTACATAAATGCTGGGGCAATCTAAGTGTAAATGTCAGTATTCTATCTAGTCCATTGATCTTAAATGAATCATAATCAAAAGTCCTATGTGCGTTTGTTGCTTCACATATGGATCTGTATTCAAAGAACAGAAATCGTAGTATCTGACAGTTTTAAGTATGTATCACAGCTTGGTTTTTGAATCCAGTATTGCATGTATATGTGTAGAGTATTGACATTGAACTCTTGGTATTTGGTTCACAGATGTTTGAGGAAAAAAAGCATCACAAAAGAAAACTTCCTCAATTAAGCATGAGTCCAGAATTTAAGAGAAATTATAAACTTACCACACATGAAACTGGCAGTGAGATTTGCTTAGTAAATTATTATTTGCTGCAACTTACTTAGCTTCAGTTTACATATAGTTTAATTTAACAATATAATTTAGTTTGTGTAACATATAATAAGAACACAGGAGTGGTACTTGGACAGACAGTGACTACAGTGTGAAATGATGAAGTCCACCACGCCAAGTGCTGGAGTAAATGTCACTTAGATATCATCCACTGAGTTTATTCTGTTTATTCTGTGTTTCATGTGAACAAATAGAAAAAAAGATGTTTTGATGGGAAGAGCTTTATAGTGAGAAAGCTTTTGGGGAGGCTGACGATTCTCTTTCTGAAAAGAAGATGTTACCATGTAATGATTTTATAACCGTTATGCCAAGACTAATGATATAGTTGTGACACACACTGTAGAGTTTGGTAACATTAGGTTATATGAATAAAGGAAGAACAGAAAGACATGATGAGAATCAGAATAGGTCTAATAGACAGGGGGACACTAGTAACCTAATCAGGAAAAAAAAGAAGGGATACCACCAATAATGATTATCCATTGGGCATTCACTATAGTTCTACTTGTAAGGTATTGCCTCTCAGGGCAAGGAGGAGTGAACTAATCATATTTGTGGTCTAGAACACAGCATTACAGATCAAACAGAAAGTAGGAAAAGCTTTCTAGGTTGATCAGACATTACCTAGGAGCTCTGTGGAATTCTGGGAACTGCAGAAGCAGGACTGTTGGATTTCCAGTTTTGAGCTGTGCATACATACTTTGAACAGAGGTGTTTCTTGCATGCTTTCATTTCTAGATTGGTATAAAAGTAAACAAGTAGAAATAATTTTTATCCAGAGAGCGAGGCTTTCTCCAGACCAGTGCTCCAGACAGGCAAGAGCACTGTTTTTTATTGTTGTTTCACATTAGGGAAGCAACAACGTGCATGTATTTATAGTGTTGATCCAAAAAACTTTCTGAGTATTCTGCGTGTCCCCTGTGCTAGCCACATCTCTCTACAGAATAAAGTTTGAAGTTCACGTGCTTCTAAGAGCTCACATCTGTCACATTGCGCACAGAGCTTTTTTTTCTCATCTCCTGCATGACCAGAGTAAAAACTTTGAGTCACTTGCTAAAGAGCTGCACTTCAGTATCACAAATGTGATAACTGTACACACCAGATGGCGAAATCTTTGAACATTGCATTTTATATCCTGACCATTTGGGAACATTAAAAACTCTCATGAGGAAAGAAATTGTTGTACCCTGAAAGCAACATATAAAATAACAGCAAATGCTTAAATGATTTTTTAATCAAAACGAACGTTTACTTACTACATGCCATGGGGAAAGCACAATTAAGACGAGGTTCTAAAACACAAGGTGATATGTTTAATTCAAACCAATGTTATATGTTATTTTTCAGAATGTTGACTTTCCTTAAAGGGAATACACAGAAAAAGAGGTGGCTTGTGTGTACTTGGAGAGAAAATGAAGCCATCTATTCTTGCTGGCATAACGTAAAAAAACACATTTTGTATAACTAGGATGGGGCTGCTTTTACATATTAGTAAAAGGAGGCATAATTTGCAGAGTATTATCTGGGGAAGGGTAGAAAAGAATGAGTTGGAGTCAAACAGTGGTAGAAAGTGAACCAGCATATACGACTTTCAGAGAAAAAGTTATCTCTTTCTGAGTTATATTCCATTATTTGATATTTTCATTATTATTTGATATTGTTCAAAGAAGGGCAGCAAAGCTGGTGAGGGGTCTGGAGCACAGGCCTTATGAGGAGCGGCTGAGGGAGCTGGAATTGTTCAGTCTGGAGGAGGCTCAGGGGAGACCTTATTGCTCTCTATAACTACCTAAAGGGAGGTTGTAGTGATCTGGGGGTCGGCCTCTTCTCTTGTGTAACTGGTGATAGGACTAGAGGGAATGGATTCAAGCTGCGCCACGGGAGGTTCAGGCTGGATGTTAGGAAATAGTGAGGTGCTGGAACAGGCTGCCCAGAGAGGCTGAGGATGCCCCGTGCCTGGAGGTGTTTAAGGCCAGGTTGGATTGGGCCCTGGGCTGCCTGGTTTAGTAATAAATGGGAAGGTTGATGGCCCGGCCTGTGGCAGAGGGGTTGAAGGTTGACCTCATTATCCTTGAGGTCCCTTCCAACCCAGGACATTCTGTGATTCTGTGAAGTCCTAACCTCTCACAGAATTCAGTGTTTTTTTTCTGATTGATTTTAATAGGACTTGGATTTTTATTTTCCTACGGATTTAATACATAAGACTCCAGTATGTGACTAGCAGATGATAGTTCCTCTTTGGAAAAGTAAAATAAAATGGAAGTGATTACAGACACGAACATGACCAGCACACGCTGAAAAAAATGATTCATATGACTTGCTTACTGGCAGGTTGAGGAGGGAAGGATTTTGTATTTTTGATCTTATCTTGGTTATTGCTTTATAAAAAGAGAGAGTAAATAAAAATCTACCATCACCCACATCCTAACAATATTCTTTTGTGCTGTTTCTTTGTAATATGATATAGTGACTATGATCCTTCAAATAATTGAAATGATGTTTCATGATGTCTGTGAATAGAACAGGTATTCATGAGCCACTGGCAAGCAAATGTGAATAGAAGATAATTAGGTGAATATGTGACTTTCGGAACACTGCAGATGTTGTGTCCTTTATGGGAACTTCTGAATACAGGATTAAAAAAAAAGGAGAGATCTCCAAGTACGTTTATTTTGAATACATGACAATACATTTGGACTTTCAAAAATATTTCTGTTTTCACAATGAGTTTGCTTATTAGGGGCCTATAGGATGATATTAGGAGACCTGAAGGGGCTGTTTCCATTTGTTTTGCTTTGCCATCTCTCTCTTTTCACTGCAGTCCCCAGAAGGGTAGTTTGACTTTGGTGACCAGGCTGCCTTCAAGTTAAATAGCCAAAGTCAGCAGAATACATTTCAGTAAAAGGCAGATTGCTGTGCTTGGCAGTGCTGAGAGCGTCTAGGATGTGGTGAGGCATTTGTATTGAGTGTAATGTACTAGGGGGCACTGAAATAGCTCTTCAGGACCAATGCTTTCTTTTCCAAGGTATCAGCGCTCAGAGGACAGGCTGATAAGCCAAGTAAATAGAGGAAGGAAGCATCTTCTAATCTACATAAACCATGGCAGAATTCAAATCTAAACCATGGCAGAATTCAAATCTATCTGTGTCTTATGACTCCTCTTGTCCCTGTGGAGATCATAGTGAGGAAGAAAATAAAGTTTTGGAGCAGAGTCAGGCTCCCACACGATAATAGGGATTGTGTTTTATTACTAGTTTTAAAGCAACTCTATAAATTAGTGTCGCTTGATGAATGCCCAGAGCTGAACATAACATCTTTATTCATGTGATTTTCAGCAAAACTTTTCTCCCATCATTGTCTGTGGTACTACAGGACAGCAGGAATTCTAGCACCCCCTCACTGCTTTTTGAACTGAATATCTATTAAATACGTGAGGCTGCTGCTGAGATATATTCCTACTGTGATATCCATTTCTCAGTGATTTCAAAATAAGGGTCTGTCATTAGAGGTAGACTTCCAAATGGCACTGAAAGTCCACTTTGCAGCCCTTGGTCATCAAGTCAGATTAAGACTGTCTCACTGTATGTGAGTTAGCATCTGTCTGACATTTGTCTTCATATAGGTGTCTGACTACCTCAGTTGCCATCAGCTCTCTTTAAGCACTTTTATGATAAGATTAATCCAATCTATTTTAAACATCCATTTTAAGGATGAAATTGAATACAAAAGTCTTTGTTTCTCTCCAGTGATTTCAAGTGAATTTGGGGTGACTAACTCAGAAATAGTTGTCTCTGTCACACCTGATGTGTTTCACCCACTGTTGCCGTTATGCTGAACAACAGCAAGGATCAATTTGATTCTAACTTGAGTGTGAACAGGATTAGAAATTTTCCTCATGAATTATTACGAATACAAAAATGCTCAGGAGAAATATTTGGTTACTCATCTCTCTACGCAATAACTCCCAGTTGTTCTCAAGAATGAACTTGATATTTTGGTTTTCTTTTACATTCAGAGTTAAGGAATGGTATGTCAGAACAAAGAATGATGCTAGATAAAAGAAGGATTCTATTTCTCATTTATGCTGGCAGTTTTTGAAGCACTTCCCAATCTGACCCCAGAAGAGGCCCCCAGAGGAGAGCTGTATCTATGAAGTCATTGCTGATACAAGGTTAATGTGCTGGGCTTTCATCTGCATTTCTATGTTTGACTGTTCTGAGAGTACTACAGTGATCCCTTCTGCATTTTCAGTCATTAAACTGTGAGGGGAAGCAAGGGATTCAGAGGTGTTAGTCCTGTCATTCCTCAAATGAGCATTTGCAGCGCCAGGTTTGCCCAAATAAATGAGCAGATCAAGAGCTAAATAATTTTTATCATAGGATGATAGAATCACAGAATGGTTTAGGTTGGAAGGGACCCCCGGAGACCATCTGGTCCAACCTATTGCTCAAGCAGGGCCACCTGGGTAATGTCCAGACAGCTTTTGAATATCTCCAAAGTTGGAGACTCCACAGCGTCTCCCAGCAACTTGTTCTAGTGCTCAGTCACCTTCTCAGTAAAGACATGCTTCCTGATGTTCAGACAGAACTTCCTGTGTTTCATTTTGTGCCCATTGCCTCTTGTTGTGTCCCTTGGCACCACTAAGAGCTTGACTCTGTTTTCTTTGCATCCTTCCTTTGAGTGTTCATAGGCATTAATAAGATTCCACCCATTAACCTTCTCAGGGCTGAAGAGTTCCAGCTCTTCATTTTGTATTTGCATTATTATCATTATCCAATTATTTTTTTCATATTACTACTAAGAGTGTTCCAGCAGGAGGAGGACTATGGGGCCTATTGAGTGCAAGGTAGCTATATAGTTAGCAGATATCCCAAAGTATTGCTATCATCTCCAACTTATTAGCTGTCCTGATAAACTTTAATGTAAAAAATATGGTACAATGGCAGTATTTTAAATATTGTAACTATATATATAATGTAACTATTTTACAAGTGTATTATCATGTACGGGATTATTTCTTGTAGGAATTTTAATATCCATTAAACTGTCAGTCTCTCTATGGTGCTATTAAAGTGCTATTAACATACCACTTGGGCACTTCACAAAGAAGTCTACTTTCTTGACGTTTTTAACAGCTTCTTCTTTATAAACAGCTTAGGACGCTGCTTGCTAATTAGCTGGAAACATTCAGAGGGTTATCAACAATGAGATTCTTTGTGGCTGGTGTTATATGGGACTGTCACAAGAGTTAGAAATTAATTTGTATTCCTCTGTGACTCAGATACTGCTTCTTATACTTGTAGAAAATATACAAGAAAATGTTTTATAGTCTTATTTATGAGCTCTTAGCTTTCTCAATCCATAATATCTGTTTGCTTTAAAGATAACTAATGTATTAGGATCTCTGCACCTTCTTTTTTGGTACTTTTAGTGATATTCATATGAGCTGCTTGGAAAAAGGCACAAAGCATCCTTAATGGTTGTTTCTGCTTCCATCAAGTATTAGTGACTGATCTATTGGAAGCATTTGGAACTACTATTTTAAAAATCTCCTTCAAAATTTCAGAAGGCAATCCCTGTCTCTTAGGTCTTCCTAAAAATGTTTTTGAGAAAGTGATATCTCCACTTGTCCTTTATCAACTGGCTTGGGGAATGTCAAACTTGAAGTTTAAGTAGATAGATATCTTGACCTATGAAATTGTAATTACATTTTGTGGTTATTGCTCTCTCCTGCACAAGCTTGGCACAGTCATCGTAGGCAAGGGAGAGGAAAAAGAGAAGGTAGAGAAAATATAAAATCCTTCTTAAACTTACAAACTTTTGTGCCTGTGTAATTTTACCATTGTTAGCAGCACTATAGTTGTTAGACTATCCATAGGAAAAATATGCCTTCTTATGATTTCTTTTAAAATAAATATCTGTAACACTTAGCTATAGGGAAGGGTTATCATTGATCTCAGTTTGCAGTAACATGAAAAATAGTATCTGCATGATCCCAGATAATAATGCATAATCATAATTTCACTCCTGGGTCATTCAGACCTGCCTTGCCAATTATGCCTCAACACGTCTGAACCAACTGAAAAGAAATTTGAACTGTGGACAAGAATTTGCTTTATGTTGTAGACCTCATATAGGGTATGCCAGGTGGACCTGAGGACATGTTTATGGAAAGCTGTGTCTTTTTCAGTGATGCAGCAGACATTTTCAGGCTACTTAAGAAATCATTAAATTAATGTAGTTTCTTTGCATCAGGAAGAATATTTTTGTTGCTTTGGTCATATTCAAATTCTCTTTTTTGAGAAAAGCTATTTATTTATTTATTTTGCAGGGTGAGAGGGGAAAGTACCTTCTGTATGTAGTATATAGGGAAAGTACCATCAGAATTCAATTGTCAGTCTTCACTGTTTTTTTTAGATGAATTGAAAAACCATTGTCTTTATTACCTTTTGGCAAATTGGAGCTTGCTTTAAAATGGATAACTGCTTCTGTATAGACCAGGGGACAAGTTCTATAAAAGAACAAAGCTTATGAATAAAATTAGTTACATGGATAAATTTATTTGCATGCTTTCTACCAGAATCTGGGACTAGGAATGAACAATCTCTCAATTTTATGATTTCAAGCTACAAACGGACTATCATAATCTGTTCATATACTAGTTTTTGATAGTGAATATAAGTTGTAATGGTTATGGTACTCACTGTTTGATCAGTTGCAAGGTAATATTTTTTTGGTGTTACATGTGGTGATTTGGGAATAAGCAGGTGGTAGGGGGGGGGATATGGTCTTCATATCCATAGCCAAATTCAGATTCTTCCCCTTAGCTGTTTCATGTGTTTATTATGCATGATTACTTGTGAGGTTTTAGTAGTATCTCTGTCGTGACAGAAAAATGTTGTTAAATTTCCAGAATTGCAAAGATCATTCTTATGAGGGATCACAAAAACATGGAATAGTTGGGGTTGAAGTGAGCTTCCATATGTTATCTATTCCAGCTTCCTTTGTTTAAGGAATGTCAGCTACAGCAGGTGGCATGGGGCAGTGTCCAGTTAGTTTTTTAGTATCCCCAGGAACTGAGGCTCTGCAGTCTGTCTGGGCATCCTCCCGTTAAAAAAAAACCAAACACTTTTCTTCTATGCAGACATAATTTCTAGTTTTCTGCCTTCTACATGTTACCCCTTATTCTGTCACAGAGCACCGCTGAAAAGATCAGAGGCTCCATCATCTTTACACCATCCATACACACATTACTAAGATCTCACTAAGCTTTCTCTTCTCCAGTCTTCCAGCTCTTTCAGCGTCTCCCTCTTTGAAATGTGAGCTACTTGTTTAATGATTTCTTTGTGGCCTTTCATTGCTCCAGGACTCCATATTTTTCTTAGAGCTGCAAGCACAGAACTCACCCAGCAATCCATATGTGTTTCACCAGGAGTGAAGAGAAAGGAAAGATGAGCTACCTTGATCTACCGTCAATGCAAAGTGCTGCTGGCCTCCTTTACTGCAAAGGCACATTGCTGGCACATGGTCCATTTGTTATCCACCGAGACTCTCAAGTCCATTTCTACAGTGCTGCTTTGCAGCCAGTCAGCATGAAATCTGAGAGAATTAACCTCTTAATGCCAAACTGGCTTTTGTAACTGTGATTTAAACTCTAAGGCTCAGATCTGTATTAAGACTTACATGTATGAATGCTGAATATCACAAAACAAAACCTTTAGTCACTGAGCTGCAGAAGCTGAGATCCATAAGCCGGGAGGCCTACAGTGGGCATATGGAAGATTAAATGCCTTGGAATAGTACCAGTGTGCTTAGTGAAAGCTCACTCAAATTAGCTAGTTAAGCAGGAATCCGCCTGCTCCAGCCAAAAGAGTAAAATACTGAGGACCTGCATGTGTCCTAAAATCCACTCTCCATCTACTCAAATTTCTTCCCCAGCACCTGCTAAAGGAGGCAGGTCCCTACTGCAATTTTCTGAAAAACCTGAATGATGGCCATTTTCTCCTTTTTCCTTCCCACCAAAACTAGGGTTAAAGCCCTTATTCAGTGTTTTGAAGTGTCAGTTTCAGTTATGCCATTTGTCTGTGAGGGACCACTTTTCAGAAGAGTGCTCTAAAGTCAAGTTAGATACCGAAGCTCTTGCACTTCATGTAACAGATTTAAATATTCAATGGATATGAGAGAACAGATGATTTTTTAGTTTAGTGAGTCATCAGAGAGGCAGAGGCCTGAACCTTTTCCTCCCTTCTCATTCCCTTGTCTTTAATTGTGTTATACCAAATGTGACAGCTTCAAGAAAAAAAGGTAGAAAACATCCTTTCATCTTTCAAAAATTATAAGATTTTACCCAGCTAATGGATGTAGGTCATCCATTAATCTGCAAATTTCATCCATAAATCTGTTTGAAGAGACTGTTTTTTACCACACATTTGTACAGTACTTAGACATTTGAGTACAGATGACTTTACTTAAGAGCCCAGACTCTGCAGATTGCTGCAGCAGTGCCAATAGTGACAACTTATGAAACGTCCTGATTATTTTCACCTGTGTTGTGGTGGAGGATTTTTCCCCACTACATGATGAATTGTGTCACTTGTCTCCTGGTCAGCTGAAGAGAGAAATGTTACAAAAATAGTCTCCTCTTTTTAAGAAGTTATCATGTTTAGATGAAAAGAGCAATATGTCAGAAGAATTATCTATTAAATATCATAAATATTCAAAAAAAATATTAATAGGAGTTAGATGTACCATAGTGTGCAGATGGGTACTTAGTTAACAGTTATCCTTAGCAGAACAGTTTAAAATAACAAAACAAAACACTGTTTCGTGGCAGATTACTCTCATTAGTAATTTGATGTTAGTCTGGTATAACATTTTAATTTTTGGTGAGTTTGCAACTAAATTATTTTTCTGTATAACTGCATTGCTTTTATATGGCTTTTCAGGGTAAAATTCCAGGATGAATCACATCATGCCTGCTCTATGCCATTCATCACTTCCTAAATGCTTTTGATTTTCCTGGAATGATGATGTATGCTCTGGTATACAGCATCAGGGTGACTTTCAGAGGTCAGAGAAAATCTTGTGTTGTGCAGAGCTGAAGGAATGTGCACCACTTGCAGGTCTCTGAAGACTTCCAGTGCCTGGGGCAGCATTACAGTGCCTGGGAAATCAGCTCTAAACCTCAGCTTCCCTCACCTTAAAGGTTTCTTGAAGAACATCTAGGGTAACACTGGTATTGTGTTTACTGTGACTAAGGTTTAAAATACCTATTATAGTTGTTCCATTCTTATTTCACTTCTGTTTATGGGTGGTTTTTTTTGTGGGTTTTTTTTTTTTTTTTTTTTTGGTTTTGTTTTTTTTTCTGGATCTTTTCTTCTCCTGTGTCAGATGGATTCTTTATTTCTTGCAGATTGCAACCAGCAATTAAAGCTCTAACTGGCCCCCATTTTTCTTTTGTAAATCTATTGTCCTTCAGTTTTATATGTGCAAATCCACTGTCTTCAAAGTATAACCGCAGTGCAATCTGGATAAACTTACAAGGAATGTGAATACTGTAATTGTTGTCAACTGAGGGACTAGATCCACGCTCACTACATCCTGAAATACCTGTTTGTTCTGATAGGCAATTTAGGCATAGAGTCAGAGTCAAATTTGTCTATTTTGTTCTTCTGGACCCTTGGATTCACTTCTTTCTATCCTGACTGTGTTCCAGATGGTCCAGAGTAAAGAGTACAGTGAAGGAAAAGGGTGGGGTAGAAAAAAAAAATGGAAAAGACAAGACAATTAGTAGTCACATGCTTTTAACTTCTGAGTTACTGGTTTGCAAAATGTTTCACTGCATTTCATATGCATGTATAGGCAAAACAGCAGAAAACTATTTCCAAGACCTCTTTTTGATGCTGGACCTTCCCAGGTGCTCTGTAGATCTTGCTCTCGCTCTGTTCCAAGCCTTGGTTCCTCCCATGTCTGACTGCTGTATCATTGTGATGGTTGTGTGAAATCTGAGTACAAACTGCAAGAAACCCTACAAGCACATGGGTTAGTCTGATAATAACTGAAAACGGTCTGTCTGTGTCTTAAGAATGAAATGAGAATGTTGTATTCAGTGTTTTCAATAACAAGGCTATAGGAGCTGATGCAGAAATTTCAGAATTAATCTTTATTTCCAGTAAGGTGTAGGGAGACAGATGAGATGACCGTAGCTGTTCTTTATGATCTTTAGATGTGTTATCTCAATGTACTAACTAAATTTGGTATAAAAGACTGGGTTTGCACAAAATCTTTTCATTTATCTGAAGGCACGTTGTTGCGTGTTTGACATCTACATGCCCTACTGCTCTACTCTGCCTTCTCTACAAGCTCAGAATAGAAAGATAGGCCCTACCCACACAGAAAGAATTTAAGCAGTTGTGAACTGGAGTAGTCTCGCTGATTTTTAGAGACATATTTTAGATTTACAGTTGTTGAGGATCATGGTCACAATGGCTGTGAAGAAAAAGAAGTCAGAAATAAATGCTCATACAAAGCAGTCTTCTGGAAGAAGCCCTCCAGTGCAGAACTGCTTTGTTCCATCACCAGAAAAATCTTCAAATGTTACCTGACTAGCTTGGATAATGCAGCCTTACTCCAGAGCTCTTCTTTCTGTTTCTGACAGGCTAGGCAAGGAGCAGCACTCGGAAGGATGATTAGAGCTGCTGTTTCTCGTTCTTACCATAGATAGGTTGTACCTGTTGCAACCCTGCATGAATTGCAGAGGTCTTTCTGCTACTCTGAGAACATACTTGCAAGGATGTACTGCACCACGATGAGAGCTGTGCAAGCAAACCTCTCAGGCCACCCTTGCAGCAGTTCAGCTTCGCCAGTTCTGAGCTCTTTTATGCACCCTGTGAACCCATCAAGGAGTGGTTAGTCAGTGAAGACAGGACAAATCTCATTCTGTGAAGTATATTAATGCATATGTATAAAGTATTTCTAAAACATAGGTCATCAATAAGACTTGAGAGGAAATGTGACTAAGATTGTTCTTAAATATCTTTGAAAATTTTACCAGGGCAAATTTGATTCCCAGTCACCAGAGCTACAACCTAAATATTAAATTTTGGTCATATCTACTGTCATTTCTTAAGGGCTCTGAATAGCAAATCCTTTGGAGAAAACATTTTGGAAAATAACTTTCAAATGCAGATAACTAATTTGGAGATTGAAGCAGTGCTTGGATGTGCATGAGCCCTGAGGCAATAGAAACCACTGTCCTGGAAATACATGTGCCTTCTTGTTTTACTGTTCTTAGCTGCATGGATAGTTACACAGCCTCAGCCACAGCTGTCCTTTGTTGTACAGATGGCTAACAAAAGCCTGGGATGCTTTCCATTGAGGGAATGACAGTAAATGAACTGAAACTGTGCTGAAGTTCTGGTCCTTAGTTAGCAAGGGGGATACACAGATGGCAAATTTTTCCTTTGCTATCTTAAGGGTTGTTTTTCCAAAATCAATTATTTAATTGTGCTTCTCCATTATTCCTTTTTTTTTTTGAGTTCTCGTATTTGAGAAGCTACAGTGAAACATGAATTTAAGTAATGACCATAGCAAACCCTGTTGAATTATTTCAAGTGCAGATCCAGAAGTGGGTCAACCTGGATACTGGATGTTTTCAAAAATTTTAGCCTCTAGTTATTTCGCTTCTCAGTTAATTTGAAGCCTTGGGAATGAAGGAGATACGTGGATGGTAATGTGATGGTAGGCCAGCTGAGATTTTAACCTGGCTCGTTGTATTCTGCTCAGCTGGGGAAGCAGCCCTACTCTTTCTTGGATTCACTTTAGGACAGGAAGTGCTTTGAAAAAGATGCCGTGTCTTGGCACTGAAATTCTCTGAGACACAGCACAAGTGCACAAGAAAAACTTCTTGAGCACTCCTGCACCTCTAATAGGGTAGGATCTTACAGCTTTCTTTGTTACATTAAGTCTGAAATGCAGCGTATGTATAATTCTCCCTTCTGTAAGGAAGAGTATATAGTTCTTACAGTATGATTTCCCAGACTATCCATCCTACTTAGTCCCACCACTGCTTTGTGAAATCCCATATTGATTTTATTTTATTTCTCTGTGATTCTTACCATTCACTGTCTCTGGTATCTGGTCTCTACAGTTTTACTGTTGTTCATGAATTATCAGCTGTGAGGTACATACATACTGCAGGAAGATGCACACTGTGGTGGGTGGGAGGATTTATAACTGATTTTCCACTAGTTTGAGGCAATACTGTGTTGCTTTTTGACCTGTCTGATCTTTCATTGACTTCATACCATGAAGAACACTCACATCTCTTTTTGCGTTTATCATCACTTTTTGGATACATGATGATATATAAAATTACATCTGCCTGAAATGTTTAGCACTCCTTTGGGGACAAACAATAAATATCATTTTCTGCTATTTATAACACAAATGTAACATTTGGAGCTCAAAGTCAATTTTGTATCAGAACATTTCTATGTCAGAAAATGGTGTTTTGATAAATTGAAATACTTTGCAAGGATCTGTCAATTTCATTAAAACTTGAGGAAGGTGCTGCCAGCAGTGTTTCTCCTGGGGGGTTTGGTTTTGTTTTCCTTTTGCTTGCTAACTCTAGCCAGCATCTCTCTTTGCCTGCCCTGGATGTAGGACAATCATCTCCAAACATCCTGGCTTACCATAGCTGTACCTCTGGACTCTCCTGCTCCATGCCCAAATGCCCAAATGACTCATTAGATAGTCTGCCTAATTACTTTGATCTTTAAGTACTGCAAGCCAGGTCCTGTTTCCTTGGTCAGTTTGGCTGCCTTGTTCTTAAAGTGACTGCACTGAGGTTAGATGGGATCACGAGTTTGCCAGTTGGTAGGACTTGCAGCTGTCCATCTACTCTGCAGCTTGTGAATAGGCTACTTGGATTCTGGTTCATTTGAAGGCAGGGGTGCTGACTGACCCCAAAGAAGCGTACTGGCTTCTAAGAGTATGGGAAAGGAAATGTTTGAGGCCAGGAAGGAAAAATAAATTCCAGCAAAGATGTTTATACATAAATCTGATGTCTCTGCAGATGACAGTAAGCCTTGTTGGTACCTTTAGTACACCACCAGCCACAAAGTAGGAAAAGGGGATTTCTGAAGTTGTGTAAGGAAACAACTGAAAAGTGCACATAGATCTTCAAATAGAAAAGCTTTAGATTAAAATCACCTAGAAATATGAATCGCATGTTAATTTTTTTTTCCTTGAAGAAATGCAAAGCACAGTAACAATCTAAAATACACTCCCTATACCAAACTGAAACATATATTTCTAGGAATCGGTATATTTTAAAATTGTTCTTAAAACATTTTGACTGCCTGGTGATACTGAGTTGAAAGCTTCTAGAATCAGAAGAGGAAAGCTTTCCACCCCACCTTTGCCTTCCAATTGCACACTTAATTTACAGTAACAATTGAAACTTTTTATTGTAAAAATTAACACTAAAAAACTATTTCAAAAATGTCTGCAGATGAAAGAAAACTTGATGAAATGAAAAATGAAATAAAGACGGAAAGAACTAGGGTAATTGCACTCATGTAGACTGAATCCTAAGAGCCAAATAAAAATAAAAACATACAAGACAAGTCAGCAAATACAAAGATTTCAGTAAAAACTTTTTCAAGAAGCATTAGAAGAGCTGTACTGCGAGATGTAAAAGGTGAATAAGTATATGAGACCTCTCAAAAAGGAGAAATTTTTTCCTCAGTTTTCAGTATATGAGAAAAATGATCATCAGTAAACCACAATAATCAGAAAAAATATTAATGATAATAGTTGGAAGAGTCAAGACCAAAGGACTGTTAAAGAGCTTATAAATGTGCCACCCTAATTGGCCTACAACTTTTAATATGCCGGAGCTGATGGGTGAATAAGAAATGCATCAACTTTGAAAAAATGTCAGGAATGAAATAATTTCCTACCAGAAAATAGGAAGATTAAATTTACTTGCTGAAAGAAAACAAAAATTTGCTAGTCAATGGCCCCTGAATTTACTGGACTGGAGCTTTCTAACATCATGTTGAAGAATCAATACTCCAGATCTAAGACCAGCGTAAATTAGAAAAGCTCTATTGACTAAATTCAAGCCATGCTGGTTTACACTACTTAAGAATCAGACCCACAGAGCAGATATTTAATAGAAAATGTGTAATATTTACAACTGAATGAATAAGTGAAAATAATTAGACATGCACCTTAGTAATTTGTCCCTGGCTGTGTTTGTATGAACACATCAGTGTTACCCAGTAATCCTACAGTAGGAAGTCTTTAATTTGCAAACAGATGTCTAGAAGAAGACCTAGTTATTTTATCCAGTGTTTTTGTAAGGATTGGACTGGGAGCAAAGGAAAAATCTCTTTCTTGATGTGCTGTTTTTTTCTTTTTCTTTTTTTACTGGTAAAGTTGTTATGCCCTTCCTCTGATCTACAGGTACGGAGCGCATGTGGCAATGACCTTTGCCATAGCAATTGAAACATCTCTGAGCCTGGAGACTAAAAGTTCTGCTTGTTCATTGGAGGGGAGACAATTTAGAGAAATCTTTAGGTCTAAGCCAAGGTACATGGTGAATGAAGGTTATTAGCTAGGAAAAACTAAACAAGCTGAGAGACTAGATGTGAGCACAAGGGGAGATCAGATATTAAACAAATATGATTATGTTGCACAGCTATATCAAAGATGCTACAGAAATGGGTGAACTGGTAGTATCCCTTTGTGAAGATACTCTTGTCTTAGACAGATTAACCCGTGTGGCTGGCAGTTGGTTTATCTACACAAGAAGGGTTAGACTTCATGTTCACATTTTTACAAGTTCCTTTCATTCTGCATGACCCAGTGGCCTTTGAGTTTAGGTTGTAAAGGTCTCCTCTAATTATAATTGTTTTGCTTCAGACATGCCAAATGCATTTGTTTTCTGCATAACTGCATCTGATTTTGATCAATGTATCTTCGAACTCTGTAGTATTACCTTAACAGAGACTTATATTTACTTAGACTCATGTAAGAAAAAAAAAAAGTTCATGTCTGACTTGCATTGTATTAACACTGATATGTAGAAGAGGAAGGGTGAATGTTCAGTTATTTCATTGTCATCATTCAAATGTGTAATCTAACATTTGGCTTTGTTTACAATATATTCAGGTACTTTTTTTTTTTTTTCTATTTAAATGAAAGGAAGTTTGCACTTGTCTTCAAGCAAAACCACTTTTCAGATGATACTGTAGTTAAATGAAGCTTTAATTGCTGTAGATGAACATCTTTACAGTACTTAGAAAGTAGTTTTGATGAGTTTGTTTAAATTGGATTTTGAAGGAAAACCTGAAGCATTTTTTATGTTCTATTTTAAAAAAGTTCAAGGCAGTAGATTTAATTTGGGTAACATAATTTGAAAGGATTCATAGACCTTACACAATTTTTATTAAAACTTTGAAGTCCTGAATGAAAGAGGGAAAGTTAGGGCTATTACCAACTGTTTGAATGCCGTGCACATATGCTATCATCAAATATACATCCAAAACACATATTCTTGAAATATTCACAACTTCCATAACGCACTTTTCCATAAAACTTCTCCAACCAGTACTTACCTATGGAGTGTTAAGCATTTTACTGACAGGTCAAAGGAAAATTTAATTCCTATGCACGTATATGAGGTTTGTACGTCTCAAATGATTGCCAGTGGAATTGTGAAAGGAAAGAAACAACATGTTCCGGGTAAATTACAAAAACTCAGAGTCATGCTAGTAAAGCCTATTCTCAGAGTTATCTATTGTGGAACAGCTACAGTTTTGTTCATGTGTCACTATGTCTATTGGTTTAGGTCTCTGTCAAGGTGCAGTGCATGCTACAATAAATGGAAAGCAGTTCTACGGAAGAGGCAGCGATGGCTGCTTGATCCAACAGTGGCTTCTGTCTGGCCCAGGAACACAGCAGGTTGAACAGCTTATTTCTGTGACTAATAATACAGCTGCTGGATGAAGTGAGGCTCCTATGGTCAGTGCACATTGGGCTGGCACACAGAAGGATTTCCTGTAGTCTTCAACCAAGTTCAGTCTGGAATTTAGGTAAGGACTGCTCCTCCATGAGAGCCTAGATTATCTTTGAAGTTAGGAATTATGAGGTGGGTGTTGTGAACTACCAGATAAAGTGTGAATCTTTATGCACCTGAGTGGGCCTGAGTGATTTCACAGTGTCAGGATATCACAGCTAGCTCTTTTTGCATCTCTTTCTCTTGCTGAATCTGGCAACACCGTCTCTCCCTTTCTCCACACATGGTGTTTAAGTACTGCCAGCCAAGACCTATCATATTTTGTGTTGGCATACAATCTGCCAGCAGCCTGATTCAAACAGTCAGCCAAGCATACTGTCTGAAGCATACGGGTGTCAAAATTTCGTTGGTAATCAAATCAAAATGCATCTGCTCATACCATTTTCCATACTTTTGTAGAGTTAGGAAAGTAAAACTGTTTTGGAATTTCCACATGTCTACTTCAGGTAGGAACACAAAATTGGAAATACAGAAGGCTTTTATTTTCTTTCTTTTTTTTATAGGAAAAATAATAGCCTCATTAATGTTTTTCCTATTCCCTTAACATAATAGTTCTTGTTGCTTCCCTACTAAAAGATGAAAATATACACCATAAAGAGTCAAACAGCAAATGCAGGCCTTACCTGCATGTCTGGCATGACAGGCTGGAGTTCTTACATGTGGAATATTTCCCATAAGAGATGCAAAATGTACCAAAAAGATACTAATTTTTTGTATTAATTCTAATAATTCCTCAAATGAAAGATATTTTAACAAAACAACCGTTTTCCAGTATTAATATAACTACATTTCTGATACACAGATGTAAACAAATCATACTTTTTGTCTGCTTTGCTAGCAAAAGTTCTAAATATTGACCTGATCTTAGGAACCAACTCTATTTTTATCATCTCTTTCATCAGTTATTGATAGAAAAACTGTAAAAAATACAGCTGTAAAAATGTAACAGTCTGAGTAGTGTGGTATTTGATAATTCTTATGGGAAAATAACAGTAAAATCCAAGTAAGCTCCAGAATAAATGTATGCTGTAGAAGGACCTTTTGGTCAAAACAGTACAGCAAAGACTTTTCTGAAGATAAGTACTGGCCTTATAGTTACATACTTTTAGACACAACTGTACTTTGCAAATGTTATATTGAATGGAGATGAAGAAGATACTATCCTGTGTTTAATATCTTTCTTGTTACGTTTATTTATTGTAGGGCATGGCTTTTAGTTAAAGGGTTATGGTAAGTTCATGAGATGTGACTAAAAACCTTAGGATGCTAAATAGAGGGAGCAGTGTGCACCTCTGAAGTGAGCCTGCATGGAAAATGTTTAGAATCACATTTTAAATCCCTCATTTCAAGGATAATCCCTTGGATTAAATAGTCTAGGTTACATTTTTCCTTTCCATGATAAAACCTCAGGAATGAAACCTATGCAAACCTTTCTATGAGGATCCTTCCAGAGAGCTTCTGAAAGAAATACTGCCTCTGGAGTAAATATGGTATGATGGGAAGTAATGTATGACTGAAGTCTTCATGGATATGTGTATAAGCAGATTACTTTGATCTCTTCTTTGTTCTTTGCCTGTTGTCCCACTTTTTCATCGTCTCTGGTTTGATCCTTTTGTCCCACTACTGTTATATCTGAGTGGGTGGAGGCAGGCTGTTGTAGAGGCTGTACCCATTTCCCTTGTGAATAACCTGCTGGGATGTCCTGCTTGTCAAGTGAGCTCCTGTTGCAGAATGGTTACTTCCCATACTCACCTAACTTAATGCAGAAGGGATTTCTTGTGGCTTCAACAATTTGTTTGTTGTGCTGTTTTTGGAGTAATACCACCCAATTTACTCTAATTTTCTGTCCTTTGTTCTTCACCATGGAGGTTATCAGAGAGAATAAATCTAAGACATTTTATTTGTTAGTTTTCAGAACTGTAATTTGTTGCTCTGCCAGCTGCTGAAAATGGAAACTGTAACACAAAAGAGGTTAAAATTTGTCTCAAATAAGCATTTAACTTAGCTTTAATGAGCTAGTTACTGTATATTAATTAAATCTAAATAGCTCATTGAAAGATTCTTCCTGTGATTTTTCCTTGCCATCTGGATAGCTTGTTTTAAATGACAAAAGCAATAAGTGCTTAATTATGTTCTTATTATATTTTTCGTTCTGAATATTCTGAGATTTGTAACGGACGTTTCTCAAGGTATAATGAAAGAATGGAGATTTTGTTAGCTAAGAGTAATTACTTGCATTAATGGTTTTGCTACTGAGTTCTGCTGTAATCCTCCTTTGGAACAGTGTCGTGCAAACAAGATCAAAATGTTAGCATTTTGCTTGTGTCATGACAGACTTTGAATGAAAATGGAGACATAGTGAGTATCTCCTGAAGCAGATTGTACATGTCTTTCTCCTGCTGTTTCTGCTCGGTAAAACAAAGTCTTCCTTGTAAGGTTGTGAATTTCTTGTATTTCCCTGTCTCATCAAGCTTTACAGTGGTGGCATACTGAATAGCATAGTTCTCCAGCAGTGTAGCCTAACTTGCTGTTTCAATCATTGCTGCTCCTAGTGGTCCTGTTATAATTCACTGTTGTCACCTCCCTAAACAAAAGGAAATCTTTGCTTTTGTTAATTAGGTGATACAATGTGCAGCTGGAGTTGTCAGGTTATTTAGAACAACGTTCTCAATGATTTGTTTCATGATCTATGAAGTCTACTGGAGAAGGAAAGTTTTCCTGTATTGGCTGAGAAAGAAGTCTTCTTGAAGGTGTGTTGCTGCTTTTGTATCAACAGGGAACTGATTACCATTAGGTATGGGTACTGTCATTTCCACAAAATCATATTTTCAGTTTGCATTTAAACACTAATAGCCACATCAGCTCTCACTCAGTGACTGAAAGTAAATGACTGCCAGCTGTACCTGACCATTATCCCTCCTTCAGGGACAACTGCAGCCATGGATGTTATGCTCAAGTATCCACTGGCTTTACAGGGAAAGCTGCAAATAAAAAATAAGCCTTGTCCCTAGAGCTCATTTTATTCCCTGCTCAAGCCATGAGGATGCCATGAGCAATGCTCAGAGTTGAAGCATTTTCTGCTGATTACTGTGCCCAAATGGGAGTTTAGAGCAGCTTTCTAACAACTGCCAGTCTTCATTAGTGAAGAGATAACAGTGTCATGGCACCTAAAGGATTTTGCCTTTTATACTTCTTGGAAAGTAATGTAGGATAATAAAGTAAAGCACACAAAAAGACAAAATTAAGGCCAAAAGAACATCCTTTAGACTACAGAATTAGGGGTGGTCAAAGAGTAGGGCTTTCCTCTTACAAGAAGTGCTAGAGTGTTGTGTGAAGCTTAATTCACAGTAAATCTACATTACTTTTTAGTTTCCTGTGCTGCTTATAAGGCTAACTCAGATGTGAAGAGTTATAGTTTCAATATCATTTATTAAAAATCGAGATTACACAGAAGTCCATAGGCAACTCCATAATATGACTAGATGCTTTAACAACCAAGAAGCAACCAGGTAAGAGCAGGCAGAAAACAATGAAAGTCCTCAAAGCCTACCATCATTTAGCAACTGCCTAATTACATACTTACAGATTAAACAGCAGAATACTTAGCAGCTGGTATGATCATCTTGTAAAATCTCCATGTAGCCTAGGCCCTACTTTAACAAATTAGTGCTTTCACAAATCCATTTGAATACACTTGCTTTTTATTTTGTTGCATCCAGTATAGGTCCATCTTGGTATAAGCAGAAGACTTTAATACCAGTTTCTTAATATACAATTTGAATAATTGTGAGTTAATGCCAGTTTCATAAGCTATAGTTTGAATAACATTACAAGGAAATGACAGTGCCAAAACTGCATTAACTGCAAAGGTGCCAAAGCACATGCATAATGCAGGAATTAACTTTGTAATTAAAAATGTATAAGGTAAATACTAAACCCATTTCTGTTTTTTAATCCCATTTCTTCTCTCTTTTCTTCTTGAGCATTGTTTCTTTTCTGCTTACGTTTCAGCCTTCCGATCCTTATTTTCAGAGTGCTAATGGCAGCAGAACTGCACTACTGCAGTTAAAGTAGCAAACCATCTATCAAATAATCTTATTCTACTCTCACATCCTAAGATTCATTATTTTGCCTAAACTCCTGCTATTTTCATCATGTTAGGAAAGGAAGAGAAACCACCAGAGCTATCATGTTGTTTGCACCAGCTTCCTCTACCTGTTAGGAAAGGTTTCTAAATTTTCACCAATAAATCAGACTTTCTGACTTTGCTTTTGCCTTAGTTGTACAGCTGTCACTTATGCTATAACTGCAAAGACCACAGACTGCTGAAAAAATATTGCAAAGATATTTCTTCACATGGTGGGAAAAATGTATGTTTTACTTCAAGTTGAGTTCAATAAGCAATGACCATAGAGTAGGCAAGGTCAATTTAAAAAAGAGAAAGCATGGACAGAAGGGAAATCTGTGTAACCCTTAAGAAGGAAAAACTTCCTGGGGTTTCACCTATGACATGCATTAGTTACAAAACCAGCTGAATGACTTCTCAGTCTGCTGGTGAATTTGGGGATTGTGCATGTGTAGTCAGAGGAAAAGGTTAGGAGGTACTCCCATGGAAACTGGCTGAAGGGTAAGGCTCTGAGGATTCTGGTCCAAAACAAAGTGATCCCTTTGCTGATTTTAAGATAGCATTAGCTTTTGGCCTGATTCGTCAGCATCCAAGGCATGATTGCCTACAGTGCTCTGTTCCTGGATATATATTTTTCTCAGCTTAGTATGACTGTATTTGGGAATAGGAATTAGTATTTCAGGCCACGGCACAGAAAAATCTCTTCCTCTCTCTCTCCTTCTTTCTTTTTTTTTCTTTCTCTCTCTCTTTCTCTCTTTTTCTCTTTTCTCTCTTTCATTTTATTTTCCTTTCTGTTTCGGTTGCTGCTGGTTCCTATTAAACTACATCTCAAAAGCCTACATTTCCCCACAGCGACTGCTACCCACAGAGAACATGGAGAGCTCAGAGCAGCAACTGATGGTATTTGTTTCCTGTGTAACACCCTAAGGGAAGACAGTGCTGGTATACCTCCTGTCTTCCTAGGAAATAGTTTTCCTGCAGCACAAAGGAATTTTGCTAGAGAAGTACGTGTAGTTTGTAGCCCACTGACTCAGCTTCAGTCTTGTCCTACCTATCGGGATACATCTGCCGATACACCATTTTTTGAAAATGAGAGTTAGGTAAGATAAGTGACTAGTTCTTAGAAGAAGTCTGTAGATATTTACCATATATCTATATGCCAGGGCTAGGAATAGTAGAAGAGGGAGAATGAGTACCAGGAAACAAAGTGGTTCTTGCAGTCAAGATCCCTTTATTACTTTACAAACATTTCATTGGCAGTCCTGTAAATTCAGAAATTTGGAATGTTCAGAAGAGGGGCCTTGTCACGGAGTTACCTAGATCAATCTGTGTCGGTGACGGGGGGGGCAGTAGGCCCGTGGGCCCACCCCTGGCCCCAAAAATGGGAAGGGAAAACGGAAAGGGGTAGGGAGATGGGAGTTGGGCTCAAGGAAACAAACAGAGCAGCGGCAGCGATCCAAGGAGGAAAACTTATTTTACTAACTATGATATCGGAATGCAAGATAACAAAATATAATATAATCAATTGAAATTGAGGCTAATAAATCAAGTAAAATAAGAGAGAGAGAGAGAGAGAGAGAGAGAGATTTCCGAAAACTGAGAAGCCTACTTTGAAACTGAAGGTGCACGGCTTGGAAGCACACCCGCACCCGCTGCCAGGCAGTGAGAGAGAGAGAGAGACTGTCACTTCTGTGACGTATTTTCCTCTTTGACTGCGAGGTCCTCTGGGACGTGTAGTTCTTCTTCTCTGTGCTCCACATGATGTTATGATGTGGAATACCAATAGCAAAGATTACAAAACCATGACAGTCCTTAATATGGGGAATTTAGTGATGATATTGTCCCCAGAACATTAATGATTTAATAGCTCACCTGCTGCCGTCAGTAATTTCTGTTGACAAGAGAAAACCTAGTCTTGTAATAATTGGTTGTTTATTCTGTGTGTAAACACTGCCTGCAAGGGACCCTTCTTGTGGTAGTAATAATGTAAGGAAAACCAAGACCCACGGACAGTTGAATTGGAATGGACTGAAGAAACTTAAGTATTTGTAAAAACTGATTTGTACAAATGAAGTGAACACTCACATGGGAGAAGCCTAAGACTTTAATGGAAATGGTCCTGTGTGAGCAGATTACTTGTAGGCTGTGTTTTTTCCTCCCTATAGCTTGTAGATGGCTGCAGTCTTGAAGTCGTGGGCTGATGATAATTGATCTTCTTAATTTTCTCTTGGTTATAGTCAATACACAGACATTGTAGTCACTTCAGTAGGCTCACAAAATATGCTGGGCATCTCTGGTATGCTACAACATGGCCAGATTTATTATTCAGATAAGCCTGTGGTGGAAATGTACTGAAGCACCTCAAGGAGCAAGAATCATGAGAAATTAAGGCTAAATGCTCAAAAGGCAACATTAGACAGCCGGACTCAGAAGGAAGAAAGTGATATGAGTGTAAAAATATCTTGAAGTCTAAATGGAGGACAAGTAGAGACATAAAATTCAATTGTACATTATCAATTTGTAATGGCAGCAAGCTTTAGCTGAGATGTGAAGCATCCTGTAAAGGAGCAGTAAGATAATTAGGTTAGCATTTAGTGACTTTTAGCATTCATGGTTAATAAATTACTTTTATACCACTGTTGTCAACCTCACTGCAACACTGAACTACTCCTGTCATCCGTATTAAGGGAAAAAAACACTTCCATTGGACATTCCTAACTGGAAAGCCTTAATTGTAGTTCACTTAAAAATACATTTAAACACTCTGCTAGAATCCTTAGTTCTAATTTAAACTGGTCTGGGTACTTTTCAATGCCACGTGCCAAAGGCATTTTCACTTCTTTAGGTGATAATATTCCTATCTTGACAAACAGCAAATCACTTGGCACCTGGATGTTTTTTTTCTAGATTACTGTCAAGTCTGCTGTTATGAAGGGGCAACAGGTTATTTCCAACATCTGGCGTGCTTTGGCAATAAATAAATTGTCCTGTTTTATTTACATATTTTCATTTTTGTCTTCCCTTTCACTGACTTAAACATGATGAATTTTATTTAAAGTCTCTAGAGGTATTAATACCAAATAAAAAAGAGTGTGCAGCTATAAAGATAGAAAAGCTATAATACAATACCTTGAAATAGGCTTTATTTTCCTGAGCGTATGTGAGTCAGAATTGAATATAGCAAGGTGGGTAGAGAGGCATTGCTCTTCCCAGATGCTTATTTATAAAGCTACAGACACATCTATTGCTCCACATATGAAAATGTCATTGTGAAAAAAATTAAGGTTTTGATGTATCACAGTATTGTCCTGGAGAAACTGACAGCCCATGGCTTGGACAGGTACACTCTTCGGTGGGTAAAATACTGGGCTGACTTCCACCTCACCATAGCCTCCTTTCCTAGTCGTAGAGGGGCAATAAGGTTGCCCCTGAGCCTCCTCTTCTCCAGACTGAACAGTCTAAGTTCCCTCATCCACTCCTCATGAGGCTTATGCTCCAGACCCTTCAGCAGCTTTGCTGACCTCTGGACATGCTCCAGGGCCTCAGTGTCTTTCTTGCAGTGACTGTCCAGATAGATAGAGTAGACAGTCTTTGTTTCCATCTGAATCATGGGAGGGTTATTCTGCTCCCCATCCCAGACTTCCTGGTCAGGGGGTAGAGTTCACCAAGGATAGTTGGTCTGACTATTAAAGACAGATGTAAAGAGGGCATTGAGAATCTCAGCCTTTTTCTTATCCTCAGTGGTCGTGTTCCCCATCACATCCAGTAAAGAATGAAGATTCTCCTTAGTCCTCCTCTGACTGTTAATACATTTGTAAAAAAATGTTTTGTTCTCTTTTACTACAGAGGCCAGGTTATGTTCAGGCTTGGCTTTTGCCTTTCTATTTTTTTCCTAGCATATACAAGCAACTGCTTTGTACTTTTCTTGAGTTGCCCATCCCTTCTTCCACAGGTGGCAGACTCTGTTTGTCTCACGAAGTCTCAGCAAAAGTTCCCTGTTCTTCCATGCCAACCGTCTTCCCCTCTAGCTCATCTTACAGCATTCAGGGACAGCATGCGCCTATGCCTTTAGGATTTCCTTCTTGAGGAGTGTCCGTGGACCCCTTTATCCTTCTGTAACCTTCAAGACAGACTCCCCAGGGACCATCATTACCAGTGTCCTGAACAGTTCAAAGCCTACCCTCTGGAAGTCCAAGGTAGCAGTTTTGCTGACTTCCCTACTGGCTTCACCAAGAATAGAGAACTCTCTCATTTTGTATGGTTTGGCCAAGACACCAGTGATTTGTCATGTGTAGCTATTTCTAAAACATGAAACTCAAGGCACTGAGTTCTGCCCACAAATCCGCCTAAATTATGCTACTCCGGAACAAGATCACTTGGAATTGGATTCAGCCCTTGAAAGATTGTACATATCTCTTTCTGTGCTTGAAAGTAAAACTGTGACCATTGCAGTTAAAATGATGGCAGTAAGAACGGTTGCTGTTTGCTTCTTAATACCAGAAATTGCATATAGATTGATTGCAATTAAAAGCTGTCCAAAACTTTGCAAATACAGTTACAAATCCTGGCACAGAGAAGCAGCCAGTACATGCCTGGGACTTGAAGACACTATCGGATATAAAGATGCAGTCAATAAGCAAGCACGTGACTGAGCTGTAGGGATGGGGATGGCCAAGATGGACTGGGCTGGGAAGGAGTAATACAGTTCAGCTGATTTTGGAAAGCTCTGTAAAGCAAAGGTGTGCAATGCTGTCCCTCTTGAGACCACCCTCTGCAGCCCCTGTCAGGCACGCTCTCTCTGAGCCTCTTGTATTATGGACAAAAATACTTTGCCTTCTGTCCTGCTCCCTATTAAGCCTAATGCATATCAGTAAGATGTGTCCTGATACTGCACCTTTTTCTTTTTTCAGCTCAACTGTTGCTGAGCTAACTGCCTCAACTCTTCCTCCTCCCAGTGCACAGAGCAGCCTTGACAACTTCCCACAAAGATGTTTTTTTTTCAGATGGTGTGTGATCATCTCATCAAAAGACTGAAAGCAGAGAGCAGTTATGGTTAATGGGTTACCCGGAGCTGAAGCTAGGAGCTGGAAATTGCTGAATCAGGAGATATGAAACTTTGGCAGGGAGAAAATAGACCCCAAATCAGTGTCTGTGCTCTCTGCTGTGCTGAATATGTGGAGCCAAGGAGCCATTTTTGGCTTCCTGAGCTGAAAGGTAGATCAGCATCCAAAGTAATTAAAGTATCCTGGGGACCAGAAATTGGACCTAAAACTAGGGTCTTTGTTATGCACACCAGCCAGGTATGTGTTGCCTGAGCAGTGCTGAAGCTCTTCTCCTAGCAGTTGCCTTATCCCAGAGCTGAAGAGATGTGCTGTGAAGATCTGGGTAGTCATACTTTAGACTGCTCTGTTGGACTTCCCAGTAGGGATACACAATGCAAGCAGCTCAGTGACTGAGAAGGTTGTGGTCCAGGTTTCTGTCCTTGTTTGCTGCAGGAGAACTGGAGCAGAATGAACAGAGGAGAAATGTGAAATGCACCACATCCAAAGGAGAGGCTGTCAAACATCTACTTGCACTGCTAGTAAGGAATATAAAAGGAGAGGAAACTTTTAGAAGCAAAAACATTTGATATTCGAAGAACAACAGAATGCTAAACAGGTACCTCTGCACTTTTCATTTAGCTTAATGACAACTAGGAAAGGCTGACAAGCTTCCTTCTTCAACTTACTGAAGCATAAAGCTAGTATGTGGGAGTATTAGCTCTGGTAAGCATTGTGTGCTGTTTCATTTGTGAGTGAAAGAGGCTGTCTGCATTTCAAGGAATCACAGTGAAACCTATACTCAATTTATGGCAGAATAATAAGGCGATCTATTGTACTGCTTTTGGAAGTGGAAAATGAGCTCTGCTCTAGGTGTATAATTTGACATTGCTGAAGCAACAGCAGTATCAGTAACATACATACGCTCACATGTGCTTGTGCCTCATGTGCGAGACAGTTGTTTGCTTTGTGTGTACACATGTATATACCTGTAGTGTGAGGGGCAGAATTCAGCTTTTGGTACCACATCCTTTAGCTGTGCAGTTCTCCGGACTCTTGAGCGTAGGTTCCCAGCCCCACATCTGAGGTTATGGTTAGAGACTTATTTTGAAAGCTGGAGGAAAATTTCATCCACACAAATTTCAGTTTTGGGGACCTCTAGGAACTACTATTTTTTTTTTTCATGGAAATGAGGCAAACAGAAGGTGTCCAAGTAGCCACAACTATAAACAGCGCAAAGTTGTAATGTCTATTACACAGTCCTCTAAGCTTACGCTCTAGACATTTCCCTCTGGAAATTGGGGAATGTCATCTGTCAGGCTATGGTGCTTACAAAGCAGTCCGTCCACATGAAGCAGAAAATTGCAGAAATATTTTTGCTGTAACTAATCAAGGGAAGGAAGGGGAGAAGATTCTCTTTTAAACAATAAGAAATAATACAAAAATTCTGTAACAAATAGAAGAAAATATGTTTCAGAGATCAAGGAAAAAGGTATGTACTTGGCAACGCTTTAATGTTTTTATTCTTTAAATACATCCACCCACCAAGTTTGACTGAAGGCTCTGCTTAGCCTGTGGAAAGAGCTACGTGACTTTGCTCAGATCCAGTTGTGTTATTACTGTGCCTACAGTGTTATCACATTTCCAGGCTAAGCAGCATTCAGTGTAGAAAGTAAAAAGGACAAATGAAACAATAGCAAATGAATGGATAGCAAATGTAAAAAATGTGAGAAAGCAACATTCACATCTTCTTTGTGGCATAAGGTAATGGCTCTGCCTGGTGTAATGGGATAGAAGCTGTCTTCTTAAATTTAAAGGGTTAGAACAGAGAATGAGAAAAATCAAAAGATTCACCACATAACTAGCATATTTCTCTGCCTAGATTTCTGCAGATACTTAGCAGTATGTTAAAGAGTCAATAATGCTTATCCTGAGAAAGAAAATAATTCTGGGAAGAAGGAGAAAAGAATCCTGTTAAATATTTGATGAAACAGCTGTACAAAATATTGAGAACCAGAACTCCCCAAGCCAATATTCAGAAGCCCAAATGAATTAATTTTTCTGGTTTGCACTAAACTACAGTTCCATCTTAATGTTCCACAATTTCTGCTAATTTGGAAGGGTCAAACACTTTTTAGTAAACAGTCTTTTCTCATTACAAATAAAGGTTATATAAGAAAAGCGTGGCCAGCAGACTAAGATAAGTTACTGTTTGTGTTTCCCTGGTAATATTAAGACTGCTGGAAAACTCCAATTTTGGACTTCCACTTACAAAAGGACATTGAGAGAAGTGGGACAGATTTGGCCAGTAGTCCAGAGAAAACAGGATACTAATTACCTATGAGGGAAGACAAGGAAACTGGATTTGTTTACTCTGTGGAAGTTGAGAAGCCATCTAATAGTAATCTGCCCCTCTCTGAATCACAAAGATGGCAAAACCAAACTTTTCTAAATGGTACCAGATGGTACAACAACAAGCAGTAGTGACAGGCTACCAGTTTTGAACTTCAAACTGAGACATAGGAGAAAAAATTTCACTTGTAGAAGAATTTTTATCCTTAAAAGATTCAAAATTCAGCTAGACCAAGCATTGGCTGACCTGATTTATTATTGACAATAGCACTGTCACCTGTAGGCTACCTCTGTAATGGAGGAATGAGAATCCCTTCTGCACAGGTTCTGCTGTGCACTGTCAGCACCTGAGGTTGTACTGCATTTTGTGCCATATACCCTCCTGCAGCTACGGTCAATTTTCATCATAGATTCATTATAGTGTGTAAGACCATTAAAGCCATAAGGGAACTGAATATCTGATTTAAGCTCTCAAATCCAACAATTAGTGGAAAATCCTGTCAGAGAATATGTTGATTTTACTTTGCCAAACATGTTGCTGATTCGTATATAGAATATACTTAGCAAAATACCATTAATGAATTTTTAAATTATTATTTTAAAGAGCCAAATTTTAACACAAAGACATTTCCCTAGATTTCAGCAAAAGAAAGGGAGGTAACCAATGAGAAATCATAAGTGAACTAATTCTGTTTCTGTGGTATTTAAGGCAGAACACATCTTGCTTGACTCTCACTGACAATGACAAACTTTATAAACATTTCAAAAATGATTTTTGTTTAATTCAGTTTATGCTATCATGCTACATAATGAGAATTGTTTGTAATTGTTTTCAAGCAGACTGAGATGCTGAATTTGCAATAGCCATCTACATATTATTTACAGTATTATCATGTATTATTTACCTCTATTATATAGATTCACTGGGACCTAATTAAAACTCTATTCGATTTGAAAGCAAGAAACTGAATTGAAGTTTGCAGGATTTTGGTGAATAGAGTCCAATATATTTAAATAGCTACCTTAGAGATTTCAGTGGGGTATTAATTATGTAAGAAAATTAACTTCAAGAAATAATTAACATAATCATTTTTTGAAAAAATGTAACCAGAATTGTAATCATTAAATTATTTAATACAAAATACTCAGAGATTGATGACGGGAATTCAATTACTTGAGTTCTGCATTTCTGAGAGCTGACATTGAAAATGATGAAGGATATGAAGGAACTCCTGCTGCTGGTTATTGTGTTTTGCCCCCTTTTATTCTGTGTAGAGATACTTCATTGACATTGTCCTGTTAAATAGCAGGAGACCTAAAAATGGCCTACAGTTAGTCATTAAAGTTGTATTTTTTATCTTGCAGTCATCCTGTATCTTTGAATTTTTTTTACATGAACTGAAGGTCTTCTGTTAGAGGAATTACAGCAGTAGTGAATTGCTGGATCTATCCCCTCTGCTTTGCTCATAACAGTGACAGGAGTGTGAGGAATATATGGTAGTGTTGCAATTGCAGCAGCTCCTGTGCCATCTCACATTCCTCTAATATAAAAAGGAATTAGACAAAGCAAAGGGGAGCCTCAGACTAGCTGCTTTTTACTTAATAAGTCTCTGGCTCTTGTGATATCCATGTTATAGTTTTATTTGTAACCATGCTGGGGAGGTGTTGAGAGGAACAGGAAGCTAAGAAGCTGACTAAGAGTAGTCTGCATCTGTCTGAATCACAAGGATGACAAAACCAAACTGTTCTCAGTGGTAGCAGGTGATACAACAAGCATCCACCTTCCTTGTGACTCTTTAGATCTAAAACCTTTTTATCAATGTAGAAAAGCCTAAATACACAGGTTTCCCATTTTGTGTATTTTGTAAACAATAATAAAATGAACAAATAACACAGATATGCAAAGCGGGATGTAATTAAGCGAATTAATATCACAACACGAAAATAAGCTAATTAGCAAATTGCTTAGGCAAACCTGATTAAACTAACACTTCTTGGTATGTTCAGTACCGTAAGCTGGAAAAACAGCATTCGTGTTTCTTTATTGGACTATTCGATCCACTGTTAACTTAACTTTGCTCGTAATGATGCTATCAGATTTTTTTTTTTTTGTATTCTGGCAGGTATTAGATAGGTGTATAGACAATACCTTTGTGAACTGTCAGTGTTAAGATTACATTGTTGATGGTGTTCAGTGCAGAGGGCTCACCCGCTAAGTTGTCAAAGAATAGTGTTTCATGCCTCAGTACAATATACAGATACATACTATACAGCTCAAGATTATAAAGTTTCCCATACCTAACAGGCAAAGAGGAATATACAAACAAATAGCAGTTCCTCAACTGTAGAATAGTTTCTGTCCGCAAGATTTTTCCCCTTGCGAGTTTTTAGACAAAGGAATTGTGATAGGGACTGTTTCTGAGGAGTCCTGATGAATTTGCAGTGTTGTGCAATAATTTAGGGTGAATGAGTTTTTAAAAAAATACTGCGGCACAGTTAATGTGAAAGCCTATTGTCTGCTTCACTTATGGCCATATAATGCTGTGTTTCATCCAGTGCAGGGAGTCTTTGGTCATGTAAGCGAAAGGAATGGGCAAAATCGTTCATTTGAAACTGACCTAGGAGTAAAAGATTATTATTTTTTGTTAAATGACCTGTGGAAGAAAATAAAGAATTTGAGGGTAAAAACTAGAACAATCAGATATTGTTAGCCTTTGGAAACTTCAATTCTCTAATACCACTGCACCCCTCAGAGCTTATTCCGTTCATGAGTTTTTCTTGCTCTTATTTTCTCTAGTGAACGTAGTTCAGGGCTGTATTTCATCTTCTGTCTGCTCAGTGACTAAAGGAGTGCTGAGATGTACTGTCTCTCCTCACTAAAATGGAGGGTGTAATGCCTCTGGAAGGAGTATGCAATCTAAGTGACAGCACAGAATGAATGTAGCATACATCTGTCTGCAACTCCCATCACTCAGCATGGCAACAGGTCTAATCAGAAATATTTCAAGGGGAAAAGAAGTTATGCTGAAAGCAGATATTTTTAATGGCGCATTTCAGATATCTGGAAGACAATTTTCTGCTGGTAACTGCCTGACTTTAATTGGGGTGAAAGTTACTTGAGGGAATAGTCTAGAAAAACGCTATGGTGCAGTTGCAGATGTGAGGTAAATTAACCTGTTCTGGTTGAAATACCACAGGAGCACACTGCTATGCTAAACCATAGCCACCTCTGTGATTGCAGTGTACACACATGCTGAACCTATTATTATTCAAGAAATGGTGTAACCCTACATAGTTTTAAAGATTTATATTGATGCATAAAATTTCTGTTAGATGCTCATTCAGCGTTTTAGGGGTCTATTATGCAAATCAATGTTCGCAATATAAATTATGAGATGATATAGTGGTTTTCTTAGTCTGTCTCCAAAAATGGATAGTTATCCAGGAGTAAGGCAGGAAATTCAACGTTGCTGGAAGAATATGTCACCTAGAATCTCTAATGACCAGATGCAGTAACTATCCCCCAGTCCCTTTCAGACATGTCCTGTGGGATTTTTCTACCTCTGTATATTTCTACTTGACAGGGAATACAGCACGTAAATCTAAATAGATGAAGCTAGAAATACTTGTTTATATTTTAGGTTGCATTTGGTAGGAGCCTGCCTGCTCTCTGCTTCTGAATCTTGGTAATTAGGAGATTTTTTTTAGTATTTTAATATTTTTCTTTACTCCTGCACCCATTCTGGTAACTGTAGAACCATTGTGTATTCCTAACTAGAGGATTTATGAGTTGTTTCATCCTCCTTTTCTGAATGCATTGGGCCTTTGGCAATACAAGCTGCAGAAGTTTTCCCAAGTTGTTATTACTGAACAGAACATTCAGAGAAGGACTGCACAGGTAGTAATTAAATTCACAATGAAGATTATAGAATGGTAGAATATCCTAAGTTGGAAAGGGCCCACAAGGATCCGTGAGTCCAACCCCTGGCTTCACACAGAACCACCCCAAATTCAAATCAGATGTCTGAGAATGTTGTTCAAGTGCTTCTTGAACTCTGACAGCTTGGGTCCATAACCTCTGCCCTGGGCAGTCTGTTCCAAGCCCACCATACTCTGGTACAGAACCTGTCCCTAGCCCCCAACCTGACTTGCCCTGGCACAGCTCCATGCCATTCCCTTGGGTTCTGTCACTGTCACAGAGAGCAGAGCTCAGCGCTGCACCTCCGCTCCCAGTGAGGAATGGTGGGCTGCCATGTGACCTCCCCTCAGCTCCTCTGCTCTGGGCTGAACATACCAAGCGACCTCAGCTACTCCTCATGCACCTTACCTTCTAGATCTGGTTTCACGTACTGGATTGAATTGATAATAGAAGCCAAAGTCTATTAATTTTAATTTATCCATAGAAAGACTGAAAGTTTAGCCTTTATAACACATTAAAGAAGGAACAGGGCTGTTTATTACTTGCTGTTAATTCAGCCTCTCATGAAAAATTCCTTCCAGAACAGCAATTGGTTGAATATGTGGAGTACTGCTGTGTGTTCCTAAAACGTGTAGTAGATCTCTGGGGACAGTAGTTAATTGTTTCGATTGTCAACCTTCATATGTTACATAAATTTAAATTGAATTACAAGAAATGTAGAAGGACAGAACTAGTTTAACTAGTTTTTTCATTGAAAAATAATAGTGGACTCATAAAAGCCATAGCATTGACTTTATGGTGATTAGGTAGAATTTCACTGCCTGTGGGCTTGAGCAAGTGGTTGCCATACATTTAGTTCTTCAGTCATAGTTATATCAAGTCCTGCTAAATACTTCTCTCTAATAATGGCTCCACATATCTCTGTAAAGAGAGATTTTCAACTCTGCATTGTGGTTGGAGATCATGGAATGCAAGATTGCACAAGAGTATTGTTTCTAGACAAGATATTAAACAGAACTGGCATCTTTACTGCAGTATTTGTGATATTAGCTATATTTAGAAAGGGAAGAGGTACAAATGTAGCTATAAATTTATCTTCTGCAAATGGTACATTTCCCATTTCTCAAAGGACCCACTGAACATCTGTGAAATGTCACTATTTTTTGAAATTTGATGCAATTTTGTCATTGTCCTGTAGTTCTAAGACTGTAATGTTAAAATAATAATAGTAATTTAGATAAAAATGTAGAAAAAGCTTATTTATTTCCTCTCAGGACCTCTAATTATGTCCTGCAAAATCTGTCTTTTGCAGGGACTTTTTCTGGAGGGAATTTTATCAAGTTGGGTACTTTGAACAATTACAGCTTCTGTCTTCCTCTGAAGGATGGGTATTACTTTTGTCATTTTCTTTTGCTCATAGACCAACATTGCTTACTTATCAAGACTAAAATTTACTCCACCTCATAGTTTTTTAGGAAGGCATGATAAAGCTTCCCTAATCTCCGATCTCTAGGAGAATCTGCTGGTCTTTAGAGCATTCGAGCTTTAGAAAAGAATTTGTTGCTATCCATTTCAGTCTTTTTGAAGGGAATTAGTTCCTCATTGGATGAAGATGTTCAAATTCTTATTTTTGTTCAGAGAACATACGCAATTCTCCTTTGGAGCTAGGACACTTATTATTTTCACATGATTAGCCAAAAATCATCAGTGCAGTTCATTACAGAATCAAACTTTGCTTCTGAATCATAGGGGATTTCTCTGTGAGCTCTAGGAACTGGGTAAGATATAAGCATTTAAATAAATGTCTCTGATTTTACATGAGGAAAAAATCGTTTTTGGGATTTGACCTGGTGTAATAAGTGCCATTGAGAAAAGATTATTTCTGCTTATCAAAGATGCTATTTGTTTTGTGGTTAAAGGATAAAGTAATATGTTTGAAGATTGTAAAATTCATTGTTATTCCAGTACACTGATAATAATAGCTCAGCTGAGATAATATATGTTTGAGTAGCCCTTAACTTGCAGAAAAAATAAATTTTTATTTGTTTCTATTTAGATAGGCTCTGAACTAGGATGTAAAGAAAACTTTTATTTATCATGACACTTTACTGGTTGATGTTATTGCAGAATGAAACTTAAAACAGTATTTGTATTTGTTGCTAGAACATTTAAAATGTTAATTATAGTAGTAATATTTGTTTCTCAGTAAGTTAGCAGTTAGAATCCTAAATCAGTTGCAAATCCTAGAACAGTAGAAACTCCTAAATTGGTGGCAAATGATCAAGCCTTCATGTAGGCTTTGTCTTTATTAAATCCTGGCAAGCATAAAAATGGAAGCACACATATTCAATATGAAAAGCAAAATCCAATATGTTTGCAGTTGCAAAACTCCAAGAACAACATTAATTGTAATCCAGAGATGACTGCTTTACTGATTTTTTGACATTCTGAAGTTCTGATTTCTCATTCTCATTTATCAGTATCCATCCCCTAACCATGTGCATTCAGCATTTGAGGCTATGCAGACAGAGCTGATTGATACTCTACATTTCCATTTTCGGGCACCTGATATCCGTACCTGTAGAGATCTTACAAGAGATTTGGTGCCAGAACGAAAATTTTCCCCTCATCCATATTTTATGAGGACCCAAAATTCTTTTGCAACCCAGAGAACATCTCCCATTCCACTCATCTCTTTCTCTCCTAGAGCTCCTCACATACTCACAGAAGAGGCACTTAAATTCCTGCTTTCTCCTCTTTACTGACTCTAGCCGTGTTAGCCTTCCTGCTCCAAACATCCTACCTGTATGCCCTCCATTATCCTAATCCTTAGTCCCAGATCTGATTTTTTATAGTTCTTGCTGCTTCTCAACCTTCATCTTTTCAACCCATCACAGATCTTCTTCACCCTGAGCTTCCTCGCTGACCAGAAGCTTTAGCTCATGTCCAGCTTTCTCAGTCATATCAGATCCTCAGTTCCTGCTGTTTTCTTATGTTATGGATAGCGGAGTGCTTAGCTGACTGACAAAGCTGGGGCTTACAGACTCAGAGAAGTAAGCAGAGTCTTGGTGCCTGGAATGAGCGCCTGGGCAGAAGGGGATTGTAGGATCTGTAAGCTTTGATGTGTAAGGGATTGCCTGTAGGTATTTGCAGTTGGCTCCCACCTGACTTCCATCAGATCTGTTGTCTGCTACTGTCCAATATCCTGCCTCCTCCCACCTGGTCAATGGAGGTGACTGAAGCTACCTTTCTCCTCCCTCCTTTTGCCCATAATGACTCAAAGCTCAATTCAGATCCCTGTGGTTGCTTCAAAGGTCTGTGTGTAGGTTGTACTTATTAAAAGGCTACTCATAAAATTGAAAACTCAAGAGTGCTGGCCCTTCTGTCAATTTCTCCACCTTCTACTCTGCTCTTACATTCATACAGTCATGTTTGACATGTTCTAAAATTGTGTTTTCCATATATGAGATATTATTAGAGGCTATTATGTACTTATATTCCACTTAGAACACTTAGGCATTTGTGTTACTAGAAACTTTTTCTAATGTCTTTCTAGGGGCATTTTCTCTTGACATCTCCTTCCCTCACTTACTTTACTGATAAATAGCAGTAAACATGTCCTTATTCCTTAGTCAAGAGCAGGAGAAGAAACATGCTGATCTTACGGGGCTCTGGCTATACTTGGGGAATTTGGTCTTCAGGAATCTTTGCAACAAGCACAAGGGATGATAAAAATCATTATTGTTACCTCTGTTCTGTTGTTACCAGTTTTTGGTGTTGCTGTGACATTTTACAGACTCAATCATGAACAAGAACTTCATTGTGTGAGAAAAGGGAACTCAGTCTATTCCCTGGTAATTGACAATTTAAGTTTGTATTTGGCTTCTTTCTTTGCTTCATATTTTTAAAGTTTGAACAAAAGCATTAAGTGCTTTTCAAAAAGCGTTTTTCAAAGAATAGCGTAGTCAGTTTATATGTACTGTAACTTACTCAATGAAGACTCAGTGTTAGATTGAGTTATACCCATGAAGATAGCTCCCTGGAGAACATCAGCTGTCGTTTGATATTGTTTCTGTCGGCAATGTCAGCCTACTCAGTTCCTATGTCCTACTACTCCACCCCTCCTCTGTCTCCTGGCTCAGCAAAAAGATGTTTTGTAGAGATAGTGTAGATCCTTAGAGTGCTTTTTAAGTTAGATCACATATCTGATTTAGAGCATAAGCTTCATTTTACTTATGTGAAGGATTTGGGAACTTCTATGGTAAAGTGGTGGGGATGAGTGGCAGGAGTCAGAATTGGAAACACACACACAAAAAAATAGGTTGGAAGGGATCTCTCAAGGTCCAAATTCTGACTCAGTGCTGAGCTACCTTTAAAGATACAGAAAGACACAGGAGGCTGTTCTGGGTTTATCCATTCAGATTTTAAATATCTCTTAACAATACCAATTCTGTAACCTGAGATCCACAAATTCTTAAACCATAGCTCTGCAGAGGACAATACAGAAGCTGCTGCCAGCTGTGTTATTTTTTATAGCTGAACAGGGCTATCATCCTTTCTGTTCCACCTAAACGCTAGTTTAGGTTTCAGAGGAATAATAGCAGTTCTGTAAGGTAGCTGCATTTTGGCTAATGAGCCTTGCCTCATAACATGGCTAATTATTCCAGGAGACATATACGCTGATGGGCCTGCAGTTCTTCCAGTCTGAAACCATCTCAGATAACTGTTCTGTGTGTGTAGTGAAGTCATGTACTACATAGATTTTCATGATTGCTCTTGGACAATTTGCCAGTGATATGGAGGAAGGGATTTGGGAATCTGAGCCACATTTCTCTGTTCTTAGGTCAGCACTTCACTTTAGCCCCAAATTTGATATCCAAAATAAAGAGAGCTGCAAAATCAACTAATGTTACTGCTGAACTTATACCAGTCCATTTGCTTGTGCATTAGTTCTTTTTTTAAGCACATAGAAACAGCTGGGTACATAATGCATGACAAAGTAAGGGAAGCTTTTTGTTTGTGCAATAGTGCTGCTAAATATTTACATTTTGTTCAAGCTACTGGAAGCAGCTGAGATGCAAGTATGCCAGGCAAACTAGACCTGACTACAAAACCATGATTCATTCCCCCAGCTTGTCACTTAACTGACACTGTTTTCAATTTTTAAGAGGAAGAAAGAAAAGGTGAACTTGGTTCATTAGCTTCTATACATTTAGTGTTGAAGTTATGCCATCTCAAGAAAAGAAATAATAAAGAAGAACATTTATGGGATCTTTAATTAAATACTAAGTTACATATCGACTCAAATTACTGAAAAACTTTGTGTAGGCTTAGTTTTTGAAAACCATAAATGCTCACTGAGATAAGTTTGTGTATAATTTTGCTTTTGACTGTTGCATCTGAAATAAACTGGAGAGTATCAGCTCTGGTTTTTGGTGCAAATTGGGAATGGAGTGATGGTGTTTTGTACTGGATTTGTGAAGGCACTTGGGATGCTGAAAGGTGGATCTAGATTGACTTCAGTATGAGGTTACTATCCATATTTTCCCTTCTTCTCAGACAATAATGTACCTTGGTGTGACTGATCTTTGTTTCTTAGAAAGAGAGACCTGAGGGCTTGTGGGTTTTCACAGGAAATCTGCTTGTTCCAAGGGACTCTGTTGGGAGCTGCTGTGACACATGGGTACTGGGCCAGCTAGTGGAAGAGCAGATGTAGCTGATGACAGCACATGAGCTTGCACCTGAACTCAAAGGTGCTGTCATGAATGTTTCTGCCTCAGTCATGGATGGTGCCTGACTCAGTAATGTCTACATATCATTGTTTTCTTCAGCCTAGTAAAATGTTTTTTTTGGCAAACATTTTATCCATTTCAGGATTTAAATATTAGTTTACTGACAGAGAAAATAAGATCTAAGTGCAGTTGACATTTCTGTCCAGATCAGTTTCTAACTAGAATAATTTCATCTGCATATTTTGGATTGACATTCATATGATTTCTAGTGTTAGACAGTGAGATAACTGTGGTCTGATGTCATCATGATCACATCATGATAGAAATCCTTTGGGGTTCCAGATTTACCACTGGTGTTGTAATTCCATTCCACATCTACTACAAGGGAAGAAATACACCAGGCTTTTCTGTTCCTCTGAGACAGAAGGATGATGCAGACTTCTCTTTCTTTGCTTGGGCCACTGGTGTTAGCATTACTGGAGCTTACCTCCCTAGTGGGAGAGTGACTGCAGGTAAGGTAAGCAAGACCCAGTCCACCTCTCTGGTTGGCGCCATTAGATCTGGTAAAGTGACAGACTTGGAATGCTCAGTCTTGGGGAAGACACTCTGAGTTCAGGGACTTGGAAGAAGTCAAATACTGACTTGACTACTGAAATCTCTGTTTCAGTAGCTGTACTGCTGACTGCTTAGCACCAGCACGCTTCTCTGTTTCTGTAGTGTTGCTATTCTTAAATTTGCATTGTAAACTACATTTTGATGAGGGGATAGTGGCCACCCTCAGCAAGTTTGCTGATGATATGAAGTTGGGTGGATTGGCTGATACGCCTGAAGGCTGTGCTGCCATTCAGCGAGATCTGGACAGGCTGGAGAGCTGGGCAGTAAGAAACAGGATGAGGTTTAACAAATCAAGTGTAGAGTCTTGCAACTAGGAAGAAATAATTGCATACACCAGTACAGGCTGGGGGATGACCTGCTGGAGCTCTGCAGAGAGGGACATTTGGTGGATGACAGATTGGCCATGAGCCAGCAGTGTGCCTTCGTGGCCAAAAGGGCCAATGGCATTCTGGGGTGTATAAAAAAGAGCATTGCCAGCAGGTCAAGGGAGGTGATCCTCCCCCTCTACTCTGCCCTGGTAAGGCCTCATCTGGAGTACTGTGTCCAGTTCTGGGCTCTCCAGTATAAAAAAGACAGGGATCTCTTGGAAAGAGTCCAGCGGAGGGCCACAAAGATGGTGAAGGGCCTGGAGCATCTCCCCTGTGAGGAACAACTAAGTGAACTGGGTCTGTTTAGCCTTGAGAAAAGAAGGCTGAGAGGGGATTTGATCCAGGTTTATAAATACCTGAGGTGTGGGGGCCATAGTGGTGAGGACGGACTCTTTTCAGTAGTGCGTGGGGACAGGACAAGGAGAAATGGGATGAAGCTAGGGCATAGGAAGTTCCGCACGAATGTGCGCAAGAACTTCTTTACGGTGAGGGTGACAGAGCACTGGAACAGGCTGCCCAGGGGGGTTGTGGAGTCTCCTTCTCTGGAGATATTCAAGACCCGCCTGGACGCCTATCTGTGTGACCTGGTGTAGGGAACCTGCTTTGGCAGGGGGGTTGGACTTGATGATCTCTAGAGGTCCCTTCCAACCCCTGTGATTCTGTGATTCTGTGTGATTCTGTGAAAAATGATTTGGAAATGTATATTTTAGACATTTGAAGGTAATCTAACAGCTAAAATGAAACTGCCCGATCTTATGTGTGGAATCTGAAATAGCGTGCTAGACAAAACACAGAAAAAAAGAAATAATAAAAAAAAAAAGTTAATAGAAAAACAGACTTCTTCCTCCAAAATTGAGACAAATGGCCACTAAAACCAAAAAGATGGATTGTTAAAATACATATAAATGATGCAAAGTAGGGAGATAAAAGTAAAAATATTAACCAAACAGTTCAGGTGAGAGGTAGAGATACTAGACAAAAGCAGCAAGCAAAAAAGATAGTGGAAAGACATCATAAATGGCTTTGAGAAAAACAATCAATCCATTTAGCACACAGATAACCTATGCAATTGCCTTAAGGTGAGAGGACTATAGTGCTATTTTTCAGGATCTAAGCTGAAATCTTAGCGACATTAAATTGCAATAACCTGTGAAATGAAGTGCAAGGATATTTATCAAAGTAACTTTATGGTTTTGGTTTATATAATGACAAATCTTTTGTGAATTATGGTGGAGTGCATAACATTAAACTTATATATTTGTCTTGGAAGTAAAACTAATTATGGAGGCCCAGTTCCAGTGCATCCAGTGAAACCATATTTATACTAAGTTGCACTGCATGACGCACACGAGGTGTCCTGGCTGTGTATAGGCAAGGTAGTACAAGAATTCATTGGTTTTTCTTGGTCTAAGCTGTCAAGGATGACACTGTCTTAACTTACAAGGCATGCCTGTAACAGTTTGTAAAGCACAGAGAAATTGCTTTGCCTGTAAACTCCCGGTCAGCTCTTCTGAAATCAGTTTGCCCAGCTGCACTCACAGTTAACCTCCCCCTTTGCTATTATTGCAGTTCTTTCCTTTACCTTAATTTTCTTCCCTCCTCTTTATGGTGTGTTATGACATACACCATAAGCATGCAAGCAATTTCTGTGAGATAAAGTAAAAGAAATGTCCTTCCTTTTTCCATCTCATACTACTGATTTTGAGATGTTTTTAGCACCAAATAAAATCACTATTACTCTCTCCTAGTTTTGTTTATATGGCTGTCAATAATTATTATGTTAATGTTGAAAGGAAACAATTGAAGATATTTGGCTGAAGAAAGTGTCTGAAATGGAAAATGAACTAGGGGAAGAAAGAAAACACCATGTAAGTGTACCTTGACATAATAGCAGTAGCTGAGTGTTAGTTCATTCACAAGATTAACCAATGGATGTGATGGTTAGTGGAAGAATAGACCTTTGTGGAACATGTATTGCAATTGAAGAATCTCAGTCCTATTCTTCATGCTAGAAAATAATTATTCCTTTGAGTTAGACAAATCCTATGCAGTGGTAAATTGTTGCATAGATTTACTTCTCTTCATTGTACAAATTCTCCGTGTCACAGAAGGTACAAGAGAAGTTTATTTTTGAAATAATCATTTATTTTTTTCCTCAGTAAAACCTACTTAACACCCAGGATTGTAGGAGGAAAGAATATTCCATAGATGTGTAATACAGACACTGCTTTTAGTCTGAAAATAATGTTTAGTAACAATTTACATACTGATGTTTTAAGTCTATGTAGAAGGAAAAGCAATTTGGAAATTTTGTAAATGGTATACAAAACTGAAAGAAACGATGTTTTTTAAGGACTTTCATTGTGAGTATTTATTAGGTTTAACTGATAATGAAAGTATTAGTCATGATTTTCCTGTTAACAGCGCTTTAAGAATTCAGTGGATAATGAGCAAAAATACTTGAATAAAGACACTGCGTGACCTGACTAGCTATATATAATAAAATACCAAGTAGAAACTGTCCAAGCCTATTTGCCATCCAGATCAGGAATATTACTTGTTATATTTTTCAGCCATTCCTTACTAATCATGGATATATGCAGACAGATAAGATCAGATCATAGTATATCAATGAACATTATGAAGATTAAGTTAATAATAAATAGTATTCTTCAGGAATAGCTTGCTTTTTTGCTTACACTTTGCAAGTAAATCAAAGAAATCTGTTGTCCCTCCGACTCTTTTTCTCAGTAATGGAGAAAGGGGTTATTTAAATGGTTCCATCTTGTTAAGACAGTGACAAGAACTGTTTCAGTTTTACCATTGCCTACAGGGAAGTCTATTAATGGTTTTCTGAAGAGCACCATTAAGCCATGACCTCTCTCCCCCTTCCCTACTTCTTTCTGGTTAATCCTTAAAACAATATAACCCTTCTTCCCTTACAGTGATTTCTTCATCATTTGTGCAAAGTTTATCCTTGTAGCCTCAATTCTAGCTAAAGACTTCTCTTAGATAATTGGCTATAGCGTTTGGTGCTTTCACAGGACTGTGTAAGTCTTATAATCTTATGCTGTCACAATGCATATTTAAGAAGTAAGATCTGCTCTGAAATCCAAACTACCTTGACACATATTAATGAAATTCTTTTCTGAGTTTCAAATGAATTTGCTCCCTCTGCACTTTAAAAGATGCAATAAACATTTGCTCAGCCATAGAAAGGTGGAATTAATGCAATTAAAGCCATTTAAATATCAATCATTTAGACAAACAAAACACACAAGTGTCCAAGTGTTCAGCCAATCAATTTGATAAACACTCAGGAAAGAATAAACCAAGAGTATTTAAATGGAAAAGAAAGCTAATTTGCAGTCTGCTGCAACACACCACTAAGCTTCTTCAGTATACTGTGATTAGACATGGCCTGCAATAAAATAGTTACTGAGAAGCCACAAACTCTGATGGTTTAGCAAAAAGTCTAACTTTCCCACAGCCACATTTAAGAGAAACAATGGTTGTGAAAGGAACTGGTTTTCATGCTGAAGCTTAATGGAGCAAGACTTGCTGTTCATCAGAGAAGATTAATTTTGGATTAGCTCCAAATCCATAAAAATCTTCCCAGAAAAATAGGAAACCTGATATAGGAGATGTCTCCTTATTTAGAAACAAAACAAAACAAACCAAACAAAAAAAAGTAGTTAAACCACTGAAAAGTTGAGCATTTTAATACCAAGGAATAACAGTAAAAAAAGCACAGAAAATTTATTTCTTCAGAATCTTTTTGATGCCATCTGCAGCTAATGTACCGAATGCCATTTCTGAATGCTTCAGAGCTACAAGGTGACAAAATAGCTATCAATGAGATAAAGATTAGAACTGCGCTTGCAGTTACAATAGGGAAGTGATAAATTACTGACTTCAATGATCTTTCTGGATGAAAGGTTTGATACAGTTACAGCTAAGATTAGCACTTTGGATAAGAGGGTGACAGGATGCGAATAAAGACCAAAGGCCAGCAAGAAGGATCACAAGATGTAAAAGAAAAGACTGAAAAATTCTACTCATATAAATGATAAATGATAATGGAATAATGAACTGGGTACATGCAGGACAAAATTAAAGAAGGAAAAAAATGTAAACAGGATAAATTAGGTGGTTGATTTATTTATTTATTTTTGCTGTAATCTGTGAATGAAGCCTTTTGTTTTTGAACACTGTGAAAAATTAAAAGGCAAAAGGAAACCTGGGAATGGAGATGTGCTGTTTGCTCCAGGGATCTCGAACATATTCTGAGCAAAATCACACAGAATGAGATTAGGGAATATGGCAAAATATGCCTGTTTTCCAGGAAGACTCAAGAGGCGGGAATCAGCTAAAATGAATCTGAAGGAACGAGCTTCTGGAATAGCTGGGGCGTGTTTGGAAAGATTAATGTAAGTTCTTGGCAGTGGATGGTTGACATCCTGAGGAGAATCCAACTGCCTTTTCATTGCAGTTTTTCTTTCAATATGAAACTAACTTAGACCATAAGCCAGTGTTTTGATTTTGAAGCTGTGGGAGGTTTCCATATGTGTAATATTGTTCTGTCAGTGGCTTTAAGATAAATATTGTTGGTGCTTGGTAACAGATCATAGAGCTTTGTGCTGTTGGTAATATGCTCAAATGAGCATTAACAAAACATTGCTTTTAATGAGGTGCAGTGTATCATCAAATAAGAATGTTAACTTGGAGATTCACCTGGGACCTGTGGCTAATGCACTTTGGAAGTGTTTGTTAATTGAAAGGATCAGCATTTCCATCCAATAACAAATCTAGTTTTGAGGAAAGTCAGGCGTTGTAGGTGCGCTCTAGTTGGAAAGGTAGAGACTTCAGAGCCACAGTCTGCCTGCACTTCCAAGTGCAACTTCCGCTTTCTATTTTATAGTTGTCAGTGGTCAAGAAGGAGCTTACAGAAAGACAGAAACTTGAGGATTAGCAGCTTTCCCACCAGGCTCTACGCTTTTCCCACATTAGATATTTTGGAAGGAAGAAATATTTCTCAAGCCACACCAAGTACCCAAGTCAAAGCCCATTACCAGGAGCCACAAGATTATAACTTCATGAATTACTAGTGGTGCGTTGTCATCTTAACTATTTATTTTTATGTTCACCAAAGTCATGGTCATTTCTAGTACTGACATAGCTTGCTAAGAAGTGAACTGTTTTAGAACAGAATGTTATTCAGTGTTATGGAGGTTGTGGGAGTGAGTTTGTAAGAAGGCTTGCTGTAATTTTTCAGATCCACGGGAAGGCAGTAGAAAGCTGCCATAGAAAAATATAATCTGATTTTAGTAGTTCTGGAGAAGGCCTTGAAATATTGTACATTCTACATTTTAAATGTAATGGCAAAAAAGCACAAAACCTGCCCCCAGTAGTACTTCTTAAACTTTGATTTTTTTTTTATAAATAATCTCATCGCATGGTGGGTGGGAGAGATAGAAATAGGCCATGATTCTGGGGCACGTGAACTTGACAGTATTGTTGATTTAATGACAGTATTATTGAGTTAATACAGAGTCAAGACACACTAGACATCTTTGACATAGAGAAATACCTCCATTGGCTAAAATATCAGGCCTTCCAACCAGGTCATTTACCAAGGTTTCAAGATGAGTCCATAGCAGGAGTCTGGAGACGTGTCAGGCTTTAAGAAAAGTAGCCCTGTGCAAATCTGCAGTTTTGTCCTTAAAATATGTGATCCCGGGACATCTAATCTCCCAGAATCACTGTGATTTGATCTATAAAACCAGATATATAAAAATATTGAAAATCTTACTAATGTTAACAGAACTGATTTCAAACGAAGGCTGTAAACCTTCCAGTTTAATTATGGTTGCAAATCTTTATCTCTTCTTCAGACTATTGGATTTAATTCAGTCAGTGTGTGTTCAAACATACCCTGTTGATCAATATTCCGTATGCAGCCCTTGGAGACTTCCTTCATAATGGTTTCTCTAGTTATGTCAGAGCTACACAGAGATATATGTCTTGAAGAAGATGAACAAGTTAATGGTAAAATAGTAAATAATCAGAACTGATGGACAGACTGTGTCACAGCTGAATAATCAAGCAACTCTGAGTTAAGACTTGGCAAAAGGAGGCTTTTGATCATTTCTTCTAGTATTGTGGACTGCTGTTTGATTTGCAAATGCTTGTAATTTCCAGATATTGCAAGGATAAGGAATAATCACTGCTACTTGCTCAAGGACCCCCTGAAAAAATATTGATTAAATTACTGAATCATTATTTGCATGCCAACAATATTTTTTCTAACTAGTTGTGCTCACACACACACACACACAAAAAAAAGTTTGCCTCATTCTGAGAGGACCTTAGACATTAAGCCATAGGCTTCAGGCAGTTCATCACAGCCTCCATCTGCATTTGGTGCATTTGGTGGTGTTGTGTATGGAACAGGAATAACGTGTTCTTCCAGTACTAAGTGCTAAGTTCAGTGACAGAGGAATACATGCGAAAGAGCAGTTTCTCAGAATTTCCTTTTTATTTATACTTTGCCCACGTATGAGCTTGTGAATGTTTTGTTTCCATTTTTTCTTCCTTAAATGTCATCTACTTCTACATTCTACACTTCTTTAGACTGCTGTTTGGAGAAAATACCTTTAGAGTCTAAATTGAACTTCATGGGAAACCTTAGCAAAGTCTATAGGACAAACTGGAGAGAAGACTTAGAATTCAGAAAGCTATGCACTGTTTAGTGGTGTTTTGGGACCTTAGCATTCCTATTAGAAATCTAATGTATTTCCTAGACATTCATGCCAGGATTAGCATTGAATTCAGAAATGATGAGAGTTTGAAAGGCTATAAAGTCAGCACACTTGATTGCAAAGAAATAAAAAGTGGTGTAACGTTCAAATGATTTTCTTTATAGGCTGTGAAAAATATATGGTTTTCTTTAGCTCTGCACAGATTATTGTTGAGCATATGTCAAGTTTTCCTCAGTACTCATTTATACTGTGGTGTTCCAACAGCAAATACTTAATTTACAACAAAGCATAATGGGAATGACATGAGAAGCTTTGGAAAGTGAAGGTAATTGTGTATGGATCTTCTCAATTAGCTACAGCCCTTGTAAAACAACTATCAGAAATGTGCTTCTCTGCTGCAGGGAAGGTGCTTGAACTTTCTTCTTGCTATCTTTTCTGCACAAGATGATGTAAATTTTATTGACTCTTTTTTTTTTTTTTTTATTTTCATGCTAGGGATTGTTTGGTAACTGTGAAAATTATCCTTCTCGAATGCTTTCCTTACTTGAATAAGTAATACAATCAGAGACTGTAAAACAAGACAGGGCTTTCCAACAGAAATAGAAAGACAGGTTTACAGATAAGAGGATATAAATATTAGCTGTATGAAGGCTGACTTGTGTCTGTGTTCTGCTCCTTCTATTAATCTGATTGCCTTCTTTAAGGCTGACAAGTAATTTACAATCCTTATAATAGACTAATTTTTACTGACTCAAGGGTTTTCTTACAAAAGATGTTTTTAAAAGAAATCATTACCGTCTCCTTGGATAGCATGATCTGTTTCTAATCAGTATTTTGTGCTGCAGATATTCTGATGTTCATATATTCTTCTGTATCAAGAAAGAAATTTCCCGGTTAATTAATAGCAGAACGAGTAATTTTGCAAGGTAATTAGCCAGATAATAATTACATTAATTTAAGTAAAACAGAGCATGGTAGTTTTGGTTAAACTGTGATTCACTTGTTCAAACCAATCCCTGCACTCAGGAAAGAACCAATATTTGCATTTGAACTCACTGAATAAAAGGCTGCTTCACAATTATACTTTTTAACATATGCAGATTAGACTACAGAAGATACTGTATTGAAACCCAGTGAGTAGATATAAAAATTTAAAGTTCAAATTTACAGTTTGACCCTACTTAGCCTACGATTACAGATAAGTTTCTCTATTTCATAATAATACAGCTTAATCACTTTGAAGCTTTAAGTAATCTAAAACATGACTGTGATAGAAAGGCTAGCCAACAAATTATGCACTTGTCTCAAACAGATAGAGTTCTCTTAATCTCTTAACAGTACTGAGAAAATGTTAGCTGACAGTGTTCGCCTTTGAAAGTCACTGTTAAAACCCATATTTTATTTCTGTTCTCTGTTCAGCTCCTGTGTGACAAATTAAACATTAAGTATCTAAAGCTGTCATTCTGACCGTGGTAAGGTGGAGATCCAACTAACAGCATTGAGCAAATCTGGAAAATTGCAGTCATGTTGATGAGAAATGTGATTATTACATCATCACAGTGATTAACTGAAGAACTTTTTTCCTCTGCAACCACAACAAAAGAGTTTTTAACCTAAAACTTGCCCTTGAATGGATTAGAAACATACCCTGAAAGCGAATGCTTGCAAGTCAGATTCCCAGCCTGCACAGCTCTACATCAGAACAAAGTCTACTCTTTGGAATCTTATCTTCTCAGAGAAACAGGAGCAAAATCCTTTAGCACCATAAACTGTGCTTTGCGCTTGGAGTTTAGAAATTTTATGGTGTCAGATGTAATCGGGATGAAGTCGTCTGCGTTTTGCATGGCTTGATACCTGCTGGCTTGTGCATTATGGAAGAACTAAATGCTTGAATGATTCCAGTTTATTTACTGTAAATGCAACACATTCAGCATTTTCTAATACATACCATGCCTTGTCACAAAAACTTTAGTTGTATCCATTTAATGTGTTCCCCGCTTTTTAATAATGCAAAATTATTGGCCTAGGGACCATCATTTGGTATCACGGTCAAGACAGTAGTGATACCTGTTAATGGTTCTTGCCTAGCACCTCCCTCTGGCTGACAGCATAAGGAATACTTAATTTCTGGCCTTTGTTATGTATTTTCCCTGCTGGCTGAACTGGGATCAGGAACTAGAATTGTCTTTACTAAATTGTCAGGGGCCCTCTTTCTAGGAGAAGTGTCCTCTTGTTTGACTGATTCTTGCTCCAGTTATCTCATGTAACCCCTTCCTATAACTGTATTAACAAGTCACTAAATTCCCTCTGGAAGTATTTCTTTTCGGACTCTGATGTTCTTTGCAGAAAATTACTCTCCTGCTTTCTATCTTAACTCCATTCACACCCAGTTTATTCCCTTTTATTATTATACCAAAATTGTACTTGAGTGAAAATCTCTTTGTTCTCTGCTTTCTTTCCCACGTGATAAACTCTCTGGTAGTTCTTAACTGAGTAGCCTCTTTCTACATCATTCCCAGTCAGAATCCATCTTTCTTGCATGTAGATATAACCAAGGAAGGTTTCCAAGGGTCTGTCTGTGTCAGGCACTTCTTGACATTTTCATTAGGACTTGAATGATGAAACCATGCGAACACATATTAAATGTAGATTTGACAGCAGGGAAAACATTTCTAATGTGTTATACAGGGAGAATATGAGATCTCAGTTGTAGGAAATGGGTTAAAAAATACAGTTGTCTGTTAGGAATAATTTAGATGGAGCAGATCTGAAATGGTTTGAGGGGATGTGGGGTAGAAAAGAGTTCCATAGAGCCACTGCTGGCAAGTTTATATAATATATTCTTTTAATTGTTCCTAAAAGAAAATACTTCCATCATATTTTAACTGACTTCATCTGATTTCTTTTACTAACTTCTTACCATTACCCTAATTCATTTCATAATGTCCTTTGCTTACTGAATAATGTTCAGACACTCTTATAATGTCTCCCAGTTTTGTCTCACCAGCAAATTGTATTAGCACACTGTTCTTTCACTGAGGTGTTAATGAAAATGTTAAGATAAAATCAAGACAAACCATTAAGAAATTTAGTTATATTAAAAATTGTCTAAGTGGAGAACATAGCCTGTTATTTTTTTCTCTTAAAATGTTTCTTCTCAACATTACAGTTCTTGAACTAAGTAAGTTACCTTTCCTCCCGTGTAACTAATAATTTCCCATGCAGTCTTGATTGTGTTTTCCAACCTTGGTGATTCTGCGATTCTATGATGGTGTACCAAATACTTTACTGCACTCCAAACAGTCTGACAAGTTTTGTCTAGAATAGCAGTTATTTTATCAAGTGAAGGTGTCAGGTTAATCTGACTTGATCTTTTTTGGTAAATCTGCACTATATTTTACTTCATTTTGTTTGATGATGGCCTTTCTGAACCACTGAAGTAAGCATAACAAATGTCTAATTCTGTTTCAATCATCTTTCCCATCCTCAAAGTTAATTTTTTCAATTGTGATAATTCTCCATCACCGATGTAAACTTTCTGAATCCACAAAGTTGATTTTTACAATTTTTCAGTCTTTCAAGAAGTGTCAGGGATGAACTTCCATTTGAATGCTTACCTTCTGTGTCTTCTTTCCATTTTGGTTGCTAAAATCTCTGCTTTTTGTCATTCCTGATAGCCAATTTTTATTATATTGATTTTGGTCTCTATCTACAGTCTTACTCCACGGCTACCAAACCTTTCCCTTCCTCTTCTCCCTTCTCCATTTTTTTTTTCTCTTTATGGCTGACAAGTCTTTTCTTTAATCTTTCTTAATCACATTTGTAATGTGTATGTCATGTCTAAGTCTAAATTTTTCATATCCTTTTATATTGCCTCTTATATAGATTAGTGCCTCCTTTGCTGATCAGTAATTTTGCTTCTTTCATTTTCAGCCTTTCACTCATTATCAGTTTTGCTCATCTGCTATGATTTGTTTTTATAATGTCCTCATTAATTACTACAGTGAAATCAGAAAAAAAAAAAAAAAGAAAAAAGAAAAAAAAAAAAAAGGAAGTACTGAGTGATGAAGAGGAATTGGGATAAAAGATGTTGTACTACTGGTTTCCCAAACTGTCTCTAAATGTTGCAGTGGCAAAGCTGAATTTCTGGGTTTCTACATATATTTGAAAGATCTTTCACAGTTTTTCACCTTCTGCAGTTATACCTAAGAAGACAAAACTCTCAAGTTAATTAGAAAACTAAATGGCTTTTTTTTTCCCCCCCCCTAAGGAAAGAGTAAAGAGACAGAAATATTCTAAATTAATTTTTCATCATTCCCAGCAGTCAGAAAATCTCACTAAAAGTCCTCCATAGATTTTCCTTCTCTCTTCACCTAAGTACTGCAACTGTAATTGAACACATAGCTCTAAAGTTTATTGTGCACACCTGGTAACCAGCAAGGCTCAAATTGTTTGTCAGTATTTTAAGATTTTTTACTGCCTTATCATAAATACTCGGTGTCCTAATATGGCTGTGGTTTCTGACCTGACTGGTGAGCCAGAAAATTGAATAGTTGCTTCAGAAGACCGGTACAGTAGTAGACAGGCTACTACTAGATAATCAGTTAAAAATGCTAATTGAAATGTACTGGCAAGAAGTGAATCTATGGGTTGAAGGGGTGAACCATTAAATTGCAAATAGCTTTGAAGATGCAGAAAGGAATAAGCCTGTTTGAAAGAAATGCTGAATACAAGTTTCTTTTCCTCGCAGAGAATGCATTGTATAAGCTCTATGTCATTTTAAGCTTCTGAAACCAAATGGAAGAGTCTCTGAAAAAAGCTAAAAATAGTATTATTTCAAAGTGACTGTTTTCAAATAATAGCAACTCGTATGTAAAATCAAATTGCAATTATTGCAATTAAGCAATAAGCTGAGATCGTGTAGAGGTCATAGATACGAAAACTCCTATTTTAGGAGTTTTTATAGCTTTTATTGTTTTCAACTTGCAGCTTATTTTCTGCATAATTAAGGGACTTAAAATATTTTAGAATGGCGGAGAAAATCACTAAATATTTTTATACTTGAGTCTAAAATTTGTTAATTAAATTTAAAATAAATAATTCAAGAGCTCATTTTTTGTTCAAAAAACTACAGCCACACTACGGCTTCAGTGCAGGGAAAAATTTAACATGTGTCTTCAACTTGAATTCATTGTGTTTTAAACGCATGCTTGAAAGTTCACACATAACTACTTCCCTAATACGTGACTGAGAGAAGGCTGATACAATGAATTAATTGTTGAAGGGAAGGTCATGAATTTGTGCCTGTATTCACCATTTTACCTACTCTCCTTTTATGTCAATCTGATTGTGGGCTTGAAGCTCAGAATCACATTTACCATTATCTTTCTGGAGTAAACCTCTTTGCATTACTAAGATCAGTGTTTTATTCTAAAAACATTATTCCTTTAATTTTATTGTTTTTAATTTAACTTTATTGTTTGGATGATTAAGCTTTCTTCTATAAGAAGACTGTTATTGCTGTCATTGTTTGGAGGAAAATACTTGAAAGTGCTTTCTTGCTACATAATGATCCTTCTAGGTCTTTTCCAACCTTGATAATTCTGTGATTCTGTGTGATAATTGTGCAACATTTTGGAAGTCAGTGGCTCTTTCTTATTCATGGGTCAGTTCAGGCTCAAAAGCAAGTACAATCAAATTCCATTGAAATCAGTGAGTGCATTGTAGTTAAGCTTTTGTGGGTAAATGGATAAAATAAGAAGGAATATGTGAGCTTTGCACTGTTTAATGTGGATTCATTTTTTTGGGGTATGATTTTCAGAAAACATTTGAGGCTTCGGTGTTTTTGGATGGATTTCATGTATTATATAAAACCATATATTTCCTCTTCTAATTTCTCAGGAAATCATAGAATTAACAGTCAATGAAATGTCAGAACAACCATTTATTTCTTGTTTATCAATGCATGTGTTCCTGTATTGAATTACATATACTTTTATTTCATTTTACCGTTCCATTTCTGGGATTCAGTCTATTCTATTCTATTCTATTCTATTCTGACTATAACTATTCATTCCTACAAAACTCTCTGAGCTTTCTTATCCCAAGAGGCAAACAGAAATTACATTAATTTGCAGGAATAATATTACCTGTATTATTCCAAAATGCTGTTTTAACATGACCAAGTTTCTGGGTGGCTAACTATGAAATTACTGCTTTTTTGTAGCTGCTTAATTTCATTCCATAATGGAAAACGATTATACGGTACCCAAAGGCTGATATGATAAGTGGTTTTCAGAGCTTCTGATTTCATAAGTATTTTTGTCAAATTAGTTGTAGAATATATAAAGAATATTCAAAAGTTTTGCTCTAGTCTGCTGTACTTCTGTCTCAGAAAAACCTGAAGTTTTTGTATTGATTGGCAGAGGATATGTCTTCAGCTGACTCAAACTGTGAACAGAATACATTCATTTTGCCAGTAAATTAAATTGCTCATAGCTTATCTGAAGGCTTTCAATCTTTGACTCTTACTGCTTACAGAAATGGAGCAGATACCTTCGACACCAAAGATTAAAATATGTAACTCTTAAATTTTTTCAGTCCTTCTTTTTTCGAAGGGCTTGCTATCCATATAAAAGGATTAGATAAGGTTTTAGGATACACACAGAATTTATACTTACCTCAATTTCAAGCAAGCATGAAAAGTCATTGGATACATATAAGGACAGATGGAAGAGCAAATATGAAGTACTCGGCTTTTAGTAACCATTCCTTTTTCACCTTATTATTTAGGTAATCTTGTGGTGGTTGTCAGTTAAAAAACTTTCTAAAAAACTATTGAAGATGTACAGTAGCTGGCGCACAGAGACATGAAAACAAATGTTAGAAAGTGTGCAAAAAGCCTCCTTTAAAAGCTTCTCAGTCTCCTGAGATTTTGAAAAGCGAATCAATTCAAGTGCCTCCTCACTGTAGTGTAAACATAGAGGAAAATGGTGTGAAGTACTAAAACCTAATGTGTCTTTGTACTGTACATCATTTTATCATCTTCTAAAAGGCTGAAGGTTAATTTCAGAGATTTTTGTAGTAGGGCTTGTGCTTTTCAGTGTGAATAAATTTAGGACTTAGTATTTTTGTTTGACTGGCTGTTACTAGTTTGGTAGTTTTGTATGCTTGTTTTTAAATTAAAGGGCAAATGCAGCTTTCACTTCTATTTCTTTACATTTTCTCCATAAGTGCTGCACAAAACATTGTTTTATATATATACATATAGTCTTATCAGAGTAATACAATTCTTACTAGAAATAAACTTTTTTTTCTCACCTTAGTGGAGCTGATTCTACATGGAATAGCAGCAGTTTGATGTTAATATAATTTTCTAATTTGGAAAGAAATCATTACTTCCTTACTCTGGACAGACTATCAGGCTTTTTTTTTATAGTTCACAATGTCACTTTAACCCTATGTGATTTCAATGGCTTTCCTCTCACATGGCAATATATACCTCTATGTCTTTTTCTAAGCATTTGAAACAAAGTAAGATTCCATGGAAATCAGTCAGGTGATACCAGGAGAAGGTGGATATAATGCATTGGAAAGTTCTTCAGTAGAAGTGCAGCTGTAGTAAGTAGTTTCACACTTTTATTTATCAAGAAGGTTCCCTCAACTTTTCTTCATAGGAGAGGTGCTCCAGCCTTCTGATCATCTTAGTGGCCCTCCTCTGGACACGTTCCAAGAGCTCTGTACTCTGTACCAGGCCCCTCATGTACTGGGGCCCCAGGCCTAGACACAGTACTCCAGCTGGGCCCTCACAAGAGCTGAGTAGAGGGGGACAGTCACCTCCCTCTCCCTGTTGGCCACCCCTTTTTTAATGCAGCCCGGAACATGGCTGGCCGCCTAGGCTGCAAGTGCACGCTGCTGGCTCGTGTCCAGCTTCTCATTCACAGGACCCCCAGTCCTTGTCCACAGGGCTGCTCTCAAGGTGTTCTTCTCCCAGTCTGTATAAACACCTAGGATTGCCCTGGCCCAAGTGCAACACCTTGCACTTGGCCTTGTTGAACCTCATTAGGTTCACATGGGCCCACTTCTCTGCCTGGATGGCTTCCTTTCCCTCCAGTGTATCAACTGCACCACAGTTTTGAGTTGTCTTCTGAGCCATCAAGGATTGTCTAGGATACATCAATTTCTGTTTGTGCAGTCCATCCTTGTCAAACCCTGAGCTTAACTTTATAAATTTGAAAATCTTTGAAAATTCTTGAAAACAAGTCCTTGAACAAATCCTAGTTGTACAACGGACATTGACAAACTTTTACCATTGAGACTTCACTTAAGTCCCTTGAGATTTCTCAGATTTTCACAGTGGATGTATTGACTGGCTGTGAAGAGATGCCCTGTTCTCCAGTGGCCCCTTGGTGGTGAGGCATGTGGGCTTAAGAAGGGAAGAAATGAGTGAGTGGCAGAACTTACATCTCTAGTCTGTAAAGAAACTTTCTGTGTCTCATTTATGTACTGATTCGTGGCTTTGCTGAGGGCCTTGAATAAATGAAGATGTTGAGAAGAACTTAATTTCTTGTTATGTTCTCATGTTTACACATTATTTAAATTCTGGGCAATTGTACTAGTCTGTGTTTCTTACTGTGCAGATATTTATGATTGCAGGGATGTCCTTGTACTGTCTGAAGCCAGTGGCAGAACTCCCAGTTGGGCTTACAGGCATCTGGTCCAAGTCTGTTCCTTCGGAAGTTTCTTTTCAGTATACTTGAAATACCTCCTTCTGAGTGCAAGAAACACTGATGCTTCTAACCCTCACAACAATTTACTGTTTGTTCTACCACCTCAATCAATCCATGCAATTTTCCTTAAGTCATGATGTAATTTCAATAGGCAGTCTCATTGATCTTTTCCTCTAAGGTGTTCTTAGCTAGTTTTGATTCCATCAGATTTATGAGAAACAGACTGTTCAAATTATGTCCTTAGTTTACATTAATTGTTGTTTGCAATTTTTCAACTTCATCCAATACATCTGGGGTGAATCATTACCCCACTTTGATTTTTATTAACCTTAATACCCTCTCTTCTTTCTTTTTGGGTTTTTTTTAATTTCTCAGCTTCTACTCCTGCCCAGGAATACTCTTTCATGCACTACAATTCATAAACCCCTAAGGAAATGCAGCATCTACTTCATTATGTTGCAAAAGCTGTATTATTACTAAATCTCTATTTCCAAAATGTCTTGCAAGTAGCTTGTCCTGTATCTATTTTTTAAATGTCTGAATATAGCATATTATTTTCACCGTCTTACTTTTACCCACAGTAGTAAACCTGCTTTCAAAGAAATATTCTCAGACAGGTGCAATTTAAGTGCATTTAAGAAGAGTTAGAAGATGTATTGCTCTTCCCTTGTAATTTACTTTTGGAAGTGTGTATTTGCATCTACTTGGGAAAAAAAAAGAAAAAAAGTTGAATACGCATTTTCTTAAACTTCACTGGATAAAAGTAAGGAATGGTTAAAAATAATTTAAAGTTGTAACTTATCTCTTCAATGCTCTAATTCATTGTTATCAAATCTTCCTACTCTACTGATAGCACCTTGTTAATGCTGATCTCATTATAGGTAAGGTTGAAATATTTAATGGAAAGCATAGCTTCTTTTAAAAACACTGTACTTAGTAACTAATGTAATTATACCAGGAGACATAACGGAAGAGATTAGTGCAATAAGTGACCTAGCTTTAATAATGTCATCAAAAATTGTAATTGCAAAATTATCCACTGTGTTGTAAATGTTCACTAACATAATATTCAAGTCACTCATCATTTGCAGCACTTCATGAAATAACCAATTATTCTTTCCAGTGTACAAATACAAATTCCATTAATTTTAATAATCCCCTCCTCACCAAGTGATCTTAAGAACTGTATATGCAGACATAGTACAAAATGCCTCCAACTGTGACTGAAAAATAGGTATATTAACAGGCAGTGTTTGGATACCAGAATTCTAAATCCTGCTACTGATCAAACATAGAAAGTCTTAGAGGTCAAATATGAGATAAGAACTTAGAGCTGCATATAAATACACACATAAAATATCTGCAAGCTATTCTATTAAAGATATTGACAATATGTCTTAGATTCATTTCCAGATATATTGTGTGCATCTGTATCCCTCTGTCTATCCATCCATTATCTATTTATCTTTGTCTATCTCCCTAAGTATTGATATATTGATCTATGTCAATCTATCTCACAATATTTTATTGTTATATCCTTGGAACTTGGGTCAGGCCAAGAATTCGAAAAGATCTGAATGGAAATGGAAAGCTTGAAGAAATATATATATCTTTTTCAGTCCTGTAAGACTTTTATTTGTCAGTAGGATGCGAGATAAATCTCGTTCTTCTCTCCTCTGAACTTCATTAAACTATGGTCAGAAAAAATACAAAGCAGTATTTCCAATATGAATAAGAATTAGTCAGTTGTCATAGGAGTTTTATGTCAAATTCTCTGGCATTTTCTGCCATGTAAATGTCTGCATGGTGTCATATCCCACCCTTGAAAGGAAGGAGAGGTGACCAGATTTTCATATCCTTCTGGTTAGATTAAGGTGAAATGACACTCAAGGTCTATATATAAAAGGAAGAAAAAAAGGTCAACTTTAATAGGAGATTTCTACAAAATAGTTATCCTATATGCATTGGCCTTCCCACAGTTAAAAAGGCTGCTCTGAAAGTAATGCCTCCTATTTTATTGAAGAATATGTTGGTGGTATGGCAGTAGAGGTTTAACTTCCCTAACAATATTCCTCCATCACATGTTGTTGCTATGTGACAGATGGCAGCAGAGGGGCAGTCTGACAGAATGGCATCTGACATGGAAGTACATATGAAGCGAAGGTGTGTCACTGGATTTTTCCATGTGGAAAAAATTGCACATATCCTAATAAAAAATATCCTAATAAAATATACTCATGGGTTGATAAAAAAAATAACTATGTGCAAATATTTTCCTTCACTGAAGAGCTTCTACTCCATCTTGCCCAGTTCTATGTAAAATATGTTCAGGCTGAGAAAGACACATAATCCACACAAAGTTGAGAAAGAGATTTGAAAGAGTTAATCATCCTTTTTACCTTCAGCATTGAAATCAATTGATTTTGAAACTGTATCTTGCTTTCCAGTAACTACAGTGAAAGTCACAGTTGCTCCTGTGGCTGTGTGTTCATTGTGCTGATGCTGGAGTTAGGTTAGATATGCAGCTTTCAGACAGATTGTATGTATGATGAACACCTGTTGCAGAATGAGTGATGAACTTCACTTTTATGAGGGAAGCAGGAGAATATTTACTGTTACAAGGTGGCAACTCTACAGATTTCTATAACAAGGAACATTTGATCATTCACTGCACAGAGGACAGAGTCAGACAAAACTGTTAAGAAGACTCTCTCATTAGGTTATGAGGTTCAGAATAGACCGCTTTTTCTTCCATACTCCTTCTCAGAGGAGACTGGTTATGGCTGGATCCAATCTTAGTCCCAAATTTGGCTAACAGTTTATGTCTAAATGATAATATGCGCAATAAATCCCTTACAGCACTTAGCTAAGATTACAAAGTATACTATTAGTCACCTACCAAGTATCCATACCAGGAATCTTTCATCCTCAGGAGGAACCTCGAAGGGGCATCCATACTCAAGGGATGATCCTGGTTGTGTAAGGAGAGCTCAGTGGGCTCTGGGCTGTCTCCGATTCATAGGACAAGGTTGTTTATTATTAGTCATGTTTGCATACCAACATTATTTGCTCAGTTAGCCCTTAGTCTTTGGCAACTGTGTTATTATCTGTCTCCTCAGAGTCCAACCTGAGGCAGTCATCACAGCTGCCGCTGATAGCTATTGATCTGAGCTGGTCTGTGAGCTATGGGTGATAGGTCAGGTTATGGAGTAAAGAATACAGTGCTACAGGACCGTCTGTACTATCCTCAGCAGAGAAATGCCATATCTCATCAAGGATAATCTTGACTTTAAGGGGAGAATCTGCCATGAAGCAGACCAGAAATTTCAAATCTTGCAAGGAAAGGCAGTCTTCTTACAGAAACTTCAGCCACGAGTTTCAAATGCTTCCAACAATGCTGTGAAATTCCCATGAGATATGTGAGGAGTTAGTTAGACCAGCACTGAGTTATACTGAAAACATCATGATGGTCATTATTGTATATCTGCAGGCTTTTCTGAAGCTGTGCAGGAATGGCTTTTCAACCACACCATCTTACCTGCAGAATTTGCTGTGAACTCCGCCCAATTGGATTTTTGGGGGTTGGGTGGGGTGGTGAAATAATAGAATGATTTCTCAAACCAAACATGACTTCTCAGGCTGTCTCCAGCAATGTTACCTGTTTGAACAGTGAAAGTAATACCAATAATGCTCTAAATTGCGAGGAAAAACAATTTTGGAAGCATTACCAATAACGGTGACTTTTTCTTTGTCAACTATTATTGCTAAAGGCACTGTAATTACTTGTATCTCTGGGGTGCAACTTCCATGCTGCGGATGCTTTTTTCTTGTAACCTAGATATATTGTCATTCTTCTGTGGCCATCACTTCCAGTTTGCAGTCCATGTCTGTGACTTCTTATGTTTTACAGCCTCATGCAGTTTTTTGTGTCAGTGATATGAAACTCAGTGATTTAGATGTTTTACCTAAGCTCCAGGTTCTTTTACTGTTTTTACAACTATTTCATCATTAATGTCCAGTAAAGAGAGAATAAACAAACCAAACCAAAACCCCACACCTCATAGTATTTAGCCTGGCTGTGTTTTCTGTATCATGAATGGAAATATTATATAGCTTAATTTAGATGACAGTATGTAAGACTATGTTTAGTTGTAATGACATAACTGTGTACAATTGCACGCTGCTGCTTAGTTTATCGGATACATAACTGAAGTGTATTGCATGCATGGTGAGATGGTTTACAAAATTATTTGTCTAAATTTAGAAATTTCAGTTCTTTATTTTTTTAATGAGTATGGTAAACTGGCATCACCATAGATTTCTGTGTTTGACCTGTACAGATTTAGTGCAGATTTAATGCCTGGTGTAGTGCCATTAATGTGATGGGAGTTATATCAGAGATATGAACTCATTCAGTTATTGCTGGTACCATCTGGAAATTTATAATGCCACAGCAATGTTTCACTTACTGAAGACACATTCATCCTTTTTGTTTAGGATGAGAAGACAGGGATTAAAAATTGAAAATCACTTTAGCTTGCTCTATATCATCCTATATTCCCTTGTAGTCTTTGTCATGTTTGGATGACGAGATGTGAATTTAAATAATATTTAAATAAGTGTGATTCTACAATTAAAAAAAAAAAAACAAAAAAAAAAAAACAAGTCCCACAATAGGCCTCCTGAGGCAAAACATTTTCCTGAATATCAACACAGTATTTTACAGTAGGATAGATAGGGAAAAAGGGCACCTTTGGAAATGGAAGTGGTCACAGGTACTAGTTCTGTATCCAAAAAGAGGCAATATTCAGCAAGTTTGACCTTGTGGCAGAATGCAGCTTTTGTTTCTGCTTGTTCCTGATGACCCAAGGCAGGGCACTGCCCAGGATGCTGCCCTTCCCAGAAAATTGTGTCTCAGTAATTGAAATGAAAACAAAAGACTGGACACAGACTCAGTGTACTATTTTCCTGCCTACTTCCAATTATGAACAGTATGTACTTTTTAGCCACCCTAAGAAAGGCAGAGCAGAGGTTTGTATGGAGGCAGCAGAAAAAAAATGCAGGGATGGCTATGGAGTCTTCAGTCAAACTTTCACTTTCCCTCAAGCCTGATCTCTTATTGGGCTAGTGATGAATGCTTGAGCAGTGGATATAGGAAACAGCAAGCACAGAGAAATCTTCCCTTTGGTGCAGGCAGAGAGCTGTCTCTGCTGCATTTCCTGACACAACTTTGTATCTCTGAGTCAACACTGACATTTAGGAGCCTTACTCCTAGAGCTACAAGAGACCTGCAGGACAAAGTCCAGATCTTTTCTGTTATGGTTTAACATGGTACATAATTCTGTCAGAAGTTTTTTCTTCATTTTTCGCCAGTTTATTTAGGATGTTGTGTTTTCTCATTATTTTTATTGGCATCTAATCTATGAATTTATTTTACTTGTAATTAGAAACCTTCATTTAGTTTTGAGACGAGTCTTCCTCCACGTGGAAACTTCAAATTCTGGCTTAAGTCATTTCCCTTCTCTGCTGCCTTCTCCAGAGCATGGAGAAGAATTAGTCTTTAAACAAACACTGATTTCTCTTAGTATACCATCAGCTGTCCATGTTAAAACCTTAGGTAGCTCAAAATCAAGATTACAGAAACAGTGGAAATATGGACAAAATTACAATTACACAGCATATACAAAAACTGCTCTGAAAGTAACGCCTCTCATGTATTTTTGGGTTTGTTTTTTTTTCTTCTTTTTTTTTTTTGTATTAGCCCATGGCATTGGAGGCAGATGCTGGTGGAATGGTAGTAGAAGTTGAGCCTTCTTACCAGTGTTCCATTCCATTTTGTTGCTGTGTAACAGATGGCAGCAGAGGAGCAGTTTGACACACTGGCATCTGACAGGGAAGTGCATATGAGGCAAAGGTGTGTCAATTAATGCATCCATTTGAAAAATATTGCGTCCATTGCTGATACACTTGCTGAATGTTTCTGGAAACCAAACAGTGGGTGTGAGCCCAGTGAAGTGGTGTGTGATGTGTTTCAGCAGTGGCTGATCAGCTCATCTGCACAAATTTGCTAATGGTGACTGTGTTGAAAAACATGGTTTTGTAGCTGAGAATTTGCTCTATCAAGTAGTGTTACTGTGCTCTTCTTATCTGTTATAGTTTCAATGGAAATATATAGAAGGCATTACCTTCTGAGAGTTTCGTGTGTATGTGTGTATGTATATGTATAAATATCTCTCTGTATAATTCTGTATACACATTTCTGACTGTTTAACTGATCTCTCTCAGTTTTGCAAGGTGGCAGCATTCTACCAGCTCTATCAACTAGCCAAATTTAGGCATAATAGATTGGTTACCACACCCTAACTTCCCTGTGGTATCCCGAGACATTTTTTTACAAAGCTTTTTGCAGGTAAAGAGGTGTGAAAGTCTGTGCTGTCCCATCTGGAAAAGTGAATCTTCTGTGCCTTAGCACTTATTTCTTTTTCCCATGCACGGAGCACTGCTGGGATGGATTGGTCACCCAGTGTGGCCCTCCTGCAGTGATTCTCTGCAGGAAGCACAGCCTCCCGAGGCTGCTGTGCTAGAAGGAGGTTGGCATATTTGTTGGCAGCCAAGGGAGCAGGGCAGCACAATGCTGACAGTCACTTTCCTCATCTTCCATCTCATTGAGTCATATGGAACAAGGCAAGAATTTTTGTTAAATGTAGTGGTTTTGATTAAATATAAAAAGAGAGGTATGTTAACAAGTGTTTACCATCACTTTGCTAAGAACATAATCTCATAATTTTACCTGAAGGTACCAAACTACCCTTAGACGTTTATTTGCTTGCCTTTAGGCCTTTCTTATTTGTGTCTGGTTTGGTTTAAACAAACAAACAAACAAACAAACAGAATATCCATCAAAACTCTTCACCTTTGAAATTAATGGCAACGTCGCTGAAAAATACTATGTAGGAATATCTGTATTCTGAGAGTTTTTATAATTACGATATATTTTTCTCCAGCCAGGATACAAAAAATTAAAATAGAAAAAAAAATTGAATGAATTTTAAATTTAAGTGAGTTAATTATGTAGCCATTTGATGCCAGGATGATGAGCATTATCTACTATTTATAATAAATTATTGTAATGAACTTAGTCCTATAGATGTATGTGTTCATATAAAGGAGAGAGTTCATGCAGCATAAAAGAGATCCTTTGTCTTTGTTGCAGTCAGTTTAGTAGACATGTTGCCTCTGGAATGCTAGTAACCTCCCATTTCTTAAAATAATGTACCTTAATAGAGATTACAGAAAAAAATTAACCAAATCAGTAATCAGGACAAGTGCATTTAGATGTAAAGGTGTAATAATTTGAAATATTAAATAATATGTAAGTAATAATATGGAAGAACAAAGGGAAAAAAAAAAAGTGAAGTGAAAATCTAAATGTTAAAACAGATTCTGATGAGTGCATCTTCTCAAATTGTCAGTATTACAACATTTATTTTTTATTTACATGTAACATCCTGAAGCAGGGACTTTCTTTTCACTGCAGGGATATTTGGCACAGCATAAATGACACGGTATCATGCTGTATAATCATGTAGCAGCCAGAAAGATTAATGATGAGTCAAATCCCTTTTTATTACTCCATTATTACTGCATCTTCAGTCCCCTTACTTTCTTTCTGAAATTTCTGAAGCCTGCGATCCAGAAGAGTTTCACTTCTTTTCTTTGTTGCTGGAGAACCTAAGCTCTAGGAATTAGGTCTAGGGACTCCTCATACTAAAGTAAGCAATGCTCTCTGGGGAGGTTTTCTCGTGTAATTCTTTAACATGAGCTCTACTTCCCACAGTAACACTGTAATACTTGAGGAGGTGCCACAGTTTGCTTTTGGCATTGAGTAAATTACTCCTTTATATGGTCTGGGGCTGGGGAAGGAGCAGGTTCTGTCTCAGCTGTGTACCAGGTTTACTAGTCCTGGTTGCTGCCTTGCACCCCTCTTCTTAAGGACTCTGTCTACCTCACAGGCTTTAAGTGCACGAATGTCAGCTCTCTCTGTGGACTGTTTATTTGGAAGCATATATTATATTTAGTTTTTACTGTTGTTAAACTGGTGCTTTCTGATGTGACATTTTTCCATGTTGAATACCAGAGCATATTCAAAACCAGTTAGTGATAATTTTCAGTGGCCACGACTGCAGCAGAGGAGGATGATTTTCAGAAGTTTATCCCCTAGCTCCAAGAGTAACAGACATGTTTCTTTCTTTCCCTGTTCAGCAGTTTACTTGCTTGTAGTCACAGGGATGTTTTACCACAGGAGGAAGAGTTGAAGATGTGAAAGTTTAGCTGCAGATGATTCCTGGCTGCGTTTAGCCAAAGCATGAAAATGTGCAGATGAATCCTCCGAAGGCATTAGATACTGAAGTAGTTTACATTGCTAACATTCATCACAGACTACACATGGCGTTGTGCTATCTCTGTTCCCCACAGAGAAATAAAAATGAGACAGCTTTCTGAATTCACATTTGAGAAGATGTAAGGCTCAACGATAAAGTTCTGAACTGGTGCTTCAGTCTTACCATCTGTACCAAAAAGTTTCTTTAATGTCCAGCCTCAGGACATTGTACATAACCCAAAAGAAGGGATCTTCTTTGTTCAGGAGGATTTTTCTATGCAGAAAAATGGCCAGTTCAAGGAAGGAGAATGTAGGCTAGAGAGCACAAAGTAGGACACAGTAGCAATGATGTCTGCCTCCTCTCTCATGGAAATTTTGTGAGATTTCAGCTCCCACAAAAATAATCAGCCATCCACATCACCCCATCTGCATTTCTGCAACGTTTTGGTAGCTTGTCCCACTGCCCCCACAGGGAAACAACTGCACATCCTTTTAAGGTTCTTTACCTGTCTGAGTTAGAAACTGTATTTGGGAGCACAGGCCATTCCTGAGAAAAGTATAGGTTACGTATTGCTCTGAAGGTTTTAGAAATGAGGTACACAACTCGGCACAAAGGCAGTCCCTGTCCATTGTGTGGTTTGTTGCTCTCAGAAGGAACAAACAGACATGTTGGTTACTTTCTTACATGAGTTTAAAGTTTCATTTGGCAATACAGATTTGTCAGCCAGCAAATATACTATCAAACCTATGTAGCATTACCTTGATAAGTTGCCATCAGTTTGGACAGGTGAAAAAGACCCAAACTCTATAAACAAGCACTGATACAATTTATTGGTGCTGAAGGATTTATTTTGTTGATACTGTCAGTGTTAGTGTCTCATCTGTCTCTTCTGCAGTCTGAAAAGTTTCTGCAGTGAATTACAGACACTCAAAATTCCTTTTCAACTGGTATTTTGAGTGTTGTAGGCAGAGAGGAATAGGAAGAAAGTGAAGTCTGCAGAGCAAGGTCATTAGAGACAGACCAAAGAAACTTTCTTGAGGAAGAGGAACTTCAGCATTGGGAACTCCAAATCTAAGACTTTTCATGTCTGAGTACCAATTTAACAGCCACTCAATGTAGATCATTTTGGCATATGCCAGTAAAATGTTCCATCTGGTACAGACAAGCTCTGATAGTTATGAGTTTATAAAACTTACTTACTGTTTGTAGCTTAGGCCTGATCTCTGCTTCTGAAGTATTACTTGAGTTTGGTGAAACAGAATGTCCTTTGTCTTAGCAGGGCTTGAACTGTCTTTAATTACGATAGAGCTATATGCACTTTTCTGAGCATATTCAGCTTTATTATCTGGGGAGGAATTTCCAAGTGAAGCAAGAACTCTCTCAGCTTACATTAGCATTTCCTGGTGTGGCTCCATAGCTACATCTTCAACTTTATCACCACTGCTGCAGTGCAAAGAGCATTTTTCCTAGTTGTATTATGTTCGTATATCTTCAACTCTCCATAACCTTAGAGTGTCTCCCTTTCTTTTACCACTTCAGTGTTCATCTTTCTGCTCTGAATAGAGTACCTTCTCTTTATTTTTGTGTCAGTCTGTACAGATATGTGTTGTGTATCTGAGCAGAGAGCTAAACTTCATTTCACCTTTGGAGGCTATGCAGAATGTTGAGACTATATACAGTTGAGAAATGTAAAGATGAAACTACCAAGGCAGAGCTATCATGGAAGGGTGTTTTAATTTTGCCGTGACACATAACAAACAAATCACTTCTATACTTCAGCTCTTGATACTGGAACTTTTACAAGTAGTGACGTGCATTTTTCCAGTCCAGACGACGTTTCTCAGAAGCATTGCCTCCAGCAGCTTTGCAGACAGAGGGCTGTTCTCAAGCTTGTTGGTGCCACAGCATGATGATGAAAGTATATTCATAGTAGTCTTCTGGAAATTTAGATGTGAAGACAGAGGCAGTCTTAAACATTTTATAACTTTTGCACTATATCATGTGTGGTCTTTTTCTGGCTTACTGCTCTCTGGGATTGTTTGGACTGTTTGTGTGAGACAGATGTCCCAGGTGTATGCTGCCCACAGGAACCAGTAGCATGGAGGTGTGGTGCTTTGACCCCTCCCTATCTCCAACAGCATACAGACTGAGAAAATCTGGGAAAGAGCCTACCTGGCCCTGTGCAACATTCTTCCCACCAAAGAGATGCTAACAGCAAACCTTATGATGTTTTATATTTCTCAGACTGGTAGAAATAACCTTTAGTTTTAAAAAAAAACCCATAGATCCTTAGAGTTTGGTACAGAAGTTTTTCTCTCTTGAGTGTTAACAATTTTGCACAAGTTAATCAGCTCACCACTAAACAGCAGTGAATCAGGTGTTCCAGACAGTGCTGATGAAATGTGACCTGCAGACTTCTGTGCTGAATGAAGTCCTGGGCACACAGCTCAGGTGTCTTGGTTTTTGAGGTGCAAAGAGGGAGCCCACTCTCAGCACAGGAGCTGGGAGGAAATGCCACAGGGCATTCTCCATTTTGCACAAGAGAATATGGGGGGGGGGGGGAGGGACTGGGGGAAGTCCTGAACTGTATAGCGGTGCATGCGACCTGGCTCAGCAGCACTTGGTGTACTGTCACTTTAGAAGTACTTAACCTGCATTGTTGAAATCATAGGCTGCTGCTGCTCTTATGGCAGTGCTACACATCTATTAACACTGACAGTCCAGTAATGAGGTGACTGCAACAATTAATTTCTATGTTTCCATTGATCTAGACTCTGGAAAATTGTTGTATTGATTCACTGTGAACAACTGAATAGAGGGAGGGGGGAAGAAAGGAAGTCCCATGTTTCAGCACTTTAACCTTTCCATTAGAGCCTAATGGGTGTCCAGTCTTTTGGCTTACCTGGGCCACAATGACTGAGCAGGAGCTGTCTTGGGACGCATATCCAAAGGTTACTCAGAAAGTAATGCTTCCTGTTTATTTCCATGGAAACTGCAACTGATACAAAGAGCATAAAACTCTGATGGAGCAAATTTTCAGCTACAAATCACTATTTTTCTACACAGCCACCACCATTAGCTTTGCATTTTCACCAGCAAAGAACAAGAGCCTCCATGCTGCATTCATAAAAATCTGCACCAGTGGAGCTGACCCACCCTCATTGTTTCCCCTACTGAAATACATCACCATCACCTCACTGTGTCTACCTTCACTGCCTGGCCTCCAGAAACATTCAGCAAGCATTGATGAATGTCAGTAGGTACCATTTTTTTCCTGCACAGAGGAATTCAGTGACACACCTTTGCTTCATATGCACTTCCGTGTCAGATACCATTTTGTTGGGCTTCCCCTCAGCTGCCATCTGTTCCACAGCAACAAAATGTAACAGTGGGAAATTTCAACCTCTGCTGCCTTACCACCAATGTCTGCCTCTGACATTGTGGGCCAACATAGTAAAACAGGAGGCATTACTTTTGGAGCAGAAGAATATACGTTGGTACTGTACGTAAGTAACAAAACTTCTTTTAATATTTAATATTTTTTTTTGTTAAAAGAACAACAACATAAAGATAATAAGAAAAAGATAAAACTAGTGGGATACTTGTCCCTGTTTTTGTGGAACTAACACATCGGGCTGGTTCAGTGGCAGTGGCTGCAACTCTTAGTGAGCTCTCAAGGTGTTTGTCAGAGTTTTTTGATGGAATTTTACTCCTCCTGTTCTTCATCCTTTAAAATTTTTGTTCACAAATGTACATACTGCCAAAAAGCAATGACATGAATAAGGCATGATTGTGAAGCGAGGAATGTTTTTCTGTGGTACGACTGATCTTATAAAAGTAGAGACGTGGTCAGATTTTTGAGGTGAATATCTGATTGCAAATTTACACATTCCATTTGAAAACATGTGTATAATGTATTTATGTTGACTGAAAATGGAGTTGCAAATATACCCCAAATATAATGATTTTATTCGCAGTCCTGAAACCTGTTCTCAAATTCTTTTATTGGAATGGAAAAGCCAGGATGCATATTTTTTGCTGTTCTCAGGACTGTGTTTAGCCAATGAGTCAGAATGCCTACAATTATTTGTCATAAATTGATTTGGCACTGCACAGTGCCCTCCTTGTGCCCAGGTTTCAGCTCAGACAGCGTTAATAGGACACCACTGTTTGCTCCTGGGCTGTGCTGTGCTGTGCTGTTCTGATCGGCAGGGCAGAACCACAGCCATAACGGCCCAGCTGCAGGGATGCGAGTTGTGCTGGGCTGCATGTGGCCCACAGGCTGCGGGTTGGACTTGTCTGTGACTAGACATTGCCAGAAGGCCACTGTCTTTGGACTGCTTTCCTGTTTTCAAGTGCCAGAAATTTGATTTAGTGTTATTTCATGATTTGCTGAACGTGGGGAGAATTGCAACCAGAAGTGCTTTTTTTGTGTTTTCTTTTTTCTTCCAAAATCAGTGTAACCCTCGCATTATTTTACACTGCTTCAGAATCTAGTGAAGCAGCTTCTTTCTTTCTCTGTTTCATGATGACATCTCATAATGTCACCAGGAGACCAAAGTTTCACAGGAACAGGCATTGAATATTAAGATGAATGTAATGAACTTATCTATTGATTGATTACATTGTTTTTGTTTTAATAGCATTAAATAATGTTGCAACATGTAAAACATCCAAGCACACTAAAAATGAACAACTACTCTAAAACAAGAGATGAACACTAGGTTTTCCCAAAAGGCAGATTGCTGTAAGCTCTCGCATTTCTGTTTATACATCAGTGTTTGAAATGGTGGCTTTGGTACAGCAGACTGCTCTAGATTCAGCAAGGGGCTGAAGAATAGGCTGTGCGTTGGTAACAGTAACTAACAGTAACCATTAAACAGACACCATCAAAGGGCAGTAAGTCTCAATTTTTGGTAGGCAATTGGATTGGCCTGTTATGCACATGGGTGTAGCTCCTCTGAAAATAATTGTTCTCTGTCAGTTGATGTTGAGATTTGGGCCTACTGCTTTGAGTAGACCAGTGAGAGCTTATGGTGGGACTGGGCATCATCTCATCTTTCAGCAGCTGGCAGAAAGGCAAGTCCCAGGAAACTAGTAGCAGAGGTCCTGGTTGCAGGGTTTAGCTGCAAAGCATGTGGAACAGGCTCCAAAAGGAGCAGTGGCTGTGCTAGCTCCAGCACCCAGCCAGAAGGAGCTGCAGCCACCTGGCACCCCGGCAGCGTGACTGCATGGGGTGGGTACGGCTGTTCCGGGTCTGGCTCAAGTAATTGGGGATGGTTCAATCCTGAGTGTCTGAGAGGCACCAGGTTGTTGTGATTTCCATTGTCTAATATGAAGAACACTTTGGTGAATGCTAGAAAAACTCTAAAACCAAAAAATAACTGTAGGGCTGTTTCTGTGACAGTTAGTTGTGGAATTAAAAGAATCCAGTGAATACTTGAATTGAAAGTCACGCTAGGGAAGAAGATTTTCTGGAAAAGTTTTAATTATCTAATTACATCTCCTTAACCAATCATTATTTCCATGGTAAATATAGCTTAAAGCCTTAACGCTGATTGCACTGAACTGTGCCAGGTGCTATGTCTTTGCTTCTGAGAGCTTTCTTTCTATCATTTGTCCAGGTAAAAATAAAAATTAAAAAAAATTACAGATGGGTGCGCACACTGTTTGTGAAGAGCAGCTGCTGACACTGATGTCTGAGAGAGCTGATCCTGCAATTTACTTCCAGAAACAGGGTTTGGATGGACCTCACTGTTACTTTCTTCGAAAAGATAAATGCTACTCATCTCTGCAGACTTTCTCCCCACATGTGCCTTTTCTCAGGCATGTATGATCTGCCTGTACTCAACCTTGTAATCTAGTAAACAAGTAAAGGGAGGAATGGGGAAGTCAGTTGGGCTACAGATTACAGGTAACACTTTGAGGCTCCAGAGCCATCTTTAGCCAAAAGGATGGTAGCTCTCAGAGGTAATTTGCGAAGACTGACTAACCAGCCTCTGGAGACAGCTATTCAGGAGTGAAGGGGAAACAGTTCCATTAATTACGATGCCAACCATGTTTTCTAACAGCATGCTTGGAGATAAATATGGTGATCATATAGATCACCAAAGATTACTACTTCATTGATGGTGGTAGTAATTGGCATGAACTTGAGTCAGTGCAGTCAAAAAGGCAGCTCATCAGATTTTGAAGAATGACAAGTACTGGTTTCACTAGATTTGTTGGAGATCCTAAAAAATAAGGAAAAATAATGAAGTACATGGCAAGAAAAACTGAAGTGTAAGGAAATTTTTTCTCTCTGACATATGGGACAAATCATCACCTTCCAGCTAGTTGGCTACCATGACTGGCAGCCTCCTAATAATTTACATCTAAATTTTTCTTTGAAATATTTATTTTACAGATTTTTATTTTTTTTTAAAGTAATAAATGAAAAGACTTACCAGGCCTAGCTCATATGCTGCATGTAAATGCATATAAATCCAAAGGGCGAAATGAAAGTGTTGTCTCTGGTATGGGAACATCATAGTCACTAATTTCAGTAAGACCGTTTCCCCCTTTTTTTTCATCTGCTTTCTATTTGGTCAGCAGTTTGTCCTGGATTATGTTTGCCAATGCATTATTTGTCTATGTATGTTGTGACTTCATAAAGATCTACATTTCAGATTATTGTTGAATTTCACACCCAGACTGAAGTGGTGTAGCCTGCAACGTGTACTTCAGCTTTGTTGCAAAACCCTCCAAACAGATCCAGCTTAGAAATAACGTAGAAAACGAAAGTTGTGTTCTGCAGCTCAGCTCCCTGTTCTGGTCAGGTATAGATCCACCAAAAGCCTGTGCTGGCACTGTGTAAGGGAGTTGTAAACAGGCATTGGCAAAGACGTTAATAGCACACACAAAAAAAAAATAAAAAAAATCACATTCACCACACCTTTATTACTACACTCTGTATAATACAGTTTCCTCATAGGAAAGTGCTTGCAGACTGCATCCTGGCTTCACTGCCATCTTTTCTTATCAGGTTCTCTCTCCATTTCCTTCTGTATCACCTCAAAAGACTTTATGGAACTTGTTTTCTTTCTGTTATCTACATGCTTTTCCTTAGAAAAATACTTCTCCTTTTTTTTTTTTTTTTCCTGTAATCTTTTCTCAAGAAGTCTAGCTTAAATTTCCTCTCTAATCCGTTTTGTAGTGAGTTTAATTTCTCTAATTTAGTTAATTTCTCTAAAGTGATCTTCCCGCCTGATCACAGCTTTCTACTTTCTCTCTTTCAATAATTCTGACAGCAAAGACAATTTACAAATAGGGAGATGCACATTTGAGGAATATACCAAAGTACAGAAAGAAATCTGCAAATGCAAGTTAATGTGACTGTTCTTAGCTAATTATCTTTAGTTTAATGAAGTAGAGGAGTGCTTCCCCGCAGTATCTAGGGTAGGAGGAGAAATAGTCCCTGGAGATGTTTCCATTGTCCATAAGTGGTCCTTCATAGAGCTGAACCTCAGTCAGTGGTTACTAGCAGGCTAAAGCTAGATGTAGGATCTCACTGTGTAGGTAAATAGCAAGCAAAAGTAAGTAATAATTAGGCAGTACCTAGAGTTACAGTCAGCAAATTACGAGCAGCACCATCTGGCCACCTCTACAATAAGCCTCCAATGTTTGTTTTACTGGTGCACATACATTACAGCTTGTGATTTTGAGAGTAGCTGCAAGTCACTGGTGGAAATAGTGGAATTGTCTATTGGAGCCATCAGTCACTAGTAGGAAAAAAAAGCATATCGAAGCATTTTGACTGGACAAATTATTTGGCAGTAAGATATATGCATTGTGGTAAATACCGTTTTGAAAACAACATCTTTAATAAACTCTTGGCACATTTGAATAGAAAAATTTATATTGGCATTTAAGAGAGCTGGGGAAAATCTAGTCCTTTTTTCTGCCTGCATATTCTACACTGAGCAAATGATCTGCAAGCAGAGCCTGCAGTGCTGGCCAGGCAGATTGAAACTCCATACTGCTCCCACTACATCATTCCCATCCCTTTTCAGGTACCTCAACAATAATGCTTCCTGTCTCTTTTGGTACTACCCTCCAACACCTAATGCCCATGTACCATTTGCTCCCCTGCATGTGATTTGTGTTTCTTAGTTTCCTTACCAATTTTTTATTCTTTTTTTCTTTGTCTTAGTGTGCCGGTGTGTGCTCAGGTGCAAGCCCGTGTACAATTAGTTAGATCCCATTGCTGTTCCCAAGTGCAGGCAAAGATCTTCAGTCCATCAGTGAGAACTTGATAATGACTGGAAAAATTCTGGTAATGGTAATGAAGTCAGTAACATCATTGCTTCAGTATTCTGCTAGCTTTAATTCTAATATTCACCTTTAAACCCCAAAAGCTTACCTGTTCAAAAGGATGAATAAGTGACTTGATTGATTAGTCAGGAAGAAGAATAAGCTATGACCCAACCTGAAGGGATCTAATTTGAGCTTTCTGTAAAATAGTGTAAAAAGATTATTTCCGTACTCATGGGAGTTGTTACATGAGTGCAAAAATTTCCCTTTAGACATGGAAAGATCCTCTTCCACATGCTCTGCTTTCTTATGCCTGTGAGCTACAGCTCTGGCTGTCAGTGCAGTGAAGATGGAAGAGGAAATATAGGGTGAGAGAGAATGTACGTGGAGAGCCCTCAAAAGCACAAAGCCACAGTTTGTGACACCAGAGGGCAATGTTCTCTTGCAATACCAGTTGTGGGACAAAACCACAAACCAGAAAAGTGCATCACAGGCAAAAGCTCTTCAAAAAAGACCACAGTTTAGAAAAACAGGTGTTACAGCATACCTGGCTAAGATGTACTGCCAGCTTTGAAGCACTGCCTGACTTCAACGTACTGGTTATACAGAATGCTTTTTAAAATCAGTTTTAAGCTTAAGAATAATTCCTATGTGCAAAGTCAGAAGACATCCTATCTAAGGAAAGGTAAAAACCTAAAACATATATGTGCTCATGGTAAACGCAATAGAAAAAAAACAGAACTGTGTTCACTTTTTTCATTGTGTACACAAAATTAACATAATTCTTACCTTGACAAAAGAGGGAAACAAACGTTCATTTAATGGCTCGGTAAAATTCATATTCAAATAAGTTAATGAGCATATGTGATGTTGAAATAAACAGTCAATAATGCTGGTTTTGGGGTTTTTTTTTGTGGGTGTTTTTTTTTGTTTTGTTTTGTTTTTTTTTGTTTTTTTTTTTTCAATTAAAGTACTAAAAGCAAGCATTTTCCCTTCTCCTCCTGTGGAATTTTCACAATAGGTTTATTATCTTCAAATTCACTGCGCAGAAATGATGCAACCTCTCCCTTTCCTCCAAATAGAATAAGTAAGTTCTGGCCTGGATGCCAGGCTGGGGCCATGCTGCAGCATGTTGGAGCCTCTAGGAGGGTGCATGTGCTCTTGGGAACTGCAGGAAAGATCCTAGTTTTTGTTCCTCCTGTTTATAGAATCGCTCTCCTCTAAACTGGGTTTTGGGAGGTCTCCTGAGCTGAATGTGTAATTCTACCTGAGGCGTTGGCTTAGTTGGACTTTCTGAATGAAAGATCTGCAAGAGAGGAGGGATGATTCATTCTTAATTGGGTAATTACATTGGTTAAATGAACAATCATCTTGTGCAGAAATTAAAGATAAAGTTAAATAGGAAAGATTTTACAAATGGCCTCGGGGTCAGGTGCGAGGGCAAAATCCTCAAAAGGATTTAAATACTGCTGTGTCAAGTGCTAACTTGCTGGTTTTTTTGGTCCTTATCTGATGAATTAGAAGTAGCCGCCTAAAAAAGGAGCCCATGAAGTGTTACATGGTCAACTTTTTCTGCAGGGACAAGTGCAGGAGGTGGAAGTTATCCAGCAACATTTGGTGGGAGAAAGGCAGACTCAAATTTGTCCTGAAAGATCTTAAAGCTGTCTCCCTTTCCAAGGTAGAGGTAGAGAATACTTTCAGGAGGCAGGGGGATAGTAAGAGGATACACAGAGAAAGGGAAACAAAGGTGCCTGAAGTTATGCACTGGCTTTTGCACAGGTAATACCTGCATGAAGATGAGGTGCAAAACAGAGGATGCATGGTGTGGAGAAGGTGAAGTAGGACAATAGTTCCGTGTTTCTCCTACTGAAAAAATTAAGGGACAACAAGAGAAATCAGCTCATAATAAACTCAAACAAATGGGTGGCACTTCATAGGCATTGTGGTTGTAGGAAGCTTAAATTGATTTGTGGAAAGAAAACTGGTATGGAAAATCCAGTGAAGGACTATTAAACAAATAGATACTATTTACATTTGGCTCCTTTGCCACAAACCTGTGAAGCTGGGAGAGACTAGAGTGGAAGCAGCACTGCAGGATGTCCTTGTTACTGTATTCTTCCCTATGGATGTGCCATGGGTGACTGACAGATACAGTCCTGCAGGAAGGGGACCAGGGAATTGGTAGAGCTGTATCTTATAATTTTACTTCTTCTTGCTGATGTTTTTTTGACTTTATATCGGATAACACCATTTCCCATTTTCTATGATTAGAGAAAGGGAGAATGTGCATAACTTTAAAGGTTAGGAGTTAAGTTATCTAGGATCATCCTCCACAGACACATCAAATCCACATTAATGCTTTGTCTTAATTTTTACATTATCTTCTAAGGGATTTTAAATACCTTGTTGTGGCTTATGAGCTTTGCTGACCTCACTTGTGTGCAAGGATTATATAAGAATCTTTGAAAGAGACACTAATTAAAACCTTGCAGATAAATGGGAAGGGGGATAAAATGGAATAAGCACTGGTCAGAGGCACATTATGTCAGGCTATACTGATGCCTATCTTATCAAAGAAGGTTGATAAGAATCTTCATTCCTGCATCTAGAGAAAAAAAAAAAAAAAAGATGATTCTGTAGACAAAAGCAGTAGATCAAATCTCTCTGACCTTGAGCAAAGCATTTGATGCAGTTTCACATGGGAAATTATTAGTTAAAATGATAAAAAGGTGAAGATGTAAATTATTACAGGAACTGAAATGTGGTTAGGAGTTCTCTAAATGAGAGATGACAGTGAGTCATGCTGTGAGGCAAATGATCAAGGTGAAAGAGGTTACTAGATAATTTCCTCAAGGGCTGGTCTCAGGTTAGATTTTATTTATTATTTCGAATAATGACCTTGGTTTAAAAGACAGGAGTGTGATAAGTGAAACTGGCTGTCACAAATAGGAAGTACCTGTAGTGTAGAGCAGTACTGGAACCTTGTACGGAGACACATGGTCATCCTGAGAATCAGAGGGGTAGACAGGAATGGACCAAGAACACACACTTTGAACCTAATGACATGAGTCTGTGCTAGGATCTTGGTAGTTGGAAGGAACTTCTGGGGGAGCACCTTTAACCAGAATAGATCAAAAGAAGTCTACTTAGCAGAGTAAAATGATGGCTATAGTAGAGATGGAGAAGATGATGGTTTTCTCCCATATGCATATCTAATAACAAACTGTTGAGATCTGAGAAGAACCAGTTTAACTATATGTTGTGTTAGTGATGATGCTACTTGGATATGAGCCAGGCATAAATCAGTTGCAGCTGCAAATTAGAAAGATTTCTTACTATTTTAAGACTGACAGTATGGAGCTATATTCCTGTAGGTATTCCAGAAGGCCAAAATATCAAGTTTTAAGATGATGCTTGATATGCTTGTATAATTGATTACATGATAATGACTGAAACTGGACTCTGTTGCTTGAAACTCTTCCAGGCCTACAACCTTTTCAGTCCTCTAGTTAGAAGCGTTACTGTTTTTCCTCAAGATATCCTGAATGATTTCATTCAGATGATAGACCAGTTTCAACAGAGACAATTACCATGCCAAATGCCTCTTACTACAGAAACTAGGACACGTGCCCAGGTAGGGATTGAATCTAGTCTCATGCTACCCTTGAAGCAAACAAACAAAGAAATAAATAGAGCTAGACCGAACCTTTTTTCTTTTCTTCTTCCAAATTCTCCTGCCAGCATCCTAGTAATATGTTTCTCTTTTTAAGCTAAGATAAAGGTTCAAAATACTGGCACAGTGTCACAGATTGTAAGGCCAGAACAGATTGCTTAGGTCAGCTGCTCTGCACCTAGGCATTTTTCAAGGCTATGTGGTACATTGCTTTCACTACCTTATCTAATAATGTCTCATCTGATACCAATGACCAGCAGAGGTTTACTAGTCCCCTGGAAGAACTGGATGATTTCTTTACAGCAAAGAATCCATTAAAATCACTCTAGTTCCTTTCTACTTTTGTGAGTTATCTTTATGTTGACTTTTGTTCCTAAATGTATTTTATTCAAAGTCATTCAGTGCTGCTGGCATATTTCAGATGAAGAAGTGATACTTATTATTATTGCTAATCCACAGTTTATCAATCAGAATTTTCTTCAAAATACATAGTTGATATCATAAGGTTTTTAATAGTAATTCTATTCCTGACTGGATGTGTGCCATCCAAGCAACTTCAAAAGACTTCTGAACACTTCCCAGAAACACACTTGTGTATTTGTGTATGGTTTTGAAACACATTTTCTTTATGCAAGTGTCCTTAATTACAAAAATGTTGCGCATTCATATTTTCTATGAAAACCTGGCTGGTGCTGTAATGCAGGTAATGGCAAAACAAGTTCTGTGTTTTCCTCTGAATATTTAACTATAGGCATCACCCTGATCATCTTTGCAGTTTTAAAGTGCTCTTAGTACCATGCATAACCAAAACTTTTAATCGTTAGTGTTGGTCATTCTTAATCTTATCACCTTATGACTGTGTGAATATTACCTTCTTTTTTTTTTTTCTATTTTTTTTTTTCTATAAATTGCTCCCTTGAAGAGATAGTGCTGAGATCAACCATTTGCTGATCGCCTAGGTAATTACTACTAGGTTGTATCTGATGATCTTGGTATGTGATCTTCATTATACTGTCTTCCAGTGGAGTTAGCCACAATGTACGGGGATGTGAGAAAGAAATAGGTATCTGACTTTACCTTATCTATCTGTGGCAAATGCATATGTGTTTTAAGTAATTAATGGGCACACTTATAGATACAAGTTAATCTAAATCCTCATCATTCTCAAAGTGTCAGCATGATGTATTGTGGAAAAAGGAACAAAAGAAGATTGCATAAAGGTCTGCTTTGCTGCAACTTCTAGCTTCTTGGGAAATAACACCAAACCAAAAAGCCATACAACTACAGAACAATTCCAAGGATATAGGCATTGTTATGCGGAGATTCAGAATGGTACTGCTTACCATCTGTTGAAATATATTAAGACAACGTGGCACACTTCCATGGGATTTTCATTTATTACAATCACTGCAGCAGAACCAGAATCCTTTAAGAAATGGGAAGAATGAAAAAGAACCATTGGGTTTTCTATCTGAGAGCAGCCAGTTTTCTATAGGAGCAAACATGAAAAGGAAAACAAAGAGGAAAACAAGCTAATAAAATTGGTGGAAACTTCCAAGTATGGATGATTCTTCCTTTCTGCGTGTCAGATTTTTAGATGACTACTGTTTTTAAAACCTTCTTGGGTTTTAAACTCATCCACTAGCAATTTTTTTTTTTGTGTCTCACAGTGGAGATAAGTGCTGAATTTAAATATGAAGAGCCAAGTGAAAACTCCCTGTCTTACATATTCGCTGGGACTGTTTTTTGCAAGTCTTTCACATACTCCCATGCTGATTGTAGGCAAGGCAGATTCAGCAACCATCTAAACACCTTTTAAGGTAGTCCCATCTGTAAACTATCTAAATGCTGTCTGTCTGCTCCCAGGGGGGCTTATTACTTGCTGTTTGCTTCAGGTGCTCCTTAAGCTCACATGTGACTACATCTTTGTAAAGTTTTCCAAGAAATCTGCCCTTGACCATGCACAGAACTGCAAAGCAAGAATAGATGAGCTGCCAGGCACTAAGGCACTAAATGTTAAATGTGATGCTTAGGACATCCAAGCTCCAGTTTTTGTAGGTTTTCCCTGGTGCAATACAGTTATGCTCTAGAAAGGGAGAGACTGGAGGTGAGAGATTAGGAATGACAATTGGTACTGTCTGTGCCAGAGTCAATATTCTCTCAGAGGCTTAAAATGCTTCAGCCATGCCCACACATTGGCTGCTGCTGCAGTTGTCTACAGTACAGACCACACAAGGAGCAAAGAAAGCAGACAGCTGAATATTTAAGGATCCACATACCATATACTTTGACTGGAGGCGGAAGAAAGTGTGTTATCCTACTGCTTCCTGGAAACTACTGTTTCTTTTGCGAACAGCATAATATTGGTTAATTGTGTGTTTCCTCCAACACTCACCTTTGGGATATACCAAAACTACAACCTTGTACACTAATAAACAGAGCCTGAAAATTCTTTTATTCGCTCCAGCTGACCCTAAAGCCCTCTTTTTGCCTTTACTTCTATATCAGCAGGCATAGCTTTGTATTTATGGTTTATTCTGTTTCTTCTCAGTATTTTAAGTTCCCGTAACTCAGACACAAAGCAGTGTAGAGGGAATGCACAGTAACAGTGCGCAGCATGGAGGGGAACTTTCTTCCTTGTGAAACTTCCCATCTTGGAGGAGGTGGAGAGCAAGTATTTTCCCTACCAAGATAGGGATGGACTGCTTGCCAAAGTCATAGGGGCAATTAGCAGAGGTGAGAGACCAGGAGTGCTGGTTAGCAGGGCACTCATTAGCACAGCACAAACCACTTGCAGTGTGTCTTGCTTCCTTCTCCTGCATGCCATTCCATCATGCTTTTTATTGCATCTGATGATGAGCTCTGCAGGCATCTCCTTTCAGTGAGGATATTCTTCTTTCCTGTGCCACTCTGTTGCTACATTTTCTTTTTTCTCGTTGTCTGTTGCTCTAAAACCTCTTTGGGATTAATATCAACATACCAGAAGCCTTGTCTTATCAGAATCATATTTGTAATAAAAATAGGTGGTGCTGAGGTTAAAAAATGAACTAGGAAAAAAAGGGACGTTAGTTTGAGACCTAGGCTGGGAGCTATACCTGCAGATGGAGGCACTGAGGTGAGCAGTAATCATCTTAGCTATAATATCTGACATTTCATATTGAATCTTTTAGTCTATTAATACTTGGTTCAGTATATTTATCAATTTGCGTATGGCCAAACACCATTCAGTAAGTAATCTGACAGAGCAAAAATCTGTCAATAGCTTGTGTGTGCATAAGTTTTACTATCTCTCTTTTTTTCTGACAGAAGTCACTTTACCAAAATATGTCCAAGTCTTGTCCTTCCATATAAAGTCTTGAATATGAAAGAGTATTAGTTTATCCTAAATAACATATTTTAATATGAATTTATACACTAATACTTGGAATATAAACATAAATATTTTTATATAAATGTTAAGATAGTTCTTCAGAACATGAAGATCAAAATGAACACAAGAAGAGGGAGTAAAATTCAAATACTATGTAAAATTGTTAGTTTATTTCTATGACTTTTTTCTCGTCACCTGAAAGTACTGAAATGATGATGAATTTGTTAGCGATACTGAGTAGATTTCTTATTGTTGCAAATAAGAATTATAGCCTTAGACATTTGGTGTCTTTGGAAATACTGTACTTCTCAACTTTGGAGATCAGTAATAATGAGTAATTTTCTATCTATGCTGTAGCACAATAATTGTGCTGTTCTGAGCCTCTTATGTCCAGATTAGATTAAAGAGAGAAAATGAGTTCTTATCATAATGCTTCATTAACATTTCAGAAGCAGGACAATAACAAATGAGAATTTGATGTTATTATCTACAGAAATATGAAAGCAGTTACGTTTATGCTATTTATCATATCCAGTTGTACAGTACTTGTAAAAACAGAAGACCTAGCTTTCAGTCTTCAGTGTAGTTCTTTACAAACATCTGTGATGTTTTCCCATACAAATTTCTAGCTGAATGCACGTGCATCACTGAGGCCACATTTAACAGTAGTTACAGATTCATGGGTGCTACAAGCAGTGACAGATTTCCCTTTTGACTAATTAAAGTCTTGCATTTTTGAGTTGTTTTGTAGCTGGTTCTGTTGGCCATAAACTCAGTTGAAGATTAACCATTAATTTCGTGACCCAGGGTGTTAGGCTCATAGAGAGCACTTTGACTTGCTCTTAAATCTACCCGTAAATATAAATTTCCATACTTACTGAACCCACTCTGGAAAGTTCTTGGGAGAAGAGTGCTCTGTTAGGATGGTAGTTAGCGCTTCTGAAAGGGAAAGGAAAGAGTCAAAGGATTGCTGTTGTGCAGCAACCCCGTGGCCTGTGTACAGCAGCTGTTCTGTTAAGCAATTAAACATCCATCGTTTCATGTCTGATGTGCTTTCATCTGTTCTTAAATTTCATAAACTGCCAAATTAGATATTCAATAGTAAGTGGTAAATTGTAGTTCTTATTTTAACAACCAACAATTAGTGGAGCAAATGATGGGGTTTGATCTGCTAAAGGGGTTTTGGACATTAGCAGACAAAGAGTGAGATAGAATAATGATTAGGATGAGTCTAATCTCAGAAATATGCATATTGTGCTGTTGGTAAGAAATCTTTCTGTGGTGATAATGCTGCAGCATGACATGCTTGGGCTGGTCCTGAGGCAGCTCAGTCTGGCCTATGCTCATCACTCCCAATAGACACTGAGAAAGCATGAGACTGCTTTTGTGGGCTCTCATTCAGCTATCCTGCAGCCAGGAGCTTACTTGATGCTCCAGTCTGGAGCCAGGTTTTCTTTTTGGCCTCATTCTCCCTTTTCCTCAGTCTGCAGATTTTAGCACATGTGCAGTAACAAGGAAGCCTGTCACCAGCTCTCATCAGCAGCTGGTGATCTCCAAATGCACTTGTGGCCCAGTTTGCTTCAGTCTCGCAGAGATCAACCAGTACTTCCCTCAGTAAACATCCTACTCTGAGATGGTGTGTATTCTTAAAATCCGGCAAGAAATGATAAGCAACGACCAACCAACCAAAAAAACTCCTACTAAAAGACGACAAAACTTTGAAAGAGCAGACAAGTCCCTGTCTAGTTGTTATGACAATAGCTCCTTCAGATCAATGTGCTGTCTATAAACAGCATTTTATTCTGTACGCTGACAGTCTGTGATAAGTTCTGTTGCTACTGAACAGGAGAAACACATCTGGTTATCCTGATAGGAAAAAACCCTGTCAATAACAAATATATATCTTTTTTAAACTTAGTCTGTTACAAGTTAATAACCCACAGGGCGAAATGTCTCTAAGACGTAAACATTTTGTTCTCTTTCAAGCAGACTTCTAACAGACTGATGTGTCAGAAATCTACCTAAATCCTTGTCAAATACATAGGCATTTAAGGAAATAATCTTTTTACTTATTTTTTTTATAGTGCCCTCCTTTTCTGTGAATGTTGATAATAGACTGCAGTTCACTCTGTTGGTCAGTGTAAGAGAACAGTAACTGTCCTCGTCTCCTATTATTTTTACTCTTGGAGAAAGATGTAGAAGAGATGTATCTATTCTAGCATCTGCAGTGGAACATGAGCAGGAAAGAAAGAACCTCAGGATGATGGGGCCCTCAAATCACTGGAAAAATATCTGATTAATTAAGAGATATGTATTGTCATTTAAAACAATTATCTACATCTTGGCTTTACATTTTTGTGACAGCGCGGGATACATTAAATAAGTTACTACTAAAATGGAGAGTAGTAGTGTGGCAATCAAATATGCTGAAACTCAGTTTAGATCATGACACTTTAATGCAGGCAAGGCACTTCTGACCATCTGTGGGGGGTAGAGCTTTTAAGATTTTCAAGGTATTTTTAAAAAATAGTTGCATATGAAAAACTTCCTTTAATTTTAGTGATCTGATAAAAAATCTAATGCTATAAACCTCCTATAATGTCATAAGTATAAATTACTTTTTAGGCTTAGTAAACGGGACAAACTAATTCCTCTGCTTTCTCAGTCTTCAGCTGAACATGATGTTGAATTGAATTTCTTGACAGTTACCATATGGGAGTTAATACAAGCAATATTTTTCTCTCGCTCCCTCTCCTTTCATGTAGCTGTTTTTTTTCTTTTTTTTCTCACTCACCTTGCCTAATCTCAGATGTGCCTGGGACTTGGTGTAATCTCCAGGGCTGTTTCATCCTGTGTGGCACCTCCCAGGGCAGAGCAGCATGCGGTGGCTAAAGCCGTGGGAGTGCTCTAATTGTGGGACCTGCCCAACTGCAGCTCTGCTTCTTGATAGAGTGATATACATACTGATAGCATCCAGATGGTAGGTTTTCCCAGATTAACTCCCTGTTTCTGATACAAATGATTATTAGATATTGCTTCCCCTTCCAACATTGACTAAAGGTGTACAAGTTAGATTTCTTGAATTCTCAGTGTAAATAAAATGATATAATTTCTTTTCCCATCGATCAATCAGTCAGTCACCTAGTAAATAAGGATTCCCATCTTCTTCCACATATGAATGAAGCATACCTTTAATTGCAATCTGATAGAAAAGCAACATTTTTTTCCATTCTGTTTTCTGATATTTTAAAGTGGGAAATTATTTTACTATTATTATTTTTTGTCAATTTCATAATGGAGCTGAAAGTTTGACAAGTTCAAGCCTCAGCTCCATTGTAACTGAAAGCATTGGTGTAAACTTCAGTATGAAAGCCTCAATGAGTACTTTTTGCACTTCTCTTTGATATGACTGTATTGAAAGGAGTTTACATTCAAAATACTATCATAAAGTATTGGATTGAACAAAAGGAAAGCTGTCCAGATTTTGCTCTGGGAAAGGAAGTTAAGAGCCAAGAAAAACTCAGGATTAGCTGTGGACATAGTGCTAATATGGATGTGTGATGTATTTGTATGTTATGCAAAGTCCTACTAGCTTCAGTGGGACTCCTGGGAAGAGTAAATTTCAGCTCTACCAATTCGGGGCTTGTAGCACACATTTACATGCCTGGATGAAAAAAATACTGCCTTTCCTAGTGATTCAAAATATGTCTGCACAGAAAAATGTTAGTTCTATGGGCAGCAAGAAATATTTAATATGTAAGTCTTATGTGAGCAATCATTTGTTAATGATAATTACTCAATGGAAGAAAAACATTTTTATTAATCTTTTTAATATTAATAGCTCTACTATTTTGAGTTCTATTTATTTTGTTGTTGTCTTCTTCATTAGTTTTTCCTTATCCTTTATTAGCATAAAACCATCTCTTGTACTCCAGATACACCTTTTACTCTTTAAGTCCTCTCCTCTTTGTGTACCATCGTATTTGACTGTGCATCATCGATTCCTCTACTTTTTACAGCTATCATCTCCAAGTTGTCAGTTTTTTCCAGCATTCTAGAATACTTACAATATTGAATCCTTATAGATATATCATTACAGTTTTTATGTTAGTACTTAAATGCCAAATAAATGTTTGACTTATTGTACATAAATTATCCCTAAACAGATGTAGGCATCCTTCTAAGCAGAACAATAAACTGTGCAAACATTCCTTCAGGAAGAATGATGAATAATATTATTGTCTACTAAAAGAGGGGAAATTTAGATTAGATGTTAGGAAGTAATTGTTCGCTCAGGGGACGGTGAGGCCCTGGCACTGTTACCCAGAGAAGCTGTGGATGCCCCATCCCTGGAGGTGCTCAAGGCTGGTTTGGATGGGGATCTGGGCAGCTGAGCTGGTGGGGCGCAGCCCTGCCCATGGAGGGGGGTTGGGGCTGGGTGGGCTTTGAGATCCCCTCCAATCTAAGCCATTCTGTGGTTCTGTGATTATTCTAGAAGTGTTTACTGTTCTCACACTGACATCTGAAACAAAGGCAGTGAAATGCTCTGGATGAGACATTTACCAGTAGGAGGCTAAACAGCCCCTGGCAATAGCAGTGCTGCAAGGAGATTCAGGGAAAGCTGTCCTTTGGCCGAGACAAAACAAGTATAGAGTAAGAGTCTATGCTCTGAGGATTTGTTGCAGCCATGTGACACTTACTTGTGTGCAATCCCTGAACTTAGACAGGAACTCGGGCCAATGAATGTGCAGCACTTTGTAAGAGGTAACGGAAGTCTCAGAAGACTGTGTTTTTCACAGGTGAGTCAGGAACACAACATCATATCTCTTCTAGTTGACCCACTCTATCACACTGCACCTTTTCTTATTTGGCACCTTCTTGGAAGCACACTGCCAGAATACTTTTTTAGAGTTACGGATCAAAGTTCTTGGTTTATAACTAACAAAGGTTTTCACACTTCTGTTGCATTTCACATAGACCACTAGATAAGATGCCTGAAACAACCCTTGATCAAATGGTTAGTGAGCTGCCCGTTAGAATTATTTACAACTTGTTATCTACAGAACTGGAAACAAACTTTCAATTTCCCCTAATGTTCAAATATGTAAATATAAAAACATCAAATTGAGTATGGAGAAAAATGAAAATAATAAGTGTTATTTGGACTTAATTCTACTTCAAGCAAAAAAGAAACACTGAAACCTATGGAAGAGTACCTGCCTGGCAAGTGCAAAGCCCTCCCAGGTGCTGCACTTCCTTCTCTGAAATATTGGCATTGCTATGGACATATTCCCTGTTTCTTTGTTCTGCAGAAGTTTAAGCTACTCTCCAGGTATTTTCCAGGGAAAACTTCCCATTCCTTATAGCTCCAAGATGGAAACAAAAGGATAAAGGATAGGAAGATTGGGACTGATGTAGTGACTCTGCTTGCAGTTGCAGTATGAGGTGAATGGGATGCCAGGAGAATGATGTCTGATGCCTGACTAGCACTGCTGATCCATGACGTCACGTAGCATTGGATGAAAATATCTTTTACCTCTGTGTGACTTTCTATCTCCCAGGCTGGGGTGGGGGAAAGCACCTATGCTAGCTGCAGGAAAAAATATTTACTGTGTACATGTACTATCTTGTGTTTGGTTATACCGTCAAGTAACAAGCCCCATGGGACTAAAATTGTTATCACCTGATACTTTAATATTAATTCACAAGATTATGTCACACTTTATTCAAAAATACTAGATCAGCCTCAACATCCTCATCAAAAGAGAGACAATTAACAAATAGGAAATGAACATGGGAGGCAGCATGCGAGTTTTGATTTAGCAGAATACTTACCTAATTTTGTGCAGGAGTGACAAGGAGCGGAGTACAGAAATGACAGGTGAACCATAAACATATATAAAAGCATGCCTGTGGGATTGTAGTCGCTTGTTCCATAACAAGTGAGTTGATGCACTGAACTTGGGATCCTAAGAAAGATGAGAAATCTTTTTTGACATGTTAGATGAGTGTGTCAGACTCTAGGGTAAAAAGTTACATTTTTAAGATTAAAATTACAACCCTCTTAGAGGTACTGAACTGAGAGGAATTTCAGCAGGGTGGAGAAAAGGGCTGACAGGAATCCCATGAAGGTCAACGAGGAGAAATGCGAAGTCCTGCACATGGGGATCACCGGTACTAGCTGGGAGCTACCCAGATGGAAAGTAGCTCTGCAGAGAAGGAGCTAGGGGTCCTGGTAGACACCAAGTTGAACAAGAGCTAGCATTGTGCCTATACTACAAAGAAGGCCAATGGTATTCTGGGCTGCATCAGGAAGAACATTGCCAGCAGGTTAAGGGAGAGGATTCTTTTCTCTAGTCTGCATTTTTGAGGTCACACTTGGAAGGCTGTGTCCAGCCCTGAGCTGCCCAGTGCAAGAAAGACATGAACATACTGGAGTTATGTGGTCCAATAGGGCCACAAAGATTATCAGGGACTGTAACATCTCTCCTATGGGGAAAGGCTGAGATAGCTGAGAATGTTCATCCTGGAGAAAAGGTAGCTCAGGAGAATCTCATGTATAGATACGAGAATCAATGTATAGATATCCCTGAAGAGAGAACGCAAAGATAACAGAGCCGGGCTCTTTTCAGTACTGCTCAGTGACAGAACAAGAGACAATAGGTGCAGATTAGAATACAGGAGGTTCCGCTTCAATATCAGGAAACACTTTTTAACTGTATGGATGACAGAGTGCTGGCACAGATTGCTCAGAGAGGTTGTGGAGTCCCCTCTTTGGAGATATTTGAAAGCCGTCTGGACATGGACCTGGGCAAACCTGCTCTAGGTGGCCCTGCTTAAGCAGGCGACCTCCAAAGATCCCTTAAATATCAGGCATTCTGTAATTCTGTGGATTCAACAACTCTTTTAAAGATCTCTGTGAGTTCTGCATTGATCTTTGTCTCTTTAATTACTGACTTTAGTAAATGGACATGCAAGGAAAAATTTTGTCCTCAACAAACCGTGCTAATTTACTTTCTCTTCAGCTCTGATTATAAATTAAGTGGAACTGAATAGCAACAAATAAAATCAAAATGAATTTTAAAATAAAGAAGCTAATAGTTTCCTCTGATGTGTGGAATCAAGCTCATGACTGCACAAAAAGAAGTAGACAGTCCCTTGTTCTTCATGGAAGGCTCTGTGAATTCTAAATGCTATTACAGCGGCAATTTGTTAGACATTTGGCACTGTCTATTCTAAACATTACTTTTTTATCTGATGTTTATCCAGCAAGCAGAAATTAGATTATCTGTGTAGTCTGTGATGTAAAGAAGCTTCTGAGAGTTTACTCTCATTGAGAGTAAACTTGTTTACAGAAAATTGTGCATAACGATGTTCAACACTGTAGAAATTTTCTGCTGTAAGTTCAGTTCCCATGCTTTGCTAAATGATGGCAGTGAATGTGGAGCAGATCTGGTTGAAAATAAGCCGCAGTCTGAGAAACATTTGTTCAGACATTTCTGCCAGTATCTGCAGCTAATTAATAAATTTAGAGAAATAAGGACCTGTGAAGAACACATGAATTGAAAGAGCAAATAATCCCTACGAGAGAATATTGACTTCCGTGAGCTGCAAACAATGCAAAATAATGAATTTGTTAGCTACTTCCCATAAACAGGCAGTTAATCAGTTACTTTCAGGAAAGTAAGTCTCATGATGCATAATAGTCACTTGAGAGCACAAACACCACAACCCTGAATTCCTCCCATTCTTTCTTTCTCCTTTTTTCCTTTTTCCCCTCATTTTTTTTATTGCTGAATGTATGATATGATGCATTTCTTTGATCATTTGATCAGCTGTATGTCATCTTTGTAACCCCAGCCTCCTCGCTAGTGAGACAGCGTCAGAAGCAGAAATGGCCTTGACACTGTGCAAGCACTGCTCAGAAATAGCTAAAATAACTAAATAGTCACAATCCAAAACGTATAAACAAATGGGTGCGATGCTATCTATTTCAGCCAAAACCAGTAGAAGCAATTATCAAACCATGCAACATGCAGGCTATGTAGGGATATTATTTGGGAAAGACTCACACCTCATGGAGGCTGAACACTTTAGACCTGTTTTAAAGGAAATCTTGAGTACCTCATTGGTGTATTGATAATTATTTTGCTTGTTGTGATGAAAGCGGCCTCTCAGAAATGCTGTAAAGAACTGGACAATGAAATGTTAGTGTTTTGACTGTACTTTTAGAGTTATAAATCGGCACAGATAGTTTTTCAAGTGCTGTAATTAAACTCTAAGCTAATTCATAAAGGATGATTTTTGGTAGGTCACCCACAATTTATCGTTTCCCTTAGAGAAATATATTCAAAGTGCAAATGGGTCACAGTGAAGATGACCTTCCATTTCCCTTCTCTGGGTACAGTGGCATCAGGCTGCTGTATGGGGCCACCATTGAGTGCAGCCTGGAAATTCAGTCTAATGAAAGTTCCCATGGGAAATCTAGACACCATTCTATTAATCGTAGGCCTTGGGTATATTGCTCTGTAGAATGAACAGCCACTTTTAACAGGAGTCTGCTAGACAAACACTGTTTCTTAGAAATAATACCTTTTTTTTTCTTCCCCCTATTACTTCACTTTTTAAAAATGTTTTTTGTGTGAAAACTGGAAACTTTCTTGGTTTTTGAAAACACTAAAACTTTTAATCAAAAGAAAGGCAAAGAAGAAAAGGAAAAATAGCATCAAAGCTGGAATATTTTAATGGATGTTTTATATCTTATGCTTCTTTTTTTCTCTTTAAAAGGAGTGTTCTCTCCCTTGCGATATTCTTTCAGCAAAAAAAAAAAAATAAAATAAATAAATAAATAAAAATCTGCACAGAACCGTCACTTACCTTAAAAATATAGGGTGGTAACAACAGTCTTAGGCTTTACTCTATAACAGTAATTTAACAAAACTGACACTTTCCTGCTGATTTACTGCAGATACGGTCTTGTTTGCAGGCAATCTTCTAAAGCTGAAAGCACAAGAAAAGTTTCTGGTTTTGAGGACAGCATAATGGTGTGGCTGGTCCTGTGTGTCAATGCTGATACTCTACTGAAGCAGTACTGCTATGGAAAGCCTTCGGTCAGTTGGACAGAGGCATATTTCAAAATGTAACTATACAAGAAAACCCTGTGTAAAGAGAATAGCAATACTATTGACCAAAAGGAAGAAACTCACCTTTAAGCCAAGGAGTGAGATATTTGCCTTAGAATGCTTTCCTGCAAAACAATAGGTCTAACCTACTAATTCTCTTGCTTCTTGTGCAAGCTAATCTTCATAAGAGGAACAAAAGAAATGAATGCAGAAGCAAGTATTTCTATAAATGTATCATGCCCCCTCAGATACCACCGAGCATATACAAACATGTACAGAGTAGTAAATTGTTAAGATTTAATTGTTCCCAAATTAATCTCTCATTAATCAATTCATTTAAGTGGTTGATTTATTAGGCATGATAATCTTTTCTGTGGAACCTGTGTCAACTTGGAGAACGTTATCAGAGATTGCTGGGCTACAAATAATCCCCATGGAAAAATTTGAAGAAACACTATAAGAAATGTAATTGTTTTCCACTTATTTGCTTTCTTTTGAAGTTATCATCAAATTTCTTCTGAAACAATTCCAGTGCTTCTGAAATTGGAATTTTTTAGGTAAATTACTGGGGATTTGCAGATAATTTGGGAAAAGGAGTTTTTTTTATGTGTCTTTGATTAGAAAGGTTAGTTTGCAAAGGAAAATTGACCAGAACAATTTTGAGCAGTTGCTGTTTGTACTTTTCTGGCCCATTTGGTGATAGAAGAGACTTCTTGCCCATTCAGTAAAGTTATTAGATAGATGCAGTTCTGACAGTCAGGCCTGGATAGGGAAGTGGTTGAAAGCCACTGCTCCAAACCCCATCTCTTTAATGATCTCACTTCAACATTTTCTTTTTTTTCTCTGTTGACTTCCTTCATTTGTTTTCCTTGACATGTTACTGTGTCTGACTTCAATTTATTTCTACTTATGCACAAATGTAGCAAATGAACCAACAGGAAAAAGAAATTTTGTTCACACATCTTAGTAAATGAATAATAGGTAGTCTATCACAATACTCATTGCATAAAAGTATCATCTATATGAGAAAGCAGCAGCATAGATGAGCTGGGGCCCAAACACAGAAATCTTTGAGAGAAAGGCAAATGAGCTGCTGAAAACAATTTAGAATCAGTGCCTGTTGGGAAAGTTTGTGGTGGAGGAATGAGAGGCATTCAAAGCAGAGATAGGCATCACAGTATTATCTATATTCATCACAGTGGAATCTAGGTGTCAAAAATGACTGAAGAAACTAACGTGGGTTATCAAAGTCACGAAAAGCAGTATCAAACTCTTACAGTTGTATACTCGAGGAAAAAAAGGAGAGAGAACTTTTGGCTTGCCTGCAGCAAGTGCCATCTCTGAATGAAACATAAAACAATGCTAGAAGGGCTAGCAGCCCCACCTATTTCCTCCCCCTTGCTGACCGAAGAGGAAAGAAAATAAAATCTGGACAACTAAGATAAAAGTTTCTGAAGTTCTTGCCCTTTTTAAATTTACCACTAATGAACATGGCCAGTTTCTCTGTGGAACAAGAGAGGAGAGAGAATGGCAGGACAATGCCTATGCACTTTAGCATTTCATTTTGTGAAACAGAGTCAGTTGACTTGGCATGGTCCCAGGAAATAAATAGGAGGCTACAAACCAGAATGATAGGCTCCAGTGCATCTTGTGTGGTTTCAGAGTCTGTTTTCTATTAGATAAAATTCTTACACAGGGACCAGTTTTTCAAAGGAGAAAATTGATATAACTCTGAGAAAGGTACCTAAGTCCAATAAAACGTGGCTGTTCTTTGACTCCTTTTGGTGCAGACAGGAATTGTGAGCTTTCATTGTTATGTACTGAATGCCTGTATTTAAAAAAAAACAACCAACAGCCTTGTTCTTCTTAGAAATATATTCTGCCCTTTATTTAATTCATTTGCCATTTTCTTTGAGGAAACTGTGAGGAGTATGGCTACTTATCCTACTGGTAGGCATACCAGCTCATGCGATAACATCATTCATCCACATACAGACCCATTCTTGGGCACAGGCCAGCGGTGTCTGCACTGGTTATATTCTTCTGACTAAAAGTAAGCATCTTCAGTATAGGGCCTTGCAGCCAGTCTTATCACTCAATATTCAATTGAGATCTATAGTCAGAAAAGTCTCTAATGCAGTCAGTCTTTCTTATCCTAAAGTCAATGGATGTGTTTCCAGACAAATCGAGCTCTGAACCTCATTACTCTTGAGGGACTAGTCTCACTGCAGACACCTACCCTGCCACTAGGAGAGGTGACTTTCACTGTAAAATTTCATTGTATCACAGAATTGACCCATACACCTGCTTGTGTTACTCTCAAAATCCCGTTACATGCAGAAAAGAAATGTAACTGATGTGAACTGAAGAATTTCCTGTTAGTCTCACTGGAGTCATAGAAACACAGAACCAGTCTGATCAAAATACCATGAACAGTTATTATTAGTCCAGGTGCAGTAATAACTGCACACTCAGCCTGAATGAACACACACAAAAAATCAGTAATTACACAGATTTTTTTAATTTAAAAAACAAAAACAAACAAACAAACCCCAAACCTGCAAAGGCCAAATTTCCTCAAACCTATCTATCTGTCTGTTTCACTCAAGTCATGTTCATGCCTGCGGAGATTCTCTGAGTCTGTAGGTTGTGGTTTTGGTGATCCTCCAGAAGAAGGGGCTGAGCATTTGCAGAGTTTGCAGAGTCATCTGCACCTGGGTGCTTGTGTTTAAGGCCAAGCTGAATGGGGCCCTGGGCAGCCTGATCTAGTAGCTGATCTAGAGCTTAGCAACCCTGCCTGTGGCAGGGGAGTTTGAACTTGATACTTAAGGTCCCTTCCGACCCAAGCCATTCTATGATGCTATGATTCAGTAATGTCGCTACATGGAGGGCATATCTACTTGGGAGTGTCTTTGCATTGGGGCAGGTTCAGATTCATTTTCTGGTGCCCACCACTTCACTTTTTTGCAGAGAAACATCCCAGAAACTTCAGTGGGATCAGCCTTTTTTGAAACATCCTTTTTAAGTTCATTGAATGCTGGTCTTAAGCTTTTTTCTCTTCAATCGATGGAAGCTGACATTTAAGTTATGACTGCAACCTTTGCATGACTGTGTTTAACTCCCACTGAAGACCCACAGAAACTGTTTCATCCATAGAAAATATATGTGTTAACTTCTCTTGGTTAAGTTTTGCTTCTTTATATTCTTTCTCTCTTGCATTGTCTCCTCAAGATACAAAATTAAAATCACAATGTCAGTTGTTGCAACATTAATTTCATCAGCACTTTCCTGGCTTCTTGCTCCAGCCAGACGCTCTGAAACCTTCTGCCTGCATCTTTAATTCTCCTTGCAATAGCTATCAGGGCTGGGTTAAGAATTTTTCAGCTGATTTTTTCTTTTTCTGCCAACAAGTAGAAATCAAGCTTGTTAGGGATTTGCGCTTTTTCTTTCTGTCAAACGTTACAGAAAATTTCCCCCTCAAACAAAGCCATTTCCACATGAATCATAGCATTTTGTTATGATATTTTTAAGTGCATGTTTCTCTTTTTTTTTTTTTTTCTGTTATGAACAACCCAATGCTTCAAATTTTCTTTTTTAATGTATACGTTATTGTCATTGTTGTGCGGAAGTAATAATTCAGGACAACAGCTTTCAAACAGTTCTCAGAAACAGTCTTTGTAGTACGCTTATTTTCTTCAGCAAATCGCCACCACATGATTCTCTCTCTATATCTTATTTTTTTTAATTTCGAAGGGAAGTGACATGCTCATCTCTGAGAGGAAAAAAGGGACTAAAACTCTTCTTAGAGAGTTGTCATCAGAAGGACTGAGGTCAATGTCATAGCATCGTAGATCAACATCAACATCATAGCAGTTAGTTAAAGGAAAGAAGAAGACAGAGTGAAACAGGTATTCTAACATTTGTCTGGATCAATTATTTTGGTGAAAAGGGATGCAGATATTTATAGAAGGATAAATAAATGTCACCAAGGACTCTTGTCTCATTAATGAAAACTAAAATACATTAAATCCTCTCCTTGAGCCACAGATCTATCTAAGCAAAGATAAACAGTGGGAACGGTGAGGCTGATGGTTGTTCCTTCATTAAAAATATGTTTTATGGAATTACTTAACGTCTTTGGAGTCCCAGTAGGAGTAGGTGCATTCACCTGAGTATAATCCAGTGTGTCAAAGATAATTATAGTAGCCTGTGAAGTTGTGTTTGTGGGTGTTATAAATTTGGACTTCTTTGAGTTTTTGTATGATCTGTTAGTCATAACCCCTCCTATTGTTTGTGAACAGGTATTTTGCTCTCACATAGACAGTGTGAGTGACAGAGTTTTTCTTAGAGTTTTTTTTATGGATAATGAATTGTTTCTGTGTGCACATAGAAAGAACATCACTTAGACTTATCATTTTCACACAGTGCTTTATCTATTTTTTACTGAGTTGAAAATGAGCATGTAACTTAATGTGATCTTTTCTACTACTGCTTTCTTTTTGCTATTTTATATCTCTATATATATAGTATTACCTCTAATAATTATCTTAGATGCAGTGTTTTCTTTTTGTTTTCATTCTGATGTATAGCTGCTGAAAAATAATTAGTCTTTAAATTGAGAGATTTGTAATTTATTCTAACGTATTTAGATTAGGCTTTCTATAGTATCTCCCCTGAATACATTATCAAATCGAATGAAAACTTTTACTGTGAACTTAAGTGGAGAAAACTGTATTGAAACTGAGGTCTAGACCTCATTACAATGTATAAGATGTTAAAATGCAAACAAGTTTTCGCTATTGCAGGAACTTCACAATGAAAGTATTTCCTTTTTTTTCTTATTCCAAACTCTTACCATTTTGAATTTATTTGTTCACTGTTTATGACTCTTTTAGTCACAGGTGTCAGGTTAAGTTTACTTTTATTCTGCTTCACTAATTGTTTAGCTCATACTTCATAGCTACCATTGCTGTTCCAGTAGCACGAGGAGAAAACAGTGCTCATGGCTGAGTTTTTGGATTTTTCTCTGTAGGCAGACCTGTTTTTCATCTGAAGATCTAATACTCATTCTTCACTGCTTTATGTCTTGCATAGTTACTAATAATTACACCTGTGCACTGTGGTAGCTCAAGCCCTTCTTTATTACAGCAAGGGAAGGGAGTGATATCCCCATTCTGGAAGGTACAAATGATGGAAAACAAAAACAATGAAAAACAACAAATTAAAACAAATGAACAACAGCAACAAAAAAACCACCCATCCTCAAACAGGAAAATCAAGCTTCTGTTTTTTGTTTATCGGTATTCCCTATCATCTTTACTACCAGTTGCCAGAATGACTGGAACCCCTTCCTACTCAGTAATTATGTAAGTGATGGATAAATGAATCTCAGCTGTTCTCCTTCTTAACAAAGGTAATGGAAAAACTGCATAAAAATGCACCCTGCTAAGCCTCTTTACTCAAACACCTAAAGCTGGTGTTGCTTTGCTAGAAATGTCTAGGGATAGTTGCTTCTGAAGGAGATGCAGGATATGCTAGATGCTCATAATGGCAAGCCAGTTCATTATCAATTTGCATGTGGCTTTGTGAGCCTAAGCAAGAAGGTTGGCATTTAATCTACTTATATTTTCAATTTCTTTTTTCTATGTTTTGTTTCTCTACAGCAGCATTGATTATGTTCAGAATCTTCATGAATGTTTATTGTTCTGACCCTTGAATAACTATTGGCCTTACTACATCAGAGAAATATGTTTCTGGGCTAGTTATGCAGTATGTTAAAATAGTATATGTTTTTCTCAGTTTGTCTCATAGTAAATAATGAGTGATAAGGATAGGGGCAAAGCACTAACAGGAAAACTGTATGGTATCAAGGACATCAAGAACAGAGAAAGTAAAGGATGGTTTTTTATCTTCTCATTGTATGCTCTGGACAGCCTGGTATAGCGGCAGGTGACCCTGCACATAGCAGTGGGGTTGAAACTAGATGACCATTATAGTCCTTTTCAACCCAGGCCATTCTATGATTTTGAATTTTAATGCTAAAAGTGACGTAGTTACTGTTGTAAAAAGCACTTCTCCTACCTCAGTGCCTCCGTAGGGAAGCTGTTCTCAGCTTTTCTGCTTGTAATTAGAAACTATCCAATGCGAGCTTATTTATGGGCGGTATTTGTTTCTTTGATTAGTCTTGTCATTCTTTAGTTATGAATTCTGTGCTTTGGATAAGCTTTCAGAATCCTCTGTCTTCTGAAGTCTCACTCAGATTTAGCAAGTCCAAATTTCTTAGTCTTTTCTCAGAAGGTCATCCCAGCACCATAATCTTTGCTTACTTGCTGCGGAACTGGTTTGCGTTAAGACCCAGAGCTGCATACGAAATTCTAAATGAGGCTTGATCGATGTGTGATAAATTATTTTAATCTCATCCATATATCTACGAGAAATACTTAATGTCAGGATAGTCTTTGAGGGACTGTGTTTGCTTTTTATTCATGACGTCTCTGTTTTTAGTATCCTTTGATATGTCTCTAACTCACCTGGCTTTCTGGAAGTTCTCTTTATGTCCCTGCTTCTCATTTTCTAATATTTATCTTTCTTCTCTGATCAGCATGATGATTTATCTTTTTTTGTTCTGTGTTGTTTTTTTTGTTTTGTTTTTGTTACAGATTTATTTCTTCTGTTACTATTTGTGTGGTTTTCATGTGTGCAAGTGTGGAACATTGCTTTATTGTTTGCCCTGATCAAGATTCAAGTTTTGGATAGCTTTGAAAAATATATATATTTATCCAATTAAAATTCTAGGTGCCCCCTCTATTCAAATCCCTAAGTTTCTCATCCATTCAACTCTATGTTTCACATCCTTTGATAAAAGAGTGCTCTTTTGAACTAAAGAATCTCAGCTATGAATTTACTCAATTATTAATTTGGATTAAATTAATTCCTGATCACTCTGCCTGAGTTAATTTTCTATAGCCAGTTTTTCTACAATGTCCCCATTACTTGTCAAAGGTAACTTCATTTTTTTTTCCGGTAAGTAGAATAAAATACCTTACGCTATTATGCTGAGGCAAATTTGCACCCTAATTGGTATTATTTCTATCATTTAACCCTGGAATGTTAGAACGCTCTGGGTGGAAAAAAAAAACAACTAAAAAAAATGATACTTTATTTCTTAAATAAAATTGGAGAGATTTTAGTTCAGTCTGCAGTCCTGTGAATTCTTTGCCAGTTTGTACCTTTCCTGAAGCAGATCAGATGTATTCTATTGAAGATTAGCTGTAGTCCCGCATCTTCCTCAGTCTTGCATCACTGTGCTAATTCTCTTCCAGCTGAAGTCTGGCAGGAACATTTCTCATTGACGAGGACTGGGTTATTTCCCTCTCCCACTGGAATCCATTTCATCCTCAAATCCATATTCGCATCCCCAGGTCTTGGGGACAGAACAAACATCATCCTATCTACAACAATGGTCTCTGACAGAACAGTCAGACCAAATTCAAATATTGAAGTCATGGGTATTTCATTGTCTAAAGGTCAACAGTTGTTCATCACTTTCTGTTTAATGCTAAAGCTTCTTTTTATCACTCCCAAATCAAGAACAGTGCCGAACAGGACTGGAACAGAAATATTAAGTGATGTTTTCATTACAGCTGGGATCAATTATTATGACTCGTTATTTTCAGATATTCAGCCTTGTGTTATTATAAAAATACTAGCTCAAGCAAATGCTCCCACTGCAGTGATTCCTATGGAGTGTAGGCTATCTGAGATTTTATTCCATTATTTTTCATGATTGTTTTGATTTAGAGATCTTTAACTAATTTATACATTCCCTAAAAATTGGTCCTTTATGTCTGTTTTTCATTTTACAGTCTTGCAGCTAGCTCTTGCTCGCCATTCACACTCATCAGAATCAATAGAAGTTCTGTGTGGGTAGTTCATGGCACAGATATATTGCAAATCCTAACTTTCATCGCTGCAAATTCTCTGGAACCCATATTAATAGTAGGGGCTATAGCTGGCCCTACAGCTGCAAAATCATGTAATTAATTAGCACTACATTTATCACTGCTGTACCCGAACACCTTATATGCTTCCTCTGTAGGTTTTAAAGAGCTGTGTTACTATTAATTGAGTTGGAGAATGTACGCTTGGCTTAGCTGTTAATTGTTGACAGATGAGATAAAGAAGTAGATGAGGCAAATATAACGGGGGCACAATGTAATGTTATCTGGCTAATGGTTTTAGGGACTATCCCTAATAAAAGTGTGCTCTACAAGCTCATCTTATGGAGTTACTGTTGTGAAGAATGTTTCACTTTTCCTGCCAATGGAGAGCTAGGAATGTGATAAAAGAGGGCCCAAATAATTTGTTAATGCGGTGTCATCAGCCAAATGTTTCTATTTTTTCTAGCAAAATAAAAAAGTGTCGTTAGAAGGGTAAAAACTGCTGGCTAAAGCAAAAATAGGGGGACAAGAGCTCTGACTTCTATTCCTGTTGCCAATCCAACAGAAGATTGTGATTTCAGGTATGATTTACAGTCTGATTTGGAGAAGTACTACTAACTTGAGGTGAAGCAGACAATGCCTTTGAAAATAAGCTATCTAATTGTTTTGTTCTTAGTTTCTGTGTTTTGAAATAAGGAGGAAAAAAACTAGTTAAGTGTATTGAAATCACCATTTGAGAATGAATGGCATAGTAACTATTCCAGCGAAGCTGCCCTTGCTGAGAAGTGCTACACGTAACAGATGTAATATAATATTTCAGGAGTGATATAATACTATTCCACCCTCTTCATTGATCTTGAATTTTCCAGTCTCTAGTTTTGCAGGCCTCTGAACTGAAAGGTCACTGATGTATGCTGCTGAGAATTGCAGAATCCCATTAAATAGGCCTTAAAACAACAAATCAGTCTTCAGTTGCTGTTCATTTCACAAAACAGTTAAACATTTCAGGTAATAATTTTTTTTTTTAATATTTCATAAGCCTGACTCTTAGAGCTCGCAGGTTCTTGATTTGCAAGGGGCAGCTAGCACTACTATCTCAAAAGACTAGTGTAATGTTGAGCTGCTAAAATTACTTTAAGTTCACTCATGTATAAGGAGATAGATCATTCATACACATTCATCTCTGTGTGCTGGCTGGAAGAAATGGAGGCCCACCATTTCTAAAACAGTATTTGCTAGCAGATCTATTTGTTAGCATATGATAACCCTAGGATCTTCAAGTTTACACTGTAAATAGGAGAGTAAAGCATAGCTGTTTAGCAGGATCTTTGCTGTAACTTTTTGTAGGAATTCTTTACTATGAACTATTCTACTTTGTAAGGGTCTGTTCATGTTGTTACATGCTGGTGCTGTGCAAAGTATTGAACTGTTTCAAGCTTTGGAGCAGAAATGTATTTTATATAGTTGAGTGTCTTCCAACAAGCCACCTTTCTCAGAGCTTAGATGATGTCTACCATGACATGAGAAGAAGAGGGAAACCATGATCTCACCATCAAGTCTGGGAGATCTGACACAGTCACAGCCTGGTATCAGCTGTCTGACTGTTATTTTTTTCCTCTCAGCCCAACCAAGCCACTGCCATTTTGCCACAAGTGGGTAGTAATTAACTGCTAATTGAAATCAAAAGACAACTTATTCACCCTTGGCTCAGATTTACCCACCTCAGCTTGCCCTTTTGGCCCACCAAAGGGAAAGGAGCTCAGCAGTCAGTGATGATTTACTCCATCGTTCCTGCAGAAAATGTTTCAGTGGTCTTCAGAGAACTTCAGGAAGATGGGCATCTGAGGCAATACCTCTTGGTCAGAGCTACCAGTGTCCCTTATCCAAACAGAGCTCTTGCTTACTCCCAACCACCTAAGTAAGAAATATAAAACTGAGTTGAGGTAACTGTGTCTAAATTGCTAATTATTTTTAGAAGTTTGCACTGTTTACAATATTGAAATTACTTCATTTTCCATGAAGTAAAAACAAACAAACCAAAAGAACCAACAGAGCAAAGTTAAGCAAAACTGTCTTTGGGATGATTGGCAAGGCTTCAAGGGCCAGTGTACATGACACTACTACATCCTGCATTTTTTTTTTCTCTCCTGTTACCTTAAATAGTGGTGTATCTGTTCCAGTGAACAGTGAGAAATATGAAAATAGTATATTTTTAAGACTAGGTAGACTCTCGCTCCTTTCCCTTGTGTGAATTTTACACTACGTTCTTTTGGGATTATCTTACCTCACTTTGGGCTCCTTTTAAGCTAGGAGTTAACTTATGACCATATCATGACAAGTAATACTTGATAACAAAAAGCCATGTGTAAACATGACGTGCTTCTGTTGACACATGCCAACCCGGTGAATTAAACCTTAGGAGAAGTTTGTCCCATTTTAAGTTAGCGTGTCTTGACATGTGTTGACAGCTCTTGTTGAATTTTGGCTTTAGGGAATAGCTTTCTGATTCCAAGCAGAAGGACAGAAGAGATGAAGTACATGAGATCTGAACTTGGAAGATGACTGAAATATGTGAGGCTGAATAAATATTTCTAGAAAACTGAAATATGCATAGTACCTCTATGGGAAAAGTGTTACGACAAGTATTATAACAGCTGTTATGACATTGGGAGACTTCAGTTTAGAGATGAAATTTATCCAGAATGACCACAGGTTCCTCTCTCCTGGGTAAGCTGTCCACTTAGACACCGTGGGAACAATATTTCTTTTCCTCATCCTGCTATGGATGTTTCTTTTTTGCTGTTTTGTTTGTAAAATTGTCACCTGAGGCAACCATTGCACATCCCCAACATTTGGAGTCTTGGAGCGGTGAATTGTCCTTCAAGGACACCTGGGTCCCCTGTATGCATGGATATGCAAGAAGACCACAGCTGGAATTCAGGATCCATGGAAGGGTACTGGTTTATTTGCAGAGGTACAGAAGCCCTATTTCACCTGTCAAAGTTCAGTGGGAGCAATAAACGCTCGGCATCTCCAGAAATCAAGCCAGCATTATTTCATTATTTTCTACTCCCTCCCTACTGCAAGCTCATATCTCATTTTCTTTTCTGGCCACACTGCTCGCCAGGTAGCTGTCTTCAGTGATCTGTCCATGATAATGTAGCCAGGGCGCTACTTTAATTTTGCTTGCAAATAGGCATCAAGAGATGGTACAATGCAGGTAAGAGAATTATCTACCATTAAGGGAAGCACAACCCAAGGCTAGCGAATCTACTTTTTATTTTTTTTTTTTTATTTGCAAGAAAGGCAGATCAGGGAATTTTAATATGAAGCAAAACGAGGAAAAATAGAGAATAAGAAAAGATAATAAAAGGTTAAGCATAAGTAAACATTGGGAAGAAATAAAGAGATTAAATGATAACTATTTGCTTTCAAACAAGAGCAAAAATTATGTAAAAGGAAAAAGGAAACAAGTTCAGTACATATGGGCAGTCCATGTGCAGTGTTTTGTGGCTGCTCAGGAAAATGAACTCGTCAAGTAATGGAAAGGAGAAATGGAATAGTAAAGGATCACAGGATTTCAAATTAACTGAACAAACTGTACTGGGGAGGTACATAGAGACCATACAGTACAATAGCTGGAATTGGCAGACAGTTTATAACAATGGTTCTGAGTGAATGGCCCTTCATCTCCAGTGGCAAATTTAAGATAATGCTGGTGTATCATAGGCATTTCTTTTTTTTTTATCATCACAAACATTTTAGACTAATATTCTGTTATCTTAAATGTCTTTATGGTGCCAAGTTGAACTGGACAAGGAATTAATCTGATGAAGAATTTAGTGACTTTGAAGAAGAGGTGAAAGGAAAAGGAAGATTTTTAGTATCATTAGAAACTTACAGAAAATGAAAGAATGTAAAACTTTCAAATAACTGATTTGGGACTGGACAGAAGATATTTCATTTTGTTTTGAATCTCTTTTGATCTTCCTAAGCTCCTTTACGAAAGCTGTGTGTCAGTTCGGAGAATAAAAAAACTACTTTAATTTTCAGTATTTCAAAATTCTATGGCAATTTTTAAGCCAATCATTTCTACCACTGCATGTTTTTCTCTCGTTGCAGAAAATCTTACCTATTTGAGTTGTCCCAACACATAGTTTCTTCTGATTTGGACCAAAACTGTGGTCCAAAAAAATATTTTGTTTGTTCGTACATTTACTGAAATTGTTACCTGACTTTAGTGTCAAAAGCCTAAGCTGTAACTGGCCCCTGAAACCTCAATTTTCACTACAATGTCTAGAATGGGATGGAATCTATCAAAACACAAATCTTTGGCAAACAGTAGTGAAAAGAAGTGTGGGCAAACTAAAGTATAATTCTTCAAATTCTCCTTGCAACACAAATCTACTTCTTGTATTTGTGTTTTTCACACTTAGTGTAACAAAAAAAGAGCATTTTTTCTTCAGAATTCTGCTTCTTGCAAGACACAGAGTATAATGGGGCAACAGCTGTTATCAGGTACTCTGAACACTCATTTTGAAGTAGCACACTCATTCATTCTCTGTCTTGCCCTTTCTTCCCTTCCTTATGAAGGCGCTTTCCTTTGAAGCACTGCTTGCTACTCTGTGACAATGTGTTATTTATACTTTGCAAAGGAACTCCAGCTCCTGTGATTTGACAGATCGCTGTTGCAGACGTTCAGGAACATGAGAAAGTGATGCAGACTATAATAAGACGATGTAAAATTCTGTGTGGTATATCAAATGTAACCATTTTAAAATTCATTTATTTTACTGGCAGCAAAAAGCAGCTCTTTCTAGGGAGGTGACAGGCACCTAGCTTTTCTATTCTTCTGAAATCTGCCAGTCAGATTCTACATCAGCCTGGGTTTATACTTACTTAGCTTTATCAGGCAGACCAGTCAGCACTGAATGGCATTAATGTCATCTTGGGGTAATGAAAGTAAAGATAACCGTCCCAGAGTCTGTTTGGGAAAAAGCTAACTGATGCAAGTAGCTGCAGGCTCTCTTCACTGCATAATTCACATTTTTCTCGTAGGCGAGAGTATGATCTGGAAATTGTTTTAGGCTTTCTTACTGATGAAAAAGAAAGAATTTTGTTGCTGATGGGCACAAGAAGCAGTAATAAATAGCCACATGTATGTACCCAAGAAGGGGGAACAGTTCGCATTTTCTCAACAAAGCAAAGGATTCAAAATGTCACCCTGCTTGTTTTGCAAGTTACAGCAGTGAGAATGGAGACAGACGTCTTCTTTGTAACAATGATAACGTGAATGATAACACACAAGATCATTTGCCCGTTCTGTGTTAGCTGCCTGCTGGATACTTCCTCTATGGAGGCCATTTTCTGATGGCAAATTGCAGCAGCATGAAATAATTTCTGTTGAAATGAAACTGACCAACCTGCCTGCAAGCTTATTGTGCTGGACGCTTTTTGGATCTTGATGTGTGGAAGGATTATACAATTTCAAGTGGTAGATAACCTGTTCACTGCTATGTGTTACTTTATGTATGGGACATTTTAGCAGTGTTCTGGCATATTAGCCAAACAACTTAGGCTGGAGAGGTGTTTCACAATAAAATCTTTTCAAGTATTTAAGTGAAAAGACAATATGGAAATAGGAAAAAATGCTTCCCTTTTGGATCAGGTTTTAACTAATGTAAAAACAAAGATAAGCACTTAGGCCTTCTTCAGAAGGAAGTATGATTTTAGGAAGATGGTTTTGAATATTAGTCTTCTCCTTTCTCCATCCCATTAAAAATGCTGTGACAAAGATAGCCAATATAGTCCTTGACTGCCAATAGGGATAACAATAATGAATCACTACTCTTTGAATCACTGCTCTTTGAACCAGGTACATTCGACGAAAGCAATGTAGAAGGGTTGCTACTGTGCAGCTGAAGAAGGTCTGTACATTTGTAAAGTGTCCATCAATAAGACTGTGGTAGGGATTCAGCCTTCATTGTCTGTCTTCCTTAATTTGATCTCTGGGATTGCATATTTATAGTTTCAAAACTCAAGGTGATGTACTATGCTTTCATCACTAAGGTATGAAGCAAGGAGTAAGAGAGTAAGACTACTATTTTGAGGAATGAATCTTATCATGATAAGCTTGAGATTGTAAAAAACTGTGCACACTGACACAGGGATGATACAAAAGTACTGGAATACTTGGCTTACGTGCTCCATGCAAGAAAGATCAATAATTCAGAAGCTAGAAAACTGTTGGGAAAGCTGTAAGATATATTGCTTGGTATGTGAAAGTGATCAAGAGGGAAGAAGATGGGCAGAAAGTGTGGATCATAATTGCTGGGGACTGTCTTCACAGAGAAACAAACCTGTGCCAGATTGTCCTGCCAGTCTGAGATGTGAGGTAGAATTGATTTTATTGCAGTTTGTTGTGAATAGAGATCCAGGTGAAACCCAGACAAGGGGACGTTGGGTTGGTGAGAGACTGACTGCCAGATATTTGAAAGTTATTGATCCTGCAGGAATGCGCTTAGGGCTAGCTACTGTTGCTGGGGGGACGCCAAGAGAGAGAATTGCAGAAGCTGGGCTGACTAAGTCTTGTGGTAAGAATGACTGTGGCCATTCTGGTGACCCACCCAGCTCTCCATACTTCCTGTGTACTGTCTGGTGCACAGATCAGCACATGGAAAGGGTATTGCCAAAGCTATGCCTTGTGACAGCTCCTGCAGGTGTGTTCTCTAATGGGAGAGAGAATGAGCAAAGAAGTAAGGATGTTTGTGCTTTCTCTTTATTTACCGAGACAGTGTGGTTGGTATTGATTGAGTGTGCCAAGAACAGTCATCATACCCTTCACAGTACTCATCATTTCTATGTGCACCCTTTCACCATTTCTGTACATTTAGATCCTTAGTGTTCAGTTAAGGGGGCTCAGTAGCATCTCCTCTGTTCCTCTTCCCAGGATATGTAGATGCAATGGCTGTAGGTTTCACATGACATGATATATATCTGGTCTGAGAATATGGCCAGTGAAGACACCCTGTATGCCCAAGTACTTGAGCTGGCTACTCTTTCCTCAAAGGTAGACTAGGTGTTAGGCTGAGAGGACTACTTGGAGCTTGAGAGCCATTGGGATAGTTCTTTCATGAAATCCTGAATGACTTCTTTATCTTGGTAATACAACTAATTTCCATGAGATTTCCTTGATGAAAGGTACTTCATGTCACCTAGTTTGCTGTTCCTTGCTTATGGCTGTGATTCATGCTGCAGTTTGATGAAAACTGATTTTTAGCCTGTATTCATGTGATCACATAGAATTTGTTAATTTGAAGTATTCTGGAAAGAGCTTGGTTCTGCCAGCAATCGGCAACACAATGGATACTGCATTTAGTTTGCTGAGTAATTGTAGTTCTACACGTAGCATCATATATAACACCAGCAGTTCAAGCACTGTCTTTGCAGGGCTGCCCATTGCACAGCTTAATATTTTGTGACTCCATCCTGATTTGTGTATTGTACAAGACAGAGTCAGAAAGCCTGGGAATATGACTTTGTGAAGTAGCATTATCCAAGTCCCTGTTAACAGGTATATTCATGTAGCAGATCAGGTGATTGGCTGCTTATCACTTTAGACCTTGCTGTCCTGCATGACCTAATGGAATGATTGATGATTTTGCTTTATTTACTGAGACAAAAATTATCAGACTCAACTTTAAACAGGATGGGGTGGAGACCATCTAAAGTTGGCAGAATCAATTTTAATGGGATTCCAAAGAAAAGAAAAGCTCTTTTAAATCTTTCAGAAAAAAATAATGTTCTTCACATCTGGTACACTAATTACTTAGCGTCAAATTAGGTGCCAAAGGGAATGTCTGGAGGAACAGACAGGGGCTGCTGCAGGCAGAATGGAGGAAACAGGACTTCGGTATACTCTCTGAGTTGGGAAGTGATTCGCTAAAGTAGCATTTTACTGCTCTAGGGTTTACTGCCAAAATGAGGGCACATTTAAGCATTTTTTTTCATTCACCAAAATTTTCACTCATTTATTATGTAAGAAAATAAACAAAACCAAAATTAAAATGGAAAGAATATCAGTTAGTTATAATGCTTGTAAAGTACTGGACAAGGCAGAGAAGAATAAGGGAGAGAAGGAGTTGAAACCCATAGTGGGATTACATGTTTTACCTAGGCTTTGAGGTACAACTCTGCGATAATTAAACACAATAGTATGTAGGCAGCATCCATTCAGAGCAGCTGTATGACAGTAAGAAGGTTGGAGGGTATTTTCAGGAAGGAATCTGTCTTACGTAAATATCTTTCTCTGAAAGTAATGCCTCCTAACTATTTCCAGGGGAACTACAACAAAGAGCACAATAACACTTCGATAGAGCAAATTCTCAGCTATAAATCTCTATTTTTCAACATAGTCACCACTGTTAGCTATGCATTTTCTCCAGAGATAAACAAGAGCCTAAATGGTACGCTCATAAAAATCTTCCTGGCAGTCTGGGATATGGTTTGTCTTCCATGTCACTGTTGTCATTGCTGAAACACACCACCCATTGCTTCACTGTGCTCACATCCATTGTTTGGTCTCCATAAATGTTTAGCAAGCATTGATGAACGTCAGTGAGTGCCATTTTTTACCATAGGGTTAAATTAAATCCTACACATCTGTTTCAGACATACTTCCATGTAAGATACCTTTTTTGTCAAACTGCCCCTCTGCTGCCATCTGTCACAGGGCAGCAAAATGTAACAGGATATTGGTGGGAAGGTTCTACCTCTACTGTCGTACCACCATTAGCCACCTCTGACTTCATGGTTCAACATAATAAAAGAAGAGGCATTACTTTCAGAGCAGACCTCATAATTCCACTAAATATCTATTGATAGACATGGTCAGAAATGGAGTATCGGCCTAAAGTGACTTCTCTTACCCAGACTGACAGTTCTTCAGATATGTAAACAGCTTAGAGGAGAACTTACAGTGCTAAATTCAAAATTACCCAGTCTACATATGAACTAAATGATTTAACAAGAATGTTCCATACGCACCAGTGTGCCTACAGGATAATAACACAGTCATGTATCCTTTAGAATAAAATGCATATATCCTTTCAAAGAAAATGCAGTGCATATCAGAGAGGTGTTTGAGCATCTGCTCTGTATGTTTACTGGCAAGAGAATCTTTCTGTCCCATCCAACTTTTTATATGGAACTGTTTTTCAGTAATACTTTCTTAAAGCAGTCTTAGAAAATTTGACTGCCTGTCTTTTTTTACACTTCAGCCTGACACATATACAGTATTTACTTTATATTCCTAACAGGTTTTTGCATATATTTTTGAGAATATAAAAGACATTTATAATTCAGGAAAAAAATGAGTTCTTTACCAAGGACAAGAAGATACTACTATCAGAAGCTAAGAGCTCTCAGTTATGGTGTCAAGAAGAAGCCAAAACGTACATCTGTGTCTCTCAATGTATACTGTGCAAGGTACTGTGATTCAAGTGTGAGAGTGCCCCTGTCTTGCAGTGGGTAATACTCTCAGGCATGTTGTTGAAAGCACAGATGTTCAAAAAGCCAAATAGATGGTTGTTTGATTCCAGAGTTTTTATATTTTTAATACAAAGATCTCTAGCAGCTGTTTTAAGCCTGTTGTTGAGTGGCTACAGACTGTCACAACTCCAGCTCTGGCATTTACACCTATCACTTTTTCCTCACAAAGGGAGGTGACCGCACTGTCATTATCTCAAACTATATTCTCGGATTAACTCTAAGCAAGTCATGCAAGTACCAGAAATCATCTAACTACAGCAGCTCAGAGATCTATTCTGGCTATATTCTCCTGCTTCTTAGCAACTTTTATGGCAACCAGACTTAGATCACATGGTGCTCTGCTCTTCAGAAGAGCTGAGCTGGATAGCCAGAAGCAAGTGTGGGTCTGCACAATGTGCTGCAAAGCAGTCAGTGAGTGGAACTCCCCATGACCTGCAAAAGGAACACATCCCTGAGGTAAAGATGGCCAGAAGCATGCTGAGTGGGGAGCTCACCAAAAGGGGTGCCAAGGTGGTTGGGGCTGGAGTGCTTGGCTTGTGAGGAGAGACTAGGGAAGCTGGTCTTGATCTTGAAGAGAAAGCTTTGGTGGGAGTACTAATGGTAGCCACCCAGTCCCTGTGAGGATGTTATGGAGGTGAAGAGCCAGGCTCTTCACAGTGGTATGTGGCAAGAGAACCAAGATTAATGGGCATAAGCTGAAACAGGAGAGGTTCAAATGGGTGTAAAGAAAAGCTTTTTCATCCTGTGGACAATCATGAAGTGGGAAACAGCTGCCAAGGGAGGTTGTTTCATCCTATTCTTTGGAGGGCTTCACAACCCAATGACCACAGAATCATACATAGAATGGCATAGGTTGGAGGAAACTGTAAAGATCATCTAATTCCAACCCCCCTGCCTTGAGCAGGGTTGCCAATCACTAGATCAGGCTGCCTAGGATCCTATCCAACCTGACCTTGAATGCCTCCAGAGATGGGACATCCACAGCTCCTCTGGGCAACCTGTTCCAGTACTTCACCACCCTCTGAGTAAAGAATGTCTTCCTTACATCTAACCTAGATCTCCACTCTTTTAGTTTAAAGCCATTTCCCCTTGTCCTATCACTACTGGATCATGTTTTGCTTTGTAAGCCCCCTTCAAGTACTGGAAAGCCACAGTGGGGTATCCCTGGGGCCTTCTCTTCTCCAAGCTAAATATGCCCAACGCTCTCAACCTTTCTTCATAGGTGAAATACTCCAGCCACCTGATAATCTTCACAGCCCTCCTCTGGACTCACACCAACAGCTCCGCATCCCTCCTGTAGTACTCTACACAGTATTCCAGATGAGACCTCACAAGGGCAGAGCAGAGCAGAGATGTGATTCTTCTCTCCCTGCTGGCCATCTCTCTTTTGATGTAGCCTGGGATACTGTTGGCTCATATCCAACTCATGTCCAGCAGAACCCTCAAGTCCTTCTTGACAGACTGCTCTCAGTGAGTTCTCCCAGTCTCTAAATGTATCTGGGATTATCTCAAACCAAGTGCAACACCTTGCACTTGGTCTTGTTAAACTTCTTTAGAGGTTTAACACCCAACTCTGGCTTCAGATCTAACCATGATTTCAGAAGGGGGCTGAACTGGAGACCTCCTGAGGTCCTTCTCAGCCTGTATTCTTTAAAATAGATCAGGTACTCATGAATGGAGTCCACTCACAAGTCACAGAAGTGGGGTTGACTGTGCTGGACGTAGTTTAACAGGATGAGGAGTTTGCCAGCACCTCAAGTAAATCATTGCATTCTGTTGATGAAAATGGACAGAAATGAACAATATGATGTAATTATCCAACCAAAAAAAATGATCTCTGTTTCTGCCTGTGAATAAGCTAATACTGGTTGGTGAAGAGGAGAAAGTTGCAACATGACTACTGGGAATTTGTATGGAAGGCAGTGTTGAACAGTAGCAATTTTAAACTTTTTTAGGCACTCTATGTGATTTCAGCAGTGAAATATGCTTCAGGAATCTGACACCTTTTTGCTATCAAGATCAGAATTGATATTACACAGACATTTGCAAGCAAAATACAAAATAGAATGAAACCACAAAACAAAAAAAGCCCAAACCTGTACTATGTATATCTTTCCTAACTTTACATTTTTTTTTTTTTTGAAAGGTTATTACTGTAACTATGACTAACGACAATAACAATTACAGCTATAGCTATAGCTGTTGCTATTACCACTGCTACTGCTATTACTGTAATTATTGCTATTACTGTTACTATTACTATTAGCGTTACTATTGCTTCCCTGGCTGTAATGAATTCAGTTTGTGCACATTAGTGTGATTTTTAAAATGAACACTATTCCTGTTTCAGTAAATAAAGACTTTAGGAGATCACAACAGCTCCTTCAGAGCTTGATACTGTAAGTGCTAACTTTATTATAGACTCATGATCTTTTAACTTTGAAAGACACTGTGCATGTTGATCGGTTGTTACCTGAAAGGGAGTGATGTACTTATATTGTTTTAGGAATAAACCAATTTTTAGGAAGATATGAGAGTATCGAGATGCAAATATTAGTGGAGGAGTTGGAGTAGTCACTTTCCATGGGCCTACACTAAGTGGAGTGTCTTCTGAAGTTATCTCGTTTCTCCTGTCTCTCTTCTTGTTATCTCCCTTCAGCAGATCCCAGCAGAATCTGCATTATCAGTTTAAAAAGTCCACAGAGGGGGTTAATATAAACTCATCTGACTTTATCTGTGGAGGAGTAAGTTGTGCAAGGCTTCCTACCCACAGAGCTGTGGACCTAGCAAGTTCCCACTTTTGTATGGCAATGACCAATGCAGGAGTGGTGATCTTTTCAGCTGGTACTGCTAAACTCATGGGAGACATTGGTTCATGAGTGCAGGAAGGGAAGTGCCTGGTAGCTTTTGAATTCTACAGCAGGCATATATTGACCTATTAACATGCAAAGCAGTACACAGCAAATCTGTGTTTCAGGCTGTTCTATTGCTCATTTACTTTTGCTTTATATCTGAGCTATCAGTTTGTGGTGTAAATTTGGTTAGCAGATTAAATAATCTTTTCTCTTTAATATCCTATACTGTGTTTTGTACAGAATGTTTATGAAATTACAGTAGAATGGCTGCTATGTAGACGCTGATGAAGACAATATGTATTTCTTATGAAAATACTTGGAGATGTAATGACTCATACTGGCCCACACAGTGAATAAAATCACAGACTTCTGAGTAATGTATACTATCAATAGTGCCCATTCATCACTTTAAGTACAGACAGACACACTTAATTGGCTTTGGCACTAAAACAGAACTCCAGTGTGAACCAAAATCAGTCTGCAAGAAGGCTCTGAAAATAAAGCATAAGGTGGGACTCGTCTTTTCACAGGATACACCAGCTATAATAATTTTCTCATCTTTCCACAGTGAAGACCATCATCTTCCAGCTACTTGCCAGTTTATTTTTTACTCTTGTTACATTTTTTTTGTACAGAATTTAATTTCATTCTCTTATGGCTTACTTGCAGCTTGGGATTTCTTTTCCTGCAACCAGTTTAGATATGTGTTTGCAACTCTTTGCTATATCTTTGATTATTAGCAGGTAAGCACCCTATGTATCTGACTCACAAATGCTCTCTTAATGATCTTTAGAAAGAAGAAGTGTCAGGAACTACGAGGAGAATTCATATGAAGAATACCAATATTTGCAAACGAATCTGAATAAACTTCTCTAGCTTAGAGATACATATCAAGATGTTTCCTTCTTGTATTCTGGTCAAGCTTGTGGACTCTGCTGAGGCGAATAATCTCTTCAGCAGCATAGCACACAGGTTATACTGCAATTGATGCTATATAGATTTGTATGTTATATATAGATCTGTATGTTGTATGTATATATTATATGTATTATATAATACATGCATATACGTGTATTATATATACTTATATAGACTGAAGTAAACTAGAATAGTCCTGTTGCAAGAGACTTACAAAGGTCGTCAAGTCCAAATACCTGACTGCTTCAGGATAAGGAAAATTTAAAACATATTATTGAGGACATTATGCAAATAACTTCTGAACATTGAAAGGCATGATTCATCAACCACCTTGCTAGGAATCCTGTTCCAGTGTCCTACCACCCTCATGGTAATGAAATTTTTCCTAATGTCTTGTCTGAACCTCCCCTGGTTGGCTTTGTGCCATTCCTATATGTTCTGTTGTCAGTTACAACAGACCAGCACTTCCCTCTCCAGGAAGTTCAGGAATCAGGCCTCCTCTCAGCCTCCTTTTCTTCAGAGTAGAAAATTCAAGTAGCCTCTCACAGGATATGCCTTCCAACCCTGTTACCAGCTGTGTTGCTCTCCTCTGGACACGTACAAGGACTTAAACATCTTTTTAACATTGTGGGAGCCAGAAATTCACATGATATTTAAGACGAGGCTGCATCAGAGCTAAATATGATGGAAGAATCACCTCTCTTGACTATCTGGCTGTGCTGTGTTTAATGGATTCCCAAATGCACTTTAGCCTCTTTGCTGCCAGAGCATGCTGATGGCTTATGTTGAGTCTGCAGTTGGCCAGCACCCCCGAGTGTCTTTCTGTATAGCTGTATATATGTATATAATATATATACATTATATATAGTATATAGAGCAGTGTAGGTATGCGCTACAATGCAGATGAATGGCAGTATAAAATCTCTGGGTAGGTAGCTAGACTTGACTTGACAGAGTAACTTATTAACTGAGACTTACAATGTATCATTTAGCCACTTGAAATCTATAGTGTTTCAGTAAGTTTGAAGGGCACTGGATAGACTTAAACTAGGAATGGAGCATTTCTATGTCCTTATTCTCTCCATACAGCTTCTGTCTTGGCCTAAGACTATAGATACAAAAGATCTTCAGAGGCAGACAAGGTCCTTTCCATTTGGTGTCAGCTAAAGGTCTCTTAGCAACTGCTAGATATGCAGATTCAGCAATTGTCTTTCTACCATTTTCTCTGCATAATGAGATACTACTGGAGAAGCCTTGGCTTGTGTAAGAAGCTTATCTATTTCCAGTTTTAGCTTTTACAGCAGTATGGTTATCCATCAGAATTAAATAGGGCAGTGCTAGGGATGGCTGCAAGGTGCTCTGTCGGTACAGGCCTCCCGGATGCATGGCCAGTGTAGTTCTGAGAATAACACTTGTCTGTGAACTGGAATACTTCCTTTTAAAATACTTGACCCACTGTGCATTTGCTATCCTTAATTCCTATCTATCTATCTATCTATCTATCTATTTATTTATTTGTGGCACAGGCACTATCCTTCTGTTCTTGACTGTATGCAGTCCAGGGTCTAGTAGTTTATTGTTGAGTGCATTTTATAACAACTTACTTGAGAGAAGACCCTGGCCACTGTGAAGTGGGTAGTGTTTGAGTATATTTAACACTAGACATACCAGCACTCAGTGATTTAGTAAAAGCTTGGCAGGAATAGAGGCAGTAAGAATGAAGATATAATTTGATTAAGATGTGGCTTTTACTTCATAGCCATGTAATAAAATGTAATTTTGCTAAAATCTGCTGTTGATAAGCTGATATACCTTTTCCTAGGGTCTAAAGACATCTCGTTTTTCTGAAACATTAAGGGAACAAATGGCTAAAACCCTCTAAATGTTCTGTGGCTACATGAGTCATATTATGATTTTCCCTGGGACTTTCTGATATTCAGTCAGTGTAGACCTAAACAAAACAAAACAAAACAAAAAAGCAGAATACCATTTTCATGTCACAGAAATCACAGAAAGTAATGAATGAGAGAAGCCATTCACTTCACATGGGATGGGCACCTTGAAGTAGACAATCCATAAATCTCTTTCATTGTATTTGTCAGCAGTCATTTTAAGGGCCTGTTTCTCAATTCACAGGTTGTGGTTATTAGTAACTTCATAGCTGTGCTGCAGATGTCATTGAGGCTTATTCCTTGGAGCCATGTAATCAATCATGGTTTTCTCATGGTTTTCACATACTAGAGTAGAATAATCCAAAGTATTTTTCCCCCAGTAATCATTGCTTCAGTAACTGAAATGGAAAATGTAAGATATAATCATCATACACACGCATAAACCACACTGACTGGCTATTTAAGCTGATGCAAGGCAGTGACATTTTTGATAATGCTGTACAGCTCCTCTGGGACTTACCTTGTGTGCATGCAAAAGAAAGGCAACCACAGTTCTGAGCTATGCACCAGGAATGATGCTAAGAAAGCTGATGTTAGAATTGCTGTAAACTTATTCCAGATACTATTTTTCACATGGCAGGCTGCAGTGTCACTCCCCCAAGTAATGCTGTTAAAACACTGTTAAAAAAAAAAAAAAAAAAGCTGTTAAAAAAAAATGCTATTAAAACACCACAAAAGATCAGAGTTGTCTGAAGACACATAAAGAAACTTATGCAGAGTGTTTGTCACCTCAGGGTTTTGTTTCCTGACATAGGCTTGCAGCAGCTTATGAATGTGGGATATTTGCTAGAGGAGTAAGAATCATTGAAAAAGTGTATTCTGAATGACAGCATATAAAGGTTTTTCTTCATAAATTTTATCAGGAAAATGCCTGTAATCTCACTATAGAAAAAGTCTAAGTTAGTATGAAATTCTGAAATGTAAATGGCAAGGGGAGGTTTTTAAAGTTTTCTCCAAGTGTAGTAAAATATGATATCCCTTCTTACATGATACCTACTTACAACTTTAGCTGTGTATATATGTCAGTGTATATCTTCTAGTGATGATATTTCCAATCCAGAAAGCCTTTTGTGTACTCTGCAAACTTGGCAAACAGTCAGCTTCTTCCATGGAATGAGATGCACCTTAACAGTGAATTTCATAAATTTAATCGGTAGGCACATGCACCAGTGGTGATTTATACCTTGGCTGTTGATCAGTGACACCTTACATTTGCTGCTTGTTTACAGAGTAAATGGAGTGTTTTGGAACTGTGCAAGTGCATACTGAGCTCACAACTTTTCACTCTCTGCCAACTATTCTTTTTCAGCCCAAGCATATTTCTTCTGTGCTTCAGTTATGGGTTTAGTGGCAAAATAAGTTTGAAATGAGCTCTTTCTAAAATTGCTGCTGCAGCTTTTCACATCTGCCTAAACCCTCCCCACAGACTTTGTCAAAAGACAAGCAAAATCTGTGCTGATGTGTAAGCTCAGGATGTGAACTTATGCTTGGATCTAGGATAATTTAATCCACTTATCTTAACTTCTGGTGCTCTCTAGTTTAATCTGGAGTGGATCATCTGTCTTCGTAGGTAGGAAAACAGCTGTGCAGGAGAATGTGTTGGTTTTTGGCATCTGTTCTGAGCATTGTGGATTCAAACCTCTTGGTTTAGAGAAACTAAGCACAGTCAAAAGCTTAGGCATAAAAATTGAGTGCAAAATCGTCTGCAATTGGTCACCGTTTTTTTTAGGAAGCGAGTACCTGTCAAATCATCTTATCACTCTTAACTATTTCTCCCCATCAAAAATATCTTCTTCTACTGATATGCTATTGGCAAGAACTGATCTAACAAACGTGGTGAGAATCTATTCCAAGTATACCGTAGGAGATCAGTGTAAAATAGGACTCCCTCTACTGACTGAGTAACATTGTAAGCAGCAACATACTGTATACTCTGTTCCTATCTGCCTGGACGGTAATGCTGGAAGCTTCCTGCTGCTGCTTGTAGGAGAGCATTAGCTTAGAATGAGCTGTGAACACTCAGGTTGCCCTTTAATAATTTTCTGGCTGCTCAAAGTTGTTTATTCTCTCTAACACAGCCCAAGCAGATAGGCTCATTTTCTGTATCTGACCCTTTTCTTTGGCAAGTCTGATTTCCTTCTATTATTCTGTGCACCAGGAAAGCATGCATCACATTCCATCCCTGTTTTCCTGTACAGAGGTGCCATCCATTATTGTGTTTGTACTTTTGTGTCCCTACTGGAACTCACCTATTTTCAATACAGCAAACGTGTCAAAAACATCAGCTCCCAAATGGGACCACAAAAATGGGACAAAAAGTTCAAACTGAAATCTAGGACAAAAAGTTTGTCCATCCACCTGGGTTAAAATGACTGTGTTCTCAGCAGTATTAAGGACTTCAAGCTCTCACTGGAAATAGAACTAGGAGCTTTTAGAATGGCAGTGTTTTAATGCTCTATAATTTATAGTCAAGTTGAGTATGTTTAAATATGTGACATTGCCTGATGTTTAAGTGTAACAAAAAAGCATCAGCTTCTGAACAATATTACCAAACATGAGAAGCATAAATCTTTCATGTCATTACCTTGTTCAGACACATAAAGCCCATGATAATACTTTGTCACTGTTTTTTTTTTCTTTTTTTTTCTTTTTTATGACTACAGGGAAACTCTCATTCATCATCTTAGAATTGTCCTTTAAATGCTAACAGATTTTATTCTAATGATGCCTTCATTCACTTGCAGAAACTTTATAGAAGGCCCCTAAGTGATGTGGCAGCACAATGGGGAGCAACATTAATTTCAAGTTCAATGCAAATTGGTTTGTGCTAAAGCAAGCCAATGTCCACAGAGATGGCTGGTTTTACTACATCTGCTCTGTACATTATGCCCATCAGATGATTCATATATACTTCATACAATATTAAGCTGATGGCATTAGAAAAATATGAAATATCAAAAGCAATATATTAAAGCATTTGTCAAAAGACAAACGCTTCATCGGATAATTTAAAGACTCTTAGATTATTTGCTAATACTTCACCATTCAGAATTTCAGTTCTTGAAAAACAGCAAAATGCTTTTGCCACTAAAACTTTGTTATGTGTATAATCCCTTTGGTTTCATCGAGCAATAAAGCAGCCTGGCACTAAGTGACAAAAGCAAAGCTGGCAGAACCTGTCCATATGTTTCCTAGCTTCTCTGCACGGTAGCTGCTTTGTGGTAGCATGTCACTGCAAAGCAGTACTTGCACTTCAAGCTGAAAACTTTATTTGGCACAATATACTGAGTGCATGAAATCCCCCAAGTATCTCACTCATGTTAACAGTGTCTTTTGTGCTTTTCTTTGTTGAAGAAATGAACATTTTTCTCTGCTCCTAGGTGCTCAAAGGCATCTTCCCTCCTCCAAAATTGTTATGTGGAACATGACTCTGTAATAGGCAATTCATGTTAGTTGGTTAAAAAATAGTAAATAGATGGAGCAAGTAAAGAAGGGCCTCTGAATGTTTAAGGACAAATTCATTAATATCTCCTACCTAGCACACAGTACCTTAATTATTGCTTGTAAAAAGTTCCTGGTAATGAAAGTACCTCTTCAGGTCATTTCTTCGTAGCCTATGATCTAAGATTAATAGGTACAGCTCAGCAGACCATTGTTAATGTCCATTCTGAGGAATGATATTAATTATACCTCATTAGCGAATTGGAGTAGAACATGATGTTGCTTAGATGTTCATTGTTTCCTACAGAAAATGCTTTTTTTCCTAATGCTTTTTGGTAATTCATATTGAAATATTTTCATTTAATATACAGTATGTGAAATGTTCAGATGAAGCTGTTCAGATTATTTGATCCAGATTTTGTTACGCAATGCTGCATTTAACGGCACAATCAGTCTCTAGGAAAGCATGACCTGTGGCTAAAAAGAAGAGAGGAGAAAATAAAGAATGTTATTTTTAATTTGTTCTCTGAAACTGACCTGATGTTTCTCATCTTATTTATTCTCCATTCTCTTCATGGGTCTTTTGGCTGCTAAATTTTTAAACAACTGTTTTGTTTTACAAGTGCATACGTATTCTAAGTCATTTGTGCAGAGGATAATCCCAGTAACTGAAGTTTTTGGGTTTGGTTTTCCTTTTTATTTTTATTTTTTCAATGTCCATATATACCACAGTTAATTTACTTTATTTATTAAATTTTAAATGAACTCAAATAATGTGTAATCCTTGGTGTGTCTTTCACTACAGAACGCTCATTATTTAAGCTGAAATGTCAAAGCTAATCACAACTTCTTGACTAACTCAGTTTTGGCTGCCTGACTTTAATGTGTCTTAGCAATGAAAGGTTTTCTGAACTAAGCTATTTAGGAATGTTTGGAAATTCAGGAAATGTTAAGGTCTGAAATTAAATTTATAGGATTAAGGTAGACAGTGCCAGTAGATTATAGTTGTCCAGCTTCTATTTGAAGAAATACTAGTGTTAACATTATTGGTCTCTGTCTGTCATAACTTCTGTGTGAAGAAAGCCCTATTAGTTTTTAGCTGTTTAGCATTCTGTAGATCTTTTCATCAATCTAACAGTTAAATACTCAAATTGTGGTGAGACAATGACTGAAGATAGCTTCTTTTATTTCACCTCTTTTTCTTTATTATTTTTTCTTTTTTATATTTGGATTAAGTTACTGAAATGTTATTGATGCCTTGACTAGCTCACTCTGGGTAAGGGGGATAGTTTGTAAGGCAATAAACCATTAAGCCACTATCTAATGGAGATCACAGTTGTTAACTGTGAAAAATGAGTGATGATTGTACAATCAGTTGATCAAAAGGTGTCTTTGGGAAAACAGATAAGAAAACACAAAAAGAAGCCCTACTGCTTCCTGTGATAATCCTGTGATAAAAACTTTAACAAAGTTTTTGTGTTTGGTTTTCACAAAAATCATTCCAACTGATTATCTAACATCTATTTTTTTTTTTCAAACTAATTATCTAATATCCATTTTTTTACCTTAAAAAAAATATTCTTTTGATGCCATCACAAAGACGGCAATTGATAATCACAATGCATCCGATAGATAACAAGTGCTGTATGAAGAGCAGGCATTTGATGTTGTCAGAAGGGAGAAGCATAGTGTTAGAAGGGAAAAGTGTAAATCATGAGTCCTTCAGTTGAGATAGATGTAGTATGTAGATATCTTTGCAGACAGATCTGGAAGAGAGAGATGAATACAGAGAAATATGTTGTTGTGTTTCTAAGCATATAAAATTTTCATTAACAGTAACACTGTTCTCTATACAAAGGTTTTGCCAGTTCTTCTTATTACCTCTGCTTAGAGTGGCACTGATAAAGCTTATTTCACTGTGATGTTTTCAGTATTAAAGCAATTGCTTTTTAACAAATGTCCTTGAATGAAAGTATTATGGTCTGTAAATGTAAAGGCTGCCCTTAATAACAAACCTATAAAATAAGCTTATTTGTCTAGATCTTTGGTACACAGTACGCTGGATATTGTAAACAATTTTTGAGCCTTTCTTTATGAGGTTTACAATGTCTGTTGATTCTCTTCCATCATTTAATTTGATGTATGTCTTAGACCAGTCATGAAGCTTATCCTTTTCAGTTTTTTCTTAATCACATTATCAATATAAAAACATTTCTAGTCATTGGTTTTGAAGTGACTTATGGGAACTGAATTCTGAAAATAAAAAATACATAACTTTCTCCATCTTTATATAATGCAGGTAACAACTATGTATTGAACAGACAAATGTAAATGTACAAGTTCCAACTAGATCTTTGTAATATCCTTTTCTCTACCTCTATTACCTCATAAAATAATGTAGAAATATTAATCAGGAAGCATACATAGTATGCAAAGCAAGTTTATATTCCTATGCTGACTGTCCTATCAAATGCCTTGTGCTACCTTGTCATATCTAATCCAAACTTCTTGATGTTGTGCCTTCTGGATGAGTGATTTGATTTTACCTAAATTGGACATTCATATTTATACTTTAAACTTGATGTGGCATTTAATGTTCATGTTTTGATCGCTGCTTCAGTGAACACAAAGTTTATTATTTTACAAGTAAGCCATAGAGTTGCAAGATTGTACTTGACTTGCAAAACAATAAAATAAATCTTTCAAAAAATGTCAGCATTCAATAAATTATGTACCTCACATTGAGCTGCAGCAACACATAAAATGATGTATGGCTTAAAGATAAGGTGTTAAAAGGGAAAATTATGGATATATGGTTAGTTTCTTTAAAAATATTAACTTATCCCCATTCCATCACTCTAGCTGTCATTTTGTCTTTTAGGAATTTTTTTTTCTCCTGTTTTTGGACTAATGTGTCTGAATTCTGACAGAAACCGCCATATTATGAATAATTCTTGATAAATGCAAACGGAGACGAAATTTCTACAAACTCAATGAATATTTAAGGTCACATATATAGTATAAAACCTGACATTAAAAGCCAAGGGCTTTCCTTGAACTGAGAGAGGTTTCATTGAAATCTGGAATCTTCTTTAGGTAAGCACTGTGTGTCACCTGTATGTATTACAGGATGAATGTTGGACGCAGTTCCTTTTGACTGTGAATTGTGTGAAACTTTACTCACTTTTGTTTTCAAAGGCAAAAAATAAGAGCAGACGTAAGCATTCTTGATACTTGCTCTGGTACTGGGTAGTTTCAGAGGACTACATTCTGCATTTGGGTCAGTAACCTACTTTATAGTTCTTGTTGGCAAATAAGTGTATCTTACTACATTAGCACATGGTGTTTCATGAGAAACAGCCAAGATTGAATGATGCCGTAGACTGTTTTAATAGCTCCTTTCCTTTTTAATTCTTCTTGCTTGATTGTAGAGAAAACTGAGGATTTAGAATGGTGAAGTGGTAGCCATGTTCGGAAGCCTGAATTGTATATGGAAGTGGAATAGAAAGAAAGAACTTAAAATCTTGAGAACCTTGTCTATAATTGTTTTGAAATTAGAAAAGCTTTGGGTTATTAAATATCCTAGAAGTCTGTGGAGTGGTCGGTTTCTTTGGTTTATAAACTTTGCAGCTACTTGATTAAGTTCTCAAAGATGCAGAAAAGGAGAAATGAGTAAAAATTAGCCACTGAATCCTTGTGAAATTACTCTTACACATAATTGAATACTATGACAGAAGGAGGAAAGATGCCTAAGAAGCATTTTAGATGACTCATCAACACCTGATAGTTCCTGCATATATTTTACAAAATCCAAACTCAATCTGTCAGTCCTCCTGGAAGAGAGGCCTTCTTTTTGTGTTTTTGACTGATTTAGATGTAGATTCAAAGTGATCCAGTTATAGTGGCATTTCTTCTTTTGCCCATAGTCTTCTCTAATATAAAGGCATGGTTTATTGATGAAGAAAAAGCTTTGTAGTTTTTATTTTAAAGATGATATAGAAATACAGCAGCATAAAATGTGCTATTCCATAAGACCCGTGTTTATTCAATGTCTCAGAAACTCTTAAATAATGATTATTTTCTAGGAACGTAAAAAATATTTTGTTAAATAAAAGGTGAGTTTTGCTGTGTATCTATTTGAAGTTCATATATAGTTATGGGAACTTTTAAGGAACAGTTTCTGAAATACAGAGTGTGAAGAAAGAATACCCTAGATATTTCCTGCAAGTTCGGTGAATGTGTACTGAATATCACAACACGTGAAGAAAAACAAACTTATTACTTCATAAATTGAGATACGTAAGAGAAATAACTCCTTTTTATCTGTTGACATCTGTTGTAGTAGGCGAGGTAGTGACGTGGTAGGACTCTCCCCTTGCTCTGTGTCAAAGGGTTAATATATGCGTAAGGGACGTAGACGAAGGAGGATAGGTATATAGGTAAATCGCACTATGCAATAAATGCCATTTTCTGCTTGCCATATTGGTATTCATGTGCAGTTCTTTGGCCCGGGTAGGTTTTACCTGATAGTCCAGCACAGGCACAGAGCTAAAAGAACATGGGTTGCCAGGTGCACGGCAACAGACATTCTAGAGGTGAGAAAGCAATTCTCAATTTCTGTGTATAATTGGAATTTTATTAAACTATGTTAATCAAAAACCTACAATATTTTTTGACAGGAAATGTTTTTTGTTGATTCCAATTACTTTGTTTTTCAGGTTCCTTCTTTCTAGTCAAACTAGCTATTCCATCATGAGTTGGCATTCCTCAGTTAAATAAAAGTCAGAATTCCTTCTGCAGACACATTTGTGTCCTACAAAAATCTTCGTTGTTCATGGAAAGTACTAGACACTGCCTAAGAGGATATATTTTTCGTTTATGAGGGAAAAAATAATGGCATGTTTGTGGTGTGTTTTTTCTCTGTTTCCATTTTCTGCTACTGAACTCAAGTGCCTTCTTTGGAAAACAGGTTACCTGCCTAACCAGTAATTTGTCCAGTTTGTTTTTGTCCAGTTCTACTCCTTACTGCACTGTTTAACCCAAACTTGCCTTTCCAATACCCACAAGTATATCTCTAGTATGTTTGGACTTGATGGTCTTTCAAGGTCCTTTCCAACTTCAACTGCAGCGTAATTCTATGTCACATTTATTCCAATTGTTTCTTTTATACTTACCCATATTTTTGCAGTCCTTCAGAGAACAGCTTTTGACAAGTCATGCTGAAAGCTTTATGTAGATGCATAACAATAGCACATAGATATCTGAGGAACAGCTGAGGCAGGAGAAAATTCATTTTCTTGGCACATAGGAGAAAAAAAAATATTATAAGGGATGTGATTTTTCTAATCTGTAGCCTTTTCTTCATTTAGCCCATCTAAGATTTGTTCTCAAGATAGCTTATGTAGTGCAATGTATCTTTTCCTTCTATTAGAAACATCTTCCTATTAGAACTTAATTCCCGTATTTGAAAGGGTGAACCAGACCTTAAGAAAATTCCTTCCTCAAATCACTCATTTAATGTACGTGTATAAAATAAAAAATGTAATTAAAATGCATACGCTAATTCCACCTGTCCCTAAGTGGAAGACATCCCTGTCTGTGGCAGGGGTCTTGGAACCACGTGGTCTTTAAAGTCCCTTTCAATTGAAACCAGTCTGTGATTCAGTGTGACGCAGAGTATGGACTGCTCTAGAGTTTACTCCCAAATCAAGGTGTTAACTCAGGTAAAGTCACATAATGCCACCTCGTTTTCATAGCTCCTACTGGGGAACTTGAGAGGGAATTTGCTGCAGCACACATTTTCCATTTTAAACAAGTAAAGGAAAATTGTTCAACCTTTCCCATGTTGCCCTATGTCCCTACTTTCCCTGCAGTCAATGGAAGTGGTGGTGTAGTTTTCTGTGCCCTCCTGTTTGCATTCTACCTGGTGGCTGGCGAGATAGTTGAGTGAAAGCATGTTGCTGTCTGCCCCTTGCACCCCTCCCCATCTTCTGTATTTGTAAGGATGGAAAACAATGTCCTTGCTGTAAAAAATCTTACTTCTTTTCAGACCATGCTGTGCCTGACTTTTCCTTACACTGTAAAAGTGCTGAGTTCTGAAAATTATTATCTTCTAAGCAATTACACTGCAAGCTATCAGTTCACATGAAGGGTGGCTAACATTGTGTAAGCTAGAGCTATTTTGACGATAACGAGCAAGGCTGCAGTGAAGTCAATTATATTAGACTGGAAGAGCTCAGAGACTCAATTCATTAGAGTTCTTCTAACCTCCAGATCACCATTTCAAGTCTATCCCTAGGGGCTGTGCTATGTATAAGAGACGTTAAAGACAATGCCTTAGGATCTCTGATATCCTTGGCAGCAGGAGGAGGTGTATCTTTTCTCTCATTCCTCTTGGCTTTGCTCCTTCTTTTTCTGGCACCCATTCTGTGGCAGTGTCCTGCCCCAGACCTTGAGCTCTGGAATAGAAAATACAGTTTATCCTACACTTTTTAAGAAATGCTGAATAAGGAACTGTTTGTTTATTAGACAAAGAAGGGCAAATGTAAATGTAATGCCCCTAGTAAGGACATTATTCTCTCAATGAAAAATTTTAAAAATGAAATCATTAGATAATTTTTACAGAGTTACAGAATGGTTTGGGTTGGAAAGGGCCTCTGGAAGTCATCTGGTCCAAACTCCCGCTCAAGCATGGCCACCCAGCAGGCTACCCAGGATCACATCCAAAGTATATATGCTTATATTTGAATGTTCAGTAAGGAAATCTCAAGTGAATAAAACTCAGTATCGTGGTCCAAACTTCCTCCATGTGTAATTATATTTGAATATACTGATTTAAATATAATGGAAAACTGCATAACGTTTAATAGCACAGTGATGTGATAGCACTTTCCTTAAAGCTAACAAAAATTGTAATTAATTTGTGATAGAAACATTACATGAGCTCATTATTTACCTCATTATTTTGACAAGGATTTGCACCTCCTGGGGATAGAGAGTAAGATATAGTGGCAAGGCTCTGTGAACGCTGAAAGAAAATAACTGCAGTCTGAAGACATGAGGGCAGAAGGACTCCCAGTGGTGAGAAGATAGTAACAATATGGCTTAGACCACAAATAATAGTAATGCCTATACTATTGTGGAAATGGTATGGAAAGTTCTCCTTGATGGATTAATGCCATTATCAGCTACTTGAAAGGCCAAGAGAGGCATGGATGACAATAGAAGCCAGCTCCCACTGGCACTCAGATGACCATTTTTGGTGGTGTTGTTAGGGGATCGCTAGTTGACCTGAATTAAAAAGTTGTTGTCTGAGTTTGTGCTTCAGAAGTATAAATAAGGTATTTTAAATGAACTTCATTTCTGTTTATTCCGTGATCATTCTGGTTTTAGCAAAAATAAGCGGTTTTTAAGAGCAGGACTTGCATGAATAAGATCTTCTTGTCCAAAAGGAAATTTTGAATTTTCTCTTGGGGAGAGTACTGAAGTCTGGATAGCTTGCTCCCCTTTAACTCTTCAACTCTCAAAAGTTATGCACATGTCTGGACTTGTATGGCAACTACTTGCAATACAACATGCAGCTAATGTCAGAAGACAAAACTCCATGGAAGTATTGATTGCAATAGAAACAGACATTTGGCCTTGTGCATTGTCACACTAGCTGAACGAGATCTTTTCAAGACACTTATTTACCTAAAACTGCTTTGATGCTCCACATAGGCTAAAAGCACAGGCACTTTAGACCCAGCTGTGACATTGCCAAATGAAATGGAGCATGTGGTTGTGGGATTGACTCCAGTCTGCCTCTGTGCAAAAGAAAACAGGGTCACTAATTCTTGTCAAAGGTAATGAACGGAGCTCTTGGATATGTGGATGTGTGATTGTGTCCTTATGTATATCCCTTTTTCAACTGAGTTAACTCAAGTACTGCACTAACATACCTAGTTTTGGTAGTTGATATAGCTTGAAGAAACTTGCCCGGGTATTTCTGCCTAATACAATTTAGAGACACAGCCGAGGTTTAGCTCATATACCTGAGTGTATGAAAAAAAACACTAATATGATAACATATACTCACATACACTCATAACAACCCTTGTTAGTCAGGTCATGCACTGATCTGGATTGTGTCCTGTATGAATACATATAATATGATCATACTGAAATAGAAAAAAACCACACGTTTTTATTGCATTTCAAAAATAGAATGTACTCTGATAGATACTGTTAAAAAAAAAAAAAAAAAAAAGAATATTATAGGTGTTTTCTTACATAGGAAATTCAATAATGAATGTGATGTAGTGCTGTATTATCGATTTATGGCAGAATCAAAGCATCCAGTATCACATAATGGATTAGAAACTCTTTGATGGAGAGCTGAGGTTAATGCATAGAGTAGTATTGTGACCCCTAGTATTTAAGCTCTCATGATTATTTTAGAAGAATGATTACATTTGACACTGATTGAATTTGTCAGTTACATCAAACAAGAAGTATCAGCAAACTGGCAGAAGAAAGTTACACTAGAAGGAGTCTTAAAAAGGTCACAGCAGCAGAATGCAAGAACATGACATACAGTTGTGAAAAATACTGAGGAAAGAAATAGCCATCTTGTAATTTTGATGGTATGGCTACCCTGAAACCAACAAGGCCAGGAAACAACTGGTGATGATAAGAGAAAAAAATACCACACCCTTAATAGAAGACAGATGTGCTGGGTCATTTGTAGAACATGGAAGGAAATAGCATAGCTTTTATAGCACTGGTGAGTCAGTATGCGGAATAAATCATGAGCTTTTGGTCCCATCACATAGGAAAGATTGCAGAAACTAAAGGAACGAGAAAGATCTTAGGCAAAATCCTTTAAAAGGCAGTAAATCAGACTTCTGATATAACCTATTTGAAAAAAAGTGATTGAAGTCTTACTTCCCAGTGGCTTTAAAACGGTGGCATGGGTCAAATGTAGATCTTTATTCAGTGAAACACTGTAGAACAAACTTAATTTTCAACGTCTGCTTAGACAGATCAATTTCCTTTGAGCATTGATCTATTCTCCAATATACTAGGGAAACACAGAATTTAAGCACACAGGACAATTTCCATGTTGAAAGACCTTGCTAAGTTACAACCAATTATAAGGTAGAAACAGAGTAACTTAAAGGAAGTCATCATGCAGTGGGAGTTATATGGTATAACTGACTCGTGAGAAATGCTAATTGCCCTGTACATTGCTTTGATCTAAATTATGACTTAAAATGAAAAACCTTTTCATTGCATCTTAAACTGTATTGCAAGGGTTGATATCACTAGGTGGGAGCTGAATAAATGGGACAATTTCTCTTCCTTGAGTCCCTTCACTTGTGTTTGGCGGTGATTCATTGAAATAAAGCAAGAAAAAGAGAATTTTACTTCTGATTCTATTAAAAAAGATGGCCATCAACTTTTTCTTTTCTCTGATTTTTTTTTTTTTTTTAATGCAGTAGGAACATCTAGAATGACTGATGAGTTGGGAAAATATGGCTTCCGTGGTAGAATTATGAGAGGGAGTTGCTAACTATGTACAGTGTTTCAATTTTTGCTACTGTGTTTGCACAGCCCTGAGGGCTATCTAACAGGAAGGAAAATGCAGCATGTGCAATCAAAATCGTGTAACCATTTCCTCCTATACACAGAATTAGCAGCAATAAAATATTTGCTGTAGGGAGAACTGTAAACAAATCTTTCCTCGGTGCTGGAATTTATGAAAACATTCAGGTGTGGAGGTGAAATCAAGAACAAATAATTAATGACCTCAGCTAAATACAGTGGCTGAGATTATTGGCAGCTCTTGACTGCATAGCACAGCTCAGAGGGACCTGCTTTAAATTAACTCTTCTGCCTTGCTTTTCCTCCTGGCTGTGTGAAATGCTGTTAGGTTTCTGAAATCTTCTCTAACCTGTGCTGTGAGCTTCCCAAAGGGGTCTTCTGACACAGCCCATTATTCCAGACTGCATCCCCTATTTGTTGCCTCAGCATTCTTACCCTGCCTATATTAATCTATATGTAACTGCAGTCTTTTCCCACTGATTTCTTTATGGGGACTCAAATATGGCGATGGCTACTTTATCACTGTGGAGGCATGCTTCAAGGCCAACATTTCCAACTCTTAATTGCAAAAAATCAGGTGCCCTGACTGTGTCTTTGAAAGACCTACTGTTTGCTAAGATCATGGAAATTTAATGGAGAAATCTGCAAATGTAAGTCTCTTGAATAGTCTTTTTGCTTTTGTAGATGAAAAGAAGGGGAAAATTGCCTCAAATATCAAGTGCACTATGAGAGGTGCGAGAGAAATTTGATTTAGAGCTTACAGAGTTTTGGATGATTGCTTTTGTAGTTACAAAATAACTGTTTTCTGCTTCATGTTATATTTTAAAGCAAAGTGTTTGGTTGTCTTTTTTCTTTTTATCAGACTTGAGTAATTTTCTTCTTGAGTAAGCTCTAGCTTGCACGATGTCAGCCACCCTTCATTTGAACTGATAGTTTGCAGTGTAATTTCACAGGCTGTGACAACATTTGGTGATCATGGGCAGGACTAAGATTCTTTAAGCCTTAGATATAGTTTCTTCTTGGGTGAATTAGACATTTAAAATCAGATTTGTAAATGCTGCAAGACTTCAAACTCAGTCCCTCAGAAAGACTTTCATGTCTAACTTCTACTGAAATTCACAGAAGTTAGATGATAATGTTGAATGCTAAGATGTGAGAACATGGTTTTTCCAACCTTATCAACCTTAGCTTTCACATGAATTTCAATGAAGTTCAAGCTTCCAAGTTATTTAATGCAATATTCAAGCTAACTTTTACACACTTACTTTCAACAGGGGCAACTACTGTGTGGAGTCATAGTACTAAATGAAGAAATGATAAAATAACCAAGCCCCTTAGGGCTGACAGCTGCTGCCTCTTTCTGAAGTCAATACAATGCCATAGCAGCTAGGCATAAACAGGAAATGTCCTGAATAGAGCACTTAGGTGCCTTGGAGATGTTTTACAAATATCAACAGGCAGATCTCGAGAATAAACAAACATTCTAATCGGGAAATGATCAACTTTATAAACTGGCTTGAGTGCATTCATAATGGGAGGCTGTTGGGCTTTGTTTGCCTCCTCTGTTTTGAAGGACTCTCAACTTCCTATTTCTTATTTTGCCAAGAATTCAAACATTAAATAGGAACACCTAATTCTGGGTGCTGCTTTCCAAAATACTCCTTGGAGAGCACACAATAAAAATATTATACTGTAGGAGAAAACAAATATCCCTGAATAGCAATTACAACCTGTTACTTAGATTTTTGAAATATTTGGGTTGTGTGTTTGTTTTGCTTCATTTCTCTTTTTAGACAGTCAGTAATAATTAGTTGTTATACTCAATCTAATTATTTTAGAGAACATAATAAACATTAAGCATGTGTCAAAGCCATCTGGAAATGCTATGTGCTGCACACAGAAATGGGTTTCATATATATTCAGCAGAGGAGTTTGTTCTCTTTCTAAGTTTTATGTTAGCAATGCTCACACAGGCTCCAGGTCAAGAATGCGCTTAATAAAAAGATTCAGTCAGGCACCCAATTAGATTCAGGACATTCTGGAAACCTCCTGAAACATCCCTGTCATTGTTGGCATTTAAATCCCAGTGAATATGTTGCTCAGCTGTTCCCAGGGGTTTTTGGGCCAATGACAGAAGGAATTAACTGGTCTCATTTCTGGCTTAGGCCAGTGCTGATGACACTGTAGGACAATCTGAATCACAGCAAGAGTTTACTTAGTGTTTTATCTGTGAAGAATACAATTACCAGACAGGCACATGAAGACCAAAGGAAAATGAGTGCTCAACATAGAAAAGGGAAATTCTTGTGGAAAAATACGGCTTAGCCTCTTAAAAGAAGCAAATACTGCCAGTAGTGCCAGTACTGCTTGGATTAAGCACTGCTGATCCTGATGGTTCATTTTTGGCTCTGAAAAAGTGAGTATTCTCCCACTTCATTTTCATGAATTTCCCATGCATATATGTGTAATATCAAGCTTGAAGGAGTCCTAGAACTAGCCACCTCCATACTGATCTTACTCTTTAACCCCTTTTTACATAAGTCAGGCAACAGGCAGTAACATTCCAGCCCCTTTCCTGAATCTTATTTCGATTCCTAGTAGCTAAACTCTTCATCCTAACTTGAGTGGGCAGCCAGCCAGTAGAAAATTCATTCACCATCACTGGGCAACTAACCTCTTTCTCCCACATTGCCTTCTTACTCTCTTCTTAATGAGAACATCAGGCTAACATCTAAGCACATAGAACATCAAGACTATACTTATAACCGTGAAGAAATCAGCTTACACCTGAAAGATATCTGCCACACAAATATCTTGCTGCTTAGGTCTTATGATTTAGAGTCATATCCTCATTTAGGAAATATAACAAAGATAATTAATAGTATCATCTTGATAGACTCCTCCAACCCAGCCAGTACTCACCAAGCAATACAACTAAGGGCTTACAACTTCACTAAACTAAATCATTCTGCCTCAGTGACAGAAACTCTGATGACGAAATTTCTGTCAACGTGTCCTGAGGGCTGGAAGGGTTTGTGCTTCTCCTGGAAGAACGTGATTTTACAGATGGTAAAAAATGTTTTCCACATTTTTCTTTCATATTTTCTTCACACTGAAATAAGTACACCAGTATTTACCTTTATCTGACTAATTGTGGATGTATTTGGGTTTTTCTGTCCGTGAGCCCCTAGATAATTCAGTTGCTGCCTCCAAACACTTCTTTACCGTGATCCAAAGAATGTAGCCTATTCTGTGCTACAGAAACATGTTGCAGTGAGAAAAATGAACTACAGTTGAGCAAGGTTCAGACCATAGACCCTCACAGGGACTAATATTTTGTTGATGTCATAATATTAGAATGCAAGGAAAATATCCTGTTACTTCTTAACTGGTAAAGATTACAGTAGCCTGAATACAAAAAGCTCCACTTGCAAGACACAAAATTAGGAGCATGGTTATTCCATTACAGATCATGTGTGTACATACATAGTGAAAACACTGCTTATCTAACAAGCTTTCATGAATGCAACCTTTCATCACGCTTAACTGTACTGTACCATCACCAAAAACTGGGGAGCAGAAGGAAGATATTAGCAGTCAGAGCTGCTTCTGCAATTTGTCATGCATGTCAACGCAGTGAGAGACATGCTTGAGCTGGCAGTGACAGCGCAATTGAATAGATAGCACGAGACATGCCCTTCACTCTGCTGACATGCACTCAGCATACGTCAGAGCACCGCTTGGCAGAAGCAATTTCCATCCTTCAGCGTTCCCAGAGAGGGGATGTTTCTCGTCCCGTACCTGTGCCGCTCTCTGGGCTCCAGCTTCTGATTAGCACAGCACCAGCCGCAGCTCTGGGCTTTGCTGTGTTTGAGCTCCAGTGTGAGATGAAACAATTTCAGTTCATATGAGTAATAAGCATTACAAATTAGGTTCAGATCAATTATTAACTGAAGATTATTATGAAATATTAAAAAGAAGCTTTTATACATAATGTATTTGTCAGATAAAAAAATCAGCATTTTTGTAGCATTCTTTTTGTCTGATAATGCATTTGGATATTTAACCCATTTAAAAGGAGTGTAAAAAATGAAGATAATTGGGTGTGAAGTGTGTGTATAAAAATAAGAACTGGACTTGCTAAGCAGCTCCTGCAGGAGAGAGTTTTCTTCTGTTTTGAGCATGGCTTCCCTCTCGTCTGTGGTGAGGGCACTCAGAATGCATTGTCCCAGGCCTGGATACTGCTTTCATCATCACTATGTTTGATGACATTAGTTTATTGTGCACATTCAGGGAGAAGAAGGATTTATATTTAAGGTGTAGTCCAGCCACTTTTGTAGAAATCCCGGTGGCTGCAGAATGTTTTTGCAGTGACAAAGTTGCTGGTTGTCCTGAAGCCTGTCAGGACAAAAGGTGTAAGGAGGAAAGACCCTTGTTCTCTTGAATTTCTTCTATAGCTATGCTGTGATACCTTGCATTACATCTCGTGAGTCAGTGGAGCCTCTGTCTCTTGGGGCTTGATAGAGTGAGGACGTGATGGTACTATAGAGCCTACTGAGTTAGAGATGATTAGAAAAGAGAGGAACCGGTGACAGAGCAGCTCTCATATTAGAAAACCCAGCTTCCGTGGACGTGAGATGTTCTGGAGAGGTTTGTTGGTCATTTTGATTTTACAGGGTGAACTTGTCCAAAATGCAAGATGCCTGGTGGCCCTTGTCCACATGCTTACTGATTTCCCAGTGAGGAGACAGCATCAGCCTTACCTCATGGACACCTGCTGCCCATGCTGGTGTGTCCAGTCCTCAAAACTGGAGTACATTTATCCCTCCTCTAGATTTAGTAGCTTGTGTAATTTGTTTTGTATTTCCTTTCCTTTTTTTTTTTTTTTTTTTTTTTTTTTTCTTTTTTCCCCCATTATTATTTTGGAGGCCTCTGTTCTAATAACCTTTGCTGGACAAGAAGCCATCACCTCTAGCTGTTAACATGTGCAAGTATTCTCATGCTACATAAGGTCAGACTGCATTTGATACAGTTTTCCTTTGAGAAAGAAAACTTGAGGCACTTCTGTTTTTTTGTTGTTTGGTTGGGGTTTTTTTGTGGGTGGTTTTTTTTTTGTTTGTTTGTTTGTTTGTGGTTTATTTTTATCTTTTCTAGGAGGAATATCGTCCTCCATCTTGAATTCTTAGATTTTATTGGTCGAAAAAAGAAACCTAAGATATTTGAAGAACTCTATCGTATAAAGCTAGATATTTAATAATATTCAGTTTATATATTTCTAAGTAAAAGGTCATAGATTTTTGGGTTATAGTAAATGACTCAACTTGTTTGGGGAAAAAAAAAAAAAAAAAAAAAGGCTTTCCTAGAGGTTGGAAAATCTCCTCTGAAGCCTTTTCTATCTCTTGAGTAAATGTGTGCAGTTATAATTAGACAGTTTTGTTAAACATGTATTATGTAACCAAAAGCCTGGAACAGCTCCAATGCCATTTCTCTCTATTGTGTAAATATGTAATTAGGGAAGATTTTTTCCAGTGCTGCTGCTGATTACATTTTCCTCAGTCATGCAAGAATGGGATTTTTCTGCTCTCAGATGTGCCGCAATCTGAGCTTTACAGCAAGCCCTGATGAGGCACATTACTCTCACATTCCCAGTGGTGAATTCCTTGACCCCAATTAATTTCTTTGGATCCCACCTTATTTTAAATGGAGCAGAACCCATGTGAAATCTGACATATCAGTCTAAGTGAAAAGTAGGGGCTACCGAGCGTAGTGATGACAGTAATGTTTCCATCATGTGGGACCAGTCTGAGGAGCATAACTTCTTAGAGGACCAGATCTTTCAGTGTCCCTTGTGTATCAGAGCATCTCCCTGGTGCACAGCTGTGCAGAGCCACTGCCGTCATTGCTTCTGCTGAGAAGATTCAGGTTTAATAGGTGCTGTGGCTGCACTTTACTAGTACTTGAGGAAGGCAGTGCAGATCTTCTAGCTCCTGCCTCTAGCAGCCCTTATTTGTTGAGTAAGAGGTGAGCCCTGAATTCTGGCAGCTCTGGTTGCTCATAGGGGGAGAGAGTTGTGAACTTTGAGGATACAGGAGGAGAACTAACCTTCAGGACCTACATCTGGCCCACTTGAATGGAGATGATACCTTATACCTTTAGGCAGCACATGCTTCTGAGAGAGCTGTTCTTTAGGCATGGTGCATAAAAATACAGATATTTTTGTATAAGCTTTGTGACACTGCTGATAGCATGTCCTAGAGTAGGAAAATAGATGACCAATCTGGATGCTCAAATGATGCCCAATGATGATTGATTGGCAAAGATGACCAATATGGAGCATGTCAGCACAGGACAGGCACCAGCTTGATTCAGTACTAGTACGAATTAGTTGTGATTTTGCAAAGAGCTTTCTAATGGTGAATTTTCATGTTTAGAAGTACTTTTGAAGAAGAGTAATTTTGAGAATTCACAGTGCTTGGGCATCTTTTTTATTATTTCTGGCCTGGATCGTGTTTCCCCAAGAAGTTGTTCCTGTTAATGATCACTTTGAAAGACCTTTATGATACCGGAGGCAGCTAAAGCTTTTTAAAAATGTAATTAACATTTGAGTGAACTTCTGAAATAATTCATGCAGAGATGAGCCATGAGGAGCTCAGTGGACTGGAATCTATTGTGATCACCACTGATACAGAGCGGTATCATCATGCTCCTGCTGACAATTCCAAATCGCTGTTCTCAGACTGCTTGCCACCTTCGTTTCTGTTGTCCCATAAATAAACTACACCAGTATATTGTTATCATGTGTATGAGTGCTGAAATCATCTCACCTCCTCAAATGGAAGGCATTAGAAAGCATTATATATGTGTTTTGAAAAAATGGAGCTGTTGCTCCTGGTAACTGCAGAGCACTAAGGCTTATCTCAGTAATAAAATTGATCTTTAAAAACAGAATGATTGAACTTTTAGAGATAATGTGTTACTTCAGAGTTAAAGCAGAATTGTTTCTCTAAAATAAAGCCATCCATCTCTAATCTATTGTAATTTTTTGAGCATATGAAAATAATAGATGTTAGTGGGAGAAAGGTTTATGCAAATTTAGAATTAAAGCCAATGACAAAGTTTGTCAAAAGACTACGAAGTGATCCCATGATGAGAAATGTACTCTCAGTGCCTGGAAATTGTTTCAGATATGAAAGGACGTATGTCCTGTCCATTTTTAATAATGGCACAGTGTGGCAATGTGCTCTACAGGATCAGTGGTTTAATATGTTTTTAAACATAAATTATAAATAAGTAGAAGGTATGTATATTACTTTAATTGTTACAATAGTGAACTAAAACAGTAGTGAGTCTGAGGTACTAAAATTTTCCTGGAACACAAAATTACTTCAAATACTCAGTGCTACAGAGGACTGGAGTTTAATCGCATGTTAAAAAAGAAGAGACCAAAAGTTTCCAGCTCTGATTCAGTGTATATCCATTGTCATATACAACGGTAGCAGCAATTTGAGTTATTCGCGCATTTCATTGCCTTCCAATTTAACTGTATGAATTGTGGTTGTTGTGGAGAGCTCAGTGGTATCCTTGCTCATTGCAGAAGCAATCCAGCAGCAGATGGAAAGTTAAGTGCAGGACACAAAATGTGAAGGAGCTGTGCCATTATACAAGTCTATATGTCTCTAAGGCAATCTTACTTCCATCTCTTTCTCTTTAGCATGTGATAAACAAACTGTCCAGCAGCAGCTTTTGGTAATTGCTACATTCCATATTTCAAGCATGGTTATTTACCTGGAGATTCAGAAAACCACAATTGAATGATTTTTATTTTTTTTTAATTAATTCTCCAACTCTATATACTGGGTTAGCTCTTTGAGTGAGCTTGTAGGTATGCATGTAAGACAAGGGGGAAGCAAAGCCAGGACAGAAATAAATGTCACAAGCTTCGAGGACTGCCCAGGTTTGTTGTTCTGCACTATAGCAACTGGATGCCTAAGCAAGTGCAGAGAAATGGTGTTAAAAATAAGAAAGACAATCAAAGTTAAAAGAGAGGGGATATGGAATATGGAATATTCCCTCTCTTTTTCTCATAGGGAATATGGAATATGGAATATGGATTAACTTGTCTGAGAGGGTTTTGGAGATCAGTGACACAGTACGCCCCCACATCTGTACCAGCCCTTTTGGACTGAAACACTGGGAGGATCCTTGTCCATTCCATCCTTCCTATTCTGCTTCCTTCATAATCAATATGTTCTTAGTGCCAGAGAAAATGTGAAACTATTTGACTGAAAAAGCTGCCCTCTGTTAACTGTCTTGAAAGCTTAAGGCAGTTCTGTTACTTGAACTGAGCAATTCACCTTAAAATAACAGTGTGATGTTTCCCTAGAGAAATGAAATCCAAAGCCTGATCTGTCATAACTAATAAAAGCAGAGCTTTGTCAGTCAAACAGTCAGCAAAGACCTCGGGGAGAAAGGAATTAATGGGTTTTATTAATGTGTTGCTGTTGTCTGAACATGTGTGCTATACTGCTGTTGAACTATAGAATGAAAAAGTGCCACAGCATTCTTGCAGTGACGCTTTTTGTTGTTTTTAGTTATCAACTATTGCAATCTTCAAAAGAAAAAAAGTCATTAATTGCACTGGAAATAAATTTCTTCATTTGGAAAGGCTCAAACAACGTACATTAAGTGAACATTCCCTTAACGCTTATTCATAATTGACATCTCAATGTATTTCTCATTCAAGAAACTGAAGATGTTTCAGTTAGTTTGGATTTCTTGCCGAATGTATTAGTTCACAGTTAAGACAAAAAAAAAAAAAAAAGAAAAAGAAGAAAAAAGAAATGGTATTTTATCTAAAGTAGTAAGTAGAGTTTAGCATAGAAATTGTTTACACACTGGTACCTCTGCATCTGAATCATTTGCGAATGCTTCAAGGTGCTGAAATCACCAGAAGTGCATACCTTGTGTGACCAAAATTGAAGTCAAAAGTTGTTTTCTAATCCTGTGCTTTGATTTTTTTTTTTTTTCTGAATTATTCGGGATAGACTTACTAATAAAAAATATACATTTTCTCACAAGATGAAATGAGCTCGTAAATGTACCTAATCGCTAACAATTACTACATGGAATTCGCAACGTTCTATGTTACAGACAAATGAGCACATCTCAGAGAATACATTTTTGTGTTTGATGTCCTTCAGACTTACTCTTTTTTTTTTTTTTTTTCCGGGCTTAAGAAGAGTTCTGTGACAAAGATGTAGTTTAGCACTTTTCCAGTTACAAACGAAACATGAGCAGTGCACACATATGAGACACTTCAGTCTCGTGAGAAGCAGTTCTTGCAGGGTTTCCTGGACAGGATCAAGAACCACTGGAAATATTCAGATAATTTACTGGAAATCATGAAAACAGACTGTCTGGCAGGTTCTGTTTTGAATAAACTTTGGATTGAAGGTGAACTCTTTGGGTAAGTATGTGAACAGGCTTATTATCTCTATCCATACTTCACAGGTCTATAAACAGCTTCATTAAATACTAAGATGCAAAAATTCATGTCCTGGTCCTGAGAGATACAGATCACACAGCTAGTCTTTGTTCACGGAAATTGTTGCACTGGAATTAATTTTCAGGACTGCCATTCAGTCAGTGTATGAAACAATGAAGTAAAGAAAATAAGTTCTACGTATGCTTAGTAAATCACCTCTATCTGCAGGTGGTGACATGCTCTTCTGATAACCTGCTCTGTGGGCACTGTTACATCCCACCAGGACACTGAATCTGAGTCACTGTGAGGAGGTAAAATTCCCAGAAGCTGGCACGCGGTGTTGGATCTCACAAGAGATAAAAAATAGTCCTGACTTTTGCCATTCGGTGAACTTGGTACAAGACACGTGTTTTTCAACTGGCCTTTCTTTCAGTGCCGTAATAAATTCTGTACGCATCATATCATGTAGTCATTCACCCACAAAAACCTTAACAGGGACAGATTGGTCACCTTAAACAAACTATAAATCAACTCAAACAAACTGGGGAAGGAGCAAACAGAGGCTCAGGTCTTGTTTCTGTAGAAAAAAACTGCATTTGTAATTAAACGTGTGAGAGGAAATCAAAAAAGTTTATATTCTTTATGAGATCTTTATAGAGATTATCGAAAAGTTGATGAGTATACAGAAACATCGCTTCAGAGTCTGTGGCAAAGACAAATAAGAGCACAGTGTATTTTTAAGTAGAACAAAGAATATATCTTTCTCTGTAACAGGAAAAATTGTGTAGCATAAATAAAGCATAACTACATACTCGCAAGGAAATGTTTTTACCACAGGTGGGAAGATATATCTGCAGGCTCTTGTAATGCAAATGTAAGTATAATATTAGATATTCATTAACTACATTACACGATCAGTTTAAATCTATGCTTGTATTTAGTTCTTACAATTATTTAAAATACATTTAATAATGTCAAGCTATATGTACAAATCAGTTTATACAAAACAGATGGAGAACACATGAAAAGATTCTAAGAAATGATTTTTTTTTTTAAGAATCTGCAGACAGTTTGAGGCTCCATTTTCCACATCGAGTGTCAGATGGGCTTATGCTCTTATTTCAATAGATCTTTTTTTGTGTTGAAAAACCTAGCACAACCTAGATTTGAACAGGGGCATATGTTCAGGCTGTAGCATGCTCCCATTTGTTTTGCTGTCTTTTTTATCATTCTGGGATGAGATATCTGCTCTTTCCTTTCAGAAACTTAACCTCAACACAAGACAGAATCTCCTGTCTTCTCTGTCTCTTCCATGTAGGATGAATGTAATATATTTCGGATTCATCTGTAATCTTCAGTGACAGTTTAATTTAAAGAAAAATTTAGGCAAGTATCAACTAAGTATGTGCATGGGATAATAAAATTGCTCCAGTAATCCTTCAGAAGTCCATAGCAGCCTAATTGCCAGTTACACTTTCACTGGGAAAAATCGCTTATCTCCTACAGAGAATAAGGTGTTCAGGGCTACTATGTCAATTCAGAAAACTGGGCATTGCAAATAAAGGTATGTAAAATGCTTGCTAATATACTTTTCATATTGTTTTTGATATAAATTATAAGAACTTTCTGAAGACATTGTCTAAGAGTAGATGAAAAGCAAGACCCCTCAGCATGGTGTTACCCTCCTTCAGTGCTGTGGGCCGAAAGATTGGGGAGGTGCCGGGAGCAGAGAAGCAATAAAGGGGAGCAAGGTGTCAGTGAGACCGCTAGGACAATTGGAGTTATTCACTGTTGTAAGAACTAGTGAACAGCAAGTGGTTTTCATACGGTCTGTAAAGGGGGTAGGTTTGTGTGTGTGTTTTATTAGTGTGAGACTTTTTGTAATTCAAAGGAGAAAGTGTGGGACATGGGAATAGTCTTCTAAGGACTTTATGACCTCCGTCTATTACAATGTCAGCATAAAATTCCTTATATCTTTATGGTGCTAGCGACTTTTATATGGTACTATAATTCTGTACCAACTTTGAGGTATTGTATTCACTGTGGTGAATTTTATTCCCAAGTGCTAGGAAAAAATAACAGTGTGCTCTGAGGTGACCCAACTACTTCAATATAATACTGGTAGACAAATTATTAGCATCTTTTCCATGCAACATTCCTTACACCTTGTACGTAAGCTGCATGCATTTTTTATTATTTTTTTTTGTTGTTTACCATAATGCAGAATCCTAGGAGATAGATAGCTTATGCTTTGAGGGGGAAAAAAAATGCCAGAGAGTGCCTTCAAGTCCAGTTCAGTGCAGACTAGTGGTTCTGCTACCTGCCACCTCCAGGGCTGTTTTTTGGATCAGTTCTCCATGGAAAGAGCCATCCTCATGCCCACTGAAAGGCAAAAATAGATTTTAGAATGATGTTTGCTTTGTAGAAAGAATGAATGTATTCTATTGTTGTTTGGTACCACCCGTTAAACAAACTTCTCAGCACCCTTTAAAACTCCATAGACTACTGCTGTGAGCAGTATGGCTTAATACATCTCAGGAATAAAGCCTGATGCAAAAACAGCTCCATTTAGATTATACTTTCATGCACCTGAAGAATTATTTCAAAAGCTTTTCGAACCTCTTATGAGAATCAACATCATTTCCTCTTGATTTTACTCAGAACTCCAATCAAAATCTCTTAAGACTGAGGCACATTCTAATTGGCATACTTAAAAATTCTTAATTGTGACTCAGAGATGGCAATGTATTTTAAGAATAATGTTTCAAAGGAGGAATGTTTTTTGTTTTTTTTTTTAATTTTTATTTTTTTTTCCCCTCAAGAACTGTTGTGGTAGTTAGTTATTTCTTCAAAATCACTCTGTTGCCCCAGAATATGTCCATTACTAATACTTATCTCAGCAGATGTGAAACCCTTGGTGCTCTTTGTGTTCTTGAAAGTTTCAGTGAGCCCAGCACAGTCAGGTTTCAGGAAAGGATTTGAGCTCTTGTTTTCCATTTATAATAATCCTGCAAATGGGCTTGAAATCCTCAAAAATCACTTATGTGTGCAACAGAAGTGATCCATGGATCATTTCATGGAGGTATTTGAAGCATTGCTTTGTCTCCAAAGTCAGATTTTCTTAGTGCAGTAGGTGCTTTATGGTTTCATATGTAGCTGCTACAAACGCTTACTTGAGTGTTGTTTTTCCTCCCCTCCCTTTTTTTTTTAAGTTCAGTTCATCATAGAAGTATTGTTTTTAAATGCTACAGTTCTGTTTTGATTCAGGCTGAAATATGGACCATTAGAAAAAGAATTTCCCAACCATCTTCTGACATAAAACAAAATTTCTGGTATGAAATCAGACGTTCATCCAGTCATGATCTAGGTTGCAAGGTAATTTCTCATCCATTTTCCCCAGAATACTGGTATCTCAGGATTGATCTCCTCCTGTTGAGTTATGAGATGCCATGAGGTGTTAAAATCTAGTGGAAGTCACACTGAAATGTTCACACAGTTCACGCAATTTAAAGTTGCAGGTATATTAACCTAGGGTAAGAAACTTCAAACCCTAAAACACTCCTTGTAGATCCCTCTAGGATGTTGAAATCTACTGTCTAAGGATGTTTGTTTGCTTTTATTATCTTTCACAAATCACGTAACAGTTCAGAGGCTTGTCCAGAGGCCCACAGATGATGGATGGTTGAAAATACCTCACTAGAGTAAATCAGAAATGTTGTGACCGCATTTTCACTGTTTAGACTGGATGTTATTTTTGTTGCAAGTAATTCTGAACAGTATGAGTGAAAGGAAGACATACTTCTACATAATGCAAGCACAAATGAGGAAATGTGTGTGGTAAGTTCTAAGAGAGAATGAGCTTGGCTCACACAGAAATGCAGCTTTTACACACATTATCATTGATGAAGAAAGGAAGATGGAGATCTGATGAATTATAGACTTCTATACATGTAACAGCTCATTGCAGTATCTGAGAAGTTTGAGATGTTTGTTGGAAGAAGTAAACAAGTGACAAATATGGGTAGAGTGCAAGAGGCACATTAAAGCTTGTAATACAAAAGTAATTTACTATGAGGAATAATCACACAGAATCACAGAATCACAGAATTGTAGGGGTTGGAAGGGACCTCCAGAGATCATCGAGTCCAACCCCCCTGCCAAAGCAGGTTCCCTGCAGCAGGTCGCACAGGTAGGCGTCCAGGCGGGTCTTGGATATCTCCAGAGAAGGAGACTCCACAACCCCCCTGGGCAGCCTGTTCCAGTGCTCCGTCACCCTCACCGTAAAGAAGTTCTTGCGCACATTCGTGCGGAACTTCCTATGCTCTAGCTTCATCCCATTTCCCCTTGTCCTGTCCCCACGCACTACTGAAAAGAGTCCAGCTTCACCACTATGACCACCACACCTCAGGTATTTATAAACCTGGATCAAATCCCCTCTCAGCCTTCTTTTCTCAAGGCTAAACAGACCCAGTTCACTTAGTCGTTCCTCATAGGGGAGATGCTCCAGGCCCTTCGCCATCTTTGTGGCCCTCCGCTGGACTCTTTCCAAGAGATCCCTGTCTTTTTTATACTGGGGAGCCCAGAACTGGACACAGTACGAATAATAATAAGCATCATAAATCATAATATAGGAAGGGACGTTTCTCAACCAGGCAGATTCAATATTCCTTTCTTACGTTCTAACTTTTCTAAAAACCTAGAATAATCTTTTCAGTATTCTGCACTTCTTATTATGAATTTTTGCCACATATCCAGTTTAATTTGTCCGTATACTATATATCTTCTTAAATAACAGACTCCTTTTTATTTTCTCTTTCCTCCATTACTTAAAACTTACTTATCACCCCTTTTCTAACCACAGCCTCCCAAGTACTGAAAAATATCCAAAATCCTTCTCTGCCTCTTATAAAAGTGGTATTTCACTAATTCAAAGGATTTTTCTAAATTTTAATGAGAACTTGGCTTTCGTCAGTTCTGTTTCAGTGAAAGCAACATCTTGCTCAAAGACGAGTAGCCCCCAAAAAGGGGAAGAAATGAATTTATAAACTTTAATTTATGAAGAAAATTTATTAAAAAGAACATTAGTTGGATTTAGGTATCTTTTCAGAATTTTAATACGAAAAGTCATGAAGCTTATGAAAGAGAAGAATTCATACAATATACAGTGATCCTTCAGGACTGTGACCTCCTCTCCCCCTTTGCATGTAACTTTAATAGGAGTCAAGCACAAACCAGGATAAGGAAATAGATGTATCAGCTGTTCTTTTAAAAGACATTTTCCTGGGTTATAGATGTTTTTCCAGTATTTTCAATTAACATAATATGTTAAAAATATTAGTTCCTACTTGAGCAATACATAATAGATTTACAGATTTATTTCTCTTCCTTGTCTTTAGCATAGAATATACTTGCCATATTAAACAAGGAGGATATACCGTACCATGGATGTCCTGGTTAGTTGCAGTAAGAAAGCTTTACTAACCAAGTTGCTCTTGGAAACATGTCTAGAATTATCAATAACAGCTGGGAAAAAAAAGAAAAAAAAGAGTTGTCTTGCAGTGATTTAGGAGAAGATACTGTCAATCTGTATAGAATGAAATTAAATGCAGACAAACATACAGAGCACACTGAGGGTTTGTCCATCAATTTTTCCTGCTGTTTAGTAAACAGATAGATAGATAGATAGATAGATAGAAAAAAATATGCCTAGAAAAAATATGTTTTGCTTTTCACATCACTTATATTTGTGAAGTTCTTTCAGGTTTTCTAATTTCTCAAATATTGTTGTTTATCTGATCATAAAAAAAAAAAAAAAAAAGGAGTTCAGTTTCAGGCTTTTGATATTAATGTGAAAAACAAATAACTGGTATATGAGTAAATAGTAATTATATTTTTTCATACGGTTGAGTAGAGCTGGTAGCAATTCTACGCAATTGTGTGAAACAGAACAGTATCTGAAGGGAATGTTTTTTTTTTAATGAGAGTCATTACATTATATTTTAATTCTCTTTCACAAAACCTCTATTTTTTCTTTTCCTTATTTCTTGATAGTGCAAAAATTAAGCAATTTCTATGAAGCTCCCATGTAGTAGCAGTCTTTGAAGTCAAAAGGACATTACGGTTGTTCTTCTAGCTGCTCAGTGTGATCAGGAAATGCTCTTAGATCAAGCTGGAAACACAGTTGATCAATGAATGTGTAAACAAATGTATGAAAAATGTTTGGCATCTTCCATGACTTGCATTGAAGAACCAAACATCTTTTGCCATAGATTTATGAAATTTATTTGTTGTGCATATTTTATTTCACATTGCTTTGAGAAACTTTAATGGTGGTCAGTACTCTGGAACAAAGATAAAGCCTGGATATGACATTGGAAGTCTTCTTATTGTTTTGGATTTTGATTTGATGACCTCTGGGAGAAATTTAAGAGAATGTTCATCAGTAAATAAACTTTGTTTCCATGAAGTGTTGTTTATTTTCAAGTAAAGGATAGATGTGCACTGAAAGACATTATTTAGTGGTCATGGTGGTAATGGGTTGATGAATGGACAAGATGATCTTCGTGGTCTTTTCCAACCTTAATGATTCTATGATTCTGTGATTCAATGTTTAAATGATTCTGCTAGTCTTTGAAGCATCTTTCCACTGAAAAATATTAATGTTGCAGAAAGAAAATATAAATAATTTGACTTTGGGCATTCAGTTTTTTAAAAAAAGATAAAATATTTCATTGAATTCCTTGTTTTCTTAAAATTAAAAAAAAAAAAAAAAAAGGAAAACCTGTTGTTCAGCTATGCGGAGGGACCAAATCTCAGCTGAAGGCTTTGGAACGCTGCTGGGCAGAAAAGTGGTGTTCCACTTTCCATACTGTATGAAAAGCATACTTATATTTTCTTTTTAGACAAGAGTAAAATTTCTGAGCATTTGTATGAACTCCATATGAGTTCTCAGGAGCTGACTGATTTATGCGATCTATTGCTCTGGATAGTATATGACAGACTTCTTGCCTAGTGGTGGTAGAATTTCATTATATTTAAGAGGCTGGAGAATGTTTTCGAGTCGGTGGATGTCGTGGCATTGAATGGTTTATGTAGGAAATAAATCCCACGAGATCCTGAGACACAGAAACTTGAAAATGCAGAAACTTGAAATAAACTATAAATTAAATGTATTTAAATATGTTATTGTGTTGAATATACAGAAGAAAGGCTGGTTTTCATAGAGTACCCATGTCACAAACATTAAATATTAGAAGGAAAAACTGTGAATGGAGGAATTTCTGAAGTACTTGGCATTGACCCTGGTCTTCAGGCATTGAAGTTACTGGAAAATTCTTCCATTGTATTCTCTAGTTAGGCCAATACTGAATGCTTTTAAATATGTCCTGTAGTTGATTTGATAGAGGCAAGATTTATGCATCATAATGCATAAATGGCACACTTTTTGAGTAAAAACCTGAGTCTGGAGAAAGAGCCCTTCCAATTTTCTCATTTAACTCTTCTGGTAACAACTGTTGAATTGCAATAATTTAAACAATTAACAGACTGGGCTCACTCAAAATTTAATAAAAGCAAAACCCTTTTTTTTTTCAAATATGAAAATAGTCTATTACAGCTTTGCTATTAATTTCTTCATCTTTTCACATAATCTTATAAAAGCCTTGGTCTGGGTGCTTAAGAGAAATACAATAAAGAAATATGGTTGTGAACATAATATGATAGTATCCAATAGCTCTGTAGATCCAAGAGCTGTGAGAAACCTCTACAAGTTTTACGTTTCCCTTTTCTTAGCTTTTCCTTTACATACGTACTAGTGTAAGTAAGTTGTTGTATGCTTTGTAAGGGAATGTTCAAGCCATGTGGACTGAGTTGATACATGGAATGTGAGGTGAGAAAGGATGTAATTCAAAATCTTAAAGATTTGTTTGGATACTTGTTAATATCTCAAGGGCCTGTATATTCTTCCAATGCATTAGGAAGCATTAGTCAAACTCCTTAAGTGCTGTACTGTATTGAGTGTTGCTATATTGAAAATAATATTTCTAACATATAAAGAATTACATTTTAATGTTAAAAATTGTTTAATCGAGCTTATCTAAGAGCTTAGACAATAAGAAGTTGTTAGTTAGTATCTAAGATTTTGAAATGTTAGCATTTTCAGTTGGGCCCTGAAAATATGATATAAACTCTATTTTGTAAAATACAAAGTTTAAAAGATAACCAGGAGAACAAACAGAAAATAAGAATTTTCTGAAATGTATGAAATTGCCAGTTCTTGTAAAATGTTCATACTAACTGGGTGTACTAATGTAACTGGATAGCTCCCCCAATTTTATTTTTAATAGCAAATAAATCGATTATTAGGAATTTTCCAAGCAAAAACTATCCACAAAACAAAGAAGCAGAAAACTAGTAGCAAAGCCTGAGCAGTGATCAGCAACAGCACTTCAATTTTTCTTAATGCTTACTACCAAAACAAAACAAACAAACAAAAAAGATATCACAGGAACATCAAGTTTCTTGAGATGTAACAGGCTTGTGATGTGGATGGGATAATACTCTCATATCCCATATTTGACAAGATGACCTGACCTCATTTGGCCTGGAGATCTGGCCTTTTCAGAGGCTGTCTCAGCACAGTGCTGAGCAGGGCTTTGGGAGGGAGGACCACCACCAGCAAAGGCAATTTGAGAGGGAGGACCATCACCAGCAAAGGCGATAGGAAACACCTGTTCCTGCCACAGGGAGGAGGCGCAGGTCCCATGGTTCCCATGTCCCAGTGGTCAGCAGAGGAAGGTGAAGGTGGAACCAAGTAAAGTGAGGTGACCTGCTGCAGAAGAGGTGCAGAGCTTGGCGCTCAGATGCCATCAGTGCATTTTTTCTTTTCTGGGATGCCATTTCTGCTGCATCTGATCATCAGTAATGAAGTCTAGGAATGAAATTGCTTTTGATCTCTGCTGATGTGAACATTACTAACACAGCATTTAAAGATAAGGCAAGGTAATTTTAGAGATGTCTCCTGTAGATACCCAGAATTGCAAAGACCATTAATCTTTCCTCACTTCCCAGTTCTTCCTAAAGGGACCCTCTATTTTCTCATGAAGTGATCAAAAAATTCCCTAGGGAAGTCTGTCAGAAAGAGCTATTTCAGAACCTCATGTTTTTCTCAGAGCACTTCTAGCCCAAGGATGGCAGCTGGCACAGTGGGAGCAGGATTCCAGCTAGATCATGTCAGCTCATGTCATGTTGTGGGTATTGCTCGGGCATCTTAAGGCATACACAGCTCTGTCTCTTTTATGACCAGTCATGCGCGTAAGTAGGTACCCAAGGTCCTCTGTGCCTCAAATACCCCTCTCCTCATTTCCTTACTTCTTTACGAAATTAGTATTATTTTACCTGCTGCCTAGAAATTTTAGAATATGGATAGGAAGTTAAAAGAAATTAGAGATTAAATTGCTTGAAATTATAACTGCAAATGTGACATAAAATATCTTTAATTTAAGGTATAGCCTTACTAGTTTTACTCCGTAAATTTCTGCCAGTGCAATGGTATCAGAACAGAAAAGTTCAGCTCTGTGGCTTCCTTATGTCTCCCTCTTTAGAATCTCAGAAAAACCTTGAAGTACAACTGGATTTGGTTCAGTCAAAGTTACCAGTTACTGATGCTTGTTTCCTTGAGCTTTCCCAACCTTGGGCAAGGTCTGCCAGGCCTGCTAGCACAGGGGGATCAGGGCTGCAGCCAGCCAGGGTGAGGAGAGAAGAAGGTGTGAGCAGAGGAAGGGGAGACCAATGTGCCACCCAGGTGTAGCTTTTACGGAGATGAATCTTTAGCCAGGTTCCACCAGGGATAAGTCAGAAGGCAGAAACAACTCTGTCAGAAACTTCTGAGGTAGAAAAGATTCTGCTTCTCAAACAATCTATTTTGGATATAGCTCTACTTTCTCTTCCTTTTTCTTATCATTTTGTCTCTGTTTTGTCCCTTACATCTACCTCTCCAGTCCATCCCTCAAACATGTTTGGAGAGCTGTGTTGTTCTTTATTCAGTTCTAAACACATGACTAACATCTTGGTAAAATACTCAGTTCTTCCTGAACAAGCTTTTGTACCCACCCCGAGATCCTTTCCTTGCCATCCACATTGGCTGTTCAGAAATTTCCTCTTATTATGCACTGAGTAGATGTAAATCTATTTAGCATAATAGCAGTAGATTTTCCTTCCATGTATGATTTCCATGTACTGGAAACCTTTTAAATATCCACAAAGCTGAACCATTTTATAATCATCTCTTCTGTTCTCCTTAGTACCTCAAAATAATTTCTGAGTTGAGCCAGCTAATATCCTCCTGCTTAAGTGTTTCTGAAACCACTTCAATTGTGTGTGCACTGAGGGAGGGTTTCCTCCACACTTTCGTCTTCCATGCCTGTCATTCAATGTTCCAGTCCAATGATTTTTCCATTTCTGTTTCCAGTGAGCTCATTTTAAAGTTCCAAATGGCTCTTTACATTTATATCCTCTGTTCATTTCTTTCATTTCCATTTCTTTGCTTTCTTTTTTTCATGTCGTTATTCATATTAGGATGTGCCACTATCTTTCATCTAACACGTTACATCCCATTTTTTTTTCCCTCTGTGTATCTGAAAGCTTTTAAAAGCACGTTTTGACTTCTGCAATTTGCTATCTTTTTTCTTTTTTCCAGAAAAGAATCTTTTTTGTCCTTTTACTTATAAAAAATCAAGAATTCCAAAACACAAAATTGCTCACAGGGTAGCAATCTCAACTTAATCTTGTAAAGTTTTGAGAAAAACATATTCTGTGTCTAAAAAAAATGAGATACGCACAGCCCATCTTTTCTTAAATGTCAGCTTCCAGCCTGTTCGTGATATAAAAATTCATTTTTGAATGATTTTTTTTCACTGTTTATTCTGTGTCTTGAATGAATACAGATCAGTAGTTCTAATAAATTAGTACTGAGAGATTCATTTCCAGCCCAAATAGAATGGAATGTGACAGCCTTCCTAGGAGAGCGGGGGAAAATGGGTACTACATTATAATGGATTTGCAAAGTCTGCTTTTCAATGAGATGTCCTGAAAGTACAACAAATATTTCAAACTCAAAGGATCCATGGCATGAACTGCTCTAAGAATGGATTTTAGCAATTAAGATCCAAACTAAGAAAAAAAAATGTTAAGTAAATGCTGAAGTCTGTGAGCCGAGCACACAAAACTGTCTTGGGAGATTTCAAAATCAGAGAACCTCAAAGGAGTAGGACAGATATGAGGATAATGGATTCCCCACCGGTGATAATAAATCATACATACATGTTTCATCTGTGTGAAAAGACTAATGATTACAGATATTTCAAAACCCAAAGGCCAAAGGAAATGTTACCTGAGATTCTGCTTTATTGTGTACTTATTCCTATGCCTGTTTGGAAATTATTGCCCATTTCTTCTCTTCCTGGTCCAGAAATTAGCTATATTCTGAAAGAATTGAGATAACTTCTTGTTTCCAAAAATGTTCTAGTTCAGAAAATTGGGCCTGGGTTGTAGTTCTCTTCTGGGAGAATTGAAGTGCTGCAAATTGGAAGAAAATGGCAGATACTGTTGTTAATGCAGGCTCACAGCTCCTGAAGCCTTGTTTGTATTCAAGTACTTCCCTTCTATGATATGGTAATATGATCAGGTTTTTAAACAGGTAATACAGGAGTTGCAGGAGTTACTTGTTATGAATATATTATCCTGTGTATTTAACTTGTTTGTTTGTGAACTGAGCATGAAGCATATAAAGGTAGTTGCTATTCATAACTATTCACTAAATAATGACTAAATCACTGAATAAGAATCTTCAGTCTGTGAGCATTTCAGTGCAGCTTGTCTGTTTGCAACAGGTGATTGGTCACTGAAAACGTAAATCCTTGTTAAGCTTCACCATTTGACAGAAACATTTCTGTAGCAGAGCAAGTGATAAACAGTCAAAATTTTGCCTCACAGATTACTCTTTACTTCTAAAATTAGTAGTTTTTTCACAGTGTTGGCAGCAGTACTTTCATGTCCTTTGAAAGATAATGTCATCTTAATGAGACTTATCCTGGATTTTGCCAAAAAGAGATTCAGTCCTGGCACAAAGCTATGGTGAAAGTGAATTCTGATCTTTAGGCCTCTACTGTTTGGAGACAGTGTTATTTCCAAGATAAGGTGCTAAAGAAAGATGGAATTAGTAATTTCTTCACCACTACAATGCCCTAGGTCTATTTTCTCCTTCTGGAACCCTTTTCTTCAGCAGTCCTACTAACTCACTGCTCTGCATGGCTGGTAGGAAGAAATTATGATGCTTTTGTGCTTCCTGCATGTCACTGCTCCTTCTTCGAGTCCAATGGCTTGCAACTGGGGGGACTCAAAGTCTACACAGCAATACCCCTGAAGCTTGGAGAGGTGCTGAGCAGGGACGCTTGTCCTGCTTGCAAGGGCTGAGGGCTGTTAGCCAGTGAAAGAGGTCTGCAGGCTTATACTTCACTGAAAGTGTGCAGCAGAGCGTACGTAACACATGGAAAAAAAGTTTTTATAGTCTGAAAATCAATTCTCAAAAATATGCAGTTCTATAGCAAATATTTATGTGAGTTGTTCATTTTGAGTATAGTACATGTTTCTCTTTTTCTTATGTCAGTCACTCACTGAAATTTCCCCTGAGAAAGAAATGCAATTTTTTGGCCAGATTGACTTTGTATAAATATATCTCACTATGCAGTGAGGTTTTTTTTTGTTTGTTTGGTTGGTTTTTTTTGGCCTGGTATAGGGGGGACTGATCTAATGCATCAATGCTTTACAGTTGAGACGCACCTCATATTCACAGCCCCAGCCACGAGAGACAAAGACGGCTGTCTCACAGAAGGCTGGGAGATGCTGGTCCACCAGGCAGTGGTTCACTGAGGCACCAGCAGGATGGCTAGTCCCTGAGGTGCCATACCTGGCCACATTCTATGTTACGTATTAGAGTATCTAGCAGCTGGCAGTTTCTGTTTATTTAGAAAATAGTGATCAACTATATTCTGCAACAGTTTTCTCATCTTGCTGTGTATGTATGTATACTGAGGGGGAAAGTGATGCTGAAAAGTGGTCCCACAGGTCACATCCACTACTCAGGCGTGAGGCCTGTTGAAGCAGATGATTTGGTAGGTTAAGTATTCTTCCATCAGTAACTGACCAGATGTTAGTGAAGAAGTTTGAGTAACTCCTCAGTATTTTCTATTGGCTGAGCCATCAGGCTGACACAGCCCATGTACTTTAGGACGTAATTTTGTGCCAGAATATCCATATTAAAATGTGATTCTAGAACAAAAGTGGATGCACAAAAAAGATCACTGAGCACAGATTTCCCGTCTCCGTTTTTTCCTTTTTTTTTTTTCCTTTTTTTTTTTTTCAAATAGGAATTCATCAGAGTTGTATTTTTCCCGATTAACACATTCCTTCATCAACTATAATTGCAACCATTAAATTAGATTGCCTCCTGTTAATCTTCCACTGCTTCAATCCTATTATGCAGGGAAATAATGTAAACTGTCAGAATTAGAGGATGCAAGTGCCAATCTTGAGACTAGAGAAAAATACTGTTTTAATAAAAAGTGATTTCATCATAGCGAACTTTAAAGCAATGCATAGATGGCATTTTCTTAGACCACCAGAACATGCATAAAATAAATGGAAATGTTTTCATTAACAAGAAGAAATAAACATCATATCAAAGCTGATGGCATTCTCACATGCATCATTTGTATAGCTCAACAGACAGCTTAGAATTAAAGGGAGCCTGAGGCAAAGAGTTGGAGAAGCAAATAGGAGCACTTGAAGTCTTAATTTATATCTCAATATAAAGTTTATAAGGCTAGATAAAAAAGTATGTAGTGGAAACATTAAGTCCCAGCAGTTGAACCAGCCTGATTAATCTCTCTTTGAACAGAACTTACATTAGGATGGTTCAGAGGAGACACAGCTGGGTTTAAAAGGCAAAGCCTGGCACAGCTGCCAGCCTTGACACGAAATAATGGTGGAACACTTTCTTTAGAGCTACCTTATGTTAAAATATGATATTAATGTTGCAATGAGTTTTAAAGATCTTATGGTCTGAGTGAATGTATTAGCATTTGGAGCACTGAAACATTTACAGATCTTCCTATGATTTTTTTGAAGACTATCAAAGATTAATTAGATCTGCGGCGCCTTTAGAAAAATGCTGCTTTTTTAAATGCTAAAATAAATTATGAGCTGTCCCTAGTTTTTTTAGTGTATAGATAAAACCAGTGACTTCTAGACTGAATAATTGATTTCCAGTGCTTCATTCCACTATCAGCCAAAGATTTTTTTGTATTTTACATAGTAAGAAAAAAAAGGGCTTATTTCTAGCATGAGCAGAACTATGTTAACTTTGCTCTGAAGTACAAAATGTGTAATTAGAGAAATCACAGAATCATAGAATACTTGAAGTTGGAAGGGACCTCTGAAGGCCATCTAGTCCAACTCCCCTGCAATGAGCAGGGACATCCACAGCGAGATCAGTTAGCCGAAGTCCTGATCCAGCCTCACCTTGAAAGTCTCCAGGGGTGGGGCATCAGCCACATCTCTGGGCAACCTGTTCCAGTGCCTCACCACCCTCACTGTAAAAAACTTCTTCCTAATATCTAACCTAAATCTACCCTCTTCGAGCTTGAAACCATTTCCGCTTGTTCTGTCACCACAGACTGCTAAAGAGTCTGTCCTCTTCTTTCCCGTAGCTCCCCTTTAGATACTGAAAGGCTGCTATTAGGTCACCTTGGAGCCTTCTCTTCTCCAGGCTGAACAGCCCCAGCTCTCTCAGCTTGAAGGAGAAGTGTTCCATCCCATGGATCGTTTTTGTGGCTCTCCTCTGTACATGCTCCAGCAGATCTATGTCTCTCCTGTACTGAGGACTCCGCATCTGGACACAGAGTGAGGCCTCACAAGTGCAGAGCAGAGGGGCAGGATCACCTCCCTTGAGCTGCTGGCCGTGCTTCTTTTGATCCAGCCCAGGATACAGTTAACTTTCTGGGCTGCAAGGGCACACTGCTGGCTCATGTCCGGCTTACCATCCACCAGTACCCCCAGACCTTTTTTTGGCAGGGCTGCGCTCAGTCCTTTTATCTTCCAGTTTGTATTGGTAATGGGGGTTGCCTCAATCCAGATGTGAGATCTTGCATTTCAATTTGTTGAACTTCATGAAATCCGCCTGCTCCCACTGCTCAGCCTGCCTGGGTCCCTTTGGATAGCATCCTGTCCCTCTGGTGTGTTGTCTCCACCAAGCAGACTGGTGTCAACTGCAAACTTGCTGAGGGTGCACTCAACCCCACTGTCAGTGTCACTGATGAAGATATTAAAGAGTATCGGTCCCAGCACTGACCCGTGGGGGACACCATTCATCACTGATCTCCATCCGGATACTGAGCCATTAACCACCACTCTCTGCCATTTGTTTATTGTATGATTTCTAAGATGGCTTGGGAAAATTTTCATGAGTGGATCTTAAGAGCTGGTTGTTCACTCAGCAAACAAGTAAACAAACAAGCAAAAAGGAAAACAAAAGAATTAAGAGCAGGCTATTTATGTCAGTTCCCACCTCAAACATTTTTATTCCAAAGTTTCTCCCATCAGTATGATTGTTTTTTTCTCCTATAGGTTACTACAAAGTTGTTCTTGGAATTCATTTAGGCTCCCTTTTTAAGCTATTATTATTACAATAGTCACTTTCTCTGCAACAGCAAAGGTTCCCTTGACTTTTTTTCAGGTTTGTTGAGGCTATTTCAGCCCCTGCAATCCTCCTGTCCTTAGTGCAGCAACCTGGCTGTCCTCCAGCTGTGGCCTGCAGGGACTGTTTGATGTCCTCTGCCAGGACAATTACTTCAGTTGCCAAAGATGCTGAGAGATGTTTAAATGTACACTATGTTTTTATGACCTTGCTTTTGTGTGTATGTAATTGCAGTTAATGTCCTCAGAATTTTGTGCAGTTTCGAGCAGATGTGGACCTGAACTCAGTGATCCTGACTGTGGGAGAGGTGTAGAGCATCTTCTACTCAGGTGTGGACATGTTTCAAAGCTGCAGACCCCGGAGTCTGGGACAGGGACAGCTGGGACACCAGTCTGAACCTGCCTCTGGTGCTGCTGGCAACCACTGGCTGACCGGGGGTGCAACCATCCCCTTTGCCCTTTCATGCGTGTTTCTGTGAGCTGCTGTGAGGATGATGGGGAGGCTCATACGCATGCCTCTGATCTTCAGTCTGATGTTCTGGTTGAGACAAATTTGGCTGGCTGTGTACAAAGCTTAGGTGATGTAAAATACTACTGACAGCATTTGGAAAGGATAGTCACTGTGTTGCCAGCCAGGGCAGGAATGATTTTAACAGCTAAGGATGAAAAGTAGCTTCTCTGTGGACTGCTCTCCACTGCAGTATGTACTATTAGTTCCTTCAGAGTAGCATGCTATTTTATTACCAATGTCTTGTATTGCTACTGTAAACTGTCAAATGTAAAAGTGCATCAAATGTTTCATTCATTATTTTAATGTTAACCATACAGTCACTTTCTAACGTGACTCTCACAGAAGAGACCTCTGGGGATGAATGTAGACACGTATCACTTACGTGGGAAGGCAGTTCTTGAAATGATTTGGTTCTTTGGTTCTTGGTGTCAAAAGAGAAAGTAACTCCAGTATTATGGGATTTCATAGTCTGAATGGGGTCATCACTGCTGTTTAATTATACGTCTTATTTTAGCTTCTTTCCTCTATAAAGTGGCCACCAAATAAGCTATCCAAAGTTCTGTGTCTTCAAAGGTAATAGAACAGAAAACAGGAGAATGGGAAGGATGTCAAAGAGGAATAGGTGTGAAACAAGAGAAAGAGGCAAGAAATGAGATGCAGAGGAGCAAGGCAAATAGGGATGTGCATATGGAGAAGAAAGGATACAAAGATACAGAAGAAAACTTCACCAAAAAATGCTGAAAGAAACTGAAATTAGAATAATTAAAGTGATTTGGAAACAAAGTTAGAAAGAGTCAATGATTTGGAACAGACGCTGCAAAGAGATATACGAGAGCTTGCTGACTTTATGCAGGAGTCACTGTTGAAGGAATCCAGCCTATTTGTGGCGTTCAGCACACAACAATCCTGTAGATCAGGTGTGGTAGCAGAATCCTATCTTCTTCAAGGCACATCCTTGGCCTTCAATCCTTCCTCCCTATACTGAAAACAGCAAAAAAGCAAAGGTGCTCTCTGACGTACAGGAGCAAGTCAGTCCCTGCTCAGTTCATATTCTGCTTGTAAATACCATTTGTCAGGGAGGTAAAGGTGTGTTGTCACTGGTGGGGTGAGACATCACTAAAGTGCAAAGGTACCATAACCTGCATGGTTCGGCCCACAGGCAGCTTAACATTTTACTCATTTTTTGTTGTTCTGGCAGCAGCAGTATCTGTACAGCACGTAAGTTTTCAACTGATGAGAAAAGGCTCGTTATTTTTGTTAAAGAAATCCATATTTCTGTATATTCATCTGGAGATCTCTGCATACCTGAGATCTTCTGAAGGGAAGTGTCTCTTCTTTGTTTCTGTGCCTACTTCTGTTGTGTTTGAGTGGATTCTCCCTCCCTTCAGCCTGGGCTCTTGCTGCTTTGCTGTCATGGTTGTGCTTACCATTGCGTTACAGAGGAGTCCAACTCCTGGCTCCACACAGGTTGACCCAAAATTCAATTCGTTTGAAACCATTGTGCAAATGCTTCCTGAACTCCAGCAGCTTGGGGCCATTAACGTTACTGTTCTGGCATCTTAACACCCTCTGGTGAAGAGCCTTTTTCTAACACCTGTCTCTAATCTCCCATGATACAGCTCCATGTCATGCAAGGCCTCTCTACCCTCAAGGGAGTTAGAAGCTCCTCCCAGTTTAATATCCACAAACTTACATATTAGACTTTCTAGTCTTGTATTCAATTAATTTATGTAAATTTTAAAGAGGACTGATCAGAGGCCAGTGTCTTTCTTCCTGTAATATCTATTTCTAAGCTTTTTACTTTCAAATTGGAGCACAAACTGTGTTATCACTTAATCCCTAAAAATATGAGATCAATTTATGTATCTGTGGGAATGTGGAGTCTAAATTATAATAAGGTGGCTGTTTTCATTGCAAAAGTTATTATATATTTGCAATCCAATTACAGAGCAGTTTCATGATAATTAAGAAGTTATTTGTGGAACATGGAGTGAAACATTAGAGGAAATCGCCATATTGTCCAATTTACCCGTAATTATTTGTCCAAAAATAAGGGTGGAGTTTTGTGTATTGTGCTCTTAGAAAGATGCTTTATCAGAAGGAAATCATTGTTTGGATTTGAATAAGTATTTAGTGCATAAATGGTTTTCTCCACTCATCCACAAAACTTTGCATTCAATCTTTCCTCTACAAACCATGAAAATACTTCTGGTGGACAGGCAGCTCTTCAGCATGTCCTCAGGTGCTTTTTGAGATAAGATAGAGATGAGAAGAAGAAAAGCATCTGTATACTGGATGATAAGGGTGAAAACATAAAGTCACAGTGATTTATAGTATCTCTATGATGTATGTGGAGAACCTTTATTTTTTTTGCTCCTTTAAAAGAAATGGAGCTTTATACTTGAGGCTGAGGTTGGGACCATTAATTGGGAATTGTCAGAGTGAACTGCAAGTGCAGCGAAGTCTTACTAAGATTACAAAGCTGAAGCACAATAAAACTATTCCAATACATGGAAACTGCTCACAATTTATCTACTGGGGTATGTGTTATGTTTCAAAATGCTATGAGTAACAGTGATCTTCATGGTCATGGTATTCATTAGAGAAATATTATCTACTGGAGAAAAACTTAGGTAAACTTTAAATTGCATTTCTGATACTTATGTACTTGCTAGGTCTTTAGGAACTAACTTGTATTGTTTAAACCCATCCAGCTTTAGAGCATGGTTGGAAATAAACCTGGCTCTCAATGGCCTTATCTCATTTTGAGAAAGAGGTGTTAAGATTTTGTGGTAAACCATAAAGCAGGGACATCCCTTTGAACCACTACTTTGCACTTGTAAATCAAGGCAAAGACCTTAAAGAGCCCCCTTTTTCCTCAGTAAGAGGGGAGATGCTGTGGATAAGACCAAGAATGGGCCAATTTGCTACAGCTGGTCGTATAAAAGCAAAGCTCAGAGCATCACTGATGCCTTTTAATGGACCAAGCCAGATCTCTGCTAGGTATGAGTGCTGCACCTCCAAACATCACTTACGCTAAACTTGCTCGTTCTTTTTTTCCCCTCTACTTGCTCCCTCTGTTGAGGTGCCAACATGTTTCAGAAAATTAATCTGATGATGATTGGACTGTAGTGTGTTTTTCTCTCCCAATCCCTCCTGAAAAACCACGCCCAGCCTGTATACCAATTGCTTTGTACAGACTCTCTCCCAAAGAGTGTCACCCTTCAAGGGAGGACTAATGGTGCCATCACTTCTGTTGGCACTATCAGACTTTGCACTGATTTTGGGGAACACACAGGAAGGAGTTCCATGGCCCTTTATCCCTCTGTCTTAACACTGAGGAGAAACTGCAGACACTTCTCAAACCACAGTAACTTCTTTGTTACTTTTAGGCTGGAAAATAGAGGCATCTAAACCACACAACGTGAAATATTTCTTAGAGTGTAAGTATTTGTGGTTAAAAAAAAATGCTAAATCTCTTCTGTTCTTCCTGCTGAAGTTTTATCCATGGAGAGGGAAAGATTGTACAAAGAAGTACTGACAAATCACTTATTTCCAATCTGGAAGGAAACTTTTAAAGCACTCAGAAAAGTTGCTCGTGGAGCTATTTTAAAACTAACAACAGAGTGATGACATCTTGGAATGAATTCCTATGGAATTTGAAAGCATAAGGTAAATTAGTTTCAGATGGACGACAGATAAATTTTTAAAAAATGCCTAAGTGAGTTAGAAACCTAGATTTTCGTTTCAGACATGACAAAAGGCACTTAGAGACAGCTTTCTTCAAAATGTGACTAGGTTTCCTGAGTAATGGGCATACTTGGGAAGCTGTCTAAATTTAAGATTTTTTTTTCTTTGTGAAGTACAAAATGCAAGTAACTTTAGATAGCCTTATTAGGGGGGGATTGTAAGGAGCCTTACTGAGTATTGTCAAGATGAGATTTGAACAAAATCAGATGCTTAGAAGCCTCAAGACTTGGCCTAAAGGATCTCAGATTATTTACTGGCATTCTTATTTCTCGCTTCCCCAGATGAGCAGCACTAGAGATAGCAGATCAGAATATGAAGGAGATTAACAAAAGCAAATTATGTCTAAATTTTACCAGTAAGCAATAAGGAGGAAGATCAATTTTCCCAAAAATTCAAGTAAAAGGTATACGTGCGTAGTAATTTATCCTGTAATGTTCTCAAAGAGAAGGATATGCACAGAGAAGTGTATTGCTGTTGCTAAAATGTTTGTGGTCATCTTGCAGCAGGGAGACATTTCATGTAGGAAGAGCATATCCTGTGTGTTCTCTTATCCTTGTGCATTATGTGCTCCGAAACCCACTGTGAAGAATCAGTTAACTTATTTCATTCATTTAGCAGTTAAAATGTGAATTATTCTTAATGCTCAAAAGGGATTGCTGAATTTTCTCATCTTACAGCCTAAGACCATTGGCTCATGAATGGCAAAAAAAGTGGTATTATTACCACTTAGTTTGCTAATACTGTAGGTCACAAGTCTATACATTTTATGACAACATTTTAATACAAATTTTTGGATAAGGATTACTCTTATCCTGATATTGAAAACATTATCTGGGCGATCTTAGAATTACATATCAGATGTGTATGTATCATTTGACCTAAGTGAGGGATGTTATAACATCTAATTTTCGTTATGAACGCTTCTTATTATCTATACACAGCTATACTTCTTATGATACTATTTACAGTTAGCTCACTATGGTGGCACCTCTATTGAAACAAATCTTTGAAATTAATTTTGTTTTAAGGAGTAGAACAACATGGCACAAGAAACAATCATATTTCCAGTGTTTGGGGTGATAATTCTACATAGCAAATGATTATTTGTATGCTTGAAAAAAGTCCGCTTTCTTTCTTTGTCAGTTTGTCCTGAACACTTAAATGACTTTCTGCATGCATCAAGGTCATAATCTGCCTGTTATCATAACATGAAAAAGTATCATCATATAACAATACATTTACAAAGATACTATCAGAACCCTTACAACTATTTTTTGGGAGGTCTCTTTCAAATGTTAATTACTTTTTAGTTAGTATTTGATGAAACAGGTTATTTTCATTAAGCCATGTTATGGCCAGGAAAATCGCAAGACCATTTTGGATAAACAAATCTGAATAACCTGGTTACATCAAATACAGATTGTAGCAGAATAACCTTCATTGATTCCAAGGCAGACACTTTCAATAAAACCAGCCACCAACAGACTTATTTAATCACTCTAATAAGATTTTATTTTCCATAGCAGCTGAGCATCTGTCATATCCAGTGACTTCCTAGAGACTTTGGTTGTTTGGGGTTTTTTTTTGTTCAAAATGGACATCACACCACTTTGAGTGTGAATATTTGATGTTCCATCTTGTCAGGGTGTATTTTCCTGCTACTCTTTGTTCTGCCTCACCTTTTTAGGAAGTTTGTAAGCAGAGTTGTTTAGTTTTGGTTGCTTAAGCCCCATCAGCTTCACCGAACTTAAAGCACCTACTTACACTAAGGGTGAAGTACACCTACTGTTGTGGGTATGCTGCTTTCTCAGTCAAAATGGGTGCTAGTAGTGGTGATTTTTTACATATTCATTAGGAAATCTAACAGATTTCTGACATATCTTGATATGTAAACAGATGCAGTATAATTTGTAGGAAACGCTAATTCTAAACAAAACTGCAATTTATTAACACTGAATTTTCAGTCTGTTTGCGGTGCGTTGCTTCTGTGTAACTCGAATTCTGTAAAAAGAGATGCATAATTATGTGCCAAGAGCCTATACTGACTAAATCAGGAATGACTGCAGTAAAATAAGTTTTGTTGAAAAGTTAATGCTCTACTGAAACTTATCTACCTTTCACTGGATTCAGTGCTGAAGTCTCATTTGTACAAATTGGGGAAGAGCCAATAGTGCTGTTTTTAATCTTTGCAGCAAAATGTTTATGTATCTTCCCATGTCAGAATCTATAAAAGTCTTCTACCAAAAGTGTGCGTTAATTGGATACTTTAATTAAATTGATATTATGACAAATTCTGCCCTTGGGTATTTATTTCTGTGTTTGTATATCAGACAAGAACATGACTCACAATCTACAATTAAGGAAGAAAGGACAAAACCTACAATGAAGCAAGGACAAAAAGAAAGGCTTCTAGGTTTATGTAAAAAGACATCAAACATGTCAAACATGAAATTTAATGCTGTCTTATCAAAGCCAGAAAGTGAAACTCTAGATTTCAGAGACATATATATTGTTTTACGACGTAGCTTTGTACCTCCATCTATTGGAAAACCAGGTATAGTTACATTCTTTTTGAGAGAGTTTAAAAATTATTCCAAGGATACAAAGTCCTTATGGATAGATTTTAAGATATCCACTAGTGAGTGGTTCAGTCTCTCCATGTGATTATTTCCTCACTTCTGTGGTCTTAGTATCCATGAACTCATAGTTCATTCATTAATTGAGCTCCAAAGCTTCTGGGTCAGTAAACTCTTTCTACATGACCTAACCTACTTTGCAGTATACCTTGAGTTCAATTTACATTCATTTCACAGTAGTTCATCAGAGACAGAAAACATTTCCCAGGAGATGATTACATCTAGTACCCAAAATGAGGCATGATTTTTGAGAAATATATTGTACTTTTGCATGTTTAGAAAGATACATTGCTGTGAGTTTTAAGATTGACATGTAAATATTCACAAGAGAATGAATTAAGATTTCAGTCTTACTTTTGAACATCAGGGCCAACTAATAGCAAGTGAAGAGAATGCATGTAAACACTCAAGGTTTGTGTAGGTGTAGTGGTACACTGATGTATAAATGGGAGGCTGTAAACAGTTACATCACTTTGGAGTTTATTCTAAGAAAAATGAGCTATTTCTGTACATGACTTACAAAATCAGTGGGTGAACAACTTTGGCAAATTTAACTGGAAGATTCCAGTGATGTTTTCCTGTTCCCTCAGAATAAAGGGAATTTCTGTCATAATTAGTAACTGTATCCTTACATGATACATTACAATTTACTTTGTCAATGATTCTGCAAATTCTAAAAGCAATATATCATCTCCCTGTTTTTTTTTTTTTATAATCATGAGTATGAGATGTGTTCTACTTGCCAGAGGTCAATATTCCAAATTGTTTCTATAAAGTACAACTGTTCTTTCATGACAAATTTAACATGGTATGGCTTGGTTATTTAAGTAAGGTATGGATTTTTCTTGGTCATGAGTTTCAACAGTTTCAAATTGCTAGACCACTTGGTCTTGTAATATTCTCTATAAGGTTATCAAAATTCTTATATCTGTAACTTCATTCAAGTATTTAATTTATGATTCTGTAATAGCTTGTAGGTCTGTCTCATCAGATAATTCTAATGAATAGTAGCTTTTCTAGCAGTCGTTTTCTCCATTTTTTTCAACAATTTGAATTGTACGTAGAAATCTCTGAAGATTTCGTTTATTAATACTTGTGTTAATTTAAATGTGATCTTCCATAGTAATTGCATCTTATGGTTTATTCTGTTAGATAGGAGACTTTTCCACATATCAGGCTGATCATTTATTTCTGAACAAAGCATTCCTGCTTAAGCAGTAACAGCTTTTATATTGACAAAAGTATTTGTTGCATTTGCCTGAATCCACAAATTCCATGACCTATGGTTTTTCAACAAATAAAAGGCTTAAAGCTTATGTCTTGCTTGCATCAATTTTATATATTTAGAGATGAGCTTTACAGTTACGATGAAGTGAATTACGTGTCTTGGCTTTGCATTGTGAAGAAGGGTAAAATAAATTTTAGGTCAATTTAAGACAATAGGTTGATATTTAAATAGATATTTAAGGATTTTTTTGAATAAGAAGAGGCATACTGGGGCTTATATATCTGCTCAAAATTCTTTACTGAATCAAGACTTCAGTGAAATAAAAACTTTATAATAGCCTTGTGCCACAATACAAATTCAGCCATATGTATCTGATAGCTAGATTTACTGAATTTTAACAAACTTTTTAAATATTCAACAGAAAGAAATCCAATTTTTTGAGTGAAGAGGAAGGAAGATCTTTCATGATTAAGAATAGAAAGTAATGAGAAAGTGTAGACATAATTAAAAAAAATGAAAGTTAATGAAAACAGATTAGCATAATTCCATCAGTGATAGCACTGCCCGCTGGTTCTTTTGGATTTCCCTTTAATAATATTAGTGTTTCTATCTCTATCAGTTGAATCTCTGATAATTGCTTACCTTTGAAAGCAATCAAGAAAGTGAATGTTAGTGACGAGTTGTTATTGACTGAGATGATATTTTATTGTGTGATCTTTGTGGCTGGTAGAAAAGCTTTACTGGAGACGGGAACAGCTGGAATGCTAAACAGAGGCTAGTTTCCCCTCCAGGTCAGGGTACAGGGTTTTGGGGTCCATGTCTTCTGTTCCCACTGTCATGAGAAACTGCTCTCTAGGCAAAGGGGCATTTTGGTGTCGAAGAGGTTGCTTGTGAGCGAAGCAAAGGGGGAGGTGATGCAGGTCATCCCGAAGTCTCTGAGAGATTAAAGTATTTTCTTTTCTCCTCAGTGACCCATTCTACTCCATCTCTGCTGCATGAGAAGCACAAAACATTTTACTACAATGAGAATTTATATGCAGATGAGTTTTCCATTGCAGTCACATGCAGATTCAAATTCCTGGAGTGCTTGGGAGCCAGACCTCCAGATGAGGTCCTCAATGGCTTTTTGGTAAGTGAAATTCTTTACCACCCAGCTGACGTTGCTAATGCTGTGATACTCCCCTCCCTAGCCAGAAATGGGTTAATATTTACCGCGTCAGAAATGGAACTTGAGTCAACACTGGTAAGATGTGATGAGCAGGCTCTGTGCTTTCACATGTTGTACAAAACGTGGCATTGTCCTAGTACTACTGCTTTGTTCTACAGAAGCCCATCAAAAAGATTTGACAATGAATATTCCTTTGAAAATGGTTTTAGTCATTGACTCAAAGTCAGCTGCATGGTGGCTGATGGCTTACAACATGACAACAGCATCTTTCCAAATTTCTTAAGAAAAGCCTACAAACAATATAAGTAATTCTAAAATACAGCAAGTCCTCTTCTCAAACAGAGCCAGTAATTAGAAAATCGCTGATATATCTCCCAAGCCATGTGCAAATATCCCATGTTTAAATTACTTGAAAAAAAATCACTCTTCAGCTTCACTTCTTGCACGTCTACAAGCATATAGATTCATGAGTTTCAGAATGCCTGTACCCTGTTTCAGTGATCCTGTTGCAGTTTGTATAATTTCTGTAGATAAACCTTGAAAAGGTAAAGATTCACAGTATATCACAACTAGAGGATTGATTTGTACTCACTATGAACAAAAATCAGGGTTTATAAAATTGAAAAGGTCACTGCATTACTCTGTTGAAGTGAAAAAGGAAAAACAATGTGAGGAATTATTTAGGAGAGCTTGAACAAAACAGAAAACATCAGCAAGCTACTCTATAATACTTTCATGCACTGTGTCTTGAAAATTGTGTGTAATTCCAGTGCAACTCTCTCACAAGATTGTAGTGGGATTGAAAGTAGCACAGAGGAGGATGGCAGGGATGATCACTGATTCGGGACAGACTGCACAGTGAATGACTAACTAGACTTCTCTGACTGAACAGAGATGGAGAGGAGTGGTAGAGCAGAGTTCTGTGAAATTATATGTCATATAAAGAAGATAAAGAGCAAAGGAGGGTGTGTGGTGCCTGATATACCTTCAGACCTCAGCATCTGTAATGCTACAGGTTGGCTGTTTGCAGCTTTGCAACCCTTCACTCGAGTTGCCTGGGGTGCCAGAGCCTTGTCAGCAGATTTCCCTTGCATTCCTGTGCTTTTACGATGGTGCTGAGGATCTGCATGGCCCTACAGCTGCAGACCCTGGTGCTAAGCTTGAGGAGCAAACTGCCACTGGCATGAGAAGCACCCTCACCTACTCCCCTTCCTTTGCTTCTTGACTTTCTGTTTTTGGTTCATACTGAGGGGTAGTCACACTGCACAACAAAGAAGGTTACCATCATTAAAATACCTGATAAACACTACTCAGAAGTACATGTGCATGGAAACTTAAATGTTGATTGGTAAGGAACACCAATGTGAGCATGCTCCAGCAGTGCTAGTAGCTCCAGTGTCATAACAAGCTGGAACCACAGCAGACAAATAGTGTCAATCCCTGTAGGAAGTATATATTATTGAGGGAAAAACTATTTGGTAAGAGTAGAGTAAAACCAACCTGAGGCAATAGGAAAAAGTCACGGGAGACTGAGAAATGTGAAACTTGTCCAAAGTCATAAAGTGAGGAGGCAGATGATAATACTGGGATCAGGACCTTTCCATCTTACCCATGGTTAGAGGTGCTAAAGAAGACATCAAAAACAGCAGGATGCATAAGATTCAACACAGCTGTGAGTGATCCAAGTCACCTGTTAAGTGCACAGTGTTTTGTGGTAAGTATAGAAGAAAGGTTAATTAGAGTATTCCTAGTCCCTTGGTGAATCCAGGCCTGAAAGAGAGATTCTGCAGTGATGTAGCTGTGAGGTGTCACTGCATCTCCTGCATCCAGCGTGTAACGTGTGGTTAAGTATGTAACATCCTTTGTTTGCATCTTTAGTAAGAAGTGCATGACAAAAGGACCATGTCCAATATTTTAAGTCTTCAGGTTGAATTACGAATTTTCTGTCACTTTAAGTTAATCGCATGTTTCCTTGTGGCTTTTGGTTTTTGTTGGGCTTTTTTCTCCCGGATGCTTGTGGAAAACAGATTGTGCTTGTCGCCATTCCTGAGCCTGTCAAAACTAGCCAGATCAACAGCGTGGGCAGTGTTGGGACAGACCCACCAGGGAATGTTCACTGTCTTCCCCTTCAGAGCACACAGAAGCTTAGCATGCAGCTAACACTTGGTAAGGAAGCAGTAATACTTTTCCAACCTGTTCTTCTCCTGACAAACTTACAAATTTTGAAGGGAATTTAAAGGTTAATAATTTCATTTTAAGCAGATACTGCTATGGGAGAGAGTTGGGCATCTTTAATGAGAGTCTGCCTCTCTCCTTGGTTGCAGTGTTTAAGTAATAGAGAACCAGATCAGGTCTGACACCTTGAATATTACAGGGTGTCACAGGGAGCTCAGTAATACCCACACATTAACACTCCATTAACAGACTTATTGTGTTCAGTGATCTCTCTGGAAAGACAGAGTGTAGGATTTTCTTTGGTAGATGTGAGATGCTGAAGAGTGACAATTCATGTTGCTCTTGCTGACTTTCTCCTGTTCTTTCTGTGCTTGATAAGATCATTACTGGAAAGAATGATCTGAACTTCTATGGCATGCCTTCCTTAAAACTGTCCGGCTCAAGGCAGGAGCAGAACTCAGCAGCAGTAACATCTGCAGTTCTGGATGGCTGGTAGAATAAAGCTGGTGGGAGAGGCAAGTAGGGTGAAACACTGGAGATGTAAGTCTGGATCTTACTGTACATTGTGCAGTGCCCAGTAAAGCAGCAATGAAACTGTATCTCAAGGATCATGAGCTTTAACTGTAATGAGGAAACACTAGAGGATGAGGGGTTAATGGTGAAAGTAAATAAGCCAGGGTTATTCAGATAATGTGATGAAATGTAGATAGTGAGATGACTGCTCTGAGTACCAGCTGGCCTCTCATACTGTCTGCTTCACTAGTTATCAGTGCTTCTAGACCAGACTGCGTCAGGCAGCAGATGGGTGTGGGAATCTCTGGGTTGTTTCCCACTTCAGGCAACAAGTTCCATTTTGAAGGTCTTGCTAGTCTCTTATAATACTCTCTAACAAACACATTAGGAGAAACAGGAGCAAGGGCTTTGGCATCCAAATATGTTTTTAGTTATTCCTGTCTAAAGGCTTCTCCTTTTTTTAATACTAAGACATATACACATTTATATACATATACATGAAGTTTAGGATATACTTGAAATATTTCCACTAAATCTGTGAACTGCTGATGGAAGAGGAAGTTTAGTGATGATGCAAAGACAAAAAGGAGAGAAAATGAAATGAGGGTATACACTGTACAGCTTGAAGGCATCTGGAAAAAGGAATGTACAATAGTGGCGGAAAAGACTTTAAATTATGTTTAGGTTAGACACTACTGAAAGTCAAAATGGAATATAAGTCAAGCAGTCAAGGGTTAACAAGGAACTTTGCTGACATCTCTAATAGAAATTCCAAAGGACAATACATTAGCGACACATTGTTTAGGAGAAACAATAAGCTGCAGCAGAAGGAAGTGAGGCAAAATTGATGGAAACAAAAGTTGTTTCAAAATCTGCACAGAGAACATGTATAGGTGGTCATAGAGTGGGTGATATGGAAAAAATAGAATGTAGGGCTTCTGGAATAACCAACTCAAACAAATGAATAAAGAAAGCCCAAACAATCAGAAAATAGGTGATACAGAAAGTGCACCAGGCAGAATAATGCATATTAAGCCATTCTCAGAAAATTCAAGAGGCAAAGAATTACATTAGTTCTGCTGCAGTTGGATGTATCTGGCTCAAAGGTCAGTCACCAGGGTCAATTACTGTCTTCTCTTCTGTGATTCCAAGGCAAAAAAACAATACTTATAAGTGCAGTCAACATGAAGAAAAATACTAGAACCTGAAGCTTGTATTACTGGGTAATGCTGGGATTCATTGGAAACACAATGTCATTTTTTATAAAGTGAACTAACATCTCAAGGATAAGAGTTTTGATTTGTATTGTTTTATGGTCCCAGCCTGAAATGCAAGTGAAATGAAGCATAACATATGCTTATCCACAAAGGCAACACTTGAAGTCTGAACTTTAGTCAGGATAAAAAGCTAGAAAAAGTTAGCAGGGTCCCAGAGCACAGCTGCTCGCAGAGCATATAAGATAAAGCATCTTCATTCCAATTATTATTATTTTTTTTAGTAGTAGTCTTCATTTTTTACATGCTGAGTAGTTCTTAACTTCATCCTATCTCAGCCATTGCACCTCAAGAAAGCACAGTTTTCTTTTGTTATTTTGACTTACTTGCTTTCAGAAATAATGTCAGGAAACCCTTCAATTCTCATAAATGTTTCTGTAGATATCAGGAATTTCTAAAATAAACATCATGACCAAAATAGAGTATATAGTCACTTCAGCTCAAAGAGCTCTCCTGTAACAGCTACCACTGCTTAATAAAGCATTTTCTCCTGTTGGGAGCATGGCAGTAGTAAAGAAGGCCATGGCTGATTATTCACTTAGGTTGTCTGAAGTCATTGTAGACTGTCTGAAGTCATTGTATATGGTAGAACAGGTTGTATCGTTCACCTGTCAGATCCTACGGCAAGTCATGCTATATCCTTTAGCCCAACTGGCCATAAACAAGACCCACCATAAAGCATAATCCCCAGCATCCTACCAGTGGATCCCTGACCAGTTATCTTATGCGTTATTTCAGAATATTTCTGCAGGGTTCCTCTTCTTTGACATTTGTTCTTGTCTTGTACCTTTGTTGTAGAAGAAACAAACCCTTTCATTATCTATTTCCAGGAGAAATTAAGTGAAGAAAGCAACCTTTAAGTTGACTGTAGAGGCCTCATTTTATTAACAGTCATTATTTATATTTCACTGTTTCTGTGGCTTCACTGAGAGACAGATGTTGACGCTTGACCATGAAGATCATCTAATTCAGCCATGGAATAAAAGTTAGTTTGAAGTCAAACTAACTGCTTCTATCCCATCCAGGAAATGACCCCTGTACTTCAAAGTTCTTGTCTTCAGAATTCTTGAGGCACTGCAAGGCAGACATTAGCAGAATCATATTGTTAACCTAAACCAGTTTTAATAATGAACTCATTGCAATTTCCTTGATGGCCATGGATCCTTAAAAGATCCGATTCTCTCTGGGTGTTAGCATGGCAGGAAGCATCTACTTACGTCCCCCCAGCTGCCTCAATAATGTAACAACATTTTTTATATATCCAATCTTCCTCTGCTTCTCTTAAGTAGGAAAAATTAGTCTGGGTATTCAAAGATATTTAGCTACTGTGCAGTCCATTCACCAAACCAGACCCCAAATTCAGACTCAAGATAGGCATACATTACTTAAGTTGAGTTATGCAAATACTTCTTCAGAAAGACTTTATTTAACTTCTGGCTTTATTATGTGAATTTGTTCTTCACTGTTTCCCAAAACTACTCTGTAAGACTCCTCCTATTTCCAAAGGGTTATTTGATGCTCAACAGGTAGAGACAGATGAACAGGTAGAAATGCTTGGAAGGGTTGAAAAACATAGAGTTTTCCTTCTACGTTTATGAACTTATTGTTTGCATTCTGAAGTCCCTTATTTCTTTTTGCCTGGTGCTTTGAAGTTGCTTCACAACTAGTGAGGTAAGTATTGTAGACTTTCATTAGTACCGTTATTAACTTTTCCACTGCATTAAAAATCACTGAAGTAAGTTTAAGTGTTGTCTTAACCTTCAATTTTTGCACATATAGTTATAACTCTGACAAATAATTCATGGGAAACTTAAGAAACATTGCTTTCTGCCGTGGCATTTTTACTTCTTAGGTTCCTGTGCCAAGACACAATCAAGTGAAACATCTTGGTTAACATAGCAAATAAATCTAAACACTGAAATTACTAAAAATTCTGGTCAACCAACTATCCAAGTTAAATCATAGAATGGCCTGGGTTGAAAAGGATCACAATGATGTTTCAACCCCCCTGCTATGTGCAGGGTTGCCAACTACCAGACCAGGCTGCCCAGAGCCACATCCAGCCTGGACTTGAATGCTTCCAGGGATGGTGCATCCACAACCTCCTTGGGCAACCTGTTCCAGCGCATCACCACCCTCTGTGTGAAAAATTTCCTCCTAATACCTAACCTAAGCCTCCCCTGTCTCAGTTGAAGACCATTCTCCCTTGTCCTATCACTATCCACCCTCCTAAACAGCCATTCCCCTTCCTGTTCATATGCTCCTTTCAAGTACTGGAAGGCTGCAATGAGGTCTTCCTGGAGCCTTCTCTTCTCCAAGCTAAACAATCCCAGTTCCTTCAACCTTTCCTCCTAGGAGAGGTGCTCCAGCCCTCTGATCATCTTAGTGGCCCTCCTCTGGACCTGCTCCAGGAGCTCCACATCCTTCTTGTACTGGGGCCCCAGGCCTGGACACAGTACTCCAGATGGGGCCTCACAGGAGCTGAGTAGAAGGGAACAATCACCTCCCTCTCCCTGCTGGCCACTCCTTTTTTAATACAGCCCAGAACACAGTTGGCCTTCTGGGCTGCTAACGCACACTGCTGGCTCATGTCCAGCTTCTTGTCCACCAGGACCCCAAGTCCTTTTCCACAGGGCTGCTCTCAAGGAGACCTTCCCCCAGTTTGTATAAATACCTGGGATTGCCCCGACCCAAGTGCAGCACTCTGCACTTGGCCTTATTGAACCTCATTAGGTTTTCATGGGCCCACTTCTCCAACCTGTCCAGGTCTCTCTGGATGGCTTCCCTTCCTTCCAATGTATTGACTGCACCGCTCAGCTTGGTGTCATCCGCAAACTTGCTGAGGGTGCACTCAATGCAATCATCTATGTCACTGATGAAGATGTTGAAGAGCACCGGTCCCAAGACCAACCCCTGGGGGACACCGCTTGTGACCAGCCTCCACCCTGACACAGAACCATTAATCACAACCCTTTGGCTGCATCCAGTCAGCCAATTCCTAATCCATCGAACAGTCCATCCTTCAAATCCACACCCCTCCAATTTAGAGAGAAGGATGTGGTTGGGGACCATGCCAAAGGCTTTACAGAGGTCCAGGTGGATGACATCCATCGCCCTTCCTCCGTCCACCAAAGCCGTCACTCCGTCATGGAAGACCACCAGATTGGTCAGGTAAGATCTGCCCTTGAAGAGCAAATACTACTGCATCCTACTAGAGGGAGAATCTATATGTAGAGAGAAATATATTGGACATGTTTGTCTCTGAATATGGCAAAGAGCAGGAAAAAGATGACAGCTAAACAATTTTAGGAGTTTCTGGAATAATGATACTTTTTATTTTCTGCTTCTCCACACAAATCCCCAACCATGTTGCAATTTTGAGTTTGCATCAACCTTTGGGAATATAATGGCATTTAAGACATCAGGATCTTGGCTTATACGCATGGATCAGAAAACTGTCCCGTGTAATCCTATTGATCTTCAAGTAACACAAAAACAGCACTGACCAGAATATTAGAAGTTTATATTAGAAATTTGTATTTATGATAAGTGACAGTACACTGGATGGTAGATTTATTACCCTATGTGACATGAATGCTTGAACACCTTGCAGTGCTACAACGATAACGTTTTCACTGGTGTCTTGGACAATCAACTAAATGCTGTTTGTCCATGTAGGTGTTTTAAAAACAAATCCTCTTGCAGTTTGAAAGCAGATAGATAAAAACTAATATGAGACAAGCAAATAAAGTCTTTGGAGAGAAAAAGAAGGAGAATTCACTTACCAACTGGTCAATAATATCACTGTCAGAAATCCTGTCTTCTATTGAATGCACTGGGAAGTCAAAGAAAAGTCCACAGTGTCTGGAAGCAGACAAGTTGGATACAGCAATGTTAATCTTGGCATCCATGATGCACGTGATAAAAGACTATTCAAATTAAAATGGATAAAGATGTGACCCAGATTTCATTGTACTTTTATTTTTGAACTACATTGTCTCACTTTCAATTCTAGTCACAAAATGTCTGATTTAATTACCTAATATTAATTTTGAAATAACATTAAATGAAGCACTTTTTTTAAAGATTTTTAAATCTTGTATCGCCTCTTCCTTGGTTGATTCTGAGATACACAGTGCCAAGTAAACATCAAGTTGGGCTGTTAGCATTTCTAACCATGTTACAGGTGCATAACGTAAGTAACAGGTGGAATTTAGTTTAATTAATCAGCAGAAGAAAAATAATAAAGCCTACATTTATGGCAGAATGAAATGGCAAAGATGTCTACCAAGCAAGATTTAAAAGTATTTGAAAAACTGTGAAAAGCTTTCTGCTGTACCGCATACAATATGGACTAAATAATACCTTTTGCTCAATTCCACTGAGCCAAGTTCTCTCTGGTGCAGTGCTGCTGACTTCAGCTGACTTATACTGATTGTGAATTTGTTCTGATAACTTTGATAATATGCAGTGATCTCTAGAGGACTCTCAAAGACATCCTTCTCTAGGATTCAGGCTTAAAAGTCCACTTACTTATTTTTAGTTTGTGAATTTCTGATAGGATAAAGTTCAGAATTACATTGAAATAACAACATGGACTATGACTTACAGGGCAGCAGTTTAGTATAGGATATTTATGACAATAAAAATCATGATAGAAATTAGGTGGTTTACATATGCCCAAAAATGTAAAAGGAAGAAGCATCAATTTTTTCAAAGGAATCTTTTTGGTCTTATTTTTCATTTCTGTGGGCCCGTATTGTTGCGGCTCCTTGAGCGCCTGTTTCCAAACTGCAAAGCCACAATTTGCTTCATAGAGTTAACAATGTAACACCTTTCCAAATACCCAAATTTACAGTCTTTCTCCAAATAAACGTCTCCTAACACCTATAAGATGCATACAGAGTCCTCAGAGTTTAGCATATGTTCTTCCAAGATCTTCGGAACAATTTTCCACCATTAAATGCTGCAGGAAAAGAAAATAAAGGTTTGGGGACGAGGGAGGAAGTGTGGGGTGGATGAGGAAAACATCAGAAAAGCTGATTTGAACAGAATTGATAGCACTGAATGCAGCAAAAAACTTTCAACAACTGATAGTTCTTGGAAGTCTCCCACAAACGGTTATTTTCTCAGTAGATGGGAATGGCTGTCCTAGCATCTAGATTATTAAGGGTGGAATGATTTTGCTGACTGTAGGTCATATACATTTAGAAATCACAGTAAGCCCTGTTTCAGAGTTCGTGTTTCCTAAGGAGGATTTTACACATTCCTGGGTAAGAGAAGAATGGAGTGAAAAATGCAGTTGATGACAAGAGTTTATGATTTCTTCCCACTATCCAAATTGTGAATGAATCCCTTTATTTTGCTTTGTGCTTTTCTACAATTTCCAACAAATCTCCACAGCTGACATTTGGGTCTCTCCAGAAATGCACTCCTGACAGCTGCAAGCAGATGACAATAGAACTTATGCTTCTGACATTTGTTCTGACAGTACATGGAGGTATCATCATAAAACAGGATGACTGTTTACAGAAGAGCAAGCTTGGGTTTGCTTTTGATAGGTTGTATCAAGAAGGCTGAAAGACATTTTAATTCACCAAACATTCTTAGACACAATGTCCCTTTAACTCAAGATCAACAGGTTCCTCAATATTTCATTTCTGAACATAACTAAACACTAGAGAGTGTTTCCGATGATGTCTTCAATATACATTACCATTAACACTGGTACTACGCTGACTGAAATCACGTTGATGTGTTATTATTATTTACACTCATTTATGATAGCAGAAGTGCTAATGTGTAGAAAAAGAGTTGTCATGCTCATCCTCAAGGGAACATTGTAGATTAAAGTCAATTTGCAACAGATTATAGTATCTCCCATGATGTCTGGGTATAACAAAGATCATAGAATCTTAGAATGGTTTCGGTTGGAAGGGACCCTGAAGATCAGCTATTCCAACACCACAGCTTTAGGTAGGGACACCTCCCAGTAGACCAGGTTGCTCATAGCCTGGTTTGTATAAGAAATGTTACCTCATCCATAAAAGACAGAATATGTATGAAGGTAATTTCCCTTTATCTCCAGCTGCAAGATGACAGCTGTTTGTGAAAAATTGTCAATAAAGGAGAAAATGTAAGAATGCATTTTTTTGTATTAATTTCAGACCAGACCAGATCAGTGCTTTTTCCTTTAAGAACCAAGCTACTACTATTTTCCTCTCTTACCACATCAATTGTGCTCTCTGGAATAGAAATAGACCCACTAGTATCTCCAGACAAGTGGCCCTGGTTTGATTTACCTGTTGTTAGCAGTTGTACGACATCTGTTAGTACATGGCTGTCAGCTTTCAGAGTGGCTCTTGACAGATACAGCTAAGTGACAATCGCTTCTGTGGTTGTCCAGCTGAGAAAGATTTTAAAACAGATGAGTTTGGTTCTCATTTACACTAGAAGTGTCTTGAATCTGCCCTGGCAACAAAAGTATGTCCTTTCATCCTTGCCCTACGCAACCTAGTATGACTAAATGAGAGATAAACCTGAGGTATTTATATTTTCTGCAGGGCAAACCTTGAGACATCCGTCAGCCTGAGTAAACTTCTACAGTTTTGCGTGGCTCTGATTTGTGCATGAGAGCTCATTACATCATGGCAAATACATAGGTTGCTCCAGAAGTAATGCTTCCTTTTTATTTCCAAGGAAACTACAAAAGTACAAAGAGCAGAATAACACTGATTAATAGAGCAGATTCACAGCTACAACACAATATTTTTCAGCATACTCACCACTAGTAGTCGTGCATTTGTGCCAGTGATGAACAAGAGCTGGCATGCCCCACTCATGAAAATCTGCACAAGCAGAGATGACCCATTGTCATTGTCACCACTTCTGAAATGCACCACTCAGCACCTCACTGTGCTCACATCCACTGCTTGGTCTCCAGAAACATTCAGCAAACATTAGTGAATGTCTGTGGGTGCAAGAAATTGTAACGGGATATTGGTGGGAAGGTTCAGCCTCTACTGCCATACCACAGACATCCACCTCTGATGTTGTGGGCAAATAACAGAATAAAAAATGGAGGCATTACTTTCGGAGCAGCCCTCACATGTTCCACAGGTATGCTGTTGTATTGATACTGAGAAGGAAATGGATCATAACTCACAAAAAAATGCTGTAGGTGTTGGTGTCACAAAATGAAAGGTCCATTCCTTTTCTGACTTCTCTAAGTTGCAGTCGTAACATGTTAATTCAAGCAACATTGTTTATCCTCATCTCAAAATTTACAGCAATTGTCAGAGGTCAGTTTGTTCACCAGAAAGCAATCATCCATGGCCTTGACACCATAATTCTTAAAATGATAAAGACGCCTAAAGCAATTGCATTTGTTTCTTTTATGTTTTATTATAGAGATTAATTTTCTCTCTGAAGATCTATGCCTTCTCAAATGCTTGATTAGAAATATATTTCCTCAAATAAAAAATAACCACTGTGGTTATTATTTTTTTTAATTTCATTTTAATTTTTATGAGGGTGCAGAGGTTTCTTTACTAATAATTTAAAGCAATACCGAAACAAATAAATGAAAAGGTATAAACTATATCTAATGTATCTCATGGGAACCCTCTTGCAAAAAATCCTCACTTGTGTTGGTGTGCATTTTAAAGCATTTTCCAACTAAAATCAATAGAAACCATCATCTTTCCTCCATTGAATTGCTTTTGTTGCTGTTGAGGTGAACAAAGCTCTACGTTTATTTTGTGTGATAAACATCAAAAATTACACAGAAAACTTACAGTATTTTGAAATTAGCTCTTTTCAGACAAGTTTGCATAAATTGAATTCTTTCTATAAGAAAGGGAAATCTTTCCATTTGTTTCTGTGGGCTGTTTGTGTGGCTCAGATACCCCTGGGAGAATTAGTAGAATGTCATGGCGTTATTTGGGGGGACAAAAGAAAGGAGGTCACAATGAAATCACCTCATTTTGAGATTTGAATAAAGCCTAGAAGTGAAATATTCTCCATTGTCTTGCATATTTTGCAGTCAATGTTCTCATGCAGTGTAAGCATAAAATGATTGCCCTTCCCATGTTTCAGTCCTGCTACAAGGATGTAAAATCTGCTTTCCTCTAAGGCACTCATGATGCAAGCATTGAAATGTAAGAAACAGGAACAAAATTCTTGTTCATCTGACTATAAATTTCCACACCGGAAAAAAAAGTGGCTTTAAAAGAAATAAGCAAATACAGTGGATGGGTGTTATTTAAGCATGTAGTTTTAATGCACCTCATGCATAGCTAATGTCCATTCTTCTTTAATGTTTCATCCAAAGGAAACAACGGGTAGTGCCGGGATTATTCTACAGCTACACATCACCTGCTGGCAAGTTTATAGCACTAATTTCTGGAGTGTGTAAGTCTCTCAAGCTCACCCTGATAAAATACAGCTTCCTCTTTCTCTGCAGGCTCTGTTTCATTCTAGCTCCAATATACACTTACACATTAAAGACTGAAGTCCATACAGTCCAATTTTTCTGTACATCAACTATTTAAAAGTCTGGGAGAGAGCAACTAGCTAACTTTTTGGGAGGGAGTTGTGTGCTCGGTAGAGGGACCTGAAGGAAATTTAAGCCAGAACAAAGTGAGGTTGTCTGGGATTTGGGGTGGGGGATAGAGAAGGGGCTATTCAAGAAGGGGCTGCCCACACAACATTGTAAGGAGCTTTTCATTCTGATCAGGCAGCCCAGCATTTCATATATTACAGAGCCAAAATGGAAGGTATCTGGTCACTGCTCTTCAGCATAGCAGGTGGAACTGGGCACCACACCCCTTCACAGGGCTCCAGACATGGAGCAAGGGCAAAGTGACACCTGAGAGTGACTGCTTCACACCTCACTCCTGGGGAAACTGCATTTAGATATATTGTAGAACTGAGATGCCCTCTCTTGAGGTTATGTTAGTCAGTAGCATACTACTGAGGTGGTCATCAGTCCCTGGCTTGGGCACTGGGTTGTGTTCAGGCAGTACTTGGTCCAGACTTCCCAGCATCTCCTCCCAAGAGGGGGCAGGCTTGGTATTGCTGAAGGCACACAAGGAAATCCCTGCAGAAAACAAAGCTAAGGTGTTTATAAATATACAAAGAGAAGGGAATATGGGAAATTTGTAAGAGATCCTGGGCCATGGTATCCAGCAAGTTTAGACTGAATCAGTCCTACTGTCCTCTGCATTAATTTTTACAAGCTCTGGATCTTGCCCATTGGCTTCTCTAACTGGCTGTCAGGGCATGTAAACATCCTGAAGAGACTGGAATGTGAAAAAGGAGTAAAAAACTGTCACATTAATTGCTTTTGCTCATACCTTTAAGTACAAGTATTTCCTCCAGGGTTACATCTAAATCTTTTCAAACAGTAAACTATTCAACACAATTATTATTCTCTGCATGAAAAGTGATTTTAGTCTACAATAAATTTGCTGGTTTATAATTCACTATTTCATAATCTTTAATGGAAAGAGAATGGAAAGGAAATTAACTTATGTCCGTCATGTTGTTTTCTTCTAATACTCTAATACTTCACTCATACCTGCACAACCAGAGAAAACAGATTATCTGTTCACACGCCTTTCAAATTCTTTTTCATTTATTCTCTTTCTGTCTTCCTCTTTAAAAAAAGTTGTGTCCGTGAATGTGAAGGACAAATGCATTAAGCTGAGTGAAGCACAATTCATAAAGATGCCTAACACAGAGAATTAGATTTTCTGCTGAACTACATCCATGATTTGCTGTCCTCATTCCTCTCCAGAGACTGGCAAATTTTTACTATGAGGTCTCAGTCCGTATAAGCTAGGACTTTGCATGTACAGGGTCATTGTGCTGATATCAGCTGATACTTCGTAGGAGGGAAAGTAAAAACTTTGTATAGAAAATTAGATCTAAATGTGTGGTTTTGCTCAGAGTTGTGACTGAAAAGCTAATTTTGCATGGAGAGGCAGCTCTACATTTTTTTTTTTCATGGTTTCAGTATCATTTTTCATGTTTGTCTCCTAGATTCTCAGGATGCTGGTTTATTTGGTATAAAATACCTGGTAGACCCTGATGCTGAGGGGCCTTAGGACGCGCAGCAAGAAGAGGTGGGTTCAGCTGTTCAATATAAGAGAGCCCAGGGATCAATGGTGTATTACCTTATCATGGCTTATTAGATCTTACAGTTTTTTGCAGAAGCACTAGAAAATGCAGTTATGGGTCAGGAGTTAGGGAAGTTATTTAAAAATCCAGAGTCCTGGATTCAAACGTTTGCTCTGCAGTAGATTGCTGGCTTTAACTTAGGCCATAGATACCACCCCATATCTTGTAGACATAACATTTCTGAAAATTGCTTGGATTCCATTTGACGAATGAAAACAGAAATAAAAGGTTTTTTTGCTTCCTATATGGAGATATTGTGAAGCTAATTACACCAAAGACACAGTGTGCCATTTTCATGAATGGATATGGTAGTGGAACTGTGTTAGGTTTGGCCCTTACATCTGAGGAAAAATTAACTCTTCCAGGATGCATAAGGAAAAGTGTGATTACGTTAACTAACTAACCATTTCTAATTATACCTTCGTGGCAATTAAGAGAATACCATTACCCTCTAAAGCTTGACAAAAGCTACAGCCTCTGTCCTTGTCTGGCTGCTCTGCTTTCATGCTGGCTGCATGACCTAATTGTTTTATTTGCTCTGATTTCCATGCAAATCTTCCTAACCATTTCCCACTATACCTTGGTCTCTTAAGTTCCCCAGTTTTGTAACAGAAAGAAGGCTGTCTTTGCTGCAGTAAGTTTCCTAACAGCAACCAAAGCACATGTGCATTGAGTCATGCCTTGATCTTCCCCTCTACAGGCAGCGGCTGAGAACTAAGCTGCTGCTCCCCATCGTGGTGACATTCCCAGTCCTCCCCTGGGATGGCCTGTCATGTTCCCATCTTTTTTATTTATCCCCCCCTTCCTCTCCTAGTGTCTGGCAAAACCCTGAACCAAAAACTCTTAAAGTAAATAGGAATGCTGTAAAGGTGAGAGAGATGGTGGTGGTGTTGTATGATAATCATTATCACCTTTGAGAAATGATTGGTTGTTCTGTTTTCCAGAAGCTCTGAAAATTAGAGAGATTTCTGGAAAATGAAATTCCAGAGAGGCAGTTTGATTGAAATGAATGTGGTGGAGACTACTATGTAACGCTATCATATACAAGGGCATTGTCAAACCCCAAAATTAAGCCCCAAAAAAGAAGATAGAGTACTGCAACTGTCCAGCCAGCAAATGGTGTCAGTCTGGCGCAGCAACCAATATCTGTTACAGCAGAAATGAGTATTGCCACTGTGTGCTGGCTCACAGCATGCAACATTTAAGTCTTTCTTTGTTTTCATCCAATCAGTTTTTCTGAAACTTTAACTTTTAGAAGTAAATTCTCAGTAGTGTCTTCATTCTAGAAGGGCTTAACAGTGCTGTGAAGAAGCTTTCAAGTGTTTTTGAGCTATATCATATCACTCAAGAAAACAGAATAATAGGTTAAGGTTTGAAAGGAAGATAAAAGGTGAAGTCAATCTGGAAGGCAATCAGCCTATCTGATGTAGCTGTCAGTGTCCCAGTTCACTGCAGCGGAGTTGGATTAGATTACCTTTAAGGGTCCCTTCCAGCTCAAACAACTCTGATTCCATGATTCTATCACAGAGAGCGACAGTGTCAGCTGAGGGAGAAGGGGTAGGCCTTGGGGGCTAAGTTACCCTTCCTGTCGCCCATTGCAGTTCAGAGCTTACTGGTTTTGCACCAGACGCCTCATGGGAACCATGTCTATCCCTCAGTACAAAGCCAGTCTACTCAAAGACATCTAGTCCAGAATCTCAGAGCTGGCTTGCATCGCAGGACATTTTCCAACATAAAATCTTATGGCTTCCCAGGAGATGTCATCTCCTGAGCTGTTTCTTAAAGTCTTACAGTAAAAAGAGGGAGCCAGCAGTCCACCTATCATTTCTCAGCAAGACAAAGGGAACAGAAATCAAATCAAGTGATTTTAGAGCTATGAGAGACCTTTCTTCCCTTCCCAACAAAGTAGTATGAATAATGAAGAACTGAAGCCAATTTAAGCTTTTTTGTATGTGTGCATACTCTTCTTTGTAATGTGCTTCAAACTTTACAGAAATCTTCGTCCTTGCTTTGACAGTACTCCTGTGAATCATCAAATGCATTTGCTTAACTTGGAGGAAACCGGTAGCATGCTGTTCATCTGGTTTGTATTTCAAGTCTAGTCTAAACCTTGTGGTGGTACTTCTCATCTCATCATTTATTCATATGTGACTTGCAAATTTCAACAATTCATTTTGAGTTGCATACTTCAGTTCAGGCTCTGTCCTGCTAATCACCTTCTCATTTTGCACCTCATGAAGCTCCAGTTGATAGTAATTCTTTTGATTCTTGTAATAAGAGTGCTCTACCAGAAAAGTTTTCAAATGTGGACACGTTGCTGGCTCAAGAGAGTCTGCATTTTGCAGATAGTATTTTAACTTATGACAGTTCTTGGTTTGGAGCTAAAGTGCTGGGTGAAAATGCACTTATTAAAATGCTAACTGAGTGTCTCCTCTAAAGTAATGATAACATCATCAAATTTCGGAACCATTGGGGCAGCTAAAGCTAGATAATTGATTGACTCTCTTGCAAAGTGGTTCTAATTCAACTAATTAGATGTTGAATGGGTGTTAAAGTTCAGGTTGAGTGATTCATTGCTTTTTCAGCAGTTGTACTTTTCTCATGTAGAGTTTCTGAAAGTTAAAAAATGCCATAGTCATAGGCATAAACATGAAATAGTTTTGTGCTGGCATATCTATTTTTAAAATACCATCCCTGCTTTTTCACAAGGAATATAAAGCCCGATTATGCCTGTTCCACAGAAAAATACTATGAAATAGGCAAATTTACACAATTTCCATAAAGCATTTCCAAGATACTTGGTAGGAGCTATAAGTTACATGCTGGAAATGAAACCTTCAAAATGTGTGGTCCTGAGGATCTGCTAGCAAGCTTAATCACAGCCACAAAAATCTTGGCGCATGTGTCCCCATGCATGCCCCCGACTCTGTCTCACCAAATTCAAGACCTTCAGTATTTCAGTTATTCACTATGAGAGCTCCCCACCGACCTTTCTTTCCTGTAGGGAAGAGGCCATAGCATAAGGCAGTATGATGGTAACTGTCTCTAATATTCTGTAGAGGTTCAGAGCAGGCAGAGTTCAGCCCCTGGGACTTCTGGATCCACGGGGATTGCTTTGGAGGAAATTATTTTTCAGGCAGGTCCCTCTCACAGTTTCTTGTCCCCACACTAGCCCACTGTTTCCTAGCACAGAAAAATGGAGGGCAATGGAAAGAACAGGCTCAGGGTACTGATCCAGCTGGAAATAAACCCATTTGCTTTTGTCAGATTATTTTTCATTTGGGTCCGTTCAGGTAATTGTGTAGCCGCAGGAACTGCTGTACTGGCATTGTGGAAGGGGTGGTGTGGGGTCTCCAAGCTCCTGCAGTGGGCATGGACATGCCTGCCACAGGCTCCAAGCGCCTAATGAGGCAGAACTCCATCAGCCCCCCGATTTTAATGGTTACCAAATTACACCAGGTACCGTAAGTAAAATGAACTATGGAAATAGTCTGAGTGAGAAATAGAACTACTAAAACACTCAGCAGAGCTTGAACTCCAGAAATGTGGTTTAATCAGAGCTTCATATTGTATCTACAAGAAACAGCTGCCAGTGGAGTGGAAACAAGTCAGAGCCATCCTTATTCCTGACAATGGCCAGCTCTAACAGGCATCATGGTTTTCAATTAGCTCTGGAAGAGCAGCTGAATGGCAAATGTGTAACACTGTGATCTGAGAAACACAGCCATGCCTGCAGAATGCATATGTACTTAGAATATGTTTTTAAGCAAAGCGCGGAATAAATGAAATCCTGTAGGAGTTTAATTCTGCTGTCTTCAGTACCTTGTTATTCTGGGGAAGAACAGCAGTGAAGCCTGCACCTAATATCTGAGGGGGGAAAACCACACACACAGTGCCCTACAGTCCACATCTATGAGGCAAAGGGATGTATCTCTCCAGGCAGACATAGGGGAAGGGCAGACAGTGCCTGAATCCTGCAGGTGTGACAGGGAGCCCAAAACAGCAACGTGAGACCTGTGTTCATGGAGATCAGTGGGAAGTGCTGTGGGCAGCAGCTCATGCCCACATACTGGGAGCACCTGTGAAAAGAGACATGAGCAAGGTGATGTCAAGGCTTGGCCCATGCTCACTCACCAGCAGAACATGCAAAGTAGGCACTAGAGGACAGCAGCAGTGCTCTTAGCTAAAAGTAGTTCATCTCCAGGGAAGAAGTTGCAGCAGCTGGCCTGATTATCGACTTGAAAAGCACTGAGAATTGACTATTTTAAGCTGGACAAAGGTGCATTAGCCAAGCACATGCTGGGAACAGCAGAAGTCATACTAAGAGAAAAAGAGCAGCACTTGAGAGTAAAAGGGTGAAGCTGAAAGTGGCAGCAGGAAACTTGTTGCCTGTCAATGGGTGTTTGAACTGTGTGTGAGTAAAGAATATAGAAAAGTTTATAATGAGATCAATCTAAAACTGTGCCAGCCCTTGCTTTGCTATTGATTGGCTGGAAAAGCTGGGGACCAAAACAGCTAAGGAGAGTCATGGAATCTAGGATGAAGGAACTTGAGCAGAGTCCAAACTTGAGCTAAGACAACGCAGAGACCCCAGTAGCCCCATGGGTATATTTCACAGGCATTAGCGGAGCGATGTCAGTTCCACAAACTGAGGACGTGGGTCCAATGATCACTTGGACATTTGATGAAGAGAGAAAGCAGAAGGAAGCAGATAGAGAACAGCAATTTGTAGAAACAAAAAGCAGTTAGTCATGGGAGCAATTATAAATACAATTATTTTTTATTTTTTTTTCTCAGAAGAGAAAGTTTCAGAACACCACCAAAGCAGTACTTTAAGGTACTGACTTAATGCCAAATAAAATGCACTAGAACACGACATATTATTTTGTACCTTCATTTTGATGGGCTGCAGCAGAGCATACAATACATTTTGACTGACTCAGCTGTAAGGAAGTCATTCTTGCCCAAAAACCCTCACAGTATCAGAAAGCTTTTCTGTTAATTATATAAAATCCACTACTCTATCTTTTTGCTTTCTCCAACATACAGCCACGTTTACCTGCCCCTGATGCTTTGAAGCTCAAATTAGAACTGAAAGTCATTTTTCCTTGATCTATCATCATTCATGAATGTAAGTGATGAGCAAGAGAAATGACAAGCACACCAATGCAACATATCCTTTTCAAAACAGCTGCCGAACTTTCGTTCTTTGTTTCTTGCACTTGTAGTGTCTATACATATTATGTGCAGTGTGGGTCCCTCTGTCATCTCGTCACTGGAACTTAAGCTGTGTTTCCCTTTGACAGTAATATTAATTTAATTTCTCATAAGAAATGTCAGGAGGCTCAAACATTAATATTTGGATTAGGATTTGACGCTACAGGAGAGGGAACTACAGATGATGGGAGGGGTAAGCATATAGATTATAAAGAAATAGAGAAAAAGTAGGCTGCAGACATGCTATGGGCAACTTTTAGAAAATGAAGAATGCTTTCCATTGGCAAAAGATATCAGTCATTTACACCGGACTCAAAGCAGACCAGTTTTCCTCACAAATTTGAGGTGTTCATTACTATCATTTCAGAAAATCTCGGCGTTAGCAGAAATAAATAATTATGTGGTCTCTAAAGAAGGAAGTGAGTTGCACTGTGTTTTACAGCTTCTGCCTGTGTCATTGCATGTATTTCCAACCTACCACGTACCTATTGCAGCGTTGTGCCATGACAGATCAAGAAATAAGAAGAAAACAGGCCCACAGCTGCAATTTAAAACACCAGTGAGTTTGGGAGCATGCTGGATCATTTCCACTGTTCAGATGGCGGATCTCAGGCTCACTGAAAAATGAAGTGGCCTTGAAGATATAATTTCTACAGTAATCTCTTCAGAGATGTCTCTGTTCTGATCCACTAAAAGTGGGGTAGCTGAGTTTTTCAAATGTAACAATAAAAGCTGGGCAAGCTCTGTCAGTCACATCTTTTCATCCTCTTCTCTCCCTGTCTCCTAAATAATATAACTGTGTTTCTTTTTTTTTTTTTTTTTTTTTTTCTTTTTTTTTCTTTTTTTGTCCATGGATGAGGAACCTGAGCAGAATAACAACCACTATTCCAACAAGCTTGAACATGGGTAGTGTGAAGATGTTAGAGCTGATAACATACAAGAATATTTCAGAGGAGCAGGAAAACAAAAGATGATTTTCAGAATCACAGAATCATGGGGGTTGGAAGGGACCTCCAGAGATCATCGAGTCCAACCCCCCTGCCAAAGCAGGTTCCCTACACCAGGTCGCACAGGTAGGCGTCCAGGCAGGTCTTGAATATCTCCAGAGAGGGAGACTCCACAACCCCCTTGGGCAGCCTGTTCCAGTGCTCCGTAACCCTCGCTGTAAAGAAATTCTTGTGCACATTTGTGCGGGACTTCTTATGCACTAGGTTCTGGCCGTTTCCCCTTGTCCTGTCTCCACACACTGCTGAAAAGAGTCTGGCCTCGCCAAACTCTTTTAATTTTGTAGTAAATAAGGGTTTTTTTGTTGTTGGTTTGGTTTTTTTGGATGGTGTGGGTTGGCAGGCTTTCAGGTTTCTATTCTGCCTGTCTTAAGTTTTCAGTTCCTCTTCAATGCATTCTGGTGGCATTGCCCCAGGAATGACGCTGAGGAAAAGAGTGTATCTTCCAAGGAGATGCCCCATGAAGGATAATCAACCCTGCAGAAGCAAACTGTCACTTTTATAGCATCTGAACCCTCCTCTTATGCCTTGTTGGAGCCATGTCACCATACTACCCCACTTTGCTCCCTTGACATCTCTCAGACAAATGAATGAAGGTGCTGCAATGAGAGGGAGCATCATTTTACGCTTTTCAGATGACAGTCTCAGACCTCAAAGTCCTGAGTGGAGGTAACAAAAAGGTACCCTGACTCATGCACAGCTGAAAAAAAGTGTACTTTCATACACTGTATTAGAATTGAGCGCATTTCTCACAGCCTATTATGTTTTTTTAAGATACCACCCCTTATCTTTTTGCAAGATTCAAGTGGACTCCAAAGATAAACTTGATTTTGGGTCATTTGTTTCAGTTACAAGTTAGTTTGAAAAGGGAAGGCACGTTTATTACTAACAACCGAGCAAAATCTGAGATGCAAAAAACCAAGAGTCAAGAAAATAAGGTTTTAAATCTTGATGTTAACTATGGGTATAAAAAAAAGAAGAAACATGGAATAGACCAGAAGTTACTGATTTAGCCATAAAATAAACTAAAATTATGTATGTGTTTTAATTATTTCAGTGTAAAATTGTGGGGACACGTTTTATAGCTATTAGGCTCTATTGGAAAATTGGATAATGCATAAAAGAACAAGATAAAAAATAATAAATGCTGCTGCATACAGGAATGAAAGAAGCTGTGATACTCAGGTAGAAATAGAGAAGGTTATATTTATAATATAGATGAATGGACTATTTAGTCCATTTATACATTACTTGATATGTTACTATTCAGTAATAATACAAACTAGTAGAAAGAACATCACTGCCAATAACCTTTCCAAAAAGCCCCTGATGATTTTTCACTCAGACATAAAAGGAAAACTGGTGTAATTCTATAAAAAATCTCACCATGCCCAACATGTAAATGTTCTGATGACATAACACAAGCGTTTTGCCACATATCTAATCACGATGGAATAGTTAAACTTTTCTGATGGCCCTAAGCACAAGTATCTACAAACTGTGTTTTACTGGAGATTGTCTTATCAGTACTGAAAGTAACCCTTCCTTGATTTGAACTGTCAGATCATCTTGAAAAAGCAAAAAAATAGAAACTTAAGTCTTAAAAGACAAATTACATAAAACGCTGATGGAACCATAAAATCTGTAGCATTCATGAACTGATGATATTCTTGTGCTCATAGTAATGAATATAATGGATATAAGTCACTACAGATTTGTTTCTCCCTCTTGATGTATGTATTTATATTCATTATACATTTCTTTACATTCAGTTGATTGCATGGAGCAAATATCAAGAACATAAAAATATAGCAGAATGGTTAAACAGTTATTAACAGGAAGGTGCTGAAAATAATGCAGACAATCACTTTTTGTATTAAGCATGTTGGTTGTTTTTTTGTTTGTTTTAAGATATATACAATGTGTCTGTCAGAGAAATGATTTAGGCAATCGAAACCCAGCTGACTATCAGAGTTACTAATTGGCAGAAAGTTAGCGAAATAAAGTACTTTGTAATTGGCTGCTTGGTACAAGCTTCCATGTGAAAAGTCTGGCTTTTCAGCTCAAGGGTACTTTTGCTCTTCAGCAAGTGGAACAGGAGTGAGAGGAGATCAAAGAGGATGAGAACAAAGTGTGAAAGAAAAATATCAGGTGATTAGCATATCCAAAAGGGAATTTACCAAATTACTTCCTGCTTGCTGAAGTGTTACCCTGAAGTACTTTCAGTTTTTATTCTAAATATTAAACAGGAGAAACTGATTGTCTAATTTTAATTTTCACATCACGCCACATTAACCCCAGCAAATGTAGTAAAATGCTATGATTTGGGTACGTGGGATTTTCAGCTCATAAATATCCAGAAGGCAGTGTGTGGCAGCATCTCCCAGTAGGTTTCAGTGGTGCCCTTGGTTATGAATCTATTCCTATTCTAAAACAGTTATTAAAAGAAAGTAATACAGCTGTAGATGGGACCAGTGGTGGGTAACTGCATTGGTTTGACAGAAGGAGCCAGTAAAACCTATGGTAGAATTGCAAAATTATTCAAAAATTAAGCAGAGCAATTCTGTAAGGAATAAGTATTGCTGGGAGAGCAAAACAGAGGACAAAAAGAGGGGTCTAAAAATAGCAAATTAGAACAAATTCAACCACAAAGTATGTATTATTTTCTTCCTACAGATTTGCACACAACTTAGCAACTTTTTTCCTCGTCTTTGACCTTGGAATCTCCAGAGATTTTCACAACTTTTAATTGTACACAACTGGGTTGACAAGACAGAATTTAACCTGACTGCTCTGTGCTAGAAGCCAGATTTTCATCTGCATGAAGGCTATTCCGCATCACAAAATATTAAAAAAAAAAAGAAGAAGAAGAAGACCTTTAAGAAAGTGACTGTGCTTCTAACTCATCACATCGATAGAGACTCTCAAGCACAGTACCCTGGAAGCTTATTATTACTGATAGAATTTGGAGTAGAGAGCATGAATATAGCCTGAGAATTGGTCTTTATACAAACAGAATGTTTGATGTGAGCGTAAACAATACCTACGATTTTTTTCATACTTCCTCTCCATGAATTTGCAGACAAGTAGTTCTCTGGGTGCCCATTTTAGTTTCATAGCATCCTTCTCATTTCAGAACACTGTGAAGTTTTCAATCTGTCAGGCAATCAAAGTGCTGTACATTCTTTCCTTAAGTGGAAAGGTAAGAATATAACTAATTGAACTTTAAAAGAATAATTGGGTTAAAAGACTGAATGATTCGAGTATCTTTGGAATTTATCCAGAGAAAACCATCTTTATTTAACACACGTTAAGTAGCAGTGTTGCACTATGGCTGAAACTGACACCACAACTCTTTTCAACAGTATAGTCCTATGCATGGGATCAGTGGGAATTCATGGGAGAAGAGCTCTGTCCTAAATTCTGAGATACCAGGGACCTTGCAAAGTGCAAATTTAAAGCACTGTCTTTGAAATCTACCTTTTTTTTCTTTCTTTTTTTTTTTTTCTTTTTTTTTCCCTAAGTTCTTTGCTTCTCATCCTGTACTGGATTTCAGATATCCTTGATCAACTTTGAAAAAATTACATGTTGTTTGAATCTGTTAGTGAATTTAAACAGCAACCTACAGACATAGCAGAAGAGGTTCTAGAAAAATTTGTTTTCTCTTTTTTTTTTTTTTTTCCTTACTTTCTCTTTGTGAATAATCATTAAAACATAGAGGAATGTAATAACATAAATGTACTCTTATTTTTATGTCTTTTTGTTAACTAAGAAATAGAGCTTACCGCTTTGGAGTACCTATCTCCCATCACCAGTTTTGCTTTTGTAGGTAAAGCTCTCATCATTTCATGGGAATAAGTTACTTATTTCTTAAACATGGTGAAGACCTCATTCAGAGAGGACCATCTTCTGTTCCTTCTGTTATTTGTAAGCAGCAATAGCCATAGTCCCTGTGCCAGAGACAACCCAATGAGAGGAAAGGCAAGGGGTCAGAACAAATGGATGCTTTCTAGTGAGTTTCCTGCCTCTTTCAAGTGCAGAAGCTCATTGTAGGATGGAGTTGTTGCATAGGCAACATTGGGACTGGTTGAATACTGTGAATACACAGGACAGCAACAGTGATGAAAGGAGCACAAAGGAAGAAAAATAAAATCTGCCAAGCCCAAAACTTGGACAAAATAAAACTTCGAATAGGGTTTGAGTCATGCTGAGTGACATAAAGGGGGAAATGCATCTAACAAGCTGGTATCCTTAAATCCAGATTCTGCCCTGGCTGCTTGTTGTCAGAGCAGCTGGTGCCTGCATGCCAAAGGGGATGTCTTCTCAGCAGGAGTTGCTTAAATGTAAAAGAACTAAGCTTTCTCTACAGTTTTAAACTCATAAGTTAGTTATCAAGGATCTGGAATATTTGGGGGCTACTATCAGTGAAGTTAAATGAATCATTTTCCCCTGTTCAGGAAAGACATCAATAAATACCTCAGGGCCAGATCCAGAATAATTAGCAGAGCTGCTATGTGGATACCCGCCCTACCGGGATGTACTGATTTATGTCCACTCTTCCTACTCCTAACTGCTCAGCCCCTTGTTTGTCACATGTCAGACCCGCCTTTGGCCCCCACATCACACTTCCCTGCTGCAGTGCCTGACTGCTGTATGTACACTGACAGCATCATGCCACAGCTTCTCTTTAGTCCCAGGGAGCCATGTCCACCTGACCAGTGACAGCTGTACCTATGGTATGCTGCAGGTGGGCCATGGGGAAAGACAGGCCATGGCAACACCGTGGGCTGGGAATAACAGTAGATCTCCACTGCTCACCTGAGTCAGAACTGTGAGGAGACTTCAAGATAGAAAGGAGTCCGTCATTTCATAGTAAATAACATTTCACAGCTGCTTTTTGTCTGACATCTATTTCTTTTCTCAATGTTTTTAAAATAAACTGTACTGTCTTGATGTCAGAACAGACTGTTGGTCTGGGACATTCCAACAAGTTTAGAAATCTGTCCCATATGTTTCATCTGTGTGGAAATGCTGTACTGTATGATTAGCATGTTGGAGTATGCTTTGCTGGAAGGATGATCCAAGATGGAATCTGTAGTGCCTGTGTTGGGAGGTATGCACACACTTCTCATACCTGACCATTATTCCTACACCAATTCTTCATGTAAATGATGCACAAATACCATTTCATATTTGGCAGTAACATTTCCCAAGTAGTATTGGAACAGATGCAAATAAATGAATCTGGAGGCTATTTTGCGAACAGACCCAAAAAATCCCCTGAACTGGTTTACCCAGCTAGTGAGTGATGATGGTGATGGTTCTCTGTAGACCATGTCATTATTTCTTTTCCTCACATACCTTTAACTGGGGTGTGTTCAGAATGAAATATGTAGAACCTGATACTATGTACCATCAAGGAATTTGAACTGAACATCATTGTCAGCAATGCTGTTGTAGAGCTCTTTCAAGATGGCCACCTTATGTTATCTTCTCTCTCACTGTATCTCAGTAATGGTATATCCAAAACACATTCAAGAAGTTCAATCCTTGTTAAAGTAGCCACTCAAAATTTCTGAGTATATACTAACTTCCACCTAAACCAAAGTCCTAAAGCCAAATGCAGGCTCTGCTCCTAGCCTTTAATAACAGCATACTGTGTTAGTTGATAATTGCCTCTCTAAAACTGTGTGAATTAATCCCAGATGGTCTGGACTTTTGTCAAAGCTCCTGTTATCAGGAAGCAACTGCCAGTTCTGCAGACCCAGGCTTTTCATGGATCAAAAGGAAGGAATGGAAATACTACTTCTTCTTTCAGGTAAAGTAAACCCTTAGGAGACTGCAGTATGAAAGGGGAGGAATAATTTTTCTCTGCTCTGGAGAAGAAATCTTTATAATAACTGTGTATTGGATAAATAACTGAGATTATTTTCTCAGTTTTCTGATCCTTACATGAAAATATGTTGAATTTTAATGCACAACCTTTCTTTCTTGGAACAATAGAAAGCAAGTGGAAAGAGAATAAATAAAATTTTAGGATAAAGCAAAACATTGTATTTAGTGATTCACTTTGGGAAGAAGCAAATAATTTTCCTACTGTCTTGCTCTGATCATACCATATATCTGCTCGCAGTGCCCTTGTTCATCAAAGCATAGTACTTTGTATCACTTTTAACGCATACTTTGTCCAGTGTCTCTTCTCTTTACCTCTCACATCATTTGCTGGACTGACTGTTGTCTAGCACACAGTATGACACCAACATCTTCCAGCATTTCTAAAATCTTCCAGCAAAATCCAGCACCTTTCTCTCGTGCTGCCCACCACGTGGGAGGAGGATCTCCCTCTCTATCTTGCCAGTCCTTCCACTGACACCACACACCAGTATATGTTGGTATAGCAAAGCCACTTGGCTTATGCTACCTTTTTTTTTTTAACAGGGCCTGGCGAAGATAAAATCCCATTTCATGGCTCAGAACCACTCAAAGATGAAGAAATAAACACCCTAAATAAAGAAGGCTCAAGTTCATATCCACAGGAATAGGCTGCTGAAGAGATTATTAACACAGAAGAGAAAAGGTCATTGACACTTTGAGTACTGGTAGTAATACCTAAGAAAAATTGCTAGGTGCAGAGAGAGAGATTGTCTATAGAACTGAAGGGACAGTAATGTTGTAGTCTGAAAAATAGGAAGTACATGCAGCAAACATAACCCTTCTGATTCACTGCCAAGTAATTAAACGTACGTGTAGTCTGCCTTAAAAACATTTCCTATTTTCAGTGCATTTAAAGTGAATTAACACATCTAAGTGATTACACTTTTGTTCATCTTTATTATCTCAAGGATTTCATTGCAATCTTGGAAATGTTGCCTCTTTAACTTGTCACTCATTTCCTTAACAGTTCTTACTTGGGCTAAGTAAATGACAGCAAAGTACTCTTGCTTCTAAACAATGAGCACCATGAAAGCCACATGGATGGATCTGCACTGGACAAGGCCTCTTCATCTACACATGGCCCAAAGGCCCTGAGCTCTGATTTGCATCTAGGTTGGAAGCGGGCTCTGGGGTCATCCACAGTTTCTCTCACTCAAATTGCTCTGTGATGTCATGGCATGCAGAAGAAATCCATAGCAGAAGCTCATGATATTTGAGGGACCTTCACTTTTGCCACTGGTATTATGGGCTTCATACAGTTATTAACAACAGGGTTTCACTGATGTAAATGGCAGTGTTTTTGAAGTAATACCAGGGATGTAGACAGAAATGAAAACGTGTATATTCCTTCTAATTAGACAGAATCCAGTTGGATTAATTTCAGCAAAAAACTCAAATGCCCTTTTAGCAACAGATGTCCTTCACCACAAGAAAATGGTACTGGGAAAGAGAAATGCAAGAGGATTCAGACAGTTATCTTTTCAGATTTCAGTTTAAAAACAAAAAATACTTGCATGTGTTTAACATAGAAGAATCAGGATTTCACTGTTCTTATAAGCTCATGCAGAGACTGCACCAAAACAAATTCTTCTTTTAGTCTTATGGGGACATATTATACTTGTTTTATTTCCAGTATCTCTATGTGCCTGTGTATGTGTGCAAACATATATATATACATAAAGAGAGAAGGAGAATGGATATATCGGGAAAGTGAATGTACATATAAATTCCAACATGTATCAACAGTTACTTCACAATAATTCCCATTCCTTTCAAGTGATTCTGTCAAGCACTGGCAAACAGCAAGTAATTGCAGACACATCAGACGGGAAGATTCTCACTGTAATCATAACTGAGAGAGTGTTCTGAAATATTACAACCTGGGCTGCAGTGTTTATAATTTAGGTTGGAAATTTCCAAAAAGCCTGTAAGTGTTTTCTGAGCACAGATAAGCAGACCAAATGATTTATATGCATTTTATAAATTCCACATAACTCCTTTCCTGATTCATTGATTCCAAGCATGTTTTTAGGTTTATTAATTTAACGGAACACTTTATTTTTACAAGGAGGGAGTAATCATTTGTGAGCTTTCCAGACCATTTTAGACTGATGTAGCTCTTCTAATCTGCCCATTTTCTGCTGAGGAGATAGTGTAATTAGTTTGTCCCTCTCAACTGTTTTCATAAAACCTCACAGGATATATGGGGTACTTTCTTCCCTGCTGCTATAGAAAAAGTATTATCTTACAATATCTCCAGCTGAGATATTATACCACAAATCCTTTTCAGAAGCTGAATTTCACAAGCATTCCCCGAGAGCTGCAGATAAAGAGAATCATATTTGTAGGCGTTAGTGAGAAGGAAATGAAACAGCAGATACACTCTATGGTAGGAACTCAAGTAAAATTAGTCATCAATACATGTCCCCCTGGAAAAAGACTGATTGAATGTGGGTTTTCTGGAAATGAGTATAGGAAAAGAATTAACAGGTATAAAATGATACTGTCTTCATGTAGAAAGCAAAAAAAATCACCCTCAGCTGAAGGTGAATTATTTAGCGGCAACTTAAGCTTTGTTTTGTGGGTTTATGGAGGGATAAATAAGGGACAGACAATATGCCAGCTATGTTAAGAAACAATCAAACAAAAAGAAAATAAAGAACGCACCAAGTTAATGTTCCTTTCCTGAATTTTGTGATAGCTTTGTGGAAGGGTATCTTTGAAACAAAAAAAAAACAAACAAAAACCTGGATTCGTGGAATTCTTATTTCCATTGAAATAATACTGCAGATGAGCCACACAGTCCAACAGTCACATCAGAAGATGATCTTTTGGAGGGCTAGACACGATATGGATTTCAGACAATTTAGAAAGAAAGGAATGCCTGCAATCCAAGAACAGTTTTCATGATGATACAAACTTTGAAACTAGAGTAACACTGGAAAGAATTACTGCATTTAAATAAGGAACATAAAATACACTCCATTGCTATTTCTAACCCTTTTATTTATGTCTTGCACATATTCCTGAAAGGAAATGATTTTCTTGAGAACATTCTCATGAAAAGATAACAGTGTGGACACTCTGGAAAGTATGCTTTTTTGCATGCACATTCCTTCTAAGAATGTTCACACAACTGCCTTCAAAAGCTCCTCATGAGCCTAGACCCAGTTCAGACAGAGGTGTTAGTTATGTTACAGGATAGTAGCAATGGATAGCATAATACGAAGAATGGAGCAATATGAAAGGACAAATACTGCAGGCACCAAGCAGAGCAAAGTGTTTGCAAGTGTCTTTCAGCTTGAAACAGATTGTGGTTTTCATTTAATCACACAAAATAACTAACAATGTCTAAGAAATACATCTTAGTTACAATCACTCCTTGCTCATGCAGAAATGGTGAGAACATCCCTTGCTTTGGATATGGCCAGTTTGCACTGTTCTAAGGGCATATGCAGTCTTACAGCTGAGCAGCAGGGAAATCCTATATCACATTCTTCAACCCAACAAATTAAATGGCCTGGAATCACATGGGGTTAGCAAGGGACTCATTTAAGAAGCACAGATCTACAGCAGTGTCCTTCACTGATAGACCTCAGGAGGCGGCCTTTGTAAATGTGGGAGGTACTGACAGAGGCAAAAATAAAACTGTAAAAAAAGGAGGAACACAGGTGAATACAGCCTACAGAAGGGCACACCTTTATTTGTGGCCCAAAGTCCATGCCTCCAGCCCTAAGCCACTGCAGCCCTGGCAGCAGCAAGGGGAAATGCCTCAGCTTCCAGACAGGGGTCAAGGCTTTCTCTCAGGAAAGTATTCAAACAACATGTGTTGGCAGGTATCCCAGCGTGCCCAGTGTATGTATGTATCTATATAAACATGAATATATACATATATAAGTAACTATGTAAATACATATATGAATACATATGTAAATATTTTATATCCTTGGTAGTTAATTTACTTCCTAATAAGGAAAAAATACACAGAGTTGCAGTCAAAGGTTCAGTCATTTTATCATGCAGCTGCTCAATTTACGGTACTACTTACTGTCAGATACATACTGCCTAGAATTTAAATGGCATCTTTCAATTTCTTGAACAAAAGGGAAGTATTGAAATCACTAAGCAGAAGACCATGCTTTCCATAAAAGCAAGATGGTTCTACTTAGCTACAGTAGGAGCTCACAGCAAGAGAAGTCTTTCTAGAATGGTGTTTATTGTGCACTAAGATTTCTAGCCTGGGGGTTATTATTAATTTTAAATATTATTATTATCTTAATGTAGAGCTACTAAAAATGACTAAAACCAAGCAGGAATTTAAAGAGTTTCACTGTCTGTTTGATCTGCCCTGATATGATTGAAGATAATGTGACAAGCATTATTCAATTTCTTGAGATGCTATTGAGACTCGGATCTGGATTATATGCTCTGCTAAGCTCATCCGTTGCACCAAGAGGACCAAGAGTTTCACAGACATGCCTTTTGCTCTGTATGCACTATTGAGAACTGACTCAGAAATACTTTTGTTAAATACACCAATGAAATGACTAAGGGGAAATCAAGGAAAGTCAAGGATCAAGGACTCAGCAACTGGCTGGAAGATCTTTGTAAGCATGGCTACAAAAGTCTGTGGCCGCACTTCTTCAGTTTGCCAAGAAATTAAAGACATATTTATGCACCCAAAGTGCAGTCCTTTTGGATATCTGACATACAGAAGGTCTAGAGTTCTGCTTACTTAGCTTTAGATCAATAACGGTGCACTCTGCATCCAACTAAAGGTGTGCGTGAGCATGTGTCTATGAGTGAAGGGGATCATTTACATCTGCAAATCTTTGCCAAAATCAAAGGAGATGTTCTTTTGCCCCAATTAAATTTTTTTCTGTGTACTCTACTAAGACACGCTTTCAGAAACATTTTCCGAAGATTACATTGTCTTGCTTGCATGGTCAATAATTTGATCGAGTTCAATACTGGCAATATTATAAAACAAACATATGAGTTAGTTTTCATTGCCTATCTTGTTGCTGCATACTTCATGAGAGATTAAACTTAGGTTTCTTGTGCATGGGAATGACAGATTGGGAGTGGCATCATAGGAAGAGATATTCTATCTGTCAGTATAGAAGGGAAGGATTTTTCCTCCTTTTATGTGAAAAGTGAAGCAGACACAAAGAACGTAATAGTCAAAGGAGAAAGAAAAACTTAAGAAAAAACATTTTAATAGTGGAGTAATATCTAATCTAAGCCTATTAACATAACTGCAAGCCATTTCCGCAGTTCTAAATGAGTGGCAAAAATTGGGGTTTGTGAATCTTGAAGATTCACGGAAATGCCAAAGACCAGTAGACTAAATTCAATGATCAGATATTTTCAAATAATTGTAAGCTGAAAGAGTTTTTTAGAAATCTCTCTTAAAAAAAAAATATTTAAAAAAAAAATTGGTAACAGATAGTCAAACGGAACATAGGATCTTGTGATTGTGCCAGACTGCATAAGGAATTAAGTCATTATTTCTCATTGTAAATACTTTAACAGGCAGCATCAACAAACTGTAGGCTCATGGAAGATGATACAGCTGTGACGTATGGTGAATGCCTTTTTGAGAACCAAGTACTAGCAGGAGTTGCAAAGGGATGTACAGTGGATACTTGTACGGCTGACTGGTGCTAGAGGCTGCAACAACTTGGAACAGACTTCGGCAGAGAAAAGGGTGTGGAGAAGACAGATAAAAATAAAGTCATTGCTTGCTCTCTGGCTTCAGTGAAGTTTTCCTGTTCTCTTCCCTTACTGTCATTGTACATTAAAAGGGCTTTGCATTTCTCCTTGATGTGATAATTAACAGAAACACCCAGGTCTGATCAAGCACTGTTCACGGTGGTGCTCCCACAGGCAATACTGCAGGAGGCAGTCAGTTCTGTTTAACGTCTCTGTAAATGGTATGGAGCATTCTCAGGCATCTCAGGCTACTGTCACAATTTTCATTACCCATCAGTGCTTGGTCCCTTGGCCAATTTGCAGTCAATTTGCTGCCACTTGTGGTCAACGTGCACAATGCCTTCTTGTACATGGTTGACGGAAGGCCCAGGGATATAAGAAAGCAAAGATGGGGATGCTTAAATCAAAGCAGGAAAACAGAGATGACATTATAAACAAGAAAGCTGCAATCACCAGCTGAGCAGGGCAATAGATATCCAGTCTAGCGTACCTTAGAAAGTATGACAAGGATTTATTTGAAGTCTATAATCAAGGGCAAAATGTGCAGTCTGGGTAGACCTTGCTTTTGGAAATTTTTACAAAACACAAGGAACAAATGTTCTGATAAAGTCAGACATACATCATCTGCATGTGTAGGAGGTCCTCATTTTAGTTTTTCTTGCACATTTTCATCCAAAACAATTTGAACCGTTTTTTGTTATATATTTCATGAAATACTGTAGTAATTGCTTTGCCAAAATTAATCTGAACTATCTCCTCTGCATTACCTTTCTATCCAGAAAATAAATGAAATTAGTTTATTGTGATTTCTTTTTTTAAAAATAGAGTTATTTTTATGCTGACTTACATCCAATCAAATTACATTTTTTATTGAGGCTGTGGATATTGCAGCTTAACTGAGGACATAGCCGATGTGATTTGTAGTCACAATTTCATCACTCAAGATGCTCATAGCTTTCTTCCTCTTCATACTTTACACATTATTTCATTACTGACTGTAGTCAAATTGAACCAGATGGTAACTGTCAAGTTCATGTTTGTTACGTACTTTGGATGACAAAGCCCCAAGTAAACTCATTGTAATATTTATTGAGAAATTAATTTATGCAATAAAGCTAGTACTAAAGGCTGGATTATTGCCTATTATTGAAAGCGTTTGCTGAATAGATGCAGAGCAATCCTTGGAACATGCACAAATGCTCAAGTTCTAACTAAACTTTGTAAAGAAGCCTCACTATGCTTTTCAGTAATAATAAGACATTTCAAGGATGCAGGTGTCCTGAATGAACTCTTGTGGGGGATGCATTTAACCCCATGAAAGCCAATGAACAGCCTTTTTGGAAACTACTCTGGGTTGGGAAGAATTTATTACTTCAAAAACAAGAATGTAATTCTCATTCTAGCTAACACTGATTTAAATGGGGCTGGTGGTCCACTTCAAATCATGCTCAAGCTGGGAGAATGGGAAAATCTTCATATTTTTACTTCTTTATACTTTTCCATCTTTGCTGCAATTTTTCTTTTCTTTCAGCTCTCTGCAATCATCAAGAGGCAAAGATGTTTCAAAATCCTTCAAAGATCATATTTTTATTCAGACTTCAGAAATGTATATTTTGGAAATCAGTAAATACATTTTCTTTTTGTGAAAGATAAGTACTATTTTTTTCAAAGGCAAAAATAGAAAAGCTGTGGAAAAAGGAAAAAAGGAAAGAGTGAAAAATGAAAGTGAAGCTAAAATATTGGCAGATGTTTTACATAACATGTATTATGATTGCAAAAATAATGTTTGAAATGCACAGTAAAAATCCTGCCAGTGAGTATTAATGAGCAGCAAATGTACCATTTCCACTCACGGTGTTGTACTTGAAGATACCTTGTTCTCACAGAAATTTCCAAATTTTCAGCTGCACGTTTAGGTAAGAAAAATAATTTTAAAAAAATCAGAACAATCTCATATTGACTACACTGATAAGTGATTTTACACTGGGTAAGTTTTGTGCTAATAATCATACAATCATTACGTTAGAAAAGATCCTGAAGATCATCAAGTCCAACCATCCACCTGAACTACTAAGTCCATCGCTTAACCATGTCCTAAGCATCACGACCAACTCTCTTAAATACCTCCATGCATGGTGACTCCTCCACTCCCCTGGGCAGCCTGTTCCAATGCTTAATAACCCTTTCTGCAAAGAAATTCTTCCAGAAATCCAATCTAAATGAACTCTGACAAAAATTGAGGCTGTTTCCTTTATGTCCTATCACTTATATAAAGGTTCATGAGATATTTTATTTTATGAGCATTCAACATATGTTGAATGCAGATATTTTCTTCTTTTTTTCTGAAGGATTTTTTTTTTTTTTTTTTTGCAAAATTATATTTTAGATTTGAGAAAAGGGCATTTTTTCCACTGGAAAACCATCTTAATGGAAAAATTTCAAATGATGCTGATTGTTTTGTTCCCACTTATAAGTTCTATATAAAATATTACTATTACAAAGTTCCCTGCTGTGTGGGAAACTGTTAATCACAGCCTGAACCTCTGCTTAACCATCTGAGGCAAGTGATGGGTCAGCTGTGGGAGCACAGGTGAAGGTAATTCAGCTGTGCTCCCGGAAGGGGTGGAGCTTGACTCCACCTCTCCTAGATCCCATTTAAGGACTGACCACCACTAAGGCAGCATCTCTTTTGGAGATTGCTCCTGTGTGGGATTCGTTGTGGTGAGCATCCATCTTAGCTGTGAGCCTCAGAGTGGGTGAGTTGTTTCTCTATAATCTCTGTCTATTCATCTATTACAACCTTTTATAATAACTATACACCTGCTATGCCTGTTAGCAATAACGTATTCATACAGAGTTTCACATTTGTTTAATATTCATTCTTCTCAACATCAATTAAACAAAAAGCTGAAGAAGCCCACGAAAAAACTGCAACACTTTATGAGTCACAGCTTGATCTTCCCTTCTGACATCATACAAAATAACCTGTTCTTATTTAGTACAAAAGACCTTGAATAGTATAAACTCACTGCAATTCAAATATTTCACGTGTATTTACTTTCCGCTGTCAACTTGGCATTTCCCTTTTTCATAGCAGTTTTAAAAGAATGATGTACCAATGGACTTTAAGGAAGTTTCTGTAAGGAGAGAATCTGAATACCCAGTGGATCTGAGCCCCTACCATTGACTTCAGTGCAGGCTATTGGGGTGCAGAAAGAGGATTGGGAGCTCCCGCTGTGGCACTGCTTAGGTGCTGTAACATCAGCAACAGCTACCTAACTGAGGGGAAATGAGCAAACAGATGAGAGGGGTTTTTTACACTCACTGGATGTCATAAGACAGAGCAGATCTGGTGAATCAAAATGAGAATTTAAAGAGCTGGAATGCGACTTTCAAGCACACTGAAAGTCCCTCCTTTCTGAAGGCTGTTTGCCTTCCAGGTTTGTGCCTGCTTCTTTGCTTGTTGATGTGCAATTCTTCTCCTGGATGGCAGAGGCTGGCAGCATCTCCTGCAGTCCAGTGACTGCAGGGTGCATGCCATGTGCCAGTCTGCAAAGAGGAACAGCTGTGAGACATGAGACATTGGGCTCACATACAGAGACTTTTTTTTTCTCCCAAATGGCATCTCTCTGCAGAAATGCTGTATTCAAAAATTTTGTATAGTCAGGATTTGCACAAATAATGAGTATTTGGCTAGAAATAAGTATTTAGAAGGGACTTAGCTAACTGGGTAATCTGCTAGAAGCAAAAGCTACAGAGTAGTAGAAATTGAATAGCATAGCTATATTGCCAATTATTATACATGCAAAAGTTGGACCATCATGTTATTCCAGTCATTAGTATTCAGATATTCTGAACTGGATTTTTCACAAAGCATTCTGTATCTGAAACAAACGGCTGATTCACGTAAAGCTTAATGAAGACCAGAGCAAAACAGACCAGAAATAAACTCCCTGTTTTCTTGCCACAACTTACATAATTACTCTCATTATATAGAGTTTAAAGATTTCACAGTCATACTATGTGCTATGGTGCAGAAAGAGTGAACCATGAGAGCCTTTCTGAAATTCTGTTTATGAATAATCTATTTGTTGAAAGGCGACCCTACGGATTTATTTATCTGGTTGCAATATATGTAAGCTGCAATCAAAATTTTTCAAATATAAATGTTGTCATTCCCACAGTAAGTGGTAATTTGCGTTAAACAAAACCAGACAGCATCACACACAGATTTTATAACATTATTTTAAAAATATGCATGTTTTCTATTCTTCCGGAATAAAATAAAAAAATACTACAGTCGTTCCTTTGGGATAATAATGGATTTTTTAATACTTTTGTTGTGGCTATCTCTTCTATGAGAATTCATCCATGAAACTGGTCGTTAAGACATTTAATTCTCTTTCTATTAGATATTAATGTTTTCCCATGGAAATACCACATCAGATGAGCCACATAAACCAAATAAAATTACTGATTAAAAAAGAAAAAACAAAACTATTTATTTTGGTGAAACATGGCTGAAATGTTCTCATAAAAAATAATATCATTATCTCAACAGGGAAGTTTTTACAGCACGGCCTTACCCTGCAGAATAAGATTCAGTGAGAGTACTTGTTTGAATAAATGCATTTAAGTATTTTACAGCCTAATCTGGCTCAAATTGCAGTGTAAATCACTTAGTACTTCTGACATATAATAAAACCAATGCACCGTTGTTTTTCGAATGTTATATATTTGTTTTCAGAAATAATTGTATTTTTTGACACCTTTGAGACAAAATGTATAAATGTAGCAAAACTTATTGAAAAAGTGCCAAAGTTTAATAGGTTCAGAAAAGAAATAGAAACTGGAGATAAAAGATTTATAGAAAACCAATAACTGAGATGCTCTAAATAGTAATAATCTGAGCAATTCTGCTCAACAGACCTCTTTAGATATATCCCTTTTTCTGTTTTTTAAAGACTTGCAGTGGATCTTAAGTAACATTTTAAAAGTAGCTTTCCTGAGAAGGCAAAGTATACTGAATATGATTACATTTTCTTCAGCCTGATGCATAAAAATAACATTGAGAATTTCAAGTTACTTGTGGGTAAAGCTCATATTCTGTCCTTAGATTGCACGCAAGCTTCCCATTTCAGTGTATTATTACTGTATTCTAAAAGCTGTATTTTAGGACTGCAATTTAAGGCATCTGTGATGACAAAGAATCTTAATGATGTTGCTGAAAATGCTTTGCAATATTTTAAATAGGATAATGAACTAGATATATTTTAAATATTAGTATTATATTCCTTACATTTATTAATGCTGTTCCTAAGGGCAGAGACTGCTTTAGGCATTGAACACCCGCCCAGCTGACACAAGCCCATAATGGCTTATGATCTGCTTAGACAGGCTGGGTATATAAATGAACAAACAGACTGATGAGACTGTACAATGGCAGCAAGCAGGTTAGCCCTGCATTTTATGGAAGGGACTAAATGAAGGAGAACAAGCACGATGGAAACAGGTCTCTGCAAGCAGCAAAGTGAATGAGCAAATTTCCTATGGCTTTATGTCTTGTTACGGGGCCAAAATGGCCCATATTTTGCTTTCAGGACCTGTACAAGGCAGCGGGGCTTGTGGGTGAGCTGGCAGCTGCCTCTGCCAGCCCTCATCCCTCAGTAGCAGAGATGGCTCCAAGCAAGTAGGAGCAGAGAGCAGAGAGGCAGCTTTGGTATGCAATGCTTCCCTTAGGAAACTATTCTGTCGTTGGGGCGCTTGAATTAATAAGAACTTCAAGAAGAAAACATGAATATTGTCAATATTAACATGAAAGGCATGAAGTCTTTTAAAAGCCAAGCGTTCCTCATGGAAAATTTTATGTGAAGGGATGGTTTTGCTGTAGAATGGACAGTGCATATGCAGCTGTGCATGGTTATCCTTCTTCTAAACACATTACTAAACGTACTTCAGAAGAAGATAGGGCTGTGTGAACCCTTCTCTTACTTACAAAAGGTGATTAGTTTCATCTCTTCCATAAAAACTTTTTTTTTTTTTTTCCTCCTTGGGAGAGTCTTTATCCAGTAGATATCTAGTTGTTGAGCAGGATGGATGGATTCAGGAGTGCCAGTAAGCAGAAGGAAGAACCTTCTGTTGTTATAGGGTATCGCTGACTTTGAAGCAAATTGGTTTCCCACTTCAGGCCTAGGAACTAAAAACGCTTGAATTTTTTACTCTCAGTTCTAACCTTGATGTAATCTCAGTTTGGGAAATCAGCAACACTTCTGCCCCACCAGATATAAACTTTTAGAAAGAATAATTCACCCAGTAACGTAGAAGATTCGTTAAGTACCTTAACTAGCAAATTGTAAGTACATGAGAATAAAACACAAGTTAGAACAAAAGTTTCTTAATGAGGATACTCTTGGTGCGAATGTAGTTTATGAGTTGAATCAAACTGAAATTGAACAGAAAACTTACGCTATAATCATGGGAATCAGACTGTGACCCTATGGCATTAGCACTCCAGGTATTTAGGGCAATATACTGTTTCATTGGATTTTTTTTTTTTTTAATAATCACCACTGACACTGCTCTCAAAATGCATACTGATGGTACACCTAAAATGGATTTTTATAATCACAAAGGACTGTCAACTATTACCATGCATGCTAAAAACAATTAGATGTCAGGAACAGAGTCTGAAAGGTTTATTCTTTGAAAATAACAATGAAAAAACTCATGTCCTGCTTGAGGTTTTGAAGCGAATGCAAATCCTGTTGTTATAAAGTTAAGAGAATTTGGTGTAAAACTACACACTGGTTGTTGCACCATTTTATTCTACTGTAGCTATACTGCCTTTACTATAGCATGTTTTGTAGTGCATATATAGAGTACTCTAGTACTCATTGTTAAGCATTTATGTTGACACAGTGAAAGAGTGATATGTTTTTAGTTTTTTTCCTGTTTTCAGATTTTTTTTAAAAGCAATTTTGCTGTATTCTTCATCACATTTAAAAAAAAAAATCTTAATTTTTATAGCATGTCATGACATTTTGCCTTCATGGTACAACAATTATTTAGTCTTTAGAAAGGTTGGCAAGAAATACATAAAAGACTGTAGCAAGTATATACCTTTTGTTATGTTGCTCTGTCCTGTGTAGACAGACTTTCTGCTGGAGGCAGAATCAGAAAAAGAGGTGTCATATGGGAGTTGCTTGGCATCCAAGCCCACATTTGGACTCTTTGAACTTCACTTTGCCTCATCTGCAGGCCCTAAATTACTTATCTGCTTAATCTCCCACCCAGTAAACCACAGAAATATAAACATTCATTTCAAAACCACACACACCCTTCGCAGTGCAAAGATGCTGAGCTAATGTACCAAACTTGCAAAAAATTCCAAACAAGACATTTCTACAGCTAGCTTATATGTAGATGTTATAATTCATCTCAAACAAGTCAAAGTTTGTAATAAGATGCAGTATCTCCTATAAGACTAACTGTTCTATCTGTAAGACAAGAAGAAAAAAAAGAAAAAGCAGACTTCTGATATTGAATCTTATAAGATCTTATGTACCTGACATCTTGGTGGCGATTTCTATGGGATGTATATTTTTCTTATAATAAAAATGTGAATTCTTTTAACATCAAACCCTTCTGTGCTTTACATTATCACAGAGAAGCACCTTTAATACAAATGTATATTAAAATTAGCTGAAACATTCTATTCTTCAGAAAAGTCATAAAGCAGTATTGGTTTCACAAGCTTTGTTATAACAAGGAGTGAATTCACAGCTGGAAAAGAGGTACAGAAGCTGCTTCATTCCTGAATTGATTTTGGCGTTCTTTATTTGTTTATCTCTAGTAATCTTGAAATCTTGATCTCTAACTGAAAACTGAAGTATTTATCTCAAATTCAGCTCCTGTGATGGTCAGCTGTTTAGTACCAGACATTGCGCTACCCCTAGGATTTTGCAATGCTTGTGAGTTGAATTCTTCATCAAGGAACAGAAAAAGCCTCAGGGCACGACCACCAGAGACACTTTCTGCTCCTCTGTGCTAATGGAAGTGTTTGTTGGCTCTAGGGCTCTTCTAAGGATTCATGCACAGTATGTTTACTCCATGGTCCCATTAGATAGCAGAGATGATAGATTTCATAGTATTACCTTTACTTATCCTGAATAATATCTCCTGAAGTATAGAGATTATGTAGTTGTATTGTTAAACTGACACTAGAGTAACTACTTAATGGATAGTTTTCCATGGAAGTCATCAACAGTTAAGTGCCAAGCTCTTCCATTTAAGATTATTTCAAAATCATGGATAATACAAATAGATAAGGTAGATTTGGATTTCTTAATGCTATGAAACCTTTGAAGGTAGGTAATGTGTTACAGTTCCTTAGCACCTCACTCTTTCTCCTGCTCATCCACCTAAATACCCAGTTAATGGTATATAATGAGACAGTGTGCAAAAGTTGGCCAATGCAGCAGGGGCTGGCTGCTATGATCCTGTCTTGATCGTGTCTGGTGTCCTCCATTATTCATTTCAAAGTAACTGCAGCAATAATAATGGCTGCACTGGCTTGAGAGCCTTACCAGGGAAACTTTGCCCAGTTAACATCATTTCTGGAAGGTTTTTTTTTTATTTTTACTTTTATTTTCAGAGAAAATGAATGCTGTAAGCTCATTGGGACAAAGAATGTCTTTTGGGTCCATGTTGAAAGCAACATCTAGTGAAATGGACTTAGTCAATTACAATTTATCTCATCAGTTCAAAGTATGATTTTAGACAGAATGAAACAACAGTCTGAACAACTGAAGGCCAGGCCTACAGGGAACATGACTTCTTCCTCAGAGGCTCAAATTCTTGTGTGGTGTGCATCCAGGTTTAATTTACCGTTTCTTAGTCTCTAGAATGCTTTGGGAAGCAGAAATGTGAGCTGACCAAAGGGGTGGATTCTCACTCTCTGCAAAGCAGTTTTATAGGAAAAAATTCCCAAAATGGTTTACTAAGAAGTATTTTGGTGCCAAAGGGATTAAGTTGTTTTTTGTCTGCAGAAATAAAACCTACCAAAGAAATCTGAATATGAGGAACCATAAGTGGATCGTATTTGCCTACTGGCAGTTTGAGAGCTGTATTTCAACATTAGCAGATTATTTTTATGAAAAACTTTAGCCAATTAGTCAGTCTATGGGAAAATAGCAGTCACTTATTAAAGAAACATAAAAATCACAAAACCATTTGTATACTTACAGCATTCAATACCTACACTGTACAAGTGTGTGTGAAATAATCACATGTTAATACATCTATATTTTGTTTTTAAATCCTTCCCTTTCTAGTACTATTGTTCAGACACGATGTGTGTCATGTCTTATCACATCATTCTGGATTAGAGTAGCTTAGAGATATTACATCATTACTGACATAACATGATATGACCTGACAGGCCTGAGATGAACATGGAATGACACGAGATTATCACAAAGGTCATTTTGTATTGATTAATGCTCTTTCAAGTCATTTAAGGTCAATACTTATTTTATGCATCTTTAAAAAAAATCTTGATGGAATAGCTAAACCCCATTTCAAACATCTGCACATGCAAAGAGCGGAGAGTTCATCAGGTTCTTTGAAAGAAATGAAACCTCTTGTCGTGTTCCAGTTGTGAGAGTGGGAAAAGTCCATGTGGTGAGAAGAAACTGAAATCAAATACTGCTCATCACAGCTAATCCTGACTGTGTACCTCCGCATATGCCATCAGCTGTTCACCACTCAGAGCAGAGGTATTCCCAGTCCACCTGTTACACAGGTGCTGCAGCAATGCTGCTCTCCAGTCAAGCCCTCACATAAGTGGTCCCAGGACCACAGCGTCATGTCTGAGCTCCTCATACAACAAGGTAAATCATCTGTAATTATATCTGACGCTTCTAATACTCACTGCTGTCACATACAGTATTCACAAAATCTAACCGACTAATCTTTCTAGATCAACCCTTACCTTGTACTCTGTAGCTCAGAAATGAAGGAGATGTTATCAATAAAATTTTCTAATCTTCAAAAGACTAAAGTTCTTTTCTTTCCTCATTTTTTTTAGGGGAATTGCAGTGACCTGTTATAATAAATGTTTTCTATTCACCTTGCGGTGAGATTTAACTAACCAAACTATAATGCCTTTGTCTGTATCTGAAATAGGGTCTAGACTATTTTTGATCGCTGGAGAGAAACAGACATTTTATATGTGATATTATCTAATTCAGATATTGCCTGAAGTTCAGATGATTCATATCTCAAAATTGCCTGTTTATTTCTCCCAATGATCTAGAGAGTCTAGACAATCAGCTCTAATGCTGACTTCTATTTGGAAGTTAGGTCAAATGAGCCTCATCCTTAGGGTCCAAAAGATATATAAAAAATGCAATGTACTGAATAAAGTTGGCAAAAAGTAGAAAGGAGTTTAATAGGAAAATGCCTGTAACTGTCAGTTCTGTGGTATGTATTCCTCCTTTCTTTTCTGCAGATGTATACATAATTAGACTTTGCAGCCAGGAGCTATTGTAAGTCAGAGTAGTGCTTTCCCAGTTTCTCCCCAAGCAAATATCTCTTATGATTTGAATGGATCTTTTGTCTGAACTGGGACCATGGAACTGTGTTCAGTATTTATGTTTTGCCATGGGGTTTCATTCTTTGCCTCTGCTCAATGACAAACTCAAAGAGATTTGCACCAGTTATTTAAAAAAAGTAGCATTCCAATAAAAACAAAACAGACCCTCTGAAATCTACATTCTGTTATTTCATCTGAATGTTAAACTAAATTGGCATTGTTATGGATTCAAATTTTATTTGTTTTTAATCTGTCAGATGAAATGTTGCATCTCTTTGGGCATATAAGTCAAAATGTGCTGTACGTTACACATTAATACATTTTCTTCCTATCCCAGAAATATCATGAAAGTGAATTATAGTTAGATGACTAGTAGAGAGACTTTAAAATAAAATGCAATAATATTTCAAGCATCATCAAACAGCATTTTTGATCAGAGTTACTAAGCATAATGCATGTGCAACTTTAGCCGAGTAAAGAATGGACCTTTCTTTGTACTTGCAAACATGATTGACAATTGCAAACTGACCTAAAATGGTAAATTATATTCAGAATAATGTAGCAAACTGCTATTATTTAGTTACTATACAAAACAGATGCTTTCCTTTCCAATTTATGTCTAATGAATATGGATGGCAATTAGAGTATTAAATAGCAAGTATTATAACCAGTCTGAAGGAACTAATGATTTAGCGTAGTAATGGCATAAAGAGTATAGTAGGCAATAATAAACAAACAACTGAAACTAAATCTCAGCCCTGCCAGAGTTTCTCAGGGTTCTACCACCGAGTTAAGCTGCTTTGAGGTGTGTGCATGATGTTATTGCCTCAGATATTAAGTATGTTACATTTATGACAAGATTCCCAAGGTTGTGCTGGTAGATTAGCTCCTTCTCTTTAAGTAAGTTCCAATTCATTCATCTTTCAATAGAATTTGAAAACTTTTCTTTTAAGAATATATTTAAGATATTTGCTTATTTGCTATGGACCTCATGTTTGCAGCAATCTTGGCCCCGAAACTGGTTAAGGTTGGATCATGAAGCTGGTCTTGTTGTCCAGGAAGACAAATTCCTATATTTTTATGCTGAGCAGTCCAACAAAGTCACCATCGTGTATTTTTAATTGCTCTTGAACTTCTAAAATAAACATGATTTTTTTCTGTCTGTATGCTAGTTACACCTAGACATACATCTTAAATCTACCTGGACTTAACAGCATGTCTTCCTAGCAGTTCTAACGGAACATGCAGAGCTGCATTTCAGAGAATCACAGAACAACAGAATATCACCAGTTGGAAGGGACCCACAAAGATCATCTGGCTCTGTAACAGACAACACAAAATTCAGACCACGTGCTTGAGAGAGTTGTCTAAACACTTTTGAACTCTTATATCTTGGGGCTGTAACCACTGCCCTGGGGAGCCTGTTCCATGCTCACAGTCCTCTGGTGAAGAACTCTCCCCTGACCGCTCTGTGCTATTCCCTTGGGCCATGTTGCTGTCACCAGAAAGCAGAGCTCGGTGCTGCCCCTCTTCTTGTTGTGAGGAGCTGCATACTGTTATGAGACCTCCCCTCAGCCTCCTCTGCCCTGGGCTGAACAAACAGTTGCCAGCACAGTCAGCAGCACACCACTTCCAGTGCATGCTGAAAATAAAGTACTAAGAACTTGTGTGATTCAGTTCAGACGTTTTATTAACAAAATAAATCCTTAAATAAGTGTAAATGGGTATGCATACCTTAACACATACATCCAATTATATCACGGGCAGATCTAAGTAATAAATAAAACTGGAATTTCATACCTAAAGTAACTTTTGACATCAATTAATGAAAAGATTATCAGGTACATTTCTCTGCACTTTCTATCAGGATGTTGAGTTTTTAGTTTTCATAAGGTTAACACACAGTTTGGGATAATCTGCTTTGTTAACAAGTAAAATTTATGTTTTATATGAATTTTACAGGGAGGTCTGATTACAAAGACAAAAAAATTGCTCTAGCATTTTAGTGGAAGAAAGCAAACTGTCCAACCTTAGTCAGTCAATGCTTGCATTTTCCTTAAAAAAATCTAAGGTACTTACTTAACATTATATTGACTCTTAATACCTTCTTCCTGTGAAATAGTGAATATAATTTCCTTATCTATAGTACCAGTATTCAGATGATGATGGAAAAAGAACTAAAGATACATTCATAAACTTGCTTAAAATTTACTCAAGATGTCTGTGAAGGAAACCTGAAACTAAAATGTTACTTCTATGCTGAACAACTTTGCACCATCGTTAATAACTACATGTCTGAATGAAAGAAATCACATCATTATTTCTTCTAACTAACTCTTTTCATTGCTTAAGTAAGAAAGATGTTATTCTGAACAGTAGGGCCAGTACTGCATCAGTCTCTTTAGGTTAGGTTATTAAAACAAACAAAATAATAAGTTGTTTTTTTTTTAAAAAAGAGCCACACATCGTGTCTGAAAATTTATTTTTTATTTATTATTAATTATTATTTTTGTGGCTGTAGTGATCATGAAATGGTGGAGTTTAAAATCCTTAGAGTGTCTAAGAGGGTGTTCAGCAAGCTTGCTACTCTGGACTTCAGGAGAGCAAACTTTGAACTCCACAGGGAACTGCTTGGCAGGGTGACATGAGAGAACGTCCTGGAGGGAAGAGGGGCCTAAAAATGTTTTGGTATGCTCCAAGCCCAGAAGCAGTGCAACCTGAGAAAAAGGAAGGCAGGCAAGAATGACAGAAGGCCTCTGTGGATCAACAAGGAGATCCTGGACATCATATTTAGGCTCAAAAAGAAAGCCTAAATGAAGTGGAAAAAGGAACAGGTTATCTTGGAAAACTACAAAGAAGTTGTCCGACCAGCCGGGGATTGGGTTAGGAAACCTAAAACCCAGATAGAATTAAATCTATCCAGGGACATAAAGGGAAACAAGAAGAAATTCTACAGGTGTATCAGTAATAAAAAGAATGACTAGGAGTGTGCAGGCCCTCTCCAGAAGGAAACCAGAGACCTGGTCATAGAATCGCTCAGGTTGGAAAAGACCTTATAGATCATCAACAACAACCTAACCATACTACCCTAACAACCCTCCACTAAACCACACCCCTTAGCACCACATCCAAATGTTTTTTAAACACATTCAGGGATGGTGACTCAACCACCTCCTTGGGGAGTCTATTACAGAATAGGGATATGGTCATGAGGGATACAGAGAAAGCTGAGGTGCTCAGTAATTTCTTTGCCCGTCTTCACTGTCAAGGGCTCTAGCCACACCACCCAAGTTGCAGAAAGCAGTGGTAAGAACGTTAGAAAGTACATCTGCCTGCTGTGAGTGAAGATCAGGTTTGAGATCATCTAAAGAACCTGAAGGTGCCCAAGTCCATGGAGCCTAACAAGATCCATTCATGGGTTCTGAGTGAACTGGCGGATGAAATTGCCAAGCCACTATCCATCATATTTGAAAGGTTATGACAGTCTTCTCCATTTTCAAAAACGAAAAAAAGAAGATCCATGGAACTACAAGCCAGTCAATCTCACCTCTGTGCCTGGCAAGATCATGGAGCATATCCTCCAGAAGGCTCCAAAGCACGACAAACAAGGTGGTCTTTTATGATGAAGTTACAGTGTCGGTGGATAAAGTTAGAGCAACTGACATCATCTACCTGGATTTGTGCAAAGCATTTGATACAGTCCTGTATGACATCCTGGTCATCATGGTGGAGAAAAATGGATTTGATAGATGGACCACTCACTGGATGAGAAATTGGCTGGACAGTCACACTCAGAGATTTGTGGTCAACAGTTCAATGTCCAAGTGGAGACTGGTGACAAGTGGCATTTCTCAGGGATCAGTACTGGAATTGGTTATTTAACATCTTTGTAGGTGAGATGGACAGAGAGATCAAGTGCACTCTCAGCAAATTTGCAGACAACACCAAGCTGAGCGGTGCAGTTGACACATCAGAAGGAAGGGATGCTACCCAGAGGGACATGAACAGCCTTGAGAGATGGGCCCATGCCAGTCTCATGAAGTTCAAAAGGGCAAAATGTAAGATCCTGCACCCAGGTCAGAGAAATCCCACAGATACAGGATGGGCAAAGAATGGCTTGAGAGCAGCACTGAGGAGAAGGATTTGAGAGTGTCAGTTGATGAAAAATTCAACATGAGCTGGCACTATACACTTGCAGTCTAGAAGGCCAACTGGATCCTGGGTTGAATCAAGAAAAGTGTGATCAGCAGGTTGAGGGAGGTGATTCTGTCCCCCTATTCTGCTCTCATGAGACCCCCACCTGCAGTACTGCATCCAGTTCTGGAGCCCCCAACACAACAGGGATGTAGAGTTGCTGAAACAGGTACCAAGGAAGACCGTGAAAATGATCAGAAGGCCATGAAGATGACCAGAGTGCTGAAGGACCCCCCCCCTAGAAGAACAGGGTGAGAGAGCTGGGCCTCTTCAGCTTGTAGAAGAGAAGGCTCTGAGGAAACCTTATAGCAGCTTTCCAGTACCTGAAGGGGGCCTACAGGAACAATGGTGAGGGACTTTTTATAAGGGTGTGAAATGACAGAACAAGGTGAAATAGCTCTAAACCAGAAGAAGATAGAATTACATTAGATATTAGGAAGAAATTCTTTACTGTGAGGGTGGTAAGTCACTGGCAGAGGTTGCCCAGTGGGGTTGTGGATGCCCCCTCCCTGGAAGTATTTGAGGCCAGGCTGAATGGGACTTTGTGCAACCTGGTCTAGAGGGAGGTGTCCCTGCCCATAGTCCAGGGATTGGAAATGAATGAACTTAAAGGTCCCTTCCAACCCAAACCATTCTATGATTCTATTTATTCTATTTATTTTTCATTATTTCTGGAAATCTGCATAGTCTTGAAAATGAGTATTTCTGCATTTCCTAACACTTATGTTACTATAACACATTCTACTATTTGCAACTTCTAATTTTTGGGTTACACATTACAATTAATTGGAGAGTGATTCATACTGTGAAGTTAACACCTGTCATGGTAAGAAAAGGATTTATAACAGTGGATAGATGCATGCTTACATATGGTGATTATACAAATGTTAATCAAATCTCACCACAGAGAAGGAGACTCATTTAGTCAGCTTACAAACTGAAATCTTTTAAAGGATTCATTTTGGAAGGTAATCAGGGACAGTAAGAAATTACCCCAAGGTCTAAAAATGACCCATATCTGTACTGAGGTCCATGTAAATTTTCTGTGTATTGAAGCTTTAAGTACAACTGAAGCAGCCATCCTGTTTTACTAGCTTAGGGCTGCTACAGTTTATTAATTTAGAAGAATTCTCATCTGTTTATTCTTTCACTGTTTTCACTGTATGGACATTTTCTTATCTGAACAAAGAAGCTGTTTGAATAGCAAAAAAAAGTGTGCACATTTCAACTCCATTACAGATGCACACATAATACTATTTGTTAGAGGTTCACTTATTTCCTTCTCTTGGTCCTTCTGATCTGCCTAGTTTTAATACCTGATAAGGGGCATCCTTAGTATCCAGTATCCTTTGTCAAAAAATGAGAATTACTGTTCAGTTCATGTGTAGTGTCACTGCTTTTAAATCAGTGGAACACCTCTGTATATTTTTTTGTCCTTGTGATTAAAATATGATGTATAGTTTATATAAGTCCCATTACTGAAGTCTAGTTTCCATGTAAATATCTTTGTTGATTAGACCAGATAAATAACTGTCAATGTTGCCCCCATACAGCACAATTCTAGAGTTTTCTATGCATAATTCTAAAGTGAACTTTAAGGGCAAAATGACATTGCAAGTTTAATATTCATGCCAAAGATGAGACAAGTATCTATCCCCTTATTGATTGCTTACATGACCACAGAATTACTTATCATTAGAGTCTTGAAAATGAAGATGGACATAAATTCAAATGACTACAGAAACTGTGTCTTAGAAGGGGAAAAAAGGTTACAAGTTAAAAAGAACAAAAAAGGGTCATTATTTGTTCTCTAGGGATTGATTAAGTATGTCAAAGGCAGTCAGCCAGCAATCTCTCAGTCTCTTCACTTCAGTGGGAGGTAATGAAATTTAATTAGTGAGAAGAGACAGCTTTCACACTAAGGAGAGGAGTGAAGAGAAAACAGGAACATCAGTGTGCACAGAGAATAATACCACAGTACATAACAATCCTTATTAAAACTGAATTAATAGGCAAAGCTGTTTGGCCTCTGCTCTTTGTAACAGGGTTTTCTCATTTTAAATAAAAACCTGAAAAATGAGCTAAAGCTGTATTTTTGCTATTAAGAGTATGAGGCTTAGTTCTGCTAGGGCTGAAGGCTCAACTACAGCCAATACAATCCTGCAGATTAACATGTGCACAATTTTCTTCCCCCATTAAAAACAGTATTTGCTTTTTTTTGTTGTTTTTTGGCTTGTCTATTTTATGGACTTACGTGCCCTGAAGTTCAGATAAATTGGGGTTAGATTAACCCAGTTTTTATGTGCTTGGATTTCGCTGCAGATCCCCAGGCAAGTTTTGCTAAAATGTGCATTGCTAATGTGTCTACAAATGTTCATAGGTATGAAAAGCAGTAGATACACTATAAGCCGATGCCTATGGTCTCAAATTCCTTGCGACATGATCTTTCCTCAGGAGTGAAATTCCCTTTTTAAAGGGCTCCTGGAATTACTGTTTGCATACAAGTGCCCGGAAATGTAAAGGATAATGCACACCGGCTATCCAGTGAGTCACCTCTGAGTGACTCTCAAAACAGACCCTCTTGGAAAGGGAGTACCTGAAGTCCAGGTTGACTTGGACAGACCAGAAGCCACACACAGATGGGGTGGATGTCATCTGCACCTCTGCTCTCAACATGATCAACCCTAGTGCTGAGCACTGAGGACAAGATGAATGAATGAAGTCCATGCTACTGTGGCTCATTATGAGCCATGGATTCTGAAAAGAAATATTTTGAAGTATTGCCTGTGCACTGATATACTTTTCTTTTTGTCTTCAGATGACCTGCTGATATCCATGATAGCTCTATATCTGCTAGAAATACAGGCATTTTATAGCTTTACGTGTACTGTGTCTTACAAACAGCATCAACTTATTTCAAATTTTACAGTGCATTACACAAGCAGCTAGGGTTTTTGTAATGCATAGCATGAAAATAACCATCTCTTATTTTTCTCCTCTGTTCCAGGAGGGAGACCCAAGGGATTTTTTTTTTTGTCCAGTTCTCTTCTGAATATACGGCTGAGCCATCTTCCTCAGGACCAGACATCACATTTATCTATGGTGCTGCTGTTCAGAAAACAGCAGTTTTGGGCTTTCTAGTATCCTGGCTGATGCACACCCAGTTCTGGGCTGTCCCAAATCTGAAGGACACCTAGCCTCCTTGGTTTCCTCAGATGGGGTCAAGAGCCTGATTTAGAAAGGCCATAGTTATTTCCTCGGGCTTGGGATTCCAGAGACCCTTCTGACCTTAAGATTTTTGTTTATTTATTTGTTAACTGCAGAGCAGTAATTCCAGTTCCAGTCTTGAAACTGCGCTAACCATAAATCCACTTTGTTTGTTTTTTTTCTTTTTAAACAGATTTGTTCATATGTATTATTTTTCATAAGAATTCTAACCCTAATCTATTTCAAATAGTGACTGTTTTACTTTCAAGACATTTAGAGCCACGATTTCCATTTTTCTTTTATGGGCCTTGGGTGCAAAGAAGAAAAATAAAATGAGGAGTATCAAGAAAAATAAAATGACAATGCTCACGTTCACATGAGCTCGGACTAGGTATGTTCCTAAGCCTCATCAAACTCTTTTCTTCTCTTCACTCTCTCCTAGTACAGAGCACTTTGTGACTTAATGTTGATATTTATGTTTTTAAATGCATTTTTTGGCTATTCTAAAGGAGCCCATTATAGGAGTATTACTGTATAAAACTCAAGGGGGGAAAAAAATAAATCAGGAAAACTGTGAGGTTACAATGTATGTTTACTAAGTTGAAGAGTTCCCTGCTAAAACAATCTTTCTGACCCTCTTCATGTGTAAACAAATCAAGGGTAAAGGGAAATCCTGTGTTATTACTTTGAACAAGTTCAAGTAAAACAGGAACAGAGTTTCTGAAGATGATACCTTGAATCCTGTTTCCATACAAAACCAAAATTTCTGCCTGCCATTGGAAAAATCTTCTGCCATGAACAAAGCATAGGTAGAATTCTAGTACTTTAGCTAAAAGTAAGCTCCATTTTTCATGTATTTGAGGATCAAACTTGAAAATTCTGTTGCCCTTACCTGTGAACTGTGAAGAAGATCCTATTACCGTTTTTCTATGTTTGTTACTCCTAAGTCTTTCAAAATGATCAGCTTTGGTTTTGTTGTTAGTACAAAATGAAACGCAGAAACTAGCATTCCTGTCTGTCTAGGGAGTGCTTAGATCTGTCAGTTTCTCTCAGAATGTATCTATTTACTAAAATTTCTTACTTTCTGTTGAATTGACTCATGTTGGCCTAATGAGCTTCCTATTGAAATCCCCACATCTGATTACTGGCACACAGTAGAATTATTCAAAGCAACGCAGCCATTGATCATCACTGCTAATTTCTCCTGAGAAACTGTATAAAAAGATCAAGTGAAAGAGAATAAAGAATAAAAGGGTACAAGATCTAAGCCCATAAAAAATTCAGCATAAAAACTAAGAGCTAGAGTTGCAAGGAATGTGTGAGATAATTTGATGAAATGAAGAATGTAGTTTGGATTCCACAGATTTCGCACCTACCTGAGTAGGTACCTGGTAGGATACCTGGTGTAGGGAACCTGCTTTGGCAGGGGGGGTTGGACTCAATGATCTCTGGAGGTCCCTTCCAACCCCTACAATTCTGTGATTCTGTGATACTCCGAATACAACATTCTATACTTCTACCTTGGGCCTAATGAATCTCCAAGTGGAATCAAGGTTTACTTAGAAGCAAAAAATCCAGTACAGCAAGTCATTGTGTTAGGGAAAGGTATCTATAATAAACTGTGAACAGCAATATCCAAGAAGGTGATTACAGAAATGTGACAGTTTACATAACAGTCAAGGAATCAAGGGGGAAAACAAAAGCCAGTTTTTCATCAATGAAAGAAGCTCCAACTTAAAGTCTTAATTTAATACCAGACAGCTTGTTCTTGACATAAGCCAAATATTTCCTACTTCCCTGCAGATATTACGTGGAGCTTCATTTCCAAGAATCTCCTAGATGCATGAACTGAGCTGCAAACCACAGTGTTAAATGTAGGAGACGATGTCTCATCGGGCATGGTTTTATCAACTGGTAGTGAGAGGGGGAGAAAACATATGAAAAATATTTCCCCCTTTTTATTAAATATAAAGACATTTCATTTTCAGAAACACAATAAATCCTACAGCCCGAAGTCTCAGGTATGAATTAAATTAGCCTATTTCTTATTTCAGTCTTTCTCACTTATTTTCTAAGGGGAACTGGATTGGATAAAAATGCCCTTAGATGTTCCACCCAACACCTTTAAGTTAGAATATATTTTCATGCTGCATAATTGTCAAAAACAACAGAAAGAACAAACCAAAATAAGAAGCTACAATGCACAGTGCTCTCTCTCTGGAGAGAGCATGTGAGAATAGACAGCATGGGACTATTGCTTGTCATGTTGCTATATGTGCATCTGAAAAATACTTAAATATCGCAGTTAGATATGTGACATAAGAACTTAAGTAAAAATAGAACATGATAAGACCAGTAGGAATATTAAAATAAATGTTAAAAAATGTATCTGGAAATATTAAAAACCTTCTTTCAGATTTCATTGGGAGAGAAGACACATCTGAATGAAACTAAACCATTGATTTTAGAAATAAATTTATGCCCTTGTTTACATGAGCCATACATGAACCACAGTTTACAATATGACCCATGATTTAAAACACTACCAACAGTTGTATTAGGAGAGCTCATACACAATATAGTATTCATTCTAGATACATGTCTATAAAGGACTTGTAATAGCTTAGGGTATTGGAAATCCATCAGAAACATTCTATGGCTAATGGAGAAACACTTCCTCATTTTGTTTAAGTGGCAGAAATTTTAAACCATTATTAAAAAAATTTGAATAAATTACAATTGCAGATGCTACCTCCCTAATATATGGTACCTCCTTAAATACATGAATAGTCATTTTCAAACCTTGCATACACATTCTCAGTGTTCATGCCAGAGCATTTCTATCTCTGTTTCTATACATTTTAATATAAATCTACAGTCTCAGAAACTTCTCATTTACATATATTCCCATCTACACTGTTTTTAGCAAAACTGTATAGCAACATTCTCAGTAGTAGAGTGTTTATGCACACTATAATACTCCCAGTTACATATAACCTCAGCTGATGAATATGAGTGGAACTCCACTGATTTCAGTAGTGTTAACTCACTCTGGGTGATAAGCCTCTGAAAAACTGCATTATGGCAATGAGGTCACAACAGCTGACACCCTATAGAAAGGAATACAAAATTCACTCTTGAGCAACAAATTAGTTTTGTTTTCTTTGAGGACAGTCTACTTGGGGTTTTGCAGACTTTCTCCTATAGAGTAGTTCTTGGACAAAAGATATTCACATGCTGCTGAGCCTTCTGGCCCCAGAAAAACAAGATGAAGTTGAGTTTAATGTTTTCTCTAGGTTGTGCTGAAGCTGATATTCAATTCAGGAATTGTTTTTGCTGAAGGACATTATCTTTTAGCAGCAGTTGAAAGAAGGTGAAAATGGAAGGTGAGCAGAGGGTGCAGGAGACTTCTAATTCAAAAAAAGTCTCAAAATTCTAGCCATTTTAAAATAGCTTGCTTTATGTGAAAACATGATTATGTCAGAAGCACAGTAGGGAGACCAGTTTGTTCAGGGAGCTAATAATGAAGTGCTACAGGGTAAGGTGTGAATGTGGAGAATTTGAAGCAACTACACCTTGTAGAAGAGTTCTGGATAGCAAGGTACACTTTACTTCCTGAATGTTTTTGGAGGTTTAAAAGGTTGTAGAAGAAACAAAAACTAATGAGATGGCATTGGACTCTGTCAAGGTCTGCTGCTAAGAATTGACGTATTTTCCTCTCAGCAATGCCATAGATTCAGAGGTCTTTAAGGCTGGAAAGGACTTCTAGGTTTCCTAGTTTAACTGCAAATTACTCAAGCCATTGACATTCACTTGAATATATCAGTATTGAATTCCATAGCTAAAATCAGAATTTTATAGGTTTCCTCTTTGCCTTCTGCAGTGGAGTAGTTATCAGTGAAATAATGTTAACAAAAAGAGAACAGCCATTAGCCCAGTAAATCTAATGACTGCATCCACTTTGCCAAAAGCACAACTCCATCTGAGTTCCAAAAAAATCTCATGGAAAAGCAGTGAGCATTTTACAGTGAAAGAAGTTTGTATGTACCATCCTGTATTCTTGTATGCCAACTGGCAAAGATAGAAGCAACGGGATTTGAACTGAATATTAAACAGAAAGAAGTAAGGACTAGTAACAGATCAATTCTGTAGGCATGAAAATATTTCTTTTGCAAGTGATATCTACATGCACATTCTGCTTGCAAAGGCAGGTCTGAAAATATAAGGAGGAAATGAAGTTTATGTTAATTTTTCTGAGTTAAGGCAACTGGGTTTTCTCTGTAGGCTCTCTGATTTAAAAGACCACAGTGCTTGGAGCTTTCGTAGAGCATGATAGATTCCTACAACACTGTTGGGAATGAGATAATCATTGTTACACTGTAAATATTAACTACGTAAGCTTTCCAGGTAACTCAGGAAAATGGACATCAGGCCTTAATCATAAGACACCTGCTTTTTTTTTTTTTTTTCCAATCTGTAATTTTCCCCAAGCACACGTGGATCAGCTTAGTGGCCCGTGCTCTGAGTATTGTACAAAAGGTCAGAAAGATTTAGCATTTATCAGGTGAATCAAAAGTTTCTCACAGATATCTGTACTGATGAGAAAAAAAAACAAGTCAGGAAAACTCTGTAAGGGTTTTTTTGTTTTTTTTTTAAATGTAGAACATAATCCCTAGCCCCTAAATATAATTAGAATAATAAATTCAGAAATACTAGTCATTATATACGAGTAGAAATAGATGGCACATTCAAATTAAAACATGAATTTATCCTTAGGCAACCAAGAAAATCTACAATTACTAAGTTGTTAAGATTTAAATGACGTTATAGTAAGGTAAGGCAAACGGGTGAGAACTGGTTAGAGAACAGCTAATGAAGGAAAAGAGAAAAAAAAAAAAAACAGCAACAAAACTTTCCTGCCACTGTATTATTACATTACAACTAAGAAAGCAGAGAGCCTGTTTGAAGTGTTTTGTGTACACCATGCTGATTAATTCTTTTGGGTTTTTTTCTGCTAATATTCTTTTATTTCAGTCTGTGTAGTTCTGAAGTATCCAATCTGTTCTTTGTACCTACACGTCTTTCTTTATTCTCAGACTTTGGTCAAAGAAATAAGACTTTTTTTAACACTTATTTTTTCTTCATTTCTCTACCTATGATTATTTATCAGTTTGAAATGCAGTAACATCCAATTTGCATAACAAAAGTCTAGATCTAAACAGTACATTTCAGAGTGTAAATCAGATCTCTCTGTATGGTTTTAAACAGACAACATAAGAAAAGACTACTGATAGAGTATGAAATCAGCTCACGAATCCTTACTTTTACCTGTGACTGTTAGAGATAAAACACAACTGGCTAAAACTGCAGAATAGGAAAGTGATTTAGACACCAGTATATACTGTAGGAAGTTCAATATCAGACATTATGTCAACCTGGACTGAAAACGAATATGATGGCTTCTCAGGAAAATTACTTTGCAGTCAATTTCCCCAAATGTTGGAAGACTGAAATGGAGAAATAAAAAAATCATTTAATGGAGAAATATGAAATGACAGATAACCCGAAATTAATCAGGAAATATAAAATTACTCCGAACTCAATCACATCAGTTTCTAGATATTGTTAAATAGTAACATGTTTGATGATAATTGTTTATTGTGTGCAGAAAACAAACTATTATTCCCCTATCATTTAATATATTTCCCTGTTATTTCCATATGGTAAATAATTTTGGACTGGAAGATTTACTTTATCCTGAATTTTAACTAGGTGAAGCCATCTAGCCTAAAACACCAATTGGTAAATTCCATAGCAATACCAACAGCAATAGTAATGTTGTAGCAACTATTATTCTCCTAGATACAGGGAATAGGTTTCTTCCTTGGCTAGAAAATAACAAATCTCAGACTACACTTAATGGATATCAGCTGCTTTTTAATCCTCATTAGAGTAATTTCTGTCATTATTTATCTTTTAATTATGGGTATTTCTAACACTGCTTGTGCAGAGCATCACTTCTACTAGAAGTTTGCAAACACTGGAACAGATGTCATTTTGTTTCATGCAGAGTTCAAAAACATTAGCAAGCATACTCCTACCAAGATATTGAAACTTTTATGTGTAATCACCTGGACAATGGACACATGGTACAATTTTTTGTCATAGGTAGTATACACTAAAGTGAGTTTGATAGTTCGGTGCTCTCAGAATCTTTAGGCTAGTCTGTATGCTTTTAACTGACATTATCAGAATCTAAAATCTTGAATGAAAATTTTTAGAAGTAGTTTGAAGAGATGCCTGAGATACACAAAGAACAAAACTGTTAACATAAATAGATTAAAAGAACAAATATGAAAAAGATTTACAATCAGGATCAACTCTGGGAACAATCAGTACCAGCTGCAATTTATACTCAAGATTTTAACATTTCGGGTAAGCTTTTAAAAGCTATCATTATATTAGCATTCGAAAGCAGAACAACTCCAAAATATTGAGAATATCAAGGAGAGGAACTTGTCATTATGTTTAGACCACATGCTGATGAAGTACTTTTTTTCTCAGTTCATGTGAAAGATCAGTTAAGTAAATGCTTGCAAAGTACTTTGGAGGTGAAAGTAAGTGTTACTGGATGCTATCATACCAATGATGTAGCCCATGAATTTTCTCTTGTTCTTTCTTCCAGGTAGGAAAAAATTGGAGATTAAAAAAAAAGAAGGCAGCCTCCCTTCATCTATACACCTGGAGGTTCAGCAGGGCTCCACAACAAGGTCTCCTGCTAGGGGCCCTCATGCCTGTCTGTGATACATACCACAGGGGGGTTTTGATTTTGCAAGTTGCAGGAGACACTGGCTTTGGGGGAAAAGACTCACTGAATAAAAGCACCCACGGGAGAAGCGTGGTCTTCATGAGAAATGCAAAAATGCTTCAGCAGAGCTTAAGGCAAGAAATAGAACATTAGAGTATTTTCAGTTGCACAATACTGCCTGATAAAGGCTTGCTATCTTCCAAGATACCTGCTTGGGGATTTTTATTTTTGTTGCTGTAATGCTGCCTATAAGTGATTAAATTTCTCTGCATTTCTTTGAGAACAGTGAGATTGTTTCTTACATACAAATAACATTTGCTGGAATTATGTATGGCATAAAGAAGTCTTGTATTTGAAGAAAATATTTTTAATACATGTGCCTCCTTATCTCAGATTATCCCAATTATGTTGATTACCCCATTCATGACTAAAAATGCTAATCTAAAAGATATCAGTCTACCATACATATATGTCAAATAATGCAAGAATTCCTAAACAGATCCTAACTCATATTCTCCCCTCTTTCCCAAGTACAACAAAAAACACATGAACAGGGGTTTATGTGCCATGATTATCTTAGAGTCTGTAATGGAAGATAAAGGTAGCTGTTAACTTACTTTCCCTAAGTCTTGAAACACCTGAAGCTAACGTGCATCAGAAGGCACGTCAAAGATGTGCACCTTTTATTTCTCTAAAGAATAAACATCTTCCACAGAGAAAGGTAAGGAACAGACTCTGGAGCATGCAGATCCATTTACATTGCAACCTACAGCTGAGTGAAAAAAACCTACGAATTTTTGGAGTAATATGATAGTATATTTTTTATTTTTTGCTTTCCATTAGGCACATCAAACAACCAGTACAAAACTAATAGGGTAGCTGTTGTGGAGGTATTTAATAGTTCATGTGCAGGAGCAAACTCAGCCAACGTATCAACATAATGTCTGGAAAGAGCAGTCTTTCTGTTCCTGCCTGAATTACTGTCAGCAACTACAATACTGACATTACATTCATAGGTGAATATAATCTTACCTGAAGTAAGAATCTTCAGAAAAAATGGGAAAAATGATATAAAATTTGCTCATACCTCTCAGGGGATCTACAGGGTCTGCTAAGAAGCTGTCACCAGGTTATAAAACTCAAGCATCTGTAACCTGAAATTACTGTGTACAGAGTTATGAGCAATGCCATCTACCTTTTATGCTGTAAATACCATATAACTAGAACAAGAGTTTCATCGTCAAGAGAACATTGCTCTGTTTGACTCTTATAATGCAGTGTTTTATCAGTCTATCTAAAATTATCATCACATCTCAAGTAATTTTTCTTGAACTACTAGTGATATGGGGTTTATATGCAAGCAATGATAATTTCACAAAATAAAAATAACCCCATCTTCCCCATATGTATAGAGAATGACTCACCTGACATTCTGATTCTAGTGGATACTTGAAAAACAACTTGAGTATCATATTATAATATCTGTGTTAACAGCAGAAAGTGAAGATAATCTGAAAACATGACATTTTAAGGCTGTTACCTGCTCCTTGGAGAGCTAATTTCATGATAACTAAAAGTTAAAATAGCTGATACATTTTCTTTTGTATTAAGACACTGGTATTAAATGGAACATGTAGGAGTTAATCTTTCCAAATAAAGCAGAGATATATCTGCTTTATATCTGCTATATAAAAGAAAAAGCTATTTTCTTTAAACTGAAATTTGTTTTTATAAATAATGTTAGCAACAAATTAGGAGGTTTTTTTTTGCTGGATACTTCTATAATAGTACATTCCAGCAACAGTATACAAATAAGAGCCTTCATTTTGAATGTAGGCATTTGTTTGTTTTACCTATATAAGTAGATCATTTCTAAAGTCAACAGTGCCTAGAAAAGGCTGTATTAAAACAGAAGATGAATGGGAAATGTTGACTTCATTTAATGGAAATGGAAAAACAACGTTTCCATTAAATTCCAGAATGCACACAGGGTTTTTTTTGGTTTTTTTTTCCATGCATTCAAATTATACCAAGGCATATGGTGATTAAATCTATCCAGATGTACTTTGTTACTGATTCCCAATAAAAGATTTTCTATTAGGAAGACACATGGGAATGTGCTGATTCATTCTACACAGAACAGAAGGAAGTTTATGAATTAAATGAACATGAACTTACATTTGGATCAGCGTATTGTGAAAAAGCTGCTGCTTCTAATCATGAGTTCAAACTGGAAACATGTAATATAGTAAGAAAATCCTATGACTCAATGCACAAGAAAGCAAAAATTTCTAATCTATGTTCTAGAGTTAAAATCTTAGTGTTTTTTTTTCCCCAAAAGGACAGCGAGTTTAAATTGAAGCTTGTTGTTCACAGAAAAGTAATATCAGGTTCTGACTCTTTATAACAAATGCACTTTATATTTCATGTTAGTTCCAGGTAGACCACAAATAAAAGTCCCTCCAAAAAAGTATTAGCAAGATTATTGTGAACTTATTCATATGCTTTGTTTGGAATTACCATTACAAGAATCTCATCAGAAACACTGGGAGAGTTCAGAGTATGATGCAGCGAAATGCACACAACATGAATCACAGAATCATAGAATCACAAGGTTGGAAAGGACCTACAAGATCATCTAGTCCAACCGTCCCCCCATTATTGTTGCTACCACAAGCCACTAAACCATATCTCATAGCTCCTCATCCATGCCTCTTGAACACTGCCAGGGACAGTGACTCCACCACCTGGAGCAGCACCCTGGGCAGCCTATTCCAGTACCTGACCACTCTCTGAGAAAAGAAGTTTTTCCTTATGTCTAATCTAAACCTCCTCTGGCACAACTTGCAGCCATTTCCTCAGGTCCTGTTTGCTGCCTGGGAGAAGAGGCCAAACCCCTCCTCATCACAACCTCCCTTCAGGAAGTTGTAGAGTGTAAGGAGGTTTCCCCTGAGCCCCCTCTTCTCCAGGCAATCCCAGCTCCCTGAGCCGCTCCTCATAAGACTTGTGCTCCAGACCTCTCACCAGTTTCATTGCCCTTCTCTGGACATATTCCAGGGCCTCAATGTCTTTCTTATAGTGAGGAGCCCTAAACTGAATGTAATACTCAAGGGTGCAGCCTCACGAGTGCTGAGTACAGGGGGGGATGATTATCTGTCTGCTCCTGCTGGCCACACTATTCCTAATGCAGGCCAGGATGCCATTGGCCCTCTTGGCCACCTGGGCACACTGGTGGCTCATGTTCAGCTGAGCATCAACCAACACCCCCAGGTCCCTTTCCTCTTCACAGTCATCCAGCCACTCAGCCCCAAGCCTATAGTGCTGCATGGGGTTATTGTGGTCAAAGTGCAGGACCTGGCACAAAGTTAACAAAAGTTAATTAAAGTTAACAAAAACTTCCCAAGGGAAGAGCTATATTCTAGCAAATTTTTTTTTTTTGCATACATATATACATACTATGCATCAAAACATGGTTTTCAACAGAACAGATGGTACAACACTTAATTGTTATTATTGATAAGGCCTCACTCAGTAATGCTTTAGTATAAAGCCATTTCAACTCTTTCTAGAGCATTTCTAAACTGGGGAAAACTCTCCACTGGTGTCCAGGGAATAGAGGAGCACTGCGTATTTGTAACCACATCAGGGTTATTTGTAAAAATGAATAAATAAATAAAAATCTCATTTGAAACCCCTTGAAAAAGACATTATAGAAAAAGAAAAACATAATTCATGACTTGGAGAGAAAAAAAAATGATGCTATTATTTTTGAAGTACATCATATATCACCAATTCGCACTACAGCAAGGTGCATTAGGCACCTAGTCTAAAAGATCTAAGATGTGAAACAATGCACTTCATGGAAGTGATGAATTCACTCAATTTTTTCTCTGTAACATAAGAAGAGACAAAACTCCACCTCCGAAGAACACGAGCACTGTCAATGGGATCCATCCATACACACACAGAAATCCTTCCTCATTCTGCTTTCATTTGTCTTATCTTTGAATTCCTTGCTTATTACATGGACATCAGCAAAACTACTTACGGCATTTTCCTTTCCTCTATCATTAGGATGAATCAGGAAGATTTCATCATTGAAAGCTTTCTTCCACCAAACACAGGTGGAAACAAAGCTTTCTTCCATCCTACACAGGGTCCCTTCAATCTTACTGTGACTTCATTGCTAAGACAACCACTTATGTACTGCAAGCAGCAGCCATTTATATTCAACTTTTCATAGACAGACAAAGCAGAGCTTTTAAATAGCATTTTCTTTCATCTGTAAAAAACAAAGTCCTGAGGGAGCTTTACCAACTTACACCAGTTGAAGATCTGGATCAAAGAGCCTGAAAACCTGACAGAGAGCACAGGGAAAAGCAGCAACAACCTAGGCAACTCAGCAACAACTGATGTATGTGATGAAGGAATCCCTGAAGTCTGAAAATAGGCTGAGGTCCAGCTCTTTAATTAGCACAATACAGTCTGAGTTCCCTGCTGCGCATGGCTGAGAAGGGAACTGAAATGCAATCTGCTTCTTTGCAAGGAAGTACAGGCTTGAACATCTTCCCTCTCTCTGTCTTACTACTCCTCTAAAACATGCAGAGCAGGATTTTTCAAGCCTGTCAGTCAAATCCACAACAAAATGATTCATTTCACTCTATGTGTTCAAGTAGTGAATTTACTATACTTCAGCGTTATCCTTTTCTTAGAGATTCTGGGGTTGGTAATCTCACCAGAGCCCTGGCAGAATGGAATAGACTCTGTCATGTTGATGTGGCTGGATGTGATGGTATTTACAGCACGTATTTGGTACGCGTAAAAGAGCTGTACCGAGGATGTACAAGCTGCCGTTGTTAAAACAGTTTCTGATTGTAGACAACTTTTTTTTTCCCCGATTCCATTTTTATCCCCATAGTTTGCATTTAAGTATGGTGCCTCCACTTAAACCAACCATGTACTATTTCAATGTTGCTTTTCTAATAATAAGATCATATGTCTACTGTCAGGAAGACTCTGCTACATAAGGGCGCCTTCCTCAGGGCTGTGGTGATCTGCAGCCCCTTCCTGCCTGCTTCTGGGCACCCAGGGCATTAGTAGCTGCAGTTCATCACATCAAGGCAATTGCTCAGCTGCTGCTGAGGTTTGGGCACAAAGGTGTTCCTGCTCTTACAGACCAGATCCAGACCCCTGGCTCTCTGGTTCATTTGGGATTTCCCCAGTTCCCTGTTGGTGTCCATCAGGAGAGGGAGACAATGATAACTGCTGCCTCTATATATGTTTTGTTGTTGATAAATGCAAGAGCTAAAATCTCTTGGCTTGAAATAAGTTTTCATTCAAAGACAAGAACTGAGATTTCTCTGCTGTAGGTCCTACCCAGAAAATATGGAAAGGCAAGTACACATGACATTCCTTCTCCAAAACACAGCAATGCATTAATTACAGCAAAGTAGTTACAGGCAGAGCTTGCTTTCAAATGAGCATGAAGTTTCACTTGTTCATTCTTCCAGCACAAGCAAGACATAACTTCAACAATACAGTGCAAGGGTTTGGTGGTGTGTTTTTTTTTTTTTATTTGCTTCATTTTTATGATTTTTCTTTCACTGTGTACAATGATGTATATTTTCCCTAAACATGAAATGCATTCTTGGAAACAACTACTATTTTGATTGAAAGATTTCAAAAGGAAAGCAAACCCAAAATACAGCTGGAGGTGGATACTGTGCATGTAAAGTTTAGCCTAAATCTGTATATTTTATGAATTTTTGAGCAGTGGAAAACAGTGTCAAAGTGTGGAGAGCACCAAGCAGCACCTCTAATGGGTGCCATGGACTCTATCTGCAATGTTCAAATTAGGGTAAACAGAATGAAAGGCAGCATTGTTAAGTGCAACTCAAATGAAAATGATGTAGACATGCAGCAAAAGTAACATCAAGCAAGGGGCAAGGAGGGTCTGCTCTTGCTTCCAACTAAATGACTCAGTAAGTTAAAATTGGTCTATTTCTCCCCAAGGTTATTGGACAAACTTGAAGACGGAGCAGAAGATTTGATTGCACACCATGATAGCACAGCTGCTGGTGCAGCCTTGCTCTGATCTGGGATCTTGTGATCAAAAGGTCACCTTGACCTTCATTTCTCATTTTTAAAAATCAAACAGGCACAAACTCTTGGCTCCCTTCGGTTCTGGAGGTCACCTCTGAAATAAAGAGATCAAGCCTGTGCAGCAGAAATCAACTGGATGCAAAGAATTGTATAGAGTGGGGACAGCAGATGAAAGTGCCCAAGGTGCAGCTTCCTCTAACCAACATGGTTGCTCGTGGTCAGGGTCAAAATGCAGAGCCTGCACTGTGAAACAAATGCTGTCCTGTGCTCAGAGTACTAACATGATACTTAACAAACTTTGAGTTTTGTTCTTCAGAATTGCTTAATATCTCATCAATTTCAAATCAAGCTGGTAAAGTGAGCCTACAGCTTTATGTATTTAGAAAGGAATCTTTTCAGTTTTAGAAATTGCTAAAGAATTAGCAATTCTAAAATGCTAACAAGAATTCACTGACAAGAATTCAAGGTCACGTTTCCTTTCACTTTTAATGTTTCAAAAATGTTGTATATCTATAAGAAAGATAGTTTTGGTGTTTCAAAAACTTTTAAAACTAGTTTTCACTAGATTAAGAAAACCTAAATATTTATGTAAATACTCCCATGTTCTCTTCTAGTCTCTCCCTCTCTCAAAAAGCTAGTAGCATGGAATGAAATTTTGATATCCTTTTTCTTCAGAAAAGGTTCTTGCTTTTCACTTTCCTCCTACTTTCACTTTGGATGAAGTAACTTCCAAAAGGATTGAATAAAGCTATTCTTCAGATTAAGAACAAGTAATAACAGGCAATACGATTTTTTTTCTAGTCAATCAAAATCTCAAAAATGTGAGGAGAGAGAATTTCCCACAGTTGGTTATTATTTTTAGGATTATAAAAATAAGAAATATCAGAAAGAAGAAAAATATAGTTTTACACAGTTTTAGTTTGGAAAATATTACTGAATAATTTCACTGATGTAAGACAGCTTTAATCAAAGGCTTCTCTTAGGAAAATTCTCATGAATAAGCTTTTTTTTTTTCCCTGATGATTAATAGCGTTGCAGAGTTAGAGCAGTCAAAAATGAAGTCTTCAGTGAAAGTCAAGCCAAAAACAATGCTACAGAGAGATTATGAATGCATCATAGCCATCATATCTTTTTAACAACCAATAATCCAGAAGCAGCTGTTTTTAAAAGAAGATTTTACAAGAAGATTCACCTCCAAAACAGTTCTGGGAATATTAAAGCCTTAAAGGTTATCTGAAATAAAGAAGTTGGTGGATGCCTTATTCAAGGAGAAAAAAAGTACATGTCTGCACTATTGCTGCTTTTATTATGTGCTATAAAAGCCAGGTGAAAAGCTCGTTCAAATAAAAGATCTTGCAATTTGAATATAATTTTATTTGGGCCCTCAGATTTTGATTTCTATGAACATAAAGCTTGTAATTGACCCCCTTTTCCATTTGTTCTGTAAATCTGCCCTGTAATATATCATAGATTTAATCCTGGATTATTAAATACATACCTTGCTCTGACTGGTTATTTTTACAAATATGTTATCTACCCTATTCCTTTACTTCCTGCAAGCTGCATTCATCTATAGCAAAGTACTATAACTATTATCCTTCTGAACAATCAGAACTCCCCATCTAAGTCTTTTGGGGGGAATTACAGAGCTATAATTTCAAGGGAGTTTATTTAACTTAATTAGTCTGCATTCTCTCCTCCAGAGGAAGGCTCACAAAGAACTTCAGGGTGGGTTTTCTTGTTTACCTTGGGCAGACAGTGTGAGCAATGAAATGCCCCATCGCTGTGGGCCAAAATGTCTCCCTTAAAAGTTTTCTGTTATAAAATTGTCCTAGGGAAAAACCAACATTTTCACTGTTTCAACTTAATTGACTTTCTCTTCATCCTTTAAGATGAAACAAAGGATCACTGCAACAGAGAGTTTCTGTAAAGCTGTAGTTTAACCCAGCAGACAGCTAAATATCACACAGCATTTGCTCACTCCCCAACCCTCTCCCTGCCCCAAGATGGGAGGAGGAAGAGAGCTAGAACCAAAACAGGATTTGTGGGTTGAGATAAAAACTATTCACTAGAACAGAAAAGGAAAATTGAAACGAACAAACAAACAAAGCAGTAATAACTATATAAACATAATGCAATTAGTCATCACCCACCCTCCGGCTGACACCCAGCATAGCCCATCAGCAATACAAGGACTCACCACTTACTGACCAACATCCAGAAACCCCCTAGCAGGAACCAGCCTCTGTTTAACTCCCCACAGCTTTATAGCCTTCCACATGATGGAATAATCCCTAGCCTAATTTACCCCACCTGTTCTGGCTCTGCCCCTGCTGAGTGGCCCTGCCTGGTCCCAGGTGTGCTCCCACTATTCAGCAACAACCAAACACTGGTGTGGTATTAACACTGTCTTGGCTGTAAACCAAGACTAAGAGTGCATTGTGTGAACAATTCCTAAACTCAGGGGGGCTTTGTTTGCTCCCTATCCGTACTTTGCACGTTGCGGTGAGCTGGTGAAAACTTTTCAACACCCCCACCATTACCAAAACAAAAGATGAATTTACATAACTTAAAGATGTGTCTACTTACTGTGCCGACTGAAGCTGGCCCCCAGAACTACTAGCCTACAGAATTTGGATTGTGATTTAAAGAGATCCTAAATGGTCCTTCTAAGACAGCTTCCTATGTTGTTCAAGTGTGGCTGCTGGTCCAGATAGCACACCCCTGCTCAGCATCTGCTGATTAGAATATCAACTGGAGATGTTGTTCTTTCTTCCACTACGCCATTTCTCAGTCTAATCAATCTTCATCATTACAATAATTTCAAAAAAATCTAGTTTAAAATTATCCTTTGCTGAATTTAACTTTGCAACCTGCTATTATATCTTGAATAGTTCTTTTCTTTCCTTTTGCACCAGTTTGGCATTTATCAGCAATTACAAAGTTATTTAAGTGAGCTCTGTCTATTTCATTCCTTAATTTTACCTCACAAATCCCTTTTATTTATTGTAGGATGAGCCTTTACGCTCACATTTGTCCGGTAGACGTTAACTTATACAGTAACAAAAGTAAGAAAAGTATGATAGAAGAAGAAAATTCTTAGTGTTAGACAATGCCTTTTAGAGCACTACAATTTTGGAAGTCTTAATATACTCAATGTCACTTAGTTTTTGAAAATCAAAGTCCCTATTTAAAAGTCATCAGTAACTTGTTACATCTGAATATATAATCTTTTTTGTTTTTTTTACAAGTAAATAGGTGAATGTGTAAATCAGTGTTGTCATTGCTGAAGTTGATTCGGGTTGTTGCTTAACGCTCATGCTGAGGGAAAGGAACTAGTCTTGCAAATACCTAATTACTAATTTTGGCAGATTCACCCATTTTGTGCTCTTCCATCTTATCATTCACATCTCTGTTCCTTTTTTCTTGCACTAGAGAAAGAGCAAAATTACTGTTCTAATTCATGCCCGCAGTCACATTCAGAAGTTCACATTCTGAACTCTGTAAAAATGCAATGACAGAAGAACAAGGCAAAAAAATAGATTTTTTTTGACTGAATTATGAAGAAGGCTGGCCTTGGGAGCGTGAACTTTGCTTGAGCTATAATGGGTGCAGCAGTGTATAAAATCTAAACTTTTCTCTGTAGATGAATGTCAACAGTGATTTGCTCTTTTCACAATTGATCAGATAAGTAGTGTTAGATACACATAAAACCTTTAAAAATACCCTTTTCCAGAATATAAGCGCGTACAAAATGATGACTGTTTTCCTCTTGCCCTTATTGTTACAATGTTTCTGAAGCTCAAAGACGACCTGAGTTGCACTCAGTCAGGGAAATCAAGGCATCTCTTCAGGAACGTAAGTTTATTTTTTTTTTTGTCTTTTCCACCTGACTTACTCTTCTAAAACACAGTTCAGCAGTTAAGAACAGTTTGGGAGAAAAAAAGTCAGCTGGAAAATTTTCATTTCAAAGGCCTATTCTACCACTAAATACCTGAAAATAAGGATCTATGAGGCATCCCAATTCCGTGTTTGTCTCTCTTTTGGGGTCCACAAGTCTGCCAGGACCATTCTGTGGGAAGGAGCTACTGGGCGCTGAGGTGGAAGTGTGAAAAAGGATCTTTCTGTAATTCTAGATGCTCTCCCATACAAGTGTGAGCTGAAAACACTGGGAGCTTCATTCTGCTCATGAGGAATTTGCAGCACTGGAACAGAGGCTGTCTTCAGAGGGATATGAAAATCAGCTTTGCCAAAGGTTGTACTGGAGTGAATTTACATTATCCAGATACCAACATTTGCAGTCTCTGAAGTCAGCTCCACAGCTGAGTCCCAGAGCTCTGGGTCTATAGAACAACAGCCTGTCTTGTATCCCACTCTTCTGGGAATTCCTTTTTATAAATTTGAGATCACTGTTTCTAGAAACAAAGAAAGAGATAATGAGGTCTACGCAGCCAGCCTCATGTTTCTTTTCTTTGCCATTTAAAAATGAACAAAAAATCATTTTAATTCTTTTTCTCCCTTCGATTGCCTCTTTTGTATGTGAATTGTCTCTGTAGGCTAAAATTCTCAGACTGTCAGGACGCTGTGCCCAAGGAGCAAAGAGAAAAGGGCAATGGCCACACAGTGAGACTTGTCATTCACAGTCTAGGATGACAGAAAGATGTATGCTGGCATGCTTAGTGGCTGGATTTGAAACAACTACTACGATCCTTCTCACTTCCTACACTCTTTCATGAGCAAAATAACGTATTTTGTCTTAATTGCTCATATGAGGCTTATTTCTCATTACACTCCCAACTCCTTGTAAAAAGGTTCAAGAGAACCAGTTTCTATACTTAACAACAACAAAAAGCAAGAAAAACACACACACAAAAAAAACCCACAAGGAATACAAAAAAATGCAAATGGTACAACTTAAATCCCTGTATGAGGTTGTACCAAAATAAAATCCTAGTGCACATTCACACTAAACATCAACTGTATTCTCCTTTTCTTCTTCATGATGAGAACAAATGTCCTATTGTTCTAGGTCTCTTTTGTCTATGGCCTAGAAATATTTTATGTACTGTGATATGGAGGTGTATTACTTAAAACAAAAAGCGGGTAATTATGCCATTAACAATAACATCAAAATTCCACTCAAAATTAAAGTTGCACCTGTAAACTGGAAAAGAAAAACAGTGAGTATACAGTACATAAAAAAGAAGTATTTACTATCAAAATTTCTGTACCCCACTAAATAATGAGTTTTGAAGTATGGAAAGGTATAGCCATATGCCAAATTTTCACTACAAAATATTGAAGAATTTTTCATAGGCAAGTAGCTGGAAAACTACTCACAGGGGAACACAGGTTTCTGACAACTCCTAAACTCTCACAGTTTCATGAAGAAAAATAATTCAGCCCTAAGGCTTTAAACATATTTTGCGTTTGTTCACTTGGAAGAATTCATCCAGCTCTAATGAGAACTGGGGTGTATGGGAGCTTGACCCTTCTCAGTAGAAAGATGCTGAAATAAATTCAGCTTTAATAAAACAGTGGTTAAATGTGGTGATTTCTTACCTGGTGGTCAAACTAACTCTTTATGCTAAAGCTGGAAACAGGCATATTAAACCACACAGCTGGGCATCTGGATGCCAACTTACATCTTCCTGTGACAGACAAAGTATGAAAGAACAGCTTGCTGATCAAACTTTTACTTACTCATTGCAGATAAAGAACTACCTGGAAAGCACTTAACTGTGCTTTGTTTGCAGTGCTTGAAATCCTTGAAGGCAGTATGAGAAACAAAGGTAATATCACTTGCACGTGTTTTGTTTATTGCCAGTGATAAAACATGTACTTACAAGGAAGGAGATGGCTTAAGAGAATAGTGTTAGAAAGATAAGTGCTGATAAAAGCCAGTTATTTTATAACCAAAAAGTATGAGTTAAAACTTAGACTTAGATTTCTTCAGAGCTTTATAGAGAGAAACTGTGGACACTTTCATAGAGTTATCTAGTTAATTCTTTGTTTCGTGCAAAACCAGTTAGTGGATTTTTTTGGAAAGAAAATAAAGATTGGACATGTGAGAATTATGCCAGAAATAAACTATATTGCAAAGGTGAAAGTAATTTAAAATCTTTCTTAAAATATATTAAGAATCTTAGTATTTCCATAGAAAATGCAAAATAAATTGGAAAATATAAACTAGCTCCATTATCAACCTGGACTCACAAAACAACCCAGCCTGCTAAGATAACAAGTGAAGAAATGCGAAAACATTGAATTTATAACAAGGGAGGTGTTATTTTCATTGAGTAAGTGATAATGTAAACTAGATCGAAGCAATTTTTGTTCTGTGTCATGCAGGAGGAATTGTGAGCTTAATGAAGACAGAAGCCCTGGTCTGAATAGAAGAAATTAGTTCTGCAGAAGCCAGTGGAGGACACCAGAGGTGAATGGGGAGAAAGGACCAGGGACAGACAGTCCCATGAATGCTCAACACCATGATCCAGGAAACATCGCAGGAAATTAAATTCTCCTGCAGCAACAAGTCTTATCAAACCTTGTTTCACCATCATGTAAACATTCCACCATCACTGCTGGTTCGTGGTCAACACATAGTTAATTTAACATATCCTGAAGCTGTGTTAGTGCTAAACTTATTACATGTGACAACTGGCAACTGTCTATGTGACTTTGCTTTGATATCTCATGGCTACCAAGATAGATACCCACCCTGCTCTAAGGACTCCGGTGTCCAGGCCCTTCAAAAAGAACAGCTGGTTTAGGGAGAAGATCCCACCCCAAGTGCCTGCCAAGTGCTCAGAGGGATGTAAAGCAAGGAGAACCTGCAGCTTTCAAGACGTGAGAGAAATGTATCAGGAGGAAAAGAATGGTGACATCCAAACACTACAAAGGACCAGTGTTACAAGTGTCTGTGCAGGTGAGAAAAAAAGAAAAACAGTGATAAAAATACCAGCCAACTTCTTTGTAGAACATTTCAAACACTGCCATGCAGGCTGAGGCTACCGCACTGCCAGAAGGGTCAGCAAGTCAGAAATTTGTTCAAGGCATATGCATTCATATTTTACACAGGGAAAAAAAAAAAAAAAAAAAAAAAAAAGCAAGCACTATCCAGAAAATTCATCCCTGTGTTAGACATTCAGTTCTGTAAGACTGTTACTCTGCTGAAGCAGTCAGGCTGCCTGAATCTGTTGATCAGATTCACCCATGGACCACATGATACAGGTGCAGGCATAGACTGTTTTCATTAATATCACAATGACTTGCCGAGGGAAACTAGCACGAGGCAAAATCCAGCAGGGTTAAGATAAAAATCTGTCATGTTTTCTACAGATCTTACTCTTGAGAGACATCTGCCCCCTAAAACAAAAAGAAATCTCATTAGACTTCAGGAATTTTTATCCCAATAGCTGTTATTTAGCTCTTAGGAGAAGTCCTGCAAGACAAATGAGACTGACTCTGGTTGAAAAAGTCCCCGAGAGCACGCTGTCAAACTAGTTAGACTGCATGAGAAATTTCAAAGCTCAAGCAGTGGATGAAGCATGTGGCAAAAAGCCTGAAGTAACTCAGGTCCCATACAGCACCTCTGTGAGTGGAAGGAATGACATTAATTCTCCCAGACAGGGAAAAAATGAATATGAGCAAAAGACATCTCAAGGGTGACACTTGTGACAGCTCTGGGATGGGTAAGAAGTGAGTCAGATGGGACACATGTGGAGGCTGCATCTCAGTGGGACAGTGACTTTCTGAAATTAACCTCTATGATCTCTCAGCTTCTTCTGTAATTGTAGATAAGGGACACTGCTGAAGAAAAATGCAAGGACTTTGCCAAACAACTATCAGATTAAACAGTTGAAAGCAGACATAGAATTGTCATATTGGAAATTTAGAAATATGGCCCTGTGCATAGTCACCGTTTTATATGCACGATATAAATAATGAATAGCAGTTTGGATTTGGCACATTCTTATGAAGTGTCACTTTGACTTTCTACTGCTTTGTATGAATACATAAAACAATAAACCCTGGAGACAGCTCATGATAGATACTCTGTGATAGCTCTTGCTATTCATAATCTCTCTTGAGATTACCCCTGTTGGTAATTTTTCTGCTTGATATCTCTGAAAATACTTCTTGCAGCGTTTTTTCTTTTCAGTTATAAGTAAATATTGTATTTAGATAACTTAGTCGCCTATACAATTTCCTTGCAAAACTGTATCATTTTAATTATCTGCAAAACAAATCTTTCCTTTTCCAAAGGAATAGGAACTTTTAACAAATGCCATGGTTTCGTGGTATTTATCAACAGTCTTCTGTAGCACTCTCAGGCAAGAAAGTGTGGACAAAGCTGAAAATGACCTCTCTGCTGTTTTCCTGTGCCCCACGCTCATGGGAGAAGCAGCAAATCTAAGGCAGGCTCTATGAAAGCCTCTCTGAAATACTTCGTCTCACTCTTCTTCCTCAGTCACTTACCACTGTAGCATTCAATTTTTCTCAGAGTTTTGAGATTGTCATACCTTAACTCATTTCCCTTTGAATTAATTTCAACTTTACAGTAGCCAACTTGTAATTTCTTTGGTATTGGTCAAAGCAGTCCTTGATTTCTATTACATTCACCCTTGACATTATTATTATTTTTTTTATTTAGTAACACTCGATTATAAATCAGAGCATATTAACCCACTGTCTCTGTTTATTACACTCAAGAAATCAGCTTAACTGCCAATGAAAGTGTTCCCATTATCCATGTCAGTTAATCTTTTTTTCCAGGGAAGTCTCCACTACTGGATTGAATATCACAAATAAACTCAGTTCTTCTAAATGTGAGACAAAATGTAGTTTGACTTCCTCAAATTAACAAAATCAAATATTTCAGCTGTGACATTCTTCAAAGGAAAATTCTAACACATAATGTACTTTATCACAAACATGTAACATAATCTAGGTCAGATGGGAAAAAAAGGAAACAATAAAACAAACAAGAACGAGAATGAAATTAAAGCAACTAATAAGCAACCAGTCATCTTTATAAATTGGTTGATAAATTCTTTTAGTTGAATAACAATGCCAAGACGTGATGTGAATTTCATTTCTACAAAATGTGCTGTTGCTAGAATTAAGATTCGACCAACATGTTGCTCAGTAATGATAATGCATCACAACGAAAGCACTCTGCAAAATTGTTAATAAAAACCAATCATTCTGTTATTCAGATTCCAAAGTTTACTCCTTCTAGGAGAATCATATCTCCAATTTTCTTGTCTCAGAATCCATCAGTTTAGGACAGGTAATCTCAGGGAATGGGAAATGCATATAACATGACTGGTGAAGCACTGTGTTAAGACTTAGGTGACCCAGGTAATATTCTAGGCTCTGACACTCGTCCTTTGGATGATCTTCTGTAAGTTTCTTACTTTTCCATACCTTATTACAAGCATCACTTCCATGAGAATGATATCTTTCTCTATAAAATACCCAGAAAATAATGAAGGAAAAAGGTTTCTAAACTGTCCTTGTTTTTCTCATTCTTCCTCATTCTTCCTTAATTGCTCATTGTTTTTAACAGCAGGATTATTACAAGTGAAATCCACATAAATCCTAAGGACCTGATGCTAGTACTAGTGATTCTTCAAACTGTCCCTTAAAAAGCAGATTTTTTTCAACAAAATTTTCCTGGAATCAGAACATTCCAATTGCCTTTGCACACAGATGAAATTACACTCTGCTTCCCTTTCCCTCCTGTGTATCAGCATCTTGCCTGAGCTACCCTTCCCAGATTGCATTTCTGACTCTCTGTGATTGAACCATCTATTAGATACATCCTAACACGCTCCACTAATATGTGAGGGAAACTGAGAAATAATCTATTTTACTAAAAGATTTTATTCCAAATTCCTTTATAAACCTGACAGATTATGGCCTTCAAGGGTCTGGTATTTTCTTCTTTCAAGACAACAAACACATCAGAATTCTTGTTATAGCAACACTGAATCCATGGTCTATTTTAGAGTGGTACTTATCTAAGTGTTCTTTGATCTAGTTTAAGTATTTTTAAATATATATCTATAACATTAAAAAATCATAACCTGGAGACACATGGAGGACTCAGCAGTACATAAGCATGTTTATTTTATGGCAAATTCTCCTGAAGTTAAATGAAAATATGAGATAAACTGCAGTCTCTATAATTAAATTAAGAAAACTGACAGGGCTGGAAATACAAACCTTGCAGGAACTAAGCTGGATGAAGCAGGGTATACTTTATCAAGATGAGAGACACATTTTCTTATTACTAAAAATAATAATAAATGAAAGTACTTAGAATGTTTAGAAGCATAGAATCTTAGAAGACCTCTAAGATCATCTAGTCCAACTGTCAGCCCAATGCCACCATGCCCACTAACCATGTCTCCCAGTGCCACACACACCCATTTCTCAAACCTCAAGGGATGGTGACTGCTCCACATACCTGGGCATCTTGTTTCAATACCTCATAATTCTTTCTGAGAACAGTTTTTTCCTAATATCCAATCTGAACCTCCTCTGGTGCAGCTTAAGGCCATTTCCTCTCATCCTATCACTGTTACCTGAGAGAAGAGGCTGACTCCAACCTCATCACAACCTCCCTTCAGGCAGTTGAAGAGAGCGACAAGGTCTGCCCTGAATCTCCTCTTCCCTAGACTAAACACTCCCAGTTCAGAATAAAACAGTCCTGACAAATTGAAGATTTTCTTCTGCATAGTTACTCTGTGACTGAAGTTTGAATATCAGCTATTCCCCTTCCTTATAATTTCATATTATATGTATTACCTCAGGTCATAAGAAGTGATCCAATCACTCCTGTGGTAGTGATCTAAGCATTTCATTTCAGACTCACAATCTCATATAAGAAAAAATGAAATGAGGGAAGTGTTCTGGGAGTAAACCTGAGAGTTAAGAAAGCAGGAAAAATATTTTAGTGGGTTTTTGGGGAGAAAGGGAGACATTTTTCATAACTAATATTTGGTCTCAGATTGGAGAGATCTTGTATTTATGTCCTCTAACATGTGGACTTTGAGCCAGAAATCTTTTTTTTCTGGTCTATTATTTAAAAAATATTGCTCTTTTTAAAATGCAACAGGTGTTACAATTCAATTTGTTTATGCATTTCTGAAGCTGAAATTCCTCATTCTAAATTACATGTACCTGACCAACAACCTAAAAACTGTTTGGAACTGAGGGATACCAACAGGCTTTAGATTCAGCAAAGAGACACTACAGTACAGGGGATGGCTTTTCTTCACTGCGCTTTTCTTGAAGCAGGAAGTAAACAATCTCTTTTTAAAAAAAAAAAAAAAAAAAGTAGAGCCTTCAATTTAAATGAATTACACAGTTGTTGCCTCCGTTCCAGCAACCTAGGTACTGGAACAACCCCGGTGTGCAGTGGCCTGACAGCCCTCAGACCCAGCGCCCAACCCTACCAGTCCCAGACCATTCGCACGCTATTTAAGACATTAATATGATGAGTGGCAAATGGCGTTTATTGCAAGCAACACACTCTTTTTATATCTTTTCTGATATCACAAAGTTACTTTTCCTGCCCAATATATGTGTGACACGGACTGTCCTTTCCACATTTGGTCTTACTTCCTCCTCTTCCTTATCCTCAGGAAATGTGTTGTCATGGTCTCTCAAGGTTAAGAGACCCCCTGCGGGCCTTATCACTGTCTGATGACCGTGATGATTACTACACCCTGCAGGCCTTATCACTGTCTGATGACTAATACAGCCATCCTAGCACTTAGTTAACAAGGTTACTACACACAGTCCAATCTCTATTTTCTCATATACCTCCATAGACTTCATTATGACCATTAAGAGGGAAAAATAACTCCTCCTATAATTTCTTACTCTTCTACTTTTAGACTAATCACATTAAACATAATTTATATCGATATAATTATCTTAACTAGAACTCATTTTCTTCTGTGTTTTTTTTTTTTTTTCCTGTAGTTTTTTTCATAATCTGTGTACAAGTAGTCTTTGTTTTTCCAACATGGAAGGTTATTTTCCAGGTGCTACTGATTCTCTTATCCACACACACATGGATACAGACTGTTTGGCAGATTTTAGTTGACTGTTTAGTGCTTCTGGTGAGTCTGGCATATCTAAGGCAGCAGGAGTTCTGCTTGTCTGTATTTCCCCTGTAGTCTGTGGGGATGAGGAAGGCATTACTATATCATCTCTTTCAGGGGACTTTCAATTTGCCAAATGACTGCAAAAAAATCTGTTCAAAGGATCTTATAATTGCTTTGGTTTAAAAGGAGTAGATGCACAAAAGCAAAAAGGGTACTTACACTCCAGGAAGTGTGCTGGGGGGAAAAAAAAGGTAAAGTAGGTATTAAACCCCAACTAAGAACAGATATACCCTCACATACAGGTCACTCAAATACTTAAACCCATGCTTTCTTTAATTTTCATTTTCCAAAGGCTTCTGGGCTAAAGTCCTGTATACCCTTGGTTGTTCCCTGCAGGACTTGTACAAAACAGACTGAGGTAAACTACTGAAGGGCTGATCCTTCCTACATTCTCCTTTAAGATTATTTAAATTATAAGCAGTTGCTATGAGTAAGATTTTCTTAACCAGAATTTGTTTATTTATGCAATCTTTCTAGTAGTTTTGCTGTATAATCTGTTATAGCCACTCTTTATTTTTCCAGTATGGAATGTTATTTATGAACACTGAGTCCTTATCCATTTTTTGTGTGACTGGTCACAGTTTTAACTGATTATAAGTTTAGTAAGTAAACAGAGGAGCTACTGGCAAAGGTTGTCTGTTGGTGGGTTGATATAATGTAGAAGACAGAGCAGTTGCCATGAGTCGCCGCAGTGCTTTTTTCATCGATACTATTCACACTATTCAGTGACGAAGCTGATCATACATAATCACAGAATCACAGAGTTGTTTGAGTTGGAAGGGATCATTAATATTCATCTGGAATGTTCCTGCAATGAACAGGAACACCAACAGCTACATGAGCTTGCTCAGAGCCCCTCCAGCCTGACCATGAGTACCTCCAAGGACAGGGCATCCACTGCCTCTCTGGACAGCCTGTTCCAGTGACTCACTATTATTATTATATTATTCCTCCTTTTAGTTTGAAAATGTAAGGAAAAAAAATCCTGGAAAGCCAAGAACAGAATGTACACATCCAGTCTGGTGTTTCAAATATAGGACTACCATTTGACTGATAATTATTAAAGGCTAACTTGCCTTTGGGTCAAATAAATCCAAGTTTATTGTGGTAGTGAATTCTCTGAGTATTAACTGTAGGAGTAAGTGCTGTAGAAAGTATGCTCCCAAATCCTTAACATTCAGAACAGACTAGTCTAATAGCAAAAGAATTCCAGTATTTGGGGCAGACCAGAGGAATGTCAGTATTTGGGACAGACCAGAGAAGTGCCTGGTTCAAAAGTCTGTCTCTGTTACTTGAAATGGAAGCTTTTGAGCATGGAGGAAAAACGGGATTCTGTGTTATTTTATAACATAACATTACAGATTAGACATGGTTAGATGCGACGTTTGATACAGTATACCACAGCACTGGGGAACCTCTGAATATCAGGCAAATCTGCTGAAACTAACAGCTGTTAGAAATACAAGCACCACAGCTTTTATCTGTTCAATGAGTCATTTTTGTCTTTGTGTAATAAAGTGATTTTTGCATTTGTTTTACAGAAACAGCTACTGTGCACAAGCTTTTTTTCAATAATATTTAAGATAAACAAAATAAAAAAAAAAAACAAAACAAAAAATGCTCATATCTCAAATACAGGCAAGATATGTGAATTTCTACTCAAACTCTTGCATAAATATTAAAATATCCTTATAGGAGCTTCAAACTTTAACAGCTTATCTTCCTTCAGTTTCGCAGTTTACCTAACATCCATAAATAAATTACCTTTGGTCTTGGAGCATTTAATGAGTGCTTCAAGGAAGATGTGTATGCCACTGCAAAAAAGTAGAGGAACTTGTAAATGTGTTACATCCATAATCACAGAAGTTATGACCTAATGGCCATTCCCAGTCAAAGGGTACTTTTGAACATTAAACCAGTAGAAATTACAACATAAAAACTATGACTTCTCAATTAGCTTTACAACTTTGGGGAAGTAGAAGAGAAACGAGAGTCTTTGAGGCTACTTCTTATAAGCTTATAAGGCAAGGCAAATAAGGCAAGTATTTCGATAATGTTTGTCCAGTGATGTATTTGAACATGAAATCCTGTTTTCAGAGCTTGTCCTTATAAATATACTAATGTAAAATTGCCTTTTTTTTTTCTTTGTTCTTTTTGTGGAGCTTGAAGCTTTTGAAGAAGTGAATAACACAAGTTTGCCCTTGGGCAAAAACACTTAAATAGCTTTAGCATTAAAAAAAGGGCTTTGTGTTCCTGCCCCACGACCTGAATTTGATATGAATAATCTCTTTTAACATTTTCATAAATGTAAATTAAATGCCAAGCCATAACAGCAGTCATTATGAATAATTAAAAAGCATTTAGCAACTCTGTGGCTGAAGATCACTGGACTGATGCAGCTTTCCATGACATCAGTTTAATGGCACCAGTAATTCCCACTGGTGTTACACTAACACTATGCTGGCACAGGAGAGCAGACACAACATTTGCTTCTTCAGGGTACAAATGGGTAAACGTTTAAGGGTTGCTCTTGAGTGTTTCTTAAAACCTGTTGTCTTCTACTTTGAAGCTCTTTCCAATGTAGTTGGGTGATTCCTACAAGGGTGAATGTTTCTTGGGACGTATTACCTAAGTGTGTACGGACACATAATATTATCTCTACTGCTTTATTTAATTGTACATTTTATTCAGAGAATTCCTCTGAGCTATTCATCTCTCATACTGATGCTGTTGAAACCATTTCTGTCTCCCTAATTCTCATAAGTACTGACTCACCTCTGTGCAGCTTTAGCTTTCTACTATGTGCAACTTTGCTGTAATACATGGATATAAATTCAAAAGCAGTAGAGTGATAAATCATATCTGTCATGCATGAATTATACTTTGGATAACACATGAATGCCCAAAGCAGCGCTAATTACATGGCTTTATCATTTAATTTATACCCCAGTATGTAAATTACATCTTGTATTAATCACTGTTTATTTTACCTCAGAAAAATAAATAAACATTAAACTTAAACATTTACACTACATTTTGTTTTAGGCACAGGATTTTTGCCAGTCTTAATTCTTGAGTACCTCCTCAGCTTGAACTTTAAAAAGCAGCAAGTCTTTTGATTTTGTCCTGGTGACTCCCTGGCAGCGATGCAGCAGCAGAAAGGTTTACAGTTAGTCAGATTGCCTGGCTCAGTTCTTCATAAGAAAGTGTATAAAACAGGAGTCTCTCCTTTTTTAAGTCCCCAGATTCACCACTCTGGTTTCTATGTTTCCATGCTTCAAACAAACAAACAAAAACACTGGAGCAATCCAGTAACAGCAGGTTTCTCCTTGAGAAGTGAAGAGGAACCCTAATCTCATCAACTGCATATGAAAATATTTTGAGGAGAAAATTATAGTTTCAAGTGGGACACTCCAAGACTCTTGGCAGAGATTTTATTAAAGATAAGGAGAAAATAAAATATTAAGAATCATAATACTGAATACCAAATTTTACTGAAGGCTACAGATGGAATCTGAATGGTCTAGAAAGGCAATATTTCACTTGCAATATCAAAAAGTTTCACCTGGGGAAAAACCTTGATCTGTTACGTTAGATAGCAAAAGAATTTAGACTCCCTTATCAAGCTTATTCCCATTTTTACTCTCTGTAGATATTTTAGTTTCCAAAAAACAAGCCTTTGTTATTTTCTAATCCTTCTGTTTTTCTCAGATGGTGATAACGACCATTTTATGAACAAAATCAGGAAGTGTAAAGGAAATATTTCATATCTAGGGGAAAATACATGTTTCTCCAGATTTCACCAAGGCAAAACAAGCCCAAACAAAGAACCTTATGATTCTGGAAGATTGATTTTCTTCCTTTAGTACAACTGCTCCAGGGTGGTGGGGAGTTTTTTGGGCTTCTTTTTTTTCTTTTCTTCTTCTTCTTCTTCTTTTAATTTCCCTTCAGTTAGAACATGATTGTTTAGGCGAGGGGGGGAGGGGAGGGAAAAAAAGAGTTTTTCTTTGATTAAGGTGGTGCTGAGCATATTTAGTGTCTCAGTCCGTAAAAACAGGAAGTCCAAAAAGAGATATTTTCTATCACTCCAGCGATGGGCTGTTATCTGAAAACTTTCTTCCCAGAACAAATATTGAAAGAATTGTTTCACCCCCTCTCCTTAGGCCTTTCACTTTGTTGACATACAGTACACATTTCTGTCTAATGAACAGCTTTATCATGATTTGCTGTTAAGAAAATGACTACAGAGGCTTGCATTTATTGCAATGCTTAATGGGACAGAAAGAAAAAAATGATTCTCATTCTTATAAAGTGACATTTTCCATCATGCAGTGATCTCTGTAGAGCCTGCAGTCAGGTTCAGTTCTGCTTTCGTGGTGCCACTGGGTAATAAAATTTGCACAGCACTTCTGGGACAGGTCAACTATCCTGTTTGTTCTCATGCTCCCTTAGCATTCCATCTCTGTTTACAAGGCACTAAGTGGGCTGCACCTGATCTTTCCCAGGAAGGAAATCATGGATACACTGGCCCATATGGTCTATGAGCAGGAAAAATAGTTTCTGGAAGGGAGTAAGAATAACAAGTCTGAAGTAGATATACTCCTGTACAAGTTTGCTTTCGTTTACTTTGGTAATGACAGCAATGAATCTGCTGTTCTGGAGCTTATGCAGCTGCTAAGATAACTGAAGGATGGTGCAGCTGCCTTTCTGACAGAAGCAGGCTCAGCCCAGGCCTTCCTGGTGGGTACTGGAAGAGATGAATCCAATTGGACATCACCCTCCCAAGATGAAGTTATTGCAAGCACCAAGGGAGTTACAGTGCATGAAGAGCTTCGGAACACCACTAGAGCAGTAAGATCAGAGAGAGAATGAAGTCCAGTTTGGTCCTTTCAAAGAACTGTATAATTTCCAGTGACAGTAAACTGCTCTTTCAAACAGCGGGAGGCAACTTCTGTAACTTGCTAGTAGTTCTTTGCTAGTCTCTCACTTCTGCAACAGGGGGTGTTATTAATTAATATATTAAAGCATTATTAAAATTAGGAAAAAAAAATTCATTTGTATTTGGAGAATACTTCTGAGCAGTTAAAATTAAGATGAATAACCGACTTTGCAAGAACTGGAGCCCTAAGATAGCACACTCAGGACTCAAAGATGTGATCTCTCTTTTTTTCTTTCATCGTTTTGTCTCTGCACTGATGCCTGTCCTCATTTCCAAGTTCACAAGCTGTTGCAAAACTTCCAACTTCACGCTGTGATTGTATAATTTGTCAAAGCTGAGGAGATGCTTTCAAAGACATTTTCTCAAATGATTACAGCTACTGTTGAAAAACTGAATACTGAATGATGAACATTTTAGTAATCAGATGTAAGTAAGTAATGCCTGATTTCTTGCTAACTCTTCTGGTTTGTTGTCTACAGGGAAGAGTATTATTTTTATGAGAAGCGAAGATCAGTAAATTCATCAGCATAACCTGATTTGCCATGTGGCTGCAATAAAAGTGGTACAAAGGCCAAAAACAATTTTCCATTTATGCACACAGTTAAAGTTAACCTGCAGCCTTTTCCACTTCACTAGAGGTCCAGCAAGTACAGTACATAACTTTGTGCCTTAAGCTTTTAGATGGAACTAATTTAATATTTATTAGTTGCTTTTCACGGTACAGTTTCCATTCATCACAGTTGAATGCATTCTTCAGATCAGCTAATCATCTGTTTTGATCCTGTATCATGGAAAATAGATGAATATTTATTTTTTAAGCCTTTTTTGATAATTGAGGAGGCTGAGGAAAGAGAATAACTGTTGGATTTTTTTTTAAAAGGACTGTTTAAATGAAGGGAGGAGCTATGTTTAATCAGGGCCAGAATTATGAAGAGGATGCCAGTGTAAAGATTCCTGTTGGAACTGGTTCATGTGTAATAGCACGGTCTGACCCCAGTTAAGTACACAAGGCAAGTCTCATCTAGACTGAAATTAGAAAAATGAGGGTAGTTACATTAAAGAAGAGAAAAAGCTGGTTTGTGAACACTTGTGGATATGTTTATGCTTTTTGACTCTTACAACTACCTATCAGATTTTATTTCTTCAGGCTATTCACAAGTATTCACACATTCTTTCCGTGGCTTTATGTCAGTACAAACCTGTGCTTTAAAAACAGAAAATCCCACTCCTGCACTAACACAATGTGTATACAAATATATTGGTGCCCATTAAATGTTTCTTGCTATGAAATTCAGGAAGGAGACAGAGTTGATTTTTTTTCTTTTTCTTTTTTTCTTTTTCTTCTTTTTTTTTTTTTTTTTTCCTATACATTCAGTCTTAGTCCAATCAAGGCAGAAAAAAATCAGAAACAAAAAATGTAATTTGCTATTCAGGTGTTTGTAATGTATGAGAATTAATTGGCTCTTTCATACTTTCCCATAGCAATGTGGGATTTTGGTTTTATTTTAGCACACTGCTTTCTGTAATGACCTATAGACTTGCAGGATGTGTTGTACATTTGTGAACTTTCTACACACTTGGCACTCTAAGTTTTTTTTGTATTTCTTGCCATTTACACTTATATTCAAAGTTCAAATATGACTTGCTTTCCAGATCCAGATTTCTGTAACTTTTTTGCTTCATATTAATGCTGGTTTTAGAAAAAAAATCGATTTATGTACTATTATTTTTCCTGATCCCTAATTCCTCAAAGATATTATTCAAATTTGGTAAATGGAGAATTGAATGTGCTTCTGCTCTTAACAGTGTACTCACTGACAAATCTGAGTCAGTATCTTTTAGTAGGGATTGAAGCTGGTTTTATTTTGTGATCATAACTAGTAATGTATTTTATGCAGGGTCATTCTAGTTACATAAGTACATCTCTTACAAAACAAAATTAAAAGTCATCACTGAGGAGGCAAAAGTCTTACCATATTACTTCACTGGGGATGGGTTCAAGGCTCTTGAAGGCAGTTTTTCTAAACCCGCAAGCTATCAAAAAACTGAACTGGTAAATAAGCAAGACAGAGGAATTATAGAAGGCCCTGTTGCCATCACAGAGATCAGAGCTCAGCGCTGCCCCTCCACTCCTTGTGAGGAGCTGCAGGCGCCTTGAGGCCTCCCCTCAGCTCCTCTGCTCTGCGCTGAGCAAACCAGGGGACCTCGGCTGTTCCTCATGTTACTTCCTGTCTAATCTTTACCCCATATTTATTGCCCGGGAACAGTACAAAGACAAGTGTTGCCATTTTATTAAAGGAACAGAATGTATGGATATCATAATTCTTCAGATGTCTGGAAGAGTATACATTCATTTGGTAAAACAGAAGCATAGTGGTTGCATCGTGCATGATTAACAGCAGAACAAAAAGTATTTTCTGTCTTACTTTTACTGTTGATTTCTCGTCTTTTCACAGTAGAATTTTTTTTCTTTTTTTTTTTTTCATTGCATATGATTTTATTGTGGAAGCTGAGTATCCCTGTAGATTTCATTATATCAAAGAGACAATTAAAATAAAACTTCAGATTTCACTCTTCTCAAAAGCAATTGTGAAGTGCAGGTCACTCTGAGAAAACTATAGTCTGTTACTTCTCTCACACTGCATTTCATACGTTCTGCACTTGCTTAAGAGATAAAGGACAGAAAAATGAAATGAAAGAATAAAACACCTGAATATTTCTGCAGCCTACTGCTTATATATATACATATATAGTAAGATTTATTAAGTTGTTTCCACAATTTCTATATGAATTAGATACTCGGGAACTTAAAGCTGAGGCTCTATTATAAAACAACATATGTGGAAGGTGTATGTAGACAATCAAATGTGTTTGCAGCTGAAAAGGAAAAACAAATATAGAAAAACAAGACTTTTACACAGTTCCTTATCTGAATGGAATAAAATATTGAATATGGTTGTTTCTTTTTTCTTTTTCTTTTTCTTTTTTTTTTTTTTTGGGGGGGGGGGGGTAAGGCAGGGGGAATGGGGGGTTAATGGGAGTAAAATTCTTTGTTGAAATTTCACTTACTATAATATGCCAAATGCAGAAATAAGTTTGAAATTAATTAACTGCAGTGTGCCACTGTACGGAATCAGTAGTTACCAAAGTCCTGAAATGAAAATGAATCTGCCTAGCTTGGATAATTTCTGGTGTGTTTTGAACTGACACGTAACAAGAAAAGGGAGGGGGAATCTATTGGTGAAATGAGATCTTGGACATGCAGGCACTTAATTTGTACACAGTAGGTATAATTATACAATGCAGTGTATTAAGTGGCAGGCAATCTCTGATATTCTCTACTCTTAATCAAAAAAATTATTTCACCTAAGACTTGAGCAGCTGTGTAAATCTGTGCCAATGTCAAAAGTGCTTATGTAAATACAGTGGGCAGAGTTATCATTCCCCAGTGAAGTTTAGGAACACTCTAGCATTTAGCTTTATTTGTTTACAACGATATCTGAAAAGAAAACATTTATACCAGAAATATTTCTACATTTTCCCAGCGCTCAGTTGACGTTTATGAGGCAGAAGGTATTTTCTGCTAGAAGGCTTTTGTAGTGGCAAATATTAAAAATTAAAACAAACAACAACAACAAAAAGACAAAAAATAACCCACAACTAAACACCACCAAAGCCAACACCAAAGCCAGAAATACTTGGTACTGTTTTCTGGCATATCTAGTCTCAAATAACCTTCATAACTGAACACTATATTATACCTTTTCATCTTTCTTTAAAATGAGATAAATATAAAGGATTCCTTTAAATTAATTCACACATCACTGCTCCCTGCAGTGACTTTCCTTGAGAGGCCAACCACATGGGTAGACAAACAGTGATTTTGGCAAAAGCTATTCAGAAAGTTAATTAAAGCCCTAACTATGCTTTCAGTCTTTGTTTGTACCCTGTTGCTTACATCTGTTGCATATTTACCATTCTCCAGCTCAAAAACACACCTAGTAACATCCCTGCAGTCTCTGGGAAGCCATATAGAATTTAATTTTCATATGATGAATCTGGTGATTTCTCAAGGAAGCATCCAGTCTCAATGTAATACAGAAATGTCCTTATGGGGTACTACCAATATCCCTGTGATGTTAGGGCTCATTAGAAAAGAAGGTATTCTAAGGATAATGTTTTCCATATGAAAAGAAACAACCAGAGTTCCATGGTAATGTCTGGATGTTTCACTGGGGAATATTTCCCCAACTGTCTTATCCTATGAAGAAAACAAAGAAAAATGCAGTGCGGTTTTGCTGGACAACCCTGCATATTGCAGTAGGGCCCCCACGGCCTTTTCCTGGGGAACAGCAGTGAGTAGGACAGCAAGATCCCTTCTGAAAGCCACTGGAGCTTCAGGAGGTAAGGTCCATAAAAAGCCAGGGATATTTGCAAAAAGAATGATTCACAGCAGTTGCTGAAGGCATTTTTTGTGGTGCTCAGTATGCACTGAAACTCTCTGGTCTGAGGTAGTTTTACAAATTGGATCTATGCTTAAGTCTGTGCCTTTATTCACAACTCAACAGTTAGGTTATGGTCAGTATCTCCCAGGAGGTCAGAAATATGAACGTTTCAGAGCAAAGTAACTGAAGTCAGCACAGAAGGAGTATATTTCAAAACATAAAGGTATATTTTCAGCTGTGCAAATACTTGGATTGTCCTGATGAAAAATTATTATCTCTGCATGTGTTAAAAAGTGACCTGCGTTATTTCATCTAGACATAGTCCTGAATACCTCCTTATTGGCAAGAGAAACTAGGTATCTTCCCTCCATAACTTTTTGTCCTTTAGTATCCATACAGCTGGCAAGAGGAAGTCCACAGTTTAATCTTTCTTCCATTTTCCCATCCTCTCTGTCATCTGCTAAGGAAAATTTAACGACCGTTTTCAACAACCAGTGGAGATGATCAGATCTGCACCTTCAGATTGGTTCTTGGTCCTTATGAGTGAAAGTAAGAGCCAAAGAGAGGGAGCTCGCTTGGACTCCCCCTCCAGCAGTTCCTGCCAGGGTCATTTCAGCTCCAGTTAGCACTCCTGTCACATAATAGCAACACAGCAAATTCTTCTGATTTCCTGTACATATAACCCCTGAGAAAAGTAGTGCTGATTCCTCTTCTTTTTGGAGACAGCTATCATTGCCTATTTTCCTGTATGATCCCTATATGATTGCTCTACTTCATTACTCATTTTTGTAGTTGGATTTTAAAGCAGAAAGTCAGTTAATAAATCTCAATCTAATGAATCATTCAAACCATCTAGCCACTTGGCTGATGGCTCTTTTCTCACAGTGACCGTTTTTCATGGCAATATTTTATATATTAAGATATTTTGGTCTTTGGATCATGAAAAGTTGCTAACCAATGTATTTATTTACCCCAGAGGACAGGGATAGTCTGCTACTTTAAAACATTCCCCTAGTTTAAAGTTTTTCTGCATTTAAGAAAAAACAGCAAATAAACAAGCAAAAAAAAAACTCTCTTCCAGTCAGGTACAATAAATTATATTAGATGGGATTTAATTTATCCTTTCAGCAAAGATTATTTTCCTTTCCTTGCTTACCCGTGAGTTTGATGTAATAGCTTCAGTCGAGTTATTATCCTCAGACTGGAAATAATTTACACATAAGAAACACAGCACTTACTTTGGCATACATATATATATATATATATATTTGGTATCACATTACACCGTGCAGAATCAGAGCAACAGGATCTTCTACTTAAGTATCAGAACCCAGCTATATTTTAGACTGTTAGAAATGCAGTATAACCTCCTGCATGGGTGTCCGCATTGTGAAAACCTGAATTACATCTGGACAGCTCCTTTAGTTGGGGTCATTCAGCATTTAGAAGAATCAGATCCATGAGTACAGTAGAATGCCTTTTCCTTGTTATTCTGTGAGTCTTATGTTTGTTTTGTTACTGTTATGTTCGTTTTTTCTTAGCCTCTGAGATTTGGTGTTCAGACAGGAAGAACAGGAATGTTTCCCCTGAGAAACTGTTTTTGAAGCACTATCACCCCTGAACAAGAAGTTAATAATACATAAGAAGCTACTAAGAAATGTGAAAAAGGATTAATATCAACAGCTCCCTACCTAACTACACCAGCTGCGCTTTGGGTTTTATGAAAGCAGGCTATGTTTTAAAGAGCAGTATCATTAGCTGTCATTGCTGTTTCTACTTACTTTTCACTTCTGTCAAACCTGAGAACTACAAGAATGATAGTAAAATAAAATGAAGCACCCATTTGTCATTGTCTCTACTCCTAACAGCACATCCCTGTCTTATTTCTAAAGCTGCAGCAGATGATATGGGGCAGGGTGCCCTACAGCTGGGAAAGAACCTGCCCAGCTTGGCCACAGTCACATCAAAGGACATTCAGACGTTTCTCTGGTTTTGTGACACTTCCTGAGATATTTGCAGATATATTAAAATGCCAATTTGGAATTTTTATTATAATCATGTTTTCTTGATCTAAGAGGGCTGTACAGAGTAAAGACAGAGTTTTACGTGACATTTCCCCACAGAATATTTCCATATGAAAGAAGACTTCTTTTCTTAACAAATTTTTCTTCATTAGACACTTTTTATCTGGCTTCTGTGATTGTCAATGTGATACAATCAAATGAGTTTGAGACAGAATTTTTATCAAGGACATGTAAATTACCATTAGGGTCATCTCCAAAGCTCCAAATAACCCAGGACTTAATGTCACTGTCCCAGTGTGGATGGAGCTAGGTGCCAATGGTACTGGATCCCAGATATGGCACACCAGTCACAACCTAGATATAAAATTTTAATCCAGATCGATCTTCCATTTCCAAATATCCTGTTCTGTACTCACACCAAGCTATGCTCCAGGAAATTTAATCATGTTATGTCTATTTATGGACTGTTTCCTTCCTGGTACTTCAGCTGATATGCAGTTTGGCATGGAGATAATGAGCTTTCCTCTTTGGAAAAAAAGAAAAAAAAAAGAAAGAAAACAAGAAAAAAAAAAGAAAAAGAACAAGAAAAATGTGTATTTGCAGTCCCTGTTCTCTGTTATTTTCTTTCCAATCCGTTTGTGGTCAGGAGGAGGCCATAGAAGCATAGAGCATATGCACAATCTCTGCATATCTCAGCAGCCTCAGAGATATTATTCCTTGCCATGTAACTCCAGTCAGCATACCAACACTGTTAATGTCTGTCTCCATAAAACACAAGCAAAAGGAGGAAAGAAAAAAAAAAAAAAAAGCCAATCAGCAAAGAAAATGCATTCCTGATTTCTTTTTGTTCAAATTGTTTTTAGGCTCAAGTTCTATTCTTTGTTTCATCAGTACAAATGTACTCCTCCATTGTAACCTTACCCCAGAAAACTGGAGTTGCAGTGTTCTATATATGTGACTGATAGAAGAACTTGTACCTCTATGATAGAAGTTATTTTCTATTTCAGTTGAATTGCTAATTCTTTTAGGGACACAGCAATGGATTAGTTGAATTAAATTTACACAGGCAAAAAGAGTTTTACAGTGATTTTGAGCTAGGCCTGTAGTATATTTTGATCTCTTTTGTTTCCTTGTCTGTCTGCAGAAATCTGAAAGCATTATAAGTATTATATCTACCAGAAAGAGTTTACAACACTGACTATTTTCAAACTTGTACTGAAATAAAATGGTCCTGTATTTCCTCTTATGTACTTGAAAGTATTATATGTTTTTTTATTCGTTATACTACATTGTTTACTTTCCTTGCCTGGTTGGTTTTCCAAAGTCCTACAGTTTTTATCTGGATAAATTACTATTAGCATGAATTTTTTTCAAGGCTTTGCAGCACAGTTTCCTAAGGGAGCATGGCTTACGTGATCATTTCTCTGTGTGCGAACTTGAAAGAGAGATACACAGAAAAAGAAGCTTTTGAAGTTATTAGCTGGGATTAACTAAATTTAACATAGTAGCTAGGTCTTCAAAATTGTTAAAAACCCAGGAGTTTGTGGAAAGCTATCTGAGGAAAGGCACAAACTGGGGGCACCATATGTAGGCAGCCTCTTATAATACCTGAAATATCAGAACATTTACACAACAGTCATCGAGAAAATTTGGTACTCTTAATTAATGTTCTTTGTGGAGCTTTCACTTTTCTCCCTCATTTGTGAAAATTCATGTTTTCTTCCTACAGAACATTGGTGTTTCTAATGCAAAACACAAGCACCAAAAAAGTGAATTTGCACCAGATATCTTCACAGCTTGATGCAATCTCTCTTTAAAATTAATGATGAGAATTAATGTTAGCACTGTGAGTAGTGTAAGACGAAGTTAGAAAGACCTTCTCCACTGAACTCCATGGCAAAGCTCCCTTTGTGTTAATTCTGGCATAATTTCATTCCCAGAGAGTCAAGGGTAGACTTTCAGAGAGCATTTGAAGGAATATTATCCTGTAATTCCTTCCAATGAGCCAGGGGTGATTACAGTTACGGTGCGTGTGGTTTTAAATTAATCTGCTTAAGGCAAAGGTAAGGTAGGGGAACATCTTGCTAGACAGCAAAAAAAGGCAGATTTTGTTCCTAGCTTTAGCAAGGAAACAGACTAAATTTGGTGGAACTGCTCTGCAGTGTGAATGAGACTAACCATCAGGTTATGCTGGTCTCTCTCATGCTAGTATTAAACGTACCAAACAGGGTGATTGCAGTGGGCTGTACAACACAGAAAAGCTTGCCATCCTTAAGGCACTTTAAATACAAATGCATGGTATTTTCATCAGCTACAGCACAACCTCCTCTGAGTCATGTGCAACAAAAGGTACGCATTTTTGCTTACTTACAAAGGAATTAAATGCATTAAAGATATGAATCAGTTGTATTAATGGATGGACTACTCATTTGCAATGAAAACCTCTGTTCTGGTAGCAGAGACAAATAGACACTGATGAGATACACTATGCTTTGCAAGTCAAGTTCACAGCATTAGAAGAGTTCCAGGGCTTCAGCCCAGTAAATACAGAAAGGGTAAAAGCCACAATGAATAACTTAAATACAACCTAGAGAGATACGCTGTTCTAATATTTTCCAGCAATACAGAATACATGTAGGTTTGAAACAGTGTTGTGATTAAATTAAGCTGCAGTCTCTCTGAGAATCTCTGATGTACGTGTGCATGAAATATACAGATATCATGGGCATCTCCTTACAATCCTGGTATTGAAAGGGACACCCTTCTGCCATCAAGTCCATCATTGTGCTATTACATGCAACCAAACTAAATAATTTCTTTCACAAGCTGCTCGGACTCTGTCTTAAAATTGCATAGCTACTCTCTTTTCCTCCACAGATATCAAAAAAGCTACTCTACTGCAGCTGAGTCCATGGAGACCTGCCCCAGTTCTCAGGAAGGTTCTTCACCTTGTTTCCAGTATAAATGTGTTCATTTCTGCCCATTTGTCCATCAGCATCAGTCTCTAGCTTGAAGCATTCCTATCCTCTAATGCTTCATACAGTGCAATTAGATCTTTCCTCATCTTTCATTTAGTTAACAGAATGAACCCAATATTCTAATGTAGGCTAAAAAGCCTGCCTTTATCCACTTATTTTCTCTCCTCACAGTCTATCATTTACTGTCCTCTGATTTTTAAACTGCTCAGCTTTTGCCTCCACCAGTTCCAGTTCTTGGGCTTTTCGGAAAATAAAAATCAAGGCAAAATTGGCAAAATATGCACCTTCAGGTGACAACCAGACAATCCACTAAGCAACAGGAAAACGAGAACATTTACTTATCTCAAGGAGGAAGGATTGTTCCTTTCCAGGAAAAAGTCATACGTCAAAAGTCACACTCTTCTGCTCAGTGTTCGGAGGGTCTTGCTGAGCCATTGGTGTGAATTGCACCACAGGTTATGACTCTGATTAATATTTTGGAAAGTCTTTGGTAAACACGCCTTACATTTTTGCATTATCTAATGATGCTGCTTTGTATATTTATTTAGGATATTTTGTGCTTTCCTATCAGCGTGAGAATAGGTACTGCAAAACAATTTGCCTTATTTCGTTAATATCTGTAAGCAGGAAGAAGCTTTGACGTTATAATTAAAAGTGTTCGTGTTTCTTTTTTGCCTAAATGCAACTTATTTTCTTTTAAATATCCCCTTAAAAATATATATTAAAAAAATACAAAACAAAATTAGTTTTACTAAGAATTGATTTTGATTTTTTGAGTACGCTAATTTAGGTCAACTGTGCCCTATAATGATTTTTAATTGTCTAATTATTAATAGTTAAAGGTGAATTTACTGATTTTAAATATTAAAAAAAGCTCTGCAGTGTATAAATCTCAAAAAGCAGATAAGGTCAGGGTGTGATGTACATATAGAAAATTAGGTCTACTCCTGTGTTCACTAAAGAGCATTTCCTTACTCCTTCAAGCTCTAATTAATATAATTTGATTCAGAAAGGGCCAGCTCACACTGGTATATGCTAAGGAACATTTTTATTACTGAAAGACAGCGGCCACTATGGTAGTGTTAAAATTAAATTCAACTACATTAAATTTGTGGGATAGATTGTGAAGAAACTGTTCACAAAACTTAGAGGAGTAACATTTATACTATTAGATAAAATAATTCATTGAAAACCTATTAGTTAAATGTATTTTACTTACCTTAAAAGTGCAAACTTCTCCTATCTCTACATCTCTGCTGATGCAAGGTTAGATTTTACTTGATGTGTTTTAAATCATAAGAGATAAAAATGAGTCCTTGATACTGATGAAGCTATCTTTCCTAAACACTTTTTTGTATGATGTTTTTGAAGGCAAAAAAGAACTATTTTAATGATAACAGTGTGTTTAAGAATACTTATAATTCTGTTGTAGCAACTTAATATTCATTATTTATATCTATCTGCAGTTGGAAAATACGCTGCCTGGAGCTCTCAGTTCATCCCAAGCAGCACCATACGAGCTAGTTGCGGTTTCCCGATGTGCCTTGAATGTCTATCATGCTTCATTAGCACTCACACCCAGCCTGCTTTTCTTCTCAGCTGAGCCAGCTGATAACTGTTGGCTGAATCGTTTTAACTTCACCTGACAAAACAGAGTTGAAAACTCCTCTTTTAGTAACTTGCTCCATGTATTAAGGGATAAATATGTTCACCAGGTGAGGAAGTGTGTACAAAGACAGAATTTGGCCTTCAAAAACACAAGAAGCCTTGGAGAGAAAAGTTACTGACTTGTGTTTTGCCCTGTAGGCTCTGTTCATCTCGGATGAAAATGTCCATCTAATGGTAGTGACTGTGTTGAAAAATCATGTTTTGTAGCTGAGAATTTGTTCTATCAAATAGTGTTATTTTGCTCTTTGAATCTGTTGTAGTTTATGTGGAAATAAATAGGAGGCATTTCTTTCTTGGCAATGTACGTATTTCAAATACCATGTAATTTTCACTGCTGCCGTGAGATCAGTATTAAAATACAAAATAAATATCTTATATATAATATAAATAAATAGCTTATGCTTCAGGGCGATTCAGTGCAGCGTTGCTGAGGATTGAGGATTGCTGGTAGTTTGAGCTGGCAGTTATAAAACTCTCAAAATCATTGTGACCCTACAGGATGCCAAATTCTGCTTTAGAGCTGAAGAGACAGCTGAAACAAATACACACAAGCTCTTTCCTTCAAGAGACCTTTTTGCTCTTTTCAATGGCACATCACTTGCTCTTAAATTGGTGGGAAATGAAGTCAAAGGTAGAAAGAAAAGATTTGATTACTGTTGTGACGGTTTGTTGTAAGGATAGCTCTGCCTTTCTTTGCTTATTTTGTAAAACTATGTGAAATTACTGTGTTATACTGTTCAAAGTATAAAAAAAAATTTATAGGTTAATTATATGTTTTTGTTATAAACAAACAAACCTACATAGCAATACAGGTTTGGAATAGAACAGGAGAGGGATACCAGGTCACCTAGAGGTAGATTCTTTGCAGCTCTCAGAGAAGTGCATGAAGAAGGATTTATGAGTTTCTGAACTGAGAAATATGCAGAGGTATATATATATATATATATAAAAGCTGAAAATTCTGTGTTTATACAATTCACATATCTTCCTTGTTGCCACCTGGATTCTGAGGTTAAACTTCAAGAGGGTTGAATGCCATGAGTTGAAGATGAAAATAATATAGCCTAGCTAACAGGAGATGTAAATTAAACAATACAGATACTGTGTCCTTTTTCGTATTAACTTGTTCTGTATGTTCTATATTGCCTAAGCATTTGAAATTTGCTCTTTATACTGAATATGAAATAATTTCAGGCCCCAAATACATAAAAACAGACTGGGCCTAAGTTATTAGTATGTTTAAGTGAACCAGGATAGGAAATAACTTGCTGATTGGATGTATCTAATCAGCATGGTAATAAATAGTATTAAAGGTATATCAGTATTCTCTCCTTGAAATAAAGACAAAAATACTTCAGAATTTTCTTTGATGAGCTTTTCATCATGTGGTATAAGTCTTTGTCCTGGTTTGGCTGTTCAAAACTTTAGGAGGAGCCTGGGTTCTTGAATATATGCCTTAAGACCAAATTGATGTTTGAAACATTGCCCAGGCTTAAAGGGCCTTTTACATAGTGAACTATTTAGCCCCTTCCCCCCTCTCTCTCCTTTTTTTTTTTTTTTTTTTTTCAATTTATTTTTTTAATATGATTTAGGGAATTGTACTGTGTTTTAAGTAGAGTGTAGGAGATTGCCCTGAAAGCAATGGGAAATGGGCACTTGATGCATGCATTTGACCATTACTACTGTCAAAAAAAAGAGGTAATAGGCTCATAAAGAGTTACCTGCATGTTTGTAGTAGTCTTGTTAGTCCTAGTATGAATTTGAAAGCATGGGACTTTTTGAAAACCTTTAATTAAGAATTCCCTTTCACTGTCCCTCCTCTGACCTGTGCTAGCAAAGACGGTATCTTGTCTTTTCTCATCTATAATATATTTGAGCTGGATTCCAAATATTTTAACTGAAAATTAATATTGTTTTTAAAAGACAAGTTCATTCTAATCTGTCATTCAATTTTTTATTGCCAACAGCTAAAATTTCAGACACAAACCTTTGTCAGCAGCTCTTTATTTAGGCAAAACAAAGTCAAAAATACATATCTCTGGCTTCACTGAACCAGTCAGATCCACTTGAGCTGATCATTTGGATTCCCAGTGAATTCAGCAGGTATAGCAGGCCTGCCCTGCCCTATGTTCTGACTAGGTAGCCATTTACTACCAGTCTTGCATGCGTATGAAGAAATATGACATCAACACCACACCATCATTTGAGAATAAAGAGGTATAGCGTAGGGCCCAGGCTTGTACTATCAAATGATTTAGACAGAGGACTAACTGAACGACAGATGGTATAAAAGTTTAGCTTAAATTTAGGGTCCGTATACTGAGGGCAAAGTGACTTTGAGTCAATATGAGTAACTACACTTAAGTGCTTAGAAAATTCTTATGCCACTTCTCAAGCACAAAGTATTACACAGTGTTAGCGGGTTGGCTCCCTGGATCACTCACATGGATGTACTACATTTGGATTTTGTCAGTCAGTTTTTTCAAACTTTTTGCTCAAAATGCTTTTTAAATGAAAAAAATAACCATAGCTCTTGTATCTTTCCTATGCTTCTCCCTTTCAGACACAAAAATGCTTGATTAAATAAGAACAACTCAATCATATTTCAATAAATGCACCATCACAACTTCACGCTAGAACTTTAGTGAAAGTCTAAGCATCTTCACTTCATGTTTATATTTGCAATATTTTCAACATCACCAGCAAGAGTAAACTTTTTTTAAAAATTTTTTAATTGTTTTCTCCTACTGCACAGTGAACTAAGGAGAACCACCTCTTTTCTGTTGTGTTTGAATCATTAACAGTGCATGAGTGTCCTTCTGATGGGATTGAGATCTGATTTGTACCAGATGTGATTGCATAGGCAGCGTTCATACAGAGTCATGTCTGCCAGTATATGTTATAGCTACACATTTTTGAACTCTTTATGATCATACTATAGCTTTCAGGTAATTTGCAAGCTTAAGGAAAGTTATCTTCTGGTATATACACTCATGCAAATAATTTATGTGCAGTTAAAAACAGACTCTGTGTAGCATATGTGATTTACTGCCAAAGCAGTTCAGAAACATTACTAAGTCAGTGTTTTCCCTATAACTGCAATTCCACTACGATACAGAAGTACTCTTTTGGGACAGATTGCAATATAAAAAGATGATTTCTTGTCTTTTTTCTTCATATCTCCTCTTTTCCTTTCTTTGGAAAATTAAATAAAGAAGTAGATGTTTGATTGAGATGATCCCTGATATTTTAAATTGGTGAAATTTCTGCTTATTCTGTGTTAACATGAAAACTGTCCTGCCTTCATTAAGACTGAAATTTATCTTTTTAAACAGATAACGTATTCTTTACAAAGAGTTGTCTATGCCAGCTATATTATAGATATTGCTTTTCATTTCAAAATTACACTACTATAAACTATATTCCATTCACTTAATAGTGGTATAGAGACAGTTAAGTACCTCAAACCAGCAGAGCTGGTGAGAGGTATGAATGTGGTCATATAGTAATAAACATGGCCATGTTCTTTGCTGACACAAATTAGAGTGTATCCAATGACATCAGTGTAACTTTGCTACAGTGCAGAGGAAGTACGGGAGAAAAGCTCATGGCAATTTGCTATATATGAAATATGTGAGGAATTAACATGACTGTGCCTGTCTTTGCTGTAAGCAACTTGCCTTGATACTCTCTTCATTTCTTCCAGCCTTGATCTCTTCTCTGGTTTCTGTGTCCCTCTCTAATCCCCAGCCTATATATTTTACACTCTTAACAGAGCTGTGTATTTTAAGTTGCCTCGCACCCTGGGGTGTCAAAACTTGGGTTTTCCTTTTCTGCCTGAAAGAGGCACAGGAAAATCCTTTTGAGATAATGCTTGTTGTCTAGCCATTCTCTTTCAGCAACAAGATAGATAGACAGAAAAATACATTTCAGAGAATAAGCCCTGCAGAGGCTTTCTCAAGTACTTTACATTTTATCATAAATATGATGAAGTCAGCTAAACAGAGCAACGGATTTTAAAAATGAAATATGCTGTTCCCCATAAGTGGAATTGCTTTTACAAAAGCCCATGGGATTAGATTCTCAACTGAGGCTTCAATGAAAACACATTAGAAATCTAATTACCTGGGCTGCTGAGTTGATAGTAGATGATACCAAAATAACAAACCAATTCTGTCTGACAAAAATCTCACAAACTAATGATAGTTTCAAGTGTTGGGCTTATGTTTGCCTCCTTAGTCTGAACAAAACATGAAAAGCTGTCATGTCAATAATGCAAGATTACATTATCTGCTTCTGAAATTATTAATGCTTGCTGCAGAATGCCTAGTTAAATCACTCAACAGAATCTTTCCACTGAAAGAATTTGTGTTGCCAAATAAAATCTAGTAATGCACATTGACGAATCATTTTTCTATTTAAGATAATGCAATTAAAGTTGATTTCCCATTAAATTTTCCTCTGTTCAGAAACCAGCAAGGAAAGCCCTGCAGGTTCAAACTTCAATTATTTAAATGCTTATAAAATATACAGCTTGTGAGGTCTAGATGAGCAAATAAAATGAGGGGATGCTGAGCCCAGGCATTTCAAAACTCTTAGGTATTTGGAATAATTATTAGTTAAACATGGAAAATGTTCTGAGAAAGGGACTAAATGCCAGAGGGATGTGTCAGAAACAAGGAATCGTCGTCTAACTTTATTACTTATATTTTTCACTTGTTCAAAACTTTGGAGAAAAGAAAATTAATGTTGCATTTGAGATTACTGGTTATGTAAGGTAATGAAGAATACCATAAGGTAATCAGAAGTAGTTTCTGTTGTTAATCCAGATGGGTTCCTTACTGGCTATGTTTTTTCAGCTAGGTTTACTGTACCAATGTTGATTTCATGGACAAGTCAGTGCCTGAAAGCACCAATTCTTAGATGCAGATAATGAACTGAAGAATGAAGGACTTCATCTGAAATCTGGCCTCAATGCTACCGCTATGTGTAGATCAGGATCCCTGTATATGATCATGTTTCCCTACCTCTTTCCTACTTCCCTTCTGTTAAACTTGGTTGTCTTTCTGTCCCTACTGCTTTGCTCTCACACGATAGGCATTCCAAATCTAAGACTACCCTACGGCTGCATGAGTTTTATGTAGATAACTTACATGCTTAGCAAGCCTCCACATGTCTCTCAAACTAATTCCTGGGAAATGGTTTTCAAAACTAAAACATTTTCTGGCCTTGTCAGCCATCTCTCACTATATATTTTCACCATGATTGGACTCATTACTGCCATACAGGAGCTAAAGAAAGGAATGTTATTCTTCCTTTCACAGAGGCAAGGGGTGGAAGAGTGCAATAGTGATATATGTAGGGGAATTCAGATAATTTGGCAAGAGGGGAATTCCCTGAATGTTTTCTCTTATCACCTAGGAATCAATCAGGCAGACAATGCAGCTGTGCAAAACATACTTTTGTTCTCTGTGCTTTACTGAAAGCATTATCATTGGCTTGGTGTCAGCAGTAGAATCCCAGCTTTGGAGAGGCACCTTGGACAAGTGCGAGCCAGCTCTAGGCTGTAGCCCAGCCTGACAACCAAAAGCTGAGGAGAGAGACAGATACTACTTTCGGTTCTGCTGGGGTATTCCCAACCCACTGTTTCAATGAAAATGCCTATCGCCAGCCATGTTTTTCTACTTCAGACTTGAGGGCAGCTGGGACACCGACTATCAGTAAGTTTTGCTTTTGAACTAAGGCCTGTGTTTGAACTCAGAATTGAAAGATTGTGAAAGTGTGTAAAAAAAATAAATACATTCACTATAGTAGAGGACAATTGATAAAACTGCTACCTGAAACCACAAAGGAGCAAACTCACATTTCCAGAAATGGTGTGGGCTTCTTCTACTATATTGGCTACACCATGACTTGTTTCATAAATTTCCACCAGATTTTGATGATCATGATGCTGTTGGAAGCTGCTATCATTTTCCTGTTAGGTACTTCCATTCTCTGAGAGCAGAAAGGAGCACTGGTATCATGAATAATGCTGCCAACAGAGTTCAGGTCCTTTGGGAGCTACAGGGAGGTTCTCATCTTTTTTGAATTTAAAAAGCAGTAATAGAAGACTTTTAGTGTACACTGCCTCATTCCAGTACTCCCAAAGATGGGTGAAACTGTGGTAGGTTGTGTGTGGAGAGGAACTGTGAACCGTTATATCCTTGCCTGCTCTGCCACACACCACTATGAAAAGACATTACAGAGTAATCTACAGAATAATTCCTGTGGCACAGATCATTGGTGCCTCTTGGTGAGGCTCATAATTTGATCTTTGCAGATTCATTTTATATTTCACTGTATAAAACTGGGATTGAGTTTTGTCTGAATGAGCTTGAGAATTTATGTATGTCCTCTGGAAGATTTGTTTTACCTTTTTCTCACAAAATCTTTAAGTCAAGTAAGAAATTAGTTCCCATGGAAGATATTTACTGTGCCAGATTGAAACACATTCCCCTGTGCCATTGCTTCATAGGCTTCTTAATGTTAGTACAAAAGCTGAGTATTTTTGCTATATCCTCTAACAGAAAACAGAAAAAAGAAAGACCTGCATGCCTCCACTGAAAAGTGGGATCCCGTTCTCATATCTCCAGAAATTACCAAAGTTAAATTTTACTCTTTAGTGTGATACAAGTGTTGCAACACAAGATGAAAGTATTCACCCTTATTCATGAGAAATTCTATCTGAATTCTACCTTTGCTCCAAGGTACTTCTGTTCCACTAGCTCTATGATGAGCTAGCAAACACTAACAATCATCTTACCATATATGTTTTTTTTGTTTGTTTGTTTGATTATTTGTCTGTTTGCTTGTTAGTTTTTATGCATAAGAAAGCACTCTGAGTGAGATTCTGGCAGTACTAGTGTCAATGAAAATATAACTGATCTTAGTGGAGCAAGGATTTCATCTGTTGTATCCTAACAAACTTCTTAACAAGCCAAAAGTTACTTCCTGAACTGGCTCCTCTCAGGGCTATGCTTCAACAGAGTAGCCTAAAAGAAAGGCAGCCTTCGCTTGCCAGTTTTCCTTTCTGAAGATAACACTAAAAAATAGGTGGTTTAATATGAGACATCATTACAGTTCAACATGCTGCTTCTGTCAGAAATTTGTTATAAAAGAAAGCACTACTAATTAATAACTGTTGAAATTAATAACACAACAGCTTTCTTATTACTGGGAAAACTTGTGGGTTACCATGTGATAAACATTTGCTTATGCAAATAATTCATATAAACAGCTACACAGCTGTTAAATTGTATGTAATTAGACTGAACTCTGCCCATCTGTTAAGAGGATTCCATAACCCTATAGAATAAGTGACAATGCAAGAATTAGCAACAAGGTGTTTAATCAGTGTCAAAACAGATGTCCATTTGATTGCAAGTATAGCTGCTTGATATATGTATTTCTTGATATATGCATATCTGAAGAAGATAGGTTGCAGTGAGAAGTAACCTCATGAAAAGGGACCTTATTTACCTTTTGTAAATATTTTCATTTGTGCTCCTACAGTACTGCTAACTTTGAAGTATGGGTTTTTCCTTTCTGCTTTGTGAAAAAGGAAAGCAGACCCAGGAGACACACAAAATTTCAAGAAACAGCTTTGACAAATTAGCATATGCTAATAGTAGAAATGCATAGGGATCCTGAACCCTAACCCAACCTTAGTTATCATTCTCTTCCTCCCTCTCCCAGCATCCTCAGCATCCAACGGTCCATAAAGACCACCACTGCAGTCCACCACTACAGTCTGTCAAGATGATGAAAACAACATTTTTATTGAAGATTTAGCTAAGCAAATGTGCTGAAATCAAATATCTTTTAGTATGCATATACTATAGTTATGCATGCAAACTTTGAGTATAAATGATGTTCAGTATGTGAGATTCACCTGAGTGAATGTGCTCCCAAGAGCCCCTTCTTCCTTGGCATTTCACCACTCCCTGATCTGAAGCCTACTTGCAAAAGTCCCTTCTGCCCCTGGACTTTTTTTCCCCTCCTCCCCCCCGCCTCTGTCTCTTTTTCTTTAGACCATCTGAGGATATTATTCTGGCACTTTGCTTTCAGGAATTTATAATGATATTTGGCCTGCCTAAGGCAGCAGTTGCACATGAGAAAGCATACTAAAAAGATCAGGACTGGAAAATTTAAAATATACTAAATATGGAAAACATACATATTATTCTTCAAATACAGTTTCTTCCCTGACTTCATTCTGTGAGAACAGTGACATTTATTACTAAAATATTATCTTGTATTACATCTGTAATAGGATCTGATTAAGAGACCAGACTTAGTTCCTCAAAATTTGTCCCAGTTACTTTTTACTGTGCCCTACCTCTCAGCACTACTGAACCAAAGTACATGAAGAGACAGCCTTTCTTAGGATCCAGTGCAATTTTGTATTAATTTAAAACACGTAGCCAAGGAAAAATAGTGTTCTATCACCATTAAAATTTAATGTACTTGCATAAGCATTTTGTAACAGTGTCAGGCTGAGGATACAGAATTGTAGTGACAAATGTTCAAATATGAAACCTATATTTGTTCCTTTCTTTCCCTTGAACAGAAAATGAATGTTTAACCTCAAGGTTGTAGTCTGATTATTACTTTACATTCCTTTTTAATTGCTCTTCATTAAAGTATTTATAAGGACACCTGTCCATATTTATACAAACATATTGTATCCATATATTTAAATATAGCATTAGGCATAGAGATAATGTTTAAACAGACTTTACTGACTGAAAAGTCTGCCTAATTTGTTTCCAAAATGACAGTGAGATCTAAGTAATTAAGTGTGATGAAAAAAAGTATTTTTGAGTTGCTTGTTGGACTCAAACATGGGGCGCTGTTTGGTAATGTGAGCTCACCTCAAGACCATGCCTTATGATCTACTTCCAGAAGTAAAGAGGCATTGCCTTGGCTTCTCCATGCAGTCAGGATGAGCTGTGTCTTTGGTGTTGCATCTTCCCTTCTATTTTCGGATTCAGACACCATATTCGCATTTATGAAAACACAACTGTCTTGTCCTATTTGGAGTTCTCTGCTGAAGACAAAGAGATGTGAAAGGGAACTTAAAACCCTAAATAACTGCTATGAAAATAGTAAGTCTAATTTTCTGTTGCTCTACATTAACTGTCTTTCCAAGAAGTTTCCTACTATTAACTCTTTTCTGAGCTTGAGTGTTTTCAGAGCTGCATTTGTGTGCTGAGGATTCTTGAGACCAGACCAGAAGAAATTACCTTTTTTTCCCATTTAAATTTTTTGTGTGGTATTTAAACTGTTTTTCTTTGGTTGGTTGTTTTTTGTTATTGTTGTTGTTGTTTTAATGGGAATTTCATAAAGTGAACTACTGAGACCTCAACAGAGTTTCTGGAAGGAGAGAAGACAGGCACTATGTTCTCACCAACAGCTCAGAAATGGCAGCATTTTAGAAAATTCATTCACAGAGTCTCCTAGTCATTGCACAAATCAAAAGAGTAATTGGCTATTCTGGCTTTATTTCTTAGTTCTGGGGTCTTTTTATTTTTAGATGTATGATTTTGAAGGTTCCCCATTTTACTATGAATGGGAAGGAAAACAAGAAACTGAGTGGACAGAATAAAATAATTGTTTGGTGCCTGAAAGTAGTCTTTCCTTGGGGAACTGTGCAGTCCCAGGGCTACCTGTTCCTGTTCCCTGAATGTACCCCTATATCTGTGCGTACTGCTTGTCCTTAGGAAAACTCCTAATTGGTTCTAATTCTGTGGTTCTAATTCTCCCATGCCAAGCTTCAGTGGGTGCCTGACTGTCTTGACAGCAAAATTTCACAATATTATTGAACAAAATTTTTTAATCACATATATATATATTTTTTTTTAAAGCAAATATGTGTTTTCTTTATTAATAGGAAAAAAAAATCTTTTCATAGAAGCTATATAACTAGAGGACAACAAGGGATGTCAGACAGTTCCATTTTCTTCTTTGCACAGGTCTTCAGTAGCACAAATGTAGGAAGTGATCCAAGATAGATAAAGTTAGAAAACCAGTTACTGAATTGTAGATTTTTTCTGAGTCCATCTACACAGTTGAATTTCAAATTGGAAAATACATTCTTCATGTTGCCTTGATTCTTTTCCCTTCATAATTTTTTTAAAATCTATTAGTACTCTTCCTTCAGAATCACTGCAGACATGTACAGCTGTATCTTAAATTTGCCCTTTGTCTGCTAGTAGCATTTCATTTCTCTGATGTACCTTCATCTAGAGTTAGATAAGTTATTTTTTTTAAAATCAGAAGAACCACTCAGTCTGAGTGGTGCATACCCTTCTAATCACTGTAGATAGATCTTTGCTTTCAACAGGAAATTTCAGGTTCAAAGCACTAATAAATCACTTTGAAATTACTCCAGGTGAAATACAACAGACATGCTTCTAGTGAATTTTTTGACAATCGTTACTCCTTTTTCACAGACATCTATACATTTAGACAAAATGTAACTCAACCTAATTTGCAGGCGTTTCAGGGAAACAGAAACAAATAAACAAACAAAAAACAAAGCAAACAAACAAAACGAACCACTTTTACTTCCCTTGAGTTTTTCCTTTCCTTCTCTCCTTCGATTCTCTGTTTTCTTTCTTTTGAAAGAAAATGAGATACCTACTAGATGAAGACAAAGAATACCCTCCACCAGCACTCTTCTCCATGATGGTTCAAGGCATTCTGATAGAGTGTAGAGAGACTTCAATATGGTTCCTTTTGAACCTTCAAATGCTTGTAAACTGAGCCCTGTCACAGTGACTCTCTAGTAAGTATACAAGTGAGTTTTCACTCTCAATCACTGGAGGACTGGGGACTTCTTGAATTCCACAGGAAAATCTTTGAAGCTATCAGGCACTCTGGCAGTGCTGTGTCACATGTGCAATGACTAAGTAAGGAGTATGTGAAAAGACTTCCTAGTGGTAAAATGAAAAAAAAGAAATCTATTATAACAGAAGTAAAATGGAGGAATGGAACATTCAGATCACAGATAAAGCTGAAAAAGGATCTCAGGATGGGGCTAATATCTGAAGGACAGATTCAATAGAAAGCGTTTTACTGGGCAGAAATAAATGAGAAGGAAGTTCCTTTAGGTCAAGAAGCATAAGGAAGTCACACTTGCAACCTTTTCTTAGCTGAAGGATTCCCCCAGGAATCCAAGAATTGTGAGGGCAGTGAAGTTCAAAGTCCTTGCCGGACTTGTGATGCATAAACTTCAGACATTTGGCATCAGTCTAGCACTTCACTGAAACACCAAAAGCCATTGGAAAAAAAAAAAACACCACAAGCTGATAGTGGTTCTACTGTTTACATATACATGTGTAGCATATGAAATTTTCATTTTGGTGCAACTTATTGTTTTCTGATGAATTAACACAATGATTTGCCTAACAGATCAAACAGTTAAGCCTTGCCAGAAAGTTCAGTGAGTTTATTTAATTTCATCTGGGAAAACTGCTGTCAGTTCATATCACAGCTCTCCAGTTTGAAAATGCATCATACATCTGGGGGAAGATCCTGATCTTGCTTTCACTATGTGCCAGTTCAGAACTGTTCCTTTGACTGCAGTGAAACAACTATGACACTGTGGTACTGAGAAGAAATTTGGACGCTGTCCCCAACAGTTTGCACAGATTTTTGTTTGCTTCCCTGTGCATGAAGAAAAGCCTGACTTTTCATTTTTTTTTTTTTTTTTTTTAAATAGATTAAAAGAGTGAGAAAGTATTACTACCATAAGAATGGTATTTCAATGTTTTTCTTGTTGTTGAGTGAACACAAGTATATTCACAAAGCAAAACGTCCTAGATAATTCCCTATCCCTTCAATATCTTTTTGGAAAGTCTAAGCTATTTTGTTTAGCAGTAAACTCCTCTTTGTATGTTTAGTCCCAGTTATATAGACAATAGACAAGAGAGTTCAGCTAGTTATTCGAGACTGACAAATATAAATCACATTTTAATCTGTCAGACAATCATTTAAAGATAGAAAATTAAAACCTCTTCTTTATCAAACTGTTAAAATGAAATAATCCTGTTGTTTTTTTTTTTTTTTTCCTATTTAGCAAGTTGTTGGGTTTTTTTTTCTCCAAGAAGAATCAGTTCCTAGCCATCCTCAGAAGCAGCACACCAACACCAGTGATCTCAGTCAAGCGTGGTTAGCTCCACGTTTATTTTCTGGGTAAAATACATCTTCAGTTCTACCAAGTTCAGACAATTTGATACTGCTTGTAGATGAAGAAGTGTAGGTTATTGCTTTACCTTTTCAAGATGGCAAAGAAGCTGCACACCCACAAGTTGCTGCAAAGAAACAAAAGAGGACGTCCAGAAAATATATTATCTTTGTTGCAGCAAATACATCACCGAATGACAATACTACAAAGAACTGAAAATAGGTAGAGATTATTTCACAGGGATTTCTTCTTTCAGAGGACCTGTGCTTTACAAATATTTTTTTTTTTTCCATGAGTTAGTCAGAGTCTTGGCCCTAGATCTTTGTGTCAGAGGTCCAGCTTGCACTGATGTCAAAACTCTCAGATTCATGTCTGACAGTCATAGCTCCAGGCAAGTTAGCTGTTTCAGATAAGCGCCCATACCTTTGAACACTTTTTTGCCTCAGCCTTACTACTGTATCTAATCCATTCATGAATATTCATGCAAGGTAACATTAATTGTGATGCTATTGTGTCACTTCTAAATAATGAAAGACTCTTCAGTAACACCTGTGAAACCTGCCTGACTTTTCAACTAGGCATAGCTACCTTTTTTTTTTTTATGCTTATATTTTATTATATCACAAATACCACCCTGGGACCATGGTCAAACAGATGATTTTGAGAGTTGCACTCTAAAAGAATGAGTAAAGCATAAAAATATTCTGCAGGGAAAAGTAAATTAGGAAGATTTGTTTCATTAGAAGGCATATAAGCTTTTGTGATCCATCTGTTTGCAGTAGCTCTCCTTATTAAAGAGACCTGGATGATCAAAGCATTGCAATCTGGAAAATAGGAACTGTTAAAATGTGTATTGGAGAGAAAAGAAAGAGAGAAAAAACAACAACAAAAAAACAACCCAAAGCAAAATAAAACAAACAAGCAAGCAAACAGAATCTTGAACAAATTTTAAGTAGAAAGATCTTTGGGAGGCAAGTTAGACAGAAACGATACTTTCAAGTTCTTGCATTTTTTGCAGAGAGGAAAAACAGGATCTGTCCCATGCAGGCTATTTCTATTTGCCTGGCTAGCCAGAGTTATGGGAGAGAATGACACACGCTATCTAACCATCTCCCCAAGTTGGTACCCTTTGGGGCTTTTTCTTGTTTTCACTCTCCTTTAATCTTATTTCTGTACAACTTCACAAGTTCATGCAATAGGATTGCTTGTAGAGAATTCCACAGATTCAAAGCAAAAGAGAGAAGATCTTGACATTTTTCCTGAATAAAGGGGAAAAGTTAGGTGTACAAAAGAATCTCCATCAGGGATGTTAATGTTGTTGTCTGGAAGATGTGAAAAACTTTTAGGTTAATGGTATGGACCTTCAGTTTGCAATATATGAAATGGTGCTTTGGGAATATGACTGTAATGAAAGATAGAAAGAGAAGCGTTATGCCCATTGTAATTTCTGATTAATATTTACATGGAGTTAAACAGAATTACCTCAAATAGAGAGATGTGCTAAAGCATTTTGGATAGTGTTTCCATGGGCATGTGAGAGAAGCAGAATGAAAAAAGAAAAATTGAATCCACTGCAAATAGGCAGAAGGTTATTGGGCTGAAATGTTTACAGTGTTCTGCAGGAGTCTGGATGCAAAAATCAATGAATGCTTTAGAACTTTGATTAAGCTTAAATAAATGAAGCTTTATACTGTTAAAACACTGTTCTTCAACACCTTTATTATAGACTCATAAGTCTTAAAATACAAGCTTTTCTGGATCTGCCAAGATGTAGAGGCAGAGAATTAGCATTAAGAAAGGTAAAATCTGTAGTATTTTCTATCCCCAGGCACTCATATTAGCCTGTTACCATGTCTCTGTCTTCACTATCTGCAAGCCATGTATGATAGCACAAACAGAAAGAACAACCACATAGATGACTTCATTGCAAAAAAAATCCAGCCTGCTAAGAGTCTATGTGGAGGAACTGGGGAAGAGTGGCTTCTTATAAATACTTACCTTACAGAATACATATATCCTCTGGCCCCAGACTGTCTTCAGCCTGCCCCTTCTGGTTGTAGGTAGCAAACAGTTCAGCACAGGCTGAAAAAAACCTGAAAGATCCACAAAAGGCAGTGCACCAGGCCGAAGAAACATGCAAAATAACTGACCTTAAATTCCTGATTAGAAGACCTGTGATAAAGCATTTCATCTCTTTCTTGCAATCTGAAATGGACATCATGAAGGTAATTAAATTAATATTTCACAGTTCAGTAATCTTTTAGGCAACGTCACATGAGAATAAAGTAAAAATGCACTTTTTTGAGCTACTACAGTGACATGCCTCCAACATGCTTGACATGCAAGACACACATTCATCTCTTAGATGATTAGATATCTGGGTTATTTTTCCTCTTTGATGTCTAGCAGCTTCTTGCTCCCATTTTGAATCCTAAATGTATAATACATAATTCCTTTACATAGTTCAGTGTCAAGGTCTGAAATGGTTCCTACAGTCTTCAATCAAATATGAGTCATGGACAAAATCTACCTTAGATACACTGTAGAGCTTAAAGTATACAGCTCATCTTAAATTCAATAGGAATATTTCTGTTGACTTCAGTAAAAGCTTTCAGTATGTTTCTTTGAGGAAAATCAATGTATCTTTCACAAGACGACATTTAATCTTTCGGTCTCATAGAACTTTTCAAAAAAAAATTTAGGAGAAATAATTACTTTCAAAGTATAAGTAGTGTTTCTGGTTGCAATAGAGATAGAAACACCAGAATGGTGTCATTTCAGCTCTCTTCAATGTTTCTATGTGGCCTTCAGTATTTGAAGGGAGCTTATGTACAGGAGGGACACTGACTTTTTACATAATCCGACAGTGAAAGAACAAGGGGGAATGGTTTTAAACTGAAAAAGAGGAGGTCTAGGTTAGATATTCAGAAGAAATTCCTTACTCAGAGGGTGGTGAGGCCCTGGCACTGCTCCACAGAGAAGCTGTGGGTGCCCCATCCCTAAGAGGTGCTCAAGGCTGGGTTGGACAGGGCCCTGGGCAGCCTGGTCTAGTATTAGATATGGAGGTTGATGGCCCTGCATGTGTCTAGGGGGTTGGAGCTTGATGATCCTTGAGGTCCCTTTCAACCCAAGCCACTCTAGAATTCTATGATTCTGGACAGCTGACCTGAGTGGCACCCTTGCCCACTGCAGGGGTTTGGAAATGAATGGGTTTTAAGGTCCTTTCCAACTGAAGTCATTCTATGATTTTAATGAAATCTACAACATTTAAGCTAGTATTTTATGTAAATAAAGTAAAAACTATACCTATACTATAAGGTAATAACAGATAGAATAGATCTGAAAAATACATGTACAATCTTTCTCCTTCTGAGGAAAAAAAAATCTGCTTGATTTTAATACTTTTGATCTGGTCATAAATCTCTGAAGTTTCAGTCCTAACTCAAAGTGTTACGATTAATTGCTGCTTTTCCAGTGATGTTTTAACATTTTGATCAAATATACCATTTTACTTTCTTCTTTAAGCATCAAGTTTTAAAACTGTATTCATACCACCTGCTTTTAACACTATCAATAGATTATTTTTGAAGTTGCATTTGCAGGAGAAACTTTCAGTGAATTTTAAAGTCACTGTTTAGAACAATGTGGAGCTTTAAGGTAGTAAGCTAAGGAGAGAAGTTAAGGAGAGAGGTTTTTTTTTTTCCCCAACGCAAGAAAACTGATGCCAATTAGCATGAAACTAATCAAGCCTATTACTTTGATACTGTTCACTGTGTTCATTCATTCTGAATTTACTGAATCTTATACAAAAACAGCGATTAGAGAAGTTAACATATTCCATTAGCAGACTATATATTGATGAGCTTTTATGACATGATCAGATTCAGTTGCAGATCACCATCAAAATAAAGAAAGGATCATACATTTTTGTTCAATTTCTGTACTTCATTTTCCCTTCACTTTGGCAGAAATCCTAATATCATATTCCATCAGTACCTAGATTGCCTTGTACTAGCTTTCTGCCATAGTTAAATTAAGCACAGAAACTTGCAAAGATTTATAAGGTTCACTGGATGCTGACATCCGCTTATCAGCAGCAGGCAATTGGAGAATTCTATATTGTTTTTTATGCTAATTCAGTCTACCTTCAATTTCCATTTTTTGTTTTACAACTGTCCCTTCAAATCCATGCATACTATCATTCACTTTGCAACAATGATTTTGAAATCCCATAGTCTATGATCTCATCGGTTTCTCTTTAATTTAGCAGTGTTCTGAGCTGAAATCGGCTCTGTGATAGGAATAATTCAAACTCTTCTATCAATTTGAGTCACTCATTCCACAAAGTCAATTTGAGTGGAAGAGAAAAAACTGAATAAAAGCTGACCAGGGAGTTTAAGTATTTGTCCTGAAGTACGTAGAAAGATATTTTCAATTCCTGCACACATAGAGAATTAAATAAGATGGAGAGTTCCTCTGTACATGTTATTTCACTCTATGATGAGAGATTCATATATTCATAATAAAATGTGGGAAATAAAATAAATCACCTTCTGAAGTAGACAATTTTCCTCACTTTTTTTCCTAAGAGTAGCACTACACCAAGTACCACAAGTTATAATAAAATCTTTTCTAGTAAATAAATAATTTCATTAAAACAAAAACACACAAGCTCACTGTATAGTTGTTATTATACAAGGTTGTAACAGATGAATATCCAGAGGTTATAGGGGAACAACTCACCCACTCTGAGGCTCACGGCTAGGATGGATGCTCGCCACAAGGAACTCCACACAGGAGCAATCTCCAAAAGAGATGCTGCCTTAATGGTGGTCAGCCCTTAAATGGGATCTAGGAGAGGTGGAGTCAAGCTCCACCCCTTCCAGGAGCACAGCTGAATTACCTTCACCTGTGCTCCCGCAGCTGACCCATCACTTGCCTCAGATGGTTAAACAGAGGTTCAGGCTGTGATTAACAGTTTCCCATACACTCACTCACTGATGGATTTTTTTTTTGGAGAGCACACACATTCCTTGAAGTGCAGCCCATATCAGTATGTAAAAAGGAATCTTCCATCACTTCAAAATGCATTCCTTACCACAGGCCAACAGCCATTTCTGCACGTCCCTTCAGGTGTGCTCCCAATTAGCAGTCTGCAGGGACACTGCTTATCACTCTCACACTCAACAATCAATAGCTGAACCTGTGAACAGGAACATAACTAATGGCTGAAACCAGACAGAGCTCAGGCTTTACTGAAAATGGGATATGAAATTGTGATGAAATATGAAATAGTAAAGCTCTATCAATATACTATTAACTTTGAGTTCTTTCATAAATATGAGGACTTAAGGACATTTCATCATCTATTTCTATACATAAAGTAGGGGAAATTATTGTCATAGAATCTTTTCCTTGCCTAATTTTAATTTTTGCTCAGCCTCAATCTTCTGCCTAATCACTCTTAATTTGCCTCTAAAAATAATCATTTAGTATGTCATAAATTCTGATACATTACCCAAGAAAATATATTTTAATGTTAGAATATTACATTTGCTACAAAAACATTTTATCATCAAACAAAATCAAATAGTAATAATAATCTGGATACATTGCCTCATTTGTTATAGCTGTTGTCTATCCTGTTAGGAATTTTGAATGTCCATCATGGAACAAATTATGCTTTGATTTAGACACAGCTGTTTCCTCTTATTAATTTTGTTGGTGCCATAAGGACTTTGCTGCTAACTACTCTGGCAGTCATTAGTGAACCGTGAAAATGGACTTGCTATTTGAACCTATGATGCTTTTTTATTGTAGATTTGGAGAAAGTAAAATGTTGTTTTGTTAGGTAGAGATGAATCAGCTCACATTTAAATAATTTGGAAAAGTAATGATAGATCATAAATCACTTCCACTATCTCTGAGCCATCAAATGGTCTAGGAGATATCTGAAAAATTCTCATATGATTTGATGCAATGAAGTAAAGAAAGTGCAGTTCACTTAAGATAAGATATTGGAAGTTGTTTTGTCTCCATTCAGGTAAGACGCAGATAACTCTCCATTTATATCAGGGTTGGTAAGCCTGCCCAGGTCAGGGTGGTTGAAACTGCTTAAAGGTCCCTCCAACTCAGGCCGTTCTATGATTTTATAATATTAAGGAAACTGCAGGTGCCACAGTCCACTAACATTATTCAGAACTTCTACCAATAGTTTTCAGTCTTTCACAAAATTTTGTATGTGGATGCTAAGACAGATGCAGTTTAACTTAATTCTCCACAAAAGACAAGATGCCATGAAACTGCTTCAAAGAATGTCTCAAAATACTTAAAAAAAAAAAAAAGTGTCCTATATTTTAGTAAAACAATGAAGCTCTGAGCCACAGAGTCTGCATATGTTAAAGAAAAAAAATTAATAGAAACATTATTTTTCTTGACAGAGACTCTGGGTGGGAGAGAGGAATTGGTGGATATTCTTACAGATGCATTTGCTTGCCTCACATCCAGAAACGTATTTTAAAATATGCTTATCCAGTTATTTGCAACAAATCTCTCTGGCAAATGATCATCAGAAAGCAGGGGCACAGGTGCAATGACAGTAATCATATTGGCAATGCTGTTTGTCTGAGATGTGTTTTTTTTTTTTTAAAAAAAAAACAGTATTCAGATTAGTTATTTTTAGACATCAGATATGTTCTTGAGTAATAATGACATTTCATTAGAATGCATTTTAGTAGAATGCATTTTAAAAGCACCCCATATTTTCATCTACAAGCACTGTGGGTGAAAATGGGAAAGCAGATTTCAGGAGAAAAAAAAACACATTCATTGAAGTAGACTTAAGTATATATAACTGAATTTATACATGAAGATATGAAGAAATATTAATAAAGCCACTGAATCTTGCTATGTCAAATACCTTATGATTACCTTATGATTGTCTATTTCCTCATCTATCCTACTATAAATCTGATAGCCTCTACTTTTTGTACATCATCTTCAAAAAAAAAATCTAAATTTTTTTCTAGGTTATGTTAACACAGAAAGCTTTTGTACATGTGTTCTTGTAGAAGGGATAATTAAGGACTTAAATAGTTACTGGAAATCATCTACTGAATGTTCCAGAGCACTGTAACATACAAGCTTAAGTTCTGCATTCAAAAAGTTGAGTTTTTGATTGTTTGTTTGGTTTGTTTTTTGGAAGAGAGGAGGAAAAGATGCCAAGGCAAATGAATTTGGAAAATGAACTGGAGAATTATTATAGTTAATTGAAACTCCCACAGTTCTTACGTGAAAGAAAAATGCCAGATATTCAACGGCTATAAATCAGCAGTTTTTGTTAATATGAATCAATTAGACTGATTTATAATATGCACAGATTTTTTTTTTAATCTTTTGTTGTTACTCTGAAAGGGATGTTTGCAGCTGGGAACATACTTTAAAGATATATCTTCCATCAGTCAGAATACCGCTAACGAAATCATGGCCTCAAAAGGAAAGAATCCTTTAAGTTCCCACACTTCTGTTCACTCTAGTCCCCACAGTTTAACCATCAAGAACAATTTCACAGTTCATTGACAAATGACAGACATATAATGCAACTGCATGCAGTAAAGGAAGCAAACAAACAGAAGAGTAGCAGTATTATCAGACAAACTAAAGACAACAACTCACCAGAATATTTTTTGCCTTAGTAATAGAACTTATTTTTCCTACATTATGGTGTTTTCAAACCTCAAATATACACATAAATACTGGCAGGTTTTTTTTTGTTGTTGTTGTTGTTTTTTTTAAAAAGGTGAGTAATTATTTCTTCTTGGCAGTCATCCCAGAAACCACACTTCCACTCACTTAGGCTAGTTTTAAGTGCATATAACCCAGACATCAGGGTGTTACCTCATGATTTATCATCAGGTAAATATGATAAAAGCCAGTATTTCAGTCTAGATATGAGTAGTTCACACTGGATTCAGTAGGAATTTTGTTTTGCATAATAAGGCCTTGAATCCAAGTCAATAGATACAGCAAGCACTTCTTCATCTGTTGCTCACACAGGAGTTGAGGATGCTCAGAGATCTTTAGGATAAGCTTAGCACCTCCCAGGACCATGTTTTGATACTGATGGGCAAAGTTTCCTTAGACCTATTACCAGAAGGTCTGGCCATTAGAAACCATGGACATGCTGGGTAGCAAAACAGTGATGGTATTAAAGGTTTTACTGCAAATATCAAATAAATGTAACAAGTACCAGCATGGGATAAGTTGTTCAACTGTTCAGCAAAAGAGAGGAACACATACAGATTGCATCACAGAAGGAGAAAATGCCTTCTTTGAACCAGGTACAATATTTCTGTGATTATTTAGTGGTTTATTTTATGACAGTGACAGCCTTCAAGAATTAATGGATGCCTCCAAGCACTCAAGTAATGGTGCTCTGAAAGCTGCGCTAGCTGCATAACTCACTGAAATCCATGGAGGATCCTTAACACAAGCAGAACCCTGGAAAATGTTGTGGTCAGCATCAGAACACCCTAAACTGCAGTAAAAAAAAAAAAAAAAAAGGACAAAATTTATGGTAGTGAGTGTTTCAACTTACAGTCAGCTATTAGATGGGATTGTTCACATTGCCTTCTTCAGTGCAGTGTAATAAAAATCCACATTTTTATTTACATCTGTATGAGAGGAATATCATTTGGGGAGCAGTTTGTTAAATAGCTGTAAATAGCATTTTTACTACCCCCTTCGCATTGCTCTATATCACTCTGTTTTGCTGGAGAAGAGTGAGCCCATGCAGTTCTGCTGCCTCCTGCCACTGGCTGCAGGATCCTTTCCAGGATTTCTAGGAGAGGCAGAGTACTGGCCTTTCAGTGCTCCTGCTGCACATCTCTTTACATCAGCCTCTCAGTTCTTGAGACAGCTGGAGAGGTAAACAGCTGTTGAATACTCCCCTCCACAGTACTACTTCGTTTTTGGTGCTCAATATCCCCTTTAGCTAAACATAAATCTTGAACTTCAGACCCCTTTTGTTCCTTGATTTGCTTTTTCTCCTCACCATTCCAGATGAGGCTTTTGACTATTTTCTATATTATCCTATTTATCCTCTTATCATGTTTTTACTCTACTTACAATTACATATCCTTTCATTCTCAGTGTCTCTTTACTCTGATTTCTCATTCATACAATTCATCCCAGGGTGGGCTGTTCTTCCATGCAAGATGCAAATTGTGTCACTAAGATAAGACACTGGATAGATTGTCAGTGCAAACCTTTATAAAAATGTAAAGAAACATGGGACTAATTTTACATAAAAATGATCCTCCTTAAATTTAACGTCTATATATTCTTATATTCCTAATACATATATTCTTAGGTACACAGTCATTCCAATATCCTCTAGCTTACAATGGGAAATATAGTAATATGTTTGTACTGCTGAAATGCATCTCCCCTCCTGAAACAGAAATGCCAGCACCCTTGAAGATTCCCCATACAACAGTGCACCAGCTTTGCCAGAACATCTCTTTCCTCTGGCATGCTGTTCTGCAGCAGTCTCCAGGTTTTGCAATGGTCTCCCAAGCTACACAATAATGAAAACCAAGAACTGTTTGTAACAACTAGTATAAATTTTATTTATTAGTAGGTACTACATTATAGGACTACCTAGAGGTTACAGTCAATGTCTTAGCCCCTTGAGCAAGAAACTGTACAAACCCCTAACAAAGAGTACTCACTGACCCAGAGATATTAAATAAACAAGCTGCAGTGTGAAAGGAAGAAAGATATGTCAGTCTTATCTACATGCAAAGAACTGAAAAATTTAGAGACTTACCGAGACAGAAAGAACATCCATACAGAAGTCTGGATTTGAAGCAAGTCTCAGAATTTTCTTCCCCCCTCTTATGAACTTGTTTGAACATTCTGCTTTTGAAAATAGAAATATAAATAAATGTGAATGACTAAACACAAGAAACATTAAAGCAACAGAAATGAAAGCAAATATTTGTTTCCAAAAAAACAGAAGTCCAATTATCAGCTACTGTACTCAAACTGCTAGGAAGATACAGTCTTCTGAGCCTCTGAAAGACAAGATTTTTAAAAGCCTACAATGCCTTCTGGAACAGGACAAAACTTGGATATTTCCAGCACTGTTAAAGCATTTTCACTTTTCTTTTAATTCAACTTGAGTAGAGAGGTTAGAATGGTAATAATCAATTGAGAGTTTTGATTAAAATGTAATTGCACTGCCTCAGCACCTCTATGCACCTACATCATATACTGCCACACAAGTCAAATGCATAAACATATCCAGTAAAACTACTTAGATTATGATATCAAGTATCAAATCAGGGATCAGTACCAGATTTGCATTAGAGGACAAAACATCAACATTTTGCAGAAGCAAATGGCTACACAAACAAAGCAGAAATAATAACATAAATATGAGCAGATGCCATGTTCTCCCTTGAATGACAGTGGGGAGTTTCCATTCTCTGTCATTTTTCAAGTTGACAGGTAGGACTGACTCCAGCTGGACCAGATGTCACTCACCATTGCCAACCAGAAACCAAAACTGTTCAACTGAACAGACTTTACTAAAGACAAGCACAGAAGTAAGGGATAAGGCAGAAAGAGTTGGCAAATCTGGTGCTCTAAGATTATCTCATCCAAATGTGTACACCCTCCAACTCAAGCCATTCTGATTGATTTTGTGTACAGTGTTTGTTATCCTCATTTTAATAGCTATAAATCCATGTAATATTCTCTTACTTGGTCTAAATCCATAGTAAAATATTTAAGAAACCAACTAGCTTTGTTTACTCTGTTGTGTGATGCTTTTTATTAAAGCATTTGGATCTTCCTCTTACAACCACAGTAAAGATAAAGACAGGAGTCTATAATTTTTCTTTAATGTTTCCCTTCTGGGGCAGGTTATATTTCAACAGTTCTATGCAGTTACCATCTGTATTTTTCCTTTTCTTTTTGCTGTACACAGAAAACAGGAACAGAAAAATTTTCTTCATACCCTATGTCAATAAGAAGGAAAAGAATTTAGTGCAAAATGTACCAATTTATTTATTTATTTTTTAGACAAAATGTGTTTCATGAACTTGCCTAAATGATTTGAAAACACAAAAATCATCAACCTTAGATTTTAGTGGACAGTATTTTCAGAGCCTGAATAACTCTGAAATATTCCACAGAAATGTGGTGAAAGGATATTTCGCCATGGAATAATATTCATTCATCAGAGGTCAAAACATGATCTGGAAATTAGTTTTGATGAAACAGTGAAATACATGAGGTAGAGCTCCCAAGTAATGGTGTGCATGATGGCATTTCTCAGAGACATCTTCTGGAATTTTCTTTTCTGTATTGAAACTATATCTAAATATATTTAATGCAGGAAACCTTTGTTCCCACCACTTGGGCCACTAAATACATTCCCAGCCAGAGAACAAAATTATAGCCATGCTGCCTTCTACTTGAGAATCCCAAAGTCCCCAACTTCTCTTAAGGCTTGAAATCCTGGTGCTGGAAGTACTGTGAGGAGGCTGTAGCCAAAGTGGAATTTCCCATGAGAAATGCACTGAATCTCATCAGCTTTCAGGGACCACAGGCCTCTGAATCAGATAAGTGCATTCTATAGTCTATCTATTGGCAGCTAAACCAAACAGAATTTAAGAGCCCTAATTGCTTCTAAACTTTTGAAAATGTTCTTCTGGTTTTCAGTCTCTGAACCTCCTCCCTGCCAGGGATGTTTCTAGTAGATAGAAAGGAACACAACTGTACCTCAAACTGAGGAACAATCTCAACGTATCAGTGAAAGATCAAAATCAATAAGGTCTTGAGAAACAAGGAAAAATAAAAGATGAAATCACATGAAGGTAACAATGCTTTGTTACCTTCACTGATGGGACAGTAAAAAGGTAGAAGGCTGAATAAAAATGACCAATAAATAATCACGAGCTTGACTCTACCTTCCTTTTCACTTAGTGTTATTCTTCACATGGACTCTTCTTTCCATTTCATCTATTTCTAAGACAATAGATTTTTAAGTTTATTAAAGGGCTGAAGATACTAATATTCAAAGTAATAATCTACATTTTAATATTTTCACTGGTATGATTTTCACTTATAACGCAGATGTAATACACTATCATATAGTATCTGTGACAGTGAAACCACTGAGAAGAACATTTTTATCCTAGGAAGCTAACTTTCTGAATGTTTAGGAATTTCTTATGTTATTTATATGATTTTGAAATTGGTTTGAAGTCTTGATGCGATCAAATTGCAGGTTGATTTTTATTCTCTTACAGGTAATGATCAGAAGAAACTGCAATTGCATCAAGTCCCTATTTTGAAAATACAAAAAGATGGTCCTGGATGTATGTGTGATAAGTTGTTTACTAAGTAGTCCGTAAATATTTGAACTGAGTCTACTAGTCTCAGATCAACTGAGTATCTGATATTCTGCTGAAGAACCCAGGCACTCTGTTCAAATAAAAGCTACACTGCATATTTCTATTACCTATTTCTACACTTTTTGTTGTTGCCACATTCTTTTTGAGATAAATTGATCACATCTGCCACTATCCTTACGAATTCTCTTCTAGTTTTGATGACTAAGTACTGTAAGACAAAAAAAGTATCAAAAACATGGTGTTTTAAAGAGTTAACACCCACTGTAAGAGCAGCAAAAAAAAAAAAAAATTCAGAATGTGAAAGTTCTTCTAAAGTTAATTGTGGCAACACGACTCAGCAATACATTAATTCCCATTCAAATGAGATTGCATATTTACAGGATTTCTTAACTACTCAGTTCTCTTACCATTGCTTCTAGTTGACTGTCTAAATGAAGAGCTCTACTGTAAAAGCATCTGGGTTGTCCTTTGACCTCTGAGAACATCAACCTGAAAGTTTAACCAGTCTGTGAGAGTACAGACACCTTTAATTTTTTAATACACACTATGTAGCCTGAAATTAAAACTTCTTTGAGTCCACTGATCAATCATAACTCATTGTGAATTACAAGTTAGTCAAACCAACAACAGCTCTGACAGCTGATATGCTAAAAGAAATTAAACTAATGCTAAAAAAATTCTTAGAACAAGTTCGTTATCACAACATATCTAGAGTGCCTTTTTAAAAAAGGTTCCCGATACTAAACAGTATGTTTTTTACTAAGGATGGAGAGAAAAAAAATTGAGTCTACTTTGAATTTTATCAGATTAGATTTCAGTTGTCTTTTTCCTCAGTTTTTCCACATTCTGTTTTGCAATCCCTCTATGCCTCTAAGATTATTCTGAGAAAACCTACTTATAAAGGAAGGAAACCTGGTAATTTAAAGTACTATTTGTGCATGTTTTCAATAGAAAATTACCTAACGGTTAAATAGGAAGGCCTCTGAAAGAGAAGGCCTGTATTTTGTGAATGGGGAACCTCATGTTTTTTTCTCCCTTCCCCTTCATGGGGGAAGAATAGTAAGAATTATATAAGAGGCTAAGCTGACACTACAAAGACTTCATCTAAATTCCAAACTTTATATGCTCTTACTGAGTTTGACTCATCTTGTTATATAATGCAAGGATCCAAATGTAGCAATTATTTTCCATCTTTCATAAACCTTTTGATTCTGAGCATTTGCTAGGTTTTGACTGAAAACATCATATTTCCCATCACCTAAAATAGATTAGGGAAAGGAAGAAGGAGATGAGAGAAGACATACTTGAATTGTAACCATCTCTGTTTATTTATTTTACAAACTGTTAACCAGCAACAGTAGAAAGCATATTTTGAAGCTATTCTGAAATGATTTTGCCTTCTGCAGCTCATCATTTTAATTTGAAATATCTGTGTGAACTCTGATACAGCGTATCCTACTTTTTCCAACACTTTTGAAGAATTAGAGGTGAAAATGTCTTTTGATAGTTGAAGAGACCTAGCGCTACCACGAACAGATGTATAAAGGCAAAAACAAGAATGGAAAAAAAAATTATTTATTATTGGGACAAGTATTGATTTGCTGATAGCATTAATCATTAGCATGATAGACTGTCAGTTTCCAACTCCTTACATCTCCGTGTAGTGGATTATAGTCATGTATGTAATTATTTTTGTAAGTGCTGCCTTTTGAAATGTTGAACTATTCTTTTCCTGTTTAGATAAATTAAATGAACACATAAGCACAATGTTAAACTCTCAATGATGATTTCGCTTCACTAGGCGTTTTTGGAGAGACACCAATAAATTTCCTCATCTGAAGGAAGTCACTTCTTTGTCCTTTAGGAGTTATGACATCAAATAATTTAACAAACTTTATCATCATGAACCCGTCTGTCCAGTCCATTATTTCTATTTCCATTTTACTTTAAGAACTCTCTAGATAAAGTGGAAACAGTCTATTTAAATGTATCTAACTGCAGACATCCCAGCCTCTTGCCCTAAGCTACTTTCATGACAAAGCTTGTCACAGGTCTAAGTGCCAAACTGAATTAAGATCTAACTGCAACACACAAGGCAAATAAGTTCATAAATCATCATAACCCTACTGATGCCCATAAGTCATCTGAGGCTTTATTCCAACAACCTCTGTTGATAACACTGATTGTGTAATTAATAACAATACAGGATTGCTCCTTAGGGACTCTGGTAGCTAATCTTAAGCATGCAAATCTCCTTCAGTTCATATCCCTTCAGTTTTGCAATACAAAAGTTTTACCTAATGTCACTTTCTAGTTCGCTACTACAGTTGGTAAAGAGATGAGAATCTTAGAGAAAAACTTTGTCGACACACCTGAATTAAACTTCCTGTTAGGTAACGGGAATCCTCCTTGCAAAATGAGAAGTATTCATTTCTAAGTAGTGTTCTAGAATTACATTTTTAAATATTAGCTCGTAGTCTAAATTTTTCTCAGGATTAATAAAGCGTGCAACATTTATTCAACTTATTTCTGCAATTCTGTAATCAAAACATGCTCTGAATGATTTATTCTTAAGTACTAAATCTGCTGTGAAGACATCAGGAACCATAACAATTTACAGATATCACAATTTGTAGCACATAGATGGCAAATGAACTTACATTAGATACTTATGCATACTAAGGATTTAAAATGTATCAGAAGCCCTGAGTAAAAACTTGAGTTTCACGAGACACATACCATCCCTTCTGGCCTGTCAGTGAAGTCTGACACCTCTTTCTGGAGAGGTTGCTGACTTCCAGAACATAGAAAAGGAACCAAAGGGAGGGGCAGCCATTTCCTAAGTAGGAGATAACTTTTGCCTTGGAGACCAAATATTGTGACAGTCTTACCAGTCTCTTCGTATCAAAAAGATACAGTGCAGTAACAGAGGAATTGCCAGACCAGGTCAGCCCAGCTACATGTCCAGCCCAGTAGCCTGTCCCCACATCTGAACACCGCCAGCTGTTTCACAAGAAAGTCTGGATGACTATATAGGTCTAATGTTATTTAAAAACAAACAAACAAAAAAAACAAACAACAACAACAAAAAAAAAACAACCTCACTGAAGTCAAGACTTAAATGTTACAGGCATGATTTCAAGAAACTAGTCATATATTTTTCGCATAAAGTACTTGCACGTGCTGGATTTCCACTGATTTTGATTTTATAACACCAAAGGAAAAACCTTTAAAATTTAATTTACTTTCTCTTCTATCATTACTTAACAAATGACAGCTGGAAACAAAAATACTTTTGAGCAGAGTGAGGGGCAAGGGGGTTAAATTCTCTGAAAATCTGAGTGGTTTCTAAAGTGCTTGAATCTGTCATTTCAGAACCTCATCAGGTCTGGTGACTTCAGTGCTATGAATAAATATTTCCCTCTCTCTGTTGGAGACAGCTAGATTCAGTGCCTGGCAAAATCTGTAAAGACATACGCAGCCTAAAGACATAATGAACATACTGTTGTCACTGATGCGGTTGATAATGAGATGTTTATTAATAGTGGTGAAGAAACTAAAACTTTAAAGAAGCTTATTATTATTATTTTAAGTCCGAATAGAGTTGGAGGTTTTTTTGTTTTTTTTTTTTTGTTTTGTTTTTCTTTATTTGTTTTACAGCACCCTATTCACTACTTACCTAAAAAGAATAATTCCAAGTCTTTCATTCAGTTGAGATTCTTGAAAAAGGACTTGACAGAGTTAGGGACTTTGCAATTGGAAACACCTAAGAGGCTAAAGAAAGAAAGAAATAGAGAAAAATAGAGAACGGAAGATTTTCACTTTTACTACCAAGGCAGATACTAAATCTATCAAAGTCCTACTTCTTCCAGGACCATATTTCAATTTTTTTTTTTTTGTAGAAGACTCCAAGAGAGAAAAATGATAGCAGATACAACTGCACCAAGCCAGTTTAGGATCATCCACAAAAGACAGAGACCACAATCCAATAACACGGAAGGAACTGCTTACCACTTCCTAAGAATCAGGGCTCACCAAACACTCCAAAGAAAGCAATCATCATGAAGAGATTCTTTCCCAACTGTGTCCAGCCCTTAAATGAGGGTAGGGAAGGGTGGACCTGGACTTCCCATCACACATGTGAATTGCTTCCACCTGTGTTCCCAGGGCTGACTATACCCATTCACCATGTGTTCAATCACTGGCTCAGGCTGTGACTTAACATTTATTTCCATTCATCTCTTTACAAACTCCTGAAGGAAGTTTTCCTCTAAGGTCTGGCCTACACTTCTGTGCTCTTGTGTGTGGTAGGAGGGATCTAGGAAGTAACAACACCAAGTGCAACTCCAGATGTGTAGGTCAAAGCCTCTCAGAGTCTTGTTTCACCTTTCTGCTATCTTGCTTTTCTTCTGTTTTTGTGGTTTTTTTTTTCTTTTCTTTTTTTCCTCTGACTTCTTTGAAGACATGCACGCAGTTCAAAAAAACCCTCACTGATTCCCTGTGTTTGCTCATCACTTTGTTCTGGACACCTAATTTGACGCAACTATCTACTTACTCCTCTCGTCTGGAAGTAGAGGCGATAACAGTGTTCCACTTCTTCCGAAAATGACAAAGGCATAAGTGCAATCACACACAGTACCTGGCCTCCATTAGAAACGTGGAGGATTAAATATTTGTCTGAATCTCTGCCTGTTATACAGGAGTTACTCTGGATTAACACCAATTCAACATTTTAGCTTGTTTATGCTCGCTCTGAGTTATATGCTGTATACTCTCAAATTCTGTTACTGTAATTGCATTGACTTTGAGCTGATGATCTCTCAGAAGAATAGGTTGGTCCTCTGGATGATATTGAAGCACACTCACATACTTTGCCATTTTTCTTTACTTAACTATAGCAAGATGTAATTGGAAATGCTTTGCAATTGCCTTGAGGAGATACACCATTTTTTGCTTCTTGGGAACCAATGGATCCTCTGTAACTTAGCAGGACATTTGTGTTTCTTAAAATCTAGTAAATACAAGTACTTAATCTACAAGATGGATATATTTTTGGCTCTATACATGACAGCCATATTTCTCCATTATGCAGGTTATGGTAATACTTTGTTCATGATTTGATACCTTAGGTATCTATCATATGCCTTAGAGAAACACAACCTCCTCTTCAGAGCATGGTGTAAAAAATGTTACAGAAACAGACACTTACATAGACAAGAGCTGGAACCTCCTTAGTTTAGAAGGCCTTGGAATATTAATTCTCTGCCTCTAAAAGCTTTTACAAATGTTCTCAGTGAGGATGCATTTTCATTAGCATTTTTATACGTATTGTCTTCCAACCAGCGTCATGCCCTGTTCTGCACGCAGCTGCTGTCATGTGCTATAAACAGCTGTGAAGACAAGGCCAGAAGCATGCAAGCCAAGAGTGTTGTGCATGGTAAGTATTTGCACATGATCTGCCTATTTTTCAAGAACTGTGACCTGCATGGAGGCATTTGCAGAGGTAACCCTGAATCTTTATAATAGTCTGGAAGAAATAGCTCTAATAATACTTCTTCTATCAGGGCAATTGTTATACATAAGCATTCCAATTCTATCTCACTTCTGTATTTCTTGCCATACACACTTGCCAGTGATATTCAGTTCCAACAGACCATGCAAGTTAAGGCTATATTACAGTCCTTAGTTGTGATGTACATCCAGATTTCAGACAGAAATTCCAAAGGCATGGTTTTCAAGTAGATTAAATTTTAGACAAGTATCTTTTACCGGTATTAAAAATAATAATTCACGTTATTGTGCAATATAAACTAATTGAAATGGATGTGTTACAGTGTTGGGTTTTTCTGTTGTTTTCCGAAAAAAGTAATAAAGAAGGGGAAGGTGAAACATAAATGGGTCCATATTACGTTTTATCACCTACCACTCATTCTTTTCAATCTTGCCTCTTAGAAAGTTAGACAGAATTAACCCTATAGGCCACATTTAGCCTTTGATTAACAAAATGCAGAGTAGCTCCAGTATGAACCATCCTTGACACAGAGCAGCTCTGGGTATCTCCAGCCAGTTCCCTGCTCTTCCCTTCCCCTCACGCAGATGGGCTACCAGTGCCACTAGGACTGCCACTGTCACCTCTAGTGATGTATTTTTCTAACCAGATTCAGGACTTCAGAAATGTTCCTGTTGCACATCAAGACAGGAGATAGACACTCATCTCACAGCTTGCTGCCAGGAGGCTCCCCGAGTTTGCTTGCACCCCAGCAGGAAGGAGGCCTGAGGTATCCCAAGCTCTGCCTGGTTGTTTTTCTATGTTATACGCTACTGCTATTTTGACCATACTCAGCAGTGATAGTGTTGAGGAGTACATTTCAGAGAATGGTTAATTGAAACTACTTAGTCTCACAAATATATTTTTTAAGCAACCTAGTATTTTTTTTAACAAGAAAAAAAACAACAAAAAAAAAACCAAACAAGAAACATATAGTAAAAAAGTTCCTAACCAGAGCTATGCACAGCAAGATTACATTATTTTCTACATTAATTTCTGGAAATGGTAAAGAAATATATTTTCAGCGGTTTTCCTACTTCTGATTTGCATCTGTGTGATTTCATTAACTGATAATTGCTTTTGATGTGAAATGCAGAGAGATAAATGGCTCATGAATCAATAAGTGATGAGATTTCAAACAGAGTCACTTATCGATTTTTATCTCCAATTTACTCTGCATTGAGTTTAATTATAACTCTGACACACCATTTGTTTGAAAAGATTGCATGTGAATGTTTGCATGCAGTTTTCTTAGTGCAATTACATTTCAGTTGTTTTTTTTTTTAAGTAAGTTATGTTTTTTTTAAGCTGGAAAAAAAAAACACTGCTGAAATTCCAGCTCTGGAAAAATATTTATGCATATGGTTCCTTGATCATTGTGCAATCACTCAATTATTTTTATGAACGTTTATTAAAATATATAAAAATAAATGCTTTTTTATGGGTTTTTGCCTAAATTTAAATTCACAAGATAAGAGACATAAGTTAAGCATAAAACTTTGAGTCCCAAAACATGTAATTTAATCTAAAACCATTTTCTTAGAGCACTGGAATTGGTTAAAAAAAAAAAAAGTATATTTTTCATTCCATTGTGGTCATATAATTTTGGCTATCAAACTGATATAACAGATTTTTGCTCAACTGTAGAGAGATTTATTTACACGGATCCAAGGTTTTTAAATGAAGCTGGTAATTCTACTGTCACATGAAGGATTTTCTTACCATAACAGCTAGTTTTCTGCTAAACCTAAAATTGATGTTATCACTACGTTTCAGTAAATTTTCTGTTAGAAACACTGATCCAGAACAAAGATTTGCTACATTTTCATCAGTGATTTAATACTGGAATCTGTTTTATACATATGACAATATGACAAAGGTTTATCACCTTTTGCAGGAGAACCCTTGTGGATACATCTATGATAAAGGAAAATGGTTAAAATTGTGATCATGAAATTACATCCACTTGATTCCTTGCCAATCAAGGCAATGGCATACAGTATAGTGCTCTAATATCACGTATTTTTGAGTAACTCAAAAATAAAGTGTCAAAATTCTGAAATCTTTCTTGATTTCTGAGGGCAGAAGTCCTATGGATTGCACACTTAAAATATATTGATAATTTGTAGGACAATCAACTTTTCTTTTTTTCTTTTTTTTTTTTTTTTTGGCATCAAAAATCTCTAAAAAGAATATATTTTTAACACCTTTTAGTAAGCCTGGTTTACAAGTGAATTGAGATCAACTGGAGAACTACCATGAATTTAATTTGGCTTTCAATGAATCTCTATGACCAGACATGCATGAAAATCACCCGTGAAAATTTCAGTGCTTACAGAATTGCGTTTGTAGGTACGCTTTAAAAATGGGTCAGTTATTATGTATTGGCAAGAAATAGCAGAGACTGTATTAATGTTTATTTGAATTTTTAAATATTATTACTAAAAGTGGCTTTTTGGTAGAATGCGAGATGACTCAGGAGGATGTAAGGATGGACACTTACAGTAATTTTTGAAAAAAAAAATACAGCAAGCACTTTTTTTTTACATAAAGTATGGAACGGAATACAGAGATATTAATTTCTTTGTAAAATTTCAGAATCTCACATAATTTCCTAAGGAGGCCTATATAAAAAAAATATTTTGATTCGATTCAAATGAAACAACATAGGTGATTCAAACGCTGGTTTGGCAAATTTTACTAGTGGATCAACCACTTAATTAAAACCTGTTTTAAAGGTTGTGGAGTATATATTATAAGGTGAGGTAATGTGCTTCCCAATATTAAGTTTGTTTTGGCACCTTTACTATTGATGCCTCAAACTGTAATAACACTTTTACCTCATTTCCTAAGAAAAGGATCTAATGGCAGACATTTATCTACATAATGTGAGGTAAGACTGATGCAAGTATAAATAAATGAATGAATGAACAAACAAACAAATAAATAAATAAATAGATAGATAGATAGATAGATAGATAAATAAATAAATTGTTCTGCCCTCACCCTCTCTGATGCAAACCTTATTCTTGACTAGTTCAAGACGAAGTCTCCCTCAGGCTATCAACTTCTCATTTATTAAATTATTTTGTAATTGTTTTTTTGCTTTTAGACTCTTAGCAAATTCTCTCCCACCTTTTCTGCTTTTCTTACTCTTTATTACTGTTTACTCTCCATCTTTCTGGCCCTTCTTAATCTTGACGTCTGAATGTGTTTAAGCAAGTTTCAATCCTTTGCCTAACTTTTCCAGGCTCTTTGAGGCACTTCTATTATTTTTCAGTTTATTTTCTATGTTTTTGCAAAGAAATTTAATGTGTGCTATCTGTAAGTCCACATTTTTCTGCCTATGAAACTCCTACAATAAGTGTCAAGATTATAGTTAAATGCTGTTTTGCATTTTGTCTGTTGCAGTCATTTTTCACCCTTTTTGCCTCCCTGTGTCCAGGACTAGAATTACACGTAGCAATATAGTTTACCTTATAATTTTCTGCCCTCACATTCAAGCAAACTCTTGATTTCAGCTGTAATTGCTTCTGGAATCAATGTCTCTGTATTATTTGGGGTAGAGAGAAGACATGCCTCTTACACATTGTAAAGCTAGTTGTTCCAAAGTGATTATTTAAGCTGCCAAGACAGTACTTCTCTAAACCATTTTCTGTTCTAATAATTGGCCTGTTCCTGTGCATGCAGTACAAGATTTCCTGTATCATTCTATAGTTTGGCCTAGCCAGTATTTTGATCTCCCTTAGCATGGATTCAACATTCTTGTTATTGTCACAAAACCAGCAATCTAACTCCACTGGTATGTTTATATTCTGAGGAGTACAATTAGCAATATTGCTTTTAATCACAATTGAATTTCTTGTCAGCTAGGCTACAGCTATTCGCTAATACAGCCCAGAAAACTGGCATCTTTCACAACTGCACTGTTTAGACTATTCCATCTTCCCCTTGAAAAAGTCACATGTGGAATCCTATGATAAATGCCTTGTCATCTGTAGAGAGACTCATAACTGCCCTGTTAATAAGCTAAGGAGTTTCATTAACATATGCTGCTCCATCTAGATAACATTTACTCAATTTTCTTGTAGGAATGTCACATTTTGTCAAAGATCTTACTAAATACAGATATGTCACGTGAGCTGCCTCTTCCAAATAAGATGGTAAATTTGTCAAAACAAATGTGAATGTTGGGGCACTATGTGTCTTCAAAAATTCATAGTAACTCTTTCTATCACCTTATTACACCACAGATGCCTCTGAGTTCTATTTAATTGTTCTAGATTTGGTTTTGTTTTGTTTTCTTTCCCCCATCTTTTTAGAGGTTGGTTGCAGTGAGAATAGGCTTTTCCTTTTTCTTCTGTTTGTTTAAGCAGGGAAAGTACAGTTACCTTCCCATATTCTGAGGTCTTCCCAATTAGCCACAAGTTTTCAAAGGTAATAGCTACTAACATGGGGAAGTCACGCAACTTTATAGAGTTACATTAATAATGCAACAACATCCATAGCGGTACTGCATAATATATTCACACATGATTTCTGCATATGTCACACAAGTAGTAACATTTTCATTGGCTGGTGACTAAATTTAATATAAAAACTATATAAGTTATCTATAGAAAGCTGGACAGATCCCTTCAAGCAGTAGAACAAGTTTGGTCACATTCTTGTTTTGCAGTTCTGTAAGTACTGTATTACTAATCAACACTTCAGCTAGAAGGTTGTCTGACACTATTGTCAGAACAAGGAAGCCATCTGTAAGACAGCTTGTATCAGAATTTCTTTTGTCCTTTTTTTTCAACTCTTATTCAGAAAAATAAACTTTTTAAGGAAAACTTTATGATCAGTTTATTTATTTAACTGGTGCATGTGTTTGTGTATAGGGAATGTGCTAGGTCTCCGTCTTAAACCATTCATGCCTGTCAGCTATTGCTCTTTCATACATGTCGTCAGGTTTCAGCTGGGGAACTTACTATTGTCCCACATTTTATTTTAGAAGTTGTTATATTCAAACTAAATATTCACGCTTAAAGATGGTGCACATAAAGATATCTTCTGTTTCACCAAATAGACTATAAAAACAAAACTATACTGGTCTAATAGTGAAGGATGCAGAAGCTCATATGCATAGAAGAAAAAGAATCAAAGATATGTTTTAAAATGAAGAGAAGATGCAGAGGTGAAAAATGTCCCAACATTAAACAGGCAGAGCAAAGCAAAAATGGAAACCATATTGACTCATAAGACCCTTAAGACTGAACTCACAAAACCTGTGGTCTATTCTTCACAGCACTAGTAATCTGCTGTGGGATTACAGACACACTTCTTCATCAGATTTCTTCACCTGATTACAGTACCTATATTTACCTATCTTTACTAAGACAAGAAGACTTTGACTTAGGGTATATGCTTTTGAACAGAATATAATGCAAACTTGAACTCAGATTAAACTATCCATCAAGTTCAAGTGTTGTAAAACCAAACAATAGTAAGAAAATCCCATATTTTTCTTTCTTTTTATAGTATTACATGTAAATATTGCAGTTGGTATTTTCAAAATAATTAGTTTCAACAAGATGGATGTCACTGAGCTAAATAATCAGTCAGATATAAGAATTTCACAGAATCACAGAATCACAGAATTATCGAGGTTGGAAAAGACCTAGAAGATCATCCAGTCCAACCATTACCAATACTTCCCAGCTAAATCATACCCCTCAACGCAACATCCAAACGTTTCTTGAACACTCCCATGGTCGGTGACTCCACCACCTCCCTGGGCAGTGCATTCCAATGCCTGACTACCCTTTCCGAGTAGTAATACTTCCTCATGTCCAGCCTGAACCTCCCCTGGCGCAGCTTGAAACCATTCCCTCTAGTTCTATCACTGATTACACGAGAGAAGAGGCCGACCCCCATCTCACCACAACCTCCCTTCAGGAAGTTATAGAGAGCTATAAGGTCTCCCCTGAGCCTCCTCTTCTCCAGGCTGAACAATCCCAGCTCCCTCAACCGCTCCTCATAAGGCCTGTGCTCCAGACCCCTCACCAGCTTCGTAGCCCTCCTCTGAACACGTTCCAGGGCCTCAATGTCTTTCTTGCAGTGAGGGGCCCAAAACTGAACACAGTACTCGAGGTGCGGCCGCACCAATGCCGAGTACAGGGGGACAATTACCTCCCTGTTCCTGCTAGTAACACTGTTTTTGATGCAAGCCAGGATGCCGTTGGCCTTCTTGGCCACCCGGGCACACTGTCGGCTCATGTTCAGCCGAGCATCAATCAGTACCCCCAGGTCTGTTTCCTCAACACAGTCCTCCAGCCACTCCACCCCAAGCCTATAGCGCTGCCTGGGGTTGTTGTGGCCAAAGTGCAGGACCCGGCATTTGGTCCTGTTGAACCTCATCCCATTGGCTTCAACCCAGCTCACCAGTCTATCCAGATCCCTCTGCAGGGCCTCGCTACCCTCAGGCAGATCGACACTCCCTGCCAATTTGGTGTCATCCGCGAACTTACTGAGGGTGCACTCAATGCCCTCATCCAAGTCATCAATAAAGATGTTGAAGAGGACAGGCCCCAGCACCGACCCCTGGGGAACACCACTCATGACTGGTCTCCAACTGGATTTGACTCCATTTACCACCACTCTCTGGGCCCGGCCTTCCAGCCAGCTCCTTACCCAGCCGAGAGTGTACCCATCCAAGCCACGGGCTGCCAGCTTTTGCAGGAGAATAGCATGGGAGACAGTGTCAAAGGCTTTGCTGAAGTCTAAGTAGACCACATCAACCGCCTTTCCTTCATCCATCAGACGGGTCACAGGATCATAGAAGGAGATCAGATTGGTCAAGCAGGACCTGCCCTTCACAAACCCATGCTGGCTAGGTCCGATCTCCTGGTCATCCCACACCTGCCGCATGATCTCCCTCAAGACAATCCGTTCCATTACCTTCCCTGGCACCGAGGTCAGGCTAACAGGCCTGTAGTTCCCCGGATCCTCCTTACAACCTTTCTTGTAAATGGGAGTCACATTGGCAAGCCTCCAGTCTTCTGGGACCTCACCCGTTAACAAAGAGCGCTGAAAGATAACGGAAAGAGGCTCAGCGATCACCTCCGCCAGTTCCTTCAGCACTCTCGGGTGAATCTCATCTGGACCCATGGACTTGTGGCAGTCCAGTTGGAGTAGTAATTCCCTGACCGCTTCTTCAAGAATCACAGGGGGTTCAGTCTGCTCCCCAGCCGAGACTACCAAACCAGAGCGTGGGGAGCCCTGGGAATAACCGAGATGACTTTTAAAGGCAGACGTAAAGAAGGCATTCAGAACCTCTGCCTTTTCCTTATCGTCTGTGATCACATTCCCAGCCTCGTCCAGTAAAGACTGGAGATTCCCCTTTGCCCTCCTCTTACAGTTGATGTATTTATAAAAGAGTTTCTTGTTTGTTTTTACCCCAGCGGCCAGCTTAGATTCAAGCTGGGCTTTTGCCTCTCTGATTTTCCTTCTACACATCTTAACAGCCTCTTTGTAGTCATTCTGAGTTGCTCTTCCCTCCTTCCACAGACGATAAATTCTCTTTTTCTCCCGCAACCTTAAGAACAGCTCCCTGTTCACCCACGCCGGTCTTCTTCCCCGCCGGCTCATTTTGCGGCTCAGGGGGACCGCCCGCTCCTGCGCCTTTAAGACTTCCTTCTTCAAGAGCGACCAGCCATCTTGGACCCCTTTGTTCGCTAAGACTGAACGCCAGGGGACTGCCCCTACTAGTCTTCTGAACAAATCAAAGTCTGCCCTCCGGAAGTCTAAGGTGGCAGTTTTGCTATTCTCCCTCCAGGCTCCACCTAGAATCGAGAACTCTACTATTTCGTGGTCACTCTGTCCAAGACAGCCCGCAACCTCCACATCTCCCACCAGACCTTCCCTGTTTGTGAACAGCAGGTCTAGCGGGGCAGCTCCTCTCGTGGGCTCTCTCACCAGCTGCATTAGGAAGTTATCCTCTATGCATTCCACGAACCTCCTAGCCTGCTTCTTCTCCGCCATGCCATACTCCCAGCATATGTCAGGGAAGTTAAAGTCACCCATGAGGACAAGGGCTGGTGACCGCGCAGCTCCTGCCAGCTGCTTATAGAACAGCTCATCTGCCTCTTCATCCTGGTTTGGCGGTCTATAACAGACGCCCACCAGGATGTCTGCCTTATCAGCCCTTCCCCTGATCTTCACCCATAGGGATTCAACCACATCATCCCCAGTCGCAAGCTCTGCAGCATGAAAGCATTCCCTGACATAGAGAGCCACGCCACCACCCCTCCTTCCTTGTCTATCCTTCCTGAAGAGTCTGTAGCCATCCATTGCAGCACTCCAGCCATGGGAGCAATCCCACCATGTTTCCGTTATGGCAACTAGGTCATAGTTTGCCTGCCTCACAATGGCTTCCAACTCTTCTTGTTTGTTGCCCATGCTGCGTGCATTGGTATAGGCGCACCTCAGCCGAGCCCCTCGCCTCGCTCCTAATCCCAATACCACTTCATCAGGCTTATCCCCAGAAGACCTGCCTTTACCCCCTTCCCCCTTCATAGAGTCATCCTCCTCTGTCACGAAGGCACAAGACCATGGGTTCGTACAAGCACGTCCCTCTCCTGCAAGCAGCGGGTCGCTACACACCGACTTTGTGTTAGTGACGCCAGTTACACACCCATCCCCCTTTTGTTCTATTCCTTCCTTTACAGTATTCTTCAGCCCTAGAAAGAGAAAACAGAACGAACAAGCTGAGCCAAAAATGTTAGGATTCTTCTGTGTGATATTCAAATTCACATAAACTCAGTGGAAACTGCAGAAAGAGATTTAATAGCAAAGGAAGGCTGAACAAGATTTTAATCCTTCTTTCACTATCCCATTAACATTGCCTGGTGTGAGGTGTCTGTATATAAGGAAGGAAAAGCTGTATGATTAGAAGACCTGTGTGACTACATCCAGCACTAGATTTATGTAAATCCCATTCTGAGAGTGTCAACAGCCCTCTTTCAACATTAATAGTGTCTGTGATTCTTAAGCTTTCAAAGGAAATCCAGAAAAGGCAGCCTTTATCTGAGGAAATTAAATTATTCTCAGCTATGGAGTTTGGGGATACACGGAGTGTTTTATGTCTGTATATAAGAGAGTAGTAGGATTTAATTAAATAAAAACAATGACAGTCTTGCTTATGAAATTTTACATGAGGCCCTGTAGAATTGTCTATCTATGGCAAATTCTTTAAATTTCCTTCAAAAAGGTCATCCTTTCATAATAAATTAAATTGGAGCAATTTTTAAAACTAAGTTTAGATTTGCTTGCATTTGTTGAGAAAGCAGGAAGAGTGCTGCAGTTTTTCTACAGTGCCTTACCCAATAGGATTGTTCCTACTGACTTCAGTGGGAGCAAATTCCACCAGCCACTGGGCAAGATTTAAGGTCACTCCTGAGCTTTAGAGGTATCAGAAATAGTCTTCTCAAGTTAGACTGTTACAGTGAACCTGTCAGGAGGTTCTACCAGACAGACAGTCCTAAATTTTTCCTCCAGCAGGTTTGATATTTTCTTAATTGCAAGCACCTAAACTGGTCAATTCTTCTTTTATCATTTCAAAATCAATTGGCAGTTTATCTGTGTGTGTTCTAGGGATCTGAAATCAAAATGTGCCATCAAACTTGGAGCTACTAAAGATACCAAAGAAATATTTAGCCTGTCAGATTTGTTTCTTTGCAGTCCTGGTGAAATACAGTGTGCTATTATGGCAAGGACAGACCCATCCTTTGATATACCTTTGCTGGGGCTTTCTTCAGATTTGATTAAAAGGCTCCTTCATTGCTCCTATGAGCAGTTTATTTGCCTTTATTTCTTCCAGATAGTGCTGCATGTCTCTTGTCTTCCACCAAGGCAATGCTCTATAAGAACAACGCCCATTTAAAAGGGGATTTGGACATTAGGATATTTTCTGTGAAGTAGTTGATGGAGGTAGAGCAGCAATAAGACCTACCCAGGTCAGGACTGGGCTGCAAGAATAGCTTGCAGAAAAAGACTGAAATATAGGAAATGTGGATAATTTGCTTGGAAAATGTATTTTTATTAATGTAGCTTATTACTAACAGTCTGTTTGTAGTCTGCTGGAACCACAGGGTATGAAAGAACTCTCTGAAGCAGGACCATAGGAGAGCCAGACCATACTGTGGGCTGTGGGGCAGAGCCTGACACCCAATCTATGGCTGTCCTGTTTTCCTGCTTTTCAACCTTGGAAAGCCATGCTTCCACACCATGGTAAAAATCTGATTGCCTGCAGCCAACCATGTGCCATGGCTGGATGCAAAATACATACACAGCATGCACATGGATCAATATGGCAGAGACAGCTCGTGACCTGGGGGATCTTGCACACCAAACAAGAAACCTTACAGCATATCAGTGAGGTGGCCTGTGCTTTCCCCTTAGCTGTTCTTCGCTGCAAATCCATACACTACCAGATTATTTCTGGGTGTAGACAATGAAAAAGCTGAAAAAAATATGGAAATATTCATTGAGACAAAGAACGTGAATTGAAAAATGATCCCTTGAAAAAAAGTTGCCTTGGAAAATTGTTCAGGGTCAGAGACAGTTTTTCTTTTCCATAAAAAATGCTAGGCTATTTTATAAAAATATTCTTATACATTTTATCAAGATGACTATCAATTTCATCTTGAGTTGTGGAACAAAATCCCGCATACAGGAAAATGCAAAGTAATGTTGTAGTTTGTCTGCTAACACAGAAATCACTAGATCAAATCAATGGTAGGTACATGTGGTCATTCTTTTCCCCATCCTCCCTAAAGTTTGACCCTTCCTAATAGAGGAACAATAACAAGTACTTAATTCAGTACAAAATGTTACAGGTTGTTGGAAATCACTTATTTGATTTTATGGAACTACGGAATCGTAGAGTATCCCAAATTGGAAGGGACCCACAAGGATCAATAAAGTCCACACAGGACCACCCAAAATCCAAACCCTATGTCTATGAATGTAGTCCAAACACTTCATGAACTCCGGCAGCTCAGGGCCAGGACTACTGCCCTGGGTAGCCTGTTCCAGTGCCCAAACACGTTTTTGGTGAAACACCTTTACTTAAATCCCAAGATGATCCGTTCTTAACAGCACACTTTAAAATCAGATGTGAGTCACTTAACATATTACCCAGAAGAATAAGAATAAGTCTCCCACTTCTAAATTCTCTGAGAAAATACAGGTTTGACACTTGCACTTACACACGTGGTGAGGGTACCATCTGAGTTGAAATGGTAGTGAAACTTTCAGCAAACCCTTGCTCTGAGTGAGGCAAAGAGTAACTTTTATTTTTCAAATCTCAGATAAGTATCTTTATCTTGAGACATCTTAAGACTGGTATCTGATGCTGACAACTTTTTTTCTTTTTTCTTTTTTTTTTGTATTTTAGTGTCTCTCAGCAATCACTGGGATGAAGGAAAGAATTAGGAATGACTCCCTATCCAAGACAGGTACAAGACTAACCAGAGCAATGAAAATTACTATCACAATTATTGGTACTTTGGTATCAGAAGTAGTATTCTGGCTCCGTTTTAGAGAGGGGAACACTGTGAGGTGCAACCAAAGGTCCATGCAGACAGCTTCAGTGAGGAGCCAAAACTAGTACTAAGAGCACCCACTGCCCTCAAGACCCCTTGCATTACCCTGCAGCTAGGAAACGTAAGACTGCACTGGACACAACTGTACCAGATCCCAGGGCATCAGATTTGGCTTTTCTCATTGCCGTCTGCACATCAGCCTGCAGGGCCTGTGTAGAATATCCTGTGGTGTGGGCTTGGCTCTGTCAGGGTGTGCAACATCCCTTACTCTTCATTGGACCTCTCCCTTGCTTTGAACATCTCAAGATCAATATTACACTGTTTGTCCAGTCTGTCACTTTTGATAAACTTGCATCTGCTACATCCACTTGCTTTTAATTACCCTGCCATTTAATTTGTTTCTAACACGTGTGTCTGGTTTCTATCTAGGGTCACTTTTATTGTTTATGGCTCATAGATTTTGAAAGAAATATGATTTTCTTGTATTTTTTTCTAAGATAACCTATTGTAGTTTGCTACAGTCATCTGCTGCTGTTGATTTGCTGCCGTACAAATGATTTCCCTCACTAGAGATCACTATTATTACCATAAAATCCCCATTCATTAACTGCTATACCAATTATCTACCTTGTTGCTTATTGATCAGAAATCTGCCGAGCAGCTGATCTCTTGGGGCAAGTTTCATCCTTCATATAAATCAGGTTCACTGGAGTCATGTAAAAGATGAACCTGGCTCCTCCACCGTACTGATCTCCTGCCAGTACCTTTATTGAGATTCCCACTGATTGTGCAATCACCCGATTCAATCCTGCACCACTTTGCAGCTCCATTGATTCATGATTCTGCTGATGCTGATTGGCCATTTGTCACCATTATTCTTTACTTTCCTCCTCCTCCCCTGACATTTTCACACATTATTTTTTCCCCTTAGTTTCCATCTGCCTAAGTTTTTATTCTCTTTTCCTTCCTCTCCTTTAAGCCTTCTCTGTTCTGATTTTTTTTTCCATGTTTCTGTTGCACAACCTGCAAGCGCCTAAGACACGTCTGCCTTTTCCTCACCTCAGTTAGTATCTAACGTTCCCATTCTTCGCTTTTTCTTTTTGTTTTCTAGACACAATTTCCATTTTGCACTTACTGCTCAGAATCACCTCTTCTTCATCCTTCTTTGGGACACCTGTGGATTTTTTTTTTCTTATTCACTCAACCACCTTCTTCCTGATTATTACTATTGCAAAGCACAGATCAAACATATACGGTGTTAACATAGAAAGATGCTTGGTGTGTGACTAGGTAGGTATGATAGATTTCCTCAGTTCGTAGGTAATAAAGCTGTTCTCTTATATGAAATATTTAGATGACGTTGGAAGAAATGCAGTAATAAGGCGGGAAGCATTTGGTTTACAAATATGTGGTCTGTCAGAAAAATTTGGATTCTACTGATGCCTATCCAAATCCCCTCAAAAATTACATAAATTACACATAAATATGAATAACAATACACTTTGCCAAGGATGCCAATGTAACTATTAAAACAAAAAAACCAACAACTCAGCATTGACTTAATATTGACATAAGACTGAATTGGAGCTAATATACAAGTCTTTAGGATCTGCATTAATGTCTCTTGTGACTTCTGATCAATAAGTTCAAAGCAAATATTTGTGCTCCTCAGGAATTACTGTTTATACTAGGCATAGGCTTACACAGTGAAACTCTCACTTGTTTCCCAATCCACATGTCAGCACAATCAGCTGTCACAGACAGTAACTGAGTCTGCATTGATATTTAAGAAAGCTCATGTTTTCACATGTGAATTTTCCTAGGAAATAATAGCTCAGTATGCGACTTGAATAATTACCTCTGGCCAGCAGACGTCTGTTTTTGTAATCACTACCTCAGGATCTTCCCTTAATCTTGTTTAAAGAAAACAAGTAAGTGGTAACACAAACAGTGCAACCAAAATATTTGACCTCCCTTGCACATATACTTAGAGAATCTAGGGACTGTTTCTTTTCATTTAATTATACAAAAGCACGAACATTGCTATTTTGAAAGTATTTTTATCGTTGCTTTTAAAATGATTTTCATTTAACAGAAGGTCCTCATTTTAGCAGGTTATGCTACTTCTGGGTTATGCTACTGAGCTGGTGGAGTTGGCAATGATTGTTGCGAACATAAAGTAATTAATAGAGATTTTCTATTTGCACTGACCTTTGATCTGACGATAATAAATCTGAGTGATTGAAGCTGACCGCAGTCACCCTGAGGAGCACTGTCTTGGTACCTCACATGCTTCCCCTAAGCAAGCTCTCTGCACATAGAGGCACGGGGCACAGGGGAGACTCCTATTAACATTAATGACTATTCTGGGGCTGGGGAGGGGTCAAATGCCATTTTCCTGCCCTTCATTAATGCTACTAATTTATTACTGCCTTCCTCGCTCTGGCAGAGCAGTTCAAAGTCTTTTGACACCAATGCCCCTACATATATCTCACCAGTGAGTTAGTCAATACGAGAAAGAACCAGGGCAGAGGGTTATGGAAATATGAGCTCCAAAGAAAGAGTTCTAGCCCAGTTGTGTTAGTGCTGGTTAAACCTGAGGGCGTTAGGGTAAACCTTGGCTCAGGCATCACATCCCCAGGCTGCACTCACAGGCTGCCTGTTCCCTGTACATAGTGGCTGATTTTATTAAAGCTGTTTAGAAATGGCTTGACCTGTGTTTTGTGAGAACAAACATGGCTTGATGATTGCTGGAGAGCTAATAGGGGTTAAGCAGCTTCACCTCAATTTGTCTCTTCTTCCTGAATAACATTTTAAACCTGGCTCCATACGTATTCACTGAACAGCAGTGGTTTATCTGAGTGCACTGGCTGGCCCTTGGAGTTCAAGCATGGTCTGCGATTGACTGGGGACATCTAATTAGGCTGACAGTGCAGCTCTATGAGACTGAGGATGATAGGAGAAACTGATACAGTGATGTATACTGATGGTGCTGGATTACCAAAATCTCTGAGCCTTCTGGGCTGATGAAGTCAGATATCACCACAAGCAGGTGTTTGGTTAAAGATTAACCTCAGCAGAAGCACAGAGCACCTGAGCACACAGACTCACAGGATTGCTGGCAGCCCCAGAGAAGCCAGCTACCCTGGCACATGTGGGCCGCCCTACAGGGCAGCAGTAAAACCAAATTAAAGGAACAACATTCTAAGTGACTTTCAGAGAACTATACCTTGAAACATGGGGAGCAGTATGTGGAGGATTTTTTTCCCCTTACAGTTTTGCTTGATTTTTTAAATTGATTCATAGAGGGAACAAGCAGGTTGGTATTCAGCATACTGGGAATCACAATTATTATATTGCCTGTGAAAGAATTAAAATGCATTTACATGTCTTTAAATTAACTATGTTTTTGTAATCTTGCTTAATGAATGAAAAAGTGTATAATTTTAGTATTTAGAAATACAAATGATTCAGCTGTGTTGTATTTGTTTCCGTAAGAAGAGATTTACTCTTTGACGACCATGAATTCTCCCAAATGTTTTTTAAAAAGTATTTGCCTATTACTGTTTACTACTCACTATTTTCTATTAAAAAACAAAAACCAAACAAAAAAACCCTATCATTTATATTGATCAGAATATGTTAATTTTATATCGCAGCACTCTATTTATTTGTTTATTTATTAGTCAGCGATGAAATAGGAAGGCATTTAATGCCAAACATTTAATGAAAGCAAATAGAGCAAACATGAATTGCAAGTCTTCTAATGAATAAATCTGAATAATAAGAATCCCACTGGAGTGTAGAGGCAGATAGGTTAATCTTTTCACCTGAATTTTAATACAAACTGAAAATAATATCAGAAGGATTTTCACATTTAACACCTAGCTCACCATTAAACTCAGGGAAAAAATAGATTGTATTATAAAAGTTTGGTCTGCAACTGTATTTAATTAACAGAATCAAAGAAAGGGTACCTGTAATGTGGTCTCGTAATATCAGAGAGGATGGATCACCAGATGCACTGCTGTGTTGCCAGAACGACTCATGGCAAAATGAAATGAAGGAATGCTCATCAAACTGATTCCAAAATGTCATTGTGGCAGTGTAAGACTGACCTCTTGACCTCTCTCTCCAGCACTCATGACATTTCTCCCAGCTAAAAGTCACCAATCAGAAGTCCTGCTACTCATCATTTACTCTTTGGGACTTTTCTGTGTTTCTCAAAGGAAAAACAAACAAACAACAGACAAAAAAAAAAAAGGGGGGGGGGGGGGGGGGGGGGTGTTGAGGGAGGGGAAATAAAAAACAAGAAAAAACCAAACCAAGTAACAGAAGTTCAAAAAATATTGATTTTTTAATTTGATTTGTCACCTAAAATTAAATGCAAAAACTGTCATTTCTCTTCTAAATTCCAATTGGTCTTCATCTCAGAAATATTTCAGTTCCATGTTTTGTTTATTTTAAAATTTGATTCCTTTTTCATCATGAACCATTGCATGATGAAACAGAGAAATCTAGATCATGGAAACACTGTAGAAACTATGATTTTCTGGTTGAATATCTTTAAACAGCTAATAATTTTATAGGGAAAAAAATCAGATTTCCATCAGTATGTCAGAGATATATATCCAGACCCATGCCAATGTCAGCCTCAGAAAATTTCGTGCACATCCTGTGAATTCAAGGAGTGCAAATGTGGAAGCATTCTTGACCGTTTTCTTGACCTTGTTATTTGCAAGTGAAAATAGAAAGCTAATCAGGATCATTTCTTGATATAGAGATTTTTATTTTTATTTTTTAATTTTGATCTACTAAGCAAAATTACCTACCCCTTTTGAGGAATTTAGAATTGAGATCTTTCAGTATGACAAATAGTATCTGTAAATGAAATCCACTCAACACAAAGGCAGAGTTTTAGTTCTGTGAGCCAGTGCAGACTGTTTTATTCTTTCACAGACATGGATGTCAAAGCTAGGTGTTCATTTCTGACATCCAAGAAAACACATGACTGAAGGCTGTCTTTTAAGCTTGGCTGCAGAAATCGGCAGGTATGTCAAACCATTCCATATCCATTCTGTAGGATGTTAAGACCCATTGACTCAGAATTGCACTTACAAGAATGAGATGTCAAAGCTAACAGAACTATCTTTAGGATGAATAGTAGTAACAAGAGGAAAATACTTAGTCTTGAGCATCCAAGCATGGAGACGAAAATACATTTCCTAGAAACTCAGACCATTGTTGGCTTTTGTTAACAGTATTCATTGCAGTATAGGAAAAAACCTTAACATGTTGTCCCTAAGAAAATAGCATGATTTTACTTCTTTGAAACAAAAATTAAGATGAAAAAGGCAAACACTGGAATTCTTATGCATGCAAAGAAATACACAATTTCCTTTTAAGAAGCACGGGAAGAAATAATTTTGCTCTTATGTTTTCTTGCAAAACAAAAACGTTTACTTTTATTAAAAATTGATTGTTTTCACACTCAGAAAGTGTTTGAAGTGCTTGAAGAGGCAGAACAAGCTTGGTAGCAGCATTGAAAAGTTATGAATCAAAGAGGATATGCCATATCAGACACTGAATTAAAAGAAATAAAAAAGAATGTGGTCCTTCCTGGGTTGTCAGTAAGCCAGCAATACCTTCTCACAGCAACATGAAAAGCAGATGCTCTGGCTGGCAGTGTCATCGACACCTTCACACATCTCCAGGCAATTGCCCCAGGCATACAAGTGCTTCACGAGGCTAACAGGTTCTGGCAAGCTGCTGGCTGTCTGGATAAAGTATGGTTTTCACACCTGAATTGCTCAATGCAAAATAAGTTTAGGATGGGCAATGCTGAATCAAAATTCCTGTGTTATATATTAACTAGATGTATTTCTGAAATGAAGAACAAAGCAGCATGTTGCAAAATACGATTAATCCTGAGGTAAAGGACAGGGAATGCTATAGAGTCAAACAGGCAATACAATCAGAATAAATGCTGAATTCTCTGTAAGATGATACAGTAGTTCCTAAGCCTCTATTTGAACAAGTCAGGTGGGTTCTGCTTTCCTAATGCCATGGAATTAAGATCCACAGTGCAGTGGTCAAAAAAATACCAAAGCAACAAATAAGATATTATCATGGGACAGACTGTCTTTCAGAAAGTGTTATAATATCAGTGATGTGCCTTCGGGTACAAATATGCGCTCAATCCTGGGCAATCTATTTGAAAAAGAGATAAGAAAGATGTAGAATAATGTAATGAAAAAAGAGCATGGCACAATTTCTGCGATGAGAGATTGCAAAGACTGAGATTGCCTAGATAAATAAAAAAGAATATAATAAGACTATATAACATACTGAAGTCACATGCAAAACTGAAAGTCAGCACACATAACACCGAGGAAAAAAAAGAGAACTCAAAATTTAGTAGCAGAACTCACTGCTGCTGGGTCTGAACATTTGGTTCAATGTAAGTAGTATTTAGGAAAGCATGATGATAAGGAGAAGTGGACCACATTTCTGTGATGTCTCTCATGTGCCAAAGAGGCCTCAAATGCCCTTCCTATCCCTCATATGGTGACCAGTCTGGAGCCTATGACCAGATCTGCGTCCTTGAAGTGTGGGACAGCGGCAGCCCCCAACTCTGCTTTTCCAGGTGACACTGGGGAGGTTGAGAGCTGCAGGCAGGACGTGTCTCCTGAATAGGGTACAAGGCTTGGCTTATAAAAGAGATGCACAAGCAAATTGATTGTGGAGACAGGGAACGATGTAAATTGTTATCAATTGCTGTTAATATGGGCTGAGTAGACAAAGGTTTGGACATAAACTGATGATGTGTCATCCCAGAGTTCAAGCTCAATATTTTTAAAAGCACAGGTCAAACAGAACAGGCAATACTGCACACCTCTTGGTGTAAATAAAATAAGTAATTTATAAATCACTATGTCTCTAGTCACACACTATTGTACAAACTAATGAAGATAAACTTCTTCCTGCGGGCAAGATTTGTCATAATTGTCCAGCAAATATTCTTGTATCTTTGATTCTTAAGGAATAAAAGCCATCTCTGTTAGGATGCTGGTCTGTAAGGACAGTTTATCCAAACCAACTTTTATATATCAACATTCCTAAAATACATCATATTACATATCAGCAAATAATGCACCAGGGTCAAAATTCGATTAGCTACGAAATTGAGAATACTCACACACTTGTTAAAATGATAAATTTAATGGGAGGAACAATAAAAAATAATATAGATTTTTTTTTTTAATTTTTTTTTGCTTCCTACATCCAAGGAAAGAAGAAATTACGAGTTTCATACTATTAACATATCATAAAAAAATGGAAACATAACTAAGAAAAAGCAGTGTCCAGCTCAGAAAAGACACTCTGGATAGCAATGTAAGAGCTTTATATTGTCATTGAAAGAAAAATGGCTCACTGAAGAGTGTTTCTAGCATGAAAAAATGCTACTCAAACAATTCTCGTTTTTCTGTATCCTTTAAATAATCAAATAAGCATCTTACAGATACGTAGATGACTGATAACGTTTTGATAATCATCCTTCAGAAATCAAGGAAAACCTTCCTGTGATTTATATTGCTGTGAGAAACTTTTGGCTTGTTCCAAAACAATGCAGAGGCTACCAGAACAGCATTTGTAATGAAGTGTAGAGCAAATGAAAATCCAGGAGATTAGATTCAGAGACTGAAGCGCACTCATTGAGAGAGAAAAGAAGATGTCAATATAAATGAAAAGCAATTTAGAGTTTTACTCTTATTCACATCCTGAGAAAAGCTTGAAGAAAATTGATTTGGAGAATCTATTAAAAAAGGGAAAAAGAAAAAAGATCCAGATGTAGGTTGACAATAAAACAAGTATGCATTTATTTCTGCAAACACACGGAGAATTAAGAAAAGGTAGCAATTGAGAAAAACATGTAACCAAACAGTGTCATTCTAAAGCAATTCCATTTGTTGTCATCTTTCACATACAGAGAAAAAGCTGGTGCTTCCTAAACCTTATATTCAGTGTGGTAATTTTCTCAAAAGATAACAAAAACTGAAGAGAGACAGAAATGCAAGGGAACGTATCAGGTTGTTTTAAAGTGCTAATTATTCATCTGAAATTACTTTAGTGACCTATTCCTTTAAAAAAAATTTCTTTATATATCAAAACTGCTCATTGTCTTTTTCAGAGAAAACTGAGAAGTTCATTCCAAAAACAAATAAACAAATAAATAATTGGGGAAAAAAAAAATACTGCAAAATCCTTTTCTCTACAGTGGAAAATGCATCCATATCCAGAAATACCTGATGGGAAAGTAAGGTAAGCCTTCACTAGGTATACACCTATAAGAACAGCTTTGGAGTACACAACCCAGAGAGGACGAGGAGTTTCATTAGAATGAAGACTGAGTAGGCATTAAGGACTTCTAAGAAATGGTACGAAAGGATATTATTTTCCCTTGTATGGTTATTTGTCAGTAATGATTACTTGGAGAATGTGAAACTGCAATGAGCAGTGATAAGATGGCAGCCCCTGGTAAGGAGATTTCTGGCTTAAACTGTCTTGAAATACTCTAAAATCCGTGCCACGGAATAATATTCTATATTGAAAACTTATCTGAAAACTAAAAAACAGAATGATATTGCACTGCTAAAAATTAAGCCAATTTGGTATTTATTTTTAAGGAGTTAGTAGGTTGGGTTTTTTGGTTTTTTTTACTAGTTAAGAAAAATGAGTCAACACTTTTATTTCAAAATAACCACAATAAAAATTTCTAGATAAATAACTTTCACTGTAAGAAGAAAACAGACAGAAATGCAAAAATGCAAATAAATAGAGATATAAGTTTTTATAGAAAGAATATACATTTTCTCCACTACATCTCATTTTCATTTGTGCTTTTCACAACTGTTGGACATTTGAAATAGGAGTATTAGGACTAGCAATGCTGGCCTTGTGACAGCTGGGAGACAATTCCTGTCCTCTTTCTTCTGTTTGCCAAATTGCCTGGTTAATTCTGCAAGCTCTGGCAGCCCCTCAGTTTTCATAAGTTACTTGTATTAATGCTGAGGCTTAGCAGATCTGATCAAATATGAGGACAATAAAAAAAAAATGTTGTTTCTAAAACCAGCTGATCAGAACATAATTTATAATTTTGTATTCCAGCACAAGAGCTCTTTCCTCCTCTTTGGTGAGGTAAAGCTAATGCTTAGCACTGCTAACCTTTAATTGAAGTTGTGCTGGATTTTTTTTAATTGAAGTAAGTTCAGTGGGGATCCTGATATGTTGAAGGCTGATCACCTGCTTATACACCCTCTTGCATAGAAAGCCCTTCACAACACTCATCATGTTTATATAGGAACTTAGAACATTCCTCTCTACCACGTAGTAACCACTGGAGTTTTAAAAATTCATTTTCTAGTTTCTATCCTTATTTGTGAAGGAAAATTTGTTCCTGGCTTCTGCTCGTTAGTCTTTGTACTCTGCACTGGAGCATGAAAGTTTTCCTTCTTTTTTTTTGTGAAGTTACATTCAGCAGCAGTGGTGTTTCTCATTAGTTGTATCAACATGTGCTTTGAAACTTACAAAACTCTAGGGTATAATGCTGTTTTTCAGCAACTAGTTGATTATGCATCATGTGAAAACAAGTACTTTCTCTTAATGCAGTGCCCTCAGACATCACAGAGCTGTTGTCCTCTCAGTAGGAGAAAGAAAAACAAGCACCTCAGACCTAATCACAATGCACCCATATCATGATATTCGTCTCTTATCTAACTTAATGCTGAAATGACTTACTTCTTATATAAAACCAATTTATTCTCTCAGCATTTCATTTCCCTGCCCACAAACACATGGTATTATTCCAGATCTGGACACAATATTCCACCTGAGTACAAAGGCATTATTACACCTGAAGTGTTATTTTCTATTCCATTACATTTAGCCATTTCCCTTTTCAGTCATTGTTTTAGTGCGATTGTCATTTATCATCATGATACCTTTTCACTAAAACTTGCTGGCTTTCACTAAGTTCTTGATCTCCTTTAGCTATGACCAACCTAAATGGTTTCAATCTCTGATGAACCACCACTGCATGGAGACCACAGAAATAATACAAGATGATACAAAATGGGGTTTTGCGATTCATATGCATTCACTTGAATCTTAAATTCAGTTGTTCCTGGAACATGAGAAGGGCAGAAACACTTGTTTTGTAGTTATTACAAATCACATAAGCAGGGAACACATAACCCAAAGATAATTGAAAATTCTGCTTCATAGCCACTTTGGCAGCTGTGCTGCTTACATTGATTTTATTTATGTTAGTTAAGGTTTTCGCTTTACAATATTCCAAAGACTTTCTCCATTCAGAGCTCCAAAATGGCATTGCCTGACCCATAGCATTAACAGTCCTGTCTCATAGCTAAACAATGAGCAACCAAAAGCAAATGTCGTAACAACTTCATAGTCAGAAATTTAATGTGCAAATTCTGACAATAAATTTGTTTTTCTATACCTGTCAGCACATTTAATTTCCTGTATTTGTGCATCAAGGTATCTTTGACACACACTAATCTTCAAGTCATAGAGACTTGTAACTATGCACTTATGATTTAGACTATAGGCATATATCCCTAATTTCCACCTATAATGTTCCGTTTTTATTCCTACTTCACATTGCCACATTTTAGAAGAGGCAATACAATGAAACTTAAATATAATATAAAAGCTTAAGTAATGAAATGTACTTCCTGCATCTTAATATTTAAAACAGGTAATTAGAGTTATTTCAAACTCTTTTCTCTTATGCCTTTCTTCGTGCATACCTTGAAGGCAAATGTCAGCTACATTGCTTGCATATCTCATGCCCTTTGTTCCAGGTTCTGAAGGATTTTGATGCTTAAGGTGGGACTTTAAGGGATTCACATACCGAAGTTCAAATCTACTGTCCTCAAAATCATCACAAAATTAGCAGTCCTTCAATGCATCTGTTGCCCACAAACACCTGTGTTTACATTAAACACATTATTTTGTGTTTACCTGTAAACCTGTGTTTACATTAAACATTAAATTGCATTCACAATTTGCCTGTTATTGTTTCTTCATGTGCCTGAAGAGGCATCAGTCTTTTCATGGTTAGGTGGCATTTCTTATGCTGGAGCCCCAAAACACTTTGTACCTCTTACTACTTTCTCTGAGGGCTGCTCTGGTAGGTACTGCTCTGTGCATCAGCAGCTGCTGGAGGAGGCAGCAGGGTCACCTCCTTGCACCATGAAGTGATTCCTAGAACATCTCTCTCCAAATTCCAGAGGCATTTTAAACCACATCTCCTATTTCTGAGAAAGAGTCTGAGCAAAAAAGCTACTTACAAGGGACAGGCACAAGGAAGGGAACTGGTGGACTGGGTGGGGGGTGACGGTCATAGGGAGATTTCACACATTTGTTTCTATGGAAAGAAAACCATTTGTCATTTAATAAGAACAGGGAGAGAAATGAAAGAGAGAGAGCAAGATTTTTCATAGGGGGATTAAAACGGTTCAAATTCTGCTTTCTGCGTTCTACGTGAAACAAAGAAACAAACAAAATAGATAAAACCAATATAATTACGGGAGCAGAAAACAGGGAATCACATACCTCTCTCCCTCCAGTCACTAAGCTAGGGAGACCTCAAGCTTTTTCTTCCCTTTTTCAGTGCAACAAGGTTTTTAAGAAGAATGGGTCAGAGCCAGCAAAATGGAGGTGAGTGATCCCTCCCCTCTGAATGGGGCACAGATTACACATGGCAGTCTCCCAGTGGCAGGGGCTCCCATCCCTTCCTCTGGCCACATTTCAGACATAAGCCTGAACTTTTCCTTCAGTTTCAGGAGAATGGGGCAAAGAACTGTATTCACTGATGTATGTCTATGTCTGTGTTGAAGGAGGCATCTTTAAGGTTCCTCCCACCACTGCCCTGTCACTTTGCATATGCCACAGACCCCAGTACAGTGCAATGGAAGAGGTAGGCATAGTACCAATCTTTAAAAATGAAGCCACACAGAAACAGGGAACAAAAGCATAATGGAATGCAAACTACAAAGCTTCCCATTCCTTTCCCCGAGACTTCTGACATCCTTCTTAAGGCATTGTGCATGTGTTTCTGTCTATCTGGTAACCAGGAATAGTTCTTTTGAAGAACAGAGCGGAGAAAAATCACCATTCTTATATAAAAAGCTCTCTCAGTAAATGGGAGACCTGGGTTAAATTTCTCCATCAAATACAAGAGATTAAGCTCCATGCTTGCTGTGCTCTAGAGACCTGCCTTAATCACAAGGCTATAGGTACCTATTTCAGGGCCTTGATTCTTCCCTTTCACATTACAGTGCCCTGGACTGTGGTACCCTTTTATCACCACATACTTCTGGGGCTTTACTAGTTCGGTGTTCTCTACTTCCATATTATGAATGCCACAGTTATTGTATTCATGCAGCAGCAATAGCTCTTTCAACATATAGAAATTCAGGATTTCTGAATCATTTCTCTTGCCTCTGGTGCTATTAAAAAATTTATATCGCAGTGGGTTCATGGTAACCCAGATCCATTGAAAAACAAGTTTGTTTTGTCTTTGATCCAGAGTATTATCTCCATATTTTTTTATTCTAATTTTGACTTCTGTGATTTTTTATGAAATTGTGACTGTATTTCCCCTTTATTTTTGTATCCATTGTCCATCAGACTAACAAATGGATGGGTTTTTCAGATTTTCTCTGTTTTGTTGTTGTTGTTTTTAATGCTATATGTAAAGAGAAAGCAAACAAAGAAGATCAAAGATATTAAACCTAATACTAGTCTGAGTCACCCTGCACTATTCTCCACAACTGAAACCATAAGTAAATGAAAGGCACTTCTCAAGCTTCTCCTCTCAGTTTAACAACAATGGGGCAATAACATCCCTTGATAGAGTCACTAATGAGAACATTTCACTGAGAATTTTGAAAGAAGAACAGAAGCACAGGTCATATATTGAGGTTACTCCTTGTATCCAGGCAGGCCCCTATTGAAATGAAAGGGAGCATTCTCTAGGCCTAAGTGAACCAAAGCTCATTTAAGGATAAAACTTCATACTTTCTTAGTAAGGATTAAGTTTCCTGAAGCAACCCTGAGACAAACCCTCAGAAAGTGTTTAAGTGCCTAACTTCGCTTGCTAGGAGCTGCAGGCAAGAATAGCTCAGAGAATGCTTTCCTCTTGGGACTGGACAGAGGCAGGAGATATCTCTAGTAAAGAATAGGCATGAGACCAAAGAGCGGAGTAGTAGAGTAGCAGAGATGGCAACACAGGCACAATAACTTTGTGTGAGAAGCTAAAGAGAGAAAACCAAGGTCAGGGGAGGAAGAAGAGGTACTCCTGGCACCATAGACAGGTCTTTTAACAAAGTCTGCAGCCCACAAAGTACCCACGCTGAAGCAGGTTTATCCTGAAAGCCTGAAGCCCATAGAGGGCCCCAACCAGAGCACAACAAAAGCATGAGGATTGAGGCAAAGCAAGCAGACTGTGACTTCTGCAGACTTAACAAACCCATCCCAAACACCCTGTGCTGCTTTGGTGCAAGTGAGAGGAGTCAAGAGTAATAGCAAATGTTGCGCAGATAGGCTGTGGAGTTTCCTTCACTGGAGATACCAGAAAGTCACCTGGACATGATGCTGGGAAAATAGTTCTACATGACTCAGAGTTGAGAAGTAGATTTGAACCAGATTTTTTCAGAGGTTCATTCTAACCTGAGCCCTTCTGAGACTTGTTGTGAATGCCAAGAGGGAACAAAGTACATTTTAACTGTTCTAAAAATAGTAAAGTGACAGGATGTGAAATCCTTAAAATATCTCTTATCAGCTATGATAGAAATTCAGTAGGGAAATCATTACTTTTTGAAGTGAAACGTTGAATTAAGATTTGAATGAAGTCTCTGTATACTATACTGATTAACTCAGAAGTTTTAAATGCAATGACTTTCTCCAGTTTTATTTAACCTAATGCAAGGAAAATGGAGGGACAACAAGGGTCATTCTCACATTCTTTGGACATCTGAGTATTATTTCTAATTCAGCAGGGAGAAATGGTATCTGTCACTTTGTAAAAGATGGTAGTTTTTACCTACAACTATTAGTTCCACCTGACTTATTAATTTTTATGGCAAGCTGATAACAGATCTTTGTCATCATTACTGAATGTGCTTGTGCTTTTATATACCCTTCATAATTTTATCTACTCTGGATATTAAACTAGATGGACTGTAATTTCATTGTTCATATAGTGTATCCTATGTATAATGTATTTCAGCAAACTATCAATGTATGAATACTGTATTACTCAATGTCATCTCTCCTTTTAGCATATATATAATATATATATAGTTAAATTTCAACATATTTTGTCTAGAGTAGAAAACAAGTTTGTCTAAAGTAGAAAACAAAATGAAGTAACACATTCCAGTTGTCACTGACATTTTGCAGTACACTTTAATCTGGCCATAACTCTATTATATTTTTGATTCCTGGGCTTTGTTCTTTCTATTTCCTGATTTTGTATGATTACATAAATCATGTGTTCACTTAGAAATACCATCAGATGATATTACATTGCCTGTGTTTATTAAATTCATTTTGAATGCAGAGCCTCTCCAAGCCTGCACACAAATGAACATTAAGGAGCAAGGCTGCTCTCCTCTATCTTTACAATGGCAGTTAGTAAGTATTCTACAAGTAATCTCTTGGTAGTACTCCTGTTCTACTGACTGTGTTGGCTAACTTCGTAGATGAAATTTCTGGTGGATTTTTTTTTTCCTTCAATGTAATAAACTTCCACAAAGCCCAAGTAAAACATTTCAGCTTTTTTTTTTTTTTTCATAGAATCATAGAATGGCTTGGGTTGGAAGGGACCTCAAGGATTATCAACCTCCAACCTCCCTGCCGCAGGCAGGGCCACCAACCTCCATATCTAATTCTAGACCAGGCTGCCCAGGGCCCCATCCAACCTGGCTTTGAAGACCTCCAGAGATGGGGCATCCACAAGCTCCCTGGGCAGCCTGTTACAGCACCTCACCACTCTCATAGTAAAGAACTTCCCCTAATATCCAACCTATATCTTTCCTCCAACTTAAAACCATTATCTACCCTTATAAAGAGTTGAATTCCTTCCTGTTTTTAGGCTCCCTTTATGTGCTAGAAGGATGAAATGAGGTGACCCTGCAGCCTTCCCGTCTCCAGGATGAACAAGCCCAGCTCCCTCAGCCTGTCTTCATAGGGGAGGTGCTCCAGCCCTCTGATCATCTTTTTCACTTCATCTTTCAACAGTTCAACAGATTTTGAAAAACTATGTCTTAGAAAGTAGTTGAATATTATTTCTGTTTAGATAAGCATAATATAGATTTACAAGTACTGTGGTGTAGTTCTAGGGCAAAGTCATAATTCTGGATATGTTTCTAGCATATCATAGTCATCCAAAATTTATCTAACTGTAACTGTCTAGACCAGAGTGATCTATACTGCAGGGCTACTATCTTAATAATAAACAAGTAAAATTTCAAACAAAATCTGTGTGTTTATTGTGCACATAGTTCAACTACCAAGGAACGTCTCACTGGTTTCTGAATGCTTGACCAAAATGCTTGGATTTGTGTGTAGACTTAAAGTGTACGTGAGTGATGAAAAACGTGTGTGTTTGACCCAAAAGAGCCAGGATTTAAGTATTTAAGCTTTTGTTTGTTAGTTTGCTTTTTTTGTTTGTTTGATTGTTGTTGTTTTTTTTGTTTTTAAATATATTCTCTACTTTGAGCTGAGCTTCTACATGTTCTGGCTGTGTGTTATTGTGAGAGTCCACTCCACTTGTTAAAAATAGAGCCACTCCCTTGCTTCCTCAGCAAGTTAGTGTTTCCCAAGAGACAATGGGTGACCATGAAGTAAAAGAATCCTCCACAGCAAAGAGAGCCTCATCTTAGGGTCAAGGTTGTTGTATAGTATTCATCCTGGCCCCAGATTAATTTGCAGCCCCTTCACAGGCAGCAAAGAATTCTCACAGAAACTACTATGTACATAGAAAAAAAAATTTCAGAGCTATTGGCCTGTGATGCTGTCTGTCTTGCCACCCTGATTATGCCACTGACCTGACAGGAAGAGCTGGCATTTGCCAGTGGCAATGGATTTGTCTGATGAGCCAGTCCTGACTCACTGTCATTTTGAGATCACACTCAATGAATTCTAGTTGAAAACTCTGATTTAGGATGCTAGATCAGAAGAGTTCTCACTCAAGAAAATAAAATCTACTGGGTCTGTTGCTGTGTCCCTTAATAGTAAATTTTGCCAGGTAAGAATCCAGGTGTTTAAAAGATATTTGTTAAAAAAAAACATTTACCCTGAGCAAGTTTGAACTGGCAGTATCTAAAAAACAGTTGTCCATGAACACAGAGAATGTAGACTTAGTTTAAAGTTGCTGAAATTTAAATTGAATTTTATACTCACGGGGTCATTTGCCAACATATTTAATACCCTTATGATTTCATTTCAAATACCTTCACTGTAGGACAGATAAAATCCTGAAACTTGACCTTAGCTAAGATCAGATATTACAGTTTTGCTAATGTCCGTAGGATCAGGTTTATAATCCACATTTCCTAAGCATGTGAGAGATGCTTTTGTAGGCTTAAGTTTGATCAATTCTGATGTTTTCTGTTCTCGTTTACCAAGCCAGGGAAGCACAGAGGCAGAAATAATTTATAACAAGAATCTTCTGTGTGTCAATTTAGTTTTCACACTCTTAAAGAAATTGCCATTTTACAAGATGCATATGCCTAACCTCAGGAAGGACCCTTTTCTCCTCATATTACATCAGAACATTCCTACTGAAACGTAGCCTTCCCGTGTTAGTTTTTTTGTTTGTTTGGTGGTTTGTGAGCATTCAAAACATTTTTATTCAAATGAATTCATTTTTAAAAGGCTAAGAGCAGTGCATACCAAAAAATATTGTTGATTTTGACAGATCTTAGCATACGGATCTAGTTGTTAAGGTTCACAGACTTAGTCTGACCATTGCCCCAGCACAGTACTAAAGACCACCCAAAGCTAACCCAACAACAGTGAAAAAGAATACTCAGACATACAGCTGTTATGAAGTCTTCAAAATTCTAACCCTTTGAGCCACACAGCTTTGCCTCCTGGACTCTCCAAAAGTAAGCATCCAAAAGCAATGGCACAGTAGATGCTATCTACAGCACATATTTTTAATACGTAGATGTATCACTAAGTCCTTCAGAATAGCTTTAACCTTGCTTGGATATTTGAGCTGAATTTCAGGGTGAGGTGTTGGAAAGGAAATAGCAAAAGCTTCAATGTATATGAGATAACTGTCTGCTAAACTCAACTAAACTAATAAGTAAGCCATCGTTAACCTGAAAGTATATTCTTCTAGGTTCATAAGATTGTAAGAGGCTGAAGAAGAATATGTATTATACCTAAAAATCAGGAAAGCAAATATTTAAGCCATACTGAACTATTTTATGAAGTAGTAAATGCCAAATGGAAATTCAGACTTTCAAGCACAGCTTCCATTTCTACATAACATAAATGCATAATGCAAAGAAACTTGCACATTTATACAACTGTACTAGCAGTTCTGCACACACACAGCATACTATATAAATGTAGCAGTCAGGCAACTAAAAACCTCACCTGCCATCATGCCTCAATTTTTTTTTGTTAACCACCTCTTCCAAACAAACTATGTAAGCACACTTTCTGTTCCACAAACATTCTAACTAATACAAGGAAGAAATTCTAGTCTAGTTGGAAATTCAATCTATATCTTCTGAAGTACCATTATAGAAAAGGTATGAGTCCCATTCAATAGGACCCATAATTAGTCTGTAACATTTGATGGAGAAGAAAGCTATGTTCCATTTTAACAGATGGCTGAAGCAGGGGAAGATCAGAAGTGAATGTACAAGATAACCTCTTAGGCTATTTCTTCAGATCTTTTTATTTCTTGATAAAGTTTGTAGAAAGATTAATTAATTCAGGGTATTGCTCATTCACTTATGATAGATGTAGGTGCAAGATAAGTGCCTAAACACAAGGCAGGGTTTAAGGAGTTGGGCTTCATACTTCTACCCCTGGGATATCCTGTAATTCTACCGCAGGTCACTAGGTAGAGGGCAAGAACCTAGGATCTCTGTGAGGGACAAATAGGCAAGCAAAATCTTCCTGTCCTCCTTCATAGCTCTGGTTTCCACAGGCAGTCAGGGAGGAGTGCTATGTCTTGTTGTGTGCTTCCTCCTTCTACAGCTTTTGTGACGATTAATTTATTGATGTCGTAATTTTACATTATGCATCTGCCTAATACGTTCCTCAACAATTTTGTCAGAATTTTCTCTTTCCTCTTTTAACCTCCTCTTCCCACTGCTTTTTTTTTTCTTTCTTTTTTTTTCCCCCCCCACTGCACTTTTGAATTATCATGGAATGGCTTAGATTTGAAGGGATCTCAAAGATCGTTTTGTTCCAGTCCTCCTATTTTAACGCACTTGTTTTGTTAATCTGATCCAGCAGGAACTAAACCAGTCTCCAGTCCCTAGGAAAGCTTTAACTGGCCTCATTTTCCTCTTCTCAGTAGTTCTTTAGAGATTCTCTGTCCCTCACCTTTGTCACAACTCTGGTGACAGAATCTTGAGCTTTACATGAATTTTAAATGAAAAGCCTCAATGTGATTCAATTGTCACAGACTCTTTGGTTCTGAATGCAACTAGTGAAAGATCATGAATGCTAAGTTTTTTTCTTCCTTTCACATTTCCTGAGAATTTTCTTTCTTTTAAGCCTTTCTGAGGATATAGCTATAAGTGATGTCATGCTTTGTCTTGGGGACAAGACCATAATTTATAGCTATGACAGCTATGACCAGTTTCCTGTATCTGAGCCAGAACTTGACATTGTACTCTAAATAACTTTAGACCTGAAGCCCCATTCAAGTTCTCACATCCTCTGTCACATCCCCTGTCTCAAGCCATACATTCCCAGGTGGGCCTGAGCAATCCTAGAGCTTAGACCAGCGTTCAAAGACTGTGAAGCCAGGACATAGAGACATGTATTCACACCACAGCAGCTTTGGGAACATAACACTGGCACCTACACTTTGAGGGCCCGGGATCTCTTCACACAGGAGAAAGAGGTAGGTTCCCACAGAGGATGATTTGGAGCAGGACCACTGCAACTGCTGGGCTGATTAAGTCTTGTCATGGTTTTATGATTTTTGGTTATTGGTATTCCACATCATAACATCATGCAGTGCACTGGGAGTTAAGTGTTAATGCTCCAGTTCTGGGCACCTGTCCAGAAGAGAAGAAGAACTACATACCCCAGGGGGCTTTGCGGTCAGAGAGGATATATAACTCCTGGCAAGCTCACCTGATGTCCCTTTTTTCCTTCAATTCTCCTCCCTGTTGCTTGTCCCGACTTCACGCATTGCCTCAGCACTACCGTAAGGCCTACAGCTTTCAGATACTCTCTCGTTATATTTGATTTATTAGCTTCAATTTTAATTATATTGTATTACAGTGTGTTATCTTGCATTCCAATACCATATTCAGTAAATTAGTTTGTTTCTCCTCAGATCATTGCCGCTGTTCTTAATTATTTTGGGGTCCCCTGTTTCCCCTTTCTGGAGGCGCGGATTTTGCAAAATCCCTCCACCCCACCAATCACAGAACTGGGATGAACCAGCCCATAAACTGTTGACAAGTCTGCAGCATGATTAACTGCAGAGTGGTCTGTCTTTTCCCTTCTTCACAAGGTTTGCATGGCTTTTGGTTTTATCATTATTGCCCTTCTGAAGGATATTTCAGTATTATTTGATTTCTTCCCTGTCATTTTACCAGATCATTTATGTCAAGCTTAAAATGAAGGTCCTTACTTTTAATAACATGATCTACTCTGTGAGGACTGCATCTCTAGGCATTTTTCTGATGGAGGCTGTCATACAATACCCCCAAATCAACTGCATTTTGTCTAAACAAAACTTACCAGCTTACAGTGAAAGCTTAAACCAGTATAAAATTACATGGGAAAATTTAACTACCAGGATAACTGACCACCTAAATAGACTGCCTAAAAAAAATGGGATATTTTCGTACATTTTCATTTCTGTCTTCCACACTCACATGATTTCCCTCCCCTCCCCCCTTTGTTGATTTCACTCTCATCACAGCATATAACGCTCACGGCTTATTTGGTTTATCATACAAACTAAAGCACAGCTACTTTTTTTGTTATTATCTGTGGCCTTGTGATTTTGTGGTGCTTTTACTCTTATAACTGTCAGCCTTAGTTGTACAATATGTACATCCCCAATGCCATCGAAGTTCAGGAAATAGGTATGCATTCTTTGCCGTTTATACATAGCTTGCTTTGAAAGTAATGCACCTTAGTTATTTCCATGGAAACTACAAAGTATTCAAAAAGCACAATAACGCTATTTGAGATAGAGAAAATTCTCAGCTACAAAACACTATTTTTCAACATGAACAAGAGCCTGCAAAATGCACGTGTAAAAATCTGCATGGACGTATGGAACATGGCCTGTGTTTCATGTCTCTATCACTGCTGCTGAAATGCATCACCCACTACTTCACTCCGCTCACATCCACTGCTTGGTCTCCATGAATATTCAGCAAGTGTTGGTGAATGCCAATAGCTGCCATTTTTTCTGCATAGAGGAATTCAGTGACACACTTTTGCTTTATCCACACTTCCACATCAGACTCCATTTTTCCAGACTGCCCCTCTGCTGCCTTCTGTCGCAGAACAAGAAAACATAACGGAATATTTGTGGGAAGATTCAACCTCTACTGCCATACCACCAACATCTGCCTCTGACATTGTGGGTCAACATAATAAAATAGGAAACATTACTTTTGGAGCAGCCCTCATACTAAAACAGATGCACAAGCTGTTCATGTCATTACCTTATACCCACACAAAGCTCCAGTATAAAGTCATCTTAAGAAAACACAGAGGAATTATGTTCTCCATTTAAGGCCTTATAACTTTTTTCCTTCAACGTCTTACAAAATAGAGAAAAGATGGTTCAAAGTAACAGAAAATATTCACCAAAAGCTATGCATTTCTAACACACCTACAATGCTTCTAGATAATTTAGCAGCAGTAAAGGATAGTCTTTAACAGTTTTTTTAATCTTTAACAGGTTTTTTTTTTAAACTTACTTTTAAGGCTAACAGAGAAAACTTCCTTCCTTTAGTGAGTATCTTTCTATGGAGAACATTCAATAGAAGTTCAAAATGATTCAAACACACTGTTTTTCAGCCATTTTGCCCTTGATGAAAAGACCAGAACTAGGTCAATTTAACTGGGAAATGTAATAGGCTAAATGCAGACAGACAGCAATCTCAATACCTTATGTTATGTATTCTGGTCCATTGGGGATGCCAGATCTCAAAAATTTATTTTATTGCATTGAATCTCAAGATGGGATACCGATTTCCAGTCCTACTATACGATATTTGGGCAATTAACCATGTATCTCCATGCTTTGGCACCTACTGCAAGTCAGCCAATCTCTCAAGAAAATGTAAAATTTCCAGGGCTATTTAGAGGATGTTAAGTAAAAATAAACACGTACCTCACTCCTCACAGCAACCTGTGATCTTCAGAGTAGGCTGGTAAGAAGCAGTCTCCATACATACAGTTAGAGAATTAAAAAGGAAGCTGAAAAGGTAATTTTGCAAAAAGTTCCTGCCTAAACGTATTTTCTTCAAGGATACTTAAATTTTCTTCAAGGATACTTTTCAGCAATTTATATCACATGGATCTCTAGTATCTCAAGACCTGAAAAAATAACATGTAATTTTAAAAGGGTCATGAAAAGTATTATTAGCATGCAGATCTTTACTTTTATTTTTGTAGTCAGTATAATTTGACAGTGAAAAGATTTGACAGATCTAACAATTAGCTTAAGGATACAGTTCACGCTATTTTTTCTTTCAATAAATACGTTCCATTAAGCATCCCTTTTCCAAACAGCGTACAATTACCCGTACAGCTATGAAACCAAAACACTTCTAACCTATTTTCAATATTACTGTAGTTAGCATAAGCCTGGCAAGATTATGATCATGTTTAGGATGGATAACTTCAGAAGTCACTGGATTTCATTCTTTTCTTCTCTAGAATATTTTTTCTTATCAATATATAACAATGTTTTCTTAGCTACTGACAATAGTATTATCTGTCCAGACAGGAGGGAAATTGGTAGCTGGGATTCAACACACATACATTTTTCCAAATTCCCTATCAAAATGTGTCACAAAATAATAATAATAAAAAATCCTATCCTGGGGCCATAACTCTGATGTTGAGCAACCGTGAATCCTGAGTGTAGTGATTAATGGTTGAGGAATCCACACAAAAAAAGCAACACTGAATGAAGCTTAAAGGCATTTCACTCCCAGGAGGCAATTAATAGATGGCAAGAATGCTGTTCATTTACAAGGTTATGTTTAAATGGTAGTGATGTCACAGAGCTGGGTAAATGGTAGGACTGCATTAATGGTCCCCAAACCCCAAATCTCAGCACTCATTAAGCCTGAGTCATAGATTAATGAAGAGACATTTATACTTTCAGTCTGTGCCATAAATAACTATACAGCATTAAAGTCAGCTAATAATGAGGCAGAAGATGTTGCCTTCTGACTATGAGCACATTTTAGAGATGTTTATTTTAAAAGAGATTTTTTTTTTTCTTAAAAGGTGCACTGCAAGCCAGAGAAACTACACAAAGCTGTTGATACAGTTTCTTCTGGGAAACTGTCATACGTGCGGTGAACAACAAAAACCTTCAGATGAAGAAGTTTGGAGAACATATGTTCTTTCAGTAAATGACACACTTTTAAGTAGGTAGAAAACTCAACAGTAAACATGACCTTTAACCAGAACAAACCTTTTAAGTTTAGCTGTTTTCCTTGGCAAACAGGAAAAGAAATGGTTATGGTGCACCTTCTTAGACGAAGTATTTGTATGTTATACATACTAATAACTTATCAGATGCTCTTTTCACTCTTAATGAAAGATGTCGGACTTTTAACTGTTTGCATACAGGAATCAGCCTCAAAAACCTTTCATGGCAATGATTTTCTAATGTAAGACCCCAAAAGGCTCTGCAGCTCCACTACTGCAATATTTATATCTGCTGTCACTGAAAGAAAGCCCAACCACGATCTCCAAATGCTACACACACCTATTGATATTCACAATACTTTTAACTGCATGAAGATTTCAAGCTGGTACAGATACAGGAATGTACTTCATTAAAATCACAGCTCCTAGTTGTTAATCTCATGATATTTCTAATAAAATATCTATTAGTTTATTTTATATAATTATTTTATATGTTTTGAAATGGAGCTATTCTAATATGAATAAATTTTAGTGAAATAGATTAAATTTCATGTTTACCAAAGAGATACCACTGTTGTAAATAAAAAACTAAAACCAAACAAAAACAAACAAACAAACAAAAAAAAACCAACCCATCATAGAACAATAAAATGACTGATTAAGGAAGAATACAAATTGTGGTTGGATTGTAAGCAATGCTTACTTACTTTACACAAATATATGCGAACAAGGGATTCACTGATAAGAATTTGTCAAGGAGTTATCTAGACCTATCTGTGTCGTGACAGGGGAACAGCAGGCCCACTGGTTCATAAAGGGAAAGGGGGAAGGATAGGGAGATGGGAGCTAGTCCTAAAAACAGAACAGTGGCAATGATTTGAGGAGGAAAGCTAATTTACTAAACATGATATCGGAATGACGGATAACACAATATAATACAATATAATTGGACTTGAGGCTAATAAATCAAATAAAATGAGAAAGAGAGTGTCTAAAACCAAAGGCCTTACTCTGAACTGAAGGCAAAACAGCTGGGGAACACACCCACACGCTGCCAGGTGGTGAGGGAGAGAGAGTCCTGTGACTTGCCAGGACCTTTATCTTCCCCTCTGAACGCAAAGTCCTCTGGGGTATGTAATGCTTCTCTTCTGAGAGACAGGTATTTGTAAAATTGGCAGTCCATGGAAGTGGGGCATTAACTCTTTAACTCCCAGTGCTTTACATGATGTTATGATGTGGAATACCGATAACAAAAATCATAAAGCCATGACAAAATTATATTCTCAGGCAAAGAATTCAAATGAATTATTAGACAGTTGAAGAGAATTTTGTAACCTTTCATAGGTATTGGTTTTTAGTATTTCCAATGCCTGACCAATTGACTTCTCTGATTAATTAACTGCGCATTTCATTTTTTAAATTTAATTTGAATTGATCTTTTTCTAAAATGCAAATAAAGCTTTCTCTTGCATTGCTTTCAGAGCACCCTACCTACTTCTGGATATGAGACAGCTGATTGTGTACAGAGGTTGGGCCTCCTGAGTGCTATTAGCTTTCATACTGATTTGCCCAATTAAGAGAGGAGGAGTTCCAAGTATATTTCTCACTTTGTTAACATATACTGACAAGTCAAGATTTAACATTATCTTTCTAGAGTCTCCAGAAGCTTTTCAAAAAAATTCCTCCAGCATAGACGCTCAACTCCCACTCTTATAGAATGAAGTGTTAAGATCAATGGATAGGAGACAAAGTTTACCTGCTACCTGATGTGAGAATTAGATGTTTGCTCAGGCTAATGCTTTTAGGAAGCGATAATGAAAATCTTTAAGGTACTTTAAAACATCAACTGGAACTGATGACACAAGTATTCAAAAAGAGGATCTATAAGCAGATATAAAAACAAGGATGAGGAAAAGACATTTGGAAAGAAGAGTTTATATGAGTATTTCAGGTAAGACTTTAGGATAAAGTTTACAAAAAGCTGAAATGTCTTCCACTTATAAGGATGGAGTCATTTCTTTCTTTGCTGTAAATAAGCCAGCATTATTAACATCCATGCAGCTGTCATGCTATAAGTTTGGTGAGAGGTTGGGAGAGGGGCTTGGAAATGTAAATATAAGACAGGCTTTTACTTTTCTCTATAAATGGATCGAGATTGATTATTATAAACTATGGTGAAGAAATTAAGAACAGAACATCATAATCGGCATAGGAACAGACACAGCTTTGGTTTTAGGTGGAGGAAGAGCATCAGACGAACAAGAAAGATCTGTAGCTATTACCTTAAGTGAAGCAAGGAGAAATATGCCGGCAAAAAATTAAAAACTTAAAAAAAAAATAGGCAATTAAGTTAACATAGCCAGGAAGAGCAAGAACAACATCAATAGCAAGCTACTGAGGAGGCTGTTTTGGAAAATTGCTAAGACTACTGTTATTAGTTATGCTATCACGTTATTCAGCTCATTTCAACATGCATGGAACAAGACACATATTACTTGTTACTACTACTTGTTTCTTCCCAGTGCAAAGCAGGGATAGCTGCCATGAAATAACAGGTGGAACTGATGATGCAAACAATTGCTTATGGAAAAGGATCATGATGCAGAAAAGAAGGTCACAGAAAACAATTTGAAACATGGAACACAATTTTATGGTTTCTGAATTTGTGTTATTTATAATTTACCACAGCAACCTATGACATTTTGGACAGTATCCTTAAATAATTCAAATAGAACTAGGTCTAGTAGTTTAAAGGGAAAAGAGCAGGAAATAAGGAAAAAGGACAAAAAAAATATATTAAGACAAAATTACCACCACAGAATTTATGTGTTTCAAGGGGTTGAGAGTAGAAATAATATATAAAACCCTTTGTAATTTCCCCTGTATATGGCACACAACATACTGAACATTTCATTCATGTCCATACTAAGCATCTGCTAATGTCGGTACAACTTCGACATAATTTTTGTAATGTACTAGAAGCAAAATTAATGTATTGTGCATTGTATTTTCTTATCTGTTGGGAGCAGAAGCATGCTGTTGCAGAGCTGTAGAATCTATTCCTGTCAGCTCAAATAGTAGATGGTGTAAAAGCAGACTTAAGCTACTTTACCAAACCTGGCACTTTCTCCTTCTAATTATGCAGTAGAAGGCAGATCACATTTAACAAGCTTTGCTCTCATTATAAACTATTGCTAGAGCTGAGATAATGTATCTCCCCCTCCTGCAAGTTTTGTGGTACAGAAAGATAGTGCTTTAAAAAAAACTGCTTTTGATGACGAACAGCATGATACAATAGGATCATTAAGCTTGAAATCTAGCTCTTGTTTTTGTGCTAAATCTGCAAGTCCATAGGTTCTTGGCAATCTCAGTTTGTACAATACTTGGTCAGAACTGGTCAACATGCTGATAATAGGTTACACATGCAGAGAAAACAGGGGCCAGATGGAGTTTTCTAGAATTTCAGCCAATCGTATGTATTTTCAAAAAGCACCTGACTACTACAAATTGAGTTTAACCACAGCAGTGAAAGCAGATGGACTTAAACATGACCGCTCTTCAGAAAAACATATAGACGCCATCACATTTGATCGAATGACACTGTCTCCTGGACCATTAAGCCGTTAATTTCTTTTTATTAAAATAAACAAACAAACTATATATATATGTGTGTATGAAGTATTTTTTGAAACTACAGATAATGTTAACTTATTATGTAATTAGGTACTTTAGAAGTTTTTCATTGTAATTTCTGACATGGATAGGGAATGAGATTATACTAAGATTAGTAAATTTATCTTGCTATTATTTTCTAGACAGAAGAAAACATCAGGATGAAGGTTTGTTCCTGCTGACTTGACTTTCACTGCTGCCTGTGACATGACACACATGGAATTCTGTGGACAAAGTTAGAACAGAATAGTCTGAAAAAAAGTAAGTTTCAGACATTCTTTCTACTTTTTTTAAAACAATCACTTTTTAATTCACTCGGGTCCATGATTTCTAATATCATTTTATCATAATATCATTTACGACAGCAGGCTGACCTGAGATACTCAGCTCCAGCCATGCTTGGGAATTCCTCACTCCACTTCCCCTTGAAACCTCCATGCATTTGTGCTCAGCCTCACGTACTAGTCAGTACACATAGCACAAATCCTACTAGTCTCTTTAAGCTTGACTTTGAGTGCAATAAAACTAGGGCTTCCCTGTTGTAAGGATGCCCTGATTTATCTAACTTGCCAGAGATCTTAATCTCAGGCATGTCTTGCAGCAGGATGGAAGCAAGTTTACTTCTGAAATAATTTTATAGTAGACCAGGATAATAAGAGCTGAACAAATGTCAATAAACAAATTAATAGTAGATAAATAAGCAGATAATTTTTTATTATTTGCTTAATTACTAAAGAAATACATTGTTTGAGGAACTACTACCAGATTCTCTGCCGTTTCATTCTTTAAGGCTAGGAACAATAATTTTTATGGAACAGTCTACCATGGTATCCACTCAGAACATGCAGAGACTAAAGCGTAGTGTTGACAGTCAGTGATATGCATACAGCAATCTTTCAGCACAGAATTCCATATAGATCAAAATTTGTCTTGAACAGAGAATGCCATTGTTTAAGCTCTATCTAAAATGCTTGTGTGCAACACTAAACACTTTCCTGTTACTTAGAAGAAAAAGCAAAATTAAAGGTAGTTCTTAAAAGCAGGAGTAAGAGAGAAAAGTCAATAGAGAAGAAAATTTGGTTCTCCTCGTTATAAGGCTGCACTTACTTTAAAAATATATTTTCCCATAATCCTGAGCATTCCAGACTACTTAAAATTTATGTTTTCCATGTTGTTACCAAATGATCCATTTGCAGACTCACCAAAACTTGTTGTTGTTGCTTGTTATTTCTAGGGAAAAAACAACAACAAAGAAAACACAGAAGAAGCCTCCAGCAGTATTACTTGTTTGCAGAAGGAAATCAGACTGCAGGAAACATCTAGAAGACAAAACATTATTGCAGAGCACATCCAAAACATATTAGCACCTATCTAACAGCTGTAATTCGTAGGTCCAGATATCATCTGTTCAACCTGTAAGAAGCTGATCCATATTACACAAGATGCTGTGCTTCAAAGACACGAGCCCTAACACAAAATTCCACATCCCTATGTGAGATCCACAGACAAAATTATCCACAGCAAAGAAAATTAAAATGAACTTACAGTCTTCCCACAACACAGTTCCATAGGTCTCCTATAAGCAGCAACAGATAGGCTTTACCTACCTGCTATTGAAGATCCATCTTCTTACAGCCTTCTCATATCTTTCTGAAATGCAAAATAAAGCAGAAAACAAATGTTTTCCTTCACTCAGGTAGAAACAAGTCCCCTCAGTATTCCTACTTTAGCTGCTTTCCTGAAATGAGAGAAATTACACAAATCTACTTGCTATGTACAGAAAGAAAATGAGTATCACCTGTCATTTCACTTTTGCAGCAAAACAACCCTGCTTTCCCAGCTGGAAATGGGCTGTGATCCTTTCCACCATTGTAGGGTGCCATCAGCTTTTGCAGGATGAGTCACTGTAGCTTCGTACATGAGCTCTAGCTCTGGGACTTTAACACTCCTTCCATATTTCTTCCCTTCCCAGATAACTTAATTTTGAAGAGACTTCCCATGTTTCTTGGTATCACTCAGACAGCTGTTCAGATAAAAGCAAAAAGTACAGCAGGGAATTAAGGTAGTGTTAATTTTCATTTTAGTTTTGAGTGATGATTGAAAGGTGCTCCTGAAATAGAAATAAAGGACAGGAAAAGAAAAATGTTTACATTAAGAAAACTCAAAGACACAGCACGTTATAAGACACTAATGTCAGAACAAACTGGCTAACTTCAACCAGGAAAAATCAGATGATTGGCTGAAATTCCTTAAGGTATCTAGTTTTCTAATTTTAGATTTACCGAGTCACTAAACGTTAAGTTCTCCTTTTACCCAAATTCTCAAGCCAGAATATCTGAATAACATCATTAATTCTTAATTAAACATTTTATCTCAGACTGTACAGCACACTTCCTCATTAATAACGTTTTCTGCTAATGCTGGTAACAATATCAACCTAGCAAACTTATTTGAATTAAATTGTGACACTATCAATCTCCCTTATCCACTTCTATCTAGAAAAAAAATATTCTACGTACATACTGGAGTTGTTCAAAAGCCAGCAGAGAATAGTCAGCAAATTAAATCATTGTTCTTACTCTCTATCAACAAAAGGTATCAGAAAAGACTGATTTGAGTGAAATAAGAACAGCTGGAAGGAAAACAACAGATGGACAGAGGCATGAATGGGAAGTCTATTTCCACTGATTCTTTTTGCATGGCCTATTGGGAAAGCGGTTAAACTTGTCGGCAAGGTTGTAGAAAAAGGGGAAGTAGTTTACAGAATATTCCTGTGTTATTAAAGAATTTTATTTACTGCAGTATATAACAAAGCACAGGTCTGGAAGGGAAGAGAGAACAATCTGTATCTTCTTAAATTAAGGATCATATCTAGAGTATGGATTTAATCTGTTGAGATTTAATTAGGTCAGCATGAGGCATTAACCATGATGTGTTTTAGACATTCTCAAAATAGTTCCTGACGTTCAAAACTATTATTCTGATTCTGGGTTGAGAACACTGCATTACTAAGAGGTTTCTATTTACAACAGATACAGACAATAATGCATAGATAAATGAAGCAGGTGATACAATGAGCATTCAGACGTTTGGTAATAAACTTCAGGAAGAATGGAAGCAGATGTCAGCAAGAACAACGTTCCCAGAGAGATGTGGTAGATAAGAAATGTTCCTGAAAAGAGAGGATATATGCTTCACTGAGTGAATTTCCCAGACTTGAATACAAACTTCCAAATAAGAAAGACTATGTGTGTATGTAAAGAATTGGATATCCCAAGAAGGTGTATGGAAAAGCCTTTAAGCTGCCTAAGAACGGCAGTAGAGATATTTAACACAAAATACTGAACATAAGTTTTGTTTTTTGTTTTTTTTTTTTCCTCTGGAACTTCTCAACTGATTCCAGAGTTGCTTTTAGCCCAGCTCAAGGACAGTGTCTGTCTATCCTGTAATATAACTTTCTCCTTTCATTTAAAAAGCTTAAATATTTTCTTCAAAGAAGAGGTAGTGGAGGTACACACTGTACTACATAGTGATTTGAACATTTAACAAAGTGGGAGATTCTATGTTCCAAACTTGACAGGTTCACAGCCTCTGCTACCACAACTGTTTCTGATCTAGCAGGCCAAAAATGTGGCTGCCTAATGCTTAGCTAAACTCCTCTTCAGCCTTGTCAGTGGTGAGTTGCTAGACAGAAATCAGTGTAAGGCAGCCCTTTGGAGTCATTGCTTCTGGTCCCTATTTCCAACACTTTTTCTCTTGTTTTAAAATTTAGTGAGTGTTTCAACAGCAAGCCTGAGGAAAAATGACAGTGCATAACCAAACCTGTCAGTGCTTTAGACAAAGACTATCCCCATTCAACTACGTTTGGGCCTGTCCTGTGCTGGGTTGCAAGGCAGTATTATGTGGTCATCACAGAAATAGATTTGTAAATGTTTCCAGATTTGGACCCCATCTGGGCAATTACAAGATTTTTAGCTGATCTAGCAAAATAAAAGTGAAATGCATCCTCTTGTACACATCTGGATGAAATTCACTGTTTCTCTAAATCACAAGCTTGGAGTAGGAGTTTGGATGGCTTGAAGAACTGAAAGAAGAAGACCAGTTTACAGTAAATTATTATTTTAGGCTGTGCCCTCTGTGATGTATTGGTCTACAGCAACCTGTAACAAATTTTTTCAGTTTAGTTAAAAGATATTCCTCGGTCTCATGAGTATGAATCGACAAGAACACTAATTTAAGGGATACTAAAAGATAAGACCAATTTCTGGATAAGAAGGAAGTAGGATTGGATTGATGATATACCCCATGGCCTGCCCTTGGAATTTCTTATGTATGTTTGTCTCAAGGGGATGTTCTAAAGGCAATATTAAGGGGGGGGGGGGGGGGGGAAATGAGCCATTATGACACAGATGGATTAGAAACTGATGACAGGAGAATTACCTGAATATAAAAAAAAAATAGTAAACTAAGGTGATATCCTTAAATAATTACTTTTAATAGTGAGATGTTGGCAGTACAACATTAAGTCCAAACACATTTGAAACTGTGACTCCTGGAAGAACACCACCCTGAGGCAAAGATCAGGAGATATTCCAAGTGGCAAGTGACAAAGTATCCTCTGGAATTTCATATCAAACAGCCATTAAATGGACAAAGATATAAATTAGGTATTGAACAGGGAAGAGACAGACGTACTCTATAAGAAAAACAGCAAATGCGAGTGAGAGTGCCCTATGCACAGTTCCCAGTTCCTGAGGTTACGTATAAACAACATATCACACTTTTTATTTTGGCTAGTTGTGAATTGCTTCAAGGGGTTGAAAGATATGAATAACTATGGAAGTTTTCCATTTACTACTTAACTAGGGAAACTTGAGTGTGAACAAAACTGAAAAGTGGTGAAAATGCAATTTGACCTAGAGGAAGAAAGAAAACAACAATTGTTGAGAGCAGGGAAAGAACATTTGGAGTGCAGTAAAGGACTATTCAGTAGACACTAATTCTGCATGACAAGTCCTTACACAGTACTGCCTTATTACCCTTGACTCTGGGCTGGCTGAAGATGAGGTCACAGATTCACACGCTAACTTTTCTCATCTTGCAGTTGTTGTTTTATTTGCTTATGAAAAAACATGGACAGCAGGCCAAGCCCTCAGATTCTACTTCAAGACAACAGTATCAGTCCAGCTGTCTACAACTATATGTTGTCTTGCAGTATGTGACAGATTCTGCATATGACAGAGGGCCCCATTATCCTGCTACAAAAAGACACTGTATTGCTTGAGATGGAGGATATACCTTGGCAGAAACATCTAAGTTATTGCCTCCACTACGTCAGAAGGAAATGCTGAAATCTTTATTTTTTTGGTCACTTGATGTGTTCCAAAATATCATTGATGTTTTTGTAAATAAGACTGAATAAGTTTCTCCATCTCTGTGCTCCAAATGATGGAAACAATGGACTGCAATGTAAAACTGTCAGAACGCAAATGAGAAGCAACATTACATGGAAGAGCTTCCAGGAGATGTCACTTCAAGGGAAACCACTGTAGTACAAAACAACAGGAAATAAATTATTACAACAGCCAACAAATAGGCACAACATGTTGAGAGACATTATCTAGCATTAAGATCAATCCTGTCTGCATACTAAATTCAATATGAAGACTAATTTCAGTTTCCCAACATTGGGAAATTAACTTTGTAAGAACTTAACATAAACAGATGAATGGTGGATGAAAACAATATAAACTTTTTACTATTTTCTAAAAGATTGTTACTTAATTCCTCAAGAACTTTCCTTGCCAATCCAGTCATTCATTCTTGGCTGTCTACTACCTGATGATTGTTTGAAGTTTTTGTTGCCTTCTCTTGCTCTTGTACTTAGTCTTTCATTTAGAGTCAGTTAAGGCTAATGTGCCATAATAACTAACAGACTCATTCCATGGTTCTCTCTCTGACCATTTCTTAGGTCCTGGGATGTTTAATTGTTGGATTTTGGTTTATCTTCTGTTTAAATAATTATTTTTTAAACACAGTGAGGAAAATACCAGAACCGTTTCCATTACAAATACAAACCATTACCACACTTGTTTCATTGACTGTAACCCTGTAACTTTATTTCTATTTCTAAACTTCAACAATACCTTGGACAGGAAAAAACTAAGGGCACTGCAGTCATTGGCCCACTTACGTGCGTTACTACTGATTCCCAGAAATAATAATAATAATAATAACCACTTTCACTTTTGTATATTTTTGAAAATAGAGTGCAAATCCAGTCAAGTGTGACTGATGCAAATTCATTACTTGACAGTTTGGAATTGTAAAACCTTTTTATGTTTGATCATTCTATTGAGCACTGTTACCTCGTTCAGACATATATTTAGTTTTGTGTTTTAAATAATGTAAATAGACAAATAAATATGCACACATGACTGGAAATATATATATGCAAGGAACAGATAGGCTAGCAGTTGCCTGGGGCAGCAAAATGCCAGGGGCATAAAGGTATTCTCTGTGACAGAACACCAGAAGCACAAAGCTGGTTCTATAACCAGAGGCAGAACAAAAGTGCATGGGATGGTGCCCACTGCTGCAAAAATATTTGGCTACATTCAAGTGCACCCTCACTTCCCTTAACTCACATCTGGTTCCCAGAGCTGCACCCCTCCTGCTGCAGGAGGCTGAGCCAGGGACCTTAGTAAAGCCTGGAGTACTCCCTAGCACTGCTCCGTATGTCCACTTACAGAGTTGGTGCTTGCATAAAAGTCCGTTTTCTCAGTGCCTTTAGCTGCTATATTGCCCCACAGGTTGAGCTGGACGGACATAGCCTTAACTTCCCTCCAGTTTTATTTCTCTTCTGAGTTCCAACATTTTCCAATTATACTTAGTCATTTGGAGCACACAGATGGAAGGAAAATTAATCAGATTTATTTGTAGTCATACAGATCATAAAGGCATTCCCCATTAGGAAGGAATCTTCACATTTTAAGCTCTCAGTTTGTACAAATTGGAACAACAATCTAGTGAGCAGACATTTCAAATAATATCACTTCTCTCTCCTTTTCTGCCTCTTTTCTTCCCAAGTCAGGACTTGCCAGCCATAGCCCAAACCAGAAACCTCATTTGAGGGAGAAAGAAAACATCTAGAAATCCTTCTGAGAAGTCTTGTGCCATCTCAGAATTCATCATCCCAACACATATTTTGGTGAAAAAAAAAAAAAAAAGATAAACAGTGACAAAATAGGTCATATACTATGAATAAACCAATGACACGATGCTCTACAAGATGCTTGCCTCCAATACACATACTTGTGCTTCAGTGGTACGCATGCTGGTGTACTCATAGTTATTCAAATCCCATTCCATTTTGTCACACTAACAAATACGTACCAAAACTTCATGATACAGCAGACTGACGGGTGACTAAGGCATTAAAAAAAAGACATTCAGAAAGCAGCGGCACAGCAAATTTTGGGAGTGAGGATGGTGAATGTTGCTTCTGGGAAAGGCTACTTAGCAATACTATGTAGTTTTTTATTATGTCCCCTTAAAAAAAAAAATAACCAAAAAAAGACTAATTTGCTTGTATTTGGAGCAGATATTGCAAGGATGCTTTAGAAAGAAGAATGGAAAAGCATCTGGCAAGCTCACACAGCTGAGAGGTTCTTCCTTTACATAGTCAGAACTCCTCCTGCCTCAACAAATCTGCTTGCTATGCCCCAGTTCATTCACTCACTTCCTGCTGAGGGCACTAGAGACATATCACTGTTTCCTACGGACATCAAATCCACCCACCTTCTTCCCTTTCTCTTTCACCTCAGAGACCTCTGCTCCAGCCAGCACCCTCCAACCATGTCTTATTCCCTGTACTACGCTGGCCAAAGAGGTGAGGGATGTAATCAGTTACTCTAAGATGGTTCAGAATGTATCATGCACCAACACTACAGGAGATTTAAGCAACACTTGCACTGAGTTTGTTTCTGGGTCTTGTGAGCAACAGCACAGGATACGTCCAGGATACTGAAATGTTGTAGGGTGGCTGTGGAGAAGACCCATGAGGAATTAGACATGCAAAACGTGCAACACTGATCTCAGGAGGCTGAGGGAAAGCGCTGCATGTGCAACCAAATATTATGGAAGAGTACTTTTCTATCCTGTGGTATTTTTGCACACAAGAGAGCTTACACTGATTATGGTATCAACATCATGGCTACAAGAAGCACAGAAATAAAATGGAGTACAGGACAGTTACCAAAATATTTTTGCTATGTGAATAAACAGTAGTCACAGTCAAAACATCAGATATGTCAGGGCAAGGATACATCTGAATTGGCTGAGAAAAGGCACTGTCAGGCAGCGTCTCCGGTATGGTACTCTGGGTATCTGTCCCCACGTAGCCCCTAGAAAGGAGGGTTAGCCTGCCTGGGGGAAGAATCTGACAAAAGGAAGAGTGAGGACAATTGTAAGAAAGTTTTCTAGGTGGATGGCATTTGGAGCAAGTAGACGCTTCAGAAAAAATATTGGAGAGCTCACAAGCACAATGAAATTTCTAACTAAATTATCTGTACCCACCCCCCCCTCCAAAAAAAATAAAAATAAAAAATATCCAAGCATACAAACATCTAAGCTTGAATTTTTACAGGAGCTCTTCATACTTCTAAGAGCAGCCTTTCACTTTTTCTTCTGTTCTCTGTACTCCCCGTAGCCCTGCTGTTCCCTGTACCTTTAGGCACTGGCTAAGCATCAAACTCAGGGAATCTCAGACAAAAGATGTGAATGAAAAGAACAACAGATAAGGGCTAAAGGCTTTTATACGAGTTATTCTTCATGATGTTGGTCTGTCATGTAATAGAGTCAACTGCATACCGTTGTCACCTGGACATACTCCAGTGGAATGCAAATTGTCACAACAAATAGAATAACTGGACAAGATAACGGTTTTTCCAGGCCACTTCCTCTTGGGATGTTTCATGCAGTTGTTTCTTGGTGTGTCCACTTTCAAGTAGGCACATGAAAATTCACCTTTTTTGTCCCAAAGTGATAACTCACTACTAGTAAGAAGTGAGATATGATGTGAGAGTCACTTGGAAACTTTCAGCTTTCTGGAATGGTAACAGGCTCTTCATGCTAACTGACAGATAACACTTGTAAAGCTGGGTGGCAAGGCTGACTTCTCCCTCCCAGATAGGGCAAAACATTAGGGTCCAAATCCCAATTCTTGTCCATACTTTATGCATTCCTGGGGAGGGCACTTTGACAGATGGCAGCAGAGGGGCAATCTGACAAAACAGTGTCGGACACAGAAGTGTGTATGAAGCAAAGGGATTTCATCAAATTAATCCATTTGGAAAAAAATTGCACCTATTGACATTCATCAGTGCTTGCTGATGTTTTTGTCCAAACAGTGAATGTGAGCACAGTGCAGCAGTGGGTAGCACATTTTGGTAGTGGTAACAGCTATGTGAAATACAAGCCATGTTATTATGCTCTTTGTTCTAGTTTCCATAGAGGTAAATATAAAACACTACTTTTGGAGCAACCTATGTACATTTTCCTTGTACCAGTTTCAGAAAAACCCTGTTTCCGTTGGTCAACAGACACTTACAGAAACTTAAACTTAGGGAGAACAGTAAGAGCAGAAAAGACAATTCATCCCTCAGTAATCCATTAAATCTTCCAGAAGCCACTAGACGGAAGATTTATATTTTGCTAATATCTATCAATAGTTATATTGAACATGTGCACCTAAATTAAGCTAGCTGAAAAGAGGTACATGAAAAGCATTGATAAAAATATATATCAAAAAAATATATGTGGTATTTGACATTTGTATCCTTTAAATTTCAAAGAAAAATGTCCGTAATCCTACATTTTCAAACTTCTTCCTCCTTATAAGAAAGGAAGATACAGTGCTTTCTTTGACGAAGAAAAAACTTTCAGAAAACTTTAAAACCTAAAATTTTTATGTATTATTTTAATACTTCAAAATTTAAAATATTTCCCATTCTTTTTTTTTTTTTTTTTTTTTTTTTTTCAGACAGCAAGTTTAAATAAGAAGTAATAAAATTTCAATTAGGTTAAAAACTCTTATCCATCATTGAAAACTGTTTTGATGGGAAGTTTCTCTTAGCTCTAACCTGACCAGTACTGTTACCAGGCAGATCCTAACGCAGAGGAACACACTGCATCCAGTGAGAACAATTCCCTTCCACTGGCTAGATGTCTATAAAAGGAAATAGAGATGCAGAAAGGTGTTCAGGGCTTTGCTGTTGATTTTTAATTCTACCCAGGTCGCGGAATATAAATCTAATTAAGCTGGAAGTGTCATAAACTCCTGGATAAGTATTAATAATTTATCCTATGTAAGGGATGTTGGAGATCAAGACTGAGGAGACTTGCCCCCCCACCCCCCCCCCCCACCCCCTCCATCTGCACTCTAGCATTAGCCTGCTCAGGATTCTGCAAGGATCATTAAGGTGCTGTACTGAACCACTCACACAAGCAGAAAGGGACCTCAGCGCTCATGGAAGTGTGGGCCTTTTTTGCTGAGTCCTGAAGGCTACTTATCTACAGCTTAGGATCCAGGGAGATCTGCACAAATTCTCTGAAATCACTTCAACCAGAAAAAATGCCATTAGTTAACAAAACTCTTTCCTTAAGTTGCATGTGTTGATTTTTTCAAATATTAATGAAATGGCACAGGCAACCTTGTGCCCACTTTGCCCAATATTATCCTATTCACAACAACATTGTTCTTCAAAGCAACACCAGTTGAGCACATTAGCAAACACAGCAAGTATCCACAACTGTCAGATCACCTCATGCCATTTAGCAGGCACCAAAGATAATACTTAATTCATTATGAGTACCCTGAGCCAAAAAACAACATGACTTGCCTTTGAACGTACTGGCACAAGGCACATGGAATGCTGCATGGCTCTATGGAAAAACAGCTTACAAGTCCATTAAATATATTATAGGAGTGCTATTACAGAACACTATATATCTTTATACTTATGCATCCTTTTAGAAGCACCTAGTCTGAAGCATAAGAAATCAGCACACTAATGAAAACCAAAGACCTATGGGACTGATTACAGATCACAACCCAAAAGGGAAAGAAAGATCAATTTCAGACCTTGCATTGGTTGCTACAGGACTCTATACTTCATTGTTTAGTTTCAGAATTTCAGTGACTATAAATTGGTATCTGCATACGGAAATCAATTAATATCACTCTAAATTCCCATACATACATGCTAAAAGCCAGTTCCATTAAAAGGACAATGAACAGAGAATTGGAGAACTTGATGGACTGCCAGTCACTGTGTGAAGAAAAATGTTGAACACTTGGTTTTCCCAAAAGACGTACAATGTTACCTCTTTGGTGATACCTGTAGTGTACTTGAAATAGATCTCCGATATTGTATGCTCAATGAGACAACGCAGAAAAAAAATCCCCACAACTCATACATCTTAGACTGTCAAGATTCACATGAAAAAAAATGCATCAAGAAATTACTATAGCACACCAGAATACTTCGAAGCACAGATGACCACTACAACCAAAGTGAAAAGAGCACACAGATTATGATCTTTACTGGTCAGAAACAAGTAGTCTACAGCTGTGCTGCATGCTTCCCTGCCCCCAAGAAAATAAATGTAATCTCATTCATATAAAAGAATGTGCTTATCCAAGCGGCAGAGCCACTGGTTACATATATTTCATGTTTCTATCACATTGGTACCCTTTGAACTGGTTAGACTTTGAATATGTGATTGTCAATGATACTGCATTTGGCTTCTCCCTGTAGTGTTTGCTAGGAGCCAAAGCAGAACTATGCATTTGTTCTTTACCACTGGCATCCTGGTCCAACAACACCAACACTCGGAGCAAATTAAGGTGTATGTGTGTGGGAAGAGCTTTGGATTTATTTATTTATTTATGTATTTTGGCAAGTTAGGATTGGACACATTGTTTTTAATTACCTTAAGTAAAAGAAACGTCCAAAAGATACTTGTTACTGAAATGATAGTGGCTGCAAGCAGTGCAGCAGCTGTCTGGTGACTGTGATTACAGGTGACACAAAGGTTTTCAGCCAAAACCACCACCAACCACTATTCTTGCAAGCAGAAGAACTGGTTAAGAATATATGTGTGACAGTCAGTTTTACAGTACAATTTTACTCAGGAATTTGTCATCTTACTAAACTACTCAGTCCTAGTGAGAGAGATGACTCCTCACCTTAGGGTGCTGCTGCTGTGGAGTTTTCACACCAAGAAGTAGTTTCAGTCTCCTAAAAACTTTGCATTTTCCACAGCTTGAAAACTGCAAACCACGTGATCTTCTCTATCAAGTTATCTCTCGGTTTTGCATCCAAGTTCAGAATGTTCTGTTTACATTTGCTCATTGACTGTGCTCATAGGCACTGTGTAGTTGCACACATTCAAAAAGTTCCAGAATCCACTTTCTCCTTGCACCTGGATGACTCAATTTCCTTTCACCTGTTCTGTGGATTTGAATTGGATCTGTATCTCCTTCTGCTCAGCACTGTTAGATTTCTGTGGTCAGCAGGAGCTGATTCCCATTGGAAAATTTTTTTTTTTTTTCTTCAGATACCACCCAGGTGCATCCCCTGTAGTATAAGTGAAGTTAATCACTAAATGAATACTGAATAGCTTTTAGATACATGATGCTTACTAAGATCCTCCACCAGGAGCTGGAAAACAGCATACACTGAATCCTATGTAGATGTCTAATGGTAAGGGGTAACATAGAATTGTAGATCATAGAAACTGATCTACAATCAAACTTAGAAAAATCATTAAGTTTTGAACGGAGAAGAGGGAAAGATCAGGTGCACGTTTAGAACAGCAGTTTTATAAAATGGATCTGAAATAGTTTAAATTGGTATGCCCATGTCAGTCAGACTTGAGTGTCTTAACAAAATGAGTTATGGCAACTAGTCAGAGAACAAAAGAAAGAGGAAACAGCTTCATTTCTGAGTAATTCTGCTCTTAATTCCTGAACTTAATTACACCTTCACTGACATGTCTTAAATCACCTTTTATATGTTTATTCTCTGTAATGTTACTACATTCAGATAGTAACAGTATGTACAACAACATAAGCAGCTGGCCATCCTACTGGACCTCATTTGACAAAGATGACTTACACGTGGAGCATGAGAATGCTTCTTCCGTTATAAGAAGTGAAGCACAGTTGTTTAACACACCCTGTTCCTGTTTCACAGTGAGTACAGTAAGTCATCTACCCGCACCTCACAGTTTTCAGGTTGGTGATGTTTACTCTGCTAAACACAGGTTACAAAAGGTAACATAATTATTATTATTATTCTGTGAAGCAATATACTGATCTCTAAAATGCATACTAGATGAGGCCAGTCAGAAGTGCCATAAGAGTTATCTGCTGGAAGGCTCAAGAAATCTTTGCAACCTCTCAGCTGATCTCAGCTGGAAAGACAGATTAATCACATACACACACAGTCACACTGATGGAAAAGAAATCTAGTTCTTGCTCTTTCTACTCTTGCCATTGGCTCAGCCCAGAGCTCTTACTCATCTCTCTTATCTCAGGTTATCTAGAAAGAGGAAAGACTGGGACATCTTGTTTCTCCATGCTGAGAGTGCCACAATCCCTGAGAATACAGGAACTATTATGTGCCATCAAGGACATTTTTTCTTTCTTTCCTTTTTTTTTTTCCTTTTTCCTTTTCCTCCTTTTTTCATGGCTACTGTACGCTTAGATTTAGACCCTTCATCTGGAAGAGGTGTGTATCCATGGAAGAAAAAAAAAATCTTTTTTGCAACTTTGGTACAGGACATTACTCATTAAGTGTCACAAATAAATTTGGCTGTGAAAGTCATATGAAGAGGCTACTTACTATTTTAATGGACCTGCTTTGAAAGAAAAACAGGCAACCTGAAAAGCAAGGAATCACGATAAACTATTTGCTGAATCCTGTGTTCCTTCTGGGTTGCTACGTTTGTACACATCAGAGGATACTATGTTGTAAGTTCTCAGTGACAGGGCAATGGGAGCCAGTGATTACAAACAGACGGTAATTCATGTCTCCAGGAGGAGAAATACTGTTATAAGATTGCAAGACATCCCTGTTTCTGAGATGCAGATGTTAGTACTATCCCATACATAATAGCAAATGAAAACAGTTGCAACAAGTGACCATCACAAGGTTTTTCCTGCTGTTGTAGAGGTAGTCTGTTCATGGTTCTGTCACACATTTTTCCACAGTTGCCTTCAGCTCACCAAAAATTTCCTTTTATCTTTTTTGTTGTGGAATAGGCAGCACCACCCTCACTAGCTTTCCATCTGCTTAGGAAAAACACTTATACCTCCACGCTAATAAAAAGAACAATTCTGTCTTACTGGATGTCTTTTCTAATTTTTCATATCATACATCATTCTGTCAGATTGCCCTTCTGCAACCTGCCACAGAGCAACAAAATGGAACAGAACATTGGTAGAAAGATTCAACATCTACAGCTGTACCACCAACATCCACCCCTGACATTGTGGACAAATAGACAAATAAAATAGAAGGCACTACTTCTGGAGCAGCCCCCTGTATATTTTCTCATGTTCCCTGAATGTAGTAATGGAGAAATGCAGGTATCTTTCCCTCCTCCTAGAGAATGGAATCAGATTTCCCTACTGCTTCCTGCTTTAACAGATGATTTGGGAAAGCAGATATCTGTCTTCAGCAGCACAAGCAATGCTGCTTCTTTTTCTCCTGTTAGACTCCTGTACAACAGCATTTGGAGAGTGCTTTTTATCTGCCTTTCAGCATTTATTTTTCAGACCATTCCCACAGAAATTTTAAAGGTCTACAGTAATTCCAACGGAAAAGGAAAATCGCTGGTTCCTGACAAGTTCTAGAGCAGAGCTCTAGATACAAGTTCTAGACCAAGAAAAGAGGGCTAAACAGGCATATATTTCATGTAAGCAACAGATGTCACACACAGTTAATACTGATTTATTTTTTTTTTAAACTATCAAAGTCAGTCAAGTCAATTTCCTTAGCTGTTGTTCCACCCAATATATATGGATAATAGAAATCTGATTGACTATGTATTTTACAGTTACTGTGTTCAGGCTACTTATGAAACTCCGATGCATCATCTTTCACAAGTTCATAAACATAGTCCTTGTGACTATTCCAACAAAAATTTTGTGATGAACAGATGAACTTCTTAACATAACAACAAAGCCAAAACAGAAAATGTAGCAAAACACTAAGAATAGGACATAAACTCAAGTAGACAAAACCCCTCCAAAACTAAAACATACAATAATATGACTAAGCTAAAATGAAATACGTGACGTAGTAAAGCACCAGTGGGTTTGTTCTCCCAGTTTAGAATACATCTTGAAACTATCTGGGGAGTACATTATACGTCTCTAGCTAAATAGTTTTACAATGCATATGCTTGCACTGATTCTCAGAAAGCAGGTGTCAAAAACTGCTTACAGACTGTGTCATATCACTTTGCTTTGGCTTCCGTAGAAACACCAAAATAAGTAGTTGTTGTAACTAGTGTCAGTTCCACTGTTTCAGTGATTAAATTCTGACATTTCTGAACCTTTTACCACCAATAGAAAGAATGTTAGGATTCTACTTCTACAAATATTAATATTGAATTTTGTTTGCCCTTGTCCCTAATCAATAGATACCCAGGTGTCCGGCATTGTTTGAAACTAGACTGAGTTGTGGGAATTGAAATCTACTTTTACAATTTCAATATCTGGATGTAAAATTATGCACAAATACTTCCCAGGTTTTTTTTTTTTCAGATCATCTCCAGTAATGAGATTCTGTCCCTCAGATCTTATTGCCTGTTCTTCACAGCTCCTTACAGAATAGGAGTCAAGTGGACCACTAACATAAACACACATTTTTCATCCTAAGTTCAGAAGCACAAAGAGAACAAAAAGGCTATGTAAATTTGTTACACCTTTCCTGCGTTACCACAGGAACTTCTCAGTGGGAAAAAGTTCTACTGCAGCAAGTGAGGAATCACCCTATTCTGGCCATAAAAATGCAATTAGTGCATAAAAGTTTTGAGTGGAGAATGACTTGGTTGAGTTCTAGAATTAATAGGTCTGAAGATTCATGTAATTTAATTCCAATGTTGTTGTTGTTTTTTTCCCCAATTTCCACCCCCCTGCCCCCCCCATTTCCAAATACTTTGTATTATTTTTATTTATTTGTTTATTTTTAAAGCCCTGCTAGTGTTAATTTATTAATCAATCCCTTTTTTTTCAGGCCATTATGCTTGTGACATATTGAATCAATTACTTCATAATAGCGATACTAAGATCACAATGCTGTCTCCCCTGAGGGGAGAATTATAATAAAATTCTGTGAGGAATCATCCTCTATAAGATTTTATTGATTTTACTAGAGAGTCAATGTTTGTGACATTAACTACTTCACAGTAGATTCAGTCACTTGCATGGTACATTTGTAGTTATCAAAACCTTTAGAAGTTAAAAGTGATCAGCTTGAATCAATAACAAATTTTATGTGTACCACTAAGCTTATTACAGAATGTTCACTGACTTTGAGAGTACATCCTTCAGATTCATGACTACACTGATTCAGTTTTCTTTTCCAATGTTTTGATCTTAGCAGTTACTAAAACTTTAAAATTTCAGCATTAGCCACTGTATTAGTAAGCAAACAAGACATAAATGTTCCACCTGTTCCCTACATCTCCCCTACAAAAACAAAAAAAAGAGAAAAGGTGAGGTGGGAATTCTTCCTGCAGGGAGAAAAGGGGTGTAACCAAGAGATTTTCCCAAAAGGAAGCTAGGATTCAGGTGGCAAAAGATGGGAGCACATGCTGAAGCACTGGCAAAGGAAGGGCCCAGTTGGTCAGCTGACTTGAGCTTAACCCAACAACATAAATTTACTTGTTCGGCGGATATTCAGCTGAGTTTTTTGCAGCCACAGCACTTCAGATGATTCTTCGCATTTCTGAGCTGCTACCCATGTTAATGGAGCTTAGATGAATCACAGATAAATTGAAATACTTAGCTCAGGAGAAATAATTAACCTAGCTGAATTCTAGCCTATCAACAAAGAACTTGCAAGCAGGCTCTTCATTTAGTTACAAATTATTTCCTCTCCTTTTGACTCATACTAATACATTTAATTTGTTTTCAACATATGAGCTGTTCTGCGTTTGTCATAAAACCTGTCAGAAAATGAACAAAAAAAAAAATCAGCTGCATGCTGACAAGCCAGGAGAAGATGAGAACAGTTGATCCGCAAAGGATATAAAACTTAAAGGGCCACATACCATAGATGAGAAAGGACTCTGCATTTTTTTTCAGACCTCTTGAGAAAGAAATTAACTGTTGAGCTTGACAGGCTGTCCAGGCTAGATTGCACTATTGATTATTTTTTTTTGTTGTTAAGTAAACAAATGAGTTATTGAAAAGTGTGGTTCTGTCATTGACATACTGTTTCTGACCAATAGAACAGACAAGATATCCCAAAGAAACTTGTTAGCAGTAACAGCACAGCAGTTAAGCAATAGTTTACAAGTCTGTACAACAGGAAACACAACTCTCTCTCAAAAAGTAGTAATTTCATGCATGCTCCACTGTGTTTATGGGTACAGAAAAATAATTACTTAAAAATATTAATGATGGCATTACATATTCATTAGGAAACCACTTAACTCTTCTTCATAGTGAAATACGTTGGTTTGATTTGTTCATTCAAAATATTGGTATTTCTCAGAAAATATTTGTATTATTTTTTAACTTAAGCTATAAAATATCAATCCTATGTTTTATTTTCATTTATATTGGCGCGCACCTAAAGAAAATTACTGTTCACATCACATAGAAGAGTATCAGTAATTTTACTTCATATTAATATCCCTCTCTCCTATTGATTCCATACTCATGGAATCTTATCCACACACACTCTAAATTCACACATGAATCATAGTGATTGCATTCAGACATCCCAGTACTGAAAGATCTTAAATTTCCTCCTTTTTATACTCCCACTAAGAGCTGTCAGAACATTCTAGATGTCTATAACCCGTAGCATCCCTTCCATTTTGTATGAAGAAATGTTCCTTTTCTTTCCTTATAATCTTATGTCCCTGGGGAGAAACCACATAGTCACAAACAGATCCATCACAGCCCACAAAGGAGATGCCTATTGGCATTTAGCAGTTAACTACTTTCAGGATCTAGAATAGTTTGAGGCTCTGGAAATGACTGTCCCATCAACACAGCAGGCTCAAACACTTTACAGATCACCCACAGAATATTTACAATGCACCAGTTCATCCAGGACACTCAGAAACCTAAATTTCAAACCACTTACAGTCCTTACAATGTGGTCACCAGGAAGAGAAAATGTAGACTATATGCATGGCTTAAATTTTGCATGTAACCAGACCTTGCAGACACTAGCCAGTTCATTACTCTGTTTTCTTTCTTCGTTATCAAGAAGTAGTAGCACAAATCCCTTTAAATTCCTTTTTATCAACTTTTTCAGAGGAGCACACAGCCTCCTCTAAAAGAGATTTCTGCCAAAAACACCAGTGGGCCACTTGCATTAGGTAGTTGCTACCTTAAACATATGCAGATGGTACAGTTTGCATTAACCTAGAGACGTCAATCTTTTCTGCTGTTTGTACCAAAAAGAATTAACACTTCCTTCAGGATGTTTACACATCCACTTCCCCTGCCCTTCGGGAACAATTTCTTCTGTTCCTGGACAGACATGATAACAAAAGAGGGCCACCTGGAAAGCAGAGCTAGAAGAACCTCTACGTGCTTCACTGGATTCAGCAATTACCTTATTAGTTACAAAGACTATTTCTGCAACGTTGTATCATGCAAGTAACTTCTCCTCACTTTCCCATCACAGATGTCTACTGAGCAACAGCTCCCCTTGCCTGCGAAGGTAAGTGATGGCTGGAAGAGGAAACATTCGAAAAACTGAAGTAAAATCTTGCTTATGCCTACTACAACTGAGCAAGGAAAACTGATTAAATTAGTGAAATGAGTAGTGTATAACAGTAATGAGAAGTGTATTATCACTGGAAGAATATTTGAGTTTGATTTAGAAATCTCCCTTAATGAGACAATAAGTATTTCATCCCTAGTATCTCTAAGAAGAAAATATAGTCATAATGGAGAAACTAAGACAGAAGCCAGTAGGGAATTGATGGAGAAACTTGTGTACAGTAGGCTTCCTCCTTGAGGAAAGTTATTATTGGAAACATGATAGAGACACTAATTATACTGAAATATCCAACTCAAAACAGCTGTTAAAATTTTATTGCTAATATATCAGGAGGACTAGCTGCAACACACTGACATCTGTGGGTATTGAAACATTTGATTTGCTGAGCTAGCAGGTGAACAAGTTTCTGTGGATGTTTAAAGGTGTCTACCATCCTTATAAATCTTTGCTTGTACATTTCACAAATAAAAGATACATTGATTTGATTAACAAAAGAAATTTATGAAGGCAATGAGATCACATCAGTGGCAGAGATTTAGAATGCCATAACTTAATTTGCAAAAAAAAAAAAAAAAAAATCTTCAATTTCCATAATTAGTTACAGTTAATTTCAAATTTTATTTGAGTCAGAAAAAAAGGGAAGAGCATGGAAAAGACCTATGACCCAGAGACATGTTAGATATGTGAGTGGGCTTCAGGGAATCAAATCTTACTTCTCACTTCTCATTTCCTAACCTCTTCTGCAACCTGCTGAGAAGAACCTACTGAACCTTCAGAGTGGAAAGGATGATAAGAGTTGAAAGGTAAATAATGCTCTGGAGACAATTCTACTTTTGAGGCACCATCCTTCTCAACACTAGCTATGCATACCCTCAGTCATTTGATAGAGATAGGCAGGTCTGAAATAAAGTCATAAAACATAATTCAAAGTCATCATTCTGAAATTGATGTTACTGTGCTTCAGGAGCAAGACATATATGGAGCAGTACTTACTGAGTACTGAAATGCTGTGTATGCTTCCGTAATGTTCAAACTGTGACATCTGTAATAGCTTCTCCAGAAGCCCCCGAGATCTGATTGTAGTTTAACCTCAGCTCACATTTCAGCCTCCGAGGACTCTATGTCTGGCTTATTGCCACAGCACCCTTTCTACTAGATGACAAATATGGTCTCCACTTTATGGTCCCACCAGGTTTATGTCCCTCTGCCTCTATTCCAAAACTACCTCTCCTAGGCCAATATATATTCCTGGTTTATTCAGCTAGAAGTGAATAAAAACCTAATAAAGACTATTCATATTTATATTAGGTTGGTCAACTTCTAGCATTAGTATTACTAGACATCTGCTTGATTTTAGAGAGTGCTTCTACAGTGTATATCCTGGCTTCTTTGTGGAGAACACAAGACAAGTCAGGACAAAGAACTGACAACAGCTTGACCACTGAGCAAATGAATGATGGATAGGTAGCAGTGAGTGAGGAGGTAGGATCAATATATCCCCTGCTTATTTAAAAAGTGGTTTTTTTCCTATAGTTTCCCTTATATCATATCTGGAAAAACAGAGATGATCAAATAAATGACACTCTTGCTTTTGCCTAGGAATTTCAGATCATAGTAATTTGGCTTTCTGTTTTCCGCCAAGACTGAGAAGAACTGAAGATAACTGTATTTTTTTCCCCTGAGTTTTGCTACACATGCAGATCACGAGAAGCAGAAAGGACAACCACAATCTCAAGACTATTTTGCGGACATATGAAAAGCGATACAGAAGTACAGAAAAGATAAAAATTTAGGAACTGTAGTATGCACATCCTGAGAGCATATTGGAACTCTAATTTCAGCCGACCTCTGAGAACATTGTTAAATAGGAAAGCTTAGCTTTCTGGGAGTCACAGATTTGAAGTTTTGTGAAAGAGACGTTCATTATAACTAAAAAGTGTGATTAAATGGGTATCATAGAACATGTTTTGTCATCAAGACATTATCACTATACTTCTGTTAATTTTATGTCAGATATATTTCAATTTCTGTGTTTAACTCCTAGCTCATAAACCAGGAAGAGAGCTTTATAGATTATGCCACCAGATTGATGCCTTTTTTCCATTAATTTTAATCATACAATTCTTTCATTTATCATTTGTTCCAATAATTTCAGTATTTTCTCCAGTAAAAGTTTCTCCGCTGTTCAAATGAATGATACTACTTTATATTTGGACAGCGTTTTCCTGCAGTGTAACCAATCATATGATAAATTGGCCTTTAATAGTGCAGCACTCTGGTCTTCTCTGTAGTATAATCTGTTGGCAGGTATAGTGATAGATTTCACGTACTCATTCCATGGTAAAATGTATGGTTGTGATGATAATTGAATGCTGACAGGAAAACAGTACACGTATGCTTTCTTTCTAGGTCTGCTCCTATTTTACTTTAACCATGGAATTATCACACTTGATATGTTTGGAAACAAAGTATTTTATAATGAAGAACACCAGCATAGTGATCTCTCTAACTTCTAGGAATTTTAATTTCTTCAACTTCAATCTTTGGCTGTACACAAATTCTGTAGAAGGTACCACAAGTTTTTTGAACAGTATCCAAGGCTAGATACTAAAGAAAATAACTACTCAGAGAAAACAAACAGTAATTTGCTTTCTTTGGAGAAGAGGTAGAAGGGGAATACTAATAGAGTATCTAGTTTTCCTAGATACTCCTAGGAAAACTTCCTGAATTTTCTGAGAAGTTAGATGACTAATCACACATTTAATCACAACTCAAGAAAATGAGTATTTGAGATGCCATACTCTAGTTATATTCATATGTAAGGATAGGAAGCAATTGATATAACTGCCTTCAACTAGTTTCATATTATCTAAGAAAGGTAGTGGTCACAATTCAGTAGCAAAGAAAGAATAACTTACTCTTTCCAAAGATCAGGGCTCCCTAGAAACTCCTAAAAGAGGGGACCTCCAGCTGGCAGCCCTTAAATGAGGTTAGGAAAGTGTCAAACAAGTGAATTGCTAGCACTTGTGCTCCTAGGGCTGGCCACACCCCTTCACCAGCTGCTCAATCACTGGTTTAGGCTGTGACCTGATGGTTTCCATACACCATGTCAGAGAGAGAGAAAGAAATCACAAGTGGCAACAAAATCTATCAGATACTATGCATCAAGGAAAGAAACTGAAAGCAGTAAAATCCTTGCATTTTGTACATTTGCTTTAACTGTCAAAAGAATACACAGGAACAATTTAAATAAAACTTCATGAGGAAACACAGACAGTAATTGATGATCTCAATTTAGTAAAGCATCATGTCCAGATGGGATTAGTATTGAATTGTACCCAAAATACACAGACATAATTTTACCTTGCTCAAAATTTATTCACACTGTTCTTTAAAACGAGTGTTTTCTTCTCTGTTCAGAATCACAGCTACAACATTGTCTTGCATGTGCTTTCAGAATATTGCAATGGGAGTATTTTAGTGCTTTCCAAGTGGAAATAAATCATATTAAAAGAAAAAAAAATGCATTAAAGATTTTTCTTGTTTCCCATGTAATGCTGTTGAAGAGATATTGCAGAAGATCTTCTGGTTGCGTGCCTCCAGATATGGAGGGTTATGCCTTTACCTTGGGAGATGAATGAGCCTGCTTAAGCTAAACTGAGATGCTCTTATTGTGTCACAGCAAACTTGGTGAAATAGGACCTTGGTAAGAGCAAGCTGTAATGTTACCTTTGCTGCTTTTCACCACATCTTATTTTTGTGTCAAAATGTAGCTACAGAGGAGGTTTTCTGAATGACAATAATAACTACAAGCAACTGCCACTGACCAAAAACCCTTTTAACCAGTAGTTACAATAGGAACTTATGGAAAGTCAATGGCATCATACAGTGAATCCTTAAAGTAAAACACAATCAAAATGAAACAGTCTGGTTTGACTTCTTACAGTTGCTTTGAGGATTGCTGTATATTTCTTTTCTCTCTCTCTTTTTTTTTTTTTTTCCCCTGCCTGTCTCCCAGGTAAGCTAGGGAACATCCACTGCCTCTACTGCTACATGAGCTATGTTTCTCACCAGCCCCCAGGTCACCAATCAGACACATACTGATACAAATTACTTGGATTAGGGAATGACATTTTGTTTATTGTTCTTATTTTCAGTTGGAAATTGTCTTTATTTGCAGAGATCAGGACTGAATTCATGTCTCACAGTGCACTCTCCAAGAAGTACTAAGGTGAATGGGGACTGATGCTGAGAGACAGCCACGTCTTCTCCCATGTAAAGGTAATGGCTCACATCATGGGGATGAAGAGAGCTTCCCAGCTGACCCCTGGTACTTGTGCCTACTGCCACTGCCCAAGTATGCTGACAGCCATGTCAGGAGCTGCCCAGGAAGCAGATGGCAGAGTATTGGGGGAATTCGGTACAGCTTGTTATGCCCAGAAGGAAATGGCAGTAAGATGTGAGAGAAAGTAGGAGTTAAGATGATTCATGCTGTGACCAGTGACAAAGGGAGATGGAGGTGGAAAAAAAGAGTGTTTGATATCAGAAAATAAGATATGTAATAATGGAAAGAAGGCTCAGGCATGTCTGAGTGTGCTTTCAAGTGTGTCTTCTGTTTTATCTATCTGTACTACATCTTGAGCACCTATTAAAGTGCTGTGAGTGAAAGATTTTAGTGTTAATAACTCCTTGAGTTTAGCCTCATCTTTAACAAGTCTGGCTTCCAGACAAAGCCAGTTCAGTATCTGATACTCCCATGTATTAATCCTTTGGCACTAGAATGATACAATTTTTCTAGTTTCTCCCTGAAAGTGAAATTAAAGTGCTGTACTCAGTCAGGTTTTTACAAGTTCTAGATGTCTAGAAATCCTATTTAGGGTGGGTTTTTGTGTGTGTGTTTTTTTTTTTTTTTAAATATTAATTGTTGTTATTTTCTTCATCTGTTAGAATCTGTTCTTTGCTTGGCTTGTGTTTTTAAAAATATATACATATGTATAAATTCCATGTATTTCTTAATTCCTGGCCATAACTTGTAACAAGGTGAGCCTAGAAATCCATAGTGAGGTACATCCCATGGGAATCCTGTGAAATCCATAGACTTCATACAAACTGTGGAAGTATCCTTTGGAAGCAGTAACTTGTCTTTCTGGAAGAAACCACTGTCATAAATTACTGAAAGATTAGAGACAACAGATGATGAAGCAAAATCAAAAGTACAGAATGATATGGTGTGAAAACAACAACATAGAGGAAATCTGCCTGCATGCAAGCGGAACAGTTTATTATTGAGTAGATCAATATTATGAAAACAATCTCAAAAGAAAGGGTCTGTCTTTTTTGATCAGCTGACCATCCACAGATAAAATCATCACGGACAAGACTGCCTAGCCAGAAATTACCCTTCAAACATTCAGATCTGCATGTCTGCCCCAATCATGATGATCTTCTGCCAGAACAACAGGAAACAATGAAAACACAGGAGCTGCCCATTTTAAATATCTACAGACTTGATGCACTTCAATTCTTTTAGCAGCTGAAATTTCTTGAATGGCCTGAAGGCTATTTCTGTTACTGTGGAGAGTATACTGCTAACAGGGTTGGTTTTGAGGGTCTATTTCATCTGTAATATTAAGATGGAGGACTCCTCAAGACATTATTCAAGAGAAGAGCTGTATTTAAATGCTTTCTAACATTTATGTAGTTTCAAGAAATGAACCAAAAGTATATGTGGCAGGAGACTGAGAATGTTTTGTTTCTATTAGAAAAGCAAATGGAATAATATTAACCATCCCTTGCTTTATTTATTTTTTTTATAGACTTTACATCAAGCAATCAGAGCTTCTTCCATGCTTTCTGAGAGCGGTCATGCTGGGATGAACAATGACACAGTATTTTTCCCCTCTCCTACCCAAGCTCAGACTGCGTGATGGCACTGAGAGCTGCCTCACAATGCCATCTGTGGTGGGTTTTGAGGCATTTTGTCTTTGGATCAGAAATATGTTCATGCAGGAAGCAGGTATACTTGTACTAATTTTCAAGCTGCCACACATCTTGGAGGCTTTGTACTCCAGAAATAATGAACATGGCTTCTTCAGCCATTCTTTGGTCTTTATACATAACACAGCACATTGTCTTAGTAGATGAAATAATCTGGTTTCGAGTCATTTTGATGCCCATTTCTTGTACCATCTAAAGTGTAGAAATCTTGTCATGTCCTATCACCAACTGTCTCTGAAAGGCAGAAGTACTGTTTCTACAGTAGATCGATGTCATTTATCTGCATTTGTTTCTAGGGTAACTGGTGGTTCCTTAGGCCGTCACCACTCAAACTAGCTGTGTTAGGGGCAATTCTTTTGTTCTGGAACATGAATCAGTTTAACATTTACCTCTGCAGTGTAAATAGCAGTGAAGTGGAATTACTCAAGTAAGAGCATGAAATCTAAACAGCAATAAAACATAATGCACTACTATGAAATACTTCAAGACATAAATAACCCAGATTTAATAAACACCTTATTGCTAATTGTCCATTGTACAATCTCTTACTCACACTTTCCTGATCATTTTTGCACAAGAGAGGGATGCATAAAGTGGTGGTTTCTAAGCTGCTTTTCTGCTGAGACTAGTTACTAGTTACAGAGTTACTAGTGAACATGACATGGCAAACACATCCATTGACATGATAACAGACTCTAAAGAGAGCTAGCTGTAAAGAGAGGACAACCAAACTGCACCATTTTCTTAATGAAATGAACTCTCAATAACTTAATCAGAGCTAGTGAGAAAAAATGCCATTCAAAAAGTTCATGTAAATGCACAGCTCTGTCTTTAATCTGAACGTTTATCTCAGAGCTCCTAAGAAAAATCTGACAATGAATTTTCTCTGGTTCTCTCAAAGACTAAGTGGCAACAGCAGAAGCTCCCTATTCAAAACCTAGTATCTTCCATTTGTCAGAGGCCAGGAAAAGTGAAGTACTTCAGAGGATGTAGGGACTCACCAGGGCTAAAAGAGTAAAAGGGAAAATGATAGCATCAATCTCTAAGGGGACTGCAGTCTGAAAGTGGTGAGACTACTCATAAGATTTGTTAGCTGCTGACCTCTTTCTACCACTTAAGTTATAATGTGATGAGAGCCTGGTGATGATGGAAAAAGCCACTCTTCCTCCTTGATGCTGACCTGATCCTGAAATTAGGATCATGAAGCAAGTACACAAGCATGGCTCATGACAACTGAATCACCACCTGATCCGCCGCTATTTGGTACATCAAGGACAGTAGTGAATTCCTTTGAAGTTAAAAACATTTTACATCTTGGTCTCCAAGGAACAGATTAAAGTGATTCCCTCCACCACCCCTCCCCCCTCCAAAAAAAACCAAACCACCCCACCGCAAAAAACCCATAGTCTCCTGATACTACAATTCTAATGGAATTTATTCTTCACTCCAAAATTCACAGGTCTCTGATCTAGCTAAAGATTTAGGCTACCAGGATATTTTTTTCAGCTGTAGTTTTTATTTCTTTCCATAGTATTCCCTGTAGTGTCACTAGAAAACCACAGTACTGCCAAAACATGTTCTCTATTTTTCGTTTTCCTTACTTTTATGTCAATGCTAAAAAGGAATTCAGAATTCTGCTTAGCTACAATATTATGAAATAACAGCTTGTTAAAAAACAGTTTTTAAATATAAATGTGCACTTTTTTAAATGGTAGAATCAACCTAGAGATTACTGCAATATAGTCACAAATGACACTGTGTATAATCTAGCTTTCCAGTTAAAAGAATTTAAATAGTTTTGAAGAACATACAATCGAATGTGCCTCACTGAGAAAAGAAAATGACAAAATTTCAATAAAGACAGTACTATTTAATGCAAAGAAGATAATCAGACTGTGGTCTAGCAAAATTAAGAGGGGATAGGGAATGAACTTGCAAGCAGCTGTCTATTTTTTTGACTCCTACAAAATAAAACCATCTCCATAATTACAGCAGCAGTACTGATCAGTTGTGCTAAGTTGTTGTTAGACCACTATTGCTAAAAATAAAAAATCCAGAAATCATACAAATGTGTGCTGTTGTTATTGCTGCTCCTTTGTTTGTTTGTTTGTTTGTTTTGTTTTTTGTGGTTTTTTTAATGCATACATTGAGCAGGTCATACTTTTTATACATAATTTTCAGTTTTAGCAGCTATGCCAGAGAAGCCAAATTAGACATCTCATTACTTTAAGAGGAAGAAAAACAACACCTTCCCAAATCTGTCATGTGGATACAGGCTTTAAAATGCATCATTCTTGCTGAATCAGCATGATGCACAACATGAGCCACCAGCAGAAGAGGGTTTTCTTCTCCAAGTCTTATTCAACCATGGCTGAAGGTTTCTGTATAATTCTGAAGCATGCAGCATGGGAACGCAGCCACTGTTCCAGGCTGGCCAAGTCATGGGAAAATTCATCTTCAATCATCCATCTCTTCTTGCCTCCTTCCTCCAGAGCTGAGAAACCTGAGACTCTTTTACCCTCCCATTTCAAAGGGATGCACTCCTTTCCTACTTCCTCTAATCTTCATTTCCATCACCCTTGGCAAGAGTCACCCCTATGGAAAGCTCTCATAACCCATGAATGTAGGAACAAGAGGGCAGGGACTGGATCTACCAGGGACCTTTATGACTTTTCCAGGCTTAAGAAGAGGAAATCCCTTTCTGCTGTCCTGCCTTCCACTCTCTGAGCCCTACAGCGAGGAAAGTCATAATAACATACTAAAAAAATTCTTGCAGAGAAATTGCAGAATTGCCAATTCTTGTGAATTTTACAATTTCATAGCTTTGAGGTAGTTCTCACAGTCCCAGTTCCTGGAATCAAGAGCTTACAGTAGACCCTTTCAATTATAAATAAAGTTGTTACCTTTTGTTGTAGTGAAGAAAAGGCTTCTCATGTGAAGTGAAGCCAAGGGAAGGAACCAGAAGGTAAATAAAAAGAAATCCCTAAGGTATGGCTATTACTATCTAATCATCTGATTGCTTTGGGGGGAATGAGTGTGACTCATTGTTTTGAAGTGCTTTTAGCCATGGTAACAGTTGAATGGGAAAAGCAGCATATCTTGAGCACTTTTGATGAATGCAGGATTTACTGTTTAAGTGATAAAATTAATTAACCTTGTTTGAGGGTAGAAGGATCCATTCTGGATGTGACAATTGTAACTCAGGAGAAAGAGAAAACCCTTGAGGAGGGGACTGAAGGAATGAACAAAAAGTAAGAAAGAACATGCAAAGACCATTTTCATAATTTCGGTTTCAATAAGAGCAAATTCAAGTCTGCACCTTTGTTAGGTGTGAACATAATGTCCTGGTTAATTAGTAACTGCAGATACGCTATCTATTGTGATTATGGAATGTCTCCCTGTCAGAAACCACGCTTCTACAGGCTTTTGGGTTTTGTCATTTACCACTTAAATATTTTGTGCTCCTAAAATAATTTCCTGCAGAGGAAATGCTACAGTTCTCATTACAGGAGCAATGTTAGCGATGGTTATTGTTTCCTATCAGCAATTCTGTGTTTTGGGACAGAACCAAATTGTTTAAATTCTGTCTTCATTATACTTTCTTCAGCGTTGCCTATGAGATAGCAATTTCACAGCCAATAATCTGGAAAGACCGTAATAGAATTTACATAAAAGTTTGTGTTACCGTTACATCAAATCACAGGTGATAGCACTGCTTCTTGTGTTCTTTATAATCATCTGGTACCATGAGATCTCCTTTCTTTCACAGACTTGCAAGAAATCTGATTCTATAGTGCTGAAATGTAGACACCTACAGTTGTAACATCTTTCTACCAGACTTTTTGTAGATGACATGCCTCATCCCTACCTATAAATGTCCTATGTACCGCATATCACACATATTCCTTGGGGAGAACAACCATGATGGTGGCAACCTTAGAAAGAGATATTATGTTCTCAAATCTCATCTCTTAGTTTAAAATGAGATATGTATGAGAAGGAAGCATAACGTATCCCCAGATATTAATGCACAACATCTTAGTTATATACCACTGTTGCTCTCGAAGTTGGACTTTTTTTTAATGTCACAGTGAAATATGAGGGGTGAGACTGTAAGACATCAAAGGTATTTTTCTACTGATTTGAACTCAATTCTGAGTTTGTAACCATTGGCTCTCCCACATATCACTATCTACAGTCCACTACAATCACACATTCTTTGTCCTGTTCCTCCAATCTGCCTGGGTTTTGTCTAGATCTTTTCTCCACAAAAAGGTGTCAGCAATTATAGAGACAAATTCCTATACTGAATAAATTAGTGTAAGAGTCTTGAAGTCAGTCTGGCCCTGAATGAATTAAGGCTCTAGTGTGGCAGGATACAGAATAAGGAGCTTAGAGTTATCCAGTTATTTACTGGATAGCATAATTCAAACTCATATATCGTATACTGGATATAACTTTCTTCTAGAGCTTAGACTAACAAAATATATCGAGTTTCCAAATGAAATAGTATATAATTGAAAGCCTCAGTACTATAAGTAGAGGAGATATACAGTGATTTAGGGTCATTCTTCATTGTCATAAGGAAAAGATTTTCAGAAGTATGTAACACATAACTTCAGATATATTACAAAATAGTTACATATTTTAACTGAGCTTATGACTTTTTTTTTACCTAGTCAAAACAACTAAGCCAGCTGACCCACTATTTTAAATTCTTGCAGATATAAGTCATTTTCTTGGCAGCTGGCCCTGAGAGATATTGTGGTAAATGGTATTTTTACTCTGTTTTAATCCCTTCTCAATTATTTGCTACCTAAATTTAGCTCAATTACTAAGAAACAGAAAACTAAGCTCTTCACATTTAATGGAAATGCTCTTTCCTCCAGACAGAGACTCCTGCAAACCTCACATCTTTACAAGGCAATGCCCTTGTGTTGTTCACCCTGAATTCATGTCAGAGGACAAAAGCTAAGGCAATTAAATCACAGGTCCACAAAAGTTAGATGGATCTGGATTCCATCCGGAGCTTTTAGTCAAGCTGGAAGCTCTGCCTTGGCCATCACTGCTGAGGTTTTCAGACCAAGCTTATAATTAACTGTCAGAAACTAACCAGAATTTAAAAAATTATTCAAGACAAGCAAGTATTCAAACATCCCACACATTCACTTGTCTTCTAGTATGGAAACTGAGTCAGACAAGGCTTTTCAAAACTGTTATTCAAAAGAAGCAAATTCAGCTAGTTCCATTCACATCAATGGAATTAGAAGTCACAGCTCCTGAAGCATCCCTTGAAACAGGTGCTATTATATGCTTTATTTCCCAGCCTATAAAGGAGAAGACTGAGGACAGCAGCACCGAGCACCTGATTACTGAGCAGCCTGGGTAGGAACTGAGTGAGGGTATTATCAAATAGCTGTGTTCCTCTGTTTTTTGGTACTTGTTCAATGAACTCGGAGATTTTAAAAGGTGTGCAGACTTGTGATTTTTAATTTTTGTAGGGGTTTTAGATAGAGACCATGTCTGTTGCTTTATGTTCTCCAGGAAGGCCAGGTATTTATTGGACACAAGAGCATTTCTGTCGTGCAGTATTGTGGTCTGAGAAGATGCTATAATGTCAGTCCTTTCTGTAAGATGACACATACCAATTTAATATCTTTAACTTTTTGTTCTAAACATGCACTGAAAACCTGCACATCCTGACTGTTGCTGAAAGAAGCAGTGTGCAATACAAATATAGTCTCAGATTTTCATGGTGTAACCTCAACACGAATGAGATCCCAAGAGGTAAAATATGAATTCTCGCACTACATCAGCAAAGTCTGAAAAATAAGGGACGTTCATATTTCTGAAAGTTTTTATGGTTTTAAGTTGGTTTTCATATGTGTATATATTTTCTTTTATATTGAGAAGAATTCTAAATAGGCAAAAAAATTAAAAAAAAAAAAATCCCAATTTGCCATCATTTTATGCCTTTCTGATAGCTTTTCTTTTTTCTGTCCCTACCCATGCATTTTCTTTGGGTGTTTAACAGTTCCCTCAGGGTAGGAACAATTATTTATGACATACTTCTCCATGTAAGATTTATTTGGGAAAACTGTTCCTATGGAAACTGCTGTTTTCAAACAGGCTTGTATTAACTTCAAACAATAGGACTGCATATGCAATAGAGAACACATCTTTTATTAGCAGGCCTTTTCTAATGAATTTGACAACCAAATAGCTTGCTCAAAGGAACAAAATTAAGTATATTCTCTAATATGATCAAGTGGGCATTCAGCCATCAACAGATAAAAACAGGGAATTAGAGACACCTAGTTCATTTTAGCAAGACCAGATTCAAGGTCTCTTAAAATTTAAGAAGAAAAAAAAAATTTAAATAGCAGTAAGTCTATTGGTATGGTATGAAAAAGCAGATAGCACTGTACTTAGAAATAAAACACTGCACATTTTTATTTCAGAAACATCAAATTTTATCTGTATGAAGAACGGACACTATACGGCCATGGCACTAAAAGTAGATTGACAGGCCAGGGTACTACAGATGCTTTTGATTTCTGGGGCTTCAGAATCATGATCTTGTAATTGCATTTTCTCTTTGTGGTGTTTTTCAGTTTATTCTCACTTCACATTACCTTCTGCTTGTGTTCTAGTCTTGGTAGTCCTCCACATGAAATGAAGTGAAGGTGCAGCATAGCACATCAGAGCAAATTTTTAAAGCAAGTTTTTTTTTGTTAGCCTGAATAAACAATTTGCCCTTCAAAAATGCAATTTAAAAACTTACTGAATTCATTTCCTTGGTTGTACTACTTGGCTTCTAGAGCCATAATACATTTTAATAATCTAGTCAGGAACTCGTAAGGGGAAGTGGAAATGGATCTCATAACAACATCCCAATTCTCCAGTTTGGTCTCCTCCTTTGGGTCCATCCAGAAGGTGATTTTAATACACAAGCCTGTGCTGCCAGCCTTAGCACAGACAGGCTGGTAGCACTTGTTTATGTTCTGACTCATCTTGTTAAGAGAGATTCAGAAAATATCAATTCTGCTTTCCTTCTAGAAATGTATTCTGCACACTTGAGTGGCCATTCTGTTATTTAAATGACTAGCCAAGTGTGCTTCTTTTATAAAAGCTAGAATTTTGGCCACAGGCAGAATAAACACCAAGACCATGATGTATAAAGGAAAAAACTTTGAATTTAATTCTGGAGTATCTCAATAGCACAAGACAAATTGACCACAGAACTATCAGATAAATGCCTCAGTTTGCTACGCTGCAGCTTCTGGGCATATTGTCACATACACAGGAAGGAGAACAGTGTGTAAACTCACTAAAAAGTGATACCGCCAAGAAGAGAATTAAAATCCTGTGAACCAGGTCACCCAGAACTGCCTGTTTTTAAGTTGATCAAAGGACTGTTGATGGTGAACATTCTCACACAACTAGGGACTCAAATCATCTGACTGGATGTCAGGTAGGACCAGCAGGTAGTCTTCCTTTCTGGATAGCCCTAGAAATAAGAAGCATGCTTATCATGAGGGACCCTACAGACATTGCCAGAATTGCCTAAGCTCAGGTGAATGTTATGTTTTTTGAGCCTAAAATTTGTCTTTTTAAGAGCAGAAGTTGTTTTGCAGCTGTTGGTAAAGACAAAATAATTTTGATATTTTTAAATATAGAATGTACTATATATAATGCACTATATATAATGCAGTGTGTAAATGATGAAAATAACATTATGAGTAGATCCAATAACTTCTGCCCCCAAGGGACAATAGACAAAGTCCCTCCCTAATGGGAACAACTGTAAACTGTTCAGTGTGTAGGGACACAAGTCTCTGCCCAGTTATCTGTGACGCTCAATTTTATCCTGAGTTTTGTTTTTCAAAACTGGAAAACAATGACCGAGGTACATCTGCCTATCCTCGCCATTTTTTGTCTCCTGTTTGTGAATTGGATTTTGTCACTTTATTTATGGTGAATCCCATGATGTTTCACTGTGTTTTCCCAGTATAGAGGCAGCACAACTTCTGCCCTCCAGACTGCTTTCCTGGGTTTTAACCTTGACGTTTTTAGGAAGAGCTTTGTTGCCCATTTGGATATGAAGACAAACCATGCATTGTTGTTCTTTCTCATCCTCCCATTCCACAGACAAAAAGCTAAAAGACTTGAATGGAGGAAACAGGAATTTCCATCCCTGTGTCCCAAATAATCTTTACCTTTTAGCTTCTTCTTACACATAGCAAATCTCTCTCCCAACTGAAAAATAACTGTAAATATTTTTATTTATTTTTCCTGGAAGAAGATCCATTGTGACTTCAGTCCCAGAAGTGAATTCACGGTTTTAATTTAGTTTCCCAGTGCTGCTAGCTTCTTTTACTTTAATCATAGTTTTAAAAAATAGTAATTCCAGAATCTGTTCCACTATGTCTGTTTGAGAATATTCCCTTTCAGCCCTCTGTGGCAACAGTGGGAAAAATAACAGCTCAGCACCCAGAATGCAGATGGATTAATATTCATAATTAATGATATATATTCTTATGATAGTGGCCATTGTGTGAGTAATAATTTTTAGTGTTTAATATGACAAGAATTTCCTGAGTCAGGCTTTAAGTCATATGAGAACTGGAAGAAAAAAAACAAAATATGGATGTATTGCTTTTAAACAAACAAAAAAGGAAGGTGCTTTAGTTCGTTTTTCAGATGTGTTTATTAGACACAAATGCAGTGTTATCAACACCAACGCTCTGCAGTTTGCTAAAGATGGGATTCCGTGAAAGGCCAAGGACCCAACTGTTTTTGAGCTTGTTGATGGGATATTAACCATTCTTTTCAAGTCAGCGTAGAATAATACTGACCTACCTAGAGTGATTTATATTCTCACAAAAAAAAAAAAAAAAAGAAAATTATCTAAAAGAAAATGGAGGATGTAAGAAACTCAAGATCATATCTAATCCCTAAATGCAACATTAAGTACAATAGGTGTCAGGTGCTTGGCCTCGCACTGCCACTGCATATATGCACTGATAGCTCATTTTCCAACAGCATATTCTCCAGTAACTGCATTTTCATCTTTATGTCTTTACATGGGCAACTAAATGTTGCAGAAAGCATCATTGGAGAGATTTATTGCATATCATCCATGATTCACCAAGCAGAATTTTCGAGTTTTTCACAGAGACTGGTTTGATGTTCTCAGCCTGCTCTGAGAGCCTAAACTTTCCATGCAGCACCACATTACTGGGATCCTGGCAGCAACGAAGATGGCCCTGGAGCAGGACTCGAACCTACCTGGACAGTAGAGATGAGCAGAAAGTGAGGGCATCAGAACCTCAGATCAGAGCCATGCCTTTGCCCAATCTGCAGTAGAAATCTGAACCAATTTCATTCCTCAGAAAGTTCCCTTTGCTTTTAAGGGATGGAATGAGTAAATTTCATATGTCCTGCTTTACTTCTTTGTTAATGTATTTCTGAATTCACTAGATAAGAGTTTTGCATCTGAGTATCTGAGGTTAGCATCAAAGATGCCATGTTTTTGAATCACTCTGAATCTTTACCTACTCACTGAATTTTAAAACTTAGGCTCGAGGGAAGGAGAAAAACAGCCACTTTTCCTTCCTCCATTTCTGGCAAAAAAAAAAAAAAAGTGTAATTTCTAACCAGTCCAAAATTAGTAACAGCACTTTTCAGGAAAAATTCCTTAGTCCCCATTCTTCTCCAGTTTCCTATGGGCTAGCAGTACCTGATTTTGCAGCCAGCTTGCTGGCTTCTGTATATGTGCTTCTACAAGCTCACACTGACCCCCAAGCAATGAGTGGAGTGCCAAATCTGGGGTTACAAATTCCCCTGGGTGATCAGGAGCCAAAATGTTGACATCTCACTCTTGAAAAAACACAGGGTCTAATCCTCCTCATGAGTCCTGTATTTCTTTAGATACCATACCGTACCAAAAGCAGTTGCTACAGGGTTTTTTGTATTATAAAATAAGTTATAGTAAAATAGAAGCTGAGCCACTTCATGAAGAAAAACTGGGAATCAAAAAGAGATTGGTAGCATGTCCTTTTCTCCTTGTAGAGGAGAATTAGCAGGAATGTAAATCTTGCTGATTATTAACATCATATTTCAAAAGTATTTTCACATAAATTCAAATCCAATGAGATAAGGATAAAATTTGGGTTTTTTGGAGAAAAAAAATGGGAAAGCATACACAAAATGCTTTCACAAAATAATTCACAATATAAACAAAATAAATTCACAAAATAAACATCTTTATTTTTAGAAAACTACTTGCTTCCATCAGATGCACATCAGGTTCTTACCACCATAATAAAAGACTAACAAAATCTAATCAATCTGAACATTAAAGTCCTTAATCTTCACAAATTACAGGTTAGTACAAATCTAATATATGCTCCAGGACTTTTCATTTATGTGTTCTATACCTAGAGCAAAATGTTAGGCAGTTCTCCACAAAACTAAAGCGTTCTCAAGTAAAGAATTTTCAAGTAATGTTTTCCCATGTGAAACAGTAAAGAAGCATATGACTTTTAGCTAATGTCAGGGTAGGTGCTAGCTGTGTCTAACGTATTGTACTTATCCTCCCTGGAGCATGCCAGTGCTAACCAGCATTAGTTTGTGATACATATGCTTGGCACCTACCTTGGTTGCCAATCAGACTTGCAAGCCAGTCAAGATCTTCATTATCTTATAACCACTGTAGACAATTATATGTCTGTCTTCACATCCACATTTCCTATTCTTCAGTGAAGACAGGGCCTGATGGAGTTCAGCTTATATACTGCTGTAAAAGTAGAAGAAAACCTGGTGGGGGGAGGAAAAAAAAAATTGTTGAACAGAGTTCCACAACACATCTGGTTAAGCCCAATATCTTCCCAGTTTAACCATGTTCAGCAAAACCCTTCTACTGAAAAAGGCATGTGCCAAATAATAGCCAAATGGGATGTAAATGAATCTGCCAGCAGCTTACTTTATTTGAACAAACAAGATTAAAAGAACAAGAAAAGAAAGATCTTCCTTCTAGCAGTACATTTGATATATCTTTCATAACATAAAATGCTTTGATGCTCTCATAATAGATGCTATTAAAAATACCCATGTCTAATTGCAGTAGTATAAATGGGACTAATTCAGAAATCAAAATGGTGTGTTTATTTTCACCTCTGCTGCAAAACAAGCAAACAAACACCACTATGAATTTGTCTCGTTCCTGATCTGTAATACCACTGGTAGCTAAAAGATGTCTGCAGCCAGTGGGGGCAGGACGGCAGAAAATATGACAGTAGGAACTAGGAGTGCAACTTCATAAAATATAGAGGACACTGCATAAGGAAAGCTGGGGTAAATCCTGGAAAGAGCCACCTTCTGGAAAATAAGGGAAATGGATATCAAGCTATTTTTATCCTTTGTAGGCTTTTGTTTGTTTGTTCGTTTTGTTTTTGTTTATCTGTTCTTTTAGGCAGGAATTCATTAGTTAATATAATTGTCCTGACTTTTCTATCCATTTCAATATTGAGGATTTCGAGGACAACCTGGAGAACTCTAGGCTGTACAATTAAGAGAGCAAATGAAACAAACAATTCTAGGAGCACATTCAAAGCTTTAATGGGAACATAAGTCAGTTTTGGTTAACTATTTGGATAAATTCAACCTTTAATGGAATCTAGAAACATAGAAGTTTTTCCTTTCTTTAAGCATCCTAATGGAAAGAGAATTAAAAGAAAAACTGTCTTACAATGTAAGCACAAAATCATTGGACTAAATCAACAAATGAAAATATGAAACTCAGAAGGCTATGCTTGTTATCCAGGCTAAGAGAAATGCAAAACATGTATGGCAGATAAATAAATGAAAGACCAAATCCTAACTATAGTTACACCCATAAAATTTCAGTGATCATATCTGAACTAAACGGCAATAGATTTCTAAAATACTGCCTAAGCCAGTTATGGTGGTGTTTCTGCGGGAGGTTATATAGTTACAAATGCATTTCTCTGAACCAGAACCATCTCCAAAATTACAACTTAGTGCATCAGAACATGTTTGCTGCAAAAATTTTTAAACAAAATATCTTAATAAAATAGGAACTTGATACAATCTTCACACAGATTTTAAACTCATGAACCAAAGACGTTATAGAAGCATTTTAAAATGTTATGCATGTACAGAAGTCCATTTTACATTTAATTGTCAAAGTAGGCAAACTAATACCAACAAATCACAAAAATAATGATTTTAGATAAAAATCATTCATCTTACGAAAACTGATGTAGAAGACATCCTATTTTTATTATCTGATTCTGTTTAGCTCATTTTATGAGAAAATTGCATTAAGAAACGTGCATGGAAGATTAGTCTTTTCCTTAATGGACTTCAGTAGATTCCCAGAAACAAGTGGCTTCAGCAAGAGCAGTCCACAGTGAAATCCATGCTACATGGCATAAGAAGAATAGACTTTCTCACCTGTTTCATGTGTAGTGTTCGCACTTGATATAGAGGAGAAGTGGCTTGAGGCAGGAAAAATGAAAACAGAGAAATTTTGGATGCTACATTCTCATTTGTTGGCAGTTTGAGAAAGAGAGTCATAATTCGGATGAGGAACAACCTGATGTAAACCAGGTGAGGAATCAGGAAGACTAGGGCTCTTGCAGAACCAACCCCCTCCTCTCTCCTCAGCCCAAAATGTGCACAGTGGTACAAGTAGTTGAAAAACAGGAATCTGAAAACCTCACTTCCTCAGGAGAGAAATTCCTTCATAGTTCCAGTGCTGGGATTGTTTGGTTTTTTTTTTTACCTGTGCAGCGCCACTCTCTTCAAGTGCTTTAACAAGTAAAAAATCTGCTTTAACAATCTGCTTATGTGGGTGGCAGTAGCACACTAGCAGCTACTTGCTCACATCTACCGTGCTCTTTCTCCTGTTTCCTCTCTTCCTTCTTAGGTTTGATGAGGATCCTATTCCTTAAAATAAATACACAGGAGAGCAAAAAAGGCTTTGCAATGATATGAGCTTCCAAAGAAACCTTAGCCTATGGGTTTCCACAGAGGCCTCTTCTGTCCTCAGGTAATTTAGAACTGTAAATGTATTTCGGTGCCACATATACCATTACTGAATTCATCCCCGTGAATTATGTGGTAGGTCCTTTTTCCTGCTCCCTTAAGTGAAAATAAAAAAGAAATTACTAACAACTGAATCTCAGCTTTGAAAAAGACTGGAGGGGTTTTGGTCAGAAGAAAAAAAAAATGTGGTTTGAAGAACTAATCATACCTACTTTCCTTTCCTCTTCATTTTAAATTTCTGTTCACCATCTGGTAGAGCTATACAAGATCTTTAGAGGTGGAAAGAGAAGGGTCCTTCCAGCCTCAGCTGTTGGCCAAGCATGTGAGCTAAGAGGATCTGTAAAAGCACCTGCTCGACTCCATCTTGAGTTTAACCGCAAAGAACGGCATTTGGGCTTGGTGTCCTTTATTCACAGAGGGGAAATACAGAATATCTGCAAACTGACAGAGTGGACTCCCATCCGTATTTTCATATTCACAGTACTATTTGAATTGGGGGGAAAAAAAAAAAAAATATGTCAAATTAGAGCTCTTTCATGTATTCCATAGGGGTAACAGAATAAGAAATAATAATACTCCACCACAGAGTTAACAGTGAATAAGCAATAATTAATGGATTGTATTAACGTGTTCCTACAGTCTTGATGACAGGACTGGGCCTGGAATAATGGAAAGCTATTTTTAAGGCATTACTGAGCATGTACCATTCTCTTTTCCAGTTGTAAACTACCAAATGTGAAACTGGATGTTTAAAAGCTCCAGGGTGATGCAAGAGAATAGAGAGAGGGAAGGAGGGAAGCTCAAGGCACCCAGCTTCCTATACTTTCCTTCCCCAGAAGATAACGTTGCTTGTGCTGGTAAGAAATTATTAACTGGAATAATGAGCCCTGAAAAGGAGGTGATTATTTCCATGTGTTATATTTTCCTTTTAAAAAAAAACAAACTGGATCCACAAAAAAAAATAGCCTTCTGATTTTTCTCATCCTTCCATCTCCTTGCGTAAATATGAAAGGTAAGGAAAAGATGGATAATAATTGAGAGAAAATTTCTGAAGCACTGATTGATTTGCAAAGTGAGATTCTGTGTCCTTGTATCTTTTCTGCAGGATTTAAGCTCCTAATACAAAAGTTCTGAAAATGTTTGATACTTATCTTTTCTCAATTTAATAATCCATATCATTAGGAGAAATATTTAGTGCTGTCTTTTGCTAAAAATCTGAGAGCCGATCAAAATCTTTGATAACACAAACTACACTCGAGGCTCATGATCTTTTATGGAGGGTAAAGAATCTAGAATACAGTGTTAGCAAATAAAAACTATCAAACTAACAAAATTTGTCAAAAAACTTATTTTTGACTGGGAAAACCCTATTATTTCCCCTTGTTTATACCAGTGTCTGGAGATTGCCATTTCTTGTCCTTCTGTAGCCATGATGATATCAGTAAAAGCACCTGGAGAGGATCCTGGTTCCCTCTGTAACCTGTAAGCCCTATCTACTTCTCATTATGATCTGACAGTAAGCACAGGTTATATTAACCACTCAGCCTGTAACAACTTTTCAAGTCAAGACTAGAAAATATTTACAGTGTTTAAACCATTACTTGTTCAAATGGGCCTCTGATGTTTTTCATATATTTGCATCTCCCAGATCATCTGCTAGTCCCAGCAGCGTACCAAAACTCAGACAAATAACCCAATTATTTCTGCTGCTAAAATGTGACCATTTGGTCAAGTTATGTCATTCTCATTCCCTTCCTGAGAGCAGGTACACTTCCTCAGATACAGCACTATTTACCTAATTAGTAAGGTACACTTCCTCACTAATCGATTTAAAATGTTGACCTGATGTTTTCATTCAGAATTTTTCTGCTTATCTCTTTCTGGTTAGCTTCCATAGTAGGTAATGATATTTATTTTATTGTTTTTAATTAAAAATTATTCTAGAATTATTTTAGGTTCAGGGAATTCAACTATAACCACAGAAGTATTTGTAAGAATATCAGGTCCATTTTTCATAAGGTTTTATCTTTTTCTACATGATACACTAACAAAAACTTATTTCAGAAGGGCAGGTATTTTCATATAACAGATAAGAAAAGTCATCATGTAGATTCAATGATGAATATTGACATGTTTTTTTTATAATTAATTTTAGAAGAAAGTCAGAAATGGAGCAATTACCTTTCAACTGCTTTAAGGCTTTACTGAAATGGATCTTATACTCATCTAACTCTGGAAATTTGCTTTTGCTGGAATTTCACACAAATAGGAATCAGCAGCAGATTTAAAAAAAGGGGGGGGGGGGGGGGAAGGATTTAGAATTATGATATGAAAGCAGGGGACTCTAATTTGCTCATGATGTCATTGAGATGAGCTCTGTTTATCTGGGAGTAATACATAATACCGTCAAAAATGTTTAATGGCTGCTTTAATTTCAGTTACCTTGGCCAGCACTCCTGGCCAAGGGGCTCACTCTGTAAACTGAGGGGATATTACACTATCAGGTTCGTGGCTATTTTCTCCACAGAATCTCCACCCTGTGCTTTTCATTAAGAATGTGTTATCTTCAAAGTAACACATTAAGCTCCCTTCTTACAGTAGCAATCTCTTCCTGTAGGTTCTGCTTGCTTTTATTTTTAAGATTTTCTAATGTAGTAAGATCAATTCAAAAATGCCTGCACCTTCAATCTCTTCTCCAATGTGAAGATCTAGCATGACATTTAATTACTGCTTTTTCAACTTCTGATGAAATATTTCAAGTTATTTCATTCTTTTCGTTCAGAATCCAGTCAATTTCTCAGAATATGTCAGTTCTTTTTTTTTTGTCGAAGGGAACTGGATTTCGTTTTATAGCAACATCCTCACACAAATCAAGTCATCTAACATGACGCTAGAGAAAAGTTCTGATGTAAAGCACATGAAAAATAAGCAAATAAGGAAATGCACAAAATGAGTATGTGGGCAGGGTAAGTTCAAAAGTGGTGTCTTTACCACCTCTTTTTTTTTTTCCCTTTTAATTTGTCTTGAATTCTATAAACACAACCCTTCTTTAGTTTTACAGTCAGTAATTTTAGATTTTTACCATGATCCATTGATAACTGTTTTCCAGGAGCATTTTTTTCAAACTTCTCTGCACCGTAGACGTAAGATAGAATTCAAACCAATCTGAATAGTTTGCTTTGAAAAAAAATTACCACATATTACTCAAAACACAAGTTGAGGAGAGCTCACCTAGAAAGAAATAACTTGATAAGCAAAAGCAGAAAAGGGGTTAACTGTGGGAGTACTGGTTTCGCAGGAAAAGATCTAAGAGGTTGACTAGGAGACTAAATAAGAGTCAATAATGTTACACTTGCGAGAAAGGCAAGAACTCTACTTGAATACAGAAACAGGAATGTAACGCACAAGAATCACCGAAATAACTCTTCACTACTCAGAATGGGTAAGGCTTCAGTAGGAGTGCTGCAGAGAGCTTTGGGTACTGCTTTTTGAGAATCAACTTAATTTTGAGAAGAATTTACTACCTGTTAGAAAAGTAAAACAAGAACAAGAAGAATGGTTAATAGTTCAGAAATTGTGACGTAAAAGGAAAATCTGAGCTTGGTACCATCTATACCTGTAACAATCAGAAAGATCAAAGCAATGGAATGGTGATACAGCAGATGTAATTGTAATGATGAAGGAAGTAGCACAATAGAATGGTATTACAAAGGAAAAGCACTCACACATCTCTGAAGGTCTAGGCTCAGATAGAAAACTCCACAAAGGAAGAATCCCCACCAGAGATCCTTCCCCAGTGGTAGTCAGCCCTTAAATGGGGTCTAAGAGAGGTGCAGCCAGGCTCCACCCCTTCTGGTCTCACAGTTGAGTTGCCTTCACCTGTGCTCCCAGGGCTGACCAGGTCCTTTCCCCAGATGCTCAATCAGTGGTTCAGGCCGTGACAACAGTTCCCATACAATACCCTTTAGGAGTGATGACACCACTAAATATCTCTGGTGATCTTCTTTGAGCTAGGGAACACATCTGCCCAGCACATTAATCACCAGAGGTATACAGTCTGCCTTGAGGCATATGAATGGACCAGACAACTTTTTGACATTTGTTTATCCTTGATATTCTATGAAACTATCAATTTTTACCCTATGTTCTCCATGTCTAATACTCTAGTAGAAGAAAAGGGAGATCACAGCGATCTGAAGCAAACCCAAGAAAAAATGTGGGGGGAGAGCTTCCACTGGGAGGAAGAAGCACTTGTTGGAAGGTCGCATCTTTGAGCAGTGTAATGAGCAGTCACCACCTATCAGCTGTCCCATCACTGTTAGGTCTTCAGGGATTGTGTCAGATAATGTTGTTTTCCTCAGCTAAAGCAAGTAGCCGATGTAATAAACATACTGACAAGGCCTGCTTAAAATAAAACCCAGAAATATTGCTAAGTCTGTCTGAGGCCAAGTCAGACTGCTCTCTGGAGCTGTGTTTGCTAGTGATCAGTTCCTAACGAACAGTGTAGGAGAAAGATGAATGAAAACATCCCATCAATACATGTATAATGTCACAATGGTTTTTTTGAGGTTCATCACCAAGCCATCTTTCTGGGTGTGAATCCCCATTTACTCTCACTTCTAACAATAATGCAGTAAATATTTCTTACAGTAGTTCTTTGAGGAAATCATTCCCTGTGGCTGTTATTGGAAAAATAACGTACATTTAGTCATGTGGCCTTTATCATGACATACAAGTCAATTAACAAATAGCAAGACAATTTTTTGTTGTTTTCTTTTGTTCTATTTCCAGGAAGCTAGAGAGGTAAACGACTGCATGGCATGTAGCAAACATACATATATACACACATATACACATATATATGCATATGCATACACTAATCAAGCCTCTTTTAATACCTTGGTTTGGAAAAAAACTTTTAGCATTTTCTACTGCAAAAGTTTTCAATGTTCCAATATTCTCACATAGCAAGTTACATAGCAAGGTCCCCAGAACTTACTTTAAGCCTCCCAATAGAGGCTTTAAGACTCTCACAGATGGAAACTTTTTGCTATTATAGAAGCTGTATTTCCTAGCTGACAAGCAGAGCGTCTTATCACCTGTGGAGTCAGCAGCTGGGGCAAGACTAATTAGCAAAGCTGAGAGGGTTGTTCTGTCTAAGGCTCCAAAACTGAGAGAAAAAATATCTTTCTTCTTAGACCAGACTTCAAGAAGAATATAAATAATTTTGTTTATCTCTCTCTCTATATATATACACACACATGGGCATTACTTTCAGAGTGAGCTATGTATATATGACTAAGACTGAAGTTTCACTCACCTATTCAAAGATTATAGATAGATAGATCTCGGCTGATATGGAAGAACAGCTGAGTGCAAGTGGCAGTCAAGTACATCAAAGTTAGAGATGAGCTACAATATTTTCTTCAGGACAGTTCTCACATTTACTGACATAAACTCAGAGTTACTTATGTCAGAAAACCACAAGTTCTTATGTGAGTTATCTGTGGCTACATCTATCCTCTTGATATACACTTCAATTTAGGAGCTGAATTTTAACTCGTATTTCTTGAAACATAGGGCTGAATTTCACCATTTGCTAAAGGGACAGTTAATCTAAGGAAGGTGAAGAACTTCTCAGCCCTTTTCAGAACAGGTACACATCTAATAGCTTTGTTATATAAAATAAGTGCCTGTTTTGCATTATATTATATATATGTATTTAGATCTGATATAATCATTATATCCTTGGATGTAGCAATTTTGTTCTTGGACAGATCTACCTGAGTTCAGGGAACTGGGGTGCTGGCATAATCCTACTGCTTAGCTACTCCAAAGCCTCAGCAACGGTGATGCAACATAGGTGAGTCCTGATAGCAGTGGTGCAGCTGCTGCTGGTGCAGAAATGTTCCAGAAATGTTCCATTTCCTCTGGGGGAGGAACTCTGAGGCAGGCAGAGCTGGTAAGAACTGTATCTGCAATGCGGAAAAGAGGACCGGGAGAAAGGAGAAGGATCCAGATATGAAGAGTGCCTGTGGCCTGGGAGGAGTTGCTGCAGACAGGAATAGAGAGAAACCAAGGCATTAAGAAGAAAAGCTTCTGAACGACGAAGAGACCCACTGTAGAGACATTATGTCCTGTTGTGGGGACATCTAGATCAGCAACAAGTGGGCTTGTGACAGACAGCCCTTGTGGGCTTGTCAACTGGAGTGAATGAGGCGTCTTTGAAACCTGCACCCTGGTAGTGGTTTCAGCTACCGCTGTAGCTTAGAGAAGTTCCTGGGCTGTCCCAGTATGGTAATGGTAGGAAGCTGCTTCACAGTTCCAGGAGCTAGAGTGCAGAATTCTATTAATCACCTCTGTTTTTTGTTTAGCTATCTCCGTTTCACTTTGTTTCTTTCCTGCATACGGTTCTGGATAAAAGAATGGTTCAGGTGCGCTGACTTTTGGCCACCTGCTCTTTGCTGCTTGCTTTGTTTTGCCCTCTCCAGGCATTCCCAGGAAGTACTCCACCAGGGCAGGCTTCTTTTTCTCTTGTTGCCACAAAGATTCTTCTGCTCTTTCACTGAGAAAACTGATTAGGAAGCAAATATAGAACTGGAAAAAGCAAACCCTTTGTGAGGGAGGAACCGTGCTCCTCACTTTGAACAGACTTTTTCACTCATAATGTCCAAGGGACATGCTGCTCTGTTAGACTGTGAAATAGCTTCTCAAGGGAAGGAACAGAAATCTCACCGCATGATTTTTATTATTTATTTTTTAATTGAACTGAGCAGAGCACTTATATGCCGCTGGGAATAGTTTTATGTGAGTGAAGGCATAAGTAAGATGAACTTCAAGGTTCTTTCCATGTAGTCAGTCTGTGGCTCTCCTAAGTAAAGGCCCTTGGGAGGAAGCTTAGCAGTGGTGTACAAATACTGTGTGTATGTACAACTCACAAAATTGGGAAAGTAACCTTTCAGCACAGGATAATACAGTGCAAACAGAGGAAAGAGATGTATGCTTGCTATTCAGAGGGCCTTATTGCCTTGTAAAGTGATGCAGCCCTGGGGTATAGTCAAAGAGCCTCAATGGGTTTAAATTCAAATCTGATGATTATCTAAGCTGGCTGCAGGGATGTCCGCATGTGAGAAGAGCTTGTTCAGTGCAAAGGCATGGTTTGGAGTTACTCCTTTCTATCTTCCCAATCAGATGCTACTCAGTAGGTATCTGATGGTTTGTAATCTCGAGGTTTTTTTATATCTCAAAAAGTACACAAGAAGCATAGCATTGCTTTTGTTAGCAGTGGCAGCTGCATAGAATCACAGAATCATTTAGATTGGAAGATCATCAAGTCCGACCATTATTCTACAATGTAGTTTCCCTGATGTAATACACTGTTTCCAAAATACTTAGTGAAGAAATTTAAACATACTACTTGACTTTTATCATATCAATCAGCAGTATGATTATAAGCAAGAAGCCTTTGTGTATCATGGTGAGGGAGTTCCCATTGCCATTTGTGGGGAAGAACTTAACCTCTGGGATGCTGAAGACAATACACTGCTGTAAATATCTGTGAAACGATTGCCATTTCCTTTGAGCCAGATTACTCACTGCAATTTTTATTATCTTCAAGCTCCTGTTAATGTTGGATTCCTTTCACTTATCCTTGATCCATACATTATGTCACCTTCAACTCACAGCGTCAAATTCAGAAGTGCTGACAAAGACAAGAAACCAGATATCAGTATACTGCCAGACACTTGAAAGACTGGAAGACAAAAAAGACTTTATTTAAGATTCTTGGCCAGAAACCTTTACTCGCAGACACATCCAGTTGTAAATATAACTTGCAGTGTATGTAATCCTTCTACAAGCATTCTGTATGATTAACTAAAATGAACTTAAAAAACACGAATGTTTCATTTCTATTGGGAAGCAGCATGGAAGAGGAGCAGGAAACCATCCTCATAGTGCCAGTACTCCCTGGGCAGATGCAACTGTGGGCCCTACTACATACAGAACCTGGTGGACGGCTTTCTGTTAGTGCCTCTAACTGCAGGAGTCATTTTATAAAGCAGTTTTATAATCTGTATTTTTTCTTTATCTGGAAACCACATAAGTTAAGAATCTTGTTGGATTCAGTAACTTTTTAATCAAATTACCATGTTCACTGTGAGAATATCTACAGCTTCCCCATAAAACCAAGGCAATGCCAACATAATGAATGGTGGTGAAAGATTTCTGCGTTATTAACATATCATTGTTTATGAGAGTGTCATGACAAAAAACAAACAAACAAACAAACACAAACCAACCAAACAAAAAAAAAACAAAAACATAAAGAATTTATTCAGAAAATAACTTGCAGTGCAAATCTCACTTCTACAGTGTGCCTGCTGAATTATCTGTTATAAATTAGCTCATTTTAAAATAGGTGAAGTATGCAGAATGCTGCATTCCCTCTGGACCCAGAGCTCTACACTTTCTGTCTCATAAGGGATAAAAAAGTAATTAATGAAGATCACCCTTTCCCAGACAAGTGCTGTGGACTGTTCAACTACTCATTTACAGTTTAATCCCAGGGTCCCCATTGCAACAGGCTTTTAGGTGCTAACTGGAGACTAATAAAATGGCTAAAATAAATTCATTATTTTTGGAAAACTTGAAAACATTATTTCAATTGTATGATGTAATTGAGGCAATTATTTTCTTAAAATGTGAAGTTGAGTGATAAGTAATACTGTAGTGTATTACCAGCTGTTACCTTCAAAGCTTTCCTCAGCTATGGAAACAGATTTTGTAATGCTTCTTTGAGAATTATTTTTTAAAGTTTAAGCATCAGATAAAGTGTAGAAAGGGATAAAGAATCTTACTTAAAATGACAGGTAGTTACCAATCTAATTGCAAGTGTTTTCTTTTGGAAACATTATAATGAGGTCAACCAATGCTATGAGACTTAGTTTTTCATAATGAAGCTATCTTAAAACAATAAATTTTTCCCACTCCTCCTTGTGCAGCTTTTTTTTGCTATTGCTCTGTATAGTGAAAGCAGTAAATTCTGCTTAGTGTTGAAGACTTGGTTCACATTCAAAGGATCACATTTTCTTTTGGTGTAAATAAGTGAACTGACAACAGTTTAGCAATGCTCATTTAAACCATCTGAGATTCTGTTTTTTGTCGTGGCCTCTTTCCACCTCTTTCCATCCATTTCAAACAGCGCTGCTGAAAAAGCACTGGGGTCTAGATCTGCAAAGCTATTTTGGTGCCTGTGTTTCTTTGAAATCATTGTGATTTACGTTCCAAACTGCCTTTGAGCAGCCAAGGTTGAAGGATACAGTAATGTGAAGGTGCACACAAAGTGAAATGATCCTGATTTAAATTTTAATGTGGTTGCTTTCAGTCCTTTAGGGAAAAGAAAGCAAAGGAAAGCATTTCAGAAGTCTTGAAAAATGCTTTATTTCTTGTGGATCCTTCCTCTCTGATCCTTTTAATACCAGTGAACTATTGTACAGAGAGCTCCCAGGTGATCCCCTGTCATTTCTGGCTCTGAGTCTGGCAGTATGTGTATGTCAATACTGCAAGCTTGCTTTGCCTGAGCTGTAATATCTACCCTTTGTGGTTCTCTGAAATGCTGTGGTGATGATAGCATACAAGTCAGTAGAATTCAGCAGGGATCATCTCAGGTACAAAAAAGAGATCAGAAAAGTGCCCATTTAGCTTACCTTTCAAATGAAGAAGTTAAACTTACGATGCACTGATGTTGTTATTTTTCACCGATTTCCAGTACCTCCAATTCTCCACTTTCAGGTAAAGAGTTTCATTAAGAAAGGATGAAATGCAGCAGGTAATGAAAATCACAAAAGTATTATGTAAGTGCTTATTATTACTCACTTAGAGAGATAAGTGAAATGCATCGTGTACTGCCGACAAAAATTGCAGTGGTATTTTTTTTGAAGATTATATCTACCTCAATGTGATGGGAAATTTATATACTGCATATAAATGTATATGTATAATTTTTACACATTGCAGTGTACCCTGCAAATCTTGGGAAATTGTCACACAAGGTATGGTGTCAAAGGTACCTTACAGATCACACTATCAGACTGACAAGGTTCCATACCAAATAATACCTCATAAAATAAATGAAGCAGATGTACCAAACTTTGTTCTATTTCCTTAGTCATTGAGAGCGTGTTGCAGCTTTTAGTCTATTGCTTGGAGTCCATTCAAACCTGCACCCATTTATACTAAAGCAGGGCAATACTGTGGGGTCAGAGCCATTGGACCTCCTAATTAATCAATCAAAGTATCAATTTCAGGAGTTTGTTGCTGATACTGTTGGGGTTTTTGCATGAACTGAATGAAGGATGTAGAAAGGATAAAGACAGCTTCTGTGAAGGCTGTATGCATTGTGATACAGCATGGCCACGGTGGACCTCCTGGCAGACACCAGCTAAAAACTCAGCAGAATCTCTGAAAACCATCAGATGTCTGTGATGCCCATATGCAAAATATGAGTCATTGTACAAACATTAGATTTAAATGAAGTCCTTTCTATGAAAATTAAGTTTTACTGAAGATCTCTTGTATGAAATTTTCCCAGGTTTTTGTGGGGGGGGTTTGTTCTTCTTCCTCCTCTTCTTCTTTTTTTTTTTTTTTTTTTAAAGAATTCTACTTGCTGATGATCGCATTTGACTTTCTCTCTATAAACTGTCATAGGGCAGTGGGATAAAGATGGTGAATGGGACTTTGACATGAATCACTTGGGAGTAGATGGTGAAGTACCACTCTTCAGTGTTTGAGGCGCAATTTTAGACAGGCACTGGAATGCTCCTTTCACAAATTCACTTAGGATTGTAGGCAATGTAGATGAATTATATCTGTTCTCTTTTTCTTAATAAATAAATAAATAAATAAGTCCTGCCACCTACAGCAAAAGACATTTATGCTAGTTATCTTGAGAACTAAACTCACAATGTTGTAATCATCAATTTTGCAGTTATCTCAAAAATGTGTGAGTAGATGTTATAAGCTGTATTCATTTCATATTCATTGTGAAATAATATAAATGGGGGGAAAAAAAAGGCACAATTTTTGTTCTGCTGATCTACTTAGGATTATGTCAGTCAATTTCCTTGTTCACACTGTCTCATAATGTTCAAGGCAGAGAATCATGAGTACCAGCTAGTATACTGCAAGCTTAAACGACAGAGAGATTCTATGGTTTCTTTTATAGAAGAAATTTCTTGACCCTACATTTTAATTGAGTCGTATAAAATGCTATTAGAAATATATTGAAACACAAAGATACTAATGCTGCAAAATATATGTTACCCAAGAGATTCATTATAATGTCTCTGTATTTCTCTTTGCTGACAACTCCACTGTTCTATGATCTCTTTAACAGTCTCTGTTCAACTTCTTCACTGCTGCACATCCTTAGTACCTCTACCCATATATCTTGCCAGTAGTAATTTCCGGACACCGTCCCTTCTGTAGATACAATGTACTGCAGTGTGAGGAATATATATGTAAGCAGACTACCTTGGGTCTGGTGCATGCAGGAAGAAAACTCGCAAAGGGTTAACTAGGAAATTACACATTCCTATCATTTAATGGCAGCTGCTCAGAGTATTCTTTGTGCCTCTGCTTTGATAAAATAAGGCATTTGCTCCTGGAGCAATTTAGCCTCAAATTAGAAGGATTACCTCATATTCTTTCTTGTGTTCCTCGTCAATGAAACATTATAACCATCTACCTAAATTGATTTTGAATTGGTCTGCTTAAGGCCACTGAAAGACAATCCTGGTTAAGCTGGTTTATCCCCTGCTTAGTCAATTTAGTGTAATTTTGTAATCTCCTGATGCAAGCTGAGAAAGTTTTAATCAAAGATTAAACTGGACTAAGTGAAAATATAAGGAGAGGTTTGCAGCAACTGAACTGGAACAATCTAAAATCAGGTATCTTCTTGAATCCAGGGCTGAGGCGCAGAGCCTCTGAAGCTGTAATAAACAGGCAATCACAGAGTCAGTTTAAAGACATCTATGGAGACATGTACTATTTCTTTAAAAGTTCAGAAAAGAGGCAGCAGGAGCCCTGGGGAAGACATGGTACTAAATTAAGAGAGGGAAGAGAGGCTTTAGGGCTAATAACTGTTTTCTGTACTCTAATAATGGTCTTTGAGAATGCTGGGAGAAATGCTTTCAGTGATTTTTTACAGCTGCTGCAGGAGAGCATTCATCCCGAAACTGCAAAGTGCTCTGTTTGAACTGAGTTCTGAGCATCAGCTCAACATTGTTTTCAGCCTTTGGTTTGTGAATATGAAGGTCAAAGGCTTGCTTAAACAAATAATTTTTTAAAAGGGTAAGCCTGACTCTTTCTTAGTCAGAGATGTCAGTGCTTATATCTAAAAGTAACCACTTTGAGACAGCACACCAGTGCTAAGCCTGTGTCTACATTTAACTTTCCTATGGAATAGATTTAAAGGCTGGAGCCTTAACGGTTTCTCAGAGTAGGAGCAGCCCGGGAACATCCTTAGGCTGCATGCAATGAGACTTACTTACGGTTCTGGAGTATGGCTGCAGAGCCACCCAGAAGCCAAGCTGAGAAACACCAGAAAAATGGTGTTTCGAAATAGGTATCAAAAATCAATGCATTTATTTTAAAAAATAAAGACTGTAGGGTTTTGTTTTTACCTAGAACTTTTGTCACGAGTTGTCAGCTGTCACGGATGGTGTCTGAAGAAGTCCTTTACTCAGTGTGTTGCCCGCTCCCCCAGCGGTGCCAAAGCCAGCAGCCTGTGCAAGCAGCTGTAGTAAGGGCAGGTCCCGGCACTGCCATGTCTCTTAGCATGGTGACAGGACAGGTTTTGTGCTGATACATTGCAATTGCCAAGCTGCTACAGCTTTTGTAACTCTGTATCAGCTGTACTCTGATGTATCCCTGCGTCCACACTTCTTCCCAGGGGCCAGAAGCTGCTGGAGAACTGCCAGCAAAGGGAAAACCTTATATTGCATTGTATCCTGTGCAATTAAATGCTATAAAATCAGGCTTCACACGCTGTGTCATTTAAGGCTGAAGCTGAAGAGGGCCTGAAAAGTATGAGTGGGCTTAAAACCTGTGTGGAATCTGGTAATGAGAGTGAGCACATCTAAGTCTCTCAAAACTTTGCAGTCCAGTCCGTTTTTCTTGGTTTTAAATCTTCATACAAAACCTCTGTGAGTACCATTTGGCGTGCTCTTTGGTCCCTTCATCTTAGATTTATTTTTTACCACAGACTGCTTGTAAGTATATCACACTTGGCAACATTCTATTTTTAAGAGTAGCACTTCATTTACTTGGTGTATAAAAAACCAAAACAATGCTCTGGCATTTTTCCATTAAGTTATTAGGATAGTTGTTAGTATTTTTTTGCAGGTCACGGCAAATCTCACTCCACATAATGTAAATGGCATTTGCCAGACTGGAAGACAAATTTTGGCCTCCTTTTGTGGTCAACGGGTAGGAAAATTCAGTGACAGAAATCGACCTATGGTTTCTCCAGGGCTGGCCCTAGTACAGTTTAGACATGTCTCTGTGACCAGCATGAAAACTCTGTGCCCCACGGGCATACACATCAAGAGTTTAGAGAAGAAAAGTTGTGCTGAGGAGACAATAGTGTACCCAGGAGCCTCTCCTCAGGCATGCATCAAAGTTTGACAGCAAGCCCCCAGGGACCCTTTGGGAGGACACTGACAGAAAAAATACCAGAAAGTCTGAACGTTGATTAGATACTCTGTTCAGTGCAGATGCATTACTTTGGGACAGGTAGGTCACAATACCATGATGGGGTAAGCAGAGATGAGAAGTGAAACAAGTCTCCCTACATCATCAGCACAACTACTTTTCAGAAAGACAGACTCAGTGTACAGGATGATGAGGTCCTTTCCTCTGTTATTTTCTTGTTTGCAGAACATGTTGCACCTATGAATACGTTCTCTGTGGGGCTGCTTACATGCACTGCAGTTTAAAAAAAAAAAAACAGCAAGGAGATAATTAAGTAGATTTTCCCTCACAATTTGCTTCCCAGTATTCACAGTTGCACAAATCATCTCAGCATGTGGTTTTTCATTTGTGGTAGGAACACCTTTGCATTTTTGTAACATCTTGTACTTCTCTTGTCTTGTTCTAAAATAGCATAATTCTGTCAACAGTGATCTTGCATATTCTTCTCTCTCTAAGATCTCTCTCTTTCTTTCTTTCTGTCAATTTGCCTTTCTGCTTATGCGGGGCAATCTTCCCTTGTTACTCTAATTATTTAATTATTGGAACCTAAAACGTGTATCCTAAGTTCCTTTTCTGTCCATATAAAGTCTTATTTGTCCAACATATTTCTTACTGGTCAAGTAGTTATGCTGAAAAATCTCCCTCTCTTCTGTTTTTTATACCTTATCTTTACAGAAGAATCCTAGATTTTTCTTCTAACCTTCAAGACATTTTAAACATCTGTTTCTTGCTGCTTAGACTGTCATCTTCTCACATGAACTTTCATTCTGACCTATTCTCAAATAGGTCAAACTCTGAATACTTATTTGGTGTTTGACTTGTGTTGCTGTCTTCAAGCTCTTCTGTAACAATATTTTGTGCAAATTGTCATTACTCTGGATTAATTCCTAAGGCTGCTACTGCTACAACCCCCTCTTTCAAATCCTGACTAAAAATAATTTCTATGATATCAACACTATTAACTACTTTCCTAATGAAAACTGTGTCAAGAATCCCAATCCCTGCACAAATAAACCAGGTTTTCAACTTTCAGAAAATGTATATACACAAAGTAACCCCTCTAAGTATATGAATGCTTTGCTGTTACCTTTGTCTTTTGTTGTTCCTTAATGCTTACTGAACTTTCTGTTTAAATAAACTAGTTAAGGTGGATAAATCCTCAGAACAGTTACAAATCTGTTACATCCTGCAATCCAACAGAATCTTTCTAATCTTTTCCTGTATCTTCTTATAAAATAATTTAAACTTTCTATCTGTTGGGAGCACAAGCATGTGTGAATATATTTTTATTCCAAACCGCAATTTATATGTACATTAAGTAACTGATTTAACAATTAATCTTAACTATGTTAGCAAATGTCTTAAAATTGATATTTTTTTCCTCCCCAGAGGAAAGAAATTCATGTCATCAGTTCTCTAAATAAATTAGAAAATGAATTCCAAACTACAGTGCTGGCTGTAAGCCCTTTAAGTTCATCCTATTAAAATTTCCAGGGATATAAATGCAACATCTCTGTAACTCAAAGATATTTATTCTCTGTTTCTCTGGAATTTGGAAAATAATTTAAAGCAGAAGGAATGCATATAAAATAAGGCAAGCAGCCATTGGGATTACACTAATTAAATTAATTTAAGATAGGCTCTCCTCTTCTTGTTCTGAAAATTTACTTATTAATTAATCCAGCTATCACACAGAAAGCTTTGACACAATACTTAAATAATTACAGTATTATAGTGTTTCGTCCACAACAAAATAACTTATGAAGAGTCTATTAAAAGATACCGATAGGGTCTTTTCTACCCATAAAATGGTGCTCAAGAAAGAACATAAATGCTAAACAAAGATACCTAAAAGAAAGTATATAAATCAAGAAGAATTAATAAAGCAAACCAAATGTCAGAGAACATAGCCTTGAGGTAAAGTCTTTACCCTTGCCTGAAAATGAGGCAAGCTTTCAACATTTTTAGTAATGTCTTTGGGTTTTCACTGCAGCCCTGCAAGATCACTTCTCACCAAAATTTCTCTTTAAGGATGTACAACAGGTTTTGATAATTTGCTGCCTTTTGTCTTTCAGCCAAGGACATTTTCTTGATCACGAACCGCCCCCCCCCCCCCTCCCCCGGAATTCAGTAGGGATTTGAAGAGCACCACAGCTGAGTAACTTGGATTGTGATACAAAACATCTCCAGATAGACTAAGCGGCCATCTGAGTACCATGAGCTGCTAGCCCAGAACTTGTGCTGTTCACATCATATCACCAGCAAATAGCTGGACTGACTGAAAGACTCTGAAAGACTGAAAGACTGACCTGAAAGACTCTGAGGGAGAAGTTGAGCTAACAAAATGTCTGTGATTAAGCCCACTGGAAGCACGCCCAGCTCAGTTGTGTCCTGAGCTGAGCAGTAGGGGCTCCATCAAAGTCATTTTCTCATCTTGCCTGCAAGGTGCCCCCACAGCTCTTCCTCCCTATGATTCTTCAGGAAAGTCTGCACCTGGCAAGAGAAAAGGAAGAATGGGCAATTTGAGAATGAAGTTCACAGGAGGCTGGTTAGCCTAAATTAGCATTGAAGGGCTCAAAAAATGGTTCATACAGATTGCAAACCAGGAAATCTTGTTGATGAACTAACCTGATTTTCATTGTAGAGCTTCTCCATAGTGAGCTTTAGTACAGACAGGTGCTTGTGCCTGTTTTTCTTGCTCACGTCAATGGAATTCACATTTCAAAAAGCACCACTATCTGTAATGGACTTCAAGGTATGGATGGCACTTTACCTTCCAGTAAATCTGTAGTAATTTCTGAATTTAAGCTCACAGCTGCTCCTCCAAATAAAATGGTACACAGTACTGCTCAAGAATATGGGACTGTTTTCTAGAAATGACTGTTTATATGGTATCTAAGTCACTGCAAAAAAAAACCATTGACTTCCCATGTAAATAAAGATTTGTTGTTGTAAACGCATCATCTGTAGAATTTAGGTAGCTTAACTGTTTTACATCATTTATCATCATATATACGTCATACATATACATAATGAGATTGAGAGCGCTCTCAACAAGTTTGCTGATGACACCAAGCTGAGCAGTGCAGTTAGTACAATAGAAGAAAAGGATGACATCCAAAGGTGTCTGGACAAGCTTGAAAAGTGGGCCCACATGAGCTTAATGAAATCCAACAAGGACAAGCGTAAGGCTGGGAGAAGAACTCACTGAGAACAGCCCTGCGAAGAAGGACTTTTGGGTTCTGGTAGATAAAAAGCTGGATATGAGCCAGCTTGGTTCCTTGAGAATCAAATATCTAGAGGATCAGACATCTCCAATTTCAGTAATAAGAGTGCAGAGCTAACATGAAAGTGTTAGCTACTGATAAGAAAAATATATTCTGGTTAAAAATATATAATAGCTTGTATTTTTATTTATTACTGGAATATCTGTGAATGGGAAGGTTGTAGTTTCTCAGATGTTAGTTCTTATGCTTTTTGATAGATACTACGCATGCACTTATTACACAAGGAATAGAACCTACTGCATTCCAGAAACTCACTTTGATTCCAACAAACATTGCACTAGATTCTAAAAGACCATTATTTTGAAGGCAAGTTATAATTCTGAATTGGCACAATACTTGCTGCTTCTGAAATTGCCATTAGCATTTATGCTTTCTCAATTAATACAATAATTTCAGAAGAACGTTATTACAGCTTTTGCATAAAAGTTGTGAATAAACCAAATATATTTTCATTTTGCCTTTATTTTTCTCTGTAAACACAAGAATGCTTGACATCTAGCCAAACTGGTAAGTTGGCAAGCTTGAAAAGAAAATTAAGTACTTATTTTTTTAATACTACCAATATAAAAGAGAAATTTTATTTCTCAAAATGAAGATCAGGAGAAAAAAAAAAACAACAATGAAGTTTAAGTGAATAAATGATGTTTTTAATATCTTTCTGATGTAGAAAAACGTCACCAAACGACGTGGTGTCCTATTAATGTAATAAACTAGGCAAATAAATAAATAAATAAATCCCAGATTAAATTAGTTATATATTAAATAAATAAAATCCCAGAAAACCCAAACAGCAGAAAAATCTTTAGCATTTTTATATTAAGTATTCTTATATAATTATTACTCCCACATGGTCCATCTATAGGAAAACTTACCTGCATTAGGTAAGAAAACTACATTTTGCATTTTACTTTCAAAAGTTTCATTCCCAAAGGAATTCACATACAATTTGTAACAACATTTCTCAGACTGGAAAATTAAATTTTCTGCTTTTGTTGTTGTTTTGCTTGGTTTGTTTTTAGGAGAACCTTTCTGGTTTGGGTGTCAGTAATGCATCTCTACCCCACGTTTACTAATTGATGCTAGACTGCTGGCTTGAAAAAAAAACCACAAGTAGCATTTGAACTACCTAACCTTGGATATATATACTTGAGGCTAATAATTGTTCATGTAAAAAAACAGCCTAGTCTTCTCAAATGTTGGGTGAGTGCTGATTCACAGCTGAATTTATGCTTTCAAACTTTCAACAGTGATTCTGATTGCTTTTTTCTGTCTTTTTTTTGTATACACATGCATAGTTCAGGTCTGTATCTTGTGTTTCCTGTCATTTGGAATGACATTCATTGGAATTTGACTGGCAGTGACTTTGGAATATCTAAGCATAAGTGATAGGATACATACAAGTCAAAAAGGAGAGATTTGTTTTTTAAAAACAGATGCTGATTGCCGAAACAAAAAATCTGAAATCTATATACTCTATTTCTGTATTTATGCCCATTAATCACAGATCATACACTTTCAGAAAACTCTGTCCAGAGCCAAGTAATGGTAACAAAATTATTAAATTTTCAACTTCTGTTTAGATTGCTAATTGCTTCTTGATTATTTCACTGATATTCAAACGATACAGAGAACAAGTATTTTGTTAGAAATTGCACTCATGCATCCTTGTTACTGTGACTAAACGTGTAATTACAAAATGACCACAATGCTGGACCCAGATTATCTTTTGAGGTGGTGTGTTATTGCAGGACACTGGTAAGCATGTCCTTCAGTGTCTGGAGCCATATGGATGGTTAGCACAACACAGTGGTACAACATATGTGGCAACAAGGAAAGGAGAATATGAAGAAATGAACATCCTTTTGTTCTTTATTTTGACAGCGTGGGGTGCATTGATAGGACTAATATTTGGACATCCTCAAATCTGTTCTGGGATTTTGCCTTATTTGTTGTCCTTATTATTCTCAGCAGCATGCCTAGTTTTTACATCTTTTTCACTCTTATCCAGTTGCTGAACCATGTCCTAAGGACACTAGTAAAATAAGAGACATTGCTTCTGCCTCCTGTGAATCTGACATTATTAGCTATGCTCATCAACAGTGATTCATGCTACCATATTGAGAAAAACCTTTATTGCCAGGGAGTGCACAAAGGCAGTGCATGAGGGCTGGAGAGAATTCGAGTCTGTGGGAGATGAGATGGCATGCTGCACATCCTTCTTTTATGAAAATTACAGACATTAAAATATTAACATGCAGAGAATGTTGGCAGAAATAGAAACAGATAATTGTATCACTGTAATCTTTCCCTTTGTAAAATCGACTGGAAAAACACCTTCCTTTTAAATAGGTTATATAAAAAAGACAAGTAAATAAAATAGCTAATCACCCTATATATAAATAAGATTTCAGTGCATTCTTCATCCACATTTTCAGACATTTTTTTTCAGTGATGAGTTATATCTTGCAGTGGGACTGTGGGAGTCAGTGCAGCCCTGTTCCTCATTCTGCCCTCCTCTGCTGGTCACAAGCCTTGAAGAAACCCAAATGCCTTTGAGAGACCAAGGAGGAAAAACCCAAAGTTAGTAAGTTTCAGGGGGCCGTATCAGTACAACCCTCTTCCTGCATGACTGGAATGTTTCAAAAAAACTGCTTTTGTCTGTTCTTCTTATCCCTGCTCACCTCCAGGAAATGTGAAGCAACGAGTCCACACCTGAGCACAACAAATGCCTTTTCACCTGGCCAATACTGAGATGAAGAACAGTTCTTCACTCCCATCTCACTTCCAAAAAAAATTTGCTAAAATGTTACAATCCCTTCAAAGGCTTGGTACCCTCACCTTTTCTTTCCCCTATTCAGAGTGAAGCAGCTATCTGGCTGCTTGCTCGCTCATTCAGGAAAGCAGAGAGGTGACAAGTTCCAACATGCAAAAGATGAATGCCATTGTCTGTACCATTGTGACTTTGAGGATGAATATGCTGTCAGCAATGTTTTGAACCGACTACATGTGATTACACATGTGAAAGCCCTTGGCAATTGTTCCAGCTTTTTTTTTTTGTTTCTCTGCTGGAACAAAAAGCCTGGCTGCAGGATTGGAGGGAGTCTTTTCATTTTGCCTGCTTAATATTCACGTTATACAACATCTGTGTTTTTCATTGTGTTTCATTGTACAGAGAGAAGGGGCCCCAGTGAACTGTTCAGAAACCGATGCTGAGATGCTATGTTTTAGTTTTAAATTAAGAAAAATTAGGCAGTCATTTAATGAGATGATGACATGCTGGAACAGGTTGCCCAAGGAGGCTGTGGATGCCCCATCCCTGCAAATATATGATCCAGGCACGCAAAAGCTGCTTACATTAAAAAGCTGGAAATCCCAAAATATTGTGTTTGGAGTAGACAGCTGAGGGTAGGCATGACCAAGAAAATCATGCAGGTGGTGTTAAGTTGAATGCATATCTGTGATTCACTACATCTCACAGTATAAGAATATAGAGACAATGGGTTTTACTAAGGTAAGTTTGAATAGATGAAGAACAACTTTACACAACTTTGGGCACTTCTTGCCAAGGGAGACTGAGGACAGCAGACAGCATCTCGGGTTAAAATTTCCGTATAACAGAATAAACAGATAACAAGTGGAACAAGCAAGAATGTAGCCTCCAATATTCCTAATTCAATGGTGGTGGATCCTGGGGAATGAGAAGAATGAGCAGACGGAAACGGTCAGCTTCATATTATTTGTCATTATCAGAAATCAAATAATGTGCTCCATTAACTGTTAGCCTAATCCTGAAGAACATTTATTGTGGTATTCCTGCCATCTGTCTCTCAGTTATCACAACATGCCTCTTCTCAACAATACTATTGTGTTTTTTCTTCTCTGAAATCTCACAAATATTGAAATAAATTTATTTACATTGTTTTACTTTAGTTTTTAAATAAAAGTAGTGAAATCTATATTGTGTATTACAATTTTTTTGCTAAATTATCAAGAATTACTCAATTGTTTAATCTATTCAGACTTTATTTATGATTTTTATGAAGTCTTTACAGAATCATGCCAGTAGCAGGCTGTTTGTCTCAATGATGGTGCACATACTCTTGGGCAGGGTACAGTAGTACCACTGAGTTATACGGAATGCCTATTCTGAAGATTATTTATCTGATATAAGTTCAAGAACCAGAATCCAAATGCCCACTTGAAACAATTTCTGAAAGGGTCAACTCATCTTATTTGACTCTAGCATTCTCTACCACTAGGTGAAACTATGCTACATTCACTAATGCCACTGACTAAGGCACTGTCTGAGATCAGCCAGGGCAAAGTTTATGCACCAGCTGGTATAAAGTCAGCTTTTAGAAGGAAGAAAAAAGTCCTTGTGTATGACTTGTAATTCTGAGGACTACTTTATTGTCAATCTACAAGAATCCCAGTATTCATGTAACATAGAGTAAACAACATACACACATGAGGATTGAATATTGTAACAATTCCTTTCCAGAGAGATTAATTACTATTATTAGTACTTTGTTTGTTGCAATGCCTTAGCTCTTGGGGATCTCTTCGATAGCATTTTTCTTATGTCTGAGAACTTCAGCCAGTATTGAAGAAGTAAACTACACATTTCACCACTTCCATGAGGTTTCATTCTTCCTCATCATGAGTTTCCCTCTTTTTTTTTTTTTTTATCTGAAATACACTTAACCTTATCTTTCCACTCCCAGAAAGCGAAGACAGAACACTCTCAGTCAAAGACTGTTTTGTTCATTTGGTTGCTTTTAAAAATAAAACAAATCCCATTTGGTGCAGTGAACTCTTCTGTGTTTCTTGACTTTTCCAAGATCTCTCTTGGTTGCAGGACACCTTATTCAGAGATGAGACAATTGTGCAGTTTGTTGTGTGACACAACTGCAAATTTGGAAACCACAAACCTTCTATTGACTTGTAAGCTCAAAGTACATGAGGTGCCATTGAGATTTGTTCTGCTTCTAAGTAGTTCCTTAATTTAATCGTCTGTCTTAATTTTTCTCTCCATTTTCTTAGTAAATTTCTGTCAACTGCAGCAGCTAATTAATGAATTAAGAAACGTTTAGACACAACAACCATTCAGTTCATTTTAGCATAATGTCCCTCAGAGAACATTTGTGTGCTTATTTTCCACTTCTGAAGTTACACCTAAACTATGTATTCCTAAGAATTTCCTAATTATCTTTAGTATTAAACATGTAATTTTCACTTTGCAGTATTTTCTGAAGAGTTTGTGTATTTTCTCTAAACTAAATGTCTTCCCACATTAACAAAATTGCTCATTCCCAGTGCAGTTTAATAAGAAGGCATATATCAAGAGATGTTACAGAACATACAACTTGATCCCTGATGCCCTTTTTTGTTTCTGTCTACGCAAAGTGGATACAAAATACTTCTAACTTTGGAGGGGCAGCATTTCTAACAGCCACTGCCCTCAAGCATCAGTATGACCTAGTGTAAATGACTGTATAGGCTCTTAGCACGGGGGAGTGATATCCCTGAGTCAGTTCCATATTCCCCATCAATCTAAGACGTATCAGGGTAGAATTTCTAAGATTGAAAATGGGAATATGAAATTTTGAAGCTGCAATTCACTCTGCAACTCAAAGTTTAGCTTTACGTTTTCTGGGGGGAAGTTTGACCACTCGGTCCTAATAACTATTAGAACATATTATAAAATCTAACTTTTGTTTGTTTGCTCTATTTTTTTAAGGAAAGTTAAAGTAACAATCAGAAAAATCAGCATGGTGGAAAGGTGATAGAAGAGGTGTAATGACAGAGGGACTACTGCAAATAGAAAGGTGTTACAAGGGAAGGAAAAAGGACTGCTCCCCCATCTCTGAAGATTGTAGGCTCACAGGGGAAAACTCCACACAGGAGGGATCTCCAGAAAGAGATGCTTCCCCAGTGGCAATCCGGTTCTTGTTTGTTTTAAGCAAGATTTAGCTCACAAATTCTATGTGAAATACAGGTTCCTACTGATTCTTCACATTCCAAGAATAATTCAGTTTTTCAGTACTTGTTCTCTTCTCAGCATTACCACACTGTACTTTGAATGAACTTGCAAAAAGCTCAGGTTTCACAGACAGTGAATATGTTTCATAGTTTTTAACAAACTACTCAAAAATATGTTTCACGTTACAGAAGGGAAAACCAAGTGAGTCTGTGCCAAAATAATGCCTAAACTGCCTCTACGGCAAACACTACAGAGTTGTTTGCAGCTTGCAACTGTGTTAAAACATAAAATGAGAGCAGGAAGCTGGACTGTGTATTTAAGGTCAGATTCTGTACGTTCACTGAACAATAAACATCTTCCTCTGAGGAAAAGAAAAACAGAAAATATTTTGTATTTATATGTAATAAAATATCATGATGTAACAGTCACGATGGATAAACATCGACTTTACAGCAATGGGCTCCTGTTGAAGGAAGCAAACGATGGTACTTTACAGATCAAAACTTTCCAACTGATTCAGGGTGAAATCTTAATAAAATAAGAATGTTAGAGCCAAAGAAATTGGAAAGTTTACTTAAGTGGAGGAGGAAGTATTACTCCATTGAATCAAGCATAGCATTTTTCATTACGGAGTATACAAGGCTGAAAATAGGTTTCAAGTCAGTAAGTTATGGCCTGGAGAGAAAAAAATTAAATACCAAAAAGGAAATAAAACATAGAATAAATTGTGCTTTGAGAATCAAGGTAAGTGGTTCTGAAAATATAGCTTTAAAAATCTAGTCATAGACTTTAATAGGTGAGAGAAAAATTCCGTGCCAAATGCAGCCACCTAAGTTATCCATTTATTATTAATTAGCTGTGCTCCAGGACTGCAAAACCAGATTTGAAATGGAAAGATCTTACTCCAGGTGGCTGAAGTGTGAGAATAAATAAGCTCCAGTATGAAATGCTTTTTGCAGCACTGTAAAGCTGGGTGCCATGCTAACTAGTTGTCTCTGGGGTAAGAATGTGTTTCAAAGGGAACACAAGGCCAGTGAGTGCAATGTTGTCCCTTGGAGGCACTTAGTAGCCCTACAAAGGCTCATAGTTCTACATCCCCCCCAAAAAACCAAACCAAAACAACAAAAACAACAAAACAAACGAACAAAAAAAACCCCAACCCAATCACTTTCACACTGTTCCCAAAACCCTGCAGTGGGACTGTTGGTTACTACCAAATCCACTTATAAAATGCTTAGACACCCAGAAGATCATATTCAGAGAGAGGTTTCTCACACATCTGACCAGATCAACATTCCTATCTGCCATAGCCTTTTTTTTCCCCCACGTTATTCTGCTGTTAAATTAGTATTCTACAATTAATTACATGCACTATCCCACCATCTTTTAGGCTGCATAGGTCAAACTGTGCATTAAAAATAATAATTTCTTTGCAATATTTATCTGTGAAATCTGTAAGAGATGTAGCACATTCAGTTCATCACTGACATCATAATGTGTTTATTTTTGCACTAGAAGTCCCATATGTACATATAGGTCTCAGAGAGGAGCATACCAATCTCTCTAAAGATCAATGCAACTTTTACTCAGAGTCCAGTTCACAGCCAGCCTATGAGAGGTACAGCAGAGCTGGATTACGTGCGTCTATGGTCTATTGTCCCACTTTATGCCAGTATCTGAAAACTAATCAGCCAGATATATATTGAGCTACAGTATAAACAGAGAACTAAAATTAGGTTTGATTTTTCCTTCTTTCCAGCAATGCACTTTTCTGTCTTGCTTTGAATTTTGAGCAAGGGGTTTCCCTCGGAAAACCTCACATGAGTGGTTAAGGGATTTTGTGAAGCAGCCAAGTTCAAAATTCAAGCAGACTTGCTTTATCGATGTTTATCATGAGGTTTTATTTCCTTCATGACTCAGTAATCCATGTAAAAAAATGCAAAGGCCAGATTCAGACTCATCATCCCCCCCCAGTTTTCTTTGTGGTGCAAGGGTGTGGGGAAGCCCAATTGCTATGAATGTCCCATTGAGTCAGACTGTAGGCGTTGTCCAGGATCTTTGCTGGAGATTTGAAACCATATTTACACACATCCTTGATGGTTCTGTCTGCTGTTTACGAGACACCTGGGGAATGATGGGAAATGAAGCAGGCTTCCGGGATGAAGCAACTGCTCTTCAGCATTCCCCTTCACTACTTTTGCTATACATTCAACCTAACAGCATTTGAAGTTAGGTTACAAGAGTTCTGTTCTTAGTGAGAACTGAATTATTTAAACATTAATTCTAGAGAATATGAGCAGAGTAGGTGGTTACATAAAGCGCTACCGAAGTGTGCAAAAAGACAATCACTAAATTCAGGGATTTGTAGGAATTGTACAGGAACACCCCAGACTTGGAAACATAACAGTCTCATTTTGTTGTCCAACACTAGCTGTGGGTGATGTTAGAAGAAGAAAGCCTCACAGTTCTGTTACTGTCTTATAATTGATATGGACTGGTTAATCCAAATTAATTATTCTTTGCTCATAACATATTACTACTGAAGATTTGGAAAAGGTAATTAGGAACAGAATAAACAGTAGTAAATTGTAACTACACAGATGATTTGAGGCATCCTATGTGTCTGAAAAGACAAAAAGTCTCACGGGAGAAAAAAAGACAAGAACAGAACATTTATTTCTATGTCTAATGAAAGGTGAACATTAATGGTTCAGTTCTTCTGTCTCACCCTCAGACAGGTAGATGTGCTTCATTGACTCACTTATTAATTCAGTGACTCCAAGTGCATACAAACACCTTGGGTTCAATACCTGAGAATACCTGACTGGATCAGACTTTGAAAGCAAACTAAAATAGATGGGGAAAGAATAAGAAAATTTTGAAAATAATTGAGTTGTTTTGTTGTTTGTTTGTGTTGTTTTTTGTTTTTTTTTAAAAAAATAACTGTAAATAACTGGCAAATTATAATTTGTATTAAGTACAACTTGTAGAAGTAAGACCAGATGTTCGGTAAATGCTTTAGCTAAAACCTCAAGAAATGAATGTATTATAGGTGAATTTGCTGATGTGCAGGAACAAAAATCAAATACGTATTAGACAGTTTATGAAGGTTTACTGCGTTTTGTGAATATTTATCCCCTATGTATTTTAGTATCAGGCAGTGTTTTGTAAATACAGTTGAAAGATTTCCAAATGTTTTGCATTCCCCCTCTGTTAGATGGCAGTATTGTGCCAGTCACTGGTTGCTTCCAGCGTTAATATTGTTTTAGCATTCACCTTACCTATACATACATTCCTCAGTCTGTAGTAGAATTAGATCCAGTAGTTGTACTGTAATGTATCAAGGATGCATATTTGACAGACAGGTAGTACTACCAACTCCTGTAGTTCAAAGCATATCACTATATCTTCAAAATTCCTAAGAACAGACTATGTTACCTATTAAAAAATATAGAAACCTGTTACCATCTCTTGGATTTTGAACTAAACATATTTGGTCTGATTTTTGCCCAGAAATTGTGAGGGTCTGGGGTCATTTCACTCTTTTAAATGGAAAAGAATGCCCACATAGAATCCAGGAATTCTTACATTCCAAATCAAACAAACAAAAACATAAAAAAGCAAATACACCACAAAATGTATCCGTAGGCTTACAAAACTGGCACGACAATTAGCAAAATTTAAAGGAAATAAAATGTCTCTATTTATCTTCTCTCATTCAGAATTAGTCTTGTTTTACTAAAGATGCAGCACAAATATCTTGTTCTGGAAGGAACTATGTGTGATAATCAAATTAATCAATTTTATTTGTACTGGGTGGAATTCATGATACACTCTAAGGTCCTGAGTGCTCTAGTAAAGATAGGTTTGTCCCAGAAAGCATTGTTAGGTTTGTTTGCATAGAGTTAGACACGCTTACCTGAAGTTAATATGCAATTAGGAACTTAATAGTTTACCAGGCCATTTAGGAGTTGCTACACTCCAGGAAAAAGGAGAGAAAACTGAATGTAACAGGGCCCTTGTCTCACCATCCACCAACTTTTGTCCATTCCCTGTGGTTCTTGCCATTAACACTTTCCAACCATTCATCCTAATGTTCTGACCCATCACTGCACTCACTTGCTGCACCCACTCCGCACTTCCACTGACTCCACTGCCTCTAACCTTTGTTAACTTGTGAAGACACAATAGGAAAAGTGGGAATTGAAGAAATTGGTCAAGAAAAATGAGTATTATCACCAGTAGGCAAGGTAGAGGAAACATCAAGGTCACTCCATATTAACTAGGAAGAAATTATAATTGTTACTGTTGAACAGTAGTACATCTTACCCTGAAAACTGTAGTTAGATTGGGATTCTAATTTGCCAAGGCTCTGTACACTCAGCTTCTCAAGTCATAACATTCACTGCTCCAGAGAGCTTAAGTCTAAACCCATCTGGTAAAGTAACTTGGCTGTCTCAAAAGAGATGGAAACTGTAAGAGACTGAAGGAACTGGGGCTGTTTAGTCTGGGGAAAAGCAGGATGAGAGGAGGCCTTACTGCTCTCCTGCAGTGTCTGAAAAATGCTTACAGCAAGAGCGGGGTTGGTCTCTTCTCACTGGTGACAGGATGAATGGAAACGGCCTTAAGTTGTGCCTAGGTAAGTTTAGGTTGGATATCAGGAAAAACTTTACAGAAAGGGTGGCTAAGCACTGGAATAGGCTCCCAAAGGAGGTGGCTGAGTCACCATTCCTGATTGTGCTCAGAACTGTTTGGATGTAGTGCTCAGGGACATGATTTAGCAGAGTGTTGTTAGAATTAGGGTAATATGGTTAGGTTGTGGTTGGACTTGATGATCTTTAAGGTCTTTACCAACCTGACCAATTCTATGATTCTATGAGAACATGCCAGATAAAAAAAACAGAAAATATGTGATTTCCCACTTAAATTAGCTTCCCACATCAAATATATCTACCTATTTTTGGGGACATTTAGATATGCCATCTTTTGATAGACATAAGTTTTCACTTTGTCCTGACTATTAAATAACATGAGGCATATTAAGGGTTACTGTAAGTATTTTTGCTGTTGTTTCTAAAGTGTTTGTGGTATAGTATTAATCATTCATGAAAAATATCATACTTCCATGCCTCACATGCATGAATTGCATGGATTTGAAGCACACATTTGAGCTGTGTTTCAGTCTCTATGAAGCTATTCGAGAAACAGAGGACAAATGTGACTATTCCTAGCCTAGTCTTCTGCTACAGGAACTGATCAGATTTCCAGACCCTAGCTACGCTTCTGAACTGGATTTTTAGTGGGGTGTGTAAATTTTGAGTAGTCTTTTGTTAGAGAACAAGTAAGCGGATGTGTAGATAAAAATGCTATTTTCCATCATTTTAAGATAACACATAGTTAAAGATTTCATCAAAGCTCTATAGGAGATCAGAATTTTTCTTCAAGCTTCTACAGAAAAAATTGTTGAGCAAATTTTAACCTACCTCTTAAAGCTTAGCCATTTGATTTCCTCTGATTCATTCTTTTATATAGTGAGATAAGGCATCTTTTTTAATCTTGCAGACAATGCACTGAATCCTTGAGGTGTGGCACCAATTACTGGTAAAGATTTTAGGAAAGAGCTGGATACAGAAGTTACGGATACGTAAACTGGTAAAGATGCTTGTTAAAGGCGAATGGTCAGATGGCTTATAATCACCCATGTTTGCTATTGATCTCAATATGTAGGCTCAATCTGTGAGAAACTCATTGAATTTTTTTCCTTTCTCCAATTCCCTTTAAACTAAATGCTATCTACACAAACATTTTTCCCTCCAGGTCTGTCAGAATTTTGCTCTTTTTTTTTTTTTTTCCCCTCTTCAAAAGATATCTAGGGAGGTTTGTAAGGCTGAAAAGAAGATGATAAGAGCAATACTTCACACTGCATTATAAATATCTCCAGCTTGGTACTATCAACGTGTAGCTAAACTCATCTATCCATACTGACAGAAATGCAGTCTCTCATGCTCCTGTGTTTGTTTGCCCATGGCAGTACCAAGAAGAAAGAACACTGTTTGGGAATTTCCCTGTAGCAAAGAAAACACATCTTCCATTGTCACCTCTTTACCACCCCTTTTACCAGAGAGTTGTTTTATGAAAAGGTTATGTGGCTATACATCCAACTTATCTGAATACCTTCCTATTTAATTTAATGCAGATCAAACTCCTAGAAGCAAAACAATGAGAAAACAACAAAATACCCTGAATTCCTCTTCTCTCTCTCAATATCTGTTATTAAAAAAAGGGCTTGTAGGCCTGTTCTTCTTGTATCAATGTATTAAAACTATGGGTTTTTTCTAACAAAGTTTTAAGACTAGGTGTGAAGAAAATTCACTCCTACAGGATTACAAGAATGTTCTTTGCCTTCACCCCATGTCTACACTATTCTGGTTTTCTCCATCTCAAAACTTAGCAACCACGTAAAGAATCCATTTTGTTTCTGCTTTGGAAGGGGAACAGAGACAAAGAAGCTGAATGTCTTTGCTGTTTGTCATATCTGTCAAAACAAAAAAAGTACATCTGAAAAGTCACGTGCAATCATGGTATCAGCAGTTGTGAAGGTTTGTAATTAGGTTCCAAGCCTCTAAAAGATCCTGCACCCTGAGATCAACCCCTGTTAAATCTTAGGTTTCCTTATTGCAAACTGGGTGAAATCTGGCCTAAAAGTCACCCTTCCTCCTTTCCTATGTTATCTTACCTTTTTGGAGCCATTTGCTCAGGCTGAGCTGCACTGATCCTCTCTGTGAGACAAACACACGTTGGAACAGAACTATTTTCTATCTAATCTTGCTTGATTTGTTGCTGTATAATATTAACTAATTGTGATTTGATGGCTGCATTGGATTGTGTTATACAAATTTCTGCTTAATTGAAAGAGGACATTAATAAATAAAATGATGGTCTTGCTTTCCCTATATGCAGTTGATATTTTTAGGTAACTTAAATTGCATGTGAAATAAACAGCGTAACAAAAAATACACACAAGAGAATAGGTTTGGAGGGAGGTTTTGAGAATTTATAATCATTGATTGAAGAAGGAAACTTGATAAAGTTTCTGAAGTTAGAACATGTCTCTGTACTAAGAACTCATTTATTTCAAGTAGAAGTTATATTTTTAAATTGTGCTTGTTGCATATTTCATTCTTTAATTGCAGTCTATATAAACTCTATCCAATCTTCTATTAGCCACTTAACCTTGGTTTTAGAAAGCGGTCATAATAGAACTACTTATCAGTCATTTTTTTCTTCATTGATTTTGGGAGCTATAAAATAGCTGTTTTGATACAATACAGATGTTTCCAATAGTATTTTTGATTGACTTGGTGCTTTGTTATTACTTCTTAGCATAGATCCTTTCAGGTTTTTTTTTGTCTGCACTCTTTCTACTGTAAATACTTATTTCATTTATTGTATTTAACATTCCCTCATTGTAACTTAGGGACTAGATCAGCAATATTATTCTTTACATTTTGGACAGCAACACAGCCTGAAATGAGTACTTTTGTGAATTCTTAGCTAGAGAGGTTTTAAAAAAGCTAAATAATCTACCAAACAATTGTAATAAAATTAAATTTTCAGAGGCAAAAGTGAAAGAGAAATGGCATTGTAACTAGATATGTCCTGTCCACCTGGAGACTGGACAGCAGAAAGAGAACAACAAGAACATGCTGGGAGTAGAACACGTACAAACTCAAAGGCTGAACATCACATATGCAGACTGGACTTGGTTTTGAGGTTCCTTATTCTAAAGACCTGAAGCTAGTTATTTTTCTTCATACCACTTTTCAGATCTCATGGAAGATCAGAAGAACTTTTCCTTCAGAACTGCAGACGATCCCCAGCCCACATCTGCCCTCCCAGGCAGTCTATGGGCAAAGTTTCTCTGAAAAGGAGTAGGAGAGCATGTGGCTTATCCTGCTTCCACGTTGTTGTAAATATTCTCTCCCAGTGGCACATTTGAAAACTGAGTTCAATTAGCTGGACTTCACCAGTAAACAGAGAACACACAGCAACAGCTGAATGATTATGTAGGGCAAAACACTGTGGTAACCAACTGACTGCAATATGCTCTACTAAATTTAGATCACATATTGTACACATGGGGAAGGTGATGTGTACTGCGGTCAGCTACCTTGGACTTGTTTGCTGTCTTATTGATTAGGTGTTCAGGTCTGAGCTGTTGTAAATTCTTTCACATCTCAGTGCATACTGTCAAATATGCTGCTCGGGGAGCTCACAGCTACAGTTCTGTTTAAAGACAGAGTTTTAAATTGTTTCTTTTCTAAGCGTTCATTTGTTCAGATCTTCTTTTCCGTTGCTTACTTCTTTTAGAGCCCAGTCATGAGCAGAGCAATATAAATTCAAATTGTTATTGCTGCAGTGTTGTGAAAGCTAAGTCTATCAGCTGAAGTGAATCACTAAAGCTACTTTAGGATTCAAACTACAGCTATTTTTCCTGCAATTAAAAAATATGTGTGATATAAGTATCTGACTGACCAGATTTATCTCATTCATACTGTGGAAAAAAAATAAAAACAATCATCACTCGTGTACTCATTCAACATAATGAATGACAAGCTGTTTATATGTTATGAATGTAAAGCAATAATCACTCCAAGGCAAGATTAGTTTATCTAGCGTGCTCATAGCAGCAATAACAACAACATGGGAGATAACTGAATGGAGTAAAGATTTTTAAAGTTCTGTGAATGTTTACCACCAAGAAAGTTTTTTTTACTTACATTTCAGCTACTGATGTTAAATATTGAAAACTATTGTTATCTGCATATAGATTTAACATAGATGTAATAACAAGAATATATACATGTTATGGTCTTGGTACACGTCGTTCCTAAGGCTACCTCCTGCCATTACTAGATAACATTTCTTATGATTTTGCCAAAATTTAATCCTATGTTCCACTTCAAGCTTTTCTTTCTAAGAAAAAAAAAAAAAAACCTGATAAAATTGTCCAGCTGTTAGTGAGAGTAACACTACAAGAACGGCACGTTATTTGGAGAATGCACAGTTGGAAAAGTAGCACAGTTAGGATGGTACTTTACAGTTGGAAAGATTATTGTGGTGAAAAAGAAACAGTCAGGGAAGAAATGCTGACCCACATCCCAGGCTTGCAGAGGAAAACTCCAAAAAGGAGGGATCTCCAACCAGAGATCCTTCCCCAGTGGCAGCCAGCCCTTAAATGAGGCCTAAGAGCAGTGCAGCCAGGCTCCATCCCTTCTGGTCACACAGCTGAATTGCCTTCACCTGTGCTCCCAGGGCTGACTCAGTCCTTGCCTCAGGTGATCAATCAGTGGTTCAGCCTCAACAACTCAACAGTTACCGTACAGAGAATATAAAGTAAATTCAAGTAATATTACATAAACTTTGAGTTCCAGTACGTAGTTCTGAATCCTTTTTATCAAGGATTCATATTCTGCAAAGAAACATTCTTTGATTCCTGTTCTCTTCTGTGTTTCCTGTTCTTTCCTGTGTTCACAGTAAGTTATAAGCAAACTATAAGCATTGGAAAAAATTTTGTACTGAAAGATGTAGATTTTTATATCCCTATATGCCTATAAAGCATAGCACAAAGTCTAAATTGAGTGTAACGTCTGCAGCTCATGTGTAAGGAAGAAAGCAGTTCTGAGAGTCAAAGACCACAATGCATCAAGAACTCATACCAAATTAGAAAAATTCTGTATCATGGGGAAGACAAATAAAGCTGCCATGAAGGTGGTCAGAGAACAAAGAAAACTGGAACTACCAAGGATTAGAGTAGGAGTTAATTAAGGAGAAGAATCATAGAACAGACAGAAACAAGGAGTCTGATGCTTGTTTTTGCCTCCAATAGTACAAGTGCAACCACCTGTGTCAATGGCTAAGGCAGAGATCCTTCAGGAAAAATACAAGCTGTGCATGTAATCACAGATCTTATGAGAATGCATGCATTAACAAGTCAGACAATTTTAATTCTGTTCTTTTCTGTTTTACATATTTCTAAATAGCAGCTGATGTTGTTTCACTAACATAACTTATATTCATAATTATGAAGTAGATTTGATATGTACACATAGTAACAACTCATTGTGCATTGTAGAAAAACACTACAGGAACTCAGCTCTACAAGAAAAATATTGACTGTTTTTTTAAAGGAAATTATCATGCAAATGTTTCAAACTGTGTTTTTTGTAATAATAAAAAACATTATTAGTTTTATTAATGAAATTATTTCACATTCTAAGTTAGGTTTCTGCCTCTGCTACTGCTACATGTTTTAGCTATCGTATACTGGGAGAAAAGTATCTGTGAGATAAAACAGCTGGACCTACACTAAACACAGACCATATTGCAAGAAGTTGCTAGTAGCATTACGGACATTGAGAGTTTGCCTCTGTTTTAACAGAAGATCCTAGCAGCACAGCAAGTGGCCTTTCATGGCTTACAGCTGTATGTTTTAAAGCTACCTAAAATTGTGCATGACTCTGAAATTCATAGACTATCCATCTGGCAGAAGGAAGTTGAACATTGGTTTGCAGGAGTCCTGAAATTTGTCAAAATTTTAACTGCAAAACATCAGCGCAACTTTGACAGAGCACACCATGCAGTGGCTCTGAATCAAGCTGCACCATACACTAACGCAGCCAGGACAAGCACTGCAGCCAGGAGGAACTCTAACAAGTTATTTTCCTAGCACTCAGGTTTAAATGAATCCTCACTGTCTGGACATAGAACAAACTGTAAGTACTACTTGTATTGATAAGGATCATTTTTTGACAGCCCTATACCTATTTGCTTTGATTCGGGCTTTTACACACAATAGTTCAACTAGACCAAAAAAAAAAAAAAAAAAAAATGCAGTAAGTTTCTGTAAAAATCATCCAAAACACAGAAAAGATCTGAGAAAGAGTGTGGAGAGAGAACAATCCCAAATGAGAGAAAAGCCTAAGAGAATTAAAAGACCCGCCATCTGGCTCAGATACAACCTGTTTACTTCAGCATTTTCACAGAAAAACATCCTGACAATATCCAGCTTCACAGCATTAGAGATGATCAATAAGTCAAAAGGATGAGTTCTCACTTTACATCATACTGAAACTGGAATTTATTAGATCAGCTATATCTGGTAGCTATATCTCTTTCTAACATACGGTTTCAGAGACACTTAACAACTAGTGCTAATAGCTGATGTTCTAGTTCCTATCTTTTTGTACAGCTACTGCTGACCTTCCATAATTCATGTATCTTCCAATTAGTCTTTCCCTTCTAAATCTTATGTCCCAAAAGAAAGACAAGAGTTCAGCTCAATTAAAATAAATAATGAATGTGGAGTACTACACCAAGCATAGCATTTCTCTCTGACATAAAACATATGCAACTGTCAGATTCCCAAATCCAATCAATGAAATAAATGAGAGAGAATTAAGAGTGCTTCTTCACCTCCCAAAAGCCTTAGCTATCCTGAAAATATACGGGGTAACATTTCACTTGTACAGATCAGGAAGAAGCTGTTTGAGTTATTGCAGTAACGCCTACAAGACACATGCAGTATCAGAATGCTGCCTTTCTATGTTGCGCACACACATACACACAAAAAGCCATGAAAATATTACTCTTAGTGGGCAAGGTAAAAAGTTAATGGGAATTAGAGATTTGGAAATTTGAAGTAGGTAATGCCAAGCTCAGTGGTAAAACCAAGAAAACAATGCACTAGGAGGCAAGAAGTTATTGTCAATAACATTTGAAACACCTAAAGAAAACACAATTTGGACTTACCAAATTCCCTCAGGGGTCAGCAAGAGAGGTCCCCTCAAGAAGTGCCTCAGAGTGCTTCAAGAAAATCTTGTGAGCTCCTTACCACATCTTGACCTTTGAACCATTCTGGTAAATCCATTCTCAGCCTTTTTCCTCTGGCTCCTCTCACTTACCTCTCTCCTGGTTTTCAGCAGGCATTAACGTACCTCTTACAAACATAAGAAAGGCAGAGAAGTACAGATATTGCGTACACTGTGCTTCAATAGTTTGCTTTCCAGGAATGTTTTCAGACAATACAAAGTATTTGTTTACTCTAGCAGCTTGTCTGTCAACTGAGTGTTGTCGAAGACAAAATTCATTTTCTTGTTTAAATTTTAAAATTAGGTCTAAAATCACATCTGCACACAGGGTGATATTTAGTTACTGAGTAGTGACTGTCGTTAATATAGCCTTCACACCACCTGAAATATCCTGCTGCTCTTATTACTAATGAAATGACAGAACCAACTTTACTGGAGAGGTAGTTTAAAAGTACACACTCTCCATATACTGTCAAGTTCAGTTACTATATTCTCTTACTACTATCACCACACACATCCCACCCTATGGATCACAGATTCAGATTTGATATTTTAATTATATTTTTCACTTCAAGTATTCTCCTACTGTCCTGTTTCCTTCTTGACCTTTATCTTTTTTCAGCATTCTTCTTTTCTCTTGGAATAATAGTAATCACACCTACAATTTGATTTCTACAGCTTCAATTACATCAGAGGTCAGACAGAAAACTTTTCCTTCTTTTTGTGATATCATGATTCAAACTGTATGCCCTGATCATCATGGAAACCAGGCTTCTCTCTTCAGTGCTTTTATGGGATCTCTTGCACTCACCTCAGTGTAGGGGAACGGAGCACTATTAAGTCCCCTGAGATCTGCTTGGAGAAGATCTTCCAGCTTGCTCGTTTCCAGGTTTTGCAATTGCTTTCTGACTGTCACAGGCTCTGATTTGCAAAAGCTAAACCTTTCCAAATTGATTAACTTAGATGTGTTTTCATCAGGAATCACACCTGAACCCAGCCTGAGATCCCTGCAAGCCTGAACAATGTCCAAACAATGCAGCTGTTAAGAACTATCTCAGACTGTTCTGAGCCTTCGTGTTATTTTCTCATAGATACACCAGTAAGACAGTCAATAAGAAGAAATACAAAATCATGGAAGAGGGAATAGGTCCCAGTAAAGTACTGCAGATGATAACCTAGCTCTCTGGTGAACAATTGCTTTGGAATAAGAGAAGTCAGTGTGAAATTTGCAGGGTTTTTTTTGTTGTTTTTTTTTTTCCTGGAATACTATGCTCTTGGGTAAGTACTGCATGTAAAAACTGGTCAAAGAACTTCTCCCAGCTTTGTCTTTAGCTTTCCAAAAGGTAAGGAAGATGTGTTTCCTTGGTTTCTTTTGCTAAAAGGTGGCAAGATTTTAAACTTTATGCTTAATTATGTCTCTCTTTTCTGTATAAGCACTTGTGAGGAAGATAATTATCATAAATTGAATTTCTTTTTTCAATACATTAATTTCTACAAATAAAAAACCACAAAAGTATGGGTTAGATTTTTGCTTTCCAGCCTTTTTACTCTGGCTTTAACTTAAACAAAACTGAAATAAATTCTTGTTAAAATAATGGGAAAATAAGTTTATTGTACATGAAATTATACTTCCTATCAGGCAGTTCCACAATTTTCAGCTGTCTCCTGGATGCTGTAAAGCTATACTTACTAAGGAATGACAAGGAGAATGTTTCAATCAATCAGCTGTTTCAGCAAGATATCATTTGGGGGCAAACAAATTTATTTGTCCCTGGTGTAACACAGCTGCTCAGAAATCATTTCAGATTGACCTTACTTTAATCAGGCCAAATCAAATCCTGTTTGTTTTACCCTAACCGTTGTAACTCAGAATAAAAAGGTGCTGAAGCCAATGCACTGATTGCCAAAACTAGAAAAGCAGAAAGAGGGTAAACTCTGTGTTTTATGTGATTTCTCCAGCTGCATCAACAAATTCAGGTAAAAGTCTCTGAGAAGCCTGTGTGTAACGACATATCTTGCAAAACGTGCCAGGTTCAAACAAATAGCTTGATTTACTGTAGCTTTGATTTCACCTAAGGAATGTGGATTACACTTCAGAACATAATTTTACGATCAACTTTAAGAGCTGAATGTCAGTGAGGTGAGTGAAATAATGGCAGTACTAAATGTTTGAATGGCAATGGGAAGATTCAAAGGTTATATTTTTTTGAATCTTCTGAGATATGTTTATTTTGACAATTATCACAATATCAGGCATAGTTGCAATTCCTTATACAACACTGACTGTACTCAGATTCCTTAAAAACAAAGTTGGAGCAGTTACATATATTGAAAAACTAACCTCAGTTTACTTACATTTTCAGAAAAAATGTCAATTACAACCCCATCATAAAATCAGCATAATCACTCAATTCAAAGAATCAAATCAACACCAAGCTGCATTTCCCTCCTAACAGCATCTCACTGGGGCCATGACATGCAGTAGAAAAATGCTTGCATATTATTGACCAGAATGTCAAGCAGATCCTTTTCAAAATGCGTGTTTTAAGATGCGAGTTAATGCAAGTGTGTCCAGGCTGGATAAATAGTTAAAGCTTGCGGAAATCACTACATAGTCCATATTTCTCACAGATTAAGCATTTCAGTGCTCCACAGACTAAGCACCTCCAAGTCCATAAGACTTTAGAACCTTTATACAACACTAATTAGAATCCAGAACTACTATCTGGTTGTCTTACTACATTTAATTTGTAATATTTGAAAAGTGAACAAGGTAGGCAATCCTTCCATATTGATTAACTAGTCACTCCAAAAACTTTTAGTTCCTTCTGAGTCAAATGGAAATCCAAGGCACAGCTGAAAATAAGATGGGTAGATGATAAAACCTTGAATTCAGCAAAGACCTACAGAAGTTTCTTCCCACATCTCCTAGGCAATTATCTGTGCTGCAGCAAAATATCTGCAAGTACTTCTCTCCAGCAGGGATGTATTTCATATGATTGAATCACCAAGGATGTGCTCAGCTGGGACAGGCCCTCAAGCAGATCATGTAAAAAGACAGAAACATTGAAGGAAGATTTGTCTATCTGCTGTTGCCTGCATATTGGTGAACAAATAACCCTTAAATGTTTCTGCCTTCTGAGAAAACACAAAGGGAAAAAACAAAAATCACTCCATCTAGAGCAAATTAATACAATCTGTATCAGCATAGCTCCCGAAAACCAATAGGATTTATTATTTTTTTTAATAATACACAAAGTATCAGCACATTTAAAGGGACAGAGCTCTCTCTACATCTTTCAGTTGCTTCCTCCATGATAGCAGTTCAGATTGAAAGTCAGTTCTCTGGCATTTTCTGCATAAGATTAAAATAAATGAAAATCCACAAACTACTTGGTCAAGATACTACCTTGCTTTGTATGGAAGGCTAATGTATTGTGAACATTCATTTCCACAATATTAGTAGGAGGATATAAATAGAAAATTAAAAAGTATGTGAGAAATCTTATTTTGTAAACTGGGTTTATAAAGAAAGATTACAAGAAGAATAAAATTCAGAAGAAAAATTGTGGCAGAGAAGTAGGCAAGGCAATAGACACTGTGAGAAGAGCAGTACATAATGTTGATGAGAAGCCAATAAACAGCACTGCAGAGGTTAGCCAGCACGGTAGTATACAAGGTATCCACGGGAGACATTCAGAAATGAATTTTCATTTCAGCTGTTCCAATGATAATGGAATACAACTTCTGAGAGCCTCTGAGGTGTGCAGCCAAGAGACACAAGTCCACATTTATGTGATCCAAGTTCTGCCAATATGCCAGTACACATTTCCAGATGAAAATAGTTGATATATTTTAGGAATACTCTATTTTCTGAAGATTTGTTTTGAAACAGAAGTAAAACAGAAAAACTAAATTGAAATCATAACTCTCCATTGTTTTGATGGAATGAAGGGTTATTTTCTGCCAAGTGTTTCTAAAAAGCAAACCTTGATGTCTGTTTTTTAGTTCCCAAAACAAAGCAAGTTGCTATAATGCATTATGTAGAGCTGCAAGTCAACTCTACAAACCCAATTATTTATAAGTATTTTTATTTTATCTTGTGAATGCAGAGTCCTTGACTAGAAGACAACCATCTATTATGAAAGTATTTTGGTGGATAGTATGCAGAATGGTAAATATATGGAAGCCATTCTCACAAGGACAACATACAATAAATCTATTTAAAATGAATAAAGATAAACAGCGCATACACTCTTTTGCTGTGGAAAGTTTGTGCAGCCAGCTCAGAAAACTGATCATAACTCACAGCTATTTGTTTTTTTGTTGTGTTTAAAAATTTATGACTGCCCATATGTCATCCATTCTCAAGGCCCTTAACTTAAGGAGCCAACATGCAGTCAGTCAAAATATCTAGCACAATTATCATTTGAGAAGAAGTTACAGTAAGAATACAGAGAGAGAAGGAAAAGCAAAGCATGAGAACTGACTTGTTATCACTGAGGCTCATCAACAACCTCTGCTATCTTGTCCACTAACAAGAAAATGCACGTTCCCCATAACCCACTGCTGTATTATAGAGCAGCAGCGGCCTTGAGGTAAATGACACTTATTCTGTGCTATTCAGCAAGAAAAGCCCCGCCGTTTCAAACAAAAAGCAACCACTGTCACATATTTTAGCAGAGACCAGACATTCTTGTGGCAAAGTGGAAAAGTTCCCCATAGTCAATGTACAAGGGCTGCTCAAAAAGTAATGCTTCCTATTTTATTATATTGGCTCATGATATTAGAGGTGGGTGTTGGTGTATGGTAGTAGAAATTGAACCCTCCCACCAACATCCCATTACATTTTCTTGCTGTGGGACAGATGGCAGTAGAGGGACAGACTGACAAAATGGCATATGACATGGAAGTGCGCATGTAAGTAAAGCTGTGCAATTGAATTGCTCCACACAGAAAAATTTTCACCAACTGACATTCATCAGTGCTTAATGAACATTTCTGGAGACCAAACAGCAGATGTGAGCACAGTGAAGCTGTAGGTGGTGCATTTCAACAGAAACAACAGCAATATGAAAGAAAAACCACACTGTCACACACAAATGTCACAAAATGAAATTATCGCAATCAGCTCATGCACACAAATCAATAAATTATGACTCGGGAACTGTGTACAGAGCTAAATATTGGCTTCAGTATGTTGGAAATGATGGTGGCAACATTGAAATATTGCAAAGTTTCTATCAGGTTGGTCCTATAAATGTTTACAAAGGAAATGAAAGTACACGATATGAAAGTTTGTCAGGACCTATTGAAGCAATACAAGGCTGAAGGCGACAGTTTCCTGGATCACAGCATTACTGATGATGAGATGTAGTGTCAGCACTACAAGACAGAGTCGAAGTGGTAGTTCATGAAGTGCTCCAACACTGTTATTGAGTTCCTCTCATCTGTTGTATTTTCTATAGAAATAAATCGGAGGCATTATTTTCAGATCAGCCTACATACATCCACAGGGCTGCCTCAAGCAGCCTGGTCTGATCCAGAAGCTGAGACTGGCCATAACATGATCTGTGACAACATCCTTAGAAATAAGCACTGTTCCACAGCAACAGGACTGGGAAAACAAGGATGAGTGTTCCAGATTACAGCTCTCATCAATAGCCCAGACATCCTCAGGTGAAAGCTAGGTGGTACCTAAAAACCAGCATCAATCTATAAAACCCAAATAACTGAGGAACAGGTATGGCCACAGGAAAGCCTGTGATCCAGATCAAAGCCCACCAAAGCTCTTATGCAAGAAGCAGAGAATGTCTGTGTGAGGGACCCTGCTGAGGATGGCCAGGGCATACTCAGGTTACATGGGTGTATACAGAGGTTCTGGTACATTATCATAAGATGCTACTTGCTGTTGGTCAGAGTTGCTACAAAGAGGTTACTGTAAACTAATTTGGCCTTGAACGTCCAGCCTTACAAAACAGTCTCCACCAGATTACTAATATGGACTGGTGATCTCAAGCCTGAAGGAAACAGACACTGTAAGCAGCCATTGTCCAAACACATCTGGCATCCAGCAGAGAGACCAGTTCTGTTCTTCAGGTATGCATTAATATATATGTTGGAGCTAATACTTATGGAGAGTAAAGGAACTCTGAATTTGTCCTCTGAAAGAGAACATGAATAAATTTATGACATTTCAGGCAGGTGTATATTATCCATCCCTCATTTTTGTGAGGTTACTTTACTGCTTATGTTCAGTCCAGTCAACGTACACGTGCAGGTTTTTATGATAATCTTTACACAGTCTGGAAATTGTCAGTTCAGCTTGCTCTATATCAAGCCAAACTCTTGTTGATCAACTCTGCCCTTATTCTTTTCCACACACACAGAAATGAGGAATACTGCTTACACAGAGCTCTCCTTCAGAACGTCCTGGAATTGTAAGAGTTGTTTTTCAGAGGAATCTGTGAGCCACCTTGCAAATGCTGATCTTGAAGAGCCAGCACTTCCCGCCTCCTATTACCCTTGTGTTTTTGCCTGACACTATTGCTTCCATTAAGAACACAATGCCTTTGAAGAAAGTGCATTATCATCAAATTCATTCCCATTCTTAGCACTTGTAAACCACATTTAAGTACTGCCAGCAAAACATTCTGTCACCACCCTAGTTTTAAGCTGACCTCCATAATGATTATATCTTCCTTTAGGATCACTATTATGTTGTAACCTGGAGTCCTCAACTCTCCTGATAATGGGGACAGCTTTAAAACCTGTTAGTAGCTTGTATTCTGGCCTCTGTAGCACTGCTAATAAAAGGCTGATGTGTTTTTAAGTTTTACCTTGTCTTAACTTACATCCGATAGTGATGGAATTAAATTAGCGCTCATAAAAGCAAGATGATAAATATAAAATGGATAAATAATAAGGTATTTACCATAGTGATATGTAGAAAATACAGGGGAAAAAATGAATAACTTCCATCTTGAACTAAATACAATTTCAAACAGCAGGCTATTCAGTGAATGAGCCTTCTACAAATACGCATTAGTAATATAATGCTGGAAAAAACATTTATACTTGCCCACTGGGAAGGAAGAAAGAAAGATCTCACACTTCTTGAAATATAGTTCACATGTGGGGACATCCCTCCATACCCATCGCAAATCAAACTCATGACAGCAGCAGAGATAACGTTAGTCGGGAAATGTGTTACAGAAGTCAATAAAACAAACAAACAAACGTCATTATAATTCTATTCCTATTGCTTTTCAGCGTCGTGAACAATCTGTTATTTAGTGCTCCTTCTGAAAGGAATGGACAGCTTTTTCAGATAAGAATACATATGATACAATATATTCTGCTCTTAAGCATTTGAGTTATTTGGGAATATTGGACGATTCTTTGTCCTGATTTTTAAGTCTACAACTTCCACCCTTCTTATTGGAAAGGAAATACAATGACTATTTTCTCATCTTCCAGTAAAAAGATTTAAAACATAATCTGGGTTAATTTAAAACATAATCTCTTAACAAGAGGTAAGTGTCAGCATTTAACCAACTAGGAAACTCACAGTAAGAACAGCGCAAAAAGAGGACAATGAAAGAGTACATGAACATAGAATAGCTCTACTTCTGACTGCTTTAATTTAACCCCTGATTTAGGACTATCTTTTAATTTACTAATCTTTCATGGCTCTCCTTCATAACAATTTCAACCATTAAGTGAATAACAGGTTTGATGGAAGTTGCTTTCTGAGATTCAGAAACAATATATTTACATAACCAACAAGTTACATGCATTTCATAGCATTTGTGAGTACAGTCAAATATTTCAACGAATACAGCAATATTGTTTCAGAGACAGAATAAATTGGCTACAATAACCTTGTGAACATAGTCTCTGTCAAAGTTACACTGAACTTCATTTACAGTAGTTTAATCTTCCCATCTGTAAAGAGAGAGAAAGCACAATAATGACAGCAAAGTAGCAAAGTCCTAAGCCGCAGTAAGCGAGGATTTGCTCAAACACAACAGCAATAGACACAGAAATAAAGGAAAGAAGCTAATTACCTTCAGAAGGCCCCTAGCATACAAGGATCTCTAGCAAGATACCCTTACCTCCACTGCCAACAATTAAACGAGGTCTGCGAAGGGTGTGGATCCTGGCTCCACTCCTTCTGGTCACTCAGTGCATTGTGTGCACCTGGGCACCCCTGGGCTGGCCCTGCCTTCCTACAAGGTGCTCAATCACTGTTTCAGGCCATGACTTAGCATTTCTGCTACATCATCAATTCAAGAAAACATCAAATTCATTTTTAGTATTGAGAATTCTTTAAAACAAGTTCTAGAGAAGTCAAACACTTCAAAGCTAAGACACGCTTCACACTCCTCATAGCATCTTTTGCCTTTGAAGTACCAAAATGCTCTATTTGTATTGGTTTTAAAAATACCCTTTATTTCTGCTTATAGCACGGTGGATGCTGCTGCCCCAGGTGCAAAACTGCACAAGATTTAAAGGCTATTTGTTTTCAAACATCCTGTTTCTCTCTTTAGAGAGCTACTGTGTCTCCAGCTGCAAGTACTTCAAAGAGAGACAACCATTTGAGAAATGAGCTGCAGCTGAAATCAGGAATAATTTTTTTTTAGTTTACGTGCTGAACAAAGCATGATTTGGGGTTACAAGCACTTTCAAAGTATTTCCAGTGAAAGATAATTAATTATTGTTTTTAAAACAAACAAAACAAGAAAGCTACCTTTGGTGAATTCTTGTTCGATCATTTTAAGTCCCCATTCTGTTAAATATTTTAGTGTATTACTCAGATTAGGTAAGCAGTGTGTTGTCTTGTTGATCAACAGCTTTCCCTTATATCTTCCGCAACCACTAGCCTGAGTCTGTTATCTCCCATAGAGGGGATGCATTACAGCCTGTCATACCAACATAGGTTTAGTCAGGCTTTTAGGTGACCAGTGTAACTATTTCTGTTTTCTGTGCGTTATTTCCCCATTTCTTACAGTATGCTTTCAACACAGCAATGAAAAGGTCAAGTTCTTGCCTTGTTTTCATCCTACACCTAATTTCACTGTTTACATTTCTACTTGTAGGAGGAGCATAGGAAAGGTAAAATGTATTTACTTTTTAAATTAATTTCAGTTGTAAAGGACAGCAGTTTGGTCCTCTTTAGGATTTTATTTTACTTTAAAATTAATTATCTTAATATAATAGAAAAGAGAGTAGAGTGATACTGAACAAATAGAAAAACTTATTACTTCTTTTTTCTGTAAAGACTGTGACAGGTGGGACAGTGGTAAAATGCGTTATAAAATGGGATTCATTTTCTGTTCAAATGAGTTTTAGCTGAAAAAGTATGTTTTTCTGGAAACAGTGGACAATTTAAATAAATGAAAAACGACCAAGGAATAGCATTAAAATTCAAATTTTTATAATCAAGGTATTTAAATCCATTATTCCTTGTAGTCTCCTACTGTAGTATTATTATCCATTAAAATGCTTTCTGCTTTAACACGAGATGTTGTGACATAACTTACTGTCATTTATGAGAAGGTAAAGTAAGTATATAAGCTATTTCAATGGTTGTTAAATATGTTTAATTGCAGTGCCATTAAGTGATCATTCATCTGCATTTGGAAAGCCTAATTTTAGTGTTAATAGTGAACAACGTTGCAACTGAAAAATAAGATCTACAAATGAATAGAGTGATGTTTATAACTTGAACAATTATTTTAATCGTTCTAAATGCAACAAAATTTTATTATTTATCTTTTTTTTTTAATGTTTCTGTGTAGTTGTTTTAGGATCCATAATCTACAGGGTTTTACTAAAAGCTGGCGTTTTTTGTTTTCACGCAGGTCTACAGCTCCAAACATCGCAATTTCATCATCTCAGGTTTTTATTGTCCTTGCAATTATTTCCATGACCATGGACTGGAGACGGTACTAGGGAGAGTCTACCAGAGGATGTCTAATTTAACCTACCTGTTCCATGGTACCACAGAATCTATTACACTGATTTTCTCTCCTAAGGCATATATACTTCATTCTTAAACCTGAGAGAAAGAGGAAAGATTTGCTTCCCTAACAGGAGAGAGGAGCAGCTTCTGATCTTTTGATGTTGAAAATGTGTTTTAGAGGTCAAGATGTATTTTGTCCATTCCATTACTTGAGAGACCTTAGATAATCACAGAAGCAATAAATTCCCTAAACTCCAAAGGTCTAATGATTGCATTGATTCATCGTTGCCCAGTTAATCGAAACAAGCACAGAGAAGGGTCGGCACCAGCCAAATGGCACTCCTCCTCTTAACAAGGAATCTAATAACTTTAACTTGAACAGTTACCTGGGGCATTAGGGAACAGATTTTCAAACTGTGTGATGTGTTCATCCATAATAAAACCTATGTGGAGAAGGACTCAGGAAACTTGCAGAGTTCTTCCTAGAACTTGCAGGTCTTGACCTTGCCATCCAGTTAATTATTGAGACTCGAAAAGAAGCCAAAATCTCAGGGTATTGCCTTTCTGCTATGCTAGGCTGTGCAAACCACTTGGAAACAAGTCTGAAATTGATTCCTCCTACTACCTATGATATATGCTTCTATAAAGGGCATAGAGCAAAGAATAGGTATTCATGCTGTGTCGAACACAAAATTTATAGTCTTTATTCATAGGTGGACTTTTATTTACATTTTATTATTTGTTCATGCCAATAGTATTTAGTGAGTAAATCAGACACAGAAAAATATTCAGGTCGACATAGTTTACTCTCATTTCTGGCGTGTATCTTATTTTGGAGCAATCTGGAAAGAGAAAGAGAAGGAATGGCTCTGAAGATAGTATTTAAGAGGAATGAATGTGTTTGCTTACTTCCAAACCCAAGATTTTATCTCCTCTTGCCATCTCTGGCATTATATTCAATTTCAGAAGTTAAAACTACGTTAAGGCATGAGGCACTTTAACTACTGATAAACTGATATCACACGTCATTCAGAAATGTAAATGAAATTTTTTCATACCATAAGCTGTGATATTGTGCTCTTTTCAAACGTGTTTTTAAAGAGGGATCATTTCAAAATTTCTGTTCAGGTTTTTAAAACTTAGCATATGATTTTCATCTAAATATTGAAAGATTTTCAGAGTTTTCCAAAAGAATTGCATTGCCAAGAGATACTTCTGACTTTTTCCCCAGTATTGACACAGCTGTATTAATGAAGCTACTGGAATTGCCATGCAATTGGACACTGGATATACATCTGGGATTTTTCCAGTTTCTCCAGTTGTGCTGCTTAAGATGCTGGTCTGGCTGAATTTAGAAAACAGTCATTAGCAGGAAAGGTGGTCTTTCTTGGATTTTTGATTTTCAAGTAGATATTAATTTTTTGTATGTTATTATACTTCTTCTTCTCTATTTTTCCTAAGCATAGCAAAACAGTGGGACGTTTAGAGTCACTGCTACCAGAAGGAAACTAAAAGACCTGCATGTTTTGGTGGGCATACACTTTATTTTTATGTCCTCAGGTATGAAGAGATGCCTTGTTCAGGATGATTTAAAGGCGAAAGCTAAATAAATTGGGTGTATAACTATCACTAGGTGAAGACACTATTTAATAAAAAAGAAAACTCATATCCTGGCATTATAATAAATCACACTCTTAACCTGAACAGTGAGTGTTACACCTTTCATGCTATGCTGGACTGACTTCTAAACAAGTCATTTATTTGATTTCCTCCTGAACAGATTCAACAATGCACTTACAGGCCACTTTATGCATGTAAAGGTTTCCTAGTTTGGCTGAGAGCTTAAAAGAAATGTACTGCCCCATTCTGAATCCAAAATAAACTGTCCCAGGCTAAGTGGCCGCAGCTCAAATTCAGACCTCTGTTTTGGATTCTGGTAATTCTGTTTCGTTAATCAGTTTGCTTCTGCTGGTAAAATTTCAGTTAAAAATATATCTCTGGGGTGAAGGAAAGGAAAATCTATCAAGACTGCTACATCTTTGCTTAAAATGAAGACAGATGTGTCAACCACAGACTAAGTATGTTTTGTACAAATAGAGGAACATGTTGTTCCCTTAGCTCTGTCCTCAGTACTAGGAGACATCTATGTCACTTTCAGTTGAGGGAAATGCCTGTGATTTTAAAGCATGCTGAAAGTACTCAATTTGGCTCTTCTGATCTCTTTGAAAAATGAGGTTAGAACCAGTTTGAAAGTAAAAAAAATTCTGCCACAAGGTATTCTTTATTTTATGAGAATATGTTTTACTGAATTACTGTTATTATGAGGATGGGGTGGCCTTAAGAAAAATCTCCTTTTGAATTTTAAAAGTTGACATTTCACTTCTTTAGTAACTCCTGAGTGCCTTAGGATATATAGTACTGTACAGTGTCTTCCTACAAAGAGCCTTTTGTGTTGTGCAGAGTGAAAGCATGAAAAAGACTCTGCATGATTTCAAGTTCTATGACTCTGAAAGATGGAGATTAGTTGTACATAAATCTAGGTAATTACATATGTAAAGGCATTCAGATTGTTTCCTAGATGTTTTCAGTGTTGTGGAGCGTAGGGGAAGAGAATGAGTTTGACTTTAGATAACTCAAGTATTAGGGATCCAACCACTATCTCTCAAGAATTACTATTCCATAAAACTTATTGGAATGAATTCTTCCTTGAATAGTCAGCCTAATTTTAATCCCAGTTAGTTTCATCATGTTACTCGAATTTTGGCCCTTTTACCATTAAATGTAATAAAGCAAAATCCTTTCTGCTTCTTCAGCTATAAGTAATCATGTCCTTCTCATATTAAAAAAATAAAAATAATAATAAAAAAAAATCTAGGAAAATGTTACCACACTCATGCCAGCTTCAGAAACAGCACTAAGTATTTTCCTGGATATGAAGAATTCACCACTTAAGTGTGAAATGTCATCCAAGGCCCTAATTTATTATTACCCTTCATATTTCAGATAGGAGAGTCAACATCCTCAGTCAAGGATGTGAAACCAAGTCTACTGACACCATGCAACCATATTTTGTGAAATAAAATTATTCTTCAATGTTTAATATAGCTAGTCTGTTCTTCTTTCAACATGTGAATGTAGCTCATTATTGGAGCGGAATAAAAAGTCAGGTCTCCTCCAGAGTCTCCTATGTGATTTCTTTGAAAAACTTCGTCAATTAGGCGTTAATTATTTGTCAGCAGCTTCTAAAATGAGAAGGAAACAAAAAATGATAAGTTTTGGTGTAGATTTAGATGTAAAAATCACTGTATTAAGAATGACTGTTATGAAGCAGAAAATGGTACACCTGCTCACAGAAGACACAGCATGTCTTGCATAGTCAAATAATCTAAATGTAAATCCTATGATCGTCTCAACAGCAGGTACAGTGAATTGTTTCCAAAGTCTTTTAATTTTTTTTCTCTGCAATGAAAACTGGATGTGGATGAGAAGGCAGCTATAACTACAATGGCCACTCTTTCCAGAACAGCGTAGCATGTGAGGACCATAAATAACGCCCGCTTTTGCTGGCGTGCAGGAGGTCTGAGAAGGGCAAGCTAGCCCTGAGGCATGTGTATGCAGATAGTTTGTACCATCTTTCCTGGTGACCAGCCTTTTGAGAGCAGGCTTCAGAGCAGGCAACCCAGGGCTATATTTGCCAACCATGACAGTTTGCCTACCCTGAGGAGCATACTGAGCCAGGACCGAACCAAAGCACTTCTACAAGGGTAAAACTGTAAGTAATCTTTTCTCCTTTATAGCATATGTATTGGCCTTCTCTCAAGGTAGTATCAAATGACTGAAATTGAGCAGAAGTCTACTCAAGGCCTCTTTTTGGAAAGATCTTGAAATCTTTATTGCTGCGGTAGGTAGGTTTTGTAGGCACTTTGGCCTGAGCAATCAAAAGAATCAACATGGATAGCTAGACTTTTAGGTACACTCTGGGTCTGAGACCACAGGTTCAGCTGTGTGTTAATGATTTAAGCATCAGGCCAGCTGCAATTCATACAGGGTTCTGTAGCTGTCTCCAGTGTCCAGGGCTTGTCATGTTCTACCTTGATGCTTTTCTCAGGGCTCTATTTTATAGGCTAAAAGCAACCTCTGATAATCTGAATGTCTTCTACAGAAGAGGAAAGCATGGAGAAAAAGCCATTCTTCTTGTATTGATTTTTCAGCACTGGACTCCACTGTGAAAGGTGTACAGTTCCAGCTAGGTGCTATGTCCCAAGTGAGCTGCACACACCATCTGTTCAGTCATTGACCTCATGCCCTCAGTACATATTTTCTCCTTTCTGAGTCACAGCCACGGCCCCTGGGGAGGAAGGGACATCGATTCTCTCTTGTTTATCTTTCTCTAATCCTGCTCCATTTTTTCTCTTAACCTATGGCTATTGGTATATCTTAAATATGAAATTCTATCCACAGTATCAGTGAATGTCATGCCAACCTTAATATTGTGTAAGGGCTTTTTTGGTTGATATGCAGTAATTCAACATATCACCTCATCATAGACTCGTGGAATATCTAAAAACTAAATAATACATGAGGGCATTGTCCAAATGCTTCTTGAACTCTGGTAAGTTTGGTGCCATGACGGTCCTCTCAGTGAAGAACCTTTCCCTAACACACAGCCTGATCCTCCGCTGATGCAGCTCCATGCTGTTTCCTTGGGCACTGTTGCTGTCACCAAAGAGCAGAGCTCAGAGCTGTCCTTCTGCTCCCTGTGAGTTGCTACAGGCTGCCATGGGGCCTTCCCTCAGCTCCTCTGCCCTGAGCTGAGCAAACCCAGGGACCTCAATCGCTCCTCATAGATACTTCTCCATCTTCATAGCCTTCCTTTGGACATTCTAATAGGTTTATGTCCTTCTTACATTGTGGCACCCAAGCCTGCACCCAGTGCTGGAGGTGAGGTTGCACAGTGCAGAGCAAAGTGGGACAACCCCTCCCATCACCCAGTGGCAGTGCTGGACCTGGTACACTCCAGGGTACAGTTGGCCCTTTGGGCTGACAGAGCACACCTCTGTTATATTCAACTCACACTTAACCAAAACCAGCAGATCTCTGCAGCTAGCTACTACCTAGCAACAGGAAGCACCCTTCTGTGTTTTTTAATCGGAAAAAGCTGACTGGAAAATGTAATTTTGTCATTTGGGAATTGATGAGAGGATCAACTATTGATGCTGGAAAAATTAGCAAATGATGCCACCCAGGAGCTGTATTCAGGGAAATATGATCTTGAGATGCGATAGGGAATACAGTCATTTATGCAATCTAAATGTAGTAAGAAGGTGAGATGCGGCTTGATGCATAGAGAAAACACTTAGTCATTCTGTTGCACATGAAACCATAACAGCTTGACCCGAATATTTGAATTTACAATTGTAAATGAAGGAAAGCCACTATGGTTTTGATCAAGAAATGTTTTTTATTTTTCCCTTTTGGCGCATTCTCCTTTTGCTCAACAGCGAGCTATTGCTGAAGGAGAAGAACTGTTATGCTGTCCTTCTTGGGGTCCAGATGCAGTTTTCCTGCCTTTCACTGGTAACTGGCCAGGGGGTACCACTGTCAGCAAAGGGACTGCTTCAAAGCAGTCTCTCAAATGTGGGAGTAGAAAGAATACTCCCATTAGGTAGGAATATGGGATTTGCATTAAGTGACTAGAGAAAACTAACTCATGCTACAGGATCTGAACATTCTCTGCCTCAGTCCACTTACCACCTACTACATCACCCATGACAAGCAAGTTCATGCTTCGGGTTTTTACCTTCTTGTCACAAAGCATGCATGTAAAAATGATGACTTGCAGATAGGACTTCCCCTGAGAGCAAGAAATCTGCACAGTCTCTTTGCTCTGCTGCTTTTTAAATAGAAAAAAAAGCAAAGTCAGATGCTACACCTCTGCTCCTAGCAGAGCACTGCCGCATTAGGAGTACCATGAATTTGACGCTTCTTTGAATTAGAATGCAAGAAAAGATGCATTGGGTCAAACTAAAATTTCACCTAATCCAGTATCTAACTGTTCCCAAAAGCAGAGATGAGGGAAGACTGATAGATGTCATATACAAAACCTGACTGTGGACCTGAGCAACAAGATCATGCTTTGAAGCTGAGCTTGTACTGAGCAGATTAGACTAGATGATATCCAGAAGGCCATTCTAACCTATGTTATTCCATGACTCCAGTTGAAGAAAGTTTTTCTACTGCTACCTGAATATTTCCACAGCCTCTAATAACGAACACTTCCTAATATAGTTTTGTGAAGTACCACCTCCTGTTTTTCATTTGAGGAATAAATCTCTACTGCATTACATACCACTATACAATTTAGTGCTACACCTTTATTTTAGTTTGTGTACCAAATACTGAAACAGGTCCCCACATAATTACTAATTCAAATAAATATCACACTGACATCCATTACAGCAAAGATGTTTCATAGAATATAAATACTTCTGATATGAGATCCTCTTTTAAATATTGAAGTGACTTTTGTTATTTTAATATGTATCTACTGTCTTTGTAATAGAATTTCAGGACCACCCGCTACTGGTGACTAAAGTTCATCATTTTGAAAAGCCACAGGATTTGCACTTCCCTTGCAGTAGCCAAATTCTGATGCGTCTTGGAAGGAGTGCAGTGAATGTGATGAACAAAAATAAATCCAAATTTCTTCCTTCCCAAAATGACCAGAGAGTAATAAAATGATGGTGTTCTGCGGGGAAAAGAGAAGCAGCTTCTGGAATCTTTTCCTCAGGCATAACAGTCTGCTAAAAAGCTGATGAGCTAACGGGTGTATCTGGGACCACTGAGAAGCAGGGCTCATTCCACAAAGTGCTCCTTGCACTTAAATCATACATTAGTGGCTTTACAGAAAGAGTTCCTCAGAGGTATACAGCATTTAAATAACTGAGCAGGCTGCCCTCCATAGAATGATAAAGGAGCAAATGTGCAGGAGTGCTGAATATCAGGGCTAACAGCTGCATTGTCAGAGGGTGTTCTCGACCAGGATGCTCAGGGTCAGAGAAGAGAGCAGTGGCAGTGTTCCACTTCCTTTGTCTCCATCAAACCAGTGCTGCCAGTCTCATTAAACTTATCAGGAGGCTGATCACAGTCTTCATGCTTGTGTAATATCAGAAATACTACCTCAAGAATGAGTGGGAAGAAATACTGCAAGTGATGCAGTGGAAAGAAATCTCCTATTCCCACTGCATCAGTTTTTGTATTTAAAAGTTTAAAACTTTTGATATCTTAATTTCCCTTTCCTGAACCATTCATTTGGAAATGAATCTAAATACGAGAGCTGCTCTGAAAAGTAATACTTCCTATTTTATTATGTTGGTCCATGACATCAGAGGCAGATGATGGTGACAGAGAAACTTCCCATCAGTATTCTGTTACATTTTGTTGCCTCGTGACAGATTGCATCTGACATGGGAGCGTGTATGAAGCAAAGGTGTGAAACTGTATTCCTCCATGCTGAAAGCAGTGCACATACTGACACTCGTAGGCACTTGCCGAACATTGTTGGAGACCAAACAGTGGATGTAAGCGCAATGTGGCAGTGGGTGGTGCATTTCAACAGTGGAGACAGCAGCAGCGGGTCGCCTCCACTACTACAGATTTTTCCAAGTGTGAAACACAGGCTCTTGTTCATTGCTGACAAAAATGCATTTCTGCTGGCGGTGACTACATTGAAAAATAGTGTTCTGTAGCTGAGAATTTGTTCTGTTAAATTGTGTTATTGCATTCTTTCTATCTGTTGTAGTTTCCATGAAAATAAATAAGAAGCATTACTTTCAGAGTGAGCTATGTGCTTTGAATTACCTAGTCAGGGCTCATTCCTTGAACTTTTTACTCAAATTCAGGTAAATAAACTTGTGAGGTATGTCCAACTGAACACTTTATAGATCAGATTAAAGTTATGTGAAATACATTTCAAGAGTAAAACAAAAATATTTGCAGGGGAAAAATATGTGCTTGATTTAAATATTTACTACTTTTGGATTTTGTTTTTTCTGGCCTGAAATAAAATAATACTTAAAAAAAAAAAAAAAAAAAAACACAAAGAACTAAGGACAAGCATTCCTTTTTGAGTTTTTTTTGTTTGTTTGTTTTTTTGAAGAACAATTTCTTTACTGAAATGATAGGAAAGCAAAAGCTGGTTTGTGAATTAAAAAATGGACTATGTTAGGGTTTTTTTCTGTTCCATTTTCAATTGCATTTAATATGCAACTAGATGCTAAAGACATCCAGTTCCCTAATCTGAAAAAGGAGATCTTGTGTCTGATTTAAGGAGGGTCACAACACACTAGATTGGAATAGGATTTTAACATGGTCTGCTTTCATATTCCCTACCTAGAAACAGTGGACACTACCTTTCAATAATTGTTTGCACATTTTATTTAAAATGCAAATGAGAAAAAAAGAGCCATATCATCATGGTTAATAAACTCCATGTTAAAATGCTCAGAGATTCCCTTCTTGAGATACGAATATGATCCACAGTCTCCCATATTACCTGCGGAGCCCCTTAGTCACTGCAATATGTTTAATAGAATTATTCTCTTTTTTTTGTTTGTTTGTTTTTCTGAAATGCTTTGAGGGATTTTTTCCAGGAAAAATCTGAATTTGGAATAATTTGGAAGAACCTTAACACATTCTCTAATGAATTAACTACCTGTCAAAATGTTTTGTCTGGCTCTACATAGGAGTAATACAACTTGAACTGGTCACAAGCTACTGGGCTGCTATGTGCAAACTGATCATAAGCTACAGAAAGCACTTGACCATGAACATTTATTCTATTTTGTCGTATATAAAAGGAATGCTGAAATAGTATTGACTTCTGGGGAACATGTGAGGTATGTGGCAGGACTACAGAAAGGAAAACCCTGTAAAAAAAATTTTGACCTCGGGGCCATCTTTGAATTGTGTTTTCATTAGTTTTAGAGATACGAGGAAATTCTGGTGCTGATGAGAGAACTTTGTTATAGTTGTACCAAGTCATGTTAAAAAAAAATTGTACAGAAGCAGATCATCATTTCTTTGTCTTGTTCATTTTTATCTTTGTGCGCATCATCTTTGTACTCCGCGTGTTCCCCTTGAGCTAGAAGTGAACTTTATTTATTTCACTTGTTTACTGAAGTAAGGTTAAGGACCTGTTGTTTCATTATTATTTGTGAGGTTTCAGGAACCAGTAGAATGTAACTATTTTGTGAATACCCATCAAGAATTTCAGCATGAAATTTTTAAATATTATAAATATATTATTTATAAATATTATTACTGTTAATGTGAGCAACAGCAAATTTTCAAGTTGCTTTTTTCATTTACTGAGCATGAACATACTAAGATGTTGCTTACTTCAAACCGGTCAGACAGAAATCTTGCTTTCAGGTCAGGCTAGTTTGCACAAACAAGCTTCATTTGAAATCCAGAGAGATTTAAATTTCACATAATAGGAAGAAGAAAAATCTTAATTGATTGTTACTGTTTCTGTAACTCACCATTATAATGCAGTAAGCGTGTGATAAAGTATCAAGTCTTTGAAAGCAATAATGCCCCCATTCTCGGGTGGGAAGCACCCTTCTCATGGCCCAGACCCTATTTCAGCATCTGTTCCAGCAATAACATTACAGTGCTGGTCTCCAGCTTCCATAGCCCTGCCATGGGGATTCCCAGCCTGTACCATTCCTTGCAGCACCGTGGTATAAACTACAAGGCAGGCAAAGAAATACAAACTTAATGAGGGAGAAAAGGAAAACAAATAGCTGACTACTACCATTTGAAGGAAAGGAGGGAGAAAGTGAGAAAGCACAACGACTCTGTTGGTACCTGTCCCCAGGACACTACGGAGTTCTTGTTATTAACATCACTCATTCCAGAAAATTTTAACTTTGTAATAATCAATAACACAACAAAGACAACAATCTCCAAAGATTTGTCAACTATTACCCTGTGTGTCCAACAAAATATAATTCCAGAAATTTCACAACTTTATCTGCTTAGAGGACTCAAATACACAATCTAATTGGAATGACTATTGCCCATTTTATTTTCAAGTCATTACAAACTCATACACTTGACCCATGGGTTTTAAATTTAATTTATAGTCCAATTTTTCATATGAAACATGGGGTATAAAATTGTCTTAAATGTCCTGAGAGAACAAAAAGTTTTTACTGCATTTAATTTTTTTTTTTCCAAAGGGAAGAGGGGGACAAGTTGCCACACGATGATCAAAACTTTACTAACATGGAAGAAATTATATGAATTAAAGACAGACATCACATGGAGAGCTGTAGGAACATTTTTGAGCCTCCGCTTTCTGACAACTACAAAAAAAAAAATTGTTCAATTCAAGAAGTTCATTGTCTATCAAAATTACAGAAAGCTCAGAGTTAATTTATCCACCAAGTCAGAATAAAATTTGTTACTACAGAAAACAATGCCTCTAACTCTTTGACAGAAGAGAATTTAGTTCACTTTAAATACAAATTGTGGCTTCATTGAATTATTTGATGAAAATTTCAAAGAAACACCATACGCAAAATGTGACATCAAAAACCAGAGATCTAACTATTTACCTTGTTGAGGCCAGATGCACAGGCAAGAGAATGAGACATAAAACACATATGTCTAAATGGCAATAACTCTTTGAATAACTTATGCTGTGAAGCAAATATTAGCAAGTGAAGAACGTATTATAAACAGACATCTATATTTACAATTGTCTGTATCATCTTGTTTTAAGCTTCCCAAAACTTTCCACTGTTGAAGCATATTTTTGGTTAATGGCAATTTTTTATTTCCTTAAGAAAAAAAAAAAATCCAGTTGGAGGAAAAATGTAAAGGTGAGTGTTTCAGCATGATGATTTTTAAGACAGCTACCTGGGGAGAATCCATTTTAGCACTTATTTTAAAAAGTAATGAAACAATAAATAACACGCAAACCTTGACCCATTTTGAGCACATCTTCAATAGAATGGAGTTAAAAGTTAAAATTTAGCAGAGAGGAGCTGAGTGATGAGTGCTTTAAATTTATGATTAATTTTTTGAATAACAACATACTTTCAAAATGATCTGAAGATATAAATTGGAGCATTTTACATTGCACAAAGAAACTGACCCTAGAATTTTGACTCAATCTGAAAACTAATGAAAGCCACTTTTCATGTAATGCAGTCTTTCAAGACAGAGGTTTTTAAATTGCATTATTTCCCATTCTTGGAATTTTTATGTATCTGCACACTTAGAGCCCGAACAGTTTTGGGGGGAAATATTTTTTGTCACAGAATCATGTCTCAGCCTGTAGTGCTGATGATTTGGAGGGACAATGCCAAACAATCTGGCTTCATTGCTCATGGCTTTTGGTACAGTCCAAACTTGCAATAAACAATTACTGTTTAATGGAGAGAACTGTTGCGCATAGCTCTTAGACACCAAGGATTGAAAAGCAGTATAAACTCATTCTACTGACTTCCTTAATAAAGGAAAACTGTTTTGTAATGTACATTTGCAACTGTTTGCATCAGTCTCTCTTTTGTGTCATTAACAAAGAAGTTGTTGAAAAGTTACCCCAGGGCTAGACCCTGAAATATTCCTCTGAACATCTCTCCAGTTTGATTCATTGCTTTTTAAGGTGATTTGCCAGGGTTTGGACCCATGAGACAATACTCACCATACTTAAGACAGCAGTTCTTCACATTTGAGAACAACATTATCTAATACTTTTCACACCTTTTCAACTTCAGTGAAATTAATTAAAAAGCACTCATTGGTTTTGAAGCAATCCAGAATTGACAACTGTCAGCAGAGCTACAAAAAATGTTCTGCTGTTGTTACAGTAGATCTTCTTGATCCAATGAATATCTGTCTTCATTTCATCCAGAAAAAGTCACAGCAGTTTTTCTATTGCAATACTTCATGCATTTCAGGAGTTGTTCTACTTCTTATAGGAAAATGATTATTTCACATGATTAATCTTCAGGAAGTGCATACAGTAAGTGGAATTTCTTATATATGTGAAGTATTTCCTTCATTTTTGCCCTATTATTTTGTCATCCTGATTCCCCTTCTGCAAATTATTGTCAGGATTTATGTATTTTCTGATCTAGGCTTGCCTAACCCCAATTTTGCAAATGTTAATGCAGGTAATTTATTCTACTGATTTTAGTGGAACTTTGCACACTGCACAAGTACACAGACATATGCATATTTAGAGAACTAGGGTGCCCATTCCTTAGGGCACCTCAAGCCTTGCCTTTTTATTTTAACTTACCAAAATATGGTGTAGATCACAAGGTAAGTCATTGGTATGTTTGCAAGTATGCTACATGTCATACAGAAAGCAGGCATGAGAAGGGCAAAGTAATATTGAATTCGAGAAAGCCCATAAGGAGAAGCAGAAAGAAGGTGATTGATACAAGCTGTTGCTTCTTGAATTCTGAATTGGTCCATCTGTGTAGCCCGAAGCATTGGAATGAGGTAAAGGGATATCTGGAAAGTTCAAGTAATTTATTTAAAGCTAAAAATAACTGCTAGTGTTAGCAATTAACTGTTTCTTTGCAAGGACACACGATGCAAGTGACTTCTGTTTGAAAATAAATGCATGGCTTTGAGGGGGAAAATAAAAAATTGATGCAAATCCCTGATTCAGTAGAGTCACAGTTCAGATATGCATAGAGTTAGTATCTGACTGATTTTCTGAAATGCTGCAGTGGATGAATTTTGGAGATACTTATTTTCAAATTGAGTTGTCAGTGCAGTGCCAATTCATAAAACCAACCCTGCAGTAATATCATCTCATCACAAAATAAGCTGACAGACTGTACCGTATTTTTATAGTGAATCATTTAAACCATGAATCATTCATAGCTTCACACAGGTGCTGAAAATAGTGAAAAACCTGCTGTCATGCTAGACAAGCCTGGCACATTCTTGCAACAAGTGATGGGCTCTTATTTGCAGAATAGATCAGTTTTTAAACCTATTAGGAAGGAGGAAAGATCAAGAAAGAAAAACAGAAAAAGAACCCTTTCTTCTTCCCTTCCTTTCCTCTGTTTCTTCCTCTCCTTTTTTAACAGTGCTGTCTTGCCCATTCAAAATGTAAACTGGAAGAAAAAATATTTTTACTTTCTACTGCATTTGTTCCTTCTTTTGTTTTTGTTCAGTTGACACACAGATATAATCCACGTTGTTCCAAAAGGAGCAAGTTCTGATACAGTGAACATATCAGAGTCCTCGTTCTGAATCACCTCCAGCATGTCATTCTGTTGGTGTGTGTGTTAGCAGATAATTAGCTGCATGCACCAAAATAATCCAAGGTATCCGGGCATTAGTACAAAAGAAGCAGGAAATGATAGGCTAGCATTATAGCTTCTGCAAAATGTGCAGAATGCCTGTCATGAGGCAGCTTGCAGATTGTTTTATTCCTCGCCTTGAACAAGAGTAGAGAAACATACTGCAAGGCAGCATTAACATTCCCACCTAAACTGACCTACAAAAAGCTGAAGAATGGGCTTTGTTAGTATACACTGCATTAGGTAGCTGGTGATGTTCCGGGAGTCGCTGGTTCCATATTGGCACATATGTAAAATGAGTTAATGAGGAGGGTGACAGAATGTAGCTATTTCATGCATGATTAAGGCAGGCTGTCCTTGTTGAGGAGAGCTCATCCCATCTCTGGGGACCCATTCCGCCTGCCTGCCAATCTACGGCTGGCTCAGACAGACATACAGGTCAGAAGAGGAAATGCTTTAGGCAGGTTTAGCCATCAAGGAGTGAGAATCTGTGATAAGCATTGCAGGATTTACTTCTTATGCACTTAACTCTCAAGTACTTCAGTATCCAGTAAAATCCTTTTTCAGTACCTATGCACTACTGAAGAATCATATGCCTAAAGTAGTCCCCTGAGTGATGACATGAGCAGAGGAAGTCAGTAGCAAACACAGAGGGACAGACTACCATTTTATACTGTATTCCCCACCAGCATTCACTCAGTTTGGAAGTCACAGCCCTGAACCTTTGTTGGAGCCAGGTCCGCTATGCCAAAACACTAAAGCAAGCTGTAGGATTCCTCCCTTTCCACCCAGCTTGCCAGTAGTGCAATCACTTACCATGCTCTGATGAGGTATGTTTACGGAATAAGTGGGTCTCCTCCTAGACTTCATGTTAGAACTGTTTGACTCTGCTTAGTGAAGTTAATTATTCATTCAGACAGGAAAAAAAAAAGGAAGTGGAATGAGAATGACAGCTTGGATCCTCTTAGCCTGGAAGTCAACTCACTGACCCAACATTAGCAGTATTGCCTTGAATGTAGACTTGGATCCCAGCCACCACACTAATTGCAATTAAGATGTTTTGTCATAAATTCAGATGAGGATAAGCGGAATTAAACCTGCGACATTTGAAAGAATGGTCTTTCATGAATGCTGATGAGAAAGGAACTATCACCTATATCCCATGATTAAATATATTGTGTAGAGTATCTCCATAAGGCATCTTTTGAGCATATTCCTTACCTCAGACTGTAAAAGACAACAGACATTTAAAAAACAACAATAAATTGTCAATCCTGAGCAGATATATGAAGCCACTCAGCTTGCAAGAATAAGGATCTTCCAAGGATTTCCAAAACTAGCAGAGCTTATCTAGAAAAAAAGAAAAAAAAAGGCGCTACTATCTTTTGACGCTCCTAGAGTGAGTCTGCAGCTGAATTTCTGATATTGGAACCATAGACTTTTAAGTCTGAGGGATTTAATAATCTAAAATGTTAATTAGTGTGTCTGTGTTTCTGAATGCCTCTTAATCCCCTGGGCTATTTCCAGATCTGACTCTATTAGAATAATCATGGACTTGGAAAAGGGCCTTATCTTCTTATGGAAATAAATGTGTCCACTCTCCTCAAAACCAGTTTCTTCCAAAGGAAATTTTGCATGGAAGACTTTCGTCTGATACAGAGTCTGTTTTAAGCTGCCAAAATACCATAGCAATTGTTTATATGTTGGAGACTTTGTCTTCTGTTCTTCTGTGTTTATGCTCTAGCTGCCCATGTTGGAATAGAAATTCTGGGGCTTGGCACAGCAGATTATTTGAGGGCCTTTCTTACTAGGTTAACTAGATTATTTAGTTAATTGGAATTCATTTTCTTTCAATTTAAAGCCGATTATTTAAAACCTTTTAAAGCTCACTGCAGACATCTTCTAATTCCAAATATGTTACTTAATTCAGATAGCTTTCTTAGTGCTCTTCTATATCTAAGAAATCCTAGGAAAAAATCATCAGTGGGAGATAACAGTTTCATCCTTCTTTATATGGGCAAAAGATGGAAATAGGTAAGAAGCTACATACCATTTTTAAAATTATTTTATTTCTTTTGTAGGCATTTTTTCTCCTTTATATTTAGAATCATCTACTGCTCCTAAGTCACCCAATGAAGATAATTATTATCTAGTTCTAGTAGACAGTAGTGTAAGTTACAAAACAAGATTTTTTTTGGAACCTAGGCTTTATCCTCCTACCACAGATAACTGGTAAATATGTTATCCCGCTGCCACTTCTTGGCTCCAGGGGAGCAGGATGAACAAACCCTGCTACAGCCTTGTAGCTCCAAATCTTTAAATAATAATACAAGACAGATATAAGGACTTATTAGCATGTTGTGTCAGATTTTATTTGCAGTAATAATTACTTTTCTGAACCACTATTTTATCACGAGCCTTTATGTTAGTCACTTAACAACAATTTTTTTTTTCAGCATGCCCATAGAGATTTACCATTTTGATGGATAAGTGAAATTTCAGCTGCATTACTGTACACTCATGGCCCTCTGATCTGATCTTTACAAATTATATCAACTAAATAAGAGATTGCCCTTAGTGTAAATAAAAATGCTACTTTAACAGGAAAAAGAACAAGGTATTTTCATTATAGTGAAAAAGAAGCTAGGTGACTTGATGTCATAAGGAAATCTAATGGCAGAGAAAAGAACTAAATTCAAAACTAAGTCTCCCAAATCTATGTCAGAAATCCTGGCCAAAACCCTGACTTTAAAAATGGTTTTTATTTGAAAATGATCCATATCCTAATCATTATCATCATAAAGATGAGTTAAATAGTTTTCTGTGTATGATTGGTATTACATTTGTCAAGAACACCTACTATTACTGATAACGTTTTCAAGGTCCTTGTTTAAATTCCACCCATATGTCTCAACTTGGTAATGAATTCCATAGAGAATAAACATTGCCCTCTTTTACATGAGCAATATGAGCTATCTCATTTATATGCTTATTTATTTTCTGGGGTTTTTAATGCATCCTTCTACATCACCTGAATCCTAATATAGAACATTTTTCTTGAACTTTTCTGAAATTACTCCCCAGTAACAATTAGTAATTTTTCCAACAGCAAGAACACAATAAATGAGCATCTTTCCCCAAAAGCACTGATGTGCCTATCATGTCACTGTACATTATACCTGGGCTTCTTCCTATTACAGTGAGCAGTTAGAGGGACTTAACAAAATTACCTAACAAAATTAAAACCCTGATGGATGTCAGTGTGAGTTACAAAAGAAGAGATAGGAGGGGTAAAGTGAGAAGCCCAAGGAGGAAGAGTCGCTCTTTGTGTGAAAGAGCACTGTCTGCTGATGGATGGCAAGCCATATACATTTTGGAAGATTTCTCCTATGGACCCCTAATTCAGAAGAACTGGATGAAAGCTTTGTAAAACTGGAAAAAACTTCTTATTCACAGGCTTTTGTCCTCATTGAGAATGTTAATTATTTCAACATCTCCTGGAAGGACAAAACAACAGGCACAGGAAATCCAGGTTTCTGGAATACATCAGCAACATCTTAACAGATGATCAAGAAGCCAGGGAGGAAGAAGTTATCTGCTGGACTTGATAGTTACAAACAAGAAAAAAAATTATTTGGGGATGTGAAGAACAGGGGTCACTTTAGCTGCAGTCACCATGCAATGATGAAGATCAGTATACAAAGAGGAAGGAACACATGCATAGCTGATGAATCTTTCTGAAAGATCTTAGCAGTCAAGAGAGGTTCCCTAGGACTGAGATAGAACAAATGTCACTTGTCTTCAGAAAGAGAAAGAAGGACAATCAGGGAAAGTACAGGCTGGCAGCCTTACCTTAGTCCCTTGAAAGGAATAGAGTGAAAAATTCCCAAGGACATTTCTAGACTTACTGAGGACACAAGGGTGGAAAGGAGGTGGTCAATATGGATTTACAAAGGAGAAATCACATCTGACCAACTTGGCAGCTGTATGACATGGCTGCGAAAGATGAGATGGATGAGTACTTTGGATCTTTACCTGCTTTATGTGAACAATGGAGAGCTGCATTCAAGCTGCCAAGAAACACATCTTCCACATCTTCATGAATACACGGTGTTCTAGCTCTTGTGCAATTACAGTATCTCAGCTAAGCAAGGTTAGTCATATTTTGTTACCTCTCTCCTCAAAGAGCAAAGGGAAAATTTTTCAGTGGCTGCCACTGATAAGCAATTATCTCAGACCTAAAACTATATTTGGGCTATAACCTACAAATAGTCAGCTTACTTGCATAACTCCAGGAAAAAAAAAAAGGAGCTAAAAGAGAGCTGAGAAGGTGTAAATAAAGAAACTAGGTGCTAATGCTGGATTTAAAGATCATTGCATGTAAGATACTTCAGGAATTTAGGGGATCTTTCAGAAAAAAAGGGAAGTTAAAGCAAGCCAGAACAGCAAACATACTTTTCTCTGCCTAAAGATTAAACAGGGGACAAATCAGCAAAGGAGTTTACTGAGAGAGGAGAGTGAAAAAGTGTGCTTTGTTGGAAAAAACATCTGGGAAAATTCTTGACCTCTTGGAATAGGCTGACAGAATTTTAAATGAAACTGATGATACTGATAAGAGGAAATGTGCTAACATATCATCTTAAATAGACTTCCACAGTTTCTATCTTGGTTCCAGCAGGCTGAAGGTCTTTTTAGACTTGACCCAAAAGATGTCTGCCCATTGGCTTCAAATATCAACAGTTCCTGAGAAGTAAATTATAAACTTAGATAACAGAAAGGTGTAAACTTGACATTAAATATAATAAGAAATTTGTAAATATGGAAGGAAGCGATATATTTCTTATACCATGAGTATTCTAAGGCTGAGGAATCAATAGAACCCATGCCCCCAATATTTCTGAAAAATTAAGAAATGTCCAGTACTTCTGTATGAACAGACAAAAGCAAACAAAAAAAAAAAGGCAGCATTTGTAATCTGCATAGAGCATCTCTGCTATAGTCAATGGGATGCATTCCTCCATTTATATTAAAATAATGGTTGATTTAGCTCATGCAAGCACATTGTGCCTGAACTCTTACGCCACGGATTCCTGTTCTGAGAAATGAATGTATCGACATTATCATAATCTAGTTCTCCTATATTTTCACACTGACAAGATGTCCTGTGGAAGTCAATCAAAGATTATTTCTCAGCTGTCGTTTAAGTCTATAATTTTGTCTCCGTTTCTTACCTGAGAAAAAAGTGTATTTTAAAAAGATCCCTGATAAAGGCCATATTCTCCACTTATTTCTCATTTTTTGATGGCAGTGCCTTCCTTCCTTCTACTGCATTCATACATGATTTTATTCAAGGTTTCTGGACTTTTTACTTTCTCTTTTTATTTCCCTTGCCTGTCAGTGACGGACATTTTTTTCCTTCAGTACCTTTAGTAGAGTTAATAGTAGTTTCAGCTGTCTTGACAACTGCATAAACATAACAATAGAGAGGAATTTGGTCTTTAAGATGCAGTAATGCAAATCTATCCATAGAGGTATGCACCAAGACTGACAAGACTGGATCTCATCAGTGGTTTGACTGGCTGCCTGATGTCCTCCCAGCAGTAAGTAGAATACAAAAAAGGGCAAGAGAAAACTAAGCTGCACAAAATAAACTTCCATCAGGAAACTGTTTCCTAATTTCCTCCTTCAACTGTAATGTTCAGACTGGAAAGTTATAAAAGTTGGGCATTTTGTTACCAGAAAAAAAACAACCACCTAAAACACTGTAAATGAAGAGTCAGCATAGTAGATATTAATCTTATGCTATCAACTTTTAAATAGAAGCATCTTAGACAGTTATTACTCTGCTGGAGATAGCACTGGCTTTTTTTTTTTTTTCCTCCATGCAAAAACTTAAGGCTATCTTCTGAACAAAGAAGAAAATCAAAATATTTGTTTCTAGATCTTCCAAATGGATTGCTGTAAGGCTGACCTACTTCAGTGTTGGACCTTTAACTGTGTGGTGTACAACAATAAAAATAAGCATTTCCATTTAAGGATGTGAATCCCTAGATGCCTGTTATATTTTTTTTAGCATCTTTTCCTGAAGATTCTTTTTTCCAGCTCTCGTTGTTGATAAATATTTCAAATTTGGCAGAACTGAATAAGTCAGTACGACCACTTGTTTCCTGATCAGCTGTGACCTTTTCCTCAGGTATTACCACGCGACTTTGAAAAACTGCAAAAAGTTCAAACTGTGGCAGTTTATATATAAACACACATCATTCTTTATCCTTTCCTCAGAAAGCACACTGTCATGTGCCAAAAGCAATCACACTATGGTTTCATTTGTTATTTGAGATAGAATGGGACAAATTCGCACTCAAAACTTTTAAAATCTTTTTTTTTTTTTTTTCCTATTTCACTGTATGTAGCTGCTAAATATTCTGCAAATTGTGACAACTAAAGCAGCTCCCTTACACTGCACTGTCAAAAAAGTCAGTGCTAGTTGAAGCTGCTCCTCAGGGACTGCTTTTGGCATCCAGGAAGACAAGTACCTCTGGTGGCAATGGGATGGCTCTGCTTTAGAACAGGCTTTGCTCCAGTGAGTCCTGTGGGAGGGTCTGCGGGATCCCCTGTGGTGAACCTACTCCTGTAGAGTACTCCAGAACACTGGCTCTGTGACTGTAGCACCTTGATATATTAAATGATCAGTAAAAGTAATAGTAGTTTATGATGAAGATATACCTCTTCTTTCTTGGAAACTCAGAAAAAAACCACACCAAACAAACAAAAATCTAACTGCAAAAAGAACAGTACAAAGTTGTACAATTGTAGGCAGCTTCTACCACAACAACCATGGTACCTGTCTTTGTAAGCTTCTTTCTTGAGAAATTGTCTATAAAATCTTTGAAGGGGAAGATGTAGATGTAGGGTTTGAAAATTAGTAGATGTGCCTTGTTACTCTACCAGGTGAAGGAGAATGGCAGTCAAGTGTGGGTCCTCAAGTGACCCAGCCTCCTGGTCCCTTGCAGCAGCAGGGGCCAGAGTCTCACAGCCACCTCCCAGAGACAATGAGGAGTTAATCTTTCCATCTTCACTCAAAGCTGCTACAACGAATTTTGTTTACTACTTCACAGAACTGGAAGGAATTCAGCCTGTGTCAATTAGTCCATTCGAGATGGAACCTACAGCATTTTATTGTGACTTTATGGAAATGATTCTCCTCAGTAAGTGCTGCAGAGCTGCCCTCTTAGTTCTGAAAAGCCTTATTCATCTTGTACATTTAAAAATGTATTTAAAAATAATCCAGGAATGATTTATAGCACTGACTAGACCAAGTACATTTCAATAGTAATGCATAAATCTTCTAACAAATAAGCTATCAGCAGAGTTACAGGCAGAAAGGGGTGTCTTCCTTTTCTAAAATGAAAATACATTTGGAACAGTGCCTATACTGAAACCTTACATACACTTCGATCTCATGTGAAGAAGTTTTATAGTTTTTATTATCCTTGAATTTGAAAACTTCATATATGCTTTAAAAAGAGTAAAAACAAAACTTGCTTACAGAGTTCTGGGAATGAACACGTTATGTGGCTTAGGGCAATGGAGAAGAGTCATGTTATTACAATAACATGAAACAAAGCTTATTATGGTAAAGACAACAGCATTATTCTTGCAGCCACTGACTGTTCTAATATAGAGCTTCTGTTTATTGCTGTAGTTTCCCCCTATTCCTTTCTTTCTCTGACTGCCTTAATTCTTGCTGCCAGTAAAATAAAAATGTATATCATCAGTGGAGAAATGCACATCTTCAGTGGCTGCTGATACCTTTAAAATGGTTTTATACAACTTAATATGAATCTAAAAGCATTTACACAGATATCTTATTTAAATATCTCACTCAACATGACGTATAATTTTGCTAATATGTACCTTTAAATTCCTCCACTTAAATGTATCTTTTTGGAAATAATTTTGAACAATTTTATTCTGACCCATACATATTATAATACACATCTGAATACTGAACATTGACTATTTGTATGCCTGAGCTGTGATTTTCAGTCTACTTAGATATGCAAATCCAGTTAATTTCTATGCATCTGAAATTATTATCTTCCACTGAAATGTCTACCTGTTTATATAGTTTGTGTGTTTATGGAGCAGTTGTGCTGCCAAATACAATAAAAAAAAGTTTATTCATTCGTCTTAAGTAACCTTTGTGAAAAAGTATTCATACAGATAAATCTAATGTTTAAATGGTTGGTAATGAACTTGCCTATGCATTTGAATCATAATCCTACATACATGTACCACTGGAAATAGTCACAGTCACCCAAGGAACAAATGCAGGGAAGTAATGCTTTGCCAACATAATTAATTTTTCAGCCTCCAACAAGAGATGTACAGCACTTGCTCATTAACTGACTAAATGAGAAAAACATGTATGTATGACTATTACATCCCTGGCTGGGGGGGGGGCGGGGGGGGTCTTGCTTCAGTTATTTCAACCTGGAACATGCAACGCAAAGAAGTTTAGAAAAGTCCAAACAGTATGTACCACAGGGTCTGGCTCCTCTTTACAAATAAAATATAAAGATGTATAAAGGAAGTAAAAAAAAAAACAAAAACAACAGTTGCAAATGAGCATTATCACAATTTAAATATAGTTTAAGATCCATTTATGCCATTAAACACATTAGTTGGGCCTTAGTTTATGTCCAGAGAATCTACTGCTTTCCTCAATCACTCGCGTTTCTAGATCTGGTATCTTTTTGTCCCCTTTTCTTTTCTTAGAGTGGTAATAACAGGAAACTTCTGAGAATGCTGACTTAGGACCTAGTTCAAAAGAATTGGGGAGCTTAGCATTAAGCTCTTGAAGAACATACTATTTCAGTTTCTACATCTTATTGACTCCCCCTCTTTCTCTTAAACTTGTTTCTTCTCCAGCCTAGATATTTTCATTTGTTTTTTTTTCTTTGCTCCTTTATAAATCTCTTCCATGATGTGTACAACTGAATTCCACACATATGTGCATACATTTTAATATATATAGCAAAAACTTAAACCTTTTATGACAGTGTCATAATAATACCTAAAGCATTTTAATTATACAAATATGCTGTATTCTAATTTTTATGTGCATATATTTAAGGATTTATAGAAATCTGAAACATGAAAATATCCCACTGTTAAGATACATAAAATATACAAACTCTATATAAGGTCTTTATAAATACATCTTTTCTATTGGATTGTACAGCTGATTATCTACTTCAGAAATTGGACTACAAAATGTTTATCTTATAAACACTCCACTGAGATCGCCTCTGGATTCCCTTCAGCTTCCTATGAACCACATCCTGCAGCTCACCCCCATGGCACAAAGCATCTGCACTGCATCAAGATCAAGCTCAGACAGAACTGGACTTCAAAAATACCAGCCTTCATAAATGTAACCATAAATCTATTAACTAAGGCCAAGATCTTCCCTATTTATTGTATTTGTAGAAATTTCCAGAAATTGCAGTTAGCAACAGCTGCATCACCAATTTTATTGCAACCACAGCAGCCCTCTCCAAAATGTATATATAGACAACCAAAGAAGAAATGAGCCCAGTTCTGCACTCTTGGCGATAATCTGGAGAACTTTTTATGTCCTACCTGCATCTGTTGTGACAGAGCTATTAATGATAAAGTCACCATGCCGTAGCCTTTTTTCTTTTCTCTAAGAACAGCTGCAAGAACCCAAATTAGGAAAGTATTCTTTTTTCCTCACAATATTTTATCTTGTACCTCATAGACCTACAAAAAAAAGTTTTATTTCGGTGTTTTGTTTTTTTTTTTCCTTTTTTCTCCTTTTAGTCTCTGAAGAGGACTAGAAATGGGTTCATTTAGATAATTATTTTTATTTCTTCTCTAAGTATTTAACATGATATTAGTCCTTGGAAGCAATGCGTTTGCTCCTGATAAGTTCATTGTGATACCAGGCAAATCATCAATAGGAACATCAATAACAATATATAGGAAAGATTGGACTCACCCAACTGATGATGACAGTCTCCAGCTACAGAGCACACCTTCTCAAGAAGTGACCATCATCCAGGAAAAGCTCTCCCTTTGAAAGCCAGCCCTTAAATAAGCCTCTGGTCATGTGGGAGGCACAGGTGAATTGCTTGCACTGTGCTTCCTGGGCCAGCCACCCTCTTCACCAGGTGCTCAATCATCAGTTCAGGCCGGGACATAACAGTTCTTCTACAGTTGGACTGGAAGAAACATTCACTGGGACTACAGAGCAATTAAGCCCTTCCTACGCAGCTCTGTCTTTCTCCTCTGCGAGGGTTCAAGACAATGTTCAGAATCGAGGGGCTGAAAGACCAGTCTAACGGGGTGTGGAAGGAGAACACTGAGGACAAAGGCTGTCTCCAGGAGACAAGAGCAGAAGTCAAACGACTCCCGTAATCGCCGGTGATGACCCTGACTGGAGAAGAAGCTAGTGAATAGAAGAGACTTGTGGCTCTGATTGGATGAGCACTTGCGTGGGCAGTTAGTGTCTAGACGTGAAGGAGACTTGCTTAATGTTCTGTTGACATGTAGGGGGATGGAAAGTTAGAGGAGGGAACTTGGAAACGTATGCAAGGGATGTTAGAACCTGCAGTGAAGTATTTGCATTGTTCACGCATCTGAGTCTGTTCCTTTAGACACCGCGCTCCTCTGAAACATAGTTACACTGGTCCCTCGTCCTTCTAGTGTTTGCGCCCTTTCTGTTGGGAACCCCTTGTGACATGCTTTAAAATTAATGATATGCATTCATTCCAAGGTACTGCTGCAATTCATGTATCTTTTCCTTTCTACTTTAATACCCAGGCAACCCCAACAGATATGCATTCGGTTCTTTTAACCTTAGCTTTACTTGTTATTATTTTGCCTCTGGCTCTCTTTTGCAGAGCTAATATTACTGTCACGGGTACCACCTTGGCCTGAGCACCTGTGTCCAACTTAAAATTAAAAAGTGTTCCATTTGTTTTCGGGCTGACAGTTCATTCATCTTCTGTTGCTACTTTGGCCATTACTGCAATGAAGAACGGCTCTGAGCTAATGGCTTTCTAGTCATCCTCTTTGTCCTTGCTATCTATTCGTATTCTGTTGGTGCCTGCAACCTCCTGCAACATGATAAAATCCATTGTGCTTCTTAGATCTCCTTCCAAAAACTAGCAACTGCTGTGGTGTGTGTTGTTTACTACAGTGTTCACAAGCAGGTTCATGTACTGCTGTTTGAGACTGCTGGCTTCCTATTACAGGTCTCTTCATTCCCAATATTTTAATTTCTATACAGTCTCCTTAAAACCATTGTCTGCTTTCCATTTAAATCAGTCTAGATAGTGGTTTGGCTTTTCTTCAGTAGCTTCAAGTTGCTTGTAAGAAACAACTATTTCCTAGTTTTGGTTGAATGGTTCTTGTGCTTAATTTTGCACTTAATCCAAGTCATAGCTGTAATCTGTTTTTGTTTGTTTGTTTGTTTGTTTTTGTTTTTGTTTTCCTCCAGGGACTCTGCTCCTCCATCCTGTGAGACTTTCCATCACAGGTCCATGAAAGCCTCTTCCATTGTTCATCTTCTTTGGCCCAGTCTGGGTGTTGATCATTTTGGAAGGCGTACATCTGTGTACAGTTGCCTTATTGCCAAACTCCTTTTCTATAGATCAGAGGTGCCCACAATCACAGAGATTGATTAATACTCAGTCTGAAGTTATACAAATGCAGCATAAGGAGGTGAGTATTTCCCTCATACATCTATGGAAAAGTGCTGCATTGATTTGCGGAAACCAAACTCTATAGCCCAGGAGATATAGAGCAGGTATATTTATTCCAGCGCCGTGCATACCGCTGGGTGCAAGGGCGATCACTCCTCCTAACTTGCACTTGCAAACAGAAGCATTACATTTTTAAAAGTCAAGCTCATACATAATCAGCAGATTTCCAAGTACTCATTTGCATATTCAGTCCTTTTCTGATAAATCATTTACATACTGTCCCTCCTCCTGGTGCATGCATTGTAGCCTCCTCTGGTGGTCATTGGATGAAGGCTCAACGTCTTCCTCCCCATCTGGTGGTCATTCTTGGATGAAGTCAGTAGTCTTCATCATTGTGTCCTTCCAACCTTTGTCCCGGTTTAGAGCTTTCCCCTTATCTTGCATGCTTCTGCAATTCCTTATCATGTTTGTTCCCCTTTCCATTGTTTTCTGATTGGTCCCTTCTCTGACGATGGGAGATAACTTTCCTTTTGGGATAGCTCACAGTAGCGCTTCCTTGGGCTAACAAAAAGTTGAGCTAATTAAGCACTTCCTTGGGCCTCCAAAAGTTAAGTTAATCAAGTGCTTCCTTGGACCAACAAAAGTTAAGCCAAGAAAGAGCTTCCAAAAACTAAACTAAGCGAGCATTTTCTTGAGCTCACAAAAGCTGCTATTAATCTTCTAAGTCCTGCATCCTCTAACTCCTTACTTCAGCATCACTGTTGATAGAGGTATAGGATCACCACCATAAATTGCTTAATTGCAACAAAACTGTGTACCTTCCCCCCAAATAAACTACTCACCAAACGTCTGCAATTGACAGTGTATTCAATTTTATTAATTTAACTAGTGAACAAATAGAGATGACAAAAGAGAAACAAAAGGTACTTTCTAAGGAATACCCAGTACTCTCATTGATTAATGTACATTGTTTAATAAAATCACAGCTACAAACCATGATTTATTATTATTATTATTTGGGAAATTACTTATAACATCTTATATATGAAGGAAGGATTCAAATGCTATGTTTTGATATAAATACTATTTCAAACCCCAAAAGTAATGAATCATAGAATCACAAGGTTGGAAAGAACCTATAAGATCATCTAGTCCAACGATCCTCCTTTTACCATACCTACAGAAAACCACTAAACCATACTGCCTAGCTCCTTATCCAGACGCCTCTTGAATGCTGCCAGGGATGGCAACTCCACTACCCCCCTGGGCAGCCATTCCAGTGCCTGACCACTCTCCGAGAGAAAAAGTTCCCTCTTATGTCTAGTCTAAACCTCATCTGATACAACTTGTGGCCATTTCCTCGGGTCCTGTTTGTTGCCTGGGAGAAGAGGCCAAGCCCCTCCTCATCACAACCTCCCTTCAGGAAGTTGTGGAATGCAATGAGGTCTCCCCTGCATATAGAATGTAGCAAATAATCAACATTTAATTGGGATAAATACATTCAGGATTAATCATTATGACATTTGTGTTTTAATGCATACTTATCATAACATAAAAAGAAAATGGAAGTCTAAGTTTCACATTGTTATCATCTTTGGTTGTTTTTTTTTCTGTCAATAATCAGCTCAGTGTTGGCATAAAAGTACATTTTCCCTTTCTGAATTTAAAATTGAGAGTTTTTCTTCCCTACTCGTGTTGTGATTGCAGAAAATTCAGAGAAGATACTGCCATGTTATGGGAATGAAATAGACTTAGTTTTGTAATTCTCTAGCCAATGCCAGTTACTGTTTTTGTTTGTTTATATTATCATATAGCCAATTGACTGTTCTTCTGATTAAGCTCCAATGTAGCAGAACGCTAAGTTACTGGATAATCATATAAATACATAATACAAAACAGTTTTTCTTCTGTGTCCTGTTCTTCAAGCAACATTTTTCATTGAACAGTAGGTCTTAATGAAATTTCCAGCTTGTTTTAATATTTTTATTTTTATTACACCAGCATCCCTTCTGGAACTTTTGGAATAGAGTGATACTGAAATCTGTAGACCTTTAATTTCTAAACAGACTTTGCCTCAGTAACAGCTGGATTTAGTTTTACACCAACTCTTAAGTGTTCCAATTACACTTTTTCTGAGCTCTGTCTCTCAAGCACAAGGTGATGACCGGCAGCACCAAAGACCTTAATTCAGCAAGCACAGCTACTATTGGTCTCCTTTCCTTATCCTTTCTTCCTTCTCTCAGCAGACATTTCTCCTTGTATTTGCATTCTCAGTTAGCTGTCAGAAACAACACCTGGCCAGGAAGTTCTTTATAACCAGTGGCACAGTTCTGACAAATATGAATTATTTTTTAATGTGAGTAGGTCATGGGTATAATTAGGCAAAAACAGAGTCTTTCAAAAGTGACTTTGGAAGTTAATAGATATTCCTTCTCATCTAAATGATGATTTTGTTATCACAGAATTCACAACTCTGTGCAAAGCAGTGGGTGTGGTTGTTTACAAATGGTATACTGACTTAACATTAGCATGGATCCCTAAAGGATATCAGAAAACATGTTTGTTCTAGAAGCATATTGGATTCATTAAAGCCGCTTCTATTTTTAAGCCTTAAAATATGAAAACATCTACCATTGAACAGCTTTAGTGCTGAGGACTCTGAAAAGCAGAGAAAGCACTGGACTTGTGGAAAGAATGAAAGAAATGCTGGGAGTGGGAAAAAGCAAGCTAGCATGTTCCAGTTCCAACCCCCATGGAAAGCAAAGCTCTCTCTAACCTATTTTTATTTTTTGCTCAGAGGTAAAGGAAAGGAAAATTGGAAAACAGCTGAATGAGAGTTCTAAAAGACAGGATACTCCAGACCCTTGAGAAATTCAGGAAATACACCCAGTTAACCCAGGATAACTAAGGTATACTAAGAAAGGTGGTGACATTTTGTTATGCTGGGTGGTCAGTCCTCTCCCTAACACTTGTTGAATTGTACTTACTGTAATCACATTCTTCTCTAATTGTTTTCCTTCTCAAACTATTTAGAGGACAAAGGTGTTCCTCTGCATAAACAGAAGAAACTGGTAAGGAAGAGCAAGATGGAGGCACTGTTGTACTCTTCTACTACTCTATTCTGCTACTCGCAGTAGTAACAACCAGCTCATTGCTACTCTGTGCTGCAACTTTCAGATTGTATTGAAACACCTCTTAATAAACAGGGTGCAGGAACAAGCTACCACAGGCTCAAAGCAAAGAGAGTCTGCTTCTGTTAAAGAGTCCTGGAATTCCAGAAATTCCCACCCAAGTCCATGTCACGTTCGCACTCTTGTGTAAGACCTTTGTGTCAAGGATCCTGTATAAAGCTGAACACTTGACAAAATGCTACCTAAATCCTATGATATGGCATACTTTTACTTAATTTGATTAGTTAGGTAACTGCAATCACACAGTAGATCCAACAAGTTGTCTTTTGCTCGTGTTGCATCATGCTGCTTTTTAATCCAGCCACAGCTCTCGCAAATGTGTCCTTGTATAGTGTATCTTTCAAGAAGTGGTGCCATTATTGATTTACCTACTTTAACTGTCTGCATAAAAAATATTCTCAGAGCACAGTAACGTGCAGCACAACATGGCACGTAAGTCAGCTATTAGAGCCACTTCGCCTTGACTTAATTAGCAGACTGGCATCATTTCTTCTCTTCTGTCTTTCCAAAGATAAAGGCTCAGTTCATGAAAAGGATGATTGGATATGTCATATGCAAAATGTCATCTGCAAAAGCAGTGCTGAGATGTGGTTCTTGCCAATGCAGAAATAATAAAAAAAATACTTAACTCTTCCCCTCCAGAAGTAATAGAAAAGGGAAAAATACTCATAAATAAAAAGCCCAGCTCAATGAACAGTCACTATTCCTGCAGCAGTAAACTAGACAGAGAACAGAAAGTAATATTTAGAAAGAACTTCAAAAAGATACAGAAATACAAAAAGTTTTTCCAGAACGTACCATCAGCAAAAGCAGAAACTCCAGAAAAGTATAGATGATATGAGGAGAACAGAGTGAAGAGTTACTGTAAAATATCTTGAAATCAATGAAGCCTAATGGTCCTCTGCAATAAAGAGGGCAACAAAGGGAAAAGTGACCTATGTAGGATGCCATACAGGACTCTGAATTCACTGTACCACAGGGTAAAGATGCCATTGTAGATCATTATAGGTAAAGCGTGCTGTGTATTAACATATTCTGGTGTGATGAAAGTAATGAATGTGCTTTCAAGTAACAAAAGGATGTGGTAATCATTTTTCTTTAGCCAGGAAAAGTCATATAAGCAGTGGAAGAGTGAAAGAGGACCTCTATAAAGTATCTCCAATTGAAATGGCCAAATCAGTGCTTCCTTGCCCTGACATTTGATTTTTCCAGCTAGCTCTCTAGCCCCAAGGTATGTTTCAGGGCCTGGGCACCTGCTGGGCTTGTGCCTCTTGGCATGGAAGCAGAAGTAGCTGCTGCTGTCTTCACAAAAATTTGAAGTATTAACATCTTTCAGCACAAAAACGAGTGTTCTCATGTGAAGTTATGATAGAACAAGTCCCAAAGCCAACTGGAACAAAGCATCCTGATGGCAGTTAGGAAGCCAGGCAAGCTGAGATATGATCAGCCTTGCTAAAAACTCAGTTTGAAAGCCATGGTGCTTACTGTGTAAAAGAAAAATATTTTTCAAACCCATCTAATGTCTCTTCTATTTGGTGATCACTTATGACAAACAAAATTGGACAAAGGAAATGGTTACGTGACAGTGTCTGGACTCTTTGAGAGAGAGTAATGCTCAGCATATAGTTCAGAAAATATTTTTTGTTTGTTTTGGGAGACCATGAATGCTAACATTATCAAGTGCTTGAGGATCTTTCTAGAATTTAGGCTGCTGTTCTCATTTGTTAATTTTAATAGTTTTAATAAGTATTGCTGCTTGGCCAGGGGACTCACACCATTGCATTTTATAAGGGCAATAGAAATGCATGAAGCACATAAACACTATAGTCTGAAGGGTCATTTGTGATTATTCTTCTCTCCTCCATTCATATTACAAGACACAAACACAAATTTCTGTTTTAAATTTGTATTCTAAGGAGAGAAATACTACACAGTAGCTGGATACCACAAACGTTTAGGCAATGTTTAGGCTGATCTAAATATGGCACATTATAGAGAATTGCTTTCCCATGCTTAAACATAAAATAACCCAAAAGTGAATGTAGAAAGAGGGGAAAAAGCAACGACGGAGAAAGAGGAAGAACATGGAAGCAAATGATGAATTCAGCTGCTAGAGAGCAAGTGTGTGGATATTCTAAGGGGTCATAATTTCAAAATTATTTTCCTCCCTAAATAAATATCATCTGCAGTTCAAAATTTGGGAAGTGGAAAAGTAGCCAGGAAAGTAAGATGATGCTGGATACAACAGCAAGAATTAACTAGGCTCAACAGAATGAAATTAAACTGATAAATGAAGGAAAACTTTTAAGCTGCAAAAGCTTTTTAATCGTATGCTTTGGACCCTTAAAATAGGACTGCATGGTACCTAATATTCCATACTGGGAGAGGGAAGAATATGGACTAGATGACCTAGTAAATCGTTTCTCTGTGAAGCTGTGCTGTACTATTTAGGTGATTGTCCCGTCCCAGATAGGCAGTACTTATCTAGCGTGTCACTTTGGGAGTGTTTGAAATATCATACACTCTCTGCCCAGAGCAGCTGACAGCTAACAAACAAAGACAGTCTGTACAAATGACAACCTAATTAAAACAAAGCCAACCTTGTTATGCTGCATCCAGAAATCTGGTTACAGGAACCAGCAAATTTGAGGAACAGGCATGCTAGGAAGATAGGAAAGACATCAGAAAGACATCTTTCACAAGCCTGTGCCAATGAAGAGTAGAAATGTGTCTAAGATTGCAGAGAAGGGATTCACTGTTGTATTTCAGTAGGAAATTTGGTATTTGGGATATTTGATACAGGTATCACTAACATTTATAAATGGTATTTTCCTAAAGAAGGCATTCCAGAAATCTTCCCTGTCCATTCAACATGTTTTCAGCATATGCAGTGAAATAACCTTTATATGGACTCTTAAAAGGTTTGTAATTTTGTAACAGAAAAAGGCTGTGAGCCTGCAGGATAGGTAGCTAGAAGTGTTGTTGCTAGCCTGTTGCTTGCCATCCATTTCATGTTTTCGCAAAATTCTCAAGACACCATGGTGATGCTTGTATCCAAGGAAATGCCACCTTGAGTTCTCTCAAAAGGCACACTGTGTATGTTGTATTCTCCTGCCTAAACATCTTGCTCTCCTGACTAGAATTGGGTTTCAGCAAGGAACCCGAATAAAGTAATGATGATGGACCTGCTTGGCTATCAGATGAATAGTTTAAAGCACGAAAGAAAATAAAGCATGACATATACCAAACACTTGAGGAACAGACTCCTGTTGATTTCTCTGGGCTTTGGATTATCCCCACTGCTATCAAGATGAAAAACTGCAGGCACTTAAAGCAAAGGTTCTGGATGGATTGCAAGATGAGATTTATGATCACTCTAAGGGCATATGTGGAAGAAATTAGTATGCAGTGTATTGTTATTCACAAGCAACCTTACACTCAAATTCAGGATCTGATACGTTCATAAAAATAAAATGCAATAGAAACCTTCATAGCTCTTGTTAGCTCTGCTTAGTTCTGAAATTAACTACTTTCTTAAGGGGAGTTACATTTATATAAACAACTGAATAAGTTCATTTTTACATGTAAACTTCCAGCCAAACACAGCATAGAAGACAGTCTGTAATAAAGGAGTGAAACCAGGAAGTATTATTAGCATGTGGTCAACAGCAAGATATTTTCAGATACTGATATTCTGCTGGGCATATATTATGGTTAATGTGAAAAATTATGTGAAAATATATGAGGGTTTCTCCGAAAGTAATGCCTCTTATTTTATTATGTTGGCCCAGAATGTCAGATGTGGATGTTGGTGGTATGGCAGTAGAAGTTAAACCTTCCCACCAATATTCTGTTACATTATGTTGCTGTGTTACAAATGGCAGAAGAAGGGCAGCGTGACAAAGTGGTGTCTGACATGGAAGTGGGTATAAAGAAAAGGTGTGGAATTGTATTCCTCCATGCAGAAAAAGATCACACTCACTGACATTTATTGATGCTTGCTGAACATTTCTGGAGTCTGAACCGTGGATGTGAGCACAGTGAGGTGGTGGGTGGTATGTTTTAGCAGAGGAAACAGCGACAGTGTGTCCCCTCCACTGGTGCATATTTTTACAAGCCCAGCATGCAGGCTCTTGTTCATCACTGTCCACTGGTGCAAATTCATAGCTGATGCTGGGGACTATGTAGAAAAAGTGTTTTATGGCTGATAATTTCCTCTAGCAAACAGTGTTATTATGCTTTTTGTACCTGCTGTAGTTTCCATTGAAATAAATAGGAGGAATTACTTTTAGGCTTGTGTAAGTTAGTTACCAGAAAATTCTTCATATCACTATGAGGTAAAATATGCTCAGTAGTCTGTTAACTTATATGTTTGCAGAAAGAGAGCAGTCTGAACTCAAGACATCCCATACCATCACTTTCTACACAGCTCAGAAGGAAGGTGAGACTGTGAAGCACTGCTAACCTGCAGAGCAAAGAATTGTCCACGCTGCAAAAAGACCAGCTTATAGATATGAAGGGGTATTACAAACTTGACTTTCTTTTCACCCATATAAAGAAAGGGAAGTGAGAGCTAGTGTTTGCCAGACCTGCCACAGAAGAAGGCTGACTGAGTAAATATATCTGCATGCCTCAAGACACCAAAGGACATACAAGAAAAGGTTTAAAGCAGATTCAGCAGTCATTAGTGCAAATGCATCTCAGGCTGCTGAACTGACATTTGTAACTATGTCATTAAAATCTCAATCTTCAAAAACACATATTTGCCAAAATAATTATACTCATTAGCCAAGTTTGGACAATGGGTTGATTCAGTTGTTTTGTGGAATGAACTGACATCCTTTTCTCCTGTGCAAAGAAACACATTTTCTTTCAGGGCAGGATTATAATGTCCAGTACGTGAATCTCCATGTTGAAGTCTGTTCAGATAGTAGCATTGGTTAGATTAATCCTTCGGCCCTGGAGCTGTTTAAGAGTGGGAGAACTGTACTTTGTACAAAAAAATTCTCCTTTACCACTGCAAACATGTCACAAATGTAATCCTGGCCCTCAGAAAAATGTAGGGAATGAGGCAACTGAGGTGAGATTGAGAGGAGATGTTAGTAGGTGTTAGCATAGCCCTATCATTTCTGCCCAGCACAGGGAACAGAGTGACTGTACAGCAGGGCAGCCTGCCTGGGGAGGCTGCTTGCTACCAGCCCCCCAGGAGCCAGGCTACGTCAATATTCTCATTTTCTGCCTGTTAACTGAAAGACAGCAAACAATTCTGCTAGATTGAACTGAATTGTTTGGGGTTCTTTGGGTCTTCATAGTTTTGAGGGTTTTTATTTTACATCCTTTTTTTCCTACGTTTTTTTCCTAATTGCTTCAAAATTTCAATTTGTGTTTTATTTTGTAAAGGACCAAACTAAGTCTTTCAACATTTCCAGCTCCTGTTTACCCTCTCACTTCCCCCTGTTTTTTTTTTCTTTTGTGCTGTTTTCTTTTTTTCGGGGGGGGGGGGGGGGGCGGGATGGGACGGTTGGCTGAAATTATGGTTTGATGTGTCACAAGCCATTTCAGTATCTTCCAAATTGCATTTTTGACTAACTGACTATTAAAGAGCATTGCTCAATTCTACCCAGAGGGAATAATTCATCCCCAGGCTTCCCAGAAAGGATACTGCTTTGTACTCACTGTTTGGAGAAATCAGCAAACAACACCACTTTCCCAGTTCTGAGAGACTGTTTACTGGGACTATAACTGGGAAGACTTTATGGAAATCCATACCAGGAATAATTGCTTCAGAACTTTGTTACACAGTTATAGACTACGTGCAAAAAATAACTAAAGGTCGCTGCACGTATCACTCAATGCCACATGAAACTAATGATTATTAACCATTGAAAGAAAGGATTTATTTGATTGTCAGATAAAGTCACAGTATATGAATACACAAAGTAAGTATATCACTTTGATTTTTTCACAAGAAGCAGATAAACACAGTCTTTTTCTTTATTCTGTGTTTCCTGATATCCTGGTCTGAATCTAGGGAAATTCCTATGTCTCTTTGGTAAAATGGAAGATTCTTTCTTCCCAAATGTTGTATTGTTCTTCTTTCATCATCAAGCAAAGAATGCAACCAGGTCTTCATTCATACATGACAGAACCATATTTGTTCTGGTATTTTCTGAGACAAGGAATTTAAGACTTTCTAATCTGCTTTTCTTATGTATGTACCCTTTAACATTCCTTAAAATCAAACTTTTTATCTCAGACATTTTGGTTGTTGCATTGCACAGCTAGATATTTTCAGGTCTTTATAACATTTTCTAGCAGATAATGAAGAAGAAAGTATAAATGGACATTGTAAGCCAGGCCTGAACACCTCACACCTGTGTTTCTTACCATAAGAGGCACTGCTCTTTTTAAGAAGTGCTACACTACAATCACTGCTAAGCAAAGAAATTTCAAGTTTAACTAGATGGTTTCAATCCCTATGTTTGCAGAAACTAATATTTATGTTAGATGACATTAAAAGGGAGTCTGACTGAGAGAGTAGATGTAAATTATTCAGATGCTCATCTGGAGGAGATATCTTTGTTCTGAGCACGTTTATAATTGAAATATTATCCAGCTTTTCCAAACCGCCATCAAGTGACTCATCAGGACAGTTGCATGAGCTGTGCACACAGTGCTGTCCCATGGCAAATAGTCCTTCACTTGGAGCCATTCGCATCCATGCACCGCTGAGATGTTTTGAAATCAGCACTCCCTTTTCTGATCAAGCTTTCAAAGCCCCCTTGCTCTGCCACTGTGTTATACTCATCTTGAATTTGCATCTGGCATTTTGCATATTACATGTACTGGGAGGCCGACCTGAAGACAAAGCAATTCTGCAAGCTGGAAGCCAGACTATGCATAGCTCATGTTTCATCTGATCACTTTAAAGGCATTTTTGAGGCTACATGCAAGAAACCTTGGTGAGATTTCTGTAACTGATGAATGCATGAATGTTTTTTGTGATCCGGTAACTTCAGAGGATACGAAGTAAGCACATGAGATGGAAAGGAAGAGGCTGTTTCTTCAAACATCATGTGAGACAAAACAGTATTCTTCTGCAGACTAGAAGGGGATTTCCAGTCACCTCAGCAAGGGCTGTAGATATTGCTGCCCAGACCCTTGCTACCTTTCTAATCTATCCATCCATAGTTAACTGACAGTTATCATTAAGAATAGCAAGGGAATCTCTAGCTTGTTACGGTGGAGATAAATGCCATTACTTGTTCAAAGGATTACAGAACCTCTGGAGGTAGTGAGTGGAAAGGGTGTCATGGATGAGTATAAACGTACCTTCACTATTTGGTTCCTATCCCGTCCCTCTATGTACTTTAGAAGGATGTGCTACTTCACATGCTGACTGACCATAATGCTACAACTGAACAGACTGGCAAGCCCTTTGTAGCAAGGACTGTAAGAACATGGTTTCCTGAAGAAGAAACCAAGGGCTCACTACCCAGAGATTTATGGACCGAGTGGCGTTGCTATGCCTGCAGCCTCACTGCCTGCTCTGGCTTCTCCTTCACTTTCCAACCCTACTGCTGCTCTTAGATATCTGCCAGAGTGGAAGCAGCTCTTTAACCATCACCTTAAACAGATGTAAAGAGACTGCTGAACGTAAACTTGAAAGATTATTTAGATGGATAGAAGGAAATCCAAGCTTTTACAATAGCTTTTTGCTAAGGTTTGTGCAACTTTTGTGGTATTAAGGAGAGGAGTTTGCAGATGGCTGAACTGATGAGTTTACTTTGAGATGCTTCTCTGAATGGCAGGAATAAAATGAGGAATGTATTCCACTGCCTCTCTAAAGTTTAAAGGCCACTTGCGAACAATGTGTACAACTTTCTGCATAAGATTTAATTTTGATTAACATGTGTATTAGGAGGTAGATACAATGTCATAAAACTTTTATCGTGCTTCATATGGGGATTTTAGTGTGCTGTGTATGGGAATTTTAACACTGCGCACATTTGGAGATTAAAATAAAGCATCTAAAGGTTCAGCAAATGCAAGCATTTTAATGAATTGTCTAATGAATCGTTGAAGTGAAGGTGGGCATTTTAATGAATCACTCAAGACTGGTGCTCATGAATGCAAAGGCCTTTTCAATGAATTTTTAATAAATAACAGTGAGTATGTAAAATTAAATGCTGTGAACAGTAGAAAAGGACTAAATGCACAACTGTGACCAATAAAAAGTATTAGTAAACATGTACAATCATGTGCCAAGTTAAAATTTTAAAGACAAATTAAATAGGAGAGGTTTACATAGGCTATTTTACAGTGCCTTATCATGAAACCCACCGTGCTTTCCAGGAAGCTTCTATACCTTTTCATCATCTTCCTCAGCTGTCTGCAGTGACTATACCATATTTTTATCCTTCACTTTCTTTCTCTTGCTCCCTCATTCCTTTCTTACAACCTTCCGAATCCATATAGACTTTTTTTTCTAAAAACAGTACCAGTGAAGTAGGATAATAATTGAAGAGACACTCCAATAGTCTGCCCCTGCTTTGGAGAATGGAAAACTTCAGGTGTGTATTCCAACAATGAAAACATCATCTATTGAAGAGATACTGGTCCAGCTGAGAAACTATGTGGTGATTTCATTTTCCAGAATGGTGTTTTCCAAGCTGGAAACAGGATGAAAAAGAATCACAGGCACTATGAAAAGTGCCAAGTGAACTGCATTGCCATGCAATCTGTGCATCAAATTAAAACATATTCTTTGGCTTGTTTTTCTAAGAAGAAAACACTCATGGATCAACATAATGGTTGCTGCAAAATGACTAGAATTCTGCAGTAACTAAAATATCTTTCTCTGCTGGAAATACTTGTGTTCTGTGACTTGGCTGGTTTACCATATCAGCTGTATCATGCTTTGTGTTGGTTCAAGTCTCAGAAAACACATGCACACATGAATAAAGCTAAGAAACAAACACACACACAGAGTAGCTGGAGGGAATAATCTATTTCCTTTAAATTTCATACAAAATCCCCAAAGTGCCACCACTTAGTCTGATGATTTTCATAGAATCATAGAATGGCCTGGGTTGAAAAGGACCACAATGATCATGTAGTTTCAAACCCACTGCTATGTGCAGGGTCGCTAACCACCAGACCAGGCTGCCCAGAGCCACATCCAACCTGGCCTTGGATGCCTCCAGGGATGGGGCATCCACAACCTCCTTGGGCAACCTGCTCCAGTGCTTCACCACCCTCACCACCACCCTTTTTGGGCACTTTTGTAAGCAGGAAGAGGAAGGAAATAGAAGAGCAAATGTCCAAGTATGGAGAGCACTGGACAGGAAGCAGCAAGACAGCATTTTTGTGGGATTAGATGTCTAGCAACAAGAAGTAAAAAACCTGTACATCTCCAGAATAGTTTCTGGATATATGCCAAGGAAAATCAAGGGAATATGTAGGGAAAGAGACTTTTCTTCCTCTCAATTTCAGGCAGTAGAAAGCACATTTACTTATATACACCAAGAAGCTGAGTTGCCCATTTTGCTATCCAGTGCTTCCCTATGTGCTTCCTCTAGTTTATAAAACATATGTTGAGAAAACCAGAAATATACAGAGAAGCACATCCTACAACAGCAGAAACCTGATAGCACAACACCAAGCTATTAAGATCTGCCTGCTCCTGTGGGTGATCTTCCTCCCAGTCAGGGCTACAACTGCAGCTCAAACAAGAACTTCTGGCTGTAAATGATGAGGCTGAAGAGCTCTAGTCAGACCCTGGTGTTCAGGGCCAAATTCTGTCTGTCCCACATCATGGGTTACAACAGCTGAGTTGTCAATGGTTTAAAAGAAATGCAGTGCTTCGGTAATTTCACAGAAAAGTACAGTCCATCTCCTTATGGTACACACTCATTTAGTGAACAGAATATGTTCCTTTCCTCTATATTCTATTCTGTATGTATTCATCTAGAACACCTTTATTTGACATGAGATTAACACCAGTTTTGTTCAGATAGACACCCAGAAAGCTGAATGCTGCCATGACCGAATGTGAGACCTGAAATCCACAAACTCAGGACTAACTCGAGGCTTGTGATCTGACTCAGGTAACTGAACTCATGCAGAACAGACTGCAGCTGTAAAGCAGAACTGAATATTGTAGTTTATCCAGCCAGCACGACCTGGCTGTAAGCAGGGGAAAACAGTAGAAGACTTTATATATGATCAGCCATCCTTTATAAATCTACTTCACTATTGCGGAAAACGTTATCTCTCACTGAAACCTACTTCTGGCAAAGGTTTATACTGTCCATGAAAAGAATGGATTTGCACCAAATGTATTGTGTGAGAATGCTAGATGTTTTAACATGAAATAGTACAAGTTAACTAGAAAAAAAAATCAAGCACAAGCAAGCCTCCAGAGGCTGACACCTAATCGAATGATTTTGCTATGTCAATATTGCTCCCACATGAAGCAGAAATATGCCTGTTCTCTCCTTTCAGGAAAATTGTGGCTATGGATTTTCACTTTGTCTACTTATCATGACTTCAAGAAGCCAGCATAAATTAGGTACTTGTACACTTCACTGAGGTTCTAAAACACCATGCAAGAATTTTTCAAAGCATATCTGTTAGGTCTTTTAAAACAGATATTTTGTAACTCCATTTAGAAATCACACTTTTTCAGTTTCTCATTTATTTGTTACAGCTCTTGTCCTGTTCTAAGAAAAATCTTCTTCTGAAAAAGAGAACTTTGAAAAGGAATTAACATACTTTTTCCTCAGTACTTCTGCAAATCTAGGAGTCATAAGATCTAGAAACAAACAGTGTTCTATTTTAAAATGCTTAACTACCATGCACTCATTTTCCCACTTTCAACTGACTAGAAAAGGGTTTTTTCTGTATATCTGAGGCTGAATATAATTATTGCTATATTACAGTGAGATGACAGCAAAATTCTTGTTTCCCTCAAAGTCTGAGTAGGGATATCGTCTTGCACATAGAAAATAGATTTAAAAAAATAAAAACATAGAAACAACCACCACCTCACTCCAAGAGTATAGATTTTGTTCAAAATTGTTGAACTAAAGGAGATTATATTATTTAGTTTAAATCAAAATATACAAGAATGAGCATGATCTTTCTAGCTACAGTAAAGGACACTGAATTAAACACTCAATTACTTAATCTCTGGTGGTGTCACTGTTACTCTGGTTTGAACTTTTTATTCATGCTGAAAAATCCGAGAGTTTTACACATATTAAAATCTTTTCTACTCAATGGGGGGAGCTATCACCATGGTTCACAGTCCTGCTTCTGCCTCAACCTTGACTGGCCTCCATGTCTGTGTTATTGACATCATGACTGTTTTGTTGCAACGACAGCTCCAAGAAGAAGAGGTAAGTCCTGAGTATTTAATGGGTACCTCTCCCTCAGGAGCTAAGTATTGGCTTTGGAAGACAGCAGGAAAGGCTATTACAGTTTATATGACTGAGAGACTTAAAAAGGGTAGTTCTCTAAGTTTCATGTTGGAAGTATCCCAAGCCTACTTTGTCCCCACAAAAACAAGACATTTAATTCCTCATTAGATTAATGTTAATTCCTCCCAGTAATGAACTGTATTATAAAGGAATATCTTCTCTTTTGTTCCTCTAAAAGAGGTTAATTATTAAGAGAAATGAAACTTGTTTCTGGAGAGAGAGGAAGAGAGAGATCACATAAAGCCAAAGGGAAAATGATGCATACTCCCAGAGAAGCATATATTAATAACAATATCCCCAACAATTACTTCATATCATCAACTGCAGAACAGCTGTTCTCATCTGTAAATATAATACTTCTTCAGAAAAAGTGTGGAAAAAGGCACATTTGCTCCATCAGAGTCCCTACAAAATGTGAATGTAGCATTGAAATCACAAAAGCTGGCCAGCCCCTACATTAACAGTGCAATAGCTTCTACTTACTTCTTTAATTTGCAGTTGCATATCTTTTAAAGATTTTGATCTCCAGGATCACATTTCTGGTCACAATGGGAGAGGGAATGAGCAAATCCACAGAGATGCCAACAATGATGACATAGACCCTGAGTATGGGAGAAGAAAATTCAAGTCTGTGTTCTGATTAAGACCAAAGATTTGATCTTGATACTTCCATGTCATAAAGCAGTGTACAACACTTACAGAACACTGCTAACATCTAGTAGTGTGCCATTCAGGACTGCAGAATCCAACTAAAGTTTAGCACACATATATTTTGAAGGGTGTTGAAGATCCAGCATAGCATTTATCTCCCCTAAATGTAGACAAACAACACAGATATTTACAGATGAAGTGGACAGCTGGAAACTCTTCTACCGTCATTTGAAAGGAACAGGTATTTATGAGGTACAATATCATGATATCACTATAATAATACTATGAATTGTGCTGACAGTAGAAACTGTTCTGTCACCTGGAATACTTTCTCCATTTTATTTTATTTTATTTTATTTTATTTTATTTTATTTTATTTTATTTTTTATTTTCTAATCAGCCATTTTCTTTGCTTGGTAACAGTACTAAGGTATTTCTCCAAGTTCAGTGAGTTCATCTGTACCAGAGCCCAACTTACATTCACTTTGTAGCTTTCCCAAAAATGCCTCTGCAACTTCTGGCTCTTCATGTTTCCTTGTGATGTTTCCTGCAGTAACAATTAATCTAGCAGGAAACCCAGCGCCCTGACTCATGGGGCTTTTTTTTCTTGTGTAGAAGGAGGAGCGTCAGTTAAGGTATTCTTTATTCTTTGCCATTTCTCTGCTAACAGATGTGGAATCTCTTAAGCTTCAACCTCTCTACATTATTGGTTGCTCACTGATTTGACTTCTCTGCTGCTATTTTATGAAATAAAGTCATTTTCTGAGAGATTCAAAACTTAGCAGTTAAGGAGCTGGAACTGATATGGATTTTGGCACTATTCATCCACAGACCCTTCCAGTTTCAAAATTTTAAGAATTATTTAAATTTAGCATAGTTTATAGTATTTTTATATAAAAATATATATATATAGCAGAGATTACAGATATTTCTCACTTATTCCTTGCCAGAAATTCAAAGTTTAATCTTCAAAAGATCTATGGATTCTGAATTTTATTTTTTATTGTTATTTTTATGAGGTGTGTTAGATCACTACTATTTTACCTTCTCTTTGCGAAATTTTAAACTCAATTAGCATTACTCCTGAAGTAATGCCAGTCAGAATGGTCTTTCAGTTTATCATAGAGACATACTGAGAAGTTAGTTATCACTTATAAATATCTAAGAAAATTAGTACTAACTTCTCCCTCCTCTACCCAAGTGTCCATGATAGGCACTGTTTCATTCATTTCTTCTCCTTATCTAGTTCTTTAGCCTCCCTCGAGGTATGCTGATAGTCAAAGATGTTTAGCTTTTTTATCAACTCAAAATCTATTTTCGCCTACTTACAGACCCACCCCTTCAAGCTGATTCTCTCATATTGCCTCAATTCTCTGTGAAGGAAAATTCCTCTTCTCACATCTACATCCTCATCACTGCTAACTTATTAGAGCACATGTCCCATACAGACAAATGTAGTAGCTGTCTTGAACAAGCAAGAGCCTTCCAAGGCGAGTTGAGAAAGACCTGGAGTGGTGAGAACTGTGACTCAGAGCACAAACACATTATACATGTGTGCTGGAGGACCTACAGCAATCCACAGCCTGCAGCAATCCTACGTTTTCTGGCAAGGCTAGAGACCAACTCTCTGTGAGCAGCGCAATTGCTGTTGCTCTGTGTTGTAAGTGGTAGTTCATGATACATCCTTACCAGTTCTACTATAACTTTTCTTTGTCTTCCTTCTCTTTCTTTTTTGAATACTCAGGAGGAATTACAACTGTAGAAATTTAAATCTAAATAGTACTAAGGTCAAATGTTTAAGTCTTCCACATTAAAAAAAAATATATATTTTTGTGTTGACAGCATAATGTGAAAAGGGAAAACTACAGATGAATTTCAATTGTTGTTTCAAATTTTCAGTTCTGTTCTGCTTTGGTAAATATATAAACATTTTTGTTGTTGAATGAATTTCATCCATTGTACAGGCTGTTGAGTTGAAATCATTTTCTGGAGTTTACTCTTCATTTCTGTTGCCTGACATTTTAAACTCAAAGGACTCAGCGTGGATTTATCATAGGGATGGCTGACATTTCTGAGCTGAAATGGTATTAACCATCCTGGAGGAAAATGAGCATCAAGCCCCAGATGTAAGTGTGCCTGTGAGCTTACGATGGATTCTCAGGTGGCCTATGGAAGTAGAACCATTTTCTTCAAATTGGTTCATGCTTTCAATATTCTAACAGATTATTGCCATTCATTGGAAACCTTAACTGAACCCAAATTAAAACAAACAAACAAACAAACAAACTCAGACTTCTGAGGAGCCTTCCTTATTATTATAGTTGGCTGAAAGTACATACACTTTAAAAACACTGGAAAAAATAGTGACAATATAATGAGATTCAGATGCTAACAACTGGAAGGAAGCTGTGGAGGCTACAGCTTGTTCACCAAACTTGTCACTGTCAAAGGGATTTAGAAAAGCATAGGAAAATAACATGCACAAATCTAAAATATTTCTGGGATTCTAGTGAGAATAAAAAGCATAAAAAAATCTGTTGCAAAACTATGTGGTATAAGAAACAAGGCAATCATACACATAAAGACAAAAATTGGAACATATATAATTCTTTGGAAGTACAGGACTATCAGCTACACAGCTCTCTTCCTGCTTGATCTCTTCAATTCATATAATCAAATGACCCCAAATAATCTGACCTCTGAGTCTCCATGCCATAAACAATGATCTCCTGCATAGAAATCACTCATTTTTTTTTCAGTTACATAGAGATGTACACCATAATAAAAAGTAGCTTGGCCACTTCCACTGTGGGTCCCTTATTAAAACTTCGTTTTTGTCCTGAAAAACTCTTAACAGCACTGGTCATGAATGCCATAATTTTGTTTTTCTGAGTAGTTTTCAGGGTTTGTGTAAAATCTTTTCAAATGAGCACAAACACAGTCACAATCTATGTTGTCTCACAATGAATAGTTTCTTCTTCCTTCTCTAATCACTATTTAATACCTTTTAATAGATGCTAGATCATAGTTAAATAATACTTATCCAACCTGTGACTGTGGGACAGAATGTACTAAAAAGCTTCTGTCTTCAAAGAAAAAACTCCACATACAGTTAGAGATAGGAATAAATAAAGATAGGTTGAATAACAGCTGAAAAGATGGATGGGCCATTGATCTCAAGGAATTGAGCACAGCATGTTCATTTGTTACCTTTCTGATCATAATATATCTGGCATGGTACCACATATGCCTGGAGATATGTGATGCTTATGTGGGCTTTTATAACCTCTCATATTATCACCCCCAAAAGGATATATAGACAGTAAAAAAACATGCAGTAGTTCAGCAACAGTTTTGGAGACCAAAGAATACAGGAGCAGCAAAACAAGGCACCCACCAATGGCCTTTTTAAACCAGGCAGAGAAGTTCATTCAGAGCAACAAGTCTCCTCTGGCTTCAGGATGTTGCAGAAGTGCTGCAAGGTGCAAACCTCCCCTAACAAGGCTGCGAGACAGAGAAGATGTTAAGTCATCATAGGACTTAACGTAGCCCCTGGAGAGTACAATTTAATCTGGAAAAATATCACCAACTCTGAAGCCAATCATAACAAGATCCTCAGCTTGCATGGCTGCTGCTGGTCCTCTGGTAGACCAAAACTAAGGGGGAAGTTGCTGTCTTCTTCAGCTCCTTTGCCAAGGGCTTTTTTTTTTTTTTTTCTGATTGGAATAGAAGCATTTAACCTTTGTTTTACAACACTGCCAGCTTTTCATACAGCATAGAGAAACGGAAGGAGAAGTTTGAGTTTCAACAGTGAGGAAAAAGGAGTGCCTGCGGGAGTCAGGAATGGGCAAGTACACCAAGCCTGGAGAGCAGGACCTGATGTGGTATGATTTGACTTTCCTGTAAAGGGTTTGTATTATTTCCCTTTTCATATAAGGACAGAAGGAACATAATTTGAGGGCTTTTTAATATTCCCATTTTTAGGCAAATCCTAATGTCCTTGAAGAAGAGCTGCCTTCTCAGCTACATCATATTTATGCTAGCATAAAGCTCCCATGGTTTCAGGGAAGCTAATCTCAGTTTACTTAAAGTGCCATAAATCAGAGACAATACGGAAAAAGTATCTCTCCAAGTCAGGATAATGGGAATGTGACCTGAGTGAGGGCCAAGTACAGTGGCTATTAGTGTGAAAGAAGAACCTTCATCTTCAGAAATAGTTGCCAAAAGCCTACGCCTTTTTCCTCCACAGTCTTTGACCTCACCAGAGTGCCTTAATTTATGTTTCTGTCCATTTCCACTCTACTGCTAATTTTAACCTTCCTTTCCATGTCACTCTGTATATGAAATTACTGTATGATCTCTCTCCTTTGCCTCACCCCTCCTTCCCACTCCACTTCCTCCCAACCTTTATATCCTAGAGAGAGATATCTTACAGGAGATCCAAGTTCTTTCATCTGGTCCCATTTTGAAAAGCTGTTTGGAAGGACTGTTCTGGTGGTTATTCTCCCCTGGAGGATTCTATAAGAGCACTGTCTTGATGTTGGATAATGATTGACACATTCTTGCAGAAGAAGGTGATCTTTAAACATAACAAGGAAAGAATTACAGATGGAAGATTGTAGCCATAAAGTTTTTAAGACGAAGCTGCAACTGGATAGCCTGACTGATCGAGTCACTGAAAATTTTCTATACCTGTTTAAATTTTTGTAAAGTAGAATAGTTTCAAAGGGCTTGACATTCAAGATTTTGAACTTACACTACACAAGCCCACAAAACCTCTTTCTTTGGAATGAAGTGTGATTTGCTGAAATGTCACCATTTTCTGTCACAAGAAAAGAACTATTTTCACAAATCAGAGAATTTTCAGACTATTTATTTTCAGCTATAATTGGAGATTAAGCAATAAAATATAGTTTTGGTCAGAAAAGAACTTTATTCTAGAAGACTAGTGAACAGCAGTTTTATCATTAGTATTTTGTTACTGGAGAAGAAAGCTGTGGTTATGCCTCAACAGACTCTGGAAAATTTTCAGCACAAATTATGCCAGAAATATCACATGGAGGAAAATCCTTCAATCTGCTTGTGCCTCCCTCTTCTATTGAGAGTCATTACAAGGTTCTTATTGAGTAATATTATAGAGACACCTACTTTCACTGCTGTACTTAAGGGTTTGTCAATGCTTCCATTATAAAATACTCTTTTTAGGGGTTCACATGACTGTAAAATTTTGCTCTGGACTGAATATTGGCATGAGATCACAATAAAAAAGCATATTTTTCCCATAAGTATTTTTTATTCAAATTTGATCATTGGAAAACATACAGACTAGAAAAAATAAAAGAGAAATCATTTCAAAACAGTCTGTATACATTTTAGTTGCTTTTATTTGTGTTACTGTTGAAAAAGAAAAAGAGAGAAAGAAAGAGAGAAATAGAGGAAGAAAGGAAAGAGAAAGGAAGAAAGAGAGAAAAAGAGAAGGAAAGAGAAAGGAAGGAAAAGAAAAAAGAAAAAAGACAGAAAGGAAAAAAAAATAAAAGATGAAGAGGAAAACTAACGTATCATTTAATATTCCAGATCTAGTTCAACACATCAATGCTGGAGTTGCAAGGGCTTCTAAACAGAGGATGATCTGTCATTCCATATGCACTAACTACAAAGCTGAGAGTTAAGTATGGAGTTACAGTCTTAATTCTGAATTTCCTTACCTTAGTGAGTTTAAGACAGATGATTAATGCAACTTGAATACAGTGGTTAATACACTTTTACATTAAATGTAGTTCTTGAATATCTTACACAGAACTTTTGAAAGTCTTTCCCCAGAGGTAGGAAAATAAAAGTATGTTGTCATTTCCCACTGCTCCCTCAAAGGAGGGGTTTTGTTTGCTGCTCTGGATTACTGTTCTGTTTTTTACCCCTTGATTCAATATTGTGAACAGCCCCATTAATGTACCTCCTTATTTATTTTCTTCTGCTGGGGAAGACATGAGGTATCAGTATTACTTTCTGTAATCAAATGAGATGTGAAAAAACTATATGATATTTCTTCATTGCATGAATGTGAGCATGTGTATGATTGTCCTGTATGGACACTGTGAAAATTTGCTTAAAGGTATTCCAGAAGCTATGGTTTAAAAAAGAAAGAAAGAGAGAGAGGGAGAGAAAGAGGGAGAGAAAGAGAGGGAGAGAAAGAAGGAGAGAGACAGAAAGGAAAAGGTTGTGTTTTTTTTGTTCCTTTTGGCATTCAGAGAAAGATTTTGTAAGTCATTTCAAAATAAACCACATTTTGCTGAATCAGTAGCTTTCACGTGAATGGTAAAACCATCATTCATAGCCATGCTTCAACCATGAATTACATTTAGCTGGTTGGAAAAAATTTTTCTAATCTAAATTAACTCTTCCTAACAATGTAGAAAGCCGTGTGTGTGTACCTCAAGAGGTATCTATGTTATCTGCAAAAGGTTGGCTGTAATATTATCTGTTTCAGCTCTGTTTGGTTTCTTACAATAAACTGGAGCTTGCTTAAAGTATACACATGAATTAGGGGTGATTATAGTTAAAATTTCTTGAGTAAAGAAAATATATATATATATAATATAAATGTATATGTATATACAGATATATATATATCTGTATATCTATATGTATATCTGTATATACATATACATTTATATTATATGTATATATATATATATATATGTATATTTCATGTAAGAACTGTCATAGGGAAAGTTAATTCAGAGTCTAATCCAAAATTTGTTAAAGTTTATCAGGGCACTGATGTGAAGCCTACAATGACAGTAACAAAGCAAACAGAACACAGCAGTAGAAATATGCACAAATAGCAGAACAGCATCCAAATAGGAGAAGTAATGTCAGTTCCTAGCGCCTTTGATGCTGGCTGTCCTTAACCCTTACCCAACAGGCAGCTCTTTACACAATCAAGGTCAAAGTGATTTTCACTATTTCTGTGAATATCTAGGATCAAACTGCCGTGATCATATTTGTTTCTACTGAGTTACTCTGAAAGGACTAGTATCACAACAGTACCTATTTCTTTTGTTACTTCTATTCAGTTGTGATCTCTTCAGCTGCAGATAATTTTCACACATTTTTTCAGCTGCTTGTCTTTTTTTTTTTTTTTAATCCTCTTTCAAGGCTGAAATTTTCCAGCTGCTCTCAAGTCCAGAGGGTAAATATTGGAACATATGAGTCAAATCCCTTTAACCACTTTTACATCATTGACAAAGCCTGCTGAAGCCAATGGAAAGATGCCCGCTGACTTCAATATTCTTTGGATCACACACTTGCTGTGTGAAATAGATGTTCTTTTCCTTTTGCTATTTAAACTCATATACTCTTTGCTATCATGAGTTATAAATTACCCAAGAGGAATTATTGCTAGCACAGAGTTTATTGTCATCACAAGCAGCTTTTCTTTTCCCAACATCATCTGGACCTATATCACTTTCTTCCTCTGTAACATCAATGTCATTTATACATCCGTTTACATCTTATACATTTAAGAACAACTCTTTGTGTAGTTCCGATGCTTTAAAGGTACACATGTATTTGGGAGACTAGATAAAATCAAATAAGGGAATACACCTTACCTTAGCAGAGTGTATGTATACCTGAATCACCTTAGGGTTTATTTTTATCCCATAGATTTCCCTTCTTAGGGCAACTCAGTGAATTTTGCAAAGTACTGAAAAAGAACAAATGCGAGTAATTCTAAAGTCTGGGATTTAACGTACTCCAGTAGAAGAAGAACTCTAGTCCTACCTAGAAAAAAATGATGAAATGGATGGCTGTCTCTTTCTAGCACCATCAGAGAGATGAAAGATTGAGCCTCTGGCTCTGGGATAAGGATAAAAACCATTCAGGTTTTTGAGGGGTTGCTGAGGACCACACTTCACCTTGCTTTTGTTTCTTAGCTATGCCCAAGAGACAACTGAAATTTTTTCTATCACACTGAGATGAAAACATAAGGTAAAAAATTTGCTATTTTACATGGAGGAAAAAGTAAAAGTTAAAAAAAAAAAAAAAATAAGAAGAAAAGAAGAAGAAGAGAATAAAAGGAGAGGGGAGGAGTTTCATTTGAAGTATGTCTCTTTAAATAATTTTCAGACTGTCAAACCAGACCAAATCAAGGACTATTTGTCCTTGTTCTAAAGAGCAAGGCTATGGTTGGGGATTTCCCCTGCAGATGGAGATTAAACAGGTGACCCATTACAGTGGTAAACAGGTTCCTGATAAAAATGTACTGCTGCACTGCATAGGAAGTGTTGATCACTGCCTGAACCTCTGATTGACCACCTGAGGCAAACAATGAGTGAGCCGTGGGAGCACAGGTGAAGGCAATTCAGCTGCCCTACCAGAAGGGGTGGAGCCTGGCTCCACCTCTCCTAGATCCCATTTAAGGACTGACTGCCACTAAGGAAGGATTTCTCTCAAGAGATTGCTCCTTTGTGGGGTTTTACTGTGAGCCTTTAACATCAGTGAGCGTATTTATTTGTTGTTAATTATCTTTCCATCATAATAATCTTACTTAACCAGATATCTGTGTAAGTCTAACCTCTGTACACTTATTGATTGTACATGCACTTAAATAGGTCAGGTGTGTTGTCTGAGATGCAAGATTGAGACTCGCAGTCATACAAAACAGTGTAGGTCATTTCTAGCCTCCCTGGTTACAGCAGGTTGATTTGTTGGGGTTTGTCTCAAAATTTCACCTTACAGCACAAAAGTGTCATTAAGCCAAGTTGTGTCCAGAATTGCATTAGATTCATGTTAAACTAATTGAAGAGAAATCAGTCATTAAAAGCCAAAATTATTGAAATCAGTTTGAAGAATTATTGAATGCACAAGGTAAGTGGAAAACAGCAGATTTTCATTCTATCATTCGTTGAATATCTTTCTTTCAAACCATTAAATAAAACACGTTGCTGCTCTTGAAGAAGAAAAAAGAAGCATTTCTCTTATTTATTGATTCATGCTGGGAGTACTCAATGCTTTCTTCTATCTGCCAGTGTTGTTGTGAAAGTATTTATGGCATACCAACTAGAGTTATCTTATGCCTTGTGGTAAGGCTTCCCAGTAAAAAGTAGCCCACGTATAATTCACTGGGAAACTTCTTGATTCAGCTGCTGAGTAGAACAATGAGGAAGAAAACATTCAAAAATGCGAGTAAGCCACTAGTTAGGAAACAGTTTTCTGTTTATGCTGCTTTTCGTCATAGAGAGAAAAGACCAGATAACTTTTAGAAACATTTTCTCACAATCAGATTTGTTTTCAAGAGCTAGGACCCCAGTAGGAAAATATTTGTAACAAAAAAGACAAGATAAAGGAATGAAAGAACCAGAAAGCAAGGGGGGAAAAAAAAAAAGTGATAATATGAATTCTCTTAAGCAGGTGTTAGTCAGAGATAAGAGAAGACTGGAATAAAACTTAAATAAGAGAGTTTCTGTGCCACAGCCTGTAATTGCAAGCAGTGAAGAAATTAGACAACGTGTAAATCATTTTCAACCTGTCATATCTGAAATACCACATATGTTTGGAATTTCTTGGAGAAAAAAGTTTACCTTGCAGGATGTGGAGGCCGTGTTTCCTTTCAGGTATTAGAGCATTTCTGCCAGATGTTAAGTGTGCCTGAGGTCTCCACAGGACAGAAGAGGGTTCATTTTCAGCAGCTGAGGATCTGTCTTTCTGTTCTTGTGAATGACTCTCTAATCTGCAATTTTGCCCAAAATATGAAACAGGGCTAAGACATGAAAAAGGGTGAGAAGAAAGGAAGTATCCCAATCTGTAAGGATGGAAAACCTATGGCCCTTAGATCATCCATTTACCAGGAAGAGGTGTTAGGTGTGTTGTGAACAGCTTGGCAGCTATAGTTTTCATTATCTTTGTCAATTGTCCATGGGTTAATTACAACACCAGTGGCTTTTTGTGATCCTGTCAGCTAGAATGCATTACAATAGTTAAAAAATTGAGCAACATCTGAGCTTGCACCTGTGTTTAATTAGCTGGTCTAGAAACAGAGCTGTGAAGGCAAGCTGCTCCAGAATATGTAGGGGAAAGTGCTTGAAATCTGGGTATGTGCCTAATTATTTCTCTTATTTTGGAAACTCCTTCTTCACAATTGATTAAGATGAAATAGCTCATTTAGAAAATTCAAGCATTTTTACTGTTCTTTAATGTGGAACATTGAATGCAGCTCTATGCTACGCATGTCTCAGCTTTCTTCCTTCAGTTCAGTGATGGTGTTGAGTAGTCGTATATCATATGCAAACAGTATAGGTACCCAGTAGCAGTAAATTTTGGTGATGCTAGACTGGCTTGTGCATTCAGTAAGCCTAGCCAGAGACTCCAAAATCTGAATAATTCCTCTTTTTAAGTTTCACAGTGTTTATCAGCAGAGAGCTTAATTACTTTTGTGATGACTTGTTTAACATTCTCTGAGGTGATGTGGTCTGGTGCAGGCTATCCAGGAAACATGAGGGAGCAGTGATACCTGCCAAAAGCTGGCAGGTTTTTTAACAGGCTGAAGAGTTGTGAGTGGGAGGTGGAAAGAGAAAGGTGTGAGGGGATGGTCAAGGCCATGAAAGGGCAACCACAAAAATGTGATCCAACCACTTACGTTAGAACCAGTACCATCAAAGAAGTGCAAAGGGTGTTAACAACTAGAGATTCCTCACCAAGAGGCACTGAAGCAGCCATTTCCCATCTGTAAAATTGCTCTAGGGAGTTTTGCTGTCTGCTGGAGGCCTGCATATATGATACCATAAAGAGACTACTATACCTGGTAAAGCTCTTTCAAGTAGGGTCAAATGAGACTGTAATGAGGAGACTCTGAAATATCAAAAGGGAAAGAAGTTGAAGAGATTGGAAGCATTGGTCTTGTTCTGTTCTGTTGTTCTGTCCTCCCAGATGGAGACTGGGATCCAGGAGGAAGAAGGTGAGTTATCGGTGCCATGATCAAGGTTTTGGGTTCTATGATCTTGGATGCGCCATCAGGAAGTAAAGCATTTTGATGCTAGATGGGGCACAAATGACCAAATGGGACTAGAGTGTTCCAGGCAGGAAGCTGGATGGGCTTATTAGCATAGCTTTAAAATTTATTCAGGTGCCAAGGAACACTGACGCATTAGGAAGCAAAAGGGAAATATCTGTAAATTGTCTCAGAGGAATTAGGGAGAACTCCTCTAAAAAGGTGATGTGACCAATAGCCCAGCTGAAGAGCTTCTAAACCAACACACAGTATGGAAAAGAAGCGGGAGAAGTTGGAAACCACAGTGTAATTAAAAACTATAGCTTAAGTGCTATCATGGAAACATGATGGGATGAATGGCATAATTGGAACTCTGTAGTTAAAGGCTGCAAGCCTTTCAGAAGAGATAAGGCAGGGAAGAAGAGATGTGGGATGTTGCCCTCTACCTAGAGAAATGAATAGATTGCAAAGAGCAGCTTTGTGGGTAAAAATTAAGGATTGGACCAGTAAAGGACATCTGGCAGTTGGGATCTAATAGAGGCTGTCTGATCAAGGGCAGCTAGTTGACAAATTCTTCTTCCTTCGGTTACAAGAAGCGTTGTTCTTGCAGACTCATTCTGGTTGAAAATTTTAGCCACCCAGATGTCTGCTGAAAAAGCAGCACAGCAAGCTCTATAACATCCCAGGAGAATCCTGGAGTCATCAAGGGTAGCTTCCTTGTCCAGGTATTAGGTATTCACAGCCCTCCTTTAAACACTACTTAATAATTTTATGTCCTTGTATTGTGGAACTCAAAACTGCACACACTGCTCGAGGTGAGGGCACACCACAGCAGAGGTGATTGGGATAACTCTTTCTCTCAACTTCCTGGCAGGCTGGAGAGCTATCCTGGAAAGCTGGGGCCCATTAGCTTCAGCATACAGTTGCAAATTATCCTTGAGCACTTGTGACTTTCTCTATCATTTCTCTTATTTCCTCCATTCGGACCCTTTACATAGACTCCATTAGGAACTGGATAAAACTCTTGAATATTTTGTTCCTTTAACATTTAGGAAAAATTGCCTTGTGGGACATTCCTGGATGACCAAGCTGTATTATGGTTTGGAGCACCAGAGGTAGTAGTGTGTATAGTGTATAGTATATGGTTAATAGTATATAGAGTTCCTTTCCAAATTTTCAAGCTCACTGTTTCTGTCTCACAAGTATGAGATACTTTCTCACTTTTTGATACTGTCTCACAAATATGAGATCTTGTTTCCCATTGTGTCCAGTTTATTTACACTACTCTGCTCTTTGAGATCTTTTTACTTGCACCCTAGCTTATTCCTGGACAGGTTACTCAACAGTTCTCAAAATCAGTATACGACTGTCAAAAACAGACAACTGTTATACTCTTGAAGCTGAAAGACACTTAAAGCAGTAGTAGCTTTCCCACTGACTTCACTGGGATGTAGAATCAAATACTGGGAACTTAGCATAACTAGGATCTGGTCAACCGACCACTTCTTCCTCAGTTTTAATGATAGCACTGTTGGGTCTAATGAGGTGGGAGCATACTGTTTTAGAGGAAAACAGTCAGCTCTCAAACTGATTCTTCTGTTTCTCACTAAAGGCTCAAATTAACTGCAACATGTCTTAATCCAGTGCTAATGCAAGTAATATGATATCCTCCAATTATTTTTCTTTGCATAACTGAAACTGTGTAGGTTGAGTAAAAATTGGTGAAGCAGGCTCTGTATTAAGTAAGTTATTCTTACATCTGCATGTAGACAAACAGAATTGTTATTATTCTTTCTCAGAAATCATTTAAACAGCTTCAAAGAATTTTCACAAAGCCCTTACAATAGAACCTTTGTTTGATCACATTCAACCTTGCTTCAGCTGTAGCTTTAAGCATTCATGACTCAGAAAAGAATGTTTACATAATTTATGTCTCCCTCCCTGCTCAGTGTGTGTTAATCAGGTTGCCACCGTGTTTTTTCATAAATGATTTAAAGCCTCAGTGACTATAGTCACCTGCAGAACATGAGTCACAGAGAACATTTTTGAACCCTAAACCTCTGCATACCTGCAGAGGAACTAGATGCTTCCTGCTCTGGTGGGGTTTCAGCCTCATTTTGCACAGATTTTTTTCTCACAGAAGGTGTTTTCTAAATCATTCTTTTCAGATGAGGCAACATATTTCTATTTACCCAGAAGGCATGCTCAATTTTTTTTGAGCAACAGGCAGCCCTTACCACAAAGCTTTGCTAAAGCTGGAAGGGAAATATTCATAAACTTCATTAACCTTATCTTCTACTTCAAGAAAAAAAAAAAAAGGTAAACAGTCAATGACTTTAATGACCTGGATGTTAAGTAAGTCCTCTTGGATCAATATAACTTCAAATTGTAGACCCAGAGTAGTATTTTACACTTCAACTTACAGGTGTACTTCACTGCAATATTATTAGCAGCCATGACTTGTCCCTCTCACCTGCACTTCCCAACACCCACTGCTTCCATATATCAGATGTAAAGTTCTTTCATTTCAGTCTTTCACACTGATGTGAGCATTTTCTTCTTGGGACATGTTGGAAAAAAACAAAAGCAGAGTATTTTCAGAAAAGGTCAACCCAACAGCATCCTTGCAAGATCCTACAGGTTCTCTCTTTTGTATCAAACTCTATGGAAAAGTGTTTTGGACTTGTCATTTAATTTTATTCCGTTTGTTGGAACAAATGGTTCCGCACAGACAAAAATGTTAACATGACCTGCCAAAACAAGGAACAAGGAAGAATTGAACAATTGGGGAGGTTTTGATTATGGAGAGATGTCAGCCTGTTCAGTGCTAGTCAGAGTTACCACTTAAAAGTCCATCAGGTGTTTTGGTAAAGGCATATAAAGTAAAATCAAAACAAAACAAAAATGAACCAATGGAAAAAAAAACAATCCACAACACTACAGGTGGCAATATTAAGGACAATTCCATCAGATATCCTTTGCTCTTTCCTCTTTAGCAAGAGCCAAGTCTCTCTGACATTCTTTTAAACTGTATTAAAGATCTTAATAGAAACTTTATGCAGAAAAAATAAAAGATGTCAGCTGAGATGCACTAGAAGTTTTGAGGCTAATGAGGTCTGAAGCAGATTCTTTATAGGAAAAGCAAACAAAATACAGAAAAGGCAAGAGAAATATGGAAAATGAAACTTCTACCACAGGTTTCAAGATGTAGTACTCTTGCCTAGGAGTCATTATCCCAGCATGTTTTATTTGAGCTCACACAACTATATAGGAAATATGTTCTATTGCGTGGGCTGACTTGTTTGTTGTTGTTGTTGTTTATTTGTTTTTAACTGTTAGCCTGAGCTGTCAAGAGCCTATGGCCATAAGGTTACAAATAATGCAGTCTGCAATCTGGACCAGCTGTGTGGAAATGACCACCATCCAAAAATAAATAAATAAGCAAACCAGGATAATTTCAGATTCCACAGAATAATAGGATGGCCTGTGTTGAAAAGGACCACAATGATCATGTAGTTTCAACCCCCCTGCTATGTGCAGGGTCGCCAACCACCTGACCAGGCTGCCCAGAGCCACATCCAGCCTGGCCTTGAATGCCTCCAGGTATGGAGCATCCACAACCTCCTTGGGCAACCTGTTCTAGTGCTTCACCACACTCTGTGTCAAAAACTTCCTCCTAAATCTCACCTAAACCTCCCCTGTCTCAGTTTAAATTTCTCTGGCTTCTCTGTGGAAACACTCAAACTCAGGTATAAAAGAGCTATATGGTTACAATGCTTTATTTAGTCTCACATTCCTCTTGTTCGTCCTTTCATGATAATGTGAAAATCTCTGTAATGAGTGAAAATGTAAGCTATTTTTTTCATTGTTACCTTGCAGCTTTATGCTTTATTTCTACCACCCGCTATTTTAATCAAAATATTTAGTAGTTAGGAAGCACAGTCCTTTATAAATTTTTCTTTTGTTTTTCTCCTTTTCACTATTTACGCTTGTCTAGCTGTAATTTTGATCTGATATATGGGTTTGGAACCCCTCCATATAGTTATGAAGTATTATATATAGTGACATCAAACTCAATTCTTGGCCAGCTGAGGGCATAACCAGTGTACAGAGAATTAAGTCAAAAAATAAACCCTTTTTCACTCTTTCAGGTTAAAGCAGCTCCAAACTGATATCTTTCAAGGGTTCATGGAAATGAGAGTATTCTGGCTGTGAACCAGGTACTGAGCTGGGATGGCACAGAGTACTGCACTGGAATGACTGATTTTTAACATGACTTAATTCCTTCTAGACATGTAGGAGACTTCCAAATGGCCTCTTAAACAACTTTGAAATTTCTCTCATGCCTTGGGATAATATGGCCCTGGTGCTGCCTCCCAGCAGTACAAAGATGTTATTTATTAAGAGCCATGACTAGTGGCTTTTTTTGTTGTTGTTGCTAGATTAGACTTCCCTGAGCCTCAGAGCTGAGAAGCAAATTCTGAAATTGAATGTGGCAAAACCAACAAGAATATTTTTCAGTAAGTGAATTACATTTTTAATACAATGTTCTCTGCCAGTAGCTTTGTGGATAAAATAATTTTCTACCATATAGAACTGCTACCTACCATCAAATCCAGAAACACAGGTAAATTTCATTAAAACAGATGTTGTTAAAGATTGCCAAATCAAGCAGTTAAGAAGTAAGAAATGCCAGCAGTAAGACTGGCTCAAGAACATCATTACTGCTTATAATGATGTGGCTTTAATTGCATGATGATAAACACCAACACTCCATTTTTTTTTTCTTTTTACTGTATCAGTGTCTCATTCAGCTTTGCTCATCCTGATCCAACTCATGTTGAAGTATTTAAACCACTCCTACTTCTTTAAATATCTCAGGAGACCTTAACTGTTATATTTGACCTCTTTTTTTTGTTTGTTTCTCTATTAAAAATGAAACAAAGAACAACAGAAAAAAGTGATTCCTCACAATTAAGTGACAATCACATTTCATACTGATTTCCTGACTATGTTTTCAATAGCATTTATTGTAATATCTGAATGCTTAGCACATACTAGTGAGCTGGAAAAAAAAACAAAAACAAAAAAAAAACCAAACACCAGACTATCTCTTCCAATCATATTAAAGAGAGATCATAATTCATATTCACAAGCAGGAAGAATTAAGATTTCATTCATTTTCATTTCTTAAATTCTAAGTTCTTGGCTTGGGAGTCTTAAATTACTTTTAACATAATGGACTGTTCTTTGCATTAAGAAAATAAAATTATGTTATGGGCCATTTTCAAGGAATCTCTTCTGCTCCTGGATGATTCCCTTGCCAAATTGTAAGTTTTTCTTCAACACTGCTAGCATTTGAAGAATAAAGACCAAAGGTAAACAATCTACATTCAGCAGCTTCAACTTCCCCCTTGTAAATTAGAAATGGAGAAATAAGTTTGTAAGTCTGCTTGCTCAGAAACCACTTATTGTTTCCCACCTAGTACAACAGTTCTTCTTTACAAGGAGACTGACTCATCACAAATCAGATACTTTCCAAATCTAACTACAATAGAATAAGGAGTTAGAGGGGAAAAAAAAGACTAATAGCCAACTACTTACCATTATAATATTACTTCTTAGAACAGTTGCTGTGGCAAGGCAGCTAAAAAAAAAAGTTTAACTACAGTCTACAATATATTGCCTCTTACTTAGTAAATAGAAAAAAACTGTTCATGTTTTATTTTCATGGTTTATTATTATTTCTTCTTATTATAATTATTTTATTACCAGTACCACTTATTCCCTATGGCATATAGTATATATACATATAACTTCCAATTACCCTATCCAAATCTGAAAACAAATATTCATTTTAAGACAATTCTTATTTTTAAAAAGAAATTCATTTAGAAATTTCTCTATGCAATCCAACTGATTAAAAACAAACTTTTAAAAAAGGCCCCCACTTTTTCATATGTATCATGTGAAGATGAATGTCTCGTAAATTTATTAACAGATTGTCTTCTATCATAATCTTCCACATGACATTGTAGATTGAAAAATATGGTAATGAAGAAATTGCTATAAGGATTAATAACAGTACTGATGAGTGCATAATTCATGGGGAAGTAGTTTTCACCTACTTTCATAAAACACGTCCTGGTTGGGTCGTCATTTACCTTCCCACATGGAACAAATAGACATTGCTGCAAATGTGAAACATCTAAATGCAAATGCCTCAAGCACAACTGGAGGTTCAGTGATTTGAAAACTATTTATCACTGTTGAATTCTGTACAAGTGGAATTTATTGCCTCCAGGCCTTCAACTGACCAAACAATGAATAAAATAACAACAAAAATCTGCTGAATATGCATCTCTGTACAAGCTACTTCTTGTGTGTTAATTCTGTGTTCTTTTTAAAGCTCTACAGTGGGCAAATCATTTGTTGTATCCCCTTCTACTTTTCGTCACTTTTACTTGTCTTAGTTGACATTTTTAGCCATTTTTTAACAATTGAGTATAGGAAATGGTATCATTCTATCTTTTTTTTTCCAGCATAATTGTAAATGAGTTTTGTTTCCAGTCAGGCCCCTTCTCTTTCTTATTTCTGATAAAACTCTTCTTCTCTAAATGTCATTTTTTTTTTTTCCTTCCCCTTAGCTTTATTATTACCTCTGTCACAATAGTGTCTGTAGTTCCAGACAGGACTGGGAATCATATTATTTTCTGTCTAAACACCTGAGAAGAGACCGGATCTTTTCAAAGTGCTCTAATCTTTATGAACAGGATTGGTAGAAGATACAAGAATAAATAAATCATTGTTGTCTTCATTTTATAGATAAGAAATGGAAGGCAGAAAAGATGTCAAAGTATTTAGGTGTTAAGTTCCATACTTAGGACCTAGAAGTATCAGCACTCAGATGACTCTCCAAGATATCTGCCTTTGGAGGAGCTGCAAAGGAAAGGGCAGCTGCTGAGAAGCACTCTGCAGCTTTAGCCACAACATATTTGAAAGCTAAGAACAAGAACCAGCACACCTTTTTCATGCATGGGATTACAGGAGGAACCTTCCACTTTCCTCTGGCTGCCCCTAGCTGCTGTCAGAGGCAGCAGATCCCCTCTCCTTCCTTGCTGACCAGGAGGTTCCAGGGGGCAAGCTGCACCCTTTGCCCCTTCCCCAGCCTCTGGCTCTCCAATACAGTCTCTGAGCATCTGGCACTCTGGCAAGCAGTCTTTCCCTGCAGACTCATCCCAAGGCATTAATACTGTATTCCATGGCATCTTTCATGATCATACGGCTGAAATCCTGGGTAGCGTTTTATTGACACCCACTGCATGGTATGTAAAATATACCTATTTTACATTGTCTGCTTTCTTCTGTCACTCACCCGCACATTTTATTTCTTCCTTCACGTGTTTCAAGAGCATAGAGTTTCCTGGCAAGTAACTTAGAAAATATACTGTAACTGGCTGCATGGCCTACAGGACAGTTAGGCCCAGTCACTTTTAGTTGAAAACTGTTATAATTATCAGTAATTAACAGCTACTTGCTTCTCTGGCCTATGGTCACCATTGTTCATGTGTTGTTTTTCTTGGTTTGTTTTTCAGTACTGTATTAGTTTTAAATGCCTATCATATATTCTTCCTTGAATGTGTGATAGAGAAATTTTTACTTTGAAATATAATTTATTTGATTCAGAAAGTGTGTTTAATGAAGGCTCAGATGGAAAAGTTTCAGTTTTTTAGTATAATCCACATAGTTCTTAAATTCATTACCAATAAAAGACTTGGTGTATTTATACGTGTATTAAGGCTGACTGAAACTGATCTGTCCACTATCAAGTCCATGCAAGAAGATCTTGAACACAGACTCAAAGCATCCTGGAGTTTTTCAGCCGAAGAATATGTTTGCAAGTTAATTGGTCTCCAGTTACACCCATATTGTCATGGTTGTAGCTCCATGCATGACTCCAGGATCCCCATATGTCTTCAGAAGACTCATACTCTTATTAGCTTGGAGTGAGCCAGCTGGTTTTCCAAAGAGAAAAACACAGATGCATAATAAATGGTAGCGTATAGTCCAACTTGATTCCTAGAGGCAAAATGGACACAGCTGGCTCTGGGTAATTTGGACTTCAGACTAACTGAGAATGAAGCTACCAAATGCTTTGTAGTTATATCCTCTGTGGCTATGTTCATCTGTGAAATGGAAATAACCATTCTTTTTTTCTTCACAACATTTCCCATCTTACTTTTGTAAACTCTTCATTTCATGCTGTACCTGTAAATTAATCACTGTAATGAGACCCTTATCTTGAGGGCATGGAAATAACTGTATTCACTGGAGTCATCTTGAATTGGTGACAAAATGAAGGGAAAAAAGAATAAGTATATTTGGCTATAGGTAAATAGTACACAGAAACTGGTATTATGATTGAAGAGCACAGCCAAAGTAGTAGTTTTACTTGCCAATACATAGAACAAAATATTTCTAAAATGGTAGGGTGAATGCCTGGATGTTCAACTGACATGACTTCGCTGTGCAGAAGAGTAAGCAGAGAGTTTGTATGCAAAAGGATCTCCCTGGTCCTCTAGGAGCATGGGGAGAATGTACCTCACATGAGAATGAAAAGCTTCTTGCTCCAGAAAGGTGCTGGTCATGCAGCTGGTGTTCCCTCCCATCACACTGCTGGGGAATGAGCTTCAGTTTCTGCCTGGTTTGGATTTGGTGCACTCAAGGTGTTTTTTTTTCTTATTTGTTTTCTACTGAATTTTTTGAATTTATTTTCCATGGAGTTGGGAATATTTTTCTTCAGCTACTAACTGACCAGCTTCCGCTAACAGGTTCGGTTGGCCTGTGGTTTCTGCTGGTTGATTTGAGCTATGCAGATAGAAGGTTGTCTTTAGGCTCTCCAAAATTTAAACATAGAAGATAACCTGTGAACTGCGCTGCACTTATTTTATGTTAAAACTGTGAGTCACACTTCTGAATCTCTGCTATTAATAATACTAAATCCAGCTCCCCAGTGTAAAAATTATCCTTGGTATCTCCTTAATTATGCTGTCTTAATTCTTCATTCATTTACTTCAAGCCAATCAAGATTCCAGTGAAGATAACAGTATAATCAACCACTTCAAACATTCCAGATTTCTGACCACCAGAATAATTTACAACACAAAAACAATCTTCATTTTTATGTCACAGAGACTCCCTGTCTACTGAGTTCTCCTTTTGCAGCAGGAGAATTAAGTTAAGAATGGGTATGTATGTGATCACACACAGCTGTTTCTTCAGCTGCAGAGGAACTGAACAGGAATAGTCTCCACAGAGAAGCCTACCAGCTAGGGCAGGGGAGAGATTGTGAGCAGTGGCCCACCGGTGTCATCTGGGTTTCAGCAGGGCTTTGATATTTTCCCCATGTGAAACTCACGTATTCCCTTTGCAGGGACCTGTTTTGCACCCTGCCATGATTGCCTCTTTCCTAATGAAAGATAGATACATCCAACATGGCCCATTCGTGCAAAGAGCTTCAATCAATCTGCATTTTTGCAATGAAAAAATGGTTTGTTAGGAAATTCCTATCTACTTCTAATGAGGCTAAATATCAAAAAGTGATTCCAGAGCAATGATTGCATGCTCAGTGGACACAAACACATCTAGTGATGTTTTTCAGTGTGGGAAAAAGTAAAGTCTTGCAAAATTATAATGCCATTGGTCTATTTTGCTCCCTCAACCGCCTTTCAAAACAGCATAATCTGAGTTCCCTGCTACGTGCTTATGTATAATATTGTTGAAAGGGCAGGGCAATGAATGGCACTTCGCTGTGCTGAAATGTATAGTTCAGACTATGGCAAACCAGTATTTCCTTGGTGAATTGTGTGCAGTAAGCAGACTGTTCATGACAGCTTTTTGAGTTGTTATTCAATAATGGTGATTTTATCATGATACTTTTGCTCCTGCTGGATATTATTATGCGATGCTGTTGCACAGTTACTATTATTCAGTTGCCGCTTACAGGGAAGATCAAAGGTTGCAAGTTCAGTAGAGAAAAATTGTTTCCTCACTTTTTAGGTTTATTTCTGTATTTACAACATCTCTGAGTTTAATATCTCATACAGATTTAATCCCTCATTCTCTTTCTAAGTGAGAGATGAAAGTTCAGGAGAAGGATAAGCAGAGTTGTAACAAAGCATGATAGTGCATGAGAACTCCCTCTGAGGGTTTTTACTTTCCCTCTGTTTTACCAGTCTTTAATTCCAGCCACTTGATGTTAACCCAGCCATCTCCCATCTTAGGCAGCTATACATATAGTTTCATTTAGCATGTTCTCCAAGGAACCTGGCCACCTTGGCAACTAATACTTGCTAGAAGCTGTTGGCAGGTAGAAGGGCTAAGGAAATACACAGGAGGAGGACTGAGCAGGAAGAGAGATTTTGAGATATTATTTCTGAATCTTGGTCTTTACAGATTCCTACCCAGGAACTGCTGCTGTGTTGCATCACCTATTCAGAGAGTGATAAACAAAACAAGAGATATTCAGTTCATACCTGTCTCCCATGGTTAGTTGGTACCATGGCCACAGAGATAAGGTCATACTTGATCAGAACCAGTCCATCCATTTGGTGCCCTGGATGTGCCTCTGGACACTCAACAAAGGGAGGACTATGAAAACAGGTGTGGGAGCTATCCATATAAGAAGATGTTCAAAGGCAACTAATGGGGACAGTAGCTTCATGGAGTCTGTGCTGTGAATCAGAGAGAGATTAACATCCTTAATCTGAGTAGACCTGTTCAATGTAGTAATTTTCTGCCTGAATAAATTAGTTAAAAGTAGTCAGATTCTAAAGTTCTGATGCTGTCATAAATTATCTTTGTTCATCCGTAGTGAAAAAGCTGTGGTTCTTGTACAAGCAAAGCCTAAAGGAGTCCAGGAGAATACATTAGGTATTCAAAACGAAATGTCTCCAATAGGCCATACCATAAAACAGGGTAAATCTGGCATATATTTTTTTCTTTCCCTCACTATCAGTGCCTTTCGCAGCAATTGCAACCTGCAGCTGTTGAATCTGATCTTAACTGGAAAGCCATTCTTCTTTTGTCCAGCACACAAAAGACAACAGCTAAGACACCAGTTAATTGCCACTCTCGTTTTCAACAGACGCTCTCTCTCAGTCATTCCTACTTTACGCCCCCTCCCCCTCCCTCTCCGTGAACTGGCTGTGGTGACTATGTCGGTGGACAGGAAATTGTCCAATGCAAGTCTAGGCTTGCAAGCTGACGGGAAGGAGGGAAGCAATGTCTCAGCGACCTCAGCAACTTCTGTCATGTATTGGAGAATTCGCTGAGCCCTGGGCAGGCTCCTGCATTGCTTTCATCTCCTGAAAGGGTGTGTTTGAGAGCAACAGTGCCAAATACAGACCATTCCCAATTTCCCAGGAGGGTGTATCTGACTTTCTGTCTCTACCATCTGCCATAAAAGAGGAACACAAAGTAAAATGTAGAATAATGAAAATGAGGATCCAGCCTGCATCATGCTTCCTCCTATAAGCATCTCGATGTCCGCATGCATTTTTGGATTTGCGTCCCTTTGTTTTTTTAGTAGAGTTTATTTCTAAGATAATGAAGTTCCAAACCTATAAGTACTGATGAGTATGACTAAACTTTAATATACATAGTCCTGATGATAGGCATTTTTAAAGGTGGGTCTCTGCAATCTATTACTCTTCTTTTTTTTCTTTTTTCATATATAATATATGCGATTGTTACAGGTTTTTCTATTCAGAAATTTAATTCTTTTTTTTTCTGCTTGATAACTGCTGATTTTTGTTACTGTAAATACACACACACACAAATAATTTCTGGTTTGAATAAAGCACTGCACAGGTTATACTGGTTCTTTCACTTTCTGTCACTGAAGCCTGTAATGCAAATATGTCTCCATCTTTGGAAAATCTACGAAAACACATCATGGAATCTCTGAGTGATTTCCTCCATTGATTTATTTTTCTTTTACCTCTTGCATATTCGTACGTATTTCTGGAAACTGTCACACTACCACACTTAAGAACAAATTACCAAAAAGAAAAAAAAAAAAAAGAGGAGTTAGTTAGAATCATATGCAAAGAAGTTTCGCTTAGAACAGAGCTGTATGATATCAGTTAACCTAGGTGCTGTGTTTCAATGCTCAGGTCACCACTGCCTTTTGGTAAATTATGCTATGGTTGTCACATTTTTCCTGGCAGCAACTTCCAGTTGCTGTACTTTGGGGAATTAAGTTACAGCAATGAAAACACGATGTGTCTGGTTCTATGGCATGCCAAGGGAAATGAGATCATAGTTCAGCTGATGAATTTGTCCATGGGAATTCAGTGGGCACCTTCTGGGAACAAAAATTGCTAAGGTGTGCATTACCACAGGCAGAAAAGTGAATGTATGCCTACAAGAGGACAGTGGCAAGGGAGTGAATTCTGTTACAGAAAGGCACTAATTATGAAGATCCGACACGCTGCTATTTTGACTTATTTTGTCTCCAGTTGTTAGAAAGAAGGCTTTACATTTTGCCTTCCAGTTCTGTAAGTGCAAACCAAAAGTCTCTGAGGAGTATTCTCTTTGGAAGGTTTTTTTTGGGTACTCCAAAGTAATGTTAGGGTAGAATCTCTGCTCAAAAACTGGTGTGACACAAAATCCACAACAGGCATATTTTTGAAAGATGTACTTTTTAGCTCTGGAATGTGCTAAAATTTTCACATACAGTATTGATTTTAATCAAAAGTATTGACTTGTGTATCAAAAGGATAACAAGAACTTATGACACTTTGTGGCAAGAGTCACTATTCTAAATACGTGACCACTGACTTCAGGGAGGTCCAGAGTACAAGGATTGTTGAGGTCTGCAACTAGATTAAAACCTGAGCTGTAGTGCTCAGAGCACTCAATATTTTGTGTGATTATCTGCTACATAAAGTTTCCTGCCCCGAAAGGTTTACACCAAAATCCTTAGAGCTGTTTTGGAGAATTACTCCTTCTCAGATGATTATTCATCTGGGGGGGGGGGGAGGGGGGGGAAAAGAAGGAGGGGGGGTACAACAACTGTCACCATGGAAAGTTGTGAAAGGTGTGTCCAGGGCATCCTGCCCACTGCTCCCAAAAGAGCAAAAGGCAGGGAAAAATGTAATCTCAGGTTTCACAGGACGGTGAGAATATGAAATGCAGCTTACCTGATTTGAACTGCCAAGTCCATGGCACTATGGTGAGTGAAAAACTGGTACAGGCAGCAGGGCAAAATGCCAAGCAACCCTGATGGAAAGCTGATAGGCAGTTTCAGAGAGGTGCTCTTGAGGAGTGCTAAATACTTTAAGAGCACAGTCCAGGGTTTAAAAAAAAAAAAAAAAAAAAAAAAAAAAAGGAAAAAATATCACATTGGTGCCTAAGGAAAGGAAATGTTGAGTAGGGTTTTTGATATTCAAGGGGTGGGGGGGGGGCGGTGGGGGGAGGGGAAAGATACTACTTCAAGCTTTGCTTAAACTTTTATGACTTTACCAGATTTTCCTAATTCCCAGAGGTTTTGCAGCAAGCCTGCCATGATTATTGCAGTTCACAGAAACATGCAAGGGAATGTCAAACTGATGTTGAGTTTGAGATCTGAAGGGGAATGGTGAAGATGTCAACAGCAATGGGCAGAGGAGGAAGAGTGGCAGGTTCAAATGAAAGAATTACCTGTGATCTTTTTGAGCTTAGGGTGACAAGGATTCGTCCTGAATACATCAAACTGTCAATTCAACTCACAAAATAGAACAGAAACGGTCGGGACAGGGAGGTGAAAATGTTCAGCCTGGGAATAATAGCAGAAAACAAGAGAAAAAAAACTGTACACTGAGAATAGAATGTCTGTGGTGGCCTTGAGACAGAGCCGTGAAGGTAGGATCTTTTTTGTAGAGCAATGAAGAAGGGAAACAGTGAGCCACAAGGGGGTACTACCACAAAAGCCTAGCAAGAAGAGTGATCAGGGGTATCGCATTAGACAGGAAGGTCAAAGAGGACACAGAGATCCCCGTGTTAGCCAGAAAGAGGTCATTTGAGACCTTGGTGAGTTAGTTTGAATGGGGAGGACTGGAGCCAGATTGCAATGAGTCAGAGGAAAGGAAATCAATGCAGTGGTCGTAAACAGGCCTTTCAAGTCACTGAGAAGTGAAAGGGAGAAGAGAGGGCTGTGAGAGAAAGAAATGCTGACCTATTTGCATTGGAAATTCACAAACAATGCGCTACTTATCCCCTTCCCTTCCTCAATGTATGAATTACCTTTTTTCTTTTTCTTTTTTTCCTTTTTTTTTTTTTTCCTATTTCTGATGTATTTTGTTGTTTTCATTTTGAAGATCAGAGAAGTTTCCAGACCCCACGGTTTTAACAGTCAGCCATTAATACATCTCAGGCACCTACTCAAGGAAGCATATATGTACAGCAGTCTGTACAAATTTCTGTCTCTTACATTTATTACTCAATATCCATCTAACCACAGAGCTTCATTTGTTTTCTGCATGATCGCTGCTTGCATGATGTCTGGGAGCAGAATTCATTGGTGCCAATCTAAAATTAAATTTTGTTTTAAAACCCTAGAAATCCTACAGGCATGAAGTGAGTGACTGTGCTATAGAATATTCTGTCGGCAAGCCGGGTTTACTTGGCTGTTTCTCCAAAAACATGTTTATTCTTTTCAAGGCACACATTTGTCCCACCAATCATGGGTTTTGGCAACCTGGCAACATCTGAAAAATGTAAAAAATATTTGATTAAAACTCAATTACTTATGATTTAGCCATATAATTCTCTCTGTAATGAAAAGGCAGCTCACAACAAGAAACATTTTAGAAATGTAAAGGACTGTAGACTGATGATATTCCTGATCAGAGGCACTGCCTTTTATGGTCAGCAAGAATTATGCAGGGAAGAAAACCAGTGGTGGGGTTAAGGATTTTCACAAAGCATTTGAAGGAGTTACTTCTGGCTGATTTTAAGACCATCGTTTTCAAGTGCCACTTTTTGTTCATGATGCTTTGATTTTGCAGTGTGAACATCTCAAAGAGAAAAGACCCTCTGAATCACAGCTTCCTTTGTAAAACACAAATAAGTAACAGATCCTGTACACCCTGAAGCCCTGCAGTCAGGCACTACAGGTCACTGATGACCCATAGTGTCTTTCTGGGTGGCCTACAAAAATTTTTAATCATGGGTGTTCCTTACAGATCTTGCTGATGGATAAGGAGACAGAGGTTGTGGAGCTGTTCCAAGATGTGCCTTGCCAATGGCTGCATGGTGACTTTCAGCCCCAGCATCCCTTTACCAGGGGCAGGCTGCTCCCAGCTCAGGTACAGCTTGGTTTGCAGCCCTCTGTTTGCTGTACCATCTGTAAAGCTGGCCCCACCGACAAAACTTGGTGAGAACCTGGAGCAGGTTATAATGCATCTTCAAAATGAAAACCATTTTCAGAATATTCAGCTTCACCTTTCTCTCATCCAAAGCAATACTGCAGTATATCTGGCTTGATTTTTCCCCCCATTATATTTAAATCAATAATTTCATCCATGTGAAATGAATACCATCTACATCAGATTTAATTGTAAGTTATAAATAAATAATCTAAGGGATTTAGCCCATTTTTCAAACAGTGAATTACTCTCACTTCAGATTTTGCAAATGTGTTTTTGATTTGTAGATTTGCATGGAATATATGCAGAAGTACATCTCCAGTTAGGCTATGCTCCGAAGCTCCCTCCAGAGACTATTAAGGTAGTTGGTCACCTACTGTTTAGTGAGAATGCCCCCTAGAATTAAATGAAGTTTACAATTTAAAAAGCAAGAAGTTATAACCTTTAATAACCTGTGAATAATCTTGATTGCATACACATACTCAGCTCATCTACATTTGAATACAAAGTTTTGGAATGAAGACATCTGCTGAATTTCTTGCAGTGCAAGCACACTGAATGAGACAGACCTTAAAGCTCTGAAGTGGGACAATAATTCTGGGCTACATTCCCATATGAATTACACTGCTGTAATGTTATTATGGGCAAGGTAAATGTGGCAATGCTTCGTGCCAGGAAAGCAGCTCACAGTCTCTGCTCATGCCCAGCTGGATGCCATCTTCCCACTCCATGTGGCTGTCACACAGGAACCAGCCTTTCTTGGCAGCATTTCCATCCACCCCCAGAAAAAATAAATGCATTGGAAAGGTCTTATTCTCCTTTTCAAATTCATTTTGATCACATATTGGGCTATGCAGGGAGAGATTGGGTGTCATGCTCATGTAATGGGATTGCTCCACAACTGCTTTGCATCTCTGGAGTCAGAAGAGTATGGCATCCCACAGCTTTCTCTGGGTTAAACTCAGATGTAGCTTTTTCATTTAATGGCATTTGTTTTAGAATATATGCATTGTGTACAATATTCTCTCCTTCTCTGTCTTTAATACTCCCTTGGAAACCAAACTCATTAATAGTAAGTATATCTCAAGTGAACACATGAGATTTCAAGAATTATTTATAGAATACCTGCCAGTGAAATTTATGCCCAGTCTTTGTCCCTGGTGTATGTTATGTGCAAGATTCAGATTTTTACCTCAGACAGTTGCAGGTGTGGGGTTTTTTTTTAGGTATTTTTGACTAAACTATGCAGTTCTCTGTGAAGGTTTTACAGATTCACAGGTGCCATAGGTATTGCCAGGAAGCTTAACTAATACTAAGCATGTGAATAAAATAGTCATAACTATCCAAGCTTTCAAATAATTTCACATTTTTCTAGCTCCTACCTGATAGGAGCTAGCATGCAAATAATTTCTAGGGAGTTGTGCAGGATTTTTACACAACTATACACTTGAAAGCCACTAGAAATACTGCAATCTCATGATGTTTCTTGGCTTTATCATAGCACCATCAATTCAACCCCAACTTCTAAACTGAAGTTTAGAAGTTAGATGAATTAGATGAATGTGTTTAAAAACCATTTGGATGTGGTGATCAGGGCCATGATTTAGCGGAGGGTTGTTAGTTAGGGTAGTATGGTTGGGTCATGGTTGTACTCGATGATCTTTAAGGTCTTTTCCAACCTGAGTGATTCTATGATTCTGTGAAGGATCCCTATTTTCTTTCCTTATTTGATAACTAAGAAGCTGTAAAATCTTGAGATTCAGTGACACTATCTCCCTAAAAAAAAAGAAGAAATAAACAGAAGAAACACATTTAAATGGCACATTACACACAAAAGAGGAGCCTTTGCCATTCTAATTAATTACATAACTGTAATTATCAAAGTAAAAATTCTTGTCCTTACCTTCCCATTAAAAATATGAATACTTTTGTCTAATTCTGTTTAACAAAAAGTCTAACAGCATGTGATCTCTCAGCAATTAGAGTACTCCATTAATAGTGCTTCAGGATGCTGTAGCTATGTGGCATGGCCTCAAATTCTTTGTACTAACAGATAGTACCAGCAGAAGTCAATGGTCATTTTGATGAGCACATATTGAAGAACCCTTTTAATCAGCATAAGGAGCAATGTGGCTAAGTGGGGCAGGTTGTTCTCGTAATGTGGTTGGCAGCTGGAGGAGGTTAGATAGGAGAACATATCTGGATCAACTCTCTCAGTATCACAGATGGTGTAAAAATGCAGAATTTCAAGATGAAGCTGTTTGATCACTTAGAATTTATGCAGACAAAACAATATTTAGTCTAAAGAAAACAAATGCACAGCAGACTTTAAGAATGAAAACAGTGTTATAAAATTGTATGCAAACTATTTCAGACTGGTTTCTGTTTGTTTTGCTCTGTTTTTTTCCCCATCAAGAATCACACATTATGTCCATTAATAAGTACATTTTCATAAAATGCAAAATAATATTGTGACAAAGGAGTACACAGAGTTGGATGTTTAGTCTAAAGAACTGGTCTGCGAAGGTTCTAACAGTTTTATTCATATATCTCCTACCATGCTGGATTTCAGACTATTCAGACCTTTCCTTGTCTCCTCCTATTCTTTCTGTAAAATGTTTTGCTGGCGAATTATAGTATTTGTGGACAAAGGGCATTGAAACTGGATCACCTGAAAAGGCAGGATGGTCCCTCTGAAGTAATTTGACAGTTTTTATGTTTTTTGAATGGAGAGGTTGATCTCTGCTAGTTTTCCTAATACCCCTCATTGGTGCCTTTCAAAAATCTTTCAGTATTTCAATTAACTCAGCAATAATGTTCTTGTATGTTTATTGTTCATATGACTTTCATAAGTCCCATATCTCTAATTACTCTGATAATTAGAGGAAAATCTCATACTTGTCTTAGTTGAACGTGCTTCTGAAATTTCTGCAGAAAGCAAATTTTAAAAGCATTTATTTCTGGTAGTATATGGAGTGGATACTATACTTAGTTTTAACGAACATACTAACACATGCTTTCTTTCCAATCTACATTTTTATTTGGAAATAAATTTTAAATTTTCTCTGGACACATTAGAAAACAGAAGCTGAGCTTCTGATACAAGAACTACAATAGCCTGCCTGGTTTTTTGAGATAGACTGACTAAACTTAAAATTTTAATGCATATGGCTTTGGTATTGCTTTTAAATATATGACAATGAGATGAGAATTGTAGATGGTTTCAAGGACTGTATCTGAATGAATCTATCTGAATCAGTATATGGGAGCAATCTGAAATCTCATGCAGCAGCACCACAGTCCTCTGCCTCTATGGGAGCTGGGGAGAAGGAAGCTGAAGCAGCAGGTGGGGATGGATGGAGCTGCAGCCTGCCTACTCAGAGAAGCTGGGCACCAGGACTGCACAGCATGCCATGCAAAGCAGCTGCCCTTCATTTAAACTCAATCAAGGCCTGCAGCTCACAAAGGAACTAATAATAATAATAATAATAAGAAGCACAACAAGAAGATTCTGAAATAAAACATCTCCTCAAGGGATTTCTGGCTTAGCTTCCAGCTACATGACGTACAAAGGTAGGTTCAGACAATTGCTGTATTCAGTGGCAAGAAAACTCATGGGATGGTGAGCAGCTCTTCAAAGAAAGCAAATATCTGTTCTTCTGAGATTTCATTCAAAAAACATCACGAAAAATTAACTAAAAATCTCAGGTGAAGTTATTTTCTGATGCTGAAATGCCAGAACTGTGAAATCAGGTAGTTACCAAGACAGACAGAGGATGAATTCTTATCCATAAAACAATATATTCTGACCTTTAAAATATATTCTTTACATAACATTACAGAGGGAAAGCACATCTCGAACTTTTAGGACATCAGAAAATTGCTGCTGTTTAGCTGAGTGTGGAAAAAAGGAATAGAGAACAAAGGATCATTTTTGCCTGGATCATTGGATTAGTGCTTCATCTACTGTCACATTTAAAGCTGAAGCTCCTGCACTACTGGCTGGCTGAATACTTGCTTATTTTGCATTTTTTAACACTATATACAGTGCCTCTTACTATGAGGAAGTGAAATTTATTACAGTTTGGAGGAGTTTTATGACTTGGAACAGCAAAGCAGTTTATAAGGAGTGAACATTTTAGTAAAGGGTTTTTTTTTTCCAACTGTGCTATCCAATTGTAAAATGGGAAAAAAAAAAACACAGGTAAAAGGATTAGGCTACATCATGAATAACTGCCAATTTCCTTTTTTCTCTAGAGTAACAGAATACATCGAAGGTTTAAACAATTTCAAACAAGTTTTAAACATCATAGCAGTCAGTATAGCATAAAAGAAGGCATTATTCAGCATAAAATATTTGCAGATTTGTTACTTTTCAAAGGAAAACTGTGATGCCTGCAGAAATTATCCATGTCCACAGTCACATGACTGTCAAGAATGCAAAGAGAAACTGGTCAAACTTGGAGGAAGCCTGGATCTGAAGATGGCTGAGGCCCAAAATCTAGGCTTGAGGGAGTCTACAAGGACCAGACTGTATTTTTAAGGCTAAAACAGGGACTTCAGGCTCCTAAAAGCTACTGTGAAATGCCCAAGACACTGTGGTATCAATTGCTGCCAGATGTGGGTAATGCACTCTGCATTTGAAGACTTTGCTGTGGAGACAGAGCCCAGGTACACATGGAGCCTGGTGTTGAAACCAACATCCTGAATTGAACCCATACCGCTGCCAGGAGCCATGTTCCAGCTGAGCCATGTGACACCACAGCCCTGCTTTGCAGAAAGTCAGCTGAGGTGAGGGGCAGCAGAGGGCCTCTGGGCACATGGTGAGCAGAGAGAATGACAGCAAGGGGCTGAGAGAGATTTCCTGGTGAGGAGTAGTGTACATTCGTGGTGACCATGACCCTGCTTCTCATTTGAGCCAGGCATGCCGCCAACCAAACCTGAATGCTGCAAGCCAGATTGAAGAGTGAGCAAATGTAGCTCACAGTCACTTGAAAAATAGCATGTAGACATAACCCCCTGTAAGAAAGGAATGAAAAACCACCCTGGCTGGCTGATCAAAAGTGATGGGATACCTACAGCTCCCAGGCTTTGCAGACAAAGACTCGAGTTTCAGATGTTTCCAACAGCTGCATCCACACAAACTTGTGCAACTCTGCCCCGGGCAGAGGAAAGCTGCAGGACAGATACGCAAGCCAGGGCTTGTGCAGAAACCTTGGTCACAGGCTGTTCCTGAGCAATGGGGAGGGAGATAGGCTTCCCTGGGGATGCACAAATGTTCCAAGCCTAATTTTGTCCAGAAATAGTGAAATAATAGGGAGCAGATACGGGACAGTGAGTGCTGATGTGGCCTACCAGCAGAGCAGAATATGAGCATGGCCAGGAAACCCGTGATTTCTATGGGAAACACAGAATCCTGCTTAAGTGGCCCATGATCTCCAAGTATCAGAAAACCAAAGATCTCCATCCATTGCATTCAAAGAGAGGTAGGATTTACCAGAGTATCACAGAGGTACATTCATTGCCTTTCCATTGCTCTCCTGGTAATGGAAGACTTGGACAACTTAGGCAAGACCTGACAGGGGAGCCAAAGGCTGGGCAGATCACACTATTTGTGTCCAAAGTGATGGAACTAAAGGGAGACCTCAGGTCCCACGTGCCAGCGTGGGGGAAGACCATCAAGGCAAGAAAGTCTAGAATCTCTAACAGCGATAAATTTTGAGGACAACATGGGCATATTAAGATCAGGTGTGGAGCTGTAGGTCTAGAGGCATACAAAGCTTTGGAAATATGGGATAGAATCAGGCAAACTGCACCTAATGTACTGTAAGTGAGACTTCAGTTTAGGAGAGAAATTCATAGGGTTCCATAGCTGGTAATTACGTTGGCCACCAAAATTCAGAGATTAATACCATGCAATCTTATCACTTGCTGTTTGTTTTTCATCTTTAGGACTCCTTTCTTTCAATATAACCTTTAATTTATGTTTTAATTTATTAATGAGAGGTTCATTGTTGAAATACCTTCTGCTCCGAGTTCCAAACTGTGTTCAAGAGACAGTTACAGATAGCTACATAGATGTATATGGTTTCATCTACTATTCCTTCATTACAGTCCAAGAACCTAATATCTGATCAATCCTCTGTCATGTCACACCTCATTAGGAACAAAATAAGGTAATTACAGCTGAATGAAAAATAGGTTTCCCACTGGTAGAAGGAAAAAGAAGAGCAAGAGTGATTTGGAAGCCTTTCTCCTCCATCCAATATTAAGCTAAGTCCAAGTTTCAGAAAATCAGTTAAAGACAAAAATGATTTTTTATTGGGTTTTGATTGTTCTTGTTCCATGCTAGCTGAAAAAAGTGAAATTTTCATTTAGAAAATACTTGTTCTGCCTCCTTTCTTTTCTTTTCTTTTTTTTTTTCTTTTTCTTTTTTTTTTTTTTTTTTGCCGTTTTAATAGACAAAACCAATGTGAGATAGCCCTTGGACATCAACTACCATAGTATTGGTGAATCAACATTTTCAGACAAAAAGGTATGTCACAGAATCATAGAATGGCCTGAGTTGAAAAGGACCACAATGATCATGTAGTTTCAACCCCTCTGCTATGTGCAGGGTCACCAACCACCAGACCAGGCTGCACAGAACCACATCCAGCCCGGCCTTGAAGAACTCCAGGCTTGGGGCATCCAAAACCTTCTCAGTGCTTCACCACCTTCTGAGTAAAAAACTTCCTTCTAATATCTCACCTAAACCTCCCCCGTCTTAGTTTAAAACCATTCCCCCTTGTCCTATCACTATCCACCCTCATAAACAGTCATTCTCCCTCCTGCTTATACGGTCCTTTCAAATATTGGAAGACCACAATGAGGTCTCTCCAGAGCCTTCTCTTCTGCAAGCTAAACAAGCCCAGTTCCCTCAACCTTTCTTCATAGGAGAATATAAATTGATAGGAGAATGTGTATCCCAAAAATTCCTACCTCATCCACTAGGTGCTCCATACCACATCTTTCTGAGACTACCTTTTCTAAAGCAGAGAGTTGAACTATGCTTTTCTGTGATTCGTGTTTATTCCAAGCATGAATTTACAAATTTGTAATGTCAAAAAGGGCAAACTTCAGTATGATTAAAAAATCCAGCTCAGGATTTCTGGTAGAAGATATCTAAATAGCATGACAAATTGCATGATACCCTTTTAGCCAACAGGTAAAAATTGATGTAGAAATCAGCAGATGGACTGATAAGCATGAAGAATACAACTGTACCTGGCAAGTACTATAACTTTCAAAAACACTTGGCACATTTATAATATCTATTGCAGTGAGCTGATGCAGCTTAAAAGGTTAACAAATTTATACATGCCTAGCATACTCATTTCTAGTGCAGATATTTCCAAATGTGTCACATGTACTCATCCTTGTTGAAGATTAACTGCACAACAACTTTGAAGCATTTAAAAAAAAAGCAGTGTTTGTGTCCTGGGAAAGCAAACCCAGCCCACAACACGTTCAACACAGCAGAAATAGATTGCTGCTTCATAGATCAAGTAGATTGCCTGATTTTCAAGAAACCATCCCAGTAACATTAACCTTTGGTCTGTAACTTGGTGTTAAAAGCATTACATACTACAGAACTGTAATGGAAAATATATATGAATTTTAAAAATAAGGTTAATTCTGCAGAAGTTGTTCCATTTTAAGTTTGGATTTAAGACCACAATGGCTTATCTTTTAGCCCTGTCTGCTCTTTCCTCTTTATTTCAGTGTTTTACTTTGCACTGCATTCATCATTTCAGTAGAGAATAAACCTTCTAAAAGCTACTTATTACTTTCAGTAATTGCATAGTGTTATGAACATGCCTTCAAATTCAGATATCATATCCATAAAGCCATCATACACTGAAGAGTCCAGTTATTTTGTGTATAACTGTCATAAAATTCACTTCCACAGAGATATTTTTAATAGTAACCTGGCTGGAAATGACTATGAAATATATTTGTAGGTAACTGGATATTTCTTTTTCTCCAATGGCTGTCCTAACTCACTTCCCTCAAATGTATTCCTGCTCTGTGAGATGCTCTGTTCCTCAAACAATAAAGGCAATCCTTCAGGTGTTGCTGATTCTGTTACTGCCTTTACAGTCGGCTAAGTAGTTGCCAGGGTTTGATTTGTTCCACTAAATTGCCTTTATGTCTTGTAACTGCAGCACACTTAAAGGTGCTTTTACTTTCCTTCTGGTGTTTAGCCGTACTTTTTATTAGACTTAGTTGCTAAAGCTGTGTTTACATCACTTTGTTCATATTCACTTTCCTTTTAGAACTCATCTTCCCTCTTTCTCTTAGGAAAGCAGCTCTGAAACCAAAGACATGGGTTGGAGAGGGACCTCTGCCAAGCACTGAGCTTAGCCCTGTGCCACCATCGTGGTGAGTAGAAGTTGGCAGAGCTGCATGCTTAACCAGCCCCTGGGGGGGTGGGGCCCAAAGCCCTCCACCTACTTAGCTGGCCTCCCATGCCCAAAGCCCTCCATCTCTTCCACGTACTTTTTGGTGACTCCGGAGGTAGCAGATGATACCAGGGAGATTTGACCTCACACAGGGCACCAGTCAGAGCTAGATTACCTCTTACATTTGAGAAAGGAAATAAGCGCAGAAGGATTCTGAATCACATGTTTGTCCTGCACAGGGTAGATTTCACACAGAGATTGGCTAGGTATTCTGCTGAGAATTGCAATTTTGTTCTAAAGCTGTTGGTTTTTTCGTAAACAAATTAAACTTCCCTTAAGGAAACGTAAAGAAGATGAAAGATATTTTCTTTTCTAATAGAGACTTCCAAAGGAGAATAAAATGTAGTAAATTTTGAAGCTGGCTTTAAAGTTTAATTTTCAACCTCTGATTGGTCCGTTCATAGATCCTCCCACAAGACAACAGTTGTCTTTTTTTTTCCTGACTTCATCTTCAACAAAATTTCCAAAGGAATGACTAACCTTTCTCCTATCTACCCTCTCCAGGCTATTTTTTCACTTAAGTAACACATGTTCTGAAAAAAGGGAGAATCATGCACTTCCAAGGAAGGGCTATATAGAAAGGTGTCACCAGGACGACCAAAGACAGAAGACAAAAAAGAAAAGCATATTACGGGATACTTCAAACAAACAAACAAAAGCAAACAAAACCAAAGAGAATAGGGCATGCAAAGCAAATTCATGCAAAACAAAATCAAAGGAAATAAAGTAAATCCACTGCATGCAGTACCCTAAATACTTTCACTTTTAAAATATTTTCTCTTCTTCTCTCCTTTTCCCTCTTCTGCTTGAGAACACAATGAAGGACCAGCGTCATCCACCTTGAGCAGCACCTTACTGCAGAAACAGCTTCATGAAACACAGTTTCTCCGTGAGAAAAATCTGTTGGTTTATGTTGCACTGCCAATTACGTTAGTCAGTACAGCTTCTCTCTGCACCCATCTAAGCCATTTATCTGGACTTTGGCATATTGAAAGAAATAATTTGTTCTTTTTGCAGTTGATTGTAATTTACTTTGAAGAAACCTCATCCATTTCTTTCTTACCTCTAGAAATGTTTTGATTTTCTTTCCAAATTAATCTAGCTTCCTTGATAGAATGATAATGAGATATTATCCTCATAACCTTATGCATGGCTGCCCTGCACAGAAGGGATCCTGTGATTATAATTAAAATAGATCCATAGTCTGGTACTGCAGCATGCCTATGCACACTGCCAGCTGTTAAGGGAGCATCGATGCCCACTAACAAGGTGATAGACCAGTTTCAACAGGGCAGAAAAGCCAGCTGAAGAGCAGCTTACAGAGGAATCCTACCATAACAAGTACCATATTTTCAACTAGTAAGACCTTCTGATTGCAACCAATACCAGCTACGAGCCAAATGTTTCATTACACAGGACATTCACCTGCAGACATTTCCGATGGAAATACTGCTTTTCCTCTGCCTCTTTTTTCCTTGTCAAGATGACTGGGTGTAGTTCTAATTTCAGTGGCATAATACCATTAGTTAACCACAAGTTTTGGTACATTTGCAGCAGTACCTCCTAAATGCTAAACTCTCTTCCCTACAGTTCTCCTGAGCAATCTTTGTGCAGAAACCATAGAAAGTTCAGTTTGGAGTCACTGCCATCGAGAAACCATATTTAATTCCTGTGCATGTTATACAACATGCTTTTGGGGTCCCTTAAAAGTTTATAGCAGACCACCTATGGATGTTTTGGCTTCTAGATACCCAAATGACACAGTGGCAAAGGCCTTACAGTAGAAGAATGCTATGCTTCCACATTAGAAGTAAATGCAAACATGCTACACAATAACTTTCAAAAAACTAAGGAGTGCTGTTCAATAGCACTATATCACACTTTTCAGACATTGTCAGCCAGACTTGGCAAGAGTCTTCAGCCATAGGAGAAGAAAAAAAACCTTGCTGTATAATTGAGGCAACCTGATAAATAATTAAAGAAAGTACCTATCTCAATGAATTTTTTTAGAAGTTTAGATTTAGTATTTTATCACTGAGAATTTCTTGTTTGGTTTTCCAGGCAAGCTCTGAGAGAAAGGCTTGTTTTCAGATAATAGATGGTTGTCTTTTTCCAATTTCCTGTCTTCTATACTGTATAGTAGTCAAAACCTTGGAAGAGTTGGAGGGATGGAATCAACCATAACCTGAAATGAAGACATTTCACTCTTTGAATTGCCATTTTTTCTTAATGCATATAAGGCATTCTCTGTTTATACCACTTTAGTTAGTACTTGCGGTACAAGAAACCTTAATTAGGACCTCTGTTGTAATTAATTCATAGACACAAGTACAGAGAGAACAGCTATAATACAGAACTGACAAGGAATCCTGTGCAGCTGTGAATGATGAAAGAAGAACATTATTCATAGTATGCTGACACTGCATAGAATTACACTTTGTGTTACATTAATATGTCTTTTGGGATTAAAGGCAGACATTTTAGGTTTGTTAGCTCCTATTAACTACGTGGCTTCCACTGTAAAAGATTCGAAATGAAAAGGAATGGAATGGAGTTTCACATATCTTCAATATTTTTTTCCCAGAGTTTTTCAATATAAAGTGCTTCAGGATCTTACTAAAGTCTGAGTGAAAACTGCAAGTTCTCTCATACTTTCAATGCTATTAAGCAATATTAGGGAGACTTCCCTTGCAGTAATTGGATGAAATCCAAAGTAACCATTACGTGTTATTCAGGATTTTTTTCCTCCTCAGTTTTAAACTATAAGTTTTCCATGTTGCATTTAATCTCATTAATTTTGTTCTGATTGTTATTTCCTATGTGAGCCAATTTGCCAGTATCCTTAGTGAATCAGGTTGATTGATTTCAGACCACTTTTCCAGTGCATGATGATTACACTGTATTTTATTCTCATTCTTCCATAAATTTACAATCCCTCCCTGAATTGTGTCATCTAAAAATATGATTGACAGGTTCTATATTTCATCTTTCGGTTCATTCATGGAATCATTCAACAGATACAGCACATGAGATGCCCTGAAGCAAAGAAGAATGGACAATGAGATACAGGCACTCTGAGGCAGAATTTGTCAGCAAGATATAAAATGAGAAAGCTAGAAATTGGTCTGATTTCTGAAGTATTTTCCTAAACCCCTAGGCAAAAATCGTTAAGGAAAAAACAAGAGAGCCATCTCTTCATGCTTCTAATCCAGTCAGTTTTTATTAGAAAAAGTTATATCCTTGGGAGAAGGTCACATCTGAATCTGGATTCAGACTTCACTTGGATTGGTATCAGATGTGCACATATATTACTTAAATATGGCCTAATAAAGTAGGACAGAGGAAAATGGTGTTAACAGTACAATAAATCAAATAATGCACAATTGCCTGGGCATAAGTGAAGAATTATCTGAACCTGTAGTATATCGATACACCTACAAGTACAAAAAAAAAAAAAAAAAAAAAAAAAAAAGAATACACATATAAATAAAACCAAACAAACTGAACATCTGCTGAAGTTGGAATAAATAGGTACTTAATATCTTTCCTCTGGATAGCAGTGGTTTCCAGATAAAACATTACATGAAAACAAATGTTTATATTGTTTTCAAATGCTGTCATATTGTCCAGTGATTGCTATGGTGATAGAAAAATCAATGTCACAAATACCGAACACTTAAGAATAAAAAGCAAAAGTTTTATAACATTTATTTTTCTGTTTTGTTCTTTGTTTTGCTGGATTTTTACAGCTCATAACTAATGTGGTGGAACAAAAAATAAGTCCCTCACAGCATCCTTTTCATTAAATTCTTCTCTATTGAGCCACACACTCTTAGGGATTAGTACTGCAGTATTTGGTAGCTCTTGGCTATAAAATTCACTTTTAACATAGTGTAGAATGGAACTAGCACAGGCACTACATGTTTGTTAGCCACAAGTTCAGATGTGTACTGCTAGAAGCAAACATGCACACAGCAAGGGAACACAGTTAATCCTAACCCAAGGAAACATTTACTATTTTTTTTTTACTAGACTTATATTCAGCAAAGCATTAAATTGTATTGATCAGGCTGTAACAATTGGGCGAGGAAAAGCAGACAATGGTGTTTGTTCTCTAGGACTGTTAAAGAGAAGCTTTCTCCCTTTCCACAGCTACTCAGTTATTCTTTCTCTAGTTATAAGATGAAGATTGGAACTACAGCTCAAAAATACGTATTTCATCAAATTTCTCCAAAGCCTGCTAATACTGTGATTCACAGTCACTAGTAAGAAGTGAACATACCAGCTAGAGAATATGCCTGCAAAATCTCTAGAGCACATTGTCCCTCTGGACTGAGTTAACAGCACAGCCCAAGATTTACCAGATCCAGCTGCCAGAGCATTTTCTTCAGAATTGCAAGGATGCGACTGGGTAACAGTCTGTGTTCGCCTTGCTTTGACACATTTCAAATAATCATGCAAAATTCCTGAAAGTTTAAAAAGAAAAGCAGAAAAGTTTCAACGTAAAATCGCTAGATTCACCATTTACCATAAAGATGAATGAAGATTCCCTCTGAGAGCGTTAAGACTCTGGGAAAGAAAGCGCTGGAGTCTGCCACAGAATTCATCATGATAGACTCTGTTGCAAGAATTTATCCTGCGCTGACAATAGCTCTGAATGACAATGAACATAACAAATAAGGCCAATCAGGCAGTGTTGTCAAGCCTGCAATCCCAGTGGCCCCTCAGATATTGTCTAACAACAGTTTGATGTTTATAGCTCATGCTTCAGTGCAGTGTATATAACTCAGATTCTTTTTGCATAAGAGTTCTATAGAAATAATAGTTTGCGCATCTAAGTTCTCTTGCCTGAATTATGGACTTCAAAAACACTACAAATGAGAAAGTAAGTTGAGCTTGGCTGGCTGAAAGAATCTTTGATCTAAACAACTCATCTTCAGCAGAGAGGACCATTGACTTCCTGGGTATGAGAGCAGGGCAAACATATAGCGCTTCCTCATATCACTAGTGCAGGAGAACACTACAGTTCCCTTTATTCCGAATGGGGAGGAAAATTACCTCCATATAAATGGCAATCCTTCATTTCTGGATTCATTTCCTGTCAGTACTTTCCTTCATTTCTTCTGCTTAGACTAGCCTGTAGCAGACAGTAGAAACCTTTGTGGACCCAGATGTCTACATGAGAGCCATCTTCCTCAGTGAAATCCCTCCAAATGTAGAGGATGATTTCATTCACACATTATCTAACTTCTTAAGAACGCACTTAGATATTGAACAACCTCTCCTTTTGTCAACAGTTTATGGGCTGATTTGGCCTGGTTCTGTGACTAGCAGGGTGGGGGGGGACATGCAGATCCGCACCGCAAAAAGGGATAAGGGAAAAAGTACACAAAAAAGTGAAAGCTTTACACTAATGCAGGGAGGTGAGATGTGTGGTTGGGTTGAGCAGCAGGAAGGAGAGCCTGGTCTCATGACCTTGCCAGGGGCTTTATCTCCTCTCTGAACACAAAATCCTCTGGGGTATGTAGTTCTTCTTCTCTTCTGGGACAGGTACACAGAACTGGAGCATTAACTCTTTAACTCCCAGTGCACTATGTGATGTTATGATGTGGAATACTGATAACCAAACATCATAAATCCATGACACTTTTTTTCAAGACAGGGCATACTGTATTCTTGAAGCTAGTGTAAATACATATTCTGAAGTAGGCACGCAATTCTTGTCTGCCAAACTGAGTTCTTCCATATTTTTAATCTGAGCTAACTTATTTTACATAGGACAAAACGGTAGCTCCATATGTATTAATATCTGGATGACATGCTTATAGAAACACAAAGCCTGACCTTCAAATGATATGAGGTCTGGTTCTCTCAGCCATATTTGAATGCATAATACTGCTAGCTATATCTAAATCTATACAAACAAGCTGATTGGGACCAAATCTTCCTAGTTTTAAGAATCACGTTCAGATTGAGCTACCTTTTAAAGCTGATCAGGGTACTCTAACTTTCTGGATTTATCTATGCATTTGGACGGAGCTGAGTGATTTTACCATGGTCTCAAATTTAACCAGTTTTGAAAGGAAGATTTTAATACTTTCATGTTTCTCTCTCAGACGGTCCCCATTGAGATTCTACATGATATTTTGCAGGGATTCAATGATTCAGTCTCATGTGCTTTTATTTTCCCTTTTTTTGAAAACATTTGAATTACACACACAGAATCACACAGAATTATCGAGGTTGGAAAAGACCTAGAAGATCATCCAGTCCAACCATTACCAATACTTCCCAGCTAAATCATACCCCTCAACGCAACATCCAAACGTTTCTTGAACACTCCCATGGTCGGTGATTCCACCACCTCCCTGGGCAGTGCATTCCAATGCCTGACTACCCTTTCCGAGTAGTAATACTTCCTAATGTCCAGCCTGAACCTCCCCTGGCGCATTTTCCCTTTTTTTGAAAACATTTGAATTACAAATTCAAATGTATGAATTCAAACACTTAGAAATGTATCTTTCAAGACTCAGTGCTTAGATGAATAGCCATGACTCTGCTTTTGTCCTGTACAAATGCCCAGAGATCCTACACAGCTTCATAGAAAAGTCATTATATTGTTAAGTATCTTTGTGTGTTGGAAATAGATAACAAACAGTGCAGTATTCAAAATCCAATTGCCTTCATGCATCATTTCAAATTTTCTGCTGCGGGGTATGTAAATCACAATCCCTCTATGAAAAGAAAAAGGCCAGGTAAAAGTTGCGTAGTAGAATGTAAGGAAATAGCAAGTAAAGAAGAAAATAAGCCAATAAAAGATTGTACATGAAAACAATCCCAAACATACACAATCTTATCCTATGAAGCAGAAGTGATGCAGGATGGAAACGATAGGGCGGACAAACAAATCAGAAATCTCCAAGCTACTTCGAATATCTCATCAGGCAAGAAGTATAGAAAGACTCAGAACATGAAAAATTTGAAATCATGCTGTATTTTTTTCTGTCTCTCTGTAGATAATCTTTGTGCATAGATATATTTATTATACATACAAGGGCTGCTTTGAAAGTAGTGCTTCCTATTTTATTGTGTTGGACCATGAAGTCAGATGTGGATGTTGGCAGTGTGGCAACAGAGGCCAAACCTTCCCACCAATATTCCATTACATTTTGTTGCCACATGACAGATGGCAGCAGAGAGGCAGTCTGGCAAAATCACATCTGACATGACAGAATCTGACATGGAAATGCAGATAAGGCAGAAGAGTGTCACTGAACTCCTCCATGCAGGAAAAAATGGCACCCACTGACATTCACAAATGCTTGCTGAACATTTATGGAGAACAAACAGTGGATGCAAGCTCAGTGAGGCTGTGGGTGTTGCATTTCAGCAGTGGTGACAGCAACAATGAGTTATCTACCCTGGTGCAGATTTTTATTTATTTATTTATTTTGCACGCACACTCTTGTTCATTGCCAGTGAGATGTATGGTTAATGGTGTTGACTATGTTGAAAAAGCATTCTGTAGCTGAGAATTTTCTCTATCAAACAACATTACACTTATAGGGGTTCTAGTGGATGGGTAGCTTGACATGAGCTAGCGTTGCATACTCACAGCCTGGAAAGCCAGCAGTATCCTTGTCTGCCTCAAAAGATGGTTGGCCAGCAGGGTGTGGGAGGCGATTATCCCCCTCTGCTCTGCCCTTGTGATGCCCCATCTGGAGTATGGCCTCAAGGCCTTGGTTCCCCAACATGAGAAAGATGTGGAGCTGTTGGAGCGGGTCCAGAGGAGGGCCACGAAGATGATTGGAAGCCTGGAGCACCTCTCTTGTGAAGAAAGGTAGAGGGAGCTGAGCTTGTTCAGCTTAGAAGAAGGGGAAACCTCACTGCAGCCTCACAGTAGTTAAAGGGAGCTTATAAACAGGGGGGAGACCACCTTCATATGTGGGTAGATAGTGATATGACAAGAGGGAATAGAATTAGGTGGACTTTGAGGTTCCTTCCAACCCAAGCCATTCTATGATTCTGATATATATATATACACACACTATATACTGTCAAAGTAGCAATAGCTCTAATTTTGCCCTAAATCCTTTGCTAAAAGTGCTATAAATTTGAATTCCTATTGAAATAAAAGGGGTCTCAAGAAATAACTGTATTTCATGTAAATTACTGCAAAAAAAAAAAAAAAAAAATCTTAAGTAAGGTGATGACAAAAAAAAAAAAAAAAAAAAGGGAAATACTTCCAACAAACTTCTTGCTGTTATATGTCAAAGAACTTTCAAATATCACATTTCACTCATTTTTACTTAACCTAGTCAGCCCTACTTAAGTGATGGCAAACAAGGGCGCTGAACAAGCCAGTTTTCCCTGATCTCTCACAGTAACCACAGCACAACTGCTGCCTCAGGACTGCATGTGCACCCTGCCAACCCTGTCAGTCAGTGACAGCACACTGCCTTCACAAGTCTAACCACAATATGTATTCCAACAAATTTGTACTTTTGCTGTTTTGTTTTGAAACTCCAGGGTTGCAGGAGTAGCATAGCAATTTCATATGTACACATTTAATAGCTTGCAGCCTAAGCCTTTGGAACAGAATGGACAGTAATTTTTTAAAGAAACAACAGCTTGTACAAAGAGCAACATCACAAAAGGAGTCATGAATGTAACATCACTGAAGAGTATACAGCACCACAGATAGCATTTGTTAACTCAGCAAAGACACCAAAAGGCAGTTACCTCTTAATATGAATAACAGCTGTAATCGTTCTTTAATAGAATAGTAAAACAAGCAAGTTCTCATGAAAACTAATTGAAAAAAGTCATTTTCTACCACCTATATTAACAAAAAGTGGATGTTGACTTACATCTGTAGAGTAGCTCAATCCTCAGTGATCCTTTTCCTCAATCTCTCTAGAGCACACAGTTCAAGAAGGAAAAACAAAGATGCCAGCAAGAAGAAAATGTGGCTTTGTACGATGCCATCCTCTCTCTGAAGTACCTTCCTGTTGTATCTCCTGAAAACACAGTAAGGACACAGGATAAATACTCAAGAAAAAAATAAAAAGAAATCCTGAGCATGCTCAAGTAGGGTTCAATGAAGATAATCTTTTTTATATTTAAAACCTGCTTTATAAATCTACACCTGGCCTAAAATCCACAAAAACATGAAGTAACAAGTTTTCAAGCAGAATCAGACTAAAAGAAATAAGGAAGCACACCAAAGACATTTATAGTAGGTTTATATTTTTTGTGGTGTCATTTTGAGAAACATAGATGACTTAATCCCTTTAAATTAGCAGTGCCTTAAGAATAGTTTCATGATGTTTTCACCTAGACTTACCTAGTTAAAATAACATGCAATTACAGTTTTTATGGGGGATACAAATTGCCCACAATTTAAACTGATTTGAAGTGAGTGGGAAGAAATCTTGACTGGCAGAGCCAGATCAAAAATTAGGACCCTACTATTCTACTAAGCATGGCAAACTTTGTGGATTATTTTACCAGTTGATGCTGTGACTTTGGCTAAAGATATACTGTTCTTGGTTAAGCTGTCTTGTTCATACAGAGGCCAGGAAGCCAGGTGGTCAACAGTCAGTGTAGTGGTACACGGTAATAGCTACTTTTCCGCTTCTTTCCTCTACTGAACAAAGATTGTTTGAACATTAACAGCATTATATAGGAAAGGAATATAGGAAAAAGAATGTAAGACAAGGTCATTATTCACAGCACCACGATTAAAGATCATGTTTCTAATATTTGTTGTTGTTGTTGTTTTTAATAAGGCTTTGTATATAAGCCTTTGCCTTCACCTTCAAATAATTGTATTTTCCTTCTGAAAGTTTTAGTTTTCATTAGAGAAGCACATATTCAAAAACAAAAATTATAGCAATATAATCTCCTGGAAGAGGAACATAAACTACATCCAAGACTAATGTGGGCTTGAAATATAAATTTTCATGGAGGTGCTGGAACAGCTTGTTTCAGTGATTGTAGGACTGTGTGAAAATGCACAAGCCTCACAGAAAAAACAGTTTTCATAATATCACTTTTCTCTCCTCCTGTTTTTCAGCATCACAAATTTCAACATGTTACTTAACCACAGTAAAATCTACTCACTCAGGGGTTTTCATGTTCTGGGTACTTCAGACTCCAAAATTCAAGATCCACACAACACAAAAAAAATTGGGGAACTTCAAATTGCACTGTACAGCCCATATCAATCATGAAAGTGCAGAGCCCCAGGGTTAGTAGGGCTACAAAAGGGCTGCCAAAACCTTTCTGTCCTCACCATTTTCCAGGGAACCCTAAGCGGGGTGGTTGTTGGACCCAGGCACTGCCTAGGGTTAGTATTCAAAAAGAGAAAATGCAGAGGCTTTGCAAGTGGGGCTGGAGAGCTGCTTCCAAAATAATGTTAAGGCTGCCAAAATTTTTTAGTCCTAGCTCCTTTTTGTGTGAGCCCTAGGTGGAGTTGTAGCGTAAAGAAATTTTTTATTCAGTGAGCAGTGAGGAACTGGCACAGGATGCCCAAAGAGGTTGCGGATATCCCACCCCTGGAAGCGTTCAAGGCCAGGTTGGATAGGCCTTGGTGTAAATTTACCCAGTGGACAATGTCCCTGCCTATGGCATAGGGGTTGGAACAAGGTGGCCTTTAAAGGTCCTTCCAACCCAAACTATCCTATAACTCTCCAATTATAAAGCAACCTTAGTTTCCTAATAATTAATTTTGGTTGGATAAATGGGATATTAATATTGTACACTTGCTCTCCTTAACTATGAAGGTATTACCCAAGTCCCTGTGTTATAGAAAAATGTCTGCAGTCTTCAACAGCAAGAGACAACGTCTATTTCCTTCCCAATATTCTCCAGATCATGAGAGCCAATAAACTCATAATTTTTCACATATATCCACACAAACATCTTCCAAGTAATTCAGCCATCTAATAGCAATGTTGTGTTGCATCTGTAATATCTTTTGTCTGCCAGGTTAGAGTAACTAGGATTAGGAGAAATTATTCATATGATTACTGCTGAATATCCATGCATTTTTTCTTTTCTGCAGTGGTGTAGCTTTTTGCATCATCTGTGGACATAATGAAGGCAATGAAGAGTGTAAAAGTAATTCAAATAATAAAGAACAGACTCAGGATACAAAATATTTGTGAAAAATAGAAGAAAAGCTTAATCATGATATAAGAACAAAAGAATATCTGATAACTTGTAAAAACAGGAATTTGAAGCACAGTTCAGACTTCCCATGCCTTGATTCTTCTACAAAACAGATGCAGATTCTAAAATAGAAGAAAATCAATACTTACAAAATATGAGTTAAACGTGATGATTTAAACTGTCAAACTCACATTAGCAGTCATTATGGCTTCTAAGTTAATTTTCCCTTAGGTAGGCTGTACTTCCTTCATGGAGATCGTATTAACCCAGACTGGTCACTGCTAGCGATGAGGCAGAACAGCCTGAGCCCCTCTGGTGTGATCCTGTATTCTGGTGCCTATGGTGGCTCCCTGATGAAGTCCAACAGTACCAATGAAGTCCAACAGACACTACAAACCAAAATTTACTTTGTGCAGACTGGATTGTACACTAGGAATCCTCAAACACACACTAACCATGCACACACCAATAACTCAGCTACTCAGTATATTTGCTATGATGTGAAAAATTTTATAATCCATTGTCTGCCCTTGGAAGCAGTGAAATCACTTCTGAAAAAGTCTTTGCAACATCAGGTAAAGCATCATCAGGAACATCAATAATCATACATATGAAAACATTAACTCACTCAACAAGCAGTAGGGTCTCCAGCTAAAGAACACACCTTCTCAAGAAGTAACCTTCATCCAGAAAACACTCTCCCTTGGCTAGCCCCTAAATGAGCTTCTAGTCATGCGGGAGGCACAGGTGAATTGCTTGCACTGTGCTTCCTGGGCCAGCCACCTTCTTCACCAGGTGCTCAATCATCAGTTCAGGCTGGGACATAAATTTTTCCTTAAATCCATACAAGAAAAAGAAAAGAAAAAAAAAAAAAAATAGGAAAAGAAAGGAGGAGATGGAGGGGAAACAAAACAAGATATCAAACTGCAGAGGGGAAATTGTTAAAAAATAAATCCTCTTTGAATTATTTTCTTTTTACTTCTTTTCCTCCATATCACCAGAATTCATCACTGTAATAACTACTGGTTTGTGTCTTGTTCACTTATTAGTTTTTTGATGTGGTGACCCAGTGTTAGTTGTTTTCCAAGCCTGTCAAATCTTTCATCTGTGCTTAACTTTATGGTGAATGAAGAATCATAATTTTTCAGTGGCACGAGCCCATGGAAATTCTAACACACATCAGGGTGAATTACAGTTCACATTTTTCATCATATAAAAACAAATGACATTCATTAAGCATCCTTTTTACTTACCAATCTTGCATAATCAGTCTGTTTCATACTCATTATTTCTTATTTTTTGACAAATATATTGTGAAGACGAATTTTATGCTGGGATTTGTTCTTAAAGCAGTCACAGTGGCCATTTGTTATTCATAATTAAAGACTGATAATTAATTACCTAAATGGCATGGCATTATTTCTGCTTACAGCTCGGAGGACTGATTCATAATAGCGGGAGGTAAATCCTTTGTTTGGGTCCAAATAATTCCTACATAAGCATTCTTAACAGCGCAGCAACTATTTTGTGTTAATAATAAAATGAATGTTTTCTAACTTAACCACAAGTATAGCTCATGGCATTAGTCACATCAGTCCACAAAGACTGTTCACAGCAAGCATTCCTGTGACTTCAGCACTTCTGCAAAACGAATCTGTAAACGCAGGAGTAGAAACTTCATGGCTGACTGGCCAAGTACTGGTTCGTGCTGGGGAAACAATGCTGCATCAGTCATACCGGGAATCTGGGAGCAAAGAGCAGATTTCACGCCAGGCTCAGTGCTCTGCTCTGCCTTGGTGGCAGTGTCCTGGCAATGTCTACCAAAAACGTACTTCCCTTGGCCTGGTGCCTATCTGTCACCACAGTCTATTTTTTATAGAGCTATCTGCAATCCTGCCCTGCTACAGGCCCTCCTGAGCTGGGCCTACCTTCAGGCCTACATCTTGGTCCAGACTCAGCCCATCCCAAGGGACATTCCCAGCGCCTCTGTCTGGGGCTGCCCTTGTGCCCCCAGCTGCCTGCTCCTGTGGGCCAGTGAGGCAAGCGCTGGCTGCCAGGCCTGGCTCCTGGGAGGCACTGGCCTGCATGAAACAGTAATGCATGGTGAAATAAACAGCATGACTACAGGTGTTTGTAAGGTCACAGAAAAGGAGCCAACTGAGAACAGAGCTCATTGCTAGTATTCAACCATATATTTAAATGGCAATCTTAAAGGCAAATTTTGACAGAGAAAAGAATAAGAATCAAAGACACAGGCAAAATAGTACATATATGGATGGTATCGTGAGCACAGGGAAGCACAGGCTAGATCCCCAAGTGCATTAGCACAACTCCACTGAAGCCAGTGACTTCCCTCTATCAGGGGACCTGGTGGATCACCTTTTTTTAACATCCACTTCCCTCAGACTGCCATAATCAAAATCACCCTGTGGTTTGTCCACAGGTGTCTAAACCTGATCACATAAGTGGTCTGAAACCATTCAGAGGCATGTTACTGGAGGGCTAATTTCATTGCTTCGTACTGCTGTTTCCAACAGCAGTTCTCTAAAAAGCTGGTATGAATAAAATTGCTTTCAACAGCACCTTTCTTTCTTCCAGTGTGAGGCTGGGCAAACTTTCAGTGGCAGGGTGAGGGTAGAAGACACCAGGGAATGGTCCCTGTACAAGTGTTTCCCTGTAAATCCTTCAGCCTCAGTTCTGTGGAGAGCAATTCAACAGAAAATAACTAAGTCTTTCACAGTCTCCCTTAAGAACAGAAAATTGAAGTATTTCTAACTTCTGCCTGAGACAGATGTGGAGAGAAGTAAAACTCCTCTATAAATGAGATATGAAGCAAATATTCTGTTACCCTGATGACAAACAACCACAAAACTCATCTGAGTCTCAGCCTGATTTTGAGATAGCTTGTCAGTGACCTGTGGGTGGATGGAGGAGGAACAGTTGCACTATTTTTTTTATAATTCATATTGAACTTACAGAAAGTACACTCTCGCATTATGCTCTTTTGAACAAAGCCCATCATTAAGTCTGTAGCTAAATAACAGTGTGAAAACAAGCAAGACTTCTCACAAATCAATCTTAAAACTAGTTGCTCCCACACGTGAAATTGAAGCTTTTGGAAATGACTAATATATATATATATATATATATATTCTGAGGACATTTATAAAATATGACATCTGTCTTGTTCTGAAATTTAGAAGCAGATGCTCAAACAGCTCGCAACAGGGAAACTTTCAGCAGTCTGTGACTCATTAGTTTCTTTAAGAAGCCTTATATGGTAAAGATCGTTCAGCATTAGTTTATTCCTATCCACAGAGAGAATTATAAGGTACTTGATACCCGTATTCTTCGTACTCTCCCTACGTGACACCACTGTCTACTGTATGAAGCAACACACTTAAGTTTTCCCTTCACATTCTTCCTTCTATTTGCACTTACTTATTAGCCATGGACTAAACATATCTTGTTTAGCCCACTATATACTCACGAAAGTTATATTTTTCATTGTAGATACACTGCTGCAGTTTTCCTGAGTTATTTAAAAAGACTGATACAACCAAAAGATACGACCAGGCTCACCTGGTGTTGTGCCTCATGGCAGAGAAAAAATGTTTATAAAATTTTCAAAGAAAGATCTTTCTATGCAATGACCTGTTCCAAATGTCAGTTTAGATTCATCCTAGTTGGTGTGTACTTCATACTCCCTCTAATAGAAAAATATGATGTGTTTTCAGTTTTTCTTACCTTGATTGTCTATTTAACAAAGGTTATGTACAAAAGTGTTAATAAAAGAGAAAAGGAGTGAAGAAAAAATACCACAGCAGATCAGGTCAGATCACAGAAAGCGACTTGGTCTTAATGTCACAAGGGACACTATGACTGAGAAAAGCGCATAAAAGGAAGATAAAATCTTGAAAAATAATTGATTTCACCGTCTGGACAAAAATTAATTCTCTCATTCACTGGATATCGGATCTCCAAAACTGTAAATTCTGTTTTCAAATTCTCCTCCCAGAACTTTCCAAACTACTTGAAGCAAATTTGACATCATTAACAGCGTGCCTAAAACCTGTTTCTCTTTTAGAATGTCAAAGACACAGACTGAAATGGGAACAAAATAAAAAGCAGGGGGATATGGCAGTGAAGCAGAAGCCACCAACAATACCGAAACTTGGTACAGACGATAAGGTAAACATGAGTATGTGTTGGGTTAGCTAGGAATAGAAGGCAGCAGACAATGATGAAAGTGAATTGAATCAGAATAATTGCAAAAAGCCTTTTTTTGCTCACCAAGTTTCTTTTGCCTTGCATTGCTAAGCAATGGACAAACACAAAAAAATTGGAAAGCAAAATTTCAAAATTTTGTGCAATCTCCCTGATCTGAGAAAGAGAGACAAGCTGGAACCACTCTTGTAGCTGATAAGTCCCTGTTTGCTTTCACCTACCTACTCCCACGTTTCCAGGGTGTCCATGTATAGAAACTGAGTTAATAACAAAATAGGATCTTTGGAAAAGTGTACATTGTTATGGGAACTGGTGTGCTTTTCAGAAAGATTTTTATAACACTGTTATGAAGCCTTAGTTGTTCAGAGTACAGTGTCTTGCTATATATTTTTTTCATTTTCATTAACATCCCCAGTATTCCTGTGAAGTAGTCAGGAAAGTGTTGTAAATACTACTGCCCTCATTTTAGAGGCGAAATGAAGACTGAAGGGTAAAATAATTTGTTCCTGGTTGTACACACATTTAGTGCTACAGCCACAATTTAAAACTCAGTCTTATAAAACAAAGATACTTCCATCCCATTGTTTCCCAGAGCCTCTCCTGAAGATACAAGAAGTAATGCTACAAGACTGCCTTTGAAATATTTTCCTCCTTCAGCTCCTTGAAACTCAACTGTCTTCTAACACATAAAAATGACATACACTCTTTGAAGACAATATACCTGACAACTATGAAAGGAACTTGAGTGGTCTAATCACAAAATTGCAGTTATTTGATTATTTCTCTGAAGCCAGTGAAGTATGCTTTGATTAACTATGTTTGAGGATAGATCAAAAATGGCCGAGATATTTTTGACAGAATTGTCCAATTCAATTAAGCCGTAAACATGGATAAAACTAAAACGACGACAAACTCAGAGAAAATTATTCTTATTTATACTGGATTGAAACATGAAGCGTGGAAGGAAAATGTAAAACTATAATACTATAACAAAGTATTTAATGCTGCTTAATGACTGCCTCTTTAATGTTACCATACAGCAACTTAGCATAAGACTCTGCAGATGTTGTAATAATCATTTTATCACTTGCCAGCCACATAGATTAATAAACACTTTGGTGGGTAATGAGCTTGCCTATCATATCAGGGAAAAAAGTGGTCATTAAGAGAGTGGGGCACAGCAGGAAGGCAGGTGGGGGAACTGCTCTGTGTTTCTGGTGGGAAAGATGAAGCATGGGCTGCAAAAGGCCCCTCTAGGTTCAGGTCCACTTCTCCACTGTCATCAACAAATACATCATATAACTGAGGTTGCACAGAGGCAAACACGAGAGCTATTTCAGGTGTTCTCTTTCAGTTCCAATTTCAGTCCCACAATACCTTTATTTTGTCTTTACAGTGCTATGTGCCAGTTTCATAGCATTTAATAGCGCAACGCCATAGATTACATCACTTGTTTGCCTCAGGTCTGAATGACCACTTTTTTTTTTTTTTTTTTAAATTTAGTATTCCTTTTTTCATTTCTGTATAAAAGGAGAAATATGACTGAATATGTATCTTAGCATATCTTCTACCCTGTTCAGGTGCTAGTACTGCTCTCATCAGCAGAGTACTTGAACTTCTTCCAGAAGTGCCCCCTGCCCTTCTTCTGAGTCACTCAATAGTCATTAATGTTTAATAGCTGGAGAAATGACTGAGAGATAAAAGACAGATGAGCACGCACAGCAGATTTTGGTCTGCAGAGAAACCTGATGACCCTTACTATGTCTGTTTTTTTCAGCATGCAACCCAGAAACCTGATAAATCCTACTTAATTCAAATGATGATGACTTAGGATAAAACAAAACAAAACCAAAAGATGACACAGAATTTCTTAATGTTATTCTCTCTCAGATGTATCATATTTTAGGTATTAAGGTTTTCTCTAAAGATCTTTAAACTTATGATTAGATCTGTTTCACCACAGTGATACAATACAAATGTCCAAATTTTAGGCAAATATATTTTGTTATTTTTTCTCCCACATGGCTAGCATAGCATGCTTTCAGGACTTTCATACTGACATTCAGGTTGCCCTTGCTAGCTAGGGAGTCCTTTAAAATTTAAAGGAAAAAAAAAAATCATCTGTACATTCTGCAAGCTGAGGGAAGAAATCCTGCTTGGTGTGATTTGCTATAATGATAAATTTATCAGAAGCTGTTCATTTTATCTGCTGCAGAACCGCTCTTTGATGGCATTAATCTGTGGTAATGATTACAGGAAAGTAATTCAAAGCTGTTCAAAAGGAAAGGTGACATGATGCTTTCTATCTCTTTTCTGAATGCCTCAGATTCTTCAATAAATTACAGATGTAGAGAAAGAAAAGATGGGCCATATGCTATGGAATATTTTCAGTAAGCTGGAAACATGGAGCAATAAGAGCTATACTTCAACTACATTTGAAATAAAATATGCGTTGTGTGTTCCAGTTAGACATTTTTCAGCAGAAGGATTCACTCCAGAGTCAAAAGTTTTGGGTGTGTTTAATATTAATTACATATATGTTTTCCATTAGCTGTCCATGAAGATGAATTACAGATTAACAGCAAATTAACACCTTATAATATTTTACATTAGATAGACTTATGGTATCTTTTGCATGTCCATTTCAAAATAAAAAGAGAGCTCTGAAGATCATCTACTTGACTTCTAAAGCAAGACTTCTAAGCCAGCAAAAGACAAGGTCACTTAGGCTTTGCCTAGCTGAGTATGAGAACTCCCATGAAAGGAGAGTCTATGACTTCTCTGGTGACCTGGTGTAAAGCTGGCCTTCATTCTGTCAAAATCGTTTTTCCTTCTATTTATCCTTAGTCTTCCAACCTGCAATCTGTGGTCAATGTTTTTATTATTTTTCCTTGTTCTATCGAATGACTTCTCATGTTATTAGAAACTGATGCAGTATTGCCCTCTACTTCCCACCTCTACCTTGCTGAGCTGGACCCTAAAATTATGCTGGATCACGGGATTAATTGCAAAGTTATCAGTCATTCAATAAACTGCCATTTATGGTCGATTTCAGGTTATCCAAGTTACAAAACAGCAAGACCATACAGGAACTTGCACTCCAACAGCCTCTATGTGTTCCATGTATCCTCCTCATAGCAATGACCACACTTGCTTCATCTTCGTGTCCTGAGCATTCATGTTTATCTCATAGCATTAACATATGCCTTATCCTATTACTTACTGTAGATGTACCATTTTGGAGGTACTAGGCTGCTTCTGTTGTACATGGAAGCTTAGTAAAAATGATGCTGTGGATGTAACCTGGATATATCATTTGTGAAAGATGCTCTAGGTGTAGTAGTTTGTTGGTGTATGACATGGCAGGAGAATACACTTCCAAGTATTTTGTTGTATGCCCCTCTACAGTAAGCACAGGTAGACATGTCCCTTTCTGATATGAGTAAACATGGAACACCCTCACACATTAGGATGAATCCTAAGTGTATCATCTCTAATTGGCTGTATGCAAGTAGCCTGGACAGTGTAGTAAGGTTGTGACTGACATTTGCCTGAATGGCACATGAGCTGAAATAACATTATTCTGCTCCTGAAGAAAATCTCAGGGTTCAGCATTGCAAGCAGCCAACAAAATGGACTCTGAAAACATTCAGACAGTCTTTATCACTGAGGAAGCAGTGAATAGGAACATAGGATTTGATTATTTTATTATTGGGTCATCTATTCTGTTTTAGGTGAAGCAGACTGAAAAAAAAAAAAAAGAAAAAAAAAAAAAAAAAAAAAGAAAGGCCTGGTCTGCAGTGGTGCCACAGTTCTAAGAGAGTCCAAGGGCAGGAATATTTACCGGTGTCCAACACCTTCTCTCCGGTAAATGTCAGAGATTGCAGACTTAAGTAAATTTATGTTTTTGAAAATCATATTCCAAAGATTTTGAAAAGAAAATATATCTTTCAAATAGTTACAACATTGAGTATAGGATCGTAAAGTAGCAAAGAGTTGAGAAAAAAAAATGAAGATTTTTTCCCAGTTAAACCACAAAATAATAAAAAGATAAAATGCTCATGTTTATACAGTGGACATACGAACAGTTTCCAGTAATGATAAGAAAGGAAAATGTTCAGATTATAGCAACAATGCTAGAAAAATATAAAGCAGCAGAAGAAAAATTTTGTTCTTTCTCTAATGGGGAGAATTTACAGTACTTGGAGAATAAGGTATCTGTTATGTTACACAGCTACTTACAAGCATACAAAAAAACCTGTAGATAGAAGGAAACAGGTATTCAGAGGATATGTATGTTGATTGGAGCCAGTGTTTAAAATACAGAGCAGTTACAATCATGCTATCACAAGCTGACAGTGCACATTTCCTCACAAAGCTAAAACTAACAATAATGTCAAGCTTTTCTACAGTATTTCAGAAGATCTTGAAGTATTGTAAATTACAGCTCAGGAAAAGGCATCTAGGACAACATATCTCTGACTGTTCGTGCCATTCTGGCCTGGGAGAAATACTGAGATTCTGTGCAGTCCTCCAAGAAGTTTCTACTCACTTCTCTGGCAAATAACACTCCAAGACACACAAAAGAATTAAAACACATGCTGAGAAAAGGGGGATCAAGATCTTATCAGGCCCACTCTTCAGGCACACCAAAACTGGAGAGTTCCCTTACCCAGAAGCACACTCAGCAGTAAGTGATTACTAGACCATACTAGTAAGGAGAAGCAGCTGCAATGCCTTGAAAATCAGCAGTAGGACTATGTAGCCTAAAACATTTGATATGACTGTTGTAGAGCACAGAAACAAATGAGCAGGTGACCATGAAGTGAGCAGAATTTTTGATGTGAGTATAGCCCACAGGATTAAGGCAGAAGAGTACTATTTTCTTTCCCTTAGGTTTTGATTTTTTCATCTGTACATCTGGATAGTTAGTTCCGCTGATTTTCAGTCTAATGAACACGGACAATTTTTAATGAACTCAGAGGTGGTCATGGTCCAAATACTGTGCTCGAGTAACTCTTATATTTGCTTGTTGTAGCTCTTCAGGCACATGTTTATGATGAAAGGACAGATTTCAATCCTGCTTTGAAGGCACAGGTCAGACCATAGCAAGTCTTTCTCTTCTATCCCTGAATGACCGCAAGACAGGAAAGAGATTCTACGTGTATCTAACCTGAGCGGACTCCAAGATAACCTTACTGTGGTAATCCGAGACATGGGCTGCAATACTGAAATATGATTGTCTAGTTCCTTAATTGCTCGTGCTCCCTGCAACCTAGCCTCTGCTTGTTTTTCAGAGGGCAGCCAGAAACTGTTCAGGTAGTTACAAGTTAACAGGACTGTACCCAGCGGGCTGTCTGATGCAGAATTTTTGAGTGTTTTAGGAAAAAAAATTAGTTTAGGTTCTGTAGATGGGAGTTCTGCCAGGCTATTTGCCCCATGAGACGGACATCAGGCCTATCTTATTTGCAGCAACAAACGTATCTCGAAATAACCATAATAAATATGTTATTGCATGAGTATCAGTGACATCAGAGAAAGAGTGTCCACGTATGTAAATGTTTTTCTTAGTTTTCTATGCTCCCAGTGGAAAAGAAATGGAAAAATTGTTGGTAAATTGCAGGACTACCTCTTTACCCCTGGCAAGATAGAAGAAAGGAAAAAGTTGTACTTCTGTTACAGGCACCGGAAGGTATTACTGCACAGCAACTTGAAACTCAGTGAGTGAATGCTGTATGATTCCAGGGTGAGAAGCTTGGAGCGGAAATAAATTCTAACAGCAAGAAGATCACAAAGCAGGCTCCAAGAACTGGAGTCTCTGCAACAGACTCCGTAACGACTAGCATGCACTTCGTAGAATTCACTTCACTTGTTTGCATTTTCAAAGAATCATAGAATGGCTTGGGTTGGAAGGCACTGGAGGGATCATCAAGTTCCAACCTCCCTGCTGCAGTCAGGGCTGCCACCCACCAGCCCAGACTGCCCAGGGCCCCATCCAATATGGCCTCCAGGGACAGGGCATCTGCAGCTTCTCTGGCAGCCTGTGCCAGCCTCACCTTTCGCATCCTGTCCTCATAGGGAAGGTGTTTAGTACTGACTTGTTATTCACATGTACTGTGACTACAGCAGAAGTTTTGAGACTCTCCACCCGAGAATGAAGCAGGAAAATCTGTTTTGATATAGAGTTGGTTGATGTTGGTCTAGTGTAAGTGAATAAGGATTTAGTATCGTGGAGTCAGGCATCTTGGACCAAGTTGTAATGTATCTGTTGTCAGAATGAATTTTATCTCATTAGTTACCACTCAGATGTTGTTATCTATATTTGAATCACACATTTCTTTGATTTACGCTAGTGCAATAATAGATTCTCTTATCTGCATTAATGGTTGCTCTACTGGATGTCTTCAAACTACATAAGATTTTCTTCAATTTACTCTCGCACATAAAATCAACATCAAGGCAGACAGTCTTTTGTTTGCCAAGGCCATCAGTAGGGATTCTGAAATTGAGGGGAAAATAAGAAAAGATTTTCTTTGTGTGTTTCTGTATTTTCTTAGTTTCTTAAGAAGGAGATTCCTTAAAGAATGCAACAAAGTCACAATAAATGAATGACAGTACCAGACATTTAGAAATGCTGATTCTTTGCTTCAGTATTATCAATGAAGAAGTAATATCAGGGCTCTGTTAAAGAAATATGGATTCTGTAGGAAAATATTGCTTCCCTGGAACTTCAGCTTTTCTGTTCTTGGATGCTTTTATCGGTCTTGAAAATAATTAGAAAGCAAAAAATTGGATCCAGCCTCAAAATATCTATGACATCCAGCTAAATTATTATGGAAGTAAATATGAGTTGTCAAAAGTAAAGGATACTAATTGAGAGTAAGAAGAGACAGCATGCTAAAATGCAGTGAGAGGTTTAGCAGTTCTATCACATTTATATGTTCGTTACAAAACCAAAAAGCTCATAAACATTGCTCAAGATCTTCTTTCACCTTTTTTTTATTCTATATTAAAATTTCAGAAAGTAGAGAAAATTACCAATTTCAGACCTGCATAGAATATTAAAAAATAATTTAAGAAACAAGTAGAATTGTTTATGCAATAAATAGTTTTTATTTTGGATTAAAAAAAAAAAACACAAAACTGTATTGGAATAAGGAAAGACAAAGAAAATTATCTATAAAAGCATAGGGAACATAAGATCAATGAAAATAATGTGTTATAAAGAGACTACTGAAATTCCCTGAAATGGCTTGGCATTAACCAAGAGGAAATCCTAATTTTTTAAAAATCTTCACAGTTAAAAAAATTAATTAAAACTAGTTTATGCTCCTTAGCATTTTAAATGCATTTTTTTTGCCTGTCATAATACTTTACTACATTGAAGTAAAGAGTTAAAAAAAACAAAACAAAAAAAAAACCTAGTAATTTCAAAGTAAAAATTTCTTATGGTTTTGATAATTCTCTTCTTTTTAAGAGGGAAAAATACCCAAACAAATCCAATCTGCCAGACTCTTGGGTTTCATATCTTTGAAAGTTTTCTATCACTTTTAGAATATTTACAAAGTAACGTTGCCAACTTTCTTACTCCCTTGGTTAACTCTCAAAACATACAAGCATTTTAAGCAGTTATACAGAGGCTGGGACGGGAGGGAGAAACTAGATTATTTTGCTATTTATAATCAATGACAAAAGAAAAATTCAAAAGAAACAAAGAAAAACAAAGTGGGATAATACACTATTGTTTAAATTTGAAGTCCAAGAGCAAAAGCTTCTTGTTTTCAGCCTGGGTGTAAAAGGATATTTTGATGTGTTTACAGTAATCTTTTCATCAGCTGTAGTAATTTTCTTAGGTTTCGCTTTCTGTGTATATTTACTAAGGATTAATATACTTTTATTGATTTATTATACTCTAGCTCTCCTGCTAGACATAATCAAGGTTTAATAATTGTGTAGTTATTTGCTGCTCATACCACCAACATTCCAACCTGTGTAAAATACAAGCATAATTACAAGATTTACATAATTTCCTTGTCTTTATATATGGTGGTGACTAACAGTGGGGTGATAAAACCAAGCAAAAGTCTCCTTTGATCTTACTGGCAAAATGGTAGATTCAAGGGTGTAAAGTGGTACAGGTAGTCAAAAGGAGAGAACGAAGAGAGTAAAAGTGACAGATGACATGAAAGAAAGCGTAGGAAAGTAAGGAACAAACAGAAGGGAGAAAAAGCAATAAAAAGATAAAGAGAGGTGTGATGATAGTAGAACAAATGTATTTGATAGTGAGTATTCAGGCTGGGAATCAAGTTGTCAGAAGGGTAGTTTAGCAGCTGACAAAAGGAAGAAGTGCACAAAATGAAATTATCTACTGAGGAAGCAGAGGAAGCAACTGTCTGTTTGAAAGGAATGTAATCAATTAATTTACCATCTAAGTCAGCTACCTAGGGGAAGAAAAATGCAAGCAGCAATAAACTGGTTAGGAAAAATAAGTAGAGGGTATCAGCGAAAGAGTTAGCTAAGTTATTTAATACATCAGGTATCGGGGAAGAGAGACGAGTCAGCAATTGGACAAATAAGTAGATCAAGCAGTAGATTAGCAGGGAAATGTAATGCAATTGGTGAGAATTAGCTGTCAGAATACAGGTATTCAGAAGCATCTCCCCAGACACACTGGCTGATCACAGCAGGATGATCAGGAGACATGCAGAGATGCAGCTTCCCTAGCCAGATGCCTTGCAAATGCTGCTCCATGCCTGTGAGTAGTTGTCCGGGGCAGCAGCAGTGGGGATTTACTTCGCTTGCTCATGCAGGACTTCTGCTGAGAGAAGAGGAAGAAAGGAGGAGCAAAAGTGCTTGAAAGGGGAACGACCCTGGTTTTTGGATCTCTCATTGTGCCTGTACCCAGCTTGATGCCTAAAACTTGTTTTAAAGATGTGTAACAATTCAGAGCCCCCACAATGCGGTGAAAGGATGACAAATGGGCAACAGATGAATCTTGCTAGCACAACCTGGTATGCTTACTATACAACAAAAGGGCCACTCATTTGTTAGCCTCATATCCTGTGATGTTTTATCAAGCAAAATGGAGAGCTATGATTAAAGCCATTCTTCCTTTTACCACCCATTCCTTCCTCCCCATAGGCATAGCAGAGAGACTGAGATCATTTCTGAACTATTTGTGGCTTCTGTACTGGTGGAGAGATTTACAAATGTCATAAATCAAAGGGCCTCTTCGGTGCGTGGAGCAGCAGAGAGAAGAAACAATACTGATGTTTAACAAGGAAAGGGAAAACAGAAATATTATAATTACACACCTTGTTAATATATATGTCATCCTTCACAAATATACATTATTTATTTGAATTTTTAAAAAGCAAAACAACATTTACTAATGAGAGGCTTTTCTAAGGCAACAGTCTGGTTTGATGCACTGGGCTCCATTTTGTGCCCTTGCCTCTTGGCTAATGGCAGTTTGGCCTTGAGCAAGGACAGAGGTGTGAAGGATAAAAGAGTTAGTTTTTGTCAATCAGTTGTTCTTGGGTAAGCAGTGAGACCTGATGAAGGACAGCTGGGATTTAAAGCTATCAACAGGAAAGAAAGAAAGTAGAAGAGGTATCTGAATAGAATGAAAAAGCTAGTAAAGCTAGTTTCTGAAAGATTCTGCTTATAAATATACACAAACTCATACAATTATTTCTTTATGACTAAATGAGTCACAACCTCTACTAGATAAAATATTCAACAGTCCAGTTATCCTGGCATGCATAATATACATTTTAAAGCTCTGAAAGTCTTTTTCTCATTTCTTGGAAAAGGATGAAGCACAGCTCAACTTTGCATCTTCCTAGAAATTAATGTCACCTTTATTATTTATTAGAAATGTGGCAGACTAAATTTTCTAAGGCTTCTCAGACTGGACTTCCAAGTACTTGTTGATAGGAATGATAGACAATGGATGCCGGTGCTTGTTTTGCAGAATTGCACACCTACACTTGTGTGCAAGATCTCCTAGCTTTATACACACAGATTGGTGCAAACTAGGAATTTGCAGGTTTTTACAAAGATTTTGCTGTTTTAATATCATATATACATTCAGTCATAGCTTTCATATTCAAAGGAACTTGAATGAATGAATTGATAAGTAGATGAATCACCAATTGCTTCTACCTGTGATCATGAACTTAGTATAAAGTTGTTTACCTCTTCTCTTGAAATATTTTCCTACTCATGTGTACTTTAACTGTCCCATACAAGTCAGTACTTGCTCAAATTTTATGGGTTATTATTGCAGTGAGGCAGTAGTCTCGGTATTGAGAGTCATCACATATTAGTCAGCTTCATTTAATTATATTTGCTAATGTCACGTTTAGGGTATTTTTGTTTGTTTTTTTTTTGTTTGCTTTTTTTTCTTTTTGTTGTTTTTTGTTGTTGTTGTTTGTTTGTTTGTTCTTAAGAAGGTGAAAGGTTATAGGCACTTCCCTTTTGCTTTGGAAATTTTCTGATTTTTCACATTTCCTCCGGAGCTAAAGATGCTAAACAGGAAGTTTACCAGGCCTATGAGGACATGAGATTTTATCATGTTTCCTTTTTGTTTTCTTTACTTTTACAAGTTTTAAAGATTTTTTTTTTTTAAAGTTCTGAAATTCTAAAATTTCTCTATTCCATTTGCACTGGATAGATAATTTCCTTCAGAGAGCAGAAAGGAGTACATTAATTACTGTGTGGGCAGGAGGCTGACTTCTCACTGTCAGACCTCTAATAAGAATAGTATTTGATTAAATAAGAAAAGTAATTGAATTAGAGTGTTTTTATGAGTTTCAGCAATTTTTGGAAAAGTACGGTAAGATTCAATATAGAGTAGCAGTAAAATAAACATAACAAGAAAAACTAGTGTTAAATATATAAATTTATTCCTTTAAAATTTGACATAGGATACAATCTGCAGAACGGAACAAAGAAAGACAGGAAAGAATTTTAGTAGAGCAAGGGAGAATGGAAATGTAATTTACAAGCATCTCAGAAGCACTACTCACACAATCTACAAGAAGTACATTTTCTTAACTTTCTATGAATGACCAGATTTAGCATTCCTTAAAGGTGAAAAATAAAGCTTTCCAAAGTTATATTGCTAAATGTCAATATACATTGCATGCTGCCAGCTCTACCCAATCTCACCAAGGATTTTAAAAAATAAAAAGATGGAAACAGAAGAAAGATGGAAAACCTGCTACAATAATTTATTGTAGAAACAAGCTAGAATAGTATCACACTGCATTATTCTTTATCTTAACTGCAATCGCATGAAAACTGTATTCACTTACTAATGCATTTCTGAGATGTAATTCCTTTGATGTTGCAACATGGTTACATTTTAGCTTTCTTTCATTTAGCTTCAGTAAACAAAAATCTGGAGATTCAGATTTATGTGCTTTCCTCTGCAAGGAAAAGTTCTTAGTGGAACATAGGAATGTATATGCACTTACCACTTTAACTACTGAAAGATATAGCTATGCATACATACACATATATATTTCAAGTCTCTGAATGTATTGAATTCTGCTTTCTCTCACTCCTTGATCCTCAGACCTTAGCACTCTTCCTTTTGGAGTAAGGAAGGATGGCACAAAAAGTAACTGTGTACAGATGTCCTGGAAGATCTCAGCTATACTCCTCCTCTAACTGCAACTCCCCACGTGACTTTGGTCAGGCTCTCTGGCCTTTCTGTCTTTACTGTTGCTGCCCATCTAAGTGCTCAGAGTTCAGTCTCAAGCCCAGCCTTACCTCTTGCCCAAGCTACAGACACACGCACTTTAGTCTCACATGGCTGTCCTTTTCATGGCCTGGATGAAAACCAACTTAAAGCTCCTTTAGCAGCAGATGCTCCACACTTTTTATTCCAAAGGATAGTTAAAAACACATGAAGTATGAAGAGTTAGGCTCCCATGTAGGAAAAGATAGGAAAAAGACAGGAAATATGAGCTGTAATATGTGCTTATCCGCACTGTAGCATTCTTTCATTACCATGGATGAAATAGGATTTCTCCACCTGTCTGTGCACTGCTGGATAATAGAGAGCCCTGTCCTAACTTTTCAAGCTTACTTGGGTACAAAATGGAAAATAAAAATATTTTTTAAATTCTGCTTCTTTCAGACTTCAGGTCTCAAAACAGCCAACATGCACTTAAATTCAATCATGTGAAAAAAGCCTCTGGAAACTCTAGGAAAGATCCCACTCTGAACATGGAGATGTTGAATGTGTTTCTAATGTGAGAGCTCTGTGTTTATTCTATGCAAAATATATTGGAATGATCCAAGGATCAGCCACAGCTGCTGCTAAAGCAATTCCCTCACCTTGCAGAGATGTACAGCTTGCATCTGTTTTGCCCCAAAACCCTCTCACAGGTTACTGAATTTTCTTTACACTGATGAAGTGCAGTCTCTGAAGTAATGGCTGACCAAAAGCCCAGCTAAGTTACATTTGTTAAAAAAAAAAGCCACCACCACCAACAAAAAAAAAATCTCAATAATTTCTTATTTTTACAAGGGTGAAAAATAGAGTACCATATCATTCTACAATAGAGAAAGCTAAAAGTTGAGTAATATTCCCCTTTCAAAAAGGGCCATTAGTGAAATAAAACCCAAAGCCTTGAATGCACTGTGGAGCAGTAAAAATTCTTAATGCTAATGTGAAAAATAGGAAATGCTGTAAAATCAAAGTGGTTGGAGGCCTAGCGGGCAAAAAGCAAGTAGTGTGATTAATACTGCAATAGATTCTGGAGCAAATGCAAGAAGAGCTTAAGGTACCCAGATCTAAGTGGTAAATTAAAATATACAAATTTCCCTACTTATGGGAATGAGAATTCCCTTCCCAATGCTGAATAAAAATAGACCCCTTTGACTCACGATGTTTTGTAAAGATCTTTTTCTTACCTTTTCAGAAATGTAAATGGGGAAATTTAAACCTAAAACATTGCTCAGCCTAGAGATAACTGAGTTCTGGTTGAATGGATGGATGGATATAGATAGTTAATGTATTATTCAGAACATTATAAACTTGATTTTTGGCTAAGGAGGAAATAAAGAGATTTTTTGTTGAGATGGAATGCTGATGTATTTGCTGAAATTGTTTTTGACTTGGAAATGAATCAATTAAAAAATTTGAGCTGGGGTAAATATGCTAATAACTGTGCAAGTTTGATAATAGTCTTCTGTATTGCCAGTGTTTTAATTTATTAACTAATGTGGCTTTGATGACTGGAAATGAGTATATGAATTAGTTAGACAAGAGGTATATAAAGTATGTTCAAGGAGATGGCACTTCAGAACACTTACCTCAGGGATACTTCTAGATGCAGTGCTACTCTACTTTTGACAGGCTATGTAAGAGTAAGCAGCAATTTTAACCACAAAAATATTGTGTTCTTTTTTTCTCTTTTTTTTCTTCCCCCCCCAAGAAAGCCTATAAATTTCTGTAACAGTTTCAATGTGATTAAGAGGCAAGCATACACTAAAAATGCGATCGGGCTGGTCTGACACTTCAACACAGAGCTACTTCTGGGACACTGCAATTTGGGGCATTTCTTCCTTTTTGCTTGAGCTACAGTCTAGCCCAGACTGACTATGTGAACTGGAGCACAGGAAGGGTATACCTTGTTTGTCTGAACTAGACTTAGCCTGGCTAATCTGACTGCCACAGGCAATGTAGCAAAGTTTAGCTATCAAGCCAAGGCCTCTCCATAGACTTTTGAGCTGTTGGTCTTTTTTAGCATTAGCTCCATGAAAGCCACACCATCAAAGCAATACCTGAACTGGTTTCAGGTTAAATGGGGTGCATTTGATATTTTTCACTTGGGAGTAATCAAGAAATAAACACACCCCAGGAGAAGAAAACTGGTGTAAATAAATAAATAAACAGATAGATAAAATCATCCAATACCTTTCTATTAAGTTCTCTTTACAGATGACAGTCTGTACTGCCACTACTTTTTTATGGACACAGTGAGAAAAAAAAAAAAATTGTTGAAACTTTATATCTGCAAATAGTTTCAAATTGCAAGTGCTTTTGAGAATTCTTTTATCTGTGGAAATTAACCTGTGGCAGCAGGAAAAAGGGGTCAGATTACTCATTTTGGATTATTCCGCTTACCACCTCCAAATGTGAATAGAAGAAAATCTTCTAATTTTAACTTTGACTACTCACTTCTACTGAACACAAATCATAGGTTTAGCTTTAATACATGTCACTGAAGCCTTTGTTGTACTTACACTGGCTGTACAGTTTTGTTTGACGGACAAGCATTAGAGTAGAATGTCTGGATGGACTGTAGATGTCAAAGCTTACTTGCTGACTTAACTCATCCTGTTGTGTCATTGTTTTGGTTTGTTTTATTTTTCCCCCTATGTACTGTAAATCGTTAACTGATAGGAATCTCAGTGTTGGCCTTACCCTTCAGGGTTATCAGAATATTTAAGCAACTAAAACTATACATGGCCTTTCAACAGAAGATTTTGCTTTGATTACGAGACAGAATTTCATAGGAACTAATATTGTCTTGCCTCACTCTCAATATCACATCTTTGATCTTTCCTGCCTGCTATTTCTGCTGCATTTTTCCATGATCTCTGCCTTCAGAATCTATTATTCACCCAAGACATTGTTTATGTCTTTGCATGTGGTCTCTTCCCTACCATTCTTCTTTATCAGTTTTCATTTTCCCCTTTTTCTTTAAGTAGCAACAAATGAGCATGCCTCTCATTTGTTGCTACTTAAAGAATTAGATTTAGTAATTTCATCATAATGTAAGGCATTCACTTCTTGAATTACTCTAGTTAGTTCATGGATATGCATGATTTCATGAATAAAAGAGTAACAGTTAAAGGGATGAATAAAAATATGGACCGATGAAGTCGTGTATTATTAAAGGTCTTAGATTGTTGGAATATACAATAATACTAAAATGGCCAAGAATAAAATCAGTTTATAGACTGGAAGATCTGTATCTCCTCTAGGAGTAAAGTGTGCTAGTGAAAGGATGACTTGAACTATTGTTAACAAAGAAAACGAATGTGCTAGTACACCAATCTGTTACAGAGTTTGTTGCACTGCCGTGTTTTCTTTCTTGTATTCTCAGGGGTATGTCATCTCTTGGTCAGTTTGCATCAGCATTGGAAAACAGCTGAGATCAGCCAGAAGGAAAATAGTGAAAAACATAGAAAACTGAATTACTTTGTTGCTTTGCTTGCTTTCATTGTTCTATCAAAGCAGAAGATGATTCCACTTCACTGGCATGCTTTATCCTTTGCAGGTGTAAGATATAAAGATGCTTGTTCCAAATTCATAGTGATTGTTTCAAATTCATAGAATTCTGCTTGCATGACACATACTGCAATGTCTTGGCAGCTGTCACAGTGTAATTATGTCTTAAAAAAATATTAAAAACGACACAGGTAACAGCTCTACTTGAAAGTGTCCTTAAAGAGAAACCACGTAACACTTCAACAGTAGTAACTGTGGGATAGGCATTTAAGAAATACAGTTATATACTGAAAACCTCTCATTAAACATGATCAAAACCAAATAACACAGATCTAACTATGAAGAGCATGTTCAATGCATAATATCATCTAATGTGTCATTGTGGAGGGTTTCTGAAATGAAAAGCCTTTAAAATCCAATTTAAACATGATTAACTCCAAGGACCTTCCTAAGCCATAGGACCCAAAATGAAAGCAATGTAAATCTTGTGTAAAATCTGATAATGAAGTATAAACTAAAACATGATCTCAGACTTACTTTAACTTCTAATTAATACATTTCTTGATTTCAGTTCCTTTATGATAGCTAAAGCTGGTCTCTGACTCCTGCTCCCATAACTCTTGGTCCATTAAATAACTGTCTTTCAGCATTGTTTGTTCACTAGGAGCTAGAAAGTTAAAGCCATACAAGCTTTATATTAAGAAAAAAGAATCAGTCTGTAGTACTTCTGAGTCTTGCTTTACATAGAGCATGTTGCTTAGCTATGCTTGAAACCTTCCTTGAACTCTTCAAAGAATGTTACAGCTACTATTTGTCAGAGTGTAAAACAACAACAAGGATATTTTGAATAGCCAAGCTAGAAACATTTCTACTGTACTGGGAGGGCCACATCAACACAGGTGTGGGGATTTGGCTCAGATTTACTTGGTTGCGCTACCTGAGTTGGTTTTTTGGTTTATTTCATCCTGTTTAACATTTTATAACTCTTCATTGCTACAAGGGATTAGCCAACAAAGGAACTGAATTTATTTACTTATTATGATGTACAGCAGTGATATCCTGATGTTGCCTTTCACTTTGGAAAGGAGATTGATACACTTTGTTCTGTCCTCTGGACCTTCTCAGCACAGTACTACTGTTAGACTGCTCACACAGGGCTAGTTCTGCTCTGGCTTGCCTACAAGATCATGTTAGAAGGGAAGGAAATAGGGAGCTTTCCCAGGTTGTACAGGTCAGATGGACTCATAGCTGTGGTGTTCGAGGGAATGCAAGCACTTCTCCCTAATTGCTCTGCTAGGAACTGAGGGTGGCCTAAGGAAGCAAGCTGTAGCCAGAGGCATTATACTGCAGCCTTTGTAGCACTTTATATGTCACTGTGCATGCCAAGTATCAGAGTACATCCAAATCATGCCAGCAAAACTCTTCTGAATACAAGTATATGCCTTAAGGACATGATCTGGCCCTGTATAATTATTTCCTTGTAGCTGTATTATCAGTATGCAAGCTTCCTCGTCTTGACTAGCCACCCAAACTCAGCCCCAAACTGTTCTTGAACTCCAAGATCCCAAACAACCAGGTAGCAGGCAAATACAAGCTGTGCTTAGAAAAAGAATCCAGAGACAGTAAAACTGGACTCTTCCCCAAGTCTCCATCTCATCCATAGAGCTAATGGGGTACAGGGAAGTTCAGCAACTTGTGCAAAGAGAGATGGAATGTTTGCCTAACACAGTGAAGCCTCAAGCGTGTTGCCCCAAGCTAGCTCCAGGCAAACAATACATAGAATCAGAGAATCACAAGGTTGGAAAGGACCTACAAGATCATCTAGTCCAACCGTCCCCCCATTACTGTTGCTATCACAAGCCACTAAACCATATCTCGTAGCTCCTCATCCAGACGCCTCTTGAACACTGCCGGGGATAGCGACTCCACCACCTCCCCGGGCAGCCATTCCAGTGCCTGACCACTCTCTGAGAAAAAAAGGTTTTCCTTATGCCTAATCTAAACCTCCTCTGGTACAACTTGCAGCCGTTTCCTTGGGTCCTGTTTGCTGCTTGGGAGAAGAGGCCAAACCCCTCCTCATCACAACCTCCCTTCAGGAAGTTGTAGAGTGCAATGAAGTCTCCCCTGAGCCTCCTCTTCAGACTAAATAATCCCAGTTCCCTCAGCCACTCATCATAAGACTTGTGCACCAGACCCCTCACCAGTTTCGTTGCCCTTCTCTGGACACATTCCAGGGCCTCCATGTCTTTCTTGCAGTGAGTAGCCCAAAACTGAACACAATACTTGAGATGCGGCTTCACCAGTGCTGAGTACAGGGGGATGATTACCTCCCTGCTTCTGCTGGCCACACTATTTCTAATGCAGGCCAGAATGCCACTGGCCTTCTTGGCCACCTGGGCACACTGTCAGCTCATGTTCAGCCGAGCATCAACCAACACCCCCAGGTCCCTTTCCTCTTCACAGTCAACCAGCGACTCAGCCCCAAGCCTACAGTGCTGTATTCTAGACAAAGTGCAGGTCCTAGTATTTGGCCGTGTTGAACCTCATCCCATTCACATCAGCCCAGTGATCCAGTTTATCTAGATCCCTCTGAAGGGCCTCCCTATCCTTCGGCAGATCAACACCACCTCCCAACTTGGTGTCATCTGCAAACTTACTAACGGTACGCTCAATCCCCTCACCTAGGTTATCAATAAAGATACTAAACAAGATGGGCCCCAGTACTGACCCCTGGGGGACACCACTTGTCCCTCTAGCCAGTTCCTTATCCACAGAAGGGTATACCTGTCCAGGCTACAGGCAGTCAGTTTCCCCAGGAGAATACTGTGAGAGACCATGTCAAAGGCTTTGCTGAAGTCTAGGTAGATTACATCAAAAGCCTTTCCCTCGTCTCCTGGTCTGGTCACCCACTCGTAGAAGGAGATGAAGTTGGTCAAACATGACCTGCCCTTCATGAACCCATGCTGGCTGGGCCTGATCCCCTGGATGCCACACACATCTACACAGCAATGTGTGGCAGAGATCAAAGATACTAGTGGTGAACCTGAAATCAGCCTTTTTGGTTATACTCAGTCTTATTAATGTGGCCAGTCTGCAAGGCCTGTTAGCTAGGGCACTGTGCCATGACTAGACTGCTCCTGGAACCAGGGCTAGCCCATTTTTGCTAGGAGTACATCAGGCTTCATTTCATGGTATAGATACTCCCTGTAATTCACTGCTCATTTTTATGAGGACTTTGGTTCTCAGAACACTGTCCATTTACACTAAGTACCACAAAGATCTCTTGATGGTGATGAGTAGTCTATTAATAATCAGAGTATTTCTATGCTGCAGCTTTCAGTGGAGTAGAGAAATTAATGAGAAAGCTGTAAACAGTTTAGCTCAACTATCAGAAAAAGTCTTTTCAAGCACTGCAGTTCTCATCATGGGCTCACTTAGAGATCATGTGCCGTAGTGCACCACAGTTCACATGCAAACCAGCTTCAGGAACAAGAGCTACTTGGCCTCTCTCTGTGCTTCTCTACACCCTTCCTTTTAGGTAATGCCCCAAAAACCACCTCCTGTCAGCAGAAAGCCATCAGTACTGCCTGTCCTCTAAGCAGGCCACACGCAACTCGTGCTGCCTAAAGATTTCTGCCACCACTTCCATTTTGTTCCCACTCAGCACCAGGGAAGGGAGCAGAAAATCACATTGTGGGCTATAAAGACTGTGAATGCATAGCCATAAACTCAGAACAGCCTGTTTCATCCCAGGCTTAGTAACGCATTCATTTTTTCTTACTGTTTTTCCTAATGCATAGAATATAATCAGTTTTCAGGGGTGGCTTTACAAGACAACATTAACATATTGAGTTTTGATAGAATAAGAGACATCCATTTTAGAGAGAACTAGCATGTTACAGCCTCTTTTCGACCATACTATTCTTTCTGATTGACTTGGATCTTCTTTTCCTTTTACATGAGCTTGATCTGGAGAAAATTGACTGCTTCCATTATACAAACACTTGACACTAGCATTCACTTCTAAAGATTTCTGTTCTGAGGAATACTAATTTCTCTGTAGAATAAATGTAGTTTGTCTTTTACTTACAGAGTATTTATTCATAACCTAAGGATGAAGCTAAAATATTTCCTAATCCCAGATGAGTGTCCCTTCTGCACCCAGTACTGAGCCAATATTTCCCCTTACACGATATCTTTTTCTCAGAGACACTGAGGTTCAGTTCCTTGTGACCTTTGGTTGCAGCATTCACCTGCCAGCTATAGCTCTCTGAAGCTGCAGCATGAAACGTGTCTCTCATTTTTTCCTGATGGATTACTCCACTATTCATGGTACTCTGAAGCCAGACCAAGAGGCTGCGAGCTTTATCTACACAGCTGAAAAATACACATAGGAAAATGAAAGCTTTAATCTGGGGGCTACTAAACCTTCAGTGAGCATTTGTCAGTTTATGGGTCTTAATACTTCTAATAGGGTTAGACCAGCCAAATGAGGATACTGAAAGAAAAAGAGCCAAAAGGAACTTCCCCACTGGCTCCTCCCCTTCTGCACAGCTACTGAGACCTCAGCACCAGCCTCCCAACCCCACACTCCAACTCCCAGACTATCACTACAGGAAAATTTGCAGAAGTGAGCATGCGACTGTCATCACAAAAATGATGGTCACGGTCTGTGGCAGCTAAGCTTAATCTGACAAACAACTGCAGTTTGTGTTACTTTCAGCTGCTTTTCTGCAGAATTGTACAGATTTTTCTTCAAATAATTAAAACACAATTATACTACAAAAACACTTTACAAGATAATATCCTTTCCAATTTCCTTCAATATTTTCTGTGGAATTATCATTGGTAACATAGAAAATAGGTAATTGCATTTCATTTCTATTACCATTTTAACAGCCTGAACTCTTTCCCAGGGTGATGGGTTTAATTTCGCACATATGGCTTATATTGTTTTTAGATAGAATAATAAGTGGCATAACAATGTTTCTTGCTGTGGCATCTATGCCATTATTTAGCAATATATCTAAATGTTTCTTCCAAATTGATAGTTGTTGAAATAATCAAAGCAGACTCTTAACAGGGAGAGACTAACACAGCATCACCAGAATCAGCTGTTCTGTGCTGACTCACACAAGCTGAAGATTTAGGCTGTCCTATTGTTATCACCCTCAAAATTTGACCATAGTTTTCTGGCTGGTGATATGGATGAAGGCACAAGAAAAAGCTGTGAATTAATTGTTAGCCCAACCCGGCAGCCCAGCAAGCTATGTAATACGTGATGTGATGCTGCCAATTTGCACAGAAGACAGTGGAAGCAGAAGGTCTCTTTCCAGCAGCACTCAGAGGCTCATCTGACTGCAGCAGCAACCTTCGTCTGGGTAGCTGCCAAGGACATGCTTACAGTTAATTCTAGAAACAGTGAGCTTAGAATAAACCAGAGCAGGAAGGAGTGGGATTGCTCCCATGAATACCTTTTTGCAACACAAATTTGAAAATTAATAAGCATTAATTAATACTGATGTTTTCAGATCAAAATCAAGTAGTTCAATTCACCTCTGACATAACATACCTATATTAAAACTCTCCAATTGGGATATAAATACTTGCTTTCTGCATAAGTGAATAGCTTTTCTACATGCAAGCGTAGAGGAAGTCTAAGAAGGCCACGATTTCGTACTAGCTAATATTGAGAGGGTTGCTCGGAGGTGCTGAGCATCCCAAAATGGGATGCAAAAGTTCATAGGAGTCCCATGATAATGACACTGTCGTTTGTATTTTCGTAATGCCTGGTTTAATTTTCTTTCTGGAAAACAGAAGTTTATATTTTCACATTCATTTTATAAGATAGATTATATGCTAACACAGAGCAGAGTATTTGCAAGCTAAGTTTGAAAGGAGCAAGTTGCTACAGCAGAAAACAGACAGAGCTAAAAATAATTGTATAGACTTCCTGACCGTGAAGTCAGCCTTTTACACTTGCATTGCATCCTTGGGAACCGTTCTTGAAAGAAATGTGGCAACAACACAACCCAGACTCCATGTTTTGTTTGTAGAGCAGGCAACTTCCACATTTTTTCCAACCCTCTTACAGTGGAATTAGGGAGCCATAACTTTTTAACCCTGTAATTACTACAGACACAGCAACTGTAACACTGGGAACTGCCTCTCACCCCTTTCACCTGCAATCTTCAACATGCATCCCACAAAGTAGGGCTCTGTGAAAACAAAGTGAGGGCCATCCTCTGCTTTTCATCTGCAGCTGTTGTGGAGTTCAGTAGGTAAAGAGGTGATACATGGGGCAGCAGCTGTATTTCAAGAGCTGAAAGGGTGACATATCAAATTGGAGAATAACACTGTGGGGTTGACAATGGGATTTAAGTATTATCTCCCCAAGACAAAAGTAATAACTAAGAAGTATTACCAACCCAGGGCAGAAAACATTAAAAGCACTTCACACTAAGATTTCAGCAACACAAAATCAAAGTTTTGCTCTAAAGAACTTGAGTAATCACTACAGCTGGTGAAATATAGAAGACGCTTGAATTCTTAGTTAACTTTCATTAGTGCTAGTTTTGCTTTCTGCTGTGCTGCAGGATTGCACTGTATCTTCTGTAATTGCCATTTCATATACAGGGTACTAAAACATCCAGACAGCAAGAGATCGTAGAAATATTTCTGGGCATTTATCAAAATAAAACTTGGATTCAACAGGACTTTCACAATCATGAGGAATACAATAGCCAGATTACAGCTCAGCATGCGTCGTTGGCTATAGACATTCATTTCTTTTAGGTGAATGTGCAGCCATTGCCCCTTCTTGTCTATATCATTGAGAATATACCTCATGTGAGAAGCTGCCTGGCTCTTTCTCCAATAAACAAAAAGGAAATAGTTTCTTATCCCACAGGAATTAGTGCAGTGCTTTGGAAAACTTTGTATAGGTAGTATAGACAAAGTGAGAAATATTTTGGCGGATACTGGCAGGATTTAAGAAAGCAATTACTAAACAAAGTAGAAAGAGTGACTGTAGAAATGTTCCACAATGTGTAATCACAACACCAGTCCTCCAGGATTTTAAAGACCCCTAATGGTACCACTTGCATAAAACCTGTTGGAAGAGAGTGAAAATGCCCACATACTTGTAGTTACATTTGGTTTTGAGAAGCAAATTATTCCCCCATCAGCCTTGGTAGTGCAGTCAACACATTTCCACTGCAACTAAAGCAGCTTTTGCCAGCAACAGACCTTTTCTACTCACACAAATAGTCTACCTTGGCTGTAGCAGATAACACAGAGAGCTAATCAGGCTTTAGTACTCACAGTAGCATATTTACCTTGGCCTGTGGTGGGGAAGACTGCGAGCAAAACAGCCATTTCCAAGCCAACAGAAGTGCAGCAGTACTTCATAGCTACCTTGGCTTGTCACAGACAGTAGTTCTGCATAACTGGCTTCAGCTTGATGCTGAAGAGTTCAGGAAATTTACAGGGGAGGATTTTTTTTGGTGATAGCATGTGAAGTTCTCTCATTTATGATCTACGTCTTGAACAGTTATGAATGACATGGACCTAAACTGCAAAGGAGCTGTTTTTGAGAAGCATAGGGATGAAATGCATAAGTAGTGACATAGAAACACTGTGTTTTTATATTTGCTGTGCTGTAAAAATTGATTGTAAAAACTCCAATGACATTTCTCCCTGATTCATTATTGTTGATCTTTAGAAAAAGTGAAATCTCTTTTGATCCTTTTTTTTTTTTTTTTTTTAAACCATACCAGGCAAAGACCATTAGGAATATCAATGATCACATAAAAGAAAAAGTTAACTCACCCCACTGACTATAGGCACTCTAGCTACAGGTCACTCCTTCTCAGAAAGCAGCCTTCATCCAGAAAACATTCTGCCTTTGGAAGTTAGCCCTTAAATGAGCCCAGGGTCCACCCTTTCAAGTCAGGTGGAAAGCACAAGTGAATTGCTTGCACCTGTGCTTCCTGGACCAGCCACTCCCTTCACCAGATGCTCAACCACCTGTTCAGGCCATGACATAACAGTTCCCTTACAATTGAGAAGTCCACCCTACAAAGAAGTAGGATAGTCATAAGCCAAATGTCAGAAAGCAAACATAATATAGGTAGACTTATCTGGAAGAGCCTGTACTCAGGGACCTAAATACTTATCAGATATTCCTGGCTTCCTTTCTTCAGAATGTTCAAACTCTGAGAATATGTCTATAAGAAAACACAGAAGAAGTCAAACATGCAGTGAATCGATACAAAGTTAGCAGGAGATGGATGTGAAGTAACTGGGAGATAAGCAAATTGTACCGGCACAAAAGTTAGCAAAGTTTTTCTGCTTGAGGTTTACAAAATGAGATTTGAACTGAACATGGAGTCTCCCGTGAACTGCTTAAACTCAATGAATCCTATTGATCTCAGGGAGCAAAATGTTCAGTTACTTCCAAAGGAAGATTTGTTGTCAGGAAAACTAGTTATAAACTGCAATGATTTGATAAGGGTTGAGGAAAATATGCTACTTTGATAGTTAATTCGCCTTAAAATATTAAAATCCTTAAATGCAATCAAAATAAGTCTCAAAACAAAAGAAATTTGAACAAAAAAGTGAAAATCTAGTAGATTTTAAAATGAATCATGTTTTTTTTTTTCTTTTCTTTTTGTTTTTGTTTGTTTTTAGTACTTTATTTTTATTCCTAAGGGAAGAAGAAAAAAAAAAAAAGAAAAAAAAACACTGAAGTTTACAATGAATCTACATTTTAAATGCAAACATCAATTATTTTAAGACACTGCAGCATCTGTAGAAGCTACTAATGTGCACAGTTATCAGCACAGTTTAGAACAAGAAGAGCTCCATCATCCTTGGTATCTCAAACCTGCCACGGAGTAGAACTGGAGTCCTACCCGTGAAACAGCTACGCGCTTCCACTGGCAACAGGCTGGGGCACGGATAGCAATCAGACATTGCTCTTTTCTCCATCTTTTGCAGAAAGCACAGCACACTAAGGTGAAAACAATTCACTCCTCTGAGTTCAAGGACAAAAGCTGTCTAGTTTACCGAACACGGGATCTTCCTTTCGAGCTTTAACAGTAAAGCTGAGAAGAGCAGTCTGGTCTTCTTCACGGAAACAATGTAAATACGGAAGAAACAAGTACTGTTACACTCAGGCCTTCTGCATTTTTTTTATTAATCACTTAATTCAGTGAGAAGATCCTAGGAAACTCTATTCTTATGTTAATGTAACATTAAGATTGATAAATCAAGTTCTCAAATGTCACGAAATGCAGAAGTCAGACTGAAGACTCAACCTTTCCTCTGGTTCTTTGCCTCTTTCTTAAAATATGGTCTGTCTTTATACTCTTATAAATTATTTGTCAGACTACAGAAGTCAGTATAACACAAAGTAGAATTCCCTACAGAGCCTTATAAAAAGTAAAAGCGTGACAGGAAATGCTGTGTAGCTGGTCTACATCAGGGAGGGTTAACAAACTTCTGTATGTTCTTCCTTGTGTTTCAGTTTGGCAAGACCACCTCTCCCTCTTGATCATCTTTCTGCCATCATTCATGCAGGGATATTTGTTTCCACACTGGTTCAAGGAGGTGCTGCCCCTCCCAGAGATGCTGATACTCATGTGCAAATAAAAGTACTCACATGTGAATGTGAGCATTCACTTTTCCTGCTAAGATTCCTGGCTGCTGAAGATAAGCCTTTCTGGCCTAAAAGGAAAGGAGAAGAAAACCTTGGAGGTGACACTGTCTTATTCCTCAAGGAAGGATTGCCTTGATTAAACAGATTTCATGACAGTAGCAGGGTAGAACAGCAAGATTTGCCCTACAAAGATTTAATCTAGGATTTTTCTTAAAGCCACAATAAACATCAGTTGATCAATGGCAGCTATTCTCAAACATGAGTAAAGAAGACAATACTCATACTGAAGAAATATGATTGACAGCAGAGGACATAATGGGATATTTCCTCCTTCCTCGTTGATCTGTTGACACAAAATGTCATCTGGGGACAGCATGGTCTGCCATCCCTATTCTCCCTCCTTCCAGCTGGATAAGGAGCTCCACTCCAGTGGCTTCACTCTGAGCCAAGAGGTCCTATTTCTGCCCTGCTTTCCAGGTCAGTACACTAATACTGCATGGCAGGTGATTGCATTGCATATATAAACGTATCGTTATAATTGCATATTTATTTCCATTTTCCTCTGTTGTCTTCATAAATAGCCGTTATCTCAACCCATAAGTTCTCTCCCTCATCCAACTTAGGGGAAGAGTGAGCAAAAAAAAAAAAAAACTGTGGCATTTAGCTGCCTGCTGAGTTAAACCAACAAATGACTTTCAGTCAGATACTGAGCTACGGACACAAAGAATTATTTTGCAATTGCACAGCTTTCACTGTTTCCAATAAATTTTTTACATTTTACCAAAGACACAACGCACGTTGCTTTATAGCAAATGCCTGCTGCACATTTTGTCCATAAAGTTGCGTACTTGCCGTAGGGATTTAATCAAGGTGAAAACTTTTCCAAAGATCTGGATGCCAGAGCAAGGCCACAGAACGTGTTCCGACATGGTAGCAGGGTTCCTCTGGACTAACCAGGTTTGGACCAATTGAAGAACTAGTATATTCTTCTCCACCACTGTCATACACTGGTGAAAGGAACAAAAGGTTGTGTATTTAGGAAGGAAAGGATGATTCACCGTGAAAACTACAGACTACTTCTGTGACACAGACTACTGCTTCTTCTGTATGCAGTGAGGACAAGCTCACTTTCGAGCCTCAGTGTTTTGGGTACTTCCATCACTGTCTTCATTTAGTGGCATTACTTAACCTGATATGAACAATTTCCTGGCAAGTCATATAGTTTTCTTTTTTTCTTTAAACATAAGCCTGTTGGTATATCATAACATTATGTTTAAGGTCCCTTCCATTAAATGCAATTCCTTACATCTTAAATTAGTTTAGACAGTTTTCCTTAACATTAAGTAGAATTAACATTTACATTGTGATATATTGCAAGTGACAGAAGTTGGAACAAGTTTTTCCCCCAAGAATTATACTTCCGATCTGCCAACTAACCTCACTGTTTTGGGGAATTATACAATGTTGTTTCCAATCAAAATAAATGTGTTCAGTTTTCCTATAGGCAGAGGCATTAAATAACAATTACACAGCTCAGACTTGTTCCCACTCAAAATTGGTGGCAAAACTCCCACTGACTTCATGGGAGCAAGATTTAGATCATGGTTGATTTACTTCAACTTTCATAGAAATTATGGGTTAACCTCTAAAAGCTGGGAAAGTTTGGCTACATAAGCTTCCAAAGACCTAGATGCATAAAACATATCTGTTGCCAATACTTTCACTGCTACTTTTATGTAATACCATACACTTCCAGTCTCCCCCTTCATATATTTTCATTAATCACACACACTTTTGTGAATATTGCTGAAACAATTAGAATAATCAATACGTATTTTAAAGACAATTGCATTCACAAGAAGATGGAGTTTACCTGCCTCCCTTTCTCTGGACAAAGGAGCCAATCTTTTGAAGGTTAGCTGATTAACTGCCAAAGTTAAATCCAGAGAGGGACATGCATGTTTTACCTTAGATACCTGTGCACTCAGAACTCCCTCCTTGTCTCCCTAGATCAGTAGGTGTTAAAATTACCCAAAAACTTGAACAAGAGCCCATCTTCTTGTGACAAGGAAAAAACCAAGAAGCAGGACAATTTTCCAAATATGATACCTTGTGTGCCTTCCCCCCCGCCCCCCCTCAGATGTTGTTGTAATTCTCACCTGCACACCAAGCTCTCACCAGCCAACTCTACCATTGTCTGCTCCAGCGAAGAGCACTATGAGAAGTGACTTCGTACGGAAGAGCCTAGCACTGATGTAATACATACCACTTGACTCACAGTGAGAGGGTGAGAAGTTTCTCCATATGATTCTTGCAGACCCTTTCAGGAAAGAGATTTCCCTTGAGACTTCCTCCAAGTAAATCCCACAGGGTTTCCAGAGCAGCTTAAGGACAGTGTTACTGAAAATAAGCTAAAATTTTCTGTAGACTCTAGCCTTTAAGGCTGCATAAACCACCTCATTTCTGAAGAAATCCCCAGAGACAACATACATCACGCGTCCCTCTCTGTCTTTGCCTGTTTCAAGGAAAAGGATGGCTATTTGTTGCAGACTGAAACAAACAGTAAATATCAATATTTCTTGCCTGACTCAGCTGCTCTACTTAGTGTATTGATCTGCCCTCACCTTCTGATTCCTATTCCTGTGCACCAAGGGAGGACAAATAAGCAAGTTCAAGGCATTTATTTATGTCAGCCCATCCCAACACAAGCCCTAAGGGAACAACAATAATTTTTATTTTTTCTTTTTACATTGCAGGTGCAAAATGCAAGTAACAGTCTAGCCTGCAACACTGTTCAATATTTACGAATGCAATATGAATGTATAATTGGAAGTGTTGTTGAAAAGACATGAGAAAAAAAGAAATGAGAATGCAAGTTCTCTGCACTCCTGCATTTCATAGTGCCTCCATCCATACTGCCAGCTGAGGAAGAATCCACAACCCCTCTCTTCCATAGCAGCTGTACCCCATCCCAGTTGGTAAGAGTTACAAAAGACTTAGAATCCCTTGTGCCACCTTGCAAGTCACGTACAAGAGTGCTATTAGGAAAACCAAATAAAAAAAAAAAAGTGAGGCTAATGTTACTTTCCTAGTTTCAGAACATGAATTCTTTGCTACAACTGAACAAACTGTAAAATGTTTTCTTAAATGCTCATTCTTATACAAACTCATTAAAAATACTAATAACTGCCCTGTAAAAGTAGAAGAAATACACAGGGCAACAAACTAGGAAAGGATGTTTTCCTCGCCAAAACTTGAAGACTCAATGTATTTCAATTGTTTTTTGATATTTAGAGAAGATGGGAAAAAGGGACACTTTTTTTGTTTTCGGGTGCAACTTCTTCTCAAAGCATTAAGAATTCCTCACAGTTCTTGCCCTTAAAAAAATGCAGTGGCTCTTTGACTAAACAATGTCACCCTTCTGGTCAGGGAAATTCACCACAGAAGTCATATTCAGTTATCAAAAGCAAGATTAGGGATGAAAATTATCCCCTTTAATAACTTTTATTCCATAATATTCAGAAACAAGCACTAAGGAAAGAGCATAAAACACACATGAAATAAAGCCCAGTGCATTAAAATTACACAAGCTTGTACTTGACAGAAAATATATGTAGATCATAATGAGTAGAACTCATGCTTTATCTGACAATGACAAGTTTCAGTGAATACACAGTTTTCTCAACTCCTGAGGCATTATTTTACTTCCATAAAAAAAAGTTGACCTCTCGTTTTAAAAGTCAAGACTTTCCCCGGGAAAAATATGAGCAGTTTGCTAAAAAACTAAAGAAAATTAAAACAATTATTTTATTTTGTAGTCAAAAGCTGTCTTCCTTTTATTCCACAGATCCATAATGTAATAATATTGGTGCAAAATATACCCAGACACATTCAAAAGGATTTGGTTGCACTGCCATAGAATCATTAAGACTACACAGAACATCAGTTCATCGCAATAGCATTATGATTGTAACTTCTTTTAAGCATCAATTTAAAATTTAACTTTGTGATCTTAATTTTAAATGCCAAGGGAGAGACCTGACAGTTTTTAAAACTGCCAGCTACTGTTACAGTTTAGTACTTTATGACTAGCTTTTAATTAGATAACTAACAAGGCAAATAATTTAACAGGTTGATACAACAGAAGCTTCAAAATACATTCTTTTCCTTCTGTTTAGGATGTAGGGCTCCATTTACAAAGGAGAGGTGAAGAACACAGATTTTTCAGTCTTCTCAATTATTGAAGCATATTGAATGTCAGTGGTGCTATACATATTTAAATTCTTGAGTCTTAACATTAGTTCTGCTTTCTTTTACCATTAAAACAACATTTCTAGGTTAACTGAGTGGAAAAGATCTCTTTCCTCTTCCCAAATCAGAAAATAATCTGAAAAAGAGTTCCAGAACTACTTCTCACTTAGTCTCAGCATACAGTATCTTATGCAATTCAGATTTTAATATCTACTAGATTTCAGTTGATGTTCCTGAAACAAACAAGTTATTGTGTTTATTATCAATTTTCATCACCTTCTACACTGAACATAGAAAGAAAATTAGAAATCAACCCTTCTGTGTTTTTACTGGGATGTGATATTTGACATCTGGGAGACCTGCCTTTATTAGACATCCCAAGAACTATTTTACCCAATTATTCCTATAACACTAGAGCAATTTACATAGCACATTCTATTATTAGTGTAACTGCAAAGGGACTAGCACAAGGGGAAGATGTTACAAAAAAACATAGTGGAAAAAGGACCAGCGCAATGGGAACATGCTGCAGAAGAAAGAAGTGCTCACCTTGCTCTGAGGATCTAGGCTCACAGTAGAAACTCCACAGAGAAGCGATCACCAACAAGAAGTTCTTCCACAGTGGCAGTCAGCACATACTTAAATGAGGTCTAAGAGAGGTGCAGACAGACTCCACTCCTTCAGGTTGCACAGCTGAATTGCCTTCACTTGTGCTCCCAGGGTTGACCCGGTCTTGTCTCCAGGTGCTCAATCAGTGGTTCGGGCCGTGAGTCAACAGTTACCATACAATTAAGAACATAGGATTGATCCTATCTTTTTTACTTTCAGGAAACTCCCCCTTTAAATTTACATAGAAATTGCAGAAAGATATTTCCCTAGGAGGCTACAGATTTTGGGGGCCACGCTGACCTTCGTGAAGCTGTTCCACAAAGAATCTTACACAGGACTATTTCACTGTTTTTGCTTGACACATGCATTCAAGCCCTTCCCTCCAGTATTCATTAATTCTGATGAAATGACCAGAATGAGGTTGGACCAAACAGGGACAATACCAAAGCCTACATCAATCAGCTAAGCTCTATTGAAGTCAATGAGCCAGTTCATCCTGCTTGAAAAACTGGCACTTCATCTGCAAATCTGGTACAATAAAATTGAATAAAATGGTGAAATTTCCATTTACAGGCTGGATGGATGGTCATGGATGGGAACAGCCCAGATCTCAGTGCCAGCAGGGGAAGGAGGAATGCCCTATGTACTGTGTCTGGGCATTTTCTCATGAGAGACAGCATATCATGCGCTGGGAAGTATTAACCTGGAGTCTGTTGTCTCTTCCTTTCTTCTGCTAGAGCCAGGCCATTTTCTATGAAAAAATTCCCTTAGCCCCATGCCATGTATCTCTTAAGCAAACCACCAAATACAAGCATTCATGTCCTTATTATCATAGAGTCATAGAATTGAGTTGTAAGGGACTTTTAAAGGCCATCTGGTCCAATCCCCCTGCAACGAGCAGGGTCACCTACAGCTACATCAGGTTGCTCAGAGACCCATCTGACCTAACTATGAATGTCTCTCTGGTAGATGGGGTACCCACCGCATCTCTGGGCAAACTGTGTCACTTGTTATAAAAACCTTCTTCCTTATATCCAATCTATATGTCTCCCACCATGTGATGTAATGCATGTAGTGGCCTGTACGGATTACCTTGAGCAAATGAGGAATGTTAACTTCCATTAAGGTGCCTGAGAACACTTTTTACATCCTCTTTTTATAGGCGCATTTTGGGATTACTTGTGTTTCACATTTCTATTTCACAATTCTAATATAATTCTTAAGAGTGTGAAAGAATGTCTGTTTTTGTTAACTAGACTCTGGAAGACAGCATCATGTAGAGATCTTCTTGTATCTGTTAATAATGATTTTTGTTCAGGTTTTGAGTATTTGTTCTCAATATTTTCTCTCTGTCATATTTCAAGCCTTTCTTCTTTTCATTTTGTCAAAGTGGATCAAAAGAGACACTGACAACAGTACTGCACATTGTCTTGCTTACAAGGGCAATGAAGGAACAAATCAGTTTGATTCTCCATTACTCTGTGTTCTCATTTACATCAGACTTAAGTTAAAACCAGATGCATGTTCACCACTGTGTCAGTGTAAAGGACTACACAGGTGGAGAGCAATACAAAGTCTACCTTACAAACAAGGATATTCAGATCATCCATGAACAGTGTTACCCAGGAGATTAGTTTGTTCAGCAAAGTTAGAGGAAAGAACTAGAGGAAGAGAATTAGAATTAAACATACATAAACATTAGTATCCTGGAAGAATTAGAGGAAGTCATACCTTGAATTAATGAACCAACAAACAACAGATTTACAAAATGAAAATTACAGAGGAATAGATGGCAATACGTGAGTCCAGTTGTGCATACAACTGCAGAAAAAATACATATAAATGGGCTCAATATTTCAGGCCTCAGGAGAATACAAGTTTAACCTCAGATAATCTAACTCTCTAGAATAAGTGCTAAAGGGCTTTTTTACTTTATTTTTCAGTAAAACTACCCTTGTAGAACTTGTCACATCAGTATGGTCTCACTGAATTGATTACAGCATTGCGTACAGAACTGGATCACTGGAGATACAGGAAATGAAAACATGATGGAAAGGTGTAATTAGCAACATAATTCATTATGTCAGGCATGCCCAACCCACAACCCATGGGCAACATGTGGCCTGGCCCAGCTGGCAATGCAGCCTGGCCCCTGCCCTGCGCCATCTTCCCCCCTCTGCTGCTGTGTCTCTGCCCCATCAAGCAGCCTGGCCCAGCCCCAGGGAGCACATCCATCGCTCAGCAACAGCCAGACACCAGTGTGCTATTAACGCTGTCTGAGCTGCAAAAAACATGTGGGGAGGGAAAAATGCAGTGCCAGCTCAAGTTATAGCAAATAGTTATATGCAGTTTGATTCATTGGCTAAATACAGTCCTGTGAACAGCAAAAAATATGCAGCCTTGCTTTTCGTTTTGATAAAGGAATTTGAGAAGAAGTTTCAATCATCAGTTTTTTGGTATATTTGCAACTCCATTTTCAGTCAACATAAATACATTAAGTGGGAATTTTCAAGTGGAATGTATTGCAACCAGACATTCAACTGAAACATCTGACCACATCCCTTTAGTTTTATAAGATCAGTTGCACCAGAGAAAAACTTTCCTCACTTTACAATCACACCTTATTCATGTCATTGCTTTTTGGCAGTACATACGTTTGTGAACAAATATTTGCAAGGATGAAGAACAGGAGGTGTAAAATTTCATAAAAAATCTCTAATGAACACATTGATAGCTCACTAAGAGTTGCAGTCACTGCCATCAAACCAGACAGATGTACTCATTTCACAAAAACAGGGTCACATATCCCACTAATTCTGTTTCTTTGTTTTAATAAAAATAGTAAAGATTAAGTTTTTTACTTACATACAAGAACAACATTATGTATTTTATGAGGGATACTCCAAAAGTATTGACTGCTATTTTATTATGTTGGCCCATGGTATCAGAGGCAGATGGTGGTGGTTTCTGTGGCTTGTGTGGCTCAGGGTCCAGTGTGGGGTACATGTGGCCAGAGCAATGACAGGCAGCAGTCTGGCTGTGACCAGACAGACAGGTGACCTCTCCTTCACCATTTTGACCCCTTTTACCTTGATAATTTTCTGCTTTATCTCTCAACCCAAATACTGACCAGCAAATTCGTCTTTCTGCATGATGAAGTCACTATTTTTCCTCTTTATTTCCTTTCTCTTTTATATAAATGATTTTATCTTCTGGGGGAGATCTCTACTCTCAAAGACCATCTAGAAATTTGCTAAAGAAAATTTCATTTTCATCACTGAATATTTTCTCTTTCCTTCTCATTTGACTTATTCTGCTATTCTTCGCTTTTACCACTTTTACCCTCTTTTCATTCACATACTCTGCATATTAGTGTTTCAGTTCATTTTCTTGTGCTTTGATCTCATATTCGTATTCCCACAACAAATGCATTTTCCAGTAACTGTTGTTTTGGGCTCCTGATTCTCCTCTCTTTTTCTTCAACATCCAAAGTTTCAATATCTTCTCTTTTCAACACTCTGCTTTTCACTCAACACGACTGTTCCTATCTTATGCTTTCCTTGCCATAGCATTCCCCAGCCATGTCTCTGCTCCACTCTATACCAGTTTGTTTTTGCAATTGTACAGAGGAACAAAGGGGATAAAGTAAAGTTTGCCTTACTCCTCAAATCCTTCCTGACATTTGACCCATTTTGACCCAAATACGCAGTTTCTCACCAAATATAACAATACTTTTTTCATAAACATTACCAATTTTCACCTCTACTCTCTCTTTCCTTTCTTCAGGGGATTTGATCTTCATGTCAGTTACTAAAGATGAAAGTTCTAATAGTACTTTTGAATGTCTTTATTTTTATATTACCTCTTAAAATATTTCAGTCAACTAGTTCTAATGTGAAAAATCTTTTTTGTTGGCATTTAAATAAAAATACAATTCAAATAAAAGCATTTTGTGAATGAGCTTCCAAAAAGGGCATTAGGCTTATAGAGTTCTATATAAGATGAAATGGTATTTTGATATATCCTTTCATTTTATTATGAAAAAGGGTGCTTCAGACATTCAGGTTCACAGGAGTATGAATTGACAACTGACACTGAGGAGAATAAGGGGCTTTGTTCTACTCTGGGCTGTTTTTAACTAAAGCTCCAGAGATTCTCCTGGAATCATCGAACTTGAATTAAAAGTTAATATCTCTTTTACTCATATACAAGCCTCAGAGGAAGTCCCAGCCTCTTCCCACTCATCCCTATTTCATTTGATTTAATGTGTTCTCAGAGAAACCTTGTTCAGTCCTGGCACAAAATATGGTCATTCCTTGCTGCACAACCAGCAGAGCTAGGACCTGGGACACTTGGGTTGGAACCCACCTCTTCTCCATGGTCCACACAGATCTGGCTGTGACTTCTCCTGACTCTTCTCATTCCAGCCCAAGAAACAATTAAGCATTTTAAACACATTTAACTTGTCCAAAGTTCACCTGTGTCTATCCAGTAGAGTAGCTTTTTGAAAAAGCAAGGTAAATACATCAATTCCATTTCCTGTATTAACAACAGCAACAACAAAACTCAGACAGGAATAATCTGAGTGGCTGTATAGCCTGCCTCTCACTGCAGTTCTTGGCGGAAAAGAGAAAAGCACACGGCTTGAACTTCACTTAACCCTGTCAGTCCTGCCTCTTTCTTCTTCTTCTTTTGTGCCAGCATAAATCACATGGGCCAGTCATGTGCAGAGCAGCATAACATGGCCCCAGCATAGAACAGTCAGAATGGACTCATACACCAAACCTTGTAGGCATCTATAGGGCTGCACAGGATCAGAAGAATCTAACAGTGCTCAGAGATTGTGCTTAGGAGCCTGAGTTGGCTTGTCTGTACAGGCATTCATTTCTGAGTGTTAATTCCCGAAAATTGCCTGTTTTCCAAGATGTTAAAGGGTGCTAGACAAAGTGTAACTTAAGTAACTTCAACTGTGGGATGATATCCACAGTGAGACTCTCAAAGTAAAACATCTCTGGCATGGTCATCAACTCTTTTAACTGGTTCTTTGAACAATTAACTTTTTCCAGTGTTCCCGTAAGACAGACCATTTGATTTCTATTTAATGAGTACCCGCACTAACCCACTAATGCTGATGACTGTTCTTTTCCAAGCAGTTCTGAACACCCACCTAAAATCTGAGCATGTTGCTTGCTTTAAAAGGCATTGTTTCTGAGGGAAATGAGGTTTATTTTTTTCCTCTCATCCACCTTGCTCAAAAACAAGTAAGCGCTAAAAGTGTTTTAGTGGAAAATTAACACTGAAATGGAACTTTCCAGCTGGTAGAAGTCTAGATTTCTAACCAGAAGAGACAAAACTTATTTTCAAGATAATGACACCCACTGAGAATTTTTGCTGCTGCAGGTTCCCTGAGGTAATTCCCCATAAGAATAAAGCACACGTAAAAGGGGGGCAGGCTTTTTTTTTTTTTTCTTCTTTTTTTTTTCTGTATTTATTGAAAGTTTTCTAAGTATTTAGAAAAGCTGAGTAACTGTCTGGTTGGATTTTGCCATTCATTGAGTTTGGGATTAAGTATACTCTCATATACAGTATTTCTCAGATTCTTAAGGATTTTCTATAGTTTGTATTGATTTACTGTATGTTTAATCCAAATTTATTATGCCACATTTTTGCTACCTGATAGTTTAAGCAAGGTGTAGACTCATTGCAAACCTAAGTTTCCTTGGAATATAGACCTCTCTCTACTGCCAATAGTAATGTTATAAAATAGCAATGATTTAGTCCCTGTCACTGTAAAGCACTTAACCCATTTTTGCCAATCTAGCTTTGGTTTCCATGGAAACAGAAGACTTACATAGAAGACAACATTTTATGTTATTTTATTCTTGTGGTGAGTTGAGCCACCTTCCAATTTCATTCACAACCCCCATCACATTCCTCCAAATCTTATTCCTTAAACCTACAGATTTTAGGATTCAGGAAGGTTCAGTACTGTAGGATTTTAGTCTGTGCTCAGTCTGGTTTTAAAGAAAATTTGTGGCCAGTGAAATCTGACGTGATGACAGACTTGGATATTGGAGTCCAGGGTTAATTCACAGAGTGGTCTGAGGTCAGTTTTCTCAGAGATAAAATGAAGCCTTCGTAGAGCCTGTTGTTACTGTAATTTAGCAGGAATAGGGCAGATGCCAGTCTATTACCTGGACTGTCTTTTTTATAATATAAAGCTATTAATGTAGAGATGACTGATTGCATACAGAATCAAATTATGTTTGTGTTTCCATGCCTTTAGAATGAAGTTTTAAGGCCTGAGAAAACTAAGATACTTTTTAAATCTGTATGGAATAAACAAATAATGTGGCACCCTTGAGCATTAAGGGCTGTTGTTGAAAGGGTGTTTGGTCAACCAGATCACCCTGACATTAGTTAAGGACCAGAAACTATCCAATAAAATTTTAGAAAGGAAATAAATCTATGAGTGGTTGCTGTCTGCATGGACAAGTGTTTTTAAAGGTGAACAATGGTGAACAAAGTCACAAAGCATCATTTGACTTAGAGAATACTTAAAAAAAAGAAGAGTATTATATTGCAAGGATTAAGGAGTTGATCTTCTTTTCTATGCAAAAAGTATTCATGAATAAAATGTGATATATATATATATATATATATATATATTTTATTTAAAATCAATGAGAAATGTGTTTGGGTATAAATTGGTTACCCAAACTGCTGCACAACATCTTCTATTTAAAGGCAGTGTGACTGGTCATGTATGTAGCTTGCTCTGAAAGTAATGCCTCCTATTTTTTTTTTCGTGGAAACTGAATCAAAGAGCACAATTATACTTTTTGTTAGAGCAAGTTCTCAGCTTTGAAACACTATCTTTCAACATAATTAACACCATTAGCTATGTATTTTTGCCAGTGATTAACAAGTCTGCATGTTGTGCTTGTCAAAATCCACACAATCACCTCTGACTTTGTGGGCCAACATAATAAAACAGGTGGCATTACTTTTGGAGCAGCCCTCATAAATCACCTTTTCTGACCTGTTATCTAGATAGCAAACTAGGTCTATCTAAAACAGAAGACACTGATTTTTTACTTTTTTTCCCCATGAGGCTTTGATTCTTTTCTCTTATGTATTTTTGTCAATACATAAGAGAAATTACAAAACATCAGCGGAGCTAGACAGGCAAGTTCAGAAATAGTTTTTTACAAAAGCTCATGAGTTTTTTGTTTGCTTTTTTTTTATTATTATTATTTTTATTTTTTTACTTCTCTGTATTTTTAAAGAGCATTGTGATCTCCTGAAACCAACAGCTTGGGAAAATTGTATCCTTATCTCTCTTACTCTGCTTTATGTGCTATATGGGAATAATTGCTGTGGACTGGGGTTTTCTGTGATAGGTACATACAGCACACATGTATGGCTGTTTCTGTGTTGAGAAGCTGATTACTATGATTTTACTGAATATAACCTCAGTGCTCAGTTGCTGTATGTCATCTTTTGTTGTATGTTTGTCAGCTTGCTTGTTTTCATTCCTGACAGGGAAAAATAAAGCAAAGTACTCAGTGTATGTGCCTTTCTTTTCCTTTTTTTCTTTTTCTTTTCAGATCCCCAAGAAATATTTTATTTTCATATCCATGCACATTCCTGTGTAAACAAAATGTCATGACACTCACATACTTTACAATGTTCCTAAAAAAGATAAAGCATATTAAAAGATCTGCTTGCATTCTCCAAACTCACAGGGAGCAGCTGCTGTGGGCACGGCAGCACTGGCAGCCCAGTACTGCATAACATCTCTACAAGGGGTACAGTTCTAAAATATGCCATTTTTTTCCCTTAAAAAATAAAACTTACAAAATGTGCTAGGCTCATTCTTGCTACTCCAGTTCTTTCTCCTACTTCCATTTGAGCTCCTTCAGCTACCCACCAATTTCTGTATTTAAGCATGGGCTGTGCTGGGCATCTTTGTCACCAGATCAGAAGTATCATCTCCACCTGGTTTAGAGCACCCAGGCCCCTTTTGGCACAACCAAAGACTCCCCAGGTCTTGGGATTACCAACAGTACAGAGATGAGCACCATTTCACAGGCATCTCAGGTGCTCCTCAGTAGCTGCTATAAGGTTTAAGTAGCTGTTGGCCTGTATTGACTTCATTGGCAGCATCACCTAACTAGCAGTGTTACTCTCACTGATAAGGGGGATGCTGCTTCTGACACCCTCTTCCCTAACTGATTTAGCCACCTTGCAGCCAGACATCAAATGTGAAGTAATTGGATTTTCTGATGAACAAAATAAAAATTCCCCAAATTTATAGGTGTGGATAACTAGTTAACGAGATAACAGATGACAAATCTGATTTGTTTTTTATGATGATACCTGTCACAAGCATGGACTTTTTACTGGGACCACCAATTAAGTCTACAGAGACAAGCAAACTACAAAGATAAGATTTTTGCAGCTGTCACCATGGGACTTATTTCAGCTAACGAGATAGGAGGGAAACTTTCCACGTCTCTTTCCCAGTCCTCTTAGCTGTCTAGTCCCACAAACTTGATTTGAAGCAGAGTAAAACCTCATGAAATATATTTATTTTCTTCCACAATAGCGAAGCATAACAGCTGGTTTGGCTGAAATGAGCCTGAAGTTTCACACTGAAATTTTCGTAAAGGGAATCTTCCCAAGTCCATTTCTTTCTTTCTATGATTCTTGTTTTCCAAGAAGGATGCCTTTAAAAAGTAATAGCATGCAATCTTTACAATAGGTGTTGTGCAGTGGTATCACAAAGTATAATTTTGGGAACAGATTCCTATGGTCCTTCTTCCAAGCAGTACAAAAGAAATTCAAAGTAATAAAGATCTGTAGATGATCTTGAAAGATTATTTCATCCATTTTTGCAATAAGGATTCTGTGGGACTGCACGAAGCTACTAAGTGAAAGAGAATAAAAATGGCAAAATGATACTCAGTACAAAAAAATAAAAAGAGGTGCAGGGAAAAATATCAGAGTGCAGTGTATTTCTAAGAGTTTCTGTGAACGTTTTTATCTTGAAGTAGAAAAATGTTATATATTAAAAACTACTTTTTTTTTTTTTTTTGGCTAAATTTCAATGCCAGTGAAAATTAGCAAACAAGAGGATATATAGCAGCAGTTATATAATATAAAAGATTAAATTAAAAAGAAAAACTGCAGTGACCGATTGAAATGTAATGTTTGATACATTTCCTTCATTTTATTTGGATACTATGAGATGCATTCTTTTAATTTGTCTGCTGCTATCTAGATTTGAACCAGAGAAGAGCAGAATAACATAAAATTAAAACGAATGATAAAGGTTGAATTTTAATCCCACCAGAATTTTTAGATTTTACTGAAATAGTTATTTAAAAATGTCTTATTTTCTGTGGATTTGTAAGTTTTTTAAGCCTAAATACTTTACCTGACAAGAATGCAATATTCTAATTCCTTTTCTAAAATATTCTTGTTTAAAGTATACATAGCAAGAATGGGGATAAAACTCTGACAGCACAAAACTTGCCCTACAAGAGTTTTAACAGAGGTTTTTCAGTGCTGAGTGTTATGAGAACAGACTGCTGAAAGCTCATGCCAAGTTACAAACAATCCTTCCCAAAGGATATCAATTTTCCATCACAATTCCCTTGTGATTTTGAGAAGTCAGTGCATGCTCTAAATTTTGCTCTGTGAATGACTTTGTGCCTCTCTTCTGTCTTGTTGGCTCCATTTTTATCACTCCCCTAACCTTCCTGGGTAAACTTCATGAAAGATAATTTAGTCTGGCAGCTATCTGTTACTCAACACAATATATTTCTCCAGTACTGTGCCCTAGTCTCACTCATGCACTACCTGAAAATTTTAACGATTAGGTTTGCCTCCATGACTGGAATTTAAAAAAAGACTTGATGGGCTTCCAAAAGCTAGGTCATCTCCCTATACAGACAGGGCAGCAACACCAGAACTCTCCCAAGAATTCTTAATATCTACATGTAACCCTAATTAGCATGAGGAACCAGAAATAAAGACATCAGAATGGACAACTGGTGTAGTTTCCTTATCCCTACTTCTTCAAACAGTAACTAAGAGCCAAATGTTTTAAATTGGGTTGTAATCTTCCCATGTTCAAATGAATCATGGACTGTAAAGAACACATTTTGATGACTTCTGTTCATGTACAAAGAAATCTCATCTTTGTTCTTGTTTATGTTAAAAATAAAAGGTCAAACTACAATTGTGAACAAACCATACACATATAGTGGCAGCACATGATTACCAGATGAGGAAAAAGGCAGCTGAAGGGGATTTGCCCTCTCAGATTGGGGAATCAGGCAGCTTGGAGGAGCAAGTGTCTGAAGCATTGAAATACCACATGGAACCATTTATTGAATTAATTTATATCTCAACTAGGGCAATTCTGGTCTGAATTGTTCTGACTTCTAGTCCTCTCCACCTAATGTTGTTATGTCTTTATTACCTGGGCTGCATGTCATGTTATTTCATTTCTGTATCCACATACTGTTTATACACCTATCACCAAATCACCAGCCTAGCCTAAACTAGGATAGTCTAAGCATACTGAGCTCCTTTACCTCCTGCACATTCATGCTTCTTCCCAAATGCTTTCTCAGCCTTCCTGGAAGCATAGACACCAGAGCTATACAGTGTATTAAAGCAGATGCCACTTAACTTCATTAGCTTTGGGCTCACATGATGTTTCATGTTGTGTTTATCCTTCTCCTGCATCCTGTATTCAGTTTCAGTCTTTCACAAGACCAAGTTGCCCACCTCATCTATAAAGCTTTCATTCATTGCTCTTGCCACCTTATTTCCTAGCTGGGTATCCCAGAAGTAGAAGACACTTGTCACATTCACTTTACTGATGAACTATGTTGATCCGTCCTACAAACTATGGCATCCATGGATTTTCTCAGTGTTTATTTTGTATAATTCAAAGAAACATTGAATCACTTCAAAGCCATCAGCTGACATCCAGCAGTCTCCCAGGCACGTGTTCCCCCCCAGAAAATTCAGACTAGCTGAAATGGAAGTATTTTGTACATGCTTTTTTATTTTCATTCTTAGAAAACTTTTTTAGCAGTCAAATTGAGACCAGAAGAGTATTTTTAAGACCTCATTTTGTAACCTACAATTGAAATGTTATTATTCAGATTTTTTTTTAGTGTTTGTAAATCAAAATAAACCCTGTCATTTCAGATCAAACAGAAGACTTTGTGGCCCCAAATATCTCTCTTTTAGGTCATGTTTCAAAATGCCTAAACTATAGTGACACCCAACTTGTCCTTCTTCCTATGATGGAGCAGCGGCAGAAGACCTACAGCATTCAAACTGTCCATCATCTCATGGAAAGTCTGGTGAAGGATATAAAACAGTTTGTAAACGAGAATTGCTGTGTCATGCTCCAGATTGTTGCCCTTTGTCTTGTTATTTTTTATGCAACCCAGGAAAAAAAAGCATTAAAAAAAAAAATTACATGAGACAAAGTATTCCTCCTGGGAAAAACTCAGAAACAATCATGTTCTGCAAAAATACAGAAGACATTATATGCAGCTTTTTAGAAGCCACATTTTAAAATGTTCAGTAGTGCTCTTGATGTTTTCTTCAGGCACTTTGTTTTTAATTCTGTAGCCTTTTCAGGTCGAAATTTACTAATGGCCCACAATAAAGTCAGAGATAACCCAGCAGAAAAAAAAGAACACAATTAAAACTGAAGTGAATTTGTACCTCTTACTCATGCCAAGAGCATCCTCTAATTTCAGGTTAAATTACATGTATACAACTATTAATAGTTTCTGTCAGTGAGCACTAAATAGTTCAACAACACATAATCTACCCACACAGTGCCGCATATTTTTCCCTGATTATTTTAATTATCATGCTTTATTAAAACTGAGCAAGTAATTAAAGTATACATCAAAAGTGAATCTGCATGTCCTTCATGTTCTGTTTACATTTTACGGGGAGCAAAGGCCATGGCTACAGTTTTCTACTACTTCTGAAGGTCTTGCAATCACCCTCTGTTGCCACCATTTTTCATCTCTTTTTTTTTCTGTTTTTTTGTTGGTTTTTTTTCCCTGCCTTTTTATTATGTCATAGTTCTGTATCTTAAATCATCCATAAAAGAGAGTCTGGGTTTTACCTTACTGTCTGTGGATGCTTTTGTCTCTGTGAGCGCCATTGGATTTGAATGCTTTGACTTGGTTCCTTTATGTAAATGATTTCAGAATTATGACATTTATTCATGAAAGCATTATAAGATACAAAAAAAAGCAACTTCATAAGAAACTTGGAATGGTTAATTAACCCCCATCATGAAAGATGGCACAAAGAAGAAAAATATAAATTGTAGCTACAAGTAGGAACTTTTGTTGACGGATTTTTAAAAACAAATTTCAGTATGCAGTTAATATTTCTACTGCTTGTCTGGGGAATGCCCAACATCTGTTCATTGGCTTTCACTCCTGGAAACACCTTTCTTACTACAAGAACGTGTAATACCAAGTGTGCACTTGAAACTCCCTGAACAGGAAACCCATTTAATTGAGTCTAAAAATGTATTAATTGGTTCCTGTAACTAGGCTATTCATCACAAGTAGATGAAAAGCTACGTGAAAAAAAAAAAAAAAAAAAAAAAGGCTTTCATTTGTGAACTGGAAAATACTTTTATACTTTTTGGTCTTTAAGGCAAGAAGGCATTGCTCTAGATGCCTGACACTTCCACTCAGAAGTGCTATGGGGGCAAATGCTCTTGGATGCACAGTACAGAACACTCATAATCTACACTGTTTTTGAATCAAAAATCTACTTTCTGGAAGGGTTATATGAAGGTAATTCCCAGTTAAATCAGTGACATTCAGCTGCCTAGATGCTAATGAAAAATGTTTTACTGCTTCTGGATTATATTTTAAACAGAGAAAAAAAGACCCATGGTAACCTTGTCTCCTTCCTGTTGGGTTTTAAGTTCTCACCATATTAAAGATGCATCTGTGCAAACTCCTTGAGACTTGTTTATTCCAGATCTGCAGATGTCAGTGGGATGTAGGATTCACTGCTCATCTGGAGAAGACCTATTTGGGTGGGAAAATAGGTCCTAGCCCTGGTATATCCCTTATTACTTCAGGAGTGAGAAGGACTCAAGTACACCACATGACTGTGCCAGATTTGGGGAATATGAGTCATGGTCAACATGTTCCTGTACCGGAGAAAATTTTAATGTTTGAGGTCAATAGAAGCAGCCCTACAGAAAATAGTTCTCTCAAAATTTTCAGTCAGATCTGCAATCAATGCTGTTCTCAAATTTTCTGCTCTTGGTTATTGTTTTTTGTTGTTATTGCTTGCTGGTTTCTTTTGGTTGTTGTTTTGGTTTTGTTCTGATTGAAGCCTTCAAGTTCTCTACCCAGACTGAGTCTACATCTTCATCCTGCAGCTTACAGTTTGTACATTGATGATGTGGCTACCAATACAATGGAAAAATAACCTGAATCTCAGTAACTGATCAGACAGGATCCACAATATTTCAAGTAACAGTTTGTGTAAACATAGTTTTGAAATAGCTGAGTGAAAACCTTATATACTCCCAGCTCCCTCTTAGCAGAGTTTATCCCTGGTACCATTCGCCAAGGACCCTTGTACCTGGCCAGTATCAACAGACAATTTTCCCCCAAAAGACAGCGTAACAAATCATGCTCAGAACATAAGAAGGATTTGAACCTATGAGCACTGACCTCTACAGACTAAGTGAAATAAATGAGTTTCTTAACTGATGGCAGCTCTTCAGAGGCTCCATAAAGAGCTAGTAGATGGAGCCTGGCACACCACACAATCATTACTATTGGTCCTACAAATCTCAGCAATCGTGTCAGATTTCATGTATTAGTTTTTCTATTGTTTGCCAGTATTCAGATCATCAATATAGGAGTGATGGCATTTTCATTGGCTAGATTGTCCCCCCAAAAACTTATATTTCAGTGGATTAACAATAACAGACATCTTGATGACAAGGCTTAAGAAATAGTTTTCATATTTGTCATAGTAAATGCTCCAACTGTGAGCCAATACAAACATTTTTGTAAGCAGTGCATCACTCTGTAGTGGGAAGTCTCTAGGAAAGTACGTTTTGATAGCCATTTTCTAGCCAGGCATTCTGTAAGGAGGCAGTGCCTGAAATTACCATGAATTTCCCCCCCAGAAAATGAAATTCAAGAAGTAGAAGTTCAGGATCAAGTGGAATCTGGTTCTCCTGTGCTGACAGCACTCAGCTACCCGTAATCTCACCAGGTGACTCAGCCCTTGTCTGGCAAGAGTCAAGAGGAGGGCAGCATTCTTATAGAGGAGGTGCCACGACTTTTGAAGGCTTTCTCCGCTGTGACCAAGGCTAGTGCCTTGATGTTTCTTTCCCTCAGCCCATGAACACAGCAAACGTGCCCTCTTCGCTACAGCATCTTATTCCATGTCATTTCTGAAAGGTGTTGGCAGCTCTTCCATCAAAGTGACACCCATTCAAAACCTAAAAGGTGGCAGATGGTTTCATTAAGTGTTAAGGATTTTGGAGACAGCAGTTCATACTCACATTTCGTGCAGCATTTTAATAGTAAATGAGATTTCTTTCGGGAGTCTCTGCTCAAACAATGCAGAAAGCACCAGGACTTGTGCTGAAGCAGTGCAACAACCTTTTTCTGCCTTGAAGTTGGAGGGACAAAAAATTCAGCTAACATAGGTGACAAATGATGATTGAAAAGCTGGCATACAGTACGCAAAAAGAAAAGGTCTGTGAGTTTGCCCCAGCTACACAAAAACAAATTTCATCTAGATTCTACAGAACTTAATAGCAGTTCCCAATGGTGGAGACTAGGGGAGAATGTAGGAGAGGTGTGATTGAAAGTCTGACCAATTTAGAATTAAAAACATAGTATGGTCTGTACAAAGCAGTTGATGTGTAGAGTTGTTAAATTCAAACATTATGGACATTCAGAGAGAATATACATGCATTTCTGGCTGGCCATCAAGATGATTTACACTGATTGACTGTCCTCAGCTACTTCCATAAGCCCAGTCTGCAGCTTCATTCTTTGTTTTCTGCCTCTATTCCAACCACGATCGAAAATCAAATTTTGTCTTCGCAGTCTCAGAGATATTAAAGGCCATTTTGTGACTTCAAGCTCTGTTAAAATTATAGCCGTCCAGCCTGTAAAATCAGAGATACATGAAAACAGTTGTAGCAGTCAAGGTATGTCTGCTAGAGCTGCAAAGAAGCAGTGGTCAAATCATAATAATGTACTTCACATGAAACAAATTCCAGCTCTCTGATGACTACTCTGTAGAAAGCTCACCAAAAGAGATTGAAAGATTAGAGAGAAAAGGCAAAGGCAAAGTCTTGTCTTTCAAATGTATTACAGCCAGTCTGTATTTTGATTTCCGTTGACAGTTTTCAGTTCTTCAGGTCCTAGTTGTCTGCAACCAATAACAGTGCTGTGTGCAGATTAGAGACAGCTTCAAGCCTTTAATAGCCAGTAACAAGGGCTTTATCTTAGTTTCTGCTGTAGAAGTGCTTAAACTCACCCCTGGGCAGGCCAGAACCATAACTGCAGGCCCAGGCATCTTCTTTCTGCAACGAGCCAAACCAGAAGTCTCAGATCCAAATTCGAATTTAATCAATTACAGTGATTTTAATTTGACTTTTGGATTCAGCTCGTTATGGAAAAAGTTTAAAGCTGTATAGTAAACCTCAGAACAAAGTCCGTGGAAAGATTCTTACTCCATCATAATTTTACAGACATAAGAGATGTCCCCATTTAAAGCCAACAACATCTCTCACAAAACAGGATGCCATCACTTTTCGTGTTGCCAGAACTCCCTGAAGGAGACAACTGATGCTGTAAAGTGAACATACCCTGCCCCAGCTGAGTGTGCAGACCTGAGATTTGAACCTGTGCTCTCCAGGGAGCTCATGTGCCACTAGTGCCATGCCCAGGCTAGCCAAATAGCAGGACCTGGATCTTGGCCTCCTGCCTCCCAAAACAACTTCCATTTGGTAGATATAAATGTGTCCTGATTGATTTCCCCCAGTGAAATTCATCTACAGACAGGTCCAGCACTGTGCTCTTACCTCCAGCATTGACACCCTAGCACCCTGGCAGAAGATTCAAGCTTTTCTTTCCCTTTTCTATTCCTTTCTGTAAAATAGAGTAGCTTCAAATGGAAATATGCCTTCCCCCTCCTGCCCAGGTGCCTGGGTTTTCACTCCTGGGGCATTACAGTCACTAGGCTTTTGTGGGAGGTGTGTTAAATCAGAACTCAAACATCTAGGGCCACAGCTACGGTGCAGTTCTATCACATTCATCAGTGCCAAATTATATTATTATACCCTGTGCCACACAGCCAGACTTTCAAAGGGCCACCTAGGTCCTAAAACTGAAGGGTCAAGCAGTTAAAGACTCCCAGAAAGCTTTAAAAATTAGCTCATGATGGTGACATCATGACCTTGGCACAGCTACCAGAATAACGACTGCTCACATGTTTAGGCAGCTGCTGAGAGTTTGTTGAGGTCCTCCATGATGCCCAAATATGGTGGTCAAAGTGCCCTTATGCGGATTCAGTATTTAGAACCCCGATTCAATTAGAGCATTTATTTATATGTTCTAAGTTCACACTAAATCTGTGCAGTACCCTCAAAGTTAACCATATTCATCACATGCTCAAATTTGGGCGTATGTTTAATCCCTGTGCCGAATGAGAATTGCAAAAAATAGTTGTCACAGACAATTAAAGAATGCCCATAAGTAAGTAGAATATCATTATTTACATTGTAAAGGAAATATCTACATAAGGAAGAAATTAGTAACAATAATAACAACAACAACAATAATAAAAACACCCTAAAGCATGTTAAGGAAAGTGGCTGGACAACAATTTTGAACAAGAAATGCAGAAACATATAGAAAGTCCACAGTAATGTTTAGTGATTTAGATTGCTGTCCATTTGCTGTATTTACTCAAATCTAATTTCTCAGGTCAATCACCATGAAATCATGTTATTAAAATCCCAGGGGAAGGTTATGTCCTTCACATTTAGCAACATTTTAGCTTTTGCACACAGAAGGAGCTGCAGTTTCTGGTGTACCTATGCTATATGTATTTCAGTGTTGAAGCAATTACAGGTTATTAATTGGTTAGGTACAGCTTATATTAACATTTCGCATGCAAACATTAGTTTTTTTCTGAAACTTCTCCACTCAGAATAAAAAAGAAAAGCCCCAAAGCAGCAATAGACTGGGCAGTGGGCAAACGTTTTTCCAGAATGTTTTCAGTGGGAAAAAGCAGACCTCATCCACAGCTGACTAATCTCTATCCACATCCTCTACAGCCCTTTATCAGTGTTTTAAGCCTGCAACAAGCAGTGGATGTTTGATAGCTGATTATAAAAATTCTTATTTTTTCCAGATTAGCTATAAAAGAGTTTTAATGTATCCCCTCTGTTTGCTCATCCAGCCAATTCTTATTATTGCTGCTATGGAAGGAAGCCTATTTATCTGTGAGTACAGATGTAGTCATTTGCAGAGATGGCACACCAGAAAATAATTGCTTACCAATGTGCTTTCTTTCATTTGTCCCCTTTGAGAGGATTCCTTCTGGGTTTATAGATGTGATTACGGGTTACTGTTAGGAGTGCATTACAAAAATCCACTGTTGCATCTCCTACATAATCACACTGACTTCCCACTGATCACCAGGTAGTTTACGGGGTTTGGAGGAAGAAGTAAGTTATTGCTAACCTCCCACTTACTGTTACTCACTCGCAAAACCTAACCTTAATACACTAGCAGACGAAACAGTGGTACGTGCCAGGGCTAGAAATGTGCAACTTACCTTTTCTTATCTGCTTCATATCTTTTCTTTTCTATTAGCTGCTAGAATAGGGACAACTGTTGCAATACAATTAAGGCTCCTTCTAATCAGTTTGTTCATCCAAGCTATCTGCTAACATCACATACAGACAAGATAAACAGGCAATTACCATGGAGAACATTTGCTAAACAAAGCTATAATTAATAATAAATGAAACTGAATTCCCAACTACTTAAATACAGTAGTTATTAATTATTGCGTGTCCCCAAGCTGTTTGTGTAGAGTATATAATTTACAATTCTGCATGATCTCAGCTATATTCCCTGAAGCCTTCGGAGCTATCTTTTACATAACTTTAAACTCCCATATGCTGGTTGTGAAAGTTGCTGCTGGCTTCTGCCCCAGCTCTTTCCATTCCAATGCCAAGAAATGCAATCTTGTACTTACGTGGAAGAGATTACAATTTTTAAATATCAGCATACAACAAACACTGTAATTATAGCATACAGCTGAATTAAATTTGGCTGGCAGACCTGTTTTTGTCACCTGTCACATACAATCAGCATCCAGCTGTACAACAAGCATGCAGTGGTAGCAAGCGGTATCCTGCATACTGCTCATACAGACAACTTTACCAGTCAGTTTTCCGAGTACAGTGTAATTTAAATTCTTATTATGCACAGTATCACTCTTTTAGAAAAAATATATGATCTATGTAACATAAAACCAGATATCTTTCATTCTACAGGTCGCAGTGTCATCACAAATCCACAGACCATTGTCTTCAAAGTCTGTGTATGCCCACGACAGGGGGAATATGTAATACCAGGCTGCTGGCAGCACTAGTAACACTAATTTTTACAGCTGCGCACCCTGCAGCCCCAAGATTATCACTTGCTTCCACACCTTCATTTCTCACTATATTTCTTTCAGATCAGTCCAAAAAGTCACGAGCCTTTTCCTGGAGTCTTGCTTTCAGACTACTGAAAATAGCATGTGTTTATAGTGTGTGTTTTCATTGACAAAGACAAGACACTTTCAGAACAGTTCTGTTTGTATTTGCTTGTCACTTAAGGACATAAAGACACGAGGACTCTGGTGTGGAAGGGAAAACCATAGCATTCATAAACACCAGTTCTGGTGGCTTTACTCACCTCCTCCTCCCAACATATCCAAGACCTCTCTCCAACTCTCACTTCCCTTGGCTACAGAGCTTCTACTGCAATGTCCTGCAACTTAGGTCTTTCTTTAAAGTATTCTTTTTAAAGTCTTCAAGTCTTTTCAAGTTCTTTTAAAAGTCTTTTTAAAGAGTTCGTTTTTACATTTTCTGACTGCTTGATCAGCCACTCCCCAACAGCAAACACCCTGTGCATGATCTTTTAGTCTATCTCTAATTAACTTTGTCCTTAGTAATTTGCTGACACCAATGAGACTTGCCCACCTGTTCCACAGCCACATCTCACTTCTCTGACCCGCTGAAGATATGGAATCTCAGACTTGATTTGTCTTAATTTAAAAAAAAAATTAAAAAAAAGAAAAAATCTGAATTTTTGTGAAAACATATCAAAAGACCCTAACTCTTCAGAAATCCACAATTAAGTGATTTCAAAAAATCCCCCAAAAATGCAGCATCTGTATGTTTGTTGGTAACCCCTAATCTTCCCTGTGTCTTTTTATTTTAATATAATTAATTTGGTATGATGAGTCAAGTTGATATTAAGCATGATAATTTGCCTTAAACCATATAATGATTTCTGTATCTGGCATAATCCTGCTGTTGACATCATCAGTTGCACACAAGAATTAAGGGAAATTTTCAGCCCAAAGTAGGGTTCATATGTAGGTTCATATTCTAGACTTTGTAAATGCACGTTTTTAACTAAAAGTTGTAACAGGATCTTTGGCCTCTGTGGTGTACTACAGATGGCAGACTTGAAATTATCTGAGTGTCATGATGGCAACGGTGGCCAGGTGTTTATTGCAAGAATGGTCTGAACCTGTAAAAAGATGCAGATAACTTTTAGTTTGTAGACTGTGATTTATTCTGTGGGTTTAAGACGTGCGTCATTAATGACTTCACCGAGTAATTTTTAAAAAATTAAATAAAAAAAACTCAATGCCCAATATTCTGTGTGTTTATAACTTTGACTTTGTTCAAAAATCAAATCTAAATATCATGAAAAGGAGGCAGGTGAAATGATCACAGATCCCCAGACTGCTAAATTCCTAATAATTATCTCATAAGTGTTGTAGATGTTGGCAAAGCCTTTCTGGTTCAAGAAACTCATCATCCAAACCACAGAAGAAAGGTAGAAAAGAGTAAATATGTATTTTCTGCTCCCCACAGCTCCATCTGGTTCTTTGCCTTCTGCACCATGAGGATTAGAGGCAGTAGAAGTCATCATCCCATGTTTCTGGAAAGCCACTACTTGAACCAAGACCACAGACACCACAGACATCATCAGTGGTAGCTATTATGAAGGTGAGATGAGGAGAAGAGAGGCAAGGTGAGGCAGTAGGTGCTTTCCAAAAAGGAATTGCCACTACAAGAACATAATATAAATAGGCAGGTAGGGTATAAAAGACTTGGCAATAGCTCTGGCAGCTTAGTATAGTACAAAATCAGAGATAATGAAGAATTTGGAAAATCTGGAATTGTGCAAGTTAAAAGTGCATTTTGTTGTGGTTAGTCGCTGTCAGAGTGTTTCACGTGTTGTCATGAGTTCAATTAATATAGGACAGTAGATCTGTAACAATCATAATAGCAACTTGAGAGAGGTTAGTAACAGATCCCTTCATGGCACAGCGAAAATCAATAAGATTTTATATTTTAGCATGTTATTACTTGCCTTGTGGGTCCCCGATGAGAAATTAAGGCAGAATTTGTGTCACTAGAGTTGGAGGTGATCTAAAGAGGGTGCCTGCTGAAAGTCTGCTGTTGATGATATTCAAATAAGTCAGAGACAGCACATACTGTAACACAGTTAGAGAGATTTTTTCCTTGGTTATGGAGGAAAAGAATGACTCAGACATTATGTGTATACAATACAATCAAAACACATAGGAGCTACCAATCTAAATTAGACCTATATTCTTTCTTGATGAATACACTGAACAGCTGATATGCTGCAACTTTACTATCTATCCTGTGCGTAGGGTTAGTGCTTTTGTTTTTTCTCCAGAACATAACACTTCTGTCCAACAAAGCTATTTCTATCTTTGTTTTAATGTGCAAGAATAATTTTAAACACATGGCCTTTTTATCCAAAAATTCTTGTATCTTTTGAGAAGACTTTAGGTCAGAAGCTGAGATCTTCTAATTGAAAAGGATGTACAAGTAACCTTGTAATCAGCCAACTCAATTTATCAGCAGCACATTCTTTTTCTATAAATGTAAGTATGTGTAAAAAAGAATATTGGTATTTCGAAAGCTGCTTAGAAAGAAAAGACCTTTCTTAACCTCTTGAAATACCTCTCAACTCTAAACATAAATACTTCTGCAGATACTACATGTAAGAAAGAAATGTCTAATCTGTATGAAAGCCTTGCTGATCATATAACTGGTTTACATACTGTCCATGGAGCTGACGGTCTTCAAACAACCCCCATGATGATCTGAGAGACACAAACATCCAGCAGTTCATTATAACAGATGGATCATGTTAATCATCTACATGTTCCTGAAAATACCTCTGTAGTAGATCTGTTTTTACAATTTTTCTTACTAAATATATATATATATATATTAGTTTTGCTTGCTCTTCATGTCTTCTTCCACTTAAACCTAAATTCTAATAGTGTAGCAGGAAAAAACTTCCTCTCTCTGTGCAGTCTGAAAACAATTCATGTGTCTTCATATGTCTACAACTGCACAGTGAAACAAGAAAAAAAATAAGACTTATAATACAGTTTTTTTCCCACAAATAGTTTAAAAAATAATTCATTTTTTACATTTCTTCTTTAGAAAAAATCTTATTTCTTAGGTATATCCGACGTTTGCCTTCAATTTGTCTGAAAGGTTTTTTAAGAGGAATGACATAGTCCCACTAGAAACAGTGGAAGTTCATTTAGTGACAGCAATGGCAGTAGCAATTCACTCAGAGATCTTAGCTAACAGATTCAGATGACAGATAACTGCTATATAAATTTCAGATCCTGACATTGACACGAAGCTGAGATAAAAAATCTTCTTTATACTACTTTATGAAAATTAGTTATTTTTTTAGCTGTTAACATTTGTTAATGTTAAAAGCTTTGTTTTCATTTTCCTGCAAAATTAAAAAAAAAGAAAAAGAAAAAAATGATACTCATTTTAAAATTATCTGTACTACTAAAAAATCCTTTAATCTCTACTATAATGAAGTATACCATGGAAATGAGAGCCGTTTAAAATGATGATTAGCCTGCAGTGACCCCAAAGCAATGATAAGCATTTCACCATTTTGGAAGAGGAGTTTTCTTAATTTTAACTATAACTTCATTTTATGAACTACGGGATCTCACCTTCTCTCAAGGTATCTTCTGGGGAAGGATGGGCAGTCACATTCTTTTATGTCATCTTCTGTCTCACAAACACGAAGAGCCTGTGCTGACTCCACTTTTTCCTATTCCAGGATGTGTTGTCTCAGCAGGAAGTTAACTTGGAGATATCGTCTCAAAATACCACAGTTATTCAATTTTTTAAAACATTATATCCTCCGCATCAGTTACACACACAGATATTTCTCTGTTACTGACAATGGCAGCAATCCCAGGAGTACTGAACGGTGCAGATTGAGAAAGGGCAAACAGTTCAGTCCTGAAAAATACTTTTTTTTTTTTTTTTCCCCCCCACAGGTAAACCAAATGTTCGTCCTTATGCATTACAATAAGTCACTATAATAAGTCACAAAATTCATGAGACCAACAATTAGAATTCATGTAGGCCATGGTCTGCATGTTTGCTAATTGCATGACAGCTCATTCAGGAAGAAGGATGCTTATGTCTTTTTCTCACCTTGCACCTTGCAGTGACTCTACTCTCTGTTGATGACCTGATGATACACTTGGGTCTAACAGTACAGTTCAGTTAGTTTTGAGTCCAGATCACTGTTTGCTAATCTGATGCATACTTCATTAGATTATCTGTAAAGGATTAGTGTAGAAAATCTTTCCAAAGTCAGGATAGTCAATGCTTTACCCTCACCTATTAAGCCAGTCATTTCATTGTCTAATGTTATCAGGTTTGTCAAGCCTGACTTCCCCTTTGTGGTGCCAGGCTAACTTGTCTTTCATGTGCCTGGAAATAACTTCATGGATTAGCTGCTCCATAATCTTCCCAGCTTCAAGGTGAAGCTGACCACCATGCAGTTCCCCAGATCATCCTTCCTGCAATTTTCAAAGATAGGAGTCATATTGCTTTTCTCCAGCTCTCAGAAGCCTCTCAAAGTCACCATGAGCATTCAAAGACAACAAAGAGTAGCCTTGCAGTGACATCAGGCAGCTCCCTCAGCACCCAAGGACTGATGAAAGTCCAGTTTGCTTAAGCATTCTCTAACCTGATCCTCTTTCACCAAAGGTAAGCCTGTCTTGCTTCAGACCTTTCCCCTCATCTTCAGGTCTTTTGACTTCTAAAAGCCAGTATTACTAGTAAAGATTCAGTACCTCATTGTTTCCCATGTCCTGCGTCACCAGGCTCCCCCTGCATCCAGTACTGCGTCCACATTTTCCCTAAACTTCCTCTTATCACATATGTACTTAAAAAAGCCTTTCTTGTTTCCTTTGTCATCACTCACCAGAATCAATTCCAGCTGGGCTTTGGCTTTCCCCACTTCCACTTTTTGTATACCCTTTAGAAAGGTTCTGTATCACCCTTTAAAAGTGCATAAAGAATGACTATAGACTACATCTCCTGTTCAGTTCCTGTGTATGCTGATAGCCAGTAGCAAGCAAGGGCCAAATATGGCTAGATGACAAGACAATGACTAATGACTTTCAGTCCCCAGAGTGTGCCTGCTAACTTCTGTAGGTACTCAGGATCACATGCATCAGTAGGCTCAACTAGGCATAGTAGACCATGGAGAGTACTGTTCCAATTAACAGCCTGGGGAAACATATCCCACAGCTGTTCCATCTCCCATCCACAGCCCTGACCTCTGCTCATGAAGGCTGGCACAAAGTAACCTTGAACTTACAAAGACACTTTCTCTTAGCTCATTGTACAATAATGTAGTAAAATGAGATTTTTTGGAGTGATTATTAAGCTAAGTTCCCCAAATTAACCCTCTTCCATTCAAAAACATCTCTCTGTTGAGTATAGTATAAACCTCAGGTAATCACATTCTTGACTGAATCTCAGAATTAATAAAAGATAACATAAATGCTGCTCCTCGTAACCAACAAATGGATACTCCTTGGTGGAGAAGTGTAAGAGTTGCTCTCAGTAAAAGGGATCATCTAAAACAAGTTTTGAACAGGTTCTGTGTGCAGGTACATAAGGGAACTGAAGTAGCTATTGAGGCCTGGTAGCATCAGGGCTATCTGAAGATCCTTGCTGTGAAATTACCCCCAGAACGACCCAGTTAATTCAGCTTTGTGCAGAAAAGGCCTAAATACCTCCTTTACAGACATATTTGGAAGAGATTTATTGGGAGTGTAAGCGGATAATAATATTAGAACATCATGTCTAGTGATATATGATATTCAGGGACATCACTCCCATAGCAAGTTTATGTTTCATGTAGCAGAGAAAGGCTTTTGGTCTGTGGCCTTCTTTTGTTCTAAACACTTTATCTTTTGCTTCTGCACCAACTTTTATTAGTCATCCGAGTTTACAGAGAAGTAGGAGATAGTCCTTCTGTAACTTTCAAATAACACCTTCCAGTTTCTGAATAACAGATTAATTCTGTCCAACGCAGGGATGCACAGCAACCTAGGCAACATGACATAAATATGAAACATGATCCAGGATATAGAAAGAACTACATGTGTTTTGACATCAGCAAATCATTTACAGAAGACTCTGAAATGAAGGTCATTGTCAGATAATTTCAGTTCTGTAAAATGCTATTGCCCTGGCAAGATTTTTACAGTCTATTCCAGATGCTGTCTATCTCATCTGTCTTTCACAGACAATAAATATTTAAGCATAACAATATCACATAAAGACTGAAAGGCATAGCACTCGTATCGTCTTCCCAAAATATACACCAGTCTCTCTCACATGACTGCATTTAAAAACAAAATATTATTTATATCACACAGGCATGTCTGGTTCAATTCACAAGTGAGACAGTGTTCCTTCAGGTCCTTCTGTCCAGGCAGCTGCTGCCCATCTGGGTGAGGTACCCAGCATTTTTTTTTTGCAGTATTGCCTGGACACTCAAATGAAATCTCATGTACATACCCCACCGCAGCTCATGCAGCATGAATGTTGGATCCTTCTCTGGTTAAGGCCAGAAGCCAGGCTTCAGGTAAAAAGCAACTGAAAAGAGAGGAACTGCTAGACAGACATCATCTTTGCCTTCCTCGCAAGTAGAGCGGTTGCTTCTCATTATAGAAAACCATCTTTAAGCATAGCTCTGAATAACAGCATAAGCACAGGCCAGGTTTCCATTTTTACTGCTTATCAGTTGTCTATGTTTAGCTGTGGGTAATAGCACAGGACAATAATTTATCCTCCCCTTGTGTGCAGGAAATCACTGCTCAGAGTGCTCAACCCAAATTCAATGTGCTTACGTTCAAATCCCACACTTGATTGATCATCCTTGAACTCACATCTTCCTGAGAGGATGCCACACTTCTGGTCTTCTGAATTAAGCCTTTTTTCTACTGAGCCGTGGATAAGTAACTGAAACACAAACTAACTCTTGGGGAGAGCAGAACGTAGAAGCTGTTGGTCTGCATCTCACTGGTACACGCATGCCTTAACCACTGAGTTGGGTGTCCATTCAGCATCTCCATGGCATCATAAAGTATTACTCCATGCCACTGTGGAGAGCAGGGGTTAAGAAAAGCTTGCACTGCAACCTTTAAAGGCCCGATGAGTGTTCAAGCTGCTGACACACCAGTTCAGATGTCTTGGGTAGGAGAGGGCCCTGGACTGGCATGTCCTGAACTGCAGAGGCAAGCCCTGACCCTTAATTCCAGCTTTTCAGTCAGTCCAAGGCACATCAGCCTTTCAGAAAAAGGGGGAGGCCCAGGCAGATTGCAAGGCCCTCCTATTAACAGACAGACCCTGTAATATGAACCAGCAGTCACACTTAAAACACCCTGTTGGTTCTGAAAGATTAGAATGATACTTTATGTTGTGAACATGCATAAAAATAATCTGTCAGAAACCGATGGGGAAAAAAAATATAGCGTTAAGCCAGTGAAGGGAATAAGGCAGATAAATTCCATAGTGAATATTCTCCTGACAAATACTTATTTGTAGATACCACAAAACTTCCTATTTGGTTAGTCATAGACACTGTATTGGATCAGAAGTACTGCACATCCTTGGAAATGGCTCACAATGTCAAATTCAGCTCTAGTGTTCCTACAACTTTGTTACAGATACACATATTTTAACTCCGCTATCAAAAACTCCACTGAGGAGGTGGAACAGAAACTTTGAAAAGCTTTTATATGTGCATATAAAAATCTTTATTAACTGGGGGGGCTTGTCAGAGCGTAACTTATACTAGTAGATATGGTCATTACAGAAGTACCAGTAAATTCAGTTTGCTGCATTACATGGTTGCACATAACTGAGTATTGCTGTGATTGCTTTTGGAACAAGCACTATGATCAACAAATTTACAAGATCATCTTACAGAAAAGTAATGTTTCTGGCAATAAAATCTTCTTTCTGTATAGTTAACTGGAACTTGAAATTTCTTAACTAAAGTGCTTAGGCTACTGAACAGTTACATAAAACAGCAAGGCATACGGCCATACATTGGTAATATTCCCACTAGTCTAGAATATAAAGAGAAGACTCACACATTTTGCAGAATGCTGTTGGTCCTCTCTCACTAGAGCAGCACTGTTACTGTGGCAGCTCTTCTCTTAAGAGACGAAGATATTCCCTCTACTCGGATTTTCTTGGATCAGCTCCATCATAGGAACAGAAACCACCAAAACCTGGTGATCACAATCCTTGGCCCTTCAGTCAGAAACCTCAGGTGAATCTGATGAAACCTGATCTGGCAACATCCGAAAGAGATCCTAAAAGCAAGCATTTCTTTCCAGCTGAACCATATGCTGTCTTAAAGGCAGGGAACCCACGAGGAAGGGAAGCTTTATGGATAGTTCAGTGAGGGGGAAATCTTTAACTGGAGCACACATCTTTCTCCAAGCACACAGGCCAAATGTTTCCCTAATTTCACTGCTCAAGGGTCCTGTTTTAGGCTGTTCAATCAGGTTTAGAATCAACAGCAGAGCTGTCAGGCTTTACTGTAATTCAGCAGCATTATATGTTACATGTAGAAGCAGATAAAACAAGCAGAAGCTTACCAGAGATTCTGCTCTGCTCCAGTGGTTTCACTGTGATTTCAACCTGCTTTAACATGCCAAGTTAAGCACTGCAATGCTTCAGGCAATGCTTCAGCCGCTCTGCCCCTGGCAGGCATCACTTCTCAGTGAACGGGGTGCCTAATCGAGGTGATACTCACTTGGTCCCTCCAATTTCACTCAAGTACCATCTGTCTGTCTGAACCACTTGTTTCTGCTTCGTGAGCAACACATTTTAGGCAAGTACAGCTCAGCTTCAGTAAATAAAAAGTAATAGGATGAAATTTAAAGATGTGCAAAATGCATGTCAGCCAAGATGATCAAGTATTTCCTTCTCATTTTACATGCAGAGCTTTTTACGGGCACACACTTGGATTTCATACCTATCAATCTGTGTTGGTGACTGTGGAGCAATTCTTTTCCTCTGCACTGAGTACTTGACACGGAAAGCCAGGTAAGTGCACATGTGGGGCGGGGAGCTGAAAGGGCAACAAAGATTCCTGATTAAAACAAGCATAGTGTTATCAACTATTACTTAATAACCACAACTTTCTTGTTAGGTGCAAGGAAGAATTTTGTGTCAAGTTAGGACCCAGACGTCTCTGTGCTATTCATGCTCGATTCCAAAGAATAATGATAAGGCCATTGAAAAATTCCCTTTTATTTCTTTTCTTTTTTTTTTTTTTTTAGTGAATTAGCTATAGGGACAAGTAAAGTAATCATAGTTTCAGAACTGGGTTGCTTCTCTGACTAGTAAATGTGATAGTATTTTCCCCATCACTGTCTGTTCAAATTTTCTAATTCATCTGTGCTTTGTCAAGGCCAAATAATTCACAGTATTGTAGATGTCATCAGGGGAAGCATGGATTACTGTTGACATTTTAGTATGTGGAAAGAATGGAAAGCAGTTGGGATTCTAAGCTAGCTGGATTTTCCTGCTAAAATAATCACTGGTAATATAATTAACAATGATGACATTCAAATGTTCATCTTTATGTCTCAAGCTTAACAGCCCAATGAAATGGATGGGGCTGATCATGACTTTCAGGGTTACTGTTTCAGGTTGTCTGTAGATCATTAAGACAAGAGTACATTGAGCACACTTAGTTTATGCTTTCAAGGTTACTTGATATGGTAATGACTGAAGAGTGTACGCACAAAACCTCATCTCATCAAAACTTCTACTTCCAAAGTGCCCTAGGTGAGTTAGCCTACCACCGCATCTGCTACTCCTTGCTGAATCAATGTTTTCACAAATATTTAGACACATTATACACACTTTAATGTTATTACTCCTTTTATTTTGCCTTATGCTAAAGTGCATGCAGTGAAAAAAGGCAGTGCTACTGTTAAGAATATATAATTGCTTAAAATCTTTGCATTGCTAAAACAAACTTTCAGTAATGCAGAAAATTACGCAGTCCCATGGGATATAGTTGGCAGTATTCTACTGGGTATTCAAGCACGCACTCCACAAAGGAAGATGGAGGATTGATATTACACAATGCAGTAACACAGAACCGTGTAACACTGTGCAATTACCACTGTCGCTTTTCAGCACGTTGAAGGAGTTAGTGACAGTGCTTACTTCTCATCCTTTCAGCAAAAAATGTTACCATCCACAATTGTTCCTGACTAAATTAATCATAGTGTTCCATATGGTTCCTAATGATCACAGTTTGATTGTAGTTACCGTAGAGCAAAGGTATGAAAAATAAAGCACATACCACATTAAAAACCCGTAATGTTCCTGTAATTACAGGTCTGTATCAGAGTACAAAGCCCAGAACAAATTGAGAGCAAGGTCTTTTCAATGTCTGGAGAAAAATGATTTTCTGTGCAATTTTAAGAGAGCAAGAACATGTCAATACCTGTTCAATAGCTGCTTTGGTGAGGGAAGAATTAAGTAAACACCTCTTTCCTTGTATGCTATAAGAAAATATCCTTACATATAGACTGATATAAATGCCTGGTAAAACTGGAATATTCCTCAGCATAATATTTGTGCCTTACAATCTTGATTCTGAACCCCCTGCGCTCAGTTCATGCCGCTGTAATATCTTTGATTTCGGAGGAGTTTCTCGTGAATCATGCAAATTAACTACGTGTCACTCAAGTTTTCAATTTACCCCGAAACTCATGAATTTAATTACTCATAATTACAATTTAAAGTGAAAATTTTATCATGAAATAGAATTTATCAAACCTCACTTTCAAATTTGATCCTCTTACAGTTTTTTTTCTTAATGAAGATCACTTTAAGTCTTCAAATTTTCTCAAGGTGAACTACAACAGGCCCAGGCCCATTTTAGATTTAGAGGAGCAGAAAAGTAGAATTTTTCTTTCTTTGAAGGAATGTAATAAATACAACTTGGTATGATGTGAAAAGGTATTGTAAGAACTCTGCGTTATGATAAATTTCAGCGTATCCTCCAGAATATGGCATGCAAATTACTGGACTTGTTGTTCAACAAAGACTGAAAGATGACAGTGAAAATTTAAGTTTTACTAAATTGGAAACCAGCTGAGAACCTGTAGAGTAGATAAAAAAAATCATTGCAAGAAGTAATACAAAGCCCCACAAAGATTATAATAACCTGAAAAACAATTTTTTTTCTTCTGCTTACTGAACACTGACTTTCTTTCCTCTCACAGAGGACACGATTCACCTCCCAGTGGTTTTGTAGAATAGTACTATAAACCTTGTCAGAGCTGTTAGGTAGGATGAAGATTTATTAAAAAAATTTAAAGGTGTCATGTGCCTTCATCTCTTTTTTTATGCTACATTGTCATTCTGAAGGAATAAATTATCAGTTTTCATAGCAGTACTTTTTTTCTCTTGAGAAGCATGCTACAGTCATAGAGGGCCAAACCTCCAGCGTGCACTCAGTGAGGACTGTTTTTTTCTTCCTGCAGTTTTTCAGGTAACACTGAACTTACTTAAACATCCAACTATTTGATTTACAGATGCAATCATGTACATGCATACACAAGTGATTGTAACTGCAGGTGTTAGATTGGAGACTGTTATAAAATTTGACTCAACATGTACAAAATAATTACTGCTGCAATTATTTAGAGATTTTGTGGGGTTCATTACCCAAGTAATCTCTGAAACTTCATATTCTCCCAGTGTTAGGACTACCTGATTAAATTTGCGGTAGCCTTTCTGTGGACATGTGCTGTCATTACCTTTCCCATTCCAATTTTATCACACCAAGTATGAACACATCATCACTTGCTCCATCTGAAGGGTGGGCTGTCTATTTTGTTTCGTATAGTGAACATGGGAACACTAGACTCACACATAAAATTCACATGAGCCACAGCTCTATCCAGGTCTCAGTTACATCAAAGAAGCAATGGTCCCTGACACTGAGTTTTTTATGTAAGATCTTAACTCAGTAACAGCCGCAAACAGACTCCGTATGTCACAACCCCATCTAACAAACATGTTAACCAGCTCTCAAAAATTAGAGATTGTTTTCCCTTTCTCCCCTTTTATTATCCCTTTGGCTGTGCTTGTAAGAAGATAATCAATACACATGAAACAGAAAGATAATGGAAAACCCTGCACTGCACAAAGTTTTGCATAACAGAAATTGGCATGACCAGGTCAGGCAGAAATTCTGTACCCACAGGCATATGTTGCACAGACTAATGTCACCTCACTCATATATGTAAATTTCTGTACAAACAATATGTAAAATCCTAGGAGGCAACAGGCAGATTTCCTTATAGGTATGATAGAAATCTTACGTTCTGATTATAATCCAAAAAAAAAAAAAAAAAAAAAAAGGAGTGAAAAACTGCAACCAGGAATTGACAGAAAATATTAATGTCACTTGTACCTTTTTGAAAACAAAAGGGAATCATGAGATTTTGGTCCTTTATGTGTCCTGCAACTATGCCCTGCTGCCTTACAGTGCCCTGCTGTCTTCCTCAGCTCTACCACCACCACTTGCAGCACTGTGGAGAGGAGCCAGGAGTCACTTTCCAAAAACATTCACCAGACATAAAACAAGGTGCTCAGCGACAGGTTGGAGGAGACCCTGGGCAATCTGATCTAGTATTTGTTCTAGCAGTTGGCAACCCTGCCTGAGGCAGAGGGTTTGGAACCTCATCACCCATGGAGTCCCTTCCTACCCAAGCCATTCTATGATTCTATGATAAGCACACTTCATGGTGTCCCTGGGTTCTGGGCCCTCTTTTAACATGTCTCTGCTTCCCAGGTCACAGAAGGGCCACTGCAGTGATAGGAACATGTTCCAGCAAAGAACTACATTGAAGGCCATTTTATTTTCAGTTCTTGCACAGCCCTGAATTTATAACTGTGCTTGTGGAAAACAGTGATCTGCAGAAAATAAATACATAAAACTAAAGATTCCCTTTTTTTTTAACGACTCCAACAAACTTTATACATTGTAACAGTATACCAGCTTCCAAAAACTGAAGTATAACTAAGAAGATCTAAGTGTTTCATTTCGTCAAATTCGCTAATAACTTTGTTCTTTCCCTACTACCTGAATTTCAGTTTCCTTCATTAAGAAAATATAATCCTCTTTTACAAAAACATTTTCTAGTTCAGTCGTCTTACTCTGGCAATTTTCCATGTTGTTAATCTTATATACCAGCTATGACATAATCTTCTCTTTACTGAATCTAGATGAAAGTTAGAGGGATATGTCATACGTTTTCTTTTCGTTACTCCCCTACAGGATGCACGTTGGTAAAATTCATTAAGAGGAGTTACAAATGCTATTCTTAATTGCCTAAATTCCTCTGAGTGAGAAGAAAAGCATTCCCTAAGCATTACTGGAAACAAGAGCAGAAAGTAATAATTAAAAAAGAAACAGATTTAACCAAGCAAAAATACAAAGTAATTAATCAGGTGAGTTGGAGGATGTGGAAGAGGACAACAAAAATTAAAAGCAGCCTCTCAAAAAGAGGAAGATCTCTTAGTGGGAACAATGCCGGAAGAGTTTTAGCAATGTGCGCAGGAGGAAGCCAGCCAGAAATGACTCGATCTCCTCAGGATTTTAGGGCATCTGCAAATGTCTGTTGAGGAAGAACCATCTTATCCTGCAGGGAGACATGGCAGCCCTCCATAGGAAAAAGGTCTGGGCACATGAAATGTATGAAGTAATATTTAATACCTCTAAGGCTTTATTACATCCTGCCGCTAATTCCTGAATTGTACCACAGACCATCAACAGGATAATGAGAAAGATTTCTACTGACATCAGCAGACCTTTGTCCAGGCTCCAAGCAATAAATAAATGTATGACTGGCAATCACAAACAAGCAAGGACTTTGCGATAAGCTTACAGACATTATCTAGTAAGTAAATTCTCTGCATATACCAGCCTGTTTAAAGTGATTCCACATGGAACTCCACAAATATATCTATGCTTCCTAATATCATAAGGATAATTAAAAAGGAAATTAAAGCAGAATGACAAATGTGGCTAAGGGGCTACTAGTCAATTAAAATATAGAGATTGACAAGGTTATTGCCATGGGGGAATATGATGCCAAATCAGATATTAAAAGGGTAAAAGTGCCAAAATCATCTAAAAAAAATAATGCAAAGAGCTAGGCTAAAGAAAAAAAAAAAAAAAAAGAATAGGAAGATGATGATGAACTTTAAAGCAGAAATATAATTCTTTGGTCTATTGAGAATTTCTTCCTGGAATCCTCCTGTTGTCCTTTTTTGAGCAATAGTTTGGAGAAAATGCGATGATCTGTGTGGCTATGGAAAATTCTGGAATGAATCAAAAGAAACAGACATGAGCCCCATAGACATGAATTAGTGCCTTTTATCCTTCTCCAGAATACTGTATTCCGTGTTGGAAGGAGTAGCGACAGCAATTCCAACAACCACTCGTTGACTGAGAAGTGATTGTCTGTTGTTCCATTCATCTAATTGCGTTAGGTATTTCCCATTGGGACATTCAGAATTCTGCAAGAATCTAAAACTGCACATAATACATTTTTAGAATGTGATAATAAAGACAGCTGATATTTTCTGGGTATCTCATTGGTCATTGAGACTACTGGTAATCAAATCCCTCACAAAGATTTAAAGGGAAAGGTGAAACAGATTAGAGGCTGATCAGTACTAAAGAAACTTCCTTCTTTTCTATCTAGAATGTAAACTATGTAAAGATTTATGAATATTCCCAAACACCCCTAATCACCAGAGCTTAATCAACACACCATCCTTCCCTTTGCAGAGGGGTTCAATTCCCTTTCTCTTGGTAAGCAACAAAACTGCTCCCAGTGCTGCAAATGCAAACAGCACAATTCTCCCTGTGTCTCCTGCAGTCCTTTGGAAGCAACATGTTGATTATTTCTGGCTTTTGGAAGAGTGACAGGTACTAAGAGCTGTCGTGTTTGGACAGGCTATGACACAGCCTTGGCATGTGCCGAAGAGGGAAAGGGAGCTGCCTAGGAAGAGCGTAATGTTTACTGTGCTGCCCCAGAAACATTTTTCCTCAGCCTGTCATCGCCGCTTCTGAACTCTTGCCTGAAGGAAACCAAAGGGTTTGCAGTGCTTCTGTAGGAGCACATCAACATGTCTGTCAGCATCACTGAGGCAGGATGGTCCTGCTCTCTAGCCACAGTTAAAAATACTCAACTCACTCAATAAGCTTTGGAACAAAACATCAAAGGAGTAGCATCACATTCCAACTAGGAGAAAGTAGCTGGAATTTGAGGGAGGAAAGGAGGAGTGGAATGAGATGCCTTCCCAAACAATCTTTCTGGAAGACAGTATACTCATAAAGAAGCTTATAAAATAAGTATTCCCTTGGGAGTGTTAGGACAGAAAGATCAATGCCAAGCATATAGATCTATGCTGCCATTCAAAAGATCCTGACCAGCAAAGCCAGGATATAAGATGCCTGCAAGCCTGCCCCTGCATTTCACTGTTTGACATTACTACTGGAACTTGGACACACATTTAATGATTGCTACATAGTGATGCTTCTAGAGTTGTCCACATTTTATGTTCCTAAGGAACAGTTGTTGCTAAGTTCCAGGGTTGTCAGGATAAGCATCATGGAAGTAAAAGTGTAATTCCATTCTTTTAAGCAGTCCTTGGGAGATCGTTATTCTGTTGTTGGTCAAATGCTATTTTGTCGTCCTCCATCAGTTTTTTAAATCATATCTGAAGAAACATTGAAATAAAATGAATAAAAATTGTCACAGGAATAAACATCCAAATTTTCAATAAACTGGCAGGTGGCCATATGCTTTCCCCTTGCTCAAAGTGGAAGAGAGCCAAAGAAATGTTTTACAAAGCCTTTTCATGAAAAGGTATTATTTTCTTCTGATGGACACGTGTATATTTCAGCTTGGAGTGGCTGCAGGGAGAGTTCCTCTCTACTTTCCAGCAAAAGAATTTATGTGTGACAGGACAGTCAAATGTAAGAAGCAAATATTTATGGCACTGTGTAAAAGCACTGTTTGGATTCCATCTCTTTTACAAAATTTTCAACGAGGAATGGACCTTTTCCATTGCAGTGCAAGATACAAATTGACCAGTGGCACAAAACTTCCAGGCTTGATAAGTGAGATGGTTCATCAAGAGGAGGAGAAAGATGTTGCTCTTTTATTTCAGAATTCTTATTTTATGTTTCAGTCAAAACATATGTTTCATGAAGAAATCTATTTATGGATCTAGAGACAATGTTTCTTTTTTTCCAACTGAATTTGTTTGTTTTGATGGAACCTTGTAGAAGAAAAAGGAAAATTGAGAAAATGTATGACAGGGAAAATGATAGTAGTAGTTACACATTTGGTAGGGATGCAGGAAGAGATAATTGACCACTTGCTACCAAAAGAAAAGGGCTGAGCAGGGCTAAAAGGCATTGGAAGCAAAGCTGATAGCAATGTAATTACTGAAAATGAAAATGGTTACGATTTTTATTGGTCCAAAGAAAAACTACATGGAAATATTGCTGCAGCTGGTGAATCTCAAAAGGCAGTTGAGCAACAACAACATGAAGCACTGCCAAATATCTCCCTGGCAGCCACAACATAGTTGGTTACAGCGGTGATGTACTCTCTAAGAGGCTGCCCTGCATGTCACTTATCTTGGCTTTTCATTCCTACAGGCCATTTTCACACTGGGAAAGGTGGTAGGCATAAAAATATTCATCTTGATTTTTAGCTCTGATAAGAAAAATAAAATCAAGTGCTGCTTTTCCTACACCCCCCCCTCCCCGCCCCTCTCCACCCCGCTATCTCCCTTTGATGTTCACGGTCCCTGGACGTGGTAGTATGGTAGAAATGCCAGGTGCTGTTTGCCAGGGAAAGTGAGCTAAGTCTCAGCAGAAGATGGGTAGCCAGTGGATGGTGAGGTGAACAGTGCCACATCTCTTACTAGATGTCACCTCCGGTTCCAGCTTTACCACTGGTCTGCTGGGAGCAAACTTCTCTGCCAGCTACCCACGCTGCCATTTTCTTGCTCATATAGGCAGAATGTTAGTCAGGGCAGGGCTGTTTTTCTCTCCATCTGTTTGCAAGCAGCGAAACAGAAAGAGAGCTTGATTACAGTCTAATCTGCCCTTATAGCACACCATTACTGCCAATAACCTACTGGAATTGTCCTTTCCACTAGAAGTGGGATGCATCAGTGAAGAGTGAATTTCGGCAGATTTCAGCCCAATTTACACCATTGCTATCTAAGTCTGGACACAAAGGAGTAGTGAGAGAGGGAAAACACTAAGTATTTTCATGTTTCAGTTCACTATTCAGAAATACAAAAACCTCATTTAGGAAGTCTTCTATGACTCTGATTCTATGATTCTGTGACTCCTGCCTTTAAAAGCTGTGTCCTCATTTTAAAAGTCATGAAAAGTACCGATAGAAACAATTTCTAAACAAGGATTTTCTGTTCAGAAAATAGAGGCTTTGTAAATCAATATATCTCAAGAGAAGGATCAATTGCATGGCAACAGGACAAGGGGAAATGGCCATAAATGAAGCATAGGAAGTTCTACACAAATGTGCGTAAGAACTTCATCATGGTAAGAGTGACAGAGCACTGGAACAGGATGCCCAGAGAGGTTGTGGAGCCTCCTTCTCTGGAGACATTCAAGACCCACATGGATGCCTATCTGTGCAACCTGGTCTAGGGAGCCTGTTTGGGCTGAGGGTTTGACTAGATCACCTCTAGAGGTCCCTTCCAGCCCCTACAATTCTGTGATTCGTTACTATACCAGTTAGGCCAGCATCATGCCTGATAAGACTTGTAGACATAAAATATTACTCCTTACTACTTCTAATGAGCAGTTTTTTGTTTACACTTCACCTCCTTCATGCTCTAGAGTATCCCATTGAAAATAAATCTCCCTGGTGAATCCCTGGTGTTCTGACTGAACCCAGAAGAGGGTATGACAGAGAAGAGAAACCCAGAGCCACACCATGAAGAGGTACACTGCAGTCTTGGTCATGCTAAGCTGGATGCACTGATGCTGCCAGTTCCCTTTGACTGGCTGACTGGCAGCAACCCTTTCAGGAGCCAGGCAGACTTCTGTAAATAATCTCTTCCTAGCAGAAAGAGGTGTAACAGGCCACATCCAAGAAGGCACTGTCCTGCTGGCATATCATGACTGTATTAGGCTTGCATCATCCAGAGAAGCTGGTACCTGCCTGAAGACTCTCAGATACTCTTGGGTAGAGGGATTGCTGCTGCACTAGGAAAATAATGCGGTGGGGTGCAGAGGCTGTTTTCTGTGCCATAATGCAGTTTCTCTACTATATATAATCTCTCTTCCATTAATCTCTTTGCCATAATTAAGAATAATTTATCATTCTTGCTCTCTTCTGCCATATATTTCTGTAATGTATTGCTTGTTTAAATTCTAGTCTTATGATGTGTGTTTCCTCAGGTGGAATTATAAAAAAAGCTGTAAAGCTGCATAACAAAATGGAGAGCCAGTTCTTAGTAAATGAAAACCAAAGGTTTCGTTTTGACCAAGAAGTTTAAGAACTGATAAAATAATAATGCAAGTTCTTTCTTTTTTGACAGGCCAGATTTACCAGCACACCCTGAATACTTCGACCCTCTCCAGCCTCACAGAACAGCTGTAAACTCAGTGTAACCAGGCTGTAAAATTGAGTTTACAGCTGCTTTACATCACCACAATGGCTCAAAGCAGGCAGCGCATACCAGCAAACGTGGGCCTAATTGTACACTAATGAACGATGAAGTACTTTAGAATGCAGTTTTCACTTTGGCAGAATGAAAAAGAAATCTTTATATGGAACAGATACGTTAGAATTCAGCCTGGCTTTGCTCAAGGGGAAAAAAATCGTCCTCTTTTATTCTGAATGGATCATAATTAAGAAAAGCATCAGTCACAAATTATTCAGGGTTAGAAATTTAAAAGAGCTTTAAGAATGGATCCACTCTTTCTGAATATATTAGCGCCTGCTCAGGCCGGAGTTATACCAATTGGAACTCATTGTTTAATTATAAAATAATGGTCCAAAAAAATCTGCTTATGTAAGCCTGTGTTTCCATTAGGGAAGAAAAATCATTACAGAAAACAAGATAAAAAGTTAATGTTGCAAGTCTCATTATCTCTGTACGAGTTCATTAACGCTGAGTATGTATAGAACAGTTGTGCTATACATAGCAAGGTGTTCATCATAGAAACTTGTTAAAACAGTTGAAATCAAGTCCAACCTAGATGCACACTTAATTTATAGTTATCTTGAAAAAAATGCTCGCTGTATTTTTCAGTCTTTTTAGGACATTGCCATCAGGCCATGAATGTTATTTACAGAAAGAAAGCAATATCTCTGCTAGGTATACAGTGGTCTTTTTTGCTTTCAATAATAGTCAGTGTGGAAAAAAAAATACATTATGATTTTTTATGAAACCAAATTGATCAAAATCTATGATGTTGGTTCAAATTAATTTGTTGGAATTCAAAAAACCAGATACTCTAGATGACTTCTTCCTGTTTGTTTATTCAATGAAACGTGTTCAAATAGCAAGAAAAAGCTGGGACAGACCAGCTCACAGAGAAGTACATTTGCCTCCACATCCTCCCAAGCATTGTGTCTTCAACTATGTTGGATATAATGGAGATTGGGACCCACATAAGTGAAGACCCATGCGTCATTCATCTCTCCAGATATCTCTGAAAGCTAAGAGAGACCTGGATTTTCAGCTTGACTGCGCTTTCCAAAACTGATTAAAAAACCCTATAGTAGATTTAAATTCTATATTTCTGTTACACCTGGGCTATCCACAGACTGATTCCTGGTACATTTATGCAACCATTGACCAGCAAAGGTAAGTGAGCCTTCACACATTCAACCTCATCCAACAGCCACATAGCAACTCAAGGCCCGTGAGATGTGCACAAGCCCTTATTCCCCATCTCAGCAGGCTTGTTATTATCTCAAGTCAAGGAGTGTTCTAACCTCAGATATGCAGCTTCTCCTTCACCACCAAGGAGCACAGAAAGCTTGTCATTGCCCTCATGCACATGATGTAAAAAACACTCAAAATATCGTATTGGTTTTTAAAACACAGTAACCCAAGAGGGATTGGGAAAAAAAAAAAAGAAAAAAAGTCAGTTTAAAGTAAGAGCCAGGAAAGTCTGGTCTTCAGGCAGTAAGAGATTTAACCTTTTTTCTTTCCCAAGTGTTAAAGCTTCCCACACACTTTCATTGACAATAATAACTGCTGCAGTAATAATAATAGGAAAGCAAAATATGAAACAAAATGCAGAGCTGAACTGAAAATACTTAAGTGGTATTAAGTTTCACACTGAAAATTATTCACCTTTAGGAAATCATACTTAACCAACAGGAAGAACAAACGAGGTTAATTATTCAAGTGACGTAGGGGTAGAACAATTCTGAAAATACTTTTGTCACTAAAACTCTAAGACTACAAAAGTGAATGATGAATAACCCTGTGGCATGTCATTAGATTAAAATGCCCCTTCCCTGTAAGAATGCTTTTATTTAACTCACCATATTACATGTTATGGGAATCGCAATTGTTAGGAATAAAAAAATAAAATATATTTTCTGGGCTTATATAAAACCTTTTAACAAAAGCAACTACTTCGATCAAGCAAAAAGCTAGTGAGCACTTCCATAGGAGATAGTGCTTATATAATATTATAGCAGTAATAAAAGATAGTGGTTCAAAAGATGCACATTAGTACTGCCTCCACTTTTCACACAGACCAAGACATGCTTTATTGTATTGAAGCCAGTCAAGGTGCAATAGAAAGATACTGTTAACAAATATGAGCAGTTCTCTTAATGTAATTCCACATCCAGCAGAGAAAATCATCTTTCATCAGTAAGGAAGTTTGCAAAGCTGTCGAATTATTGCTGCAGGAGCCTCATGGACCAGATTCTCATCTGGCATAAAAGTTTGCCATTGCCTCCATCTCAAAGGAGCAACCCTGATTTACACCCAGAGAGGATATGGTCCCTTATTTATTGTGACTATCCGTCTCTTTTAGTACTTCCACTACTGTCTGCATGGGGGAGCAGATTAACCAGCCATCTCTGTCTGGGAGGATAAATGTACTTGTAGCTGATATATCTGTCAGGAAAAGCATATGCTTTTCTGGAGACCTGCTTCCAGAAACTAGACTAGTTTATAGAGGAGTCTGCCAGTCCTAATTTAGTGGACAGTTAATTTTTGGGTCAGCTTTCAGGTGTTTAAGGAGTAGTTCACCTCCCAGGAATAGGACATTGAGATAGGGAATGGGGAGGGAGACAGAATAGTTGCTAGGAGGAAAAAGGGAAAAAAAAAAAAAAAGGAGAAAAAAAAAAAAAAAAAAAAAAAGGATTGTGAAGTGTTAGTTCACTCCAGGACCATTTCTAGGCATGGTCACCTGCACTGGCAGGTGATCCCATACGGCTGAGCTCTCCTCCACTGCTTTGTGTGGCAATGAGTGACTCAAGTTTCCATACAGAACTGTGGGGGCTGCCCAGACTGAAAGCAGCCAGGACCGGTGGCAGGGTGGCCAGGATCACCAGGTTGCAATGGGGAGTAGTGCTTGGCAACCATTTCTGGCCATCCAAGGGAGACTAGGAAAGTTCAGCACACATTGGTTTGGGTTTAACCCTGTGTATGCTTTCAGGGAAACATGGGGACAGAGGATTGTTGCTATTCAGCATATAAAAGCATGCTTAATATTAATTCATGTAGTGATACCCAGAGAGGCCTTTAACCTACTCCAACTCTCTTCCACTCAGCACATATACTCAAAGAAAATTAAAAATTGAGTTGGTTATCCAAATAACTCAGGATCTGGGTCTCCATTGGGGTTAAGACAGCTCAGAGTTAGTAATTAACCTCAAATTGATTTAAAATAAATCGGAGGACACAGACTGAGCATCTGGGACAACAGTCAACTATTCTCTCCCTAGGCACAGGGAGGTATTTCCCCTTTAAACAAGTTATTTTTTGTGTGTCCATCATATGTGGACACAGATCCTTGTACTAATCTCTGAAATCAGCTAGAAAGACGCAAACAAGGGACCAGATGAGACGCTACAGAGAGAAACACTCATCAGCCAAACAGACTAATTGCCAACAAAGTGAGCAGCCCTCAAGTGACTTCAGGAATATACTAGGACCAATAGCAAAATAAATTAACTAGCTAATGCACGTCTCAAGCAGACAATAACAAAGAACAGAACACCAATAGCACAGATATAATTCAAAGCCCAAGCAGAAAGTTTATCATGAGCAGAGACAAATATCCTGCTAGTGTGAAATCTAAAGGTCTTCCTCTTCTGAAGTGCCTTGGTTTCTACATTCCTTTGAACATGAAGCTGAAAGCTGTATAAGGATTGAAGTGATTTTGCCTAGATGCAAGATTTAAAGATATATGTCAGACACAGTTAAACACCAATGATGCATTTGAATATCCACTCAAGTTTATATCTTGTATTAGGCTGTTATAAGATAGGGGGGAAAAAAAGCAAATTTTTTTCCTCATGTAAATGAAGATAAACATTTCCCTATTTTTCACTCAAGCCTAAATGTCTCATTTCATTAGAATATTACATATGAAGTAGCTAGGTGAAGGTTTTGTTGTTGTTTTGTTTCTTCTTTTATAATTTGGGATAAAATGCTTCCTTTAAAAAAAAAAAAAGTATCTAATCATTTCTCTTTTATGGTACAAGAAATGTGTCAGTCTAGGCTAATTTCTGATAAAAGCAAGCAAACAGACTGTACTGAAGAGATTTCTGCACATAAACAAATTCAAGTAAATATTCCAATTATGGCAGTCCTCAAGAAATCATGACTTTTTCTTATGTTTTCCTATTTGTATATTCTGAAAAGTAGATAAATTTAGGAAAAAAAACTTTTGCTGACCTACCATGCTGAATTTGTGTAATGAGACTGAATGTGTTTGGTTTTGTTTTAGAGATAATGATAATATCACCTTACAGAAACAAGAAAACAATCACTTATGTTCATTTAATGGTATTCAAAGTGTGATTTATGAGTATACAGAATGATGGAGAATACCACATTACAGATATAATAGAAAGATTTTGGGATATCATATTTACAATAAACAGCAAAACTTAAGAGCAGTATATTTATCACAGAATCATATAATCATAGAATGGCTTGGGTTGGAAGGGACTTTAAAGCCTGTCCAGTTCCAACTCCCTGCCATGGGGAGGTTGCCACCCACCAGATCAGGCTGCCCAGGGAAGCAAGTTCTAACAAAGCAACGGATGTTCTCTGCATTTTCCATATAAATACATACCTGGGGTAGGACAGAAATAAGAGCAAGTTTATGTTTACAGATACTTACACACTTAAAAAAAAAGAAAAGATTACACCAAAATACTGAGAGATGTCTCTTAAGTGCAAGTGCAGTGCACACGTGTAAGGCAGAAAAAGGTGATTACAGAACCATTTCCTAGGATACAGGTGCTATAGACCAGAATGACAAAAGAAAAATAATTGACTCACCCCTTCCAATAGCTGGCAACATCTCCAAAGGAGTGCAATCTCAAAAAGATATAGTTCCCTTGGATTCTAACCTTTAAATGAGAAAGAGGAGTGGATCCTGGTTTCACCTCTTCCAGTCACTCAGTTGCATTACTCGCGTCTGAGCTCCCTGGGTTAGCTACACCTGGTGCTCCACCACTGGTTCAGGCCATGACCTAGCAATTCCACTGTAACGTGTTTCTGGCTTAGACAGTTTGGCCTAGGAGACACTGAGTTTAATATTGGGCTTCTGCTTTGATATCTCTGCAGGGGATGGCTACCTCTGACCTTACAACCTCTGCTTCCTCTGACCCCACAACCTGCCCACAGAGATGAGCCTTCTACTGATAGGTCCCTAATGCTGAGAACTATGGTGATAGCCCATACAATGATTATGTTTTAGTGGTCAGGAGCCCAGTAAATCATTGACCTCATAGGGATTTTCCCCTTGCAGTCATACTAAATGTTCAATTTAATTTCTGTAGTTCTGCGTATGATTCAGCTCTTATATAAAATGAACACAGTAATTTGTCAGGACCCTGTCTTCATCTTCTGGGGCTAGGATTGCTATATCTTAAGGGAGAAATACAGTGTTTGCTTAGGAAAGGAAACAATTGTATGAAAATTAGATTGTTGAAAAACAAACAAACAAACAAACAAACAAACAAATAAACAAACAAATAAGAGGTTAAAGGCATCAGTTTGAAACTGCTCAAAAGTTTCTCCAGAAATTTCTGGAGAAGAGAATGGCAGGCAGATGAACCAGTCAAAAGTTCATGATACTTAGATTTGTTACATAGTTAACCACAAGGATCTCACCCTCTTCCCTTCTTAGTGACAGACGAAATTCCTTAACACATACATTAGAAATGTCAAATGGATCATTCAAAAAAACAGTGGAAATTGTCCAATTTTCTTTGTCTTTCTGTGCTACAACATAAGACAACAGAGAAATGAGTCAATCCATCATAGCTTATACACTCAGACTCCTAGGGCTTGCAGAATGCTCTGTAATTTGCGATTTGACCTCTTGGTACCTTCTTCTTGCTGAAGTTCTCATAGAAAAAAATGATGTGCCAATGAAGAGTGACACAAGATTCATCTTGTTTGACTAGCTAGGTCACAACAACAGTTTGGGTTACTCTACAGCAGTCTGTGATGTCTTGGAAAGATATACTAAGGGTCTGTGGAATTATTTCCTGACAGTATCACCAGCAAAGCCACAAAACACTGCTATGTCTATCAGATGGAGTACAAAGCAATCCATAATACACATACTTGCGTGATATTCTCTTGGCTCCTATAGTAGAAAGCACAACAATATAAATACATTTGATTAAAGAAAACAAAACCTAATCCGAATAGTATCTGGTAGCACCCATTGCTGCACTGTGTATGCATTTTTCCTCATGCCATAGGAAGATTGCTCCAAAGCAGGCAAAACTTTGGGTGTTACAGGAATGGTGCCATAACTTCCACACTGATGATGCTTGTGTCTTTCTCGTCCTTAGCTTCAGAGAGGGCTTGCTGATCTCACTGGCTGGCACTGATGTGGCCTGCAGAGTGCTGCAGTGTCGACTGGGAGCTGCGCCAATGCTCTCTCTGTTGGCACAGGGTCAAACAAGTTGGGAGTGTTAGTACACCCACTCGCTCGGTACATCTACTTGTTCATCACTGCTGCTTAAGTAACCACTGCTGTCTCCAGCCAACATGGACTTACAGTCCTTGACTACACATCCTTCCCAGACTCTTGCCAGGGCGCTCACTGATAACAATTAACTTTGTGGTAGTGCATAAGCCTCAGCATTAGATTGCTTTGATTGACGGTTTGTACACACATTTGGAAGGCAGCAGTGAGAGTCACAGGGCATTATCAGCTCTTCCTGTCTGCCTGTCTTTGTGCTCTCTACCAGGTCATAAATTGATGTACAGAGTGCAACTGCATATAACAGTGAATCCTGTGACATCCTCTAGACACTCACTGCCCTCATGCACACATTCACCTCACTCATTCCTCTGCTATTTACCTTTGATTTATGGTCCGCTGGAATCCACATGGACCAGGATTGAAAACGTTACAAAGAGTGAATCAATTACAGTCTAGTTGATCGATAGGCCACCTACTGTATTTAAAAGCAATTGAACTGTGAAATGATTCAGTAAACTGAGAATTTCTGTATGTTTGAGTGCTACGTAATTATGAATAGCAATTATGGAAGAACAAATATATACTAAACAGTAGTGACATGAATAAATGTTAAATTTCTGGCACTTTGAAGGTCTGTATTTAACTTTAATATTTATCATCAAATCTAAACATGGTATGAAAGAATCTCCAAGAAACATGAGTTAAAATAGTGTTAAGTGTATTAGAAAAAAAATGTTCTAATTTCTGAGAAAATAATACTGAAAATCAAGCTTTTCTATCTACTAATGAAAGTAAAGCTAAATAAGAAATATTGGGGAAAGAAACATAAATGAGAAACTGTAAATATTGAAGAAAAAAACTGTGTTCATGAAGTTATTTTAGTACTTTGTGATAAATATGGAGAAACACATTAAATGCAGCATTTCTAGATATTTTTTTTTAATACTGTAGAATCTAGTGAAGATGATTACTCATGTAGTAGCTTCACTGAAATCAGTGATTCTGGTCACACAAGGAAGAAAAAAAATCATAATAATATCTTAAACAGAAAAGGATATCTAGAAAGTCCAGATTATATCTAACTGCAACATGGAACAGGGTAAGAAATCACAAATATAGGCTGCTGAGAAACTGAATATGCTGTCATTACTATCATAAACCTAAACTCTTTCTTCTCCTTCATATTCCACCAAATAAAATGGGTGACATTTCTGTCTCTCAGATTCATTTACCGCGCAAGGAGAGCTGCAGAAGAAGTCTCCCAAATGTCACCTCAAGAAAGAATTATGTAATTACTCCTCCTTGATCAGATGAAACCTTGATCTTCAAAGAGAGTAGCTGAAGCAGTGGCATGGAAAAAAGAAAATACAGACAAACCTGATCAGGACATTTACTATCCAAAGCACTTGTATTCGGTAATGTTGAATTCAGGCCTCTCATTAGCTCCTCGAGGAATAGGAAATTTGTAAAATTAACTTTACTGAATCCCTGGTTTCCTCTGCAGTCACAGAAGAGAGGCTGTCCGGTCCAGAGTCCATGTGGCACCACGGGCATTCACTCCAAAACCTTGCAGTGGCTGTGGGAACAGCTCCAGGAGACAGGGAAAGATACAGCCCTTCTGATCCCACTCTTCCTTCCTCCACCTCCCAAAGGATGTTCTTCATGCCTTCGCACATAGACTCCTTGACTCATCTCATCTTATTTCAGTATGAGGTATTTAACAACAGCTCTCATGAAGAAGTTGCCACCTGATGGTGTCACTGATTAGCTTCAGAACACAGTTGGTCAAATCTCAGATCTTTGGAATTATTGGAAATAGAACATTATTTTGAACAACAACAACAAAAAAAAATCTGAGGTAAGCTACCGAAGTGCCATTGACGCCCCAGTTTCCATTTCAAATGGCCCATGTCAAGTGTCAACTATAGTTTCACCTTGAAGTTTCAAAAATTCATTCCGTTTTTTGTTTGTTTGTTTGTTTTTGTTTAACATTGGCATTGATTTTATTGCAACATCAATATGGGAGCACACACTGAGTCATGTAATTATCTTATTATGTATAGTTTTTGGCAAATAATTTAGATGCTTTACTAATAATGATTTACTATCATCTATTCAGGTGTAAAATTCCTTCCATCTGCATTGCTTTGACAGCTTCTGCAATAATAAAGCTTTTTTCCATCCAGAAAAACCTTTGCTGGGACAGATTTCTAATAGTCTGTAGAAATTTCCTTTATCCTAGCAAGTAATTATTCACAGAAGTAGTATCATGAAGTCATTGTGACTGGTGGCATGATCAACAGAAGAGACGATCACAACTGGTCCACAACTACATTATGATTTGTCACTGCCTGACATTTGATATTTTGAGCCCCTTCATCTGTGCCAAGTTTATCAGGAGGTGAAGGGCCTCAGCAGCATTAGAGGTACTCATCATTTCCCAGGTAGAAAGAGTCAGTCATCTCTCGACACACATGAAAGAGGTTGTTTAATTCCATCTCACAACAAAATCCTAAGGGTATAGTGGATTGTACAAAAGACCATCATTATCAGGTAGGCATTAGGAATCACGTAAATTAACTAATCATTAAAAAAAATAAAAAAACAACAACTTAAAAAGACATCCAGAAAAACGGACTATTACCCTAATTATAGAAACCCACTGCACAGTCTCTGAATTTCAATACTTAATGCAGTCTGTACAGTTTGGTGGTATGCTGTTACTCCAGAAAACAAGACTAATTTCCCTGTAGCCCCTCATACAGATTTTATAGTATCACTACAACACACCCCTCGAGCAGAAATCTCTCTGTAAAAGTACAGAGAATTATTGTTTGAAAGTTTTTTTTTATTATTAAGATTATTGTCTGCCATGCATCTTTAAAGTATACTATGTATGTTTGCTTTCCCCGGTGATGTGTAACGACAGTGTTGATCTGTACAGTACAATCAATAGCCCATGAGAAACATAATAGAAGATCACTTTAGTGTGTGCTGGGGGAAGGATGGAAGAGTCACAGATGTTGGAAAGTGATTTCTTAGTCTTTTTTTGTCTCTTAACAAGAAGCAAATACCCTTTCTGTCTACCATAATAATTTGTCTAATGTGCATTTGGTAATGATAACAAGGGAGAAATGTTTAACCTAAGGTACTGTACTTTGCACTCAGAATAAATTGCCTCTTTAAAATGTGCTTGTATAAACTGTGAATTTAAAATCTCAGTCTCTGTGAACAGTTCCTCTGATACTGTGTTTGTGTGAGATGAAAACGTCCATTAACTCTCAGGACATCTCTCGGAAGCTAATCCCTGTGGGGATGAAACTCAGTAGAGGCTAACAACTCTGCACATTTGAGCCACTCTCCACGCTGGGGAACTTTAAACCCACAAATATTTACAATCTATACAATCCAGGATGCTTTAAATTAGTTTTCTCTTTTAATACTTTCAAATTCTGTCTCCTCCATATTCTAGTCAGTTTGCAGGAGTGGCAGGAACCAACACCATTAGAAGTCTGTGTAGCTCCATGCTCTGCCACATAGTAGATGTTGCCTCAGTATGTGTATGTAGGGGTTAATTCAAGGAAAAGCAGCATTTTTCTGCTGCCTTACCTCTGTCTCCCACTCTGAAAATAAATGGATTACTGCAAATGTAAAAGATTGTAACAAATGTCATACCCATATAATGTGCGCAATCATTTTTCAAGACAAAGGAATTTATGTATCCAGGTGTGCCTTGAAACATCAGTCAGAATTATGGTAGTTTCAAAATGCTTTGTTCACTCTCATGGCTATACACGACAGTACTTAATGTGCTATTTATTGACAGATATTTCAGTGTCTGAACAGTAGTATCAAAATCATTCCTACTCAAGAGCTGGTTAGTGTGGAAGAGTGACTCACCTCTGGCAACATTTCAAAACACACTGCTAATTACCAGAACTATGTTTTGACTAGTAGCAATGCAGGAATCCTTTGCAGAAACCTGACTTTTTAGCGAGACAGACCACTATGTCATTTCATTGCATTTGAAGAGATTTTAAATGACAGACTTGGTTCTGAGAAAGTGGAGATAATACTTCAGGATTTCAGAAGAAGACTGTGATAACTGCATCAGGAAAAGCAAAGAATGCTTAATAGACAATGAACCTCAGTACCTATTATTATTGCTCTGAAGGTCTGAAACAAGATTTCCTTAAATCAATTTTGTATTTCAAGGGGTTTCAGTCAGTATTCCAATAAATCACATTTGGAAAGTAACAGTTCAAAATCTATAGACACTGCCCCAGTGATTCTGGTTAATGGAATGGAAATTGGCTGTAAGTGTCTAAAGAAATACTTTTGAAGATCTAACTTTCACCGTACAAATGAATAGTCAAGGCCACATAGCAGTTCAGTCCTGTGTCATAATTATGTTTCACTATCCCAATTTTCCCATGAATTGTACTTCTTAGAGGGATCAGAAAAAGATACTTTTAAACATTCATCCCTCAAGACAGATATTTTAGGTACTTGGAAAAGCTCCCCATAGCTCCCAGCATCCATATTGTTCAGACAGTTGTAGCCAAGGAAATTGACCTTGAAGGAAGGGAATTGATAGGACAAGGGGGAATGGCTTTAAGCTAAAAGAGAGGAGATTTAGGCTAGATGTTCAGAAGAAATTCTTTATTCAGAAAGCAGTGAGGAGCTGGCACAGCTGCTCAGAGAAACTGTGGGTGCCCCATCCCTGCAGGTGTTCAAGGCTGGGTTGGATGGGGCCCTGGGCAGCCTGAGCTGGTGGGCAGCAGCCCTGCCCATGGCAGAGGGGTAGGAACAAGGTGATTTTTAAGATCCCCTCCAATCAAAGCCATTCTATGATTATATAACCTGAAACATCCACATCATACTTCACTAGTGGACACCTGCAGTAAGAATAGTCTCATTTTCGGCCAGTCGAAAATGGATACTTAAATATTTACAAAAGGGTACCATGGCTGGTAGGTACCCTTTATTGACAGTTTCTGTTTTTTCATTGCCACTCTACTCTATTAATCCCACTTCTGATAGGTGAAAAATGAGGTTTCGTATGTCCTTATAATATGTTTTCACTGTCTCTTCCATATCCAAGTTTTCCTAATTTGTAAAGAGCCATTACTAAATATCCTAAATTATCTCTTGTCGTATAGAATCTTAAGAAGCACTTTATGTTTCAGTAAACTCCTGATGAGGTTCCTTTCCCCACCTTTCAAATGTCAGTCCCAAGGCCCCACGTAACACTTGCTGAGTAACTGGGAACCAAATGAGCTTGCTCTGCTTTTCCAGACTGTAGAGGTTACAGGTACATCCATGGAGTATATATTCTCAGGAAATAGGTTAGAGACGGTGATTTCACTGCTTATGAAGCTCAGAACTGAGCCCAGATTTTGGCCCAGTTTTCTGAGATGAAACACTATGATCCTTTCTGTATGTGCAGGCTGGCTTCATTCTTGCTCTTAAAATCTGTGTTAAATTTATGGGACTTTGTGCAATACCCCTGCCCCTTATAATTTGATAAGATTGGGGGAGTTTTAATAGCACAACTCTTGTTTCTAAGAGTTTGCATTTACCACAGGGAACAGTGCTTGAGTTCATTTACAGGAGTAAGTAAATTAGATAAAGTCTGTGCAACTGATCAAAAGAGAATAAATCTCTGTAAAAGCATAAATCAGTCTTCTGGAACTTGTAGAGCTTAAAGACAAAGTGACAAGTGAAAGTGACAGACATCAAAAACTGGAGCAGTTCACCTGTGTTGCGAGGAGTTTATAATTTTGGGCTAATAATCAGCAACAGCAGGGCCTGAGGTGCCTATAAAATTGATCATTCCTTACACTTTTGCTCAAACTGCAAATATTTCAGAAATGCCTCAGCTCTGTGTGGAGCAGTGGCCTTGAAATACCCCAACAAACCAACTGATGTGTTGGCTATTTCTGATGAAAGTTTTACCCCAGACAGAGTTATAACATTGGTTGAGTAGAGGATGTGAAATTTGCAGCTTCTTTTGCCTGTGGGTTGCCATTTGCCTTTTTTGCTTGTTTGTTTGTTTACTGTTCTTTAGGACAATTTGCTTGCCCTTTTGGTTGTCAATGAGGCTCTGGCCCAGGTGTTCACACACGCAAAGCATTAGAGGCCATGAAAGGACTACTGAGCTCTTATGAAGCTACCTGTGCTCAGAGTGACAGCCGTCACTATGCTGATATACTCAGCCCTTTGTGAAAGATAAATCATCCAATTTGCCCATCATTTAATTAATTTAAGATAGCATTCTACACCCGCACTAGTATATTCTTTCAGGATTTCCAGGCATGACCACTGAAAAACAGCAAAACAACTGCTCCTGATGGACCAGCCAAGTTGAAAGCTCTTCCCTGCAGGAGTTCTGCTCTGACTGTCCATGTGGAGATGGGGAAGAAGAGGAAATCGTACTCCTGACTGTCTCCAGCAATGTCCTGACCGAGTCCAAGCTGTAGAGATTTGCCAGTCGTGATCAAGTTCACTTTTTGTTTAACCAGTCAGAAAAGTTTTCATCTTTACTCAAATCACACAAAACTTATTTTTTAAGACCAAGTGATAACTGGTGCTTTATATTTGTCCCTTTTCTAACAGACCTGGAGTGCTTTTTGTGAAATGCACATCTATGAGCCCTGGTGTTCTCTATGCCTTGTTTTCCCTGCGTATACTAAAACCCAGTGGTTGTTTTGCCTGCTGGCGCATTGTGCTCACTGCACACATCCACTCATGAAAGGTTCTAGAAAGTAAGGAATGTACTCTTTCCACACAGAAAGGTTCTGCTATTATAGAATTGTGGTGGGGATGTTTCATGTCAGTTAAGGACATCCTGTTGCTTAATGCACAAAATAGAGGCTGTTGATAGTCTGCTAAATACATTTAAATGGCAAATCTGCTGTAAGCTAATTGATGATGGACATTAAAACCATCTAATTAATTGCAAAGGAGGAGTTATGGACAGGGAAATCTGAGAGCCTTTGAGTTTCTTGGTTTGCAGCTATTAATTTTTAGAAGTACTATCTGTGAATAACTGAGAAACATGCCAGTAAAAATCAAAGTGATGGGTTTGAAACAAAGCCCGTCAGAGGGAGACAGATGTGACACCAAGGAGACAAATTACCTACTAAGCAAAACTAGGTTGAAATGTTACGACCAAGAAATAGAACCTTTCAGCTTGTAAACTGTCTGCTTTGAAATGAAGGGAGTTTGTTCACAAAACCCAAGTTAAAAAAAGGTATTATCTAAATTGAGATGCACAAAGAAATCTCAGATATGACTGACAAATCTGGACAATTTTTTTAAATAAGAGGGAACTTCTGGAATTTCACTGAAAGGTGAACTACAAAAGAGGGAAAATGTGAATCTGTTCCGAGTCAGTGAAAGAAAGCATTTATTCCTTTAATGAAGGGTTCATTCAGCTTCAAACATAATTCCCAGTCTATCCTAAAAGTCTCAGCATCTACTTGAAAATCAATAGTAACTGAGGTGTGACAACAGAAATGAAGAGGAATTTGATTGAGGTAGTAAACACATATTTCATATATATATTTTTTTTAATATTAGGGAAAATATGTAAATTTTGATGATCAGCATTCTTTCAAACACAGTTTAAAAAACTCTCAGTGCTTCATTTGTCACAGATAAGTTCCCTTGCAAACAAGGAGGATCAGGGATGACATTTCTGGTATTTCTAAATTAAAAAGAAACAAATATATTTTAAGTATTTTTTCCCTCATCCAACTTAAAAAAATAAGCTATTTTTTAATAATAATTAACTTATTAATTATAATAAGATATATTTATATCTTAATATATCTTAATAATCTCAATAAGATATATTAAGATATTAATATATCTTATTATAATTAATAAGTTAATAACTTTAAAAAATTTAAAAAAAGGATAACTTAAAAAAAAAAAAAAAAAGGAAGAAATAAAAGAAAAAGGCAACTACCTTTTCCCCAGAGATTTTCTGTAGAACCCAATAAATAAAGCCATAACATATTGCTCTGCACGGACTTCTAGGGAGATTAAGTCCACAGATGAAGCTCCAATGTAAACCACAGTGGACATCTGGGTGCTAGCACTGAATACTCAGGGGCCCTGCTGGAGCTTGTACTACAAATCTCAGCAGTCTCTCAGTCAAAATATGAAATGACTTGGCTCTTCCCAGTGCCCTGGGGCAAGCAAGAGAGGGGTTTCCAAAAACCTCACTGAAATTTCTTCCCCTTTCCTTGACATTTATACAGCACTCACCAGCACAACCTCTGATCCCTTGGTCATTTACTTGTCCCCCAGTCTCAGAGCAATTTAGCCCTTACACTGAACCTCTGAGTAATTAAATCACACTTTTACTTCCCTTTTAGTTCCCCCATGTGTCTTCAAACTCCAGTGCATCTTCCATAACACACTGAGACTGAAAACTCTGGCTTCACCTCTTCTCTGTGTCACTTAGAAGTACACATGCTCTCTTATGAGAAAAATATTCATAGGCATTACACTGTCTACCCTCTGCCCCACACTTCCTCCACCTTCTCCTACAGCAGTGCTTCCAGGATCCTCGGATTCCTTCTCATCATGCCCAACTGCTGTGAGAATCTGCCTCCTGCAAAAAGACACATAGTTGCCCTGGGTATTCTGAATCAGCTGGTGCCACACTAACACCCGCTTTTATGCTGCAGATAAACTGTTCTTGGGGACCTATCTACCTAATATCCCATCTAGAAAACAGGTACTCCTTCAATTTGCTGTCATTTGCAAAATTTGTGTTTATCCCTATCCTGAATGCCTGTCATATTGAAAGTAGCTGAATCTAGGCAATGGCCTGCCTTGGGTTTTCAAATTTAATCATCTTTTCTCCAGGCTCAAGCACTATGACTTAAGCAATGAGTGGATATAAATCCAAATGAGTCCTGGTTTTTTTTGGGGTTTTTTTTTTTTTGTTTGTTTGTTTTTTTACCCAGTAAGAATGCATGAATAGATAAAATAAAATTAATTTTCCTGAAAAACAGGGGTGAAATCAGCAGGTTGAAGAAAATGAAAAGTATACAGCTTGCAATAAAGGGATGTCCCTTCGTAAAACATAGAGAAAAAAAAAAAGTAATCTGCAGCTAGAATATAAGCAAACAAATTATAAAATGCTGTCTTTATAGCCTATAAACGTGAAGACAGACAATGTTTCCCAAGTCAAAGGAGACTAAATGACTCATTTTTGTTGACAATTTTTTTTTAAGAGCAACTTGAAATGTATGGGTGAATGTGACCAGATGGAGAACATTTTTTCCTGTAGTGGTCTGCTCAGCAATATATGCTAACTTTGCAAATTAACCAGCATCGAGATTTTGAAAAATATTTGAGGACTCAGAGATATCAGAACTTTCTAGGAGCCCCAGTGCTCCTTTAAAGACCCGCTTAGAAATCTTGGAGCAAAAGAGCTTTCTCTTGTCACCTCCAAACCTGATATGGCCCAGCGCAGGATGTAACTTCACTGCCACTAAACTACCTCACAGATTTATTTTAGAGAATACACAGAGAAGGGTTAGACTTTCTTTGTCCCCACATAGAAATGCACAGAGCAGGGAAAAGCAATCTCAAAGCAGCTGGGAGAATTGCACAAAGACCTACCTCACCCACAGTTGTGACTCTCAAGTGCCATTCTTTCCTTATTTGAGAATATCCTTTAAATGCAGATGAGCCTTGAGGAGCAGGAAACCTATGGAGAAAAAATACTAAGTGATCTCCAGGTTAATGATGGACATATAACACATACACACGAGGAAGGAGAGGGGACCCTTGTGTCACCTAACCTGGGAGCCAGACACCTAAACTGCACATTTTCACAAAACATCTCCCATGAGTAAAAGCATGCTGTCTGACAAATAACATTAACCTTTCCCAGCACGGGTATACGTAGAGGCTGTCAAACATTCTGTATAAAGTGAGTATGCTGAACAAGAAGTCTCATAGTCCTTAACAGGAAAAATGAAGCTCTTCTGAAATACACTTGTGGAAAAAAAAAAAAAAAAATCATAGAATGGTTTGAGTTGGAAGGAATTGTTGTTATTAAGAAATTGTGGCTTTTCCTACAGAAAATACAAAACTGTGGTGACAATATGTCTTTCTTCCCATCATTTTTCCAATTTCTACTTCTTTTCTTCAGCTTTAGCAATGTATTTTTAATACCAGGATTAATATAATGGCTTAGTTTAATGAACTTTTCTCAACAGTAATCTCATACAGTGCCAAAATATTTTGTATTCCTGACTATTGCACACATATCAGTTATGTTCCATTATGCATGGTTAAAAATTTGGCTCCCTGATAACTGTGAATGCAAATACAACTACATTAATAGATCTATTCAAATGTTATCTGGATTTCCTGTAAATGATCACACTGCTAGATAGTGTTCTAATACAGAGAAGATAATGCTGTACTAATAATTGAACCAGCTTAGAAAAATAAAGATAGATCACACAGGAATATATTCACATTATTTTTTTTTCTTGTCATTCCACATATCTAGTGGAAGAAAAAATATCTATTAATATGGACATATACTGGCATTCTAAGGAAACAATGTTATGTCAACTGAAATAAGGAAAAAAAAACACGAGGCTAAACTTCAACACTGAAAATGGTCTGGCAGTCAGACATCTAAAATCAGATAAAATCTCATCATTGGTTCATCAGCTCTGTAGTTCCAGCTGCTGAAGTAAAAAATTCCCATCTCTGAAAATAATGCCTCATGCAGTTGCCAGGGGAGGTGGTAATTCATGTTACTGAGGCTGGGTTCCCCTGACTGGGATCAGTGCAAGCAGGTTAGTGGCATCATCAGTAAACACAAAATGCACCATAATATGATGTTCACAAGATATTAATTTTTATTTGGAAAAAATAGAAAAGAAATAAACAAGGCTAGTATTGTGGTCAGGGCCAAAATTACAGAAGAAGGCTGAGTAGACTTGTTGTCTGCTACAACCTCATTTTCATTCCAGCTTTAAATCCAGTGGGAATCTTTGCATTGACTTTGATGCCTCTTTCAGTAGCATTTAACTGTGTAATCCAACTCCTTTTAAATATATCTGTATGTGTGTGTACACACACACATACGTATACACCTATACATGTTTGTGCTGTAGATCTACCAAGAACTGCAAAGTAATAGAAAGACAGATGTAAAGCTGCATTTTACAAAATAAAAATATAAACTCTTGGATGGTAATAATCTTGCCTTTTTCCTACCTGTGTGCTATCAGAAAAGCAATCTAGTTAGTTATACTTTTTTTCTATATTTTCAGTGCTTACAGTATACTGTTCTCATTATAGATTGGTAGTGTGCTGGGAATTAAGCCTAAGTTACACACAGACAGATGTTATTTTATAGAGTGTCGTTCAAAATAATGGTACCAGATTTTAGCACTTAGCCTGCATCCCAATTACCCATTATCAGTTTGCATAGTTGGGAAACAGGCAAACATCTACTGTGCAATGTAGCATTTATTTCAGGATAGCTTCTTCTCCAAACCAATGTGATGGGAAGCTTTTCCATGGTCTGTAACAGCTATTTTAAACAAAAAGTTTTGATCAAACAAGGAATAAATAGAAAACATTTGAATCTTTCTACTGGGCAAAGCTCCCCTTCTTATCCTTTTTTTTTTTTTTATTTCAGTTCATCATGAAGCAAGGCATCAAACCCAATGCAAACACACCTTATAGAAAGAGAAAACTGAAGACAAACATACAGAATATCCCGATAGCATTGTTTGCTGGTCGTTTGCATTCATTCCTGTTCTGTTTTTTTGTTTGTTTGTTTGTTTGTTTTAATGTTTTATTCTTTTTTAAAATCGATATAATGTAGCCAGCTCTCAACATTTTTCTATCATAATGTCCTCCTACATCTGGAAAACCCTCATATTCAGCACATCCTCTGCCAATGATGCAAAAAGCAAGCATCTGCTATGTGCCTTTTTAACAGTAGCATGTAAATGTTATGAAGTATCAGAGAGTGATATGCAGTTATTGTTCTTTTCATTTTCGTAGAATCATAAAATTGTTTGAGTTGGAAAGGAGCCTTAAAAGTCACCTAGTCCAAATACCCTGCCATGAACAGAGAAATCTACAGCTAGATCAAGTTGCTTCTGTTTTGTTATGGTACATTTGCAGATGGAACATTTTATTTTTTTTAATGAGAAGTCTATCTCGCTTCAATTAATAGGAGGGAGAGGAGGTTCTTTGGTATATGAATACCCAGCATGAGATTAAGAAACAACGGTTCAAATGTTGGTCCGACCAGTTTATTACAAATCTTAATCAGGGAGATAGGAAAGGGGAAGACAGGTGATTTAGGGTGATGGGGAAGGGAAGGCAGGCGGTAGAAAAGATAGAAAGAGGCAAGAATTCCATAAAGCAGGGATAGTCACCACCGGGATCCAGCAGCGGTCCCATTGCAAGATGTTCCGATGGTCTGAGGCAAAAGGGCAGGGGGGGAGAGCAGCTGCAGCGTGGCCAGCCTTGGGCAGCAAATGGGTAGCAGGAAGAAACCGCAGGGTAAGTCCAGGAGCAGGCAGCAGGATTCAGGTAGCAGGTCCAGGAGAGTCCATCAGCAAGGAGGACTTCTGTAGTGAGGGATCTGATGGCAGACACCTTTCTTGTTCTTCTTCAGCATGCAAGCATCAGGTTGTGATGAATCTGATGTCAGAAAACCTTGTTCTTCTTCTTCAGCATGCAGGTCTCAGGTCGTTTTCAGCATACAGGTCTCACGTTGTGAGGAATCTGATGTCAGAAACCCAATTTCATGGTCGCTGATCCCTCTTTTATCCTTTTTCCTGCCTACATGATGTTCCTGGGTGCTTGGGTAAGAGCCATGTGCAGCACCCCCTGAGATGGCCATCTTCCTCGAGATAAGCCCACACAAAAGACTGCATCCCGGCCATTCATCTGCAGCTTGTCTCTTTCTCATTGCCCCTGGCCTAGTCCATCTGTGTCCCTCAGACAAGGGATTTCTCAGCCCTTGACCAGGACACGCATGGACTTGTTCATCTTCGTCCTTCAGCAAGCTTTGAGTCAATGGTATAACAGAATAATCTCTTACAAAGTCTTAAAAGAATCCTAAGCAAATGTATAAGAGAAACTTGGAAGAGCAGAGCTGTTTGTCCAGTATCATGGAGGAGAATCCAATAATTCCAAGTTCAAGAGCCCCGTGTCTGGAGCAGAAAAGACAAGACTAGCCAAGCACATTTTTGACAATAGTTTCATATTTTAGGACCATGTTAAGAGTATTAAAATAGTGAAAATCTTCTACAAGAGTTTGTTTCTAGTGGGCCTGAAAAGGGAGCCTGTCTACTCACTCCTTCCTGCCCACACAGGGAACAGAGCAGAGATGAGCCCTAGGGCAGCCTTTTGCTCCAGGGCCACCTTCACCCTGGCAGAAATCAGCAAATTAGCTCTTTGCAGGACTCAGCAAACAGCACTGACCTTTTGATTCTCATTAACCGCTTTTGATCAGCAGCTTCATTAGCAACTGGATCCTTCCACAGGTGGAATACACTTTTTGCATGTGTGTACGCATATTTGCTAGCAATCAAAATTGCATCCCCTGTGAAGAAAGGCATTTGCTGGGGAAGATGTTTGTTTTCCTTGTTCAAGTTCTCCTACAGTTTCTTAATTCTGGAAAAACATCAAAAGCATGCTCAAGGGGATTATCTTTCTACATGAGACTTTTTTGCTTTTTTTCTAACTTGATTATGTTTTTTTCCTTTTTGTAACATTATTTGGCACTGAGAAAACAGAGTTATTCATGTATTAGCACAAATAAAGGGTTATGTTCACCAGCTATTAATAGTGAGCAACAACGACAATGTGCAAAGCATATGAGCAATGTGAAGAGGCTCACCCTACTAAGTATCTACCTACGCTTGACAGTGTGCTTCAGAAACAGGAATTTTTTGTGGGGAATTAAGCCCCCAGGAAAAAAAGATAAAAATAAAAATAAAATGTGAAGGCTGGAAGAAGAGCTGAATCACCACAGTGAATAACTCAAGTCATGCAGCCATAGGCAACATGAGGAACAGACACAGTGGACAGTACTGCCCCCGTTATAGGCAATACTGTGGCTGCAGGACCACATGCCATTTGCACTTCATGACTGTGGATCCAGGGTCAGTTTGAGTTGGACAGAAGTATAGCAGAACTGAATGTATAACCAATGGCCTCTTCTTTTGGTGTGAGACACTAACTGATAGGTGATCCTTTAGAAATAAAACTACTGAATAAAATATGCAGAGGTGAGTTTTCCTTTTCTTCCACTGTTTCTCTTACTTTACTTTCTCCCCACTGGGTAGTATGTCAGTAGGACTAAGGTCTTGGAGATTTTCAATCCCTTACAGTTACATTTTGAGGACCTAGGAACAGAGACCAGGTTAAAGCAGTGTGACAGCTCTAGAAGCTTCAAGGAATCTTATACATTCCCTCTTCAGCCACAGCTAAGAGACTGGGACAAAATGTGAAACTGGAGCCATAAAGATTAGATATAGAAATCAGGCAGGCAAGAAGCACCACCTATATAACCAGCCAGGCACTGTATGTGATAGGCTCATTTATCCTGATTGCCTTTTTTGAGACAATAGTCAGAGAAAATAGCTTTGTTGCAATGATGTGTGGATCCATTATACACTGTGTCTAATTTCAATATTCTCAGATAAAAAAACATCTTTCATCTTTACCACTCATTTACAGTCCAAATTCTCCTGAGTCAGCCTGTGAGATATGTTGACATTTCTAGTGGCAAGCTGACACTAAAATACCAAGTACTCTATAAAATGGTAAACAACACATTGTGGGGTTTTTTTTTGTTTTAAATTAAAAAAAAAAAAATGTACTTCAGTCCAGTGTCAGTCTATCACCTTTCATAATAACTTCGATCTATTTTGTGTCTAAGTCAAGTTGGTGGATATGTGTACTGAATAATTTAACTTTTCAAGAACACATTGCAATTTTACTCACAAAACTGGGCATTTTTAACACATTGTTTTCTGGTCTTCTATCTAACTTCATAAAATATCATAAAATCCCTCAGGTATAAGAATCCTTGCTTTGGAAGTCATTATTATTGTTTACTGTTGAACAACAGTTCCTAAAACGTGACTCTTTACAGTCAATGCCCAAAATAAAAACACCACATAAAAATTCAGTCCTGATCTATACCTGTGGAAATCTGTGTGCTACTTTAGAGAGGAGTAACAAGAAAACATTGCTGCATCAGAGGGAAAAACTGTTTTTCTACAAAATAATGAATGTCATATGCTATTAAAAGCCTTATGTGCAGAGCTTATCTGAAAAAAATAATAATAATAATAAAAAATATTGAAAGCATTTTAAATTTAATCAAACAAACAAGAGAATAAGGCAGGTATTCCCATTTTGTCTTATACTTTTACTGGTTCATCCCTGCACTTCTCTCCCTGATGTTGGTCACCAGCAAGGAGATATATGTGCATATATCTCATATATGCAGCATATATGTGCTGGCATACCGTTTCCACGAACTGGTGGAAGCCATATCTCCCAAATGAACATGTGAAAAGTGCACATCTTTGCCTTTACTGTGTCCAGATGACTTTGCCAAAATGCAGCAGAACCATCCAATTTGCTGAAATACCATGTATTTCTGCCACATCTCATGTCTTGAAGGTAAATTATAATGTTCCCTCACAAATCTGTTCGTTCCATTGTTTGGGAATTCAGCCAAGGCAAAGTAACCATCTTTTTCTTCTTTCCGTTCAGAGCTTCAAAATTTGATTCACACATTGGCTCATCCATTTTCAGGGTCATTTTCATTTCTACTAGTCTATTTCCACATATTTTTCTGGCAATGGGCACTATTGGTTGTCAATTAAGTTCTGGCTAACTGTACTGATTCAACACTCCATCTCCTTAAAGGACCTTATCCACCTTTTTTTTTTGGTAGTCTGTTATAAGCTGATAAGAATCAGAAGTCAACATTTATCAAGTGGAAATACCATTTAGTGAATGTTTAGCAATAATTTTCTACTCTTGTATTTGTAAAAATAAAGGACTATGAATCCTTTCAATCATCAGTGTATCTAACACAAATGCCCCTTTTTTTGGCACTAAAATCCAATCCTCCTCGAGCAGCAATAGAAGGAGATTAATAATGAAGGTAACTGTGATAATCACATCATTCTCCACAGCTTTGTATTTCAAAGAGTTCAGCCTCACATGAACAACAGCCTTCTGCGTTCTCCATGGATTGACTCTATGATAACACTCACATTGCACCATTATTTCCAGCTCCAGTATGATAAAAAAATTCTGTCTCAGATGATGTTAATATGCCAGACCACGAAGCAGCATGTCCTGGGAAGAAATACATGTCTTGTTCAGCTATTCTAGCTTTGAGGGAACAGCAAAATTCTGCCAGAAGAACAGGGAGATAACTGAGAGCAGTTTACATTATACATGGTTAAAACACCCTGCAGTGCTTAACCATGCACTCAAATAGAAATGCAGAAGGTAAGATAAGAAGTGCTTTGATACAAGGGATTTTTTCCCCAGATCTTAAGCAATAAGCATCATGAGCACATAACAGTTAACCATCTTTTCTGTTTATAGGTCTTAAACGTAGTAGGCGAAATAGATTTTTCCTAAGGTAACAAAGTAAGTGTGATGTACATGAAAAAGAATATGGCACAGCAGGTCTGGACTTTGTGACAAAGTTCTGTATAACACAGCGGGGTGATTTTCTTCAATTTTTTTAAAGTCAGTTTTGCTGAGTATGGTGCAACTGTATATAATCACTGTGGAGAGAGGGTCGTTAATTTCATCCAATATAATTCTATACAGGAGGTATATTTGGTCAGTTTATTCTACTGATGGTACTAACCTGAAGAGAAACTACAATTTTAAAAGCAATTTAATATATATTTATGACGGGAGAGCTATTAAAGGAAAAATTAGGAGAGAATATCAGGAAAAAATTCCAGACAGTGAGATGTATAAGTCTGTGGAATAGGTATGAGATGGAAATTGTATTGTCTGAAATTTTAAAAAATAATCTCCACAAAACATAAGTGAACCTGTAATTGGCAATGATCTTGCAACAATCATAAGACCGACTTCTTCTGTAACATTTATACTGGTTTACTATTTTGTGTATTATTCTCACCACTTTGTTCAGAGTCTGTCCTGACCAGGTGTAGTCAAGCAGCTGCAAAGTTCAAGAAGCATCTCTCAGCTGCAACACCATATTAAGCATTTCCACTTTTAAATTAACCACTGGCAACATCTTAAATGGCAAAATTCTATAGCTGGACTCAAAACATCATATCTACTACACCTGTGAAAAGAAAGGTGTCTGGAATATTCAGTCCCCCATTAAATTTAATTCCCGTGGAAAAAAAAAAAAAATAATAATAACATGTAGCAAGAACACATGTAGTATATACCGCTCGCTATACACCATAATGAATAACGTAGTACAAAAATGTGGGACAACATATTTGCTTGTTTATTTTCCAACAGTACAAAAACTAAAAGTGGTACAAAACTGATTCTTAAATTCAGAAAATGAAGAAAAAAAAGAAGAAAAAGAAAAGAGGAATAAGAGTATGAAACACCTAGGCAGTCCTTGAAAATAGAACAAAAATCAAAATCAAGTGGCGGGAGTAGTTAGTATTCACTGTTTGACTTATACCTGACCTAAAATGCAGTACATCCAACAATGATTTATGATAGTGATTTATTCAGTGCTTTCAAGAATATGGACAATGCAAAAAATTAACTGCACCTTTTAAATTTACAACATACTTTAAGGAAAAAGTAAGGTCATGCACTTATGGACAGACTCCTGTTAAGACACAAGAACTTTCTACAGTTTTGCTGCTGTAAGACTTATGAGTGAATATAGTATCAAGGTATTTTAACATTACCTAAATTAACCTTCAAAAACAATACAGGAATCTAATAGCTTGACTTTCACATACTCTGGTAACTTATCCAAAGAGCTTGTGGTGGTACAGATGCTTTTATATAGTGATGCCATCAGTTGGATCACTTGAATGGATTTTGCTGTCAGTCTGAACAAAATTATGGAATAACTACATTGTAATGAGCTGGCTATTCACCCATTCAGTGAATTGTAATTCTTCCTGTATGAATTGGCAATAGAAAACTGAGCATGATGTTCACTTACTGCAATGGGAGAAAATTGGCCATCTCACAACCTGTTTGGCTTTCAAACAAGACTGCCTAAACTGTCCCAGAGCACCTAGGCAGTGCACTTGAATAAAATTAGGCTATTGCTAAACATACAGTGTTTGAAAAAAGTCAAAACAGAAATATAAATTATCTAAAATTTAAAAATGGAAAACAGGCGTATGTCCACTGCTTTTTAATGCCAATTTCCATAAGTCCTGAACTCACATATTAGTTGAGGTAATTAAGCTCAAACCTCTCCTGCACCTGAGAGAGAAAGGAGATGCTGGGTAATTGGATGTGTTTTTAAGCCAGACGTACCCTAGCCAGAGTTAGAATTACATCCAAGCAGCTTCACCTTCCCCTGATGGCTTACAAGCTTTAATGGACATTGCACCAGTGCAGGGGGCTCAGACTCCTCTTAGCAGAATGGAATGAGGACATGGAACCTGTGAGCTTGCCCTTGAGCAGAAATGTCTCTCTAAAGGAGATCTCTCCTATTAACTTGGCCTTGCTGTACTCACAAGTGGCTATCTCAGCCTATATTACTGCATGTGCTGTACTTCTCTCCTGTATTCAATTCACTGCATTTGAGCATGGCTGAAAAAAACCTCTTTGCCTCCATGCTCCAGCTACTAGCTATCTCCTAGGGATGACATGTTCATAGTGGCATGCTTTAGTTAACATATTGCATATTATCCACAGAATTACTTTGGGGACAAGACTAAGGGTACTTGTAAAACCTCCTCCCTTACTGTGGCCTGCAACAATTGATGGGAGGCCTTTGCAGGAGCAGTTATGACACTAGGTGACTTGAGCTCTTGTGGAAATTCAAACATGAATTTCTCATTCCAGAGCACTGGTATAGTCTGTGTATGGGAATTAGTCTGGTGATACTAATTTTTGTGTTATTAATTCAAACCATTTGCATTTGGACAATTTTGAGTAACATTTTAGTTGAGACCTGTTGAGGTGCTATGACAAGAGCCTATTTAGCCTGTTTTTCCAGGTGACATTCTATTTGTATCCCGCATAGGAATGAGCAGCTAAAACTGAGCATTAAACATCATAACTTCTGTGGAAACCTCAAGGAAATGAAAAATGAAAATGCCTCAGTTCTCACCAGAAAAATTATCATGCAAAAGGAACACCTGGTATGTTTGCTTGAATGACACTGAACACATACAAAACATTGCTTGGGTGAGGAAGGGCAATCTATCAGAAATCTCCGTACACAGAGGGGGGTGAATCATACCCCATTCCCCAGTCTTTCTGACCCATCTTCATTACTTTACATACCAAATCAGAAGTTGCTACTCCAGTGATTTGTATGTGAATTTGCAGGCTCACATTGCACCAGCTGAAGCACAGAGCAGTTTCATAGGAATTCAAACTGTTAATAGCTAAAATCCTGGCAAACATTAAAGCTGCCTTAGGACTAAGCCTTGCTCCTGCTGAAGTTAATAAAGCCAGTTCTCACCCTTACTGCCAGGGCATCTGGAAGGGCAGCTGGGATGAGTATCATATCAAAGTTTCCTTGAGAGCTGAGACACCTGTGGAGCCCATTTGGCTCTGGTCCTGTGTGCGTAAAGAAAGGCAAGCAGGAGTGGGCTGTGTTGTACAGATCTTTCTATTCCTTCCTTTCCAACCTTGTGATTCTATGAGCAGTTTTTTCACACTTGAGGCATAAAAAGTTGAGTTTTTTGAAGGTCCTCCTCTTCCAGAAAAAAAATTCTGCTCCTCATCTACTCTAAAATATGGTCTGAGCCTTCTTTTCCACCACAATCAAGCATGGCTACACCTGCCATTCTCAAGAAGTTTCCATCTGGGGTCTAGGTTTGATTTAAATGCCCCCAAATAAACTTTCTTAATAGAAAGCAATGCTTATTTATTAATCAAAAGCATAGATGTTAGAACCTGAGTTAAAAGTTTACCAAATCATGTAAAAGGCTTCCCATGCACATCACATTCCCTGTATTTATCTTTCACTTTCAGCTTCAGTTGGTTCATTTTATCTACCCTTTAATGAATGCCAGAATAAAAAAGGGTTATTTCATTCCTACAAATAATGTCTTCTCTGTCTTTCTGCTTTCTCCTTTGAATCTCATGCACTCTCAACCATCTCTAGGCTGTTTCTTTTGTGTTCCTACCTAAAGTCCCTGAACATCACCAAACTGGTTTTTACTGCTGCTTCCAGAGAGGAGGTGGAGACAGTCTTCAAGCAGTGTTTCTAGGCTTTACCTCCAAGCTAATTTCTGCTTTGAGAAACAATACTTACAAGCTTGCGGAGCTCTCTATATAGTTATATATGCAGCATTCATGGATGTGACAGGCAAGTACCCTAAGATAGGAGACTGCCAGGAACAGGAAATGTCTGTGTTGCTTACACCAGATGCCAGTGCCTTGATGGCAGAAAGCCAGAACAGCTGCAGCTGCCTTCCAAGGAGGAGTTGGATGCTCAACACAGAAGCCTTTGTCTTCTCCAGAAGTTGCTGTCTTCATCCCATTCCCATTTCTGGAAAGAAATTCGGCAGTACTGCCTTCAACTCCTTTCCCATTTCAGCACAAGAAAAGTCCAGCCACAGTGAGCTCACATCTACTAATCATTAGGGTAGAAATATTCAATTCTGTCTCCCTTGGATAACCCACACACAGAAGTCCACATTGGTCAGGGCTCCATCAGAAATTTTTATCTGGCTCCCTTCACTCGTTGAACTTCAAGATCCACCTTCTAGGTAACATCAAGCCTGAACACAAGTTATTTTTCATGCACTAATCTCTTAAGAAGAATCCCTAACGAACAGAGTAATTTCTTTGTTTTTAGAGTAATGAATGCAAAACTCACTTTTGCGAAACTTGCAGCCCAATGCCTAGATAGGAGCACATAGTTAAAAAAAAAACAACAATGAAAACCCTAACACATCAGGGAATCACTGCTTCAGTTTGCTTGAGCGTGCGTATTTGAAGAGAATTTATAAACTCGCATTACTTAAAAATTTTGTACAGAAGCCTTGTCAAGGGCATGTGAAATAGAAACACTGGTCTGACAGTGCCCAAGAATGACTGGCATCAGGCCTAACTCATTATTTTATCAAGGATCTGGCAGTCAATCAATAGGAAATTATCTGTGCTGTATTGACAAAAATCATAATTGGTTTCCCATGAATGCCATGCCAAATCCTCAGCAGAATGAGTTACTGTATGCTTTATACCAGTTTCTTTCTTATCAGTGCAGCTCAAATCCTTCTTTGAATGCAATTAAACAGTAGTATCCCAAGCAGAGCAATCTCTTGGGAACACAAGAATTGCCATACCTAACCCAGCATTCTGCATCTAACCATAGATAATAGCTGATGTCTCCAGCATCAAGAAAATGCATCCATTCAGTTATGCATTGTGATTATAAGAAAACAGATTTAAAGATACTATTCTTCTCTAAGTAGGAAATGTGGCTACATCTCTTTTTCACACTCTGCAGTTTATATTAAACATCTGCATACATATACTACCTACCTATCAGTACAGCATCTCATTCTTGTACTAAATACATTGGCCAGGAATTGATCTACTATTGATTTTTTTTTTCTTAGAACCTAATGGAGCACTGCGAAGCAGCATTTTTATTTGTTCTTTGTATCTCAGCTGGCACGTTCATCCACAGGTTCAAGAGTTACTGAAGGTTATGGTATCAAACTGGCCTTTCAAATGTTGCTATTCAAACCATTTCCTCCCAGATGATCAAGCATCTGAGGGGACATGGCACAAAAAGTAAGTCAGCTTTGCCTTGAGGGCCAGTCACCTTGCTTGCAATCAGCTGAGAGATGGAGATTGCTCCAAAGCCTTGCTAATGGAAGGAGTGCCAGCAGAATTTTTTTAAATTTGCTGCTTCTGTGATGTTCAGTGCTGACGGAGATAAAACCAGCCTCTCATTCGCCAGAGCTTTGCTTTCTTCCATTGGAAAGACTGAAAAAGCTGTGCAGCCCAGCTGATTCTCTGTACTGGAACAGAGAGGAATAGGAAAGGGGAGAAAAAGAAAGAAAAAGTCCTAAGAAAGGAAAATGATGGGTATGGGAGGGTTTTATATTCACAACTTCTTCATGTGCAGGAAATGGTTCTACATCATGCCACACTCCACAACCCAAACTCAGTAATGCAAACTGCTTTCTGACTTTCTGGAGCAAGTCGCAGAATCTGGAGCAGACCTTGCCTTTTAGAGCTGCTGCTGAATGTCTATACTGAGCTGCTGGTGCCAGATTAAAAGAAAAGCAGCTCTGCTAAGTTCACTGGAATTAAGGTAAACTCAGACTAATACAACAGTAATGCTGCAGTAAAATCTCTCCTGTTTTCATTTTTTCCTGGCTTTTGTTTTGTTTTTTGGTATATTTTCTCATGCTTTGAGCGCTATCTCACTCTGAAAATCTTCATGGATTAATAACTCCTGAACTAGACAAACTGACATTTAGGAACGTCATGTCTTTTTCTCTCTTTTTTCTTTTTTTTTTCCCCCCCATCTTTTCTCAACAAGCTGTTCTAAGTGGAATAACACATTCCAGGATGTACTACTATCAGCCAAAACAAGCATACTTTGTATCTGTTCAGGCATGAGGCATACATCTTAGATATTAACTTACTAACCAGCCCAGATCCAATACTTAAAAATGTCCTGCAATTTCTTGGTGCTTGAACGATGGACTTTAAAACAACATCATAAGCTAACAGTTTGTTGATTAAAAACAAGCCAGGTAAAGCGCATACAGATGTCAGTGCTTGATTTAAATTATTATTCACACAGTCTCACAGGTTAAATGAAATATATACATTTCTGCAGCGTAGCAATTTACTAGATTTGCTGGGACAAGGAGACCTTTTCCCCACTTTTAGCAACATTGCATTTAATAAAGGTCTGCTTAATACACCTAGAGCAAACTATTCCATGGCTTTTTAAATCCTCTTCCCAGATAGCATATTCTCTGTAACTATTTTCAGCTTTAGAAAAAGCTTCTTTTTCTAAAAGAAAATAAACATTTTTTTTTAGATTGCAATCATTAAAATCAGATTTGAGCCATATAATTTCATGCTATTGTCATAATAACACAGAGGAGTCTCAAAGAAGTAAGCAAGTGTTCAGATCCAACCTCGTGCAATGCAGCTAGAGAGCTGAGAATATTTATAACTTCAAAGTATGATAAGAATCATTTATGCTAAAATGAGAGAACAGGACCGAGAAAGAGAACAGAAAAAAAAGGTAAAGAAATGCAAGGAAAAAATGGATGTCATACTGCAAAATGCAGGACATTCTCCCCCAGGACTCTACATGAACAAAAATCCCAAAAGGGAAAGCATAAAACTGCCTTATGTTGGTATGAAATGATGCCAGCCTAGCAAATATCAAAGTTGTCAAGAAAAAACACTAAGAACAAGGTGGGAGTTTAAAACACTGTGAAGAAAAGAGATAAAGGGAATAAAACAATTGATTATACATTATAGAAAAAAATAAGCCTAGAGAAAACAGCTCAGTGAGCAGGTGAATGAGTGATCTGTTGTGGTGATATGAACAAAAAAACCCAACAAGCACAGTTATTAATAGCTGTATCTCTCTCACAGATATGATATCAGAGAGGTCTTCTTTCTGAGATATTGAAATATTCCCCGGAAATATCCGAAATAATAATAATAATAATACAAGATGAACTGTACGCTGCAGTGGGAAATGATGAAATACAAAAACATACTTTTAGCATCAATGACAAAACCTTCATTTTATACAGAAAGATAAACATAATTTTCTTTTGTTTTTAATAGCTACAGAGACAGACATCCTAAGAATAATTTCATGCACAGCTGAATCGTTGAAAGGGTCTCAGAAGAATTTCTGAGAGGACAAAGGATCTGTCTCACAGAAAGAAAAACAGCATCTTGAGACACAAGCTTGATAGCTGGGAACAAGTGAGAAAAGTAAGTATAAGCAATGCTAACTTGGATGAGGGACAAGAGTAACAGAACAGAGGAGAACAACATCATAGGAAGAACAAAAAGGGAGAGAACAGACCATATTTCTGAACATCTTAGTTGCCTGTGTACTAATGCAAAAAGCATGAGGAGCTATCTGGCAGAGCTGGAAGTCCTTAAACAAAATGAAAATTATGACTCAACTCTCATGAGAGAGACCTGGTGGGAATATTCACATGGTTGGAATATTTAAGTGCTTATTCAACCAGGGAAAAAGAGGGAAGAGGTGTTGCTGAGTGGCAGAATGTACAAAGATACAGACTTATATAAAAGCATCTTGATAATAATGAGGAAAAAGAGCAAAGGTGTTATTCTGCTAAATGTCAGCCATCAAAAAGGAGGATCAATTGCAAGACACTTCAGGAAGAAATTAGCAAAAAGCCCCCGAGGTACAGGGCTTCACAATAATAGGGAACTTGAATGCATCTCTTGGGAAGGGAATAGAGCAGAAAAGTCTCTCCATAAACTTCCTGAAGTTTGACTACATTTTTTATGCAGAAAACTGTGAAAACAACCAGAAGGGAAGTAGTTCTGAATTCTAGCCTAACCTATAGGGAAGAACTATTTGAAAATGTCAGTGTAGAAAGTAAAAATAGGAGAGAGATGAGGAAATATGAGTTTAAGATACTCCAGAAGGTAAAGCGGAAAACAGCAAAGTAAAGACTATGGACAGCAAAAAAGGTGTTCAAAGAACTGATAAATAAGATCCCATGGAAAACAGGAAAAATGATCTCAGAAATGCCCATCACTAATGAGATAATGAAAGAAAACTTGCAGAATACTCCAATCTCAAGAGAACAAAGAGGTGTACCAAAAGTTGGAGTTTAACTAGTCAAAATTACTAAAATCAGAAAGATCATGGTATGAAACATGACTTCAAATAAGCACAGAAGAGAAATAAGAACATTCCTGAAGTCCATTAACAAGAAAAAATAGAAGGTGGAGGAAGATAGAAGGCTGGAGAGCTTTGCATCTTCCTGTGCTTCAGTATTCAATATGAAGCCACATGGAATCAAAAGCAATCAGACTTAGGGAGTAAGGCTATTATCTGCTTAAGGGAAAGACAAACCAGAGAGCACTTTCATTATTTAACAACTGCTACGCCTCATGGAATTCACCTGCAACATTTACGTATTGTGAAACATATAATAGAATCATAGGATGGCTTAGGTTGGATGGGAACTTAATGGCCACCCTGTTCCACCTCCCTGCCATGGGCAGGGCTGCTATCTACCAGATCAGGCTGCCTAGGGCCATACACCCAGGGATGGAACATCCAGAGTATCTTTGAACAGCCTGTGCCAGTGCCTCACTGCCCTCTGAGAATTTCTTCCTAATATCTGGCCTAAATCTCCCCTTTTTTAGTTTATAGCTATTCCCCCTTATCCTATCACTATCAGCCCACATAAAAAACTACTATCCCTCTTGCTTATATGCTCCCTTCAAGTACTTGAAGTCCGCAGTGAGGTGACTGCCACAAGAAGAACATTCATGGACGGTGGGTCTGGAAAACCGGAGAAGGTCAAATATGATGTTTCCTGGAGATGCTGGAAGGGCAGACAACATATTTGTAAAAATCAAGACTGCAAAGAATCAAGTAAGAGATCAGGTGGATTTGCCAAGAACAAATCAAACACATCTAATTTTCCTCTTTGATGGGAAACAGGTTTTGTGGATGGAGAAAGACATCAAACATTTTCATTTTAAAAAGGCTCTTGTCATTGTCTCACATGCTGTAACAAGGAATCTAGAAAATCTTGATTGAGGTGAAACTAACAAAACATGGGAAGAAAAAATGTCAAGGAACAGAGTTCATGGTTAAAAAAGACAGTGCAGGACATATGCTTTTTACATTTTTTTATGTTGTACTGCAAAATATTTAAAAAAAATAGGGTTATAATTCAAAATGAACTTGACAAACTGTAGAAATGCACTGAAGAAATACTACTAAAATTTTAAAACATAGATAAGAATGATCAGCTGCATGAATAGATACAAAACTACTAACTTAGTTGCAAACTTGCAGGAAAGGTTCCTTCAATATGATAAATTATGAAAAGGTGAGCATTAGTCACAAATTCCATATTGTTGCAAAAAAGGAAAACACTGAATTGGATTGTGTGAAGAGAAGTGCTGTTCATGTGCCACATGGAATATTTCTTCCATTCTATTTCCTTGAATTATTTTTCTTTAGAAGATATTCCGTTAGTAATACTAGCTTAGTACAATAAGAACGTATCCAAATCCTTTTCCGAGAGAATAAGGATATATCAATTGAATTATTTCTCTACTGTGTCTAAATTCATATTGGCAAAAAAGCCCACAAAGATGCTATCAGAATCTGTGACATGAATATACTTATATTTGTCATGCACAGATTTGGTATTTGAAAGAATTAAAAAAAACCAGCATCAGTTGATGGTAGGAAGCAGGAAGCAAGATTAAAATCAATCAAAAGTAAAGTGAAAGCAAGCATTCTCTGTTATCTTACTACATCCTATCATGGTGTTAATTAACATAACAGTACCTTTTACAAAGGAAATGATAACAAATTAATTGCAATGTTTAGCTATATATATAGTTGCATTTGGACTATCATGCACTACCACATTTTAAACCACAGTGGAATCTCATTTCTTGGCTTTCTTTCTTGCAGATGAAAGTAAAAAATGTTTCACAGAAATGTAGAGAAAATTATTTGTCACAGTGCTATTAGCTGTAAGCCACTGTTTTTTTTACCTTCAGCCAGCCTGAGATAGCCTCCAGTTCGACCAGCTGCCAACTTGTAACAATGACAAATAAATCACCAAGCTGCTTAGAATGGTTTTCCCAGCCATGTTAGAATCTGTTCTGTTGGGTTTCAAAAACATAAGCAGCCATAAAATTCTCCCTAAAAAAACACAAACTTGAATGGATTTTCTGAAGATTTCACATTTCCTGTTGGCATAAAGGACCTTGTTCAAACATTCAACTCGGGAAAAGACCATTAGGGTCACAGAAGGATGATATTAGCACCATGTCTGGTGGTTTCTGGATATTTCTACATCACTTGGAGATCTTTTCCTCAATGCAAAGGTTAATGAAGATGGTAGAAGAAGCACTCGGACTTATTTTGTTGGTTGTTTGCTTGTTTTAAAGATACTGATCAAAGGAAGAGAGAATGGAAGTCTCTTTGAGATGATACCTATGTACAGATACCATAACTTAAGCAAGATCATGGGACTAAGTAACACAGACTGTTGGCTGACAGCAATAATTGCATGCAGTTGGTGTGGTAACACTTTGTTATCTTCCTTCCCATAGTTCTGAGTAGTACGTAGCATGTTGGTTCTGGGTTACTCCTGAGAACGCTGAAATTACTACAAAATTTCTGAAAATATTTGCAGATTTGTTTAAAATAAGCTTACCTGCAGTTCTTTATATAATACAGTAAGAAAAAAAAATGCATTATTTTTAAAGATTACCAACTGCACAATGTTATGTATACTATACAGTTCCCTGAAGTGTTTAAACGTTTAGAGAAAAAATAAAAATAAAAATGGCAAGGAATACATTGTAAACAATGTCCACTCAGACACTCAATTAATAATTCATAAGAAATTTGTCATAGAAAGGTAATTTTAAAGGGGCTTAAGGATCATAATATTCTGATACAAGTAATGAATTACTTGTTCGCAGTGCTTTAAACAAATGTGTGGATGACTGACAAGCTGAAATCAAATCATTAGTCAGTTCCCTTCAAAGTCATTTTTTATGTTGAAATAATATATTCTGAAACAGATTAACATAACTTTTAGCCTCCAAATCTTTAGTTACTTAAGCTTTCTTCTTTTTTATATTGTTTTTAGGCTCAACCAAACTCCATTTTTAATATGTCAGCTATTCAGTGGCAGAAAGAAGCCTTCATTTTCATTCAACACCATAAAGAAGGCAAGGACAGTATAGAAGCAGAGGCAATTAGAATAAAACAAATACATCCTGGACATCTCACAAACGGAAGTAGGCTTTTATTCAGACTGTTTCAACTAATTTAGATCTACCAAACAACATGTGTGAGTTTAGATACCTAACCTGGAATAGCTTCTGCATTTTCCTCCTTCCCTTTCAATTTTTTAGCTCATCTGTTTCCTCTATATTTGCTCTTCAGCAACATGTGCCATATCCCAGTGAACAAAGGTGCAAGGATGCTGCAGTGCCATGTACTGAATTGTGCTCTAACAGGGAATGTAGTCTGTATACTGGACAACTATAGGATTAAGGAGGCACTGTTTTAGTGTTCATCACTGATTGATATGACTTTGGACAAATCTTTTGACAGATCTGTTTCTTTCTGTGATGAAAGAAATAAAAAGTTTCCCACCTAGAAAAGAAAATTGGAAGGTTTCATTGGTATTATTTTAAAGTACCATGAAAGTGATGAGACAAACAAAAACTCTAATATGCTTCTAAAATATATATATATATATGGGCTTAAAACATCACTGGTCTTAATGACGATCCTATCGCTGATCCGCACCATCAAGCTTAGTTAGGGCTATGCAGGTGCTCCAAGTACATTGTCCTGTACTACAGAACATTTTGATATCTTTTAAAACAAGCTGAAACCTGTATGTACTGATGATAATAACGTTTAGATTTATAAGAGCAATGTAGTTTTTAGAATTTTTTAACTAGTGCTATCTTCTTAGACCCGTAATCTAGTATTATGGACATTTTTTTCGGTTTTTATTACACATAGTGTGATAGGTAGCTTCAAGCACAGATCAGTCACATCTTCCTTGAAAGTTTTGCATCAAATACGTCACAATTAAAACGCTCAAGGGAGCAAAGCCATGGGGTATGAGTTATCACTAAAGTAATGCAACTGCACAGTGAAATTTATTTGGATGTTTATATAGAGGAAGTATCACAGCTGTTTACTATTTGTAAGGGATTTGACTGATAGGAGAGCAGTGCTTTAGAGAAAGAAATGAAAATAGACTTGGGATAGCTGGAAGCCACAAGGCAGCTGTTGGAAAGGTAACAAAGAAGATGAAGTAACCACAGAGAGAGAACAGGAAGTAGGAGGGCTGTGAGAGGCAAAAGCAGCCAAAGTCCCTGAAGGTGCAGAGGAACCATATCCCAAAGTTAGGAAGTACGGGATCCTGAGAAATAAGCCAGATGAAGGAGAGAATGCTGTGATGTGAATCTGATGTTCAATAAAAGCTTATTCCTGCATCTCAGCAAATCAGCTTCCAACCAGATCTGTCATTTATGTTAGTAACACTCCAAAAATTCTCTCTAAATAGAGCTAACAACACAACAGAGACCATGAGCTTCCAAGTGTATAAAGCTTGCTACTTATGTAAAGTTTAATAAAACTTCATTATAGGATATGGATGCAAGAGCCCACATCAGTCACCTGCTAGGCTCTATAAGAGCTACAGAAGTAATCTGTGATTCTTCAGAAGTCCATCCAGGAAGAACTTTCATCACATCTCCTAGTAGGTGCTAGAAGGAAATTACTGTTATTGAGCAGCCAATTAATGCCCAGTTCTAGATAGAGCCATCCATCCTCAGGATATGTACATTAACCTGAGCTAGGATTGTCCACTAAAAGAGCATTGCTGCAAAGTCTGGTTGTTCCAGAGTGCTATCCGGTACTGAGGGATCTGCCGAGGACAGTGGAACCCAGGGCCAACATCTGAAAACCGACACATGCCATGACCAGAGAAACAACACAACTCAAAAAAGTCCATGTTAGCTGAGTTTGAGTCAAACTTCACTTTTGTTCTTGTTTATTTACATCCAGTCTCACTTATCCTTACATGTGTGATCTTGAAATTTCCTAAGTAACTCTGATTTAAGCTTTGCTGGTCTTCCCAGAAAAGGATGAACCAGAGTGGTGAATCTGTCTCTCTGCAAGTACTCTGACTGCAGGAGGGAAGCAAAGCAATTAAAGCAGTGTGTGCAGGCAGCCCTGAGGGACTGGGAGACTTGAACATGCCAAGAAAACCAAGGGGCACAGTAAGGAAACTCTGTTCCTGGAGACAGCTTCATGCCAGGCTGCATGCTCTGTGCAGGCTGCCAGATGCTTCCCATCGGCTAAGGCAGGCACCAACCTGTGTTCCCCCTGCAAGGAGTAGGCAGCTGAGAGCTTTGCCTCTGTTGAGAGCTTTGCACTGGGAAAATCTATCTACAGGGCATATTATTTTTCCTAAATGCCAGTTTCAGTTGATAAGGAACCGAACATCACTAGTCATGACTGGTGTTCTTGTTCTGTACCAGAGATAAAGTAATTCCATTATTACCATTTTGTCTACTGTGCCTCCTATGTCATGTAGTAGGCACTCCGTCCAGCAAAAACTCAAGTGTTCTTGCTGAGGTCCACTGCTGCTGCTCTGGAATGAGGATATAGTATCAGTCAAAGGTCACTTCGTACACAAGTAACTGGGCAAATCTCAATCTGCCCCTCAGAGCAAGTAAACAGCATCTACATCAGCTGAGTCAGTACCACTATACAGCCTCCAATAACAATGTATTTTGCCATCTTCCAGGCTAGAGAGAGGACCAAATTAGAAAACAAAAACAAATAATGGCACTTACCTTAAAAGTTATGCCTTCCTTCCAGAATGAACATAATACACCTGTCAAAGCCCACGGGCAAACAGAAAAGTGATGTTATTTTATAAAAGTCAAGTCCTGTAAACATGCTATACTATCCAGCTGATTTTTCTGTGTTTTCTGGCATTCTTCTATGGGCAGGGATCTCAAACCTATCTTAGAGCACCATAGCTGAATAAAATGTGTTTTAGCTAGACACCTTTAAAAGGTCATTAAATACCTATGCATTCTTCCAGGTTTCCCAGGTGGGACAAAGTCATTTTGCAGAACAGCTGGTCCAGCCACTAGCAAAGGAATATGTCTCACTGCATCCCTCTTGCTCCTGCTGCACTATTAGCAAATAAAACCTCTTTAAACATCTTGTGTTTGTTTAAGCACTGTAGCTTTGATAAAATCACCTCTCACTCATGGAAAGCACCTACCAGGAATTCTGACTCAGCCCATTAGGGGAAGCACTGGGTGACTAGTTGGGGTTCCAGCCTTGTTCTTGAGCTCTGAGGCAAGCTTGGGCAATGGGGACCAGGAGCTGGCCACTCTGATCATGTCCCTTTGGTCAAGATCCAGACAGCTTCCCTCTGCCTCCAACCACATGCAATTTTTCAAGCCATGTTAGAGCAATTAATATATGAATGGTGGGTACAGGCACAATTGGCACAATCAACATTGCAGGGAAACTGTTAGGTTAGGGCTTGAACTAGTGATTGTTCCCCAGGTGAAGGGGATGTGGTTGCCCTGGGGAGCACAGGCAAACTGTTTATACCTGTGACCAGAAGGGGTGGACTGAGGGTGGAGCAGCTCTGGTCTCATAGAAGGGCCACACACTGAAGGATGATTATCCCTTGGATCTAGGCTGCTCTCTGAGAAGGAGTGCCACATAACCAGAGAGCCCCTTTACAAGCTGGATGAGTTCAGCTCTTGTTTCTATATATGACTATTGGCCTTCCTGCGAATACTTTGCCTGGTATTGCCAAGAATCTATCAGAAGCAATTTTGCTGATCCATAAGCATGAACATAGCACCTTGGCCTTTTTTTCCCAGTCTTCTCCTATGTAGGGTTGCTGTTATGTTTCATACCTTCACTAGCATCAGATCTCTCCACGTCCATCTTTTCCACCTCTAGTCTGTCTTCCAGTTCAAATTGGAGTACTGGTACCATCTTCTGCAGGATGCAAGAATGCCAGCTAACATCATAGAGTTCTTTCTCATCTCATTTGGAGACTCCGACTCTCCTGGTTTTCTTTTTTTTTCTTTTTTTTTTTCCTTTTAGTTTGCTTTCTTTCTCTTCTACTATTCTCCTTTCCTGGCTTTTATGCTTCTTTCCTTTATCTCACAACTTCTTAGTTTAGTAGTGTGCAAGATACTGGAGCCAAAGCTGAGAAAGAGTGGACTTTTATTCCTTTGGTGTTAAATGAACAGCCAAAAATGGCTGACACTACTTTCAATGGCCAAGGGATTCTCTTCTGTCTGGTTTCTCATAGCACAGGTCCCTGCTGAAGCTCTTCTAGAAGGTATCAGGGATGGAAGTATTTTCAGTTAACTCATTAACCACCAACCCATTAGGGAATTCTTCCTAGGATTTCTGAAGATAAACTCACTAGTGGTCATTGTAGACAGGATTAGAAGAAGATGGTTTAAGTCAAGGCAGCAGTCCAGGTTCAGCACAAGAAGTAGAAATCAAGGCTCCAAAAGATTCAGATGAGTGTGAATTTCTGCAGTTCCAGTATTGCAGCAGAGCTGTCTTCTGTGTCAAGAGACCCAGCTACAGATGCTAAGAACTAAGGGCTGTGTCCACACCACGAGACCTCTGTTACTTTTCCATGTTATGCACAGCAGTCTGTGCCTCAGCAAGGTCTCTAATCTGTGCTGGAAATGAACCAGCAAGACGATTAACACTGTGTTTCAGTAACACATATTTCTACCTGCCTGCTTTGAACTCTTTCAAAGTAACAAACAAGATAAATGCTGAGATTATTACTGGTAATAATCTATAAATATTGGTGAAATGATAACATTTTCCACTTGGTGGCAGATATTGCTTTTAAAAACAAGCACAAAGCTCAAACGACACATTTAATGCAGTTTTCTCTTACTGAAAAAGAGCTCAGCAGTGCCTGATGGGTGAGAGCCCTGTTAGATGAAGAGCTTAGCTGCAGAGCTTTGAGCAGGGACACATCCCAGGAGTGTGGAGGGTAGCCATGCATAGCCACATTTCCTTACAACTTTCTGGCCCACTCAGCCCCATGAGTGTTCTCTGAGGATGACAGACATGAAACCCCTGGCCCTTGGAGATTATCAGAGTGTGCAGGTCTGCTTTGGGTGCTGAAAGTGTCATTTTATCCCATCCTTCATGTGGTGCTGTTCTATGGCAGAGGATTCAGTGATGGACATTAAATGCAAGGACACTTCTTGGCTGAGAAGCATTCTGGGGAAATATTGTCTTACCCTTGCTCCCTCCTCTCTTCAGGCTATTTGCTATTGGTCACTCTTGGAGGCAGGGCATTAGTCTGGCTGAACTGTTAGTCTCTCTTGGTACCACCAAGCTTCCTTGCAGTGTTTTGTACGATTGGGGTTAGAATGGATCAACACTCTTGCTTCTATAATCTCACCCTTGTCAGAATGCAGAGGACAAATTCTTCTCTAAAAGCTGGCAATTAACATTCCAGAATATACGAATCCATCCACCTACTGGCATGACTCCTATATCTTCAGTCAGGTTCCTGACTAAAAAGCAGTTCATTGTATCAGCTGGCATGCAGTTGGACAATTAATTTCATGAATGCTTGAGGCATTTTGCTATGAAAATGATTTCTTAATAAAAATGTTATTTGTTAAGATTTTTACCCTCTTCCTTAAAATACATCAATTTTTTTTCCAGGTTAAAGTTAATATTTATTCTCAAATCACAACCATCATTTGCAGGTCTATGAATACTTCTTGAATACTCCATAAACTGGAAAAAAGAAAATAAATAAAATCACTTTGTACAGTGATAATACCTCTCCCTTGAGTAGAGGGGCACTGTTGAAAATAGCTTTGTCATAGACTGCCATATTCTTTATGTCATGAGATCCCTCCATTTTTACATCATTCTTTCATCTCTAATATAACTGTGTGTCTCAACAAAGAAAAGATCCTGAGGCCATGACATGTACTTTTATAGCTGAGGTTTATTTTGAACAGTACCAAACAAGCACACATTGCAATGCATCCTCTCTCGGCAAAAAGTTACGCTCAAAGTTCCCTTCTTTCCCCTCTGAATGGGGAACAGAGTGCTTCCACATAATTATTCTGACCTTTCTGCTATCTTGAATTGACTCAGACTATTCAAGAGGCAGAGAAAGAGGCTCTGTTTTTGCTTCAGTAATGTGTTGCTTGGTGGCAGAAAAGACCTCTGACACGGTAGTGGCTCTCTCCAGCATTCCTTTCCTCTTGGGCCCCAGTTTGATGGAGGAAAAACAAAAGAAAACAAGAGAATATATAAACCATTCCTGTGTAGCTATGCATTGATCTTAAGTGTGACTCTTTGCCGTTGAATTTAATGCCAATGAATCACATCCCAGAAAGGGTATAGGCTGCTGATTAGTGATGCTAACAACACCTCCCTTCCTCTCTGTTTGGAGTACCTCTATTTGAAGAAATGGCACAAAAAGAATAATGGTGTTCTCTCAGCCATGGAGTACTATGTTACATAGATGAGTAATGGGTCCTACGCACGGTCTAAGGAACTGGCAAGCTACTCTCCATTATCTGAAAAGCTGTGTCTGTCAGGTGAAGTCCCTGGTGACTGGAAAAAGAGAAACGTTACTCCCATTTTTAAGAAAGCAAGACTTGGGCAGCTACAGGCCAGTGAGCCTCACGGCTGTGCCTGGAAAGACTGTGGAGCGAATCTTCCTAGAAGAGATGTTAAGGGACATGTAGGACAGCCAGCACAAATTTACCAAGGGCAGATTGTGACTGACCAATCTGAGGGCCTTCTGCAATGAAGTGACGGTATCAGTGGACAAAGGAAATGTAATTAATATAATCTACTTGTAATTCTGCAAGACCTTTGACATGGCCCCACACCACATCCTTATCGCTAAATTGGAGAAATATGGATTGGAAGATTGGGCTATTCAACGGATAAAGGATTAATTGGATGGTTGCAGCCAGAGTGCTGTGGTCAATGTACAAATGTCCAGATGGAAGCTGGTCACAAGTGGTGTTCTGCAACATCTTTATCAATGACGTAGATTGAGTGGGATCAAGTGTACCCTCAGAAAGTTTGCTGATGGCAGCAGCTGAGTGATGCAGTTGATACAGTAGAAGGAAGGTATGCCATTCAGAGGAACCTGTACAGGCTTGAAAAGTGGGCTCACATGAGATAAATTAGGTTCACAGAATCGTCATAAAGTCATAGAATGACCTGGGTTGAAAAAAAAAGACCACAGTGATCATCTGGTTTCAACTCCCCCGCCACAGGCAGGGTCACCAACCACCAGACCAGGCTGCCCAGAGCCACATCCAGTCTGGCCTTGAATACCTTTAGGGATGGGGCCACCCTCTGAGTGAAAAATTTCCTCCTGATATCTTACCTAAACCTTGCTTGTCTCAGTTTAAAACCATTCCCCTTGTCCTATCACTATCCACCCTCGTAAACAGCCATTTCCCCTCCTTTTTATATGCTCCCTTCAAGTATTCGAAGGCCATGATGATGTCTCTCCAGAGTCTTCTCTTCTGCAAGCTAAACAAGCCCAGTTCCCTCAACCTTTCCTCATAGGAGAGCTGCTCTGATCATCTTAGTGGTCCTCCTCTGGTCTCATTCCAAGAGCTGTACGTCTTTCTTGTACTGGGAGCCCCAGGCCTGGACACAGTACTCCAGATGGGGCCTCGCAAGAGCCGAGTAGAGGGGGACAATTACCTCCCACTCCTTGCTGGCCACTCCTCTTTTAATGCAGCCCAGGATATAGTTGGCCTTCTTGGCTGCAAGTGCATACTGCTGGCTCATGTCTAGCTTCTCATCCACTAGGACCCCCAAGTCCTTGTTCACAGGGCTGCTCTCAAGGGGTTCTTCTCCCAGTCTGTGTAAACACCTGGGATTGCCCCTGCAAGAGTGCAACACCTTGCACTTGGGCTTGTTGACCTTGTTAGATTCACATGGGCCCACATCTCCAGCCTGTCTAGGTCTGTCTGGATGGCTTCCCTTCCCTCCTGTGTATCGACTGCACCACTCATCCTGCTGTCACGTGCAAATCTGCTGAGGGTGCACTCAATGCCATCATCTATGTCATTGATGAAGATGTCAAAGAGCATCGGGCTCAAGACCGACCCCTGAGGGACACCGCTTGTGACCGGCCTCCACCCTGACATAGAACCATTGATCACAACCCTTTGGTTGCATCCAGCCAACCAATTCTTAATCCGCCGAAGTTCAACAAGGCCAAGTGCAAGGTGTTGCACTGAGTAGCAGCAATGTATACAGACTGGGAGAAGAGCTCATCGAGAGCAGCCTGACCTAGTGGGTGGCAACCCTGCCCATGGCCAGGTGGCTGGAACTAGATGATCTTTAAGGACCACTGCAACCTAAGGCATTCTATGATTTTGCTTTGTCCTGCCTCAAAACCAGAATTCCATTTATTTCCACTTTCCAAGTGGTCAGCATAGTACCGCCCCAATGCTAAGTCAACTGTACTATGTCCACTGGCAGGGAGTGTGTTTTTCTGTTTTGAAAAAAACTTGAAGTTACTGAGGTACATTTTCTTTCTTCTTACTTTGTCTTTTACCCACCCTGACCTTCTTGTGGGGGTTATTTTCCTCTTTCTGTTTACTTTTCCATGTCCCCCTTTCTGCCACTAATATCAGTGACAAGGCGCAGGTAGAATTGTCTGAATTTCCTTTCCTTCTAAGTCTATTATTTCCTCCTTCACAAACAAAAAATTTCAAAGGTAGCCATGACATTAAATGGGCATGAAATTTCACTCAGAATACTAACCTTGCCCCACCTCTCCCCCCATGCATTTGATACGTTGCAACAGGTGTGACTAGGATAGTGGCTACATTATAGAAGAACAAACTGTTTTAAGTAAAAAATGACAAGACTACAAATGTGGAAAATCACAAGTAATTAACACAGTTTAGCCCACTTATCTGATTTTACTATTATTATTTATTCCCTGGCATTTTTGTACATTAGAAAATTCCCTCTTCAGACCAGGTGGACTACTGAATACCCATGCCATCTGCTTAAATATCTAATTTTCAGTAAGCCATCTATATGACCTTCAGTTTTCAAAGCATCTTATAACCCATCAATCTGTGCACCTGGCACAATATCCTCTGTGTACCTGATAAGTAGTTAGCACATTTTAACCTCTCTCATGGTAAACAATGAGTATTTTCTATGCTCATCACAGCTTTCTTTCCTATTTCTTTCCATGTCTTCTTTGCTATTAGAGGACACCACAATGAATTCGTCAGATTCAGTCATTTTCATCTGACATTCTGCAAGAATCCATTTGCTCTCAGCACTCTATTTGTTATTATATTTTATCTGCTTTTTACCTGTCATGAAGACTGTGTTAGAAAATACCAATTTTGCATTTTTTAATGGGAAAAACTGCAATCCAGCAGTGAAACTGAGGCTACAAAAAGTATCCAGGACAAAATACCGTGAAGTGAGAGCATTACTCATGCAGGTGCTCACCACGTGGTATTCTTCATAAAAATAGTATCTGCTGCTGTCGTCACCAGAATTGTCAAAAGGAATGAACAAAGGCAAACAGCTTGCTACGTGCTCCAGATGGGGTTAAGTGAATGTCTGCCCCTTAAAGCATGTTCTGAAAAGTTTATATGTCATGTCCTTGAGCTGCCTGGCTGTGAGTGATTTTTCAAATGTATTCAGCATTTCCTTCCTTGCTCCCATCCAGTTAGATGCTGCTGATGCAGCAGTAGCAGGAATGTGACTTATGTTAAAAGGGAAAATGCTCACCCAGCACATGGTCAACATGTGTCACAGGGAAGAGACCAGTTCAAGCAGACAGCAAGAAGAAAAAGAAGGCCTTGAAGTTCTGCTCGCTAGCAGAGAATGAAGGGCTGTATCTTTCAGATGAAACTTTCAGGGAAACAGGTCTTTGTGGTGAATAAGACTCACAGCTCATCCCACACTCAGCACAGTGTGGGATGATCAGATGTAAGGGAGACTGCATTCAGCAGTAGAGTGGAGCACAAATGAAGGTAAATTAAGTGGGAAACTAAAAAATTTGCCCATGTCTTATTGCCCAACCTAGGACATTGAGAAAAAGAGCTTACACACTCTTTGGTTAAACTCAAAAGCATGGCTCATAATTCCATTGATCCTGAAAGGTTTGGGCATGCAACAAGCCGATCAATGTGAAGGTATCTAGCACTCTAGAAATTAATGTCTGTAGGTTGAATACGGCTGTGCTTCCCTTGGCCAGAGAAATGAGGACACCACTGAAGTCCATATCTCTGCAAAACAACACAACAGCTGATAACTGGCATCAGAGGATTTCCTCTATCACTGCAGTTTACTAAGTTAAGTCTTGTTAGGCCTGCTAAGACCAAAATAAACATTTTCTAGTCTCAGTTAAACTCTGGCAAACAGGACTTCACACTGTAAGTGGAATTGGACAGGAATCTTGTGGTAAGATGTTGCTTGACTTGAAAGCATGGACTTGTAAAAACTGACACTTTGGTCCAAAGCACGTTTCCAAGCTGAAAAAAAGGGAAGAACTCTTGTAGGACAGATAGTCAGTATGAGATCTCAAGCCTTGCTCTCTCTTAGACTCTGGTCTTCAGTTAGGTTAGCTCGGTGAGAGGGAGGGTTAGTCTACTGATGTAAAGGTTAGTTTGTCATCAGCATTATATACGCTTCTGTTTATGCTTCATGAATGTGCAGCCATTTATGTCAGGAGACAGATTTTTCATAAATTAATACACAGGTTTGATTGCAAGAAAAGAGCAGAGCAAATGTTTAAAATTTGTTGCCTTCCACACCCACTGGTGTTTTACTCAACTCTATCTAGTGGTCAAAGTGTTTATTCCTTACCACAGAGTGCTTAGTTGCATCCGGCTATAATGAAGGAGGGACACTTGAAACATGACCAAAGCAGGAGTGCAGCCCTCATGGTGCATGATGACTGTGCCGTTTGATGTCAGCCAGCTATTACCAGCTAGCAGCCATCTCTTTCACCATTTCCACACTTTATCTGACACGACCTCCTACCTGCTACAAAAATCCTCCACCTTCTCTTATACCTCACAGCTTCTAGGAAGCTGCTGTCATCTGCGAAATCAGGATCAAAGACAACAAAAGTGCCTGTCTAATCTTGAATGTAATCCTTCTTATGCGGGCTTGTGCTCAAGTTGTAAGCAGCAGTCCTCCAATCCCTCCTTTGAACTCTGGTCTTAAGGCACCCGTGTCTCTCATACCGCTCTCCCCACAGCTCTGTTTTGCAGCTGCCTGCCTTCTGCTGATCATAGTAGTAGTAGTATGTAAAGACAAGGGCAGAGTTTGGATCATGAAAGGTCCCACAGCACACAATAAAGGTATCAGAAATTGACCAGGCATTAGATCTGTCATATTGGTTTTCAAAATGACAGTTCCTGCTAATAAATGGCTACCTACCCCTTGGCAGCAACACAAGACAGGTGAGCAGTGACAAACTTCCCCCATAAATTTCAACACACTGTCCTTATCTAGCGCTGCACAGCCACAGGTGATACGATTGGTTTGAAAAAAGTGGAAGCTGGGAGGCCTGTCGTGCCAGACCTTTAGGAAGCTGGAAGAAATAAATGGATCTCTTTATTTTCCCTGAAATGTTTTTGGTGTTTTTTTGTTGTTTTTTTTTTTCCTGGGAAAATCTTTCAGCTCCCATTCGTGATGTGTCTACATGTGTTTGCTAAGAGCAAGGAAGCACACCCAGCTCAGGTCATGGATTGTCCTCCGTGTGCTTGTGTGCTTTCTCTCTAAGCCTGCCAAGGCTCTTCCTTCCTTGACAGGAGATTTAACTTCTCCCCTTTAATCTTCTTAAGCTTTTCTTGGGCTTGAATATTCCAAATATTATGTAGTTCTAACTATTCCAGTAAGACACTGCAAAATCTCAAGTGCTTTTATTCCCTTAAAAGCTGGCAAGGGATGTGTAAGTTGTCTGTGCTTTTGTTTCACTTACTACACACTTTGTTTTGCCTTTCCCTCCCATTTGCCAGCACACAACCCAAATCTGCAAGTTTCCCTCTAAGCCACACTGTGCCAAATTTTCCAGGAAGTAATCTGTAGTGCTGTGTCCCTTAAGGAGCTGTTATTCCCACAGCAAACATCTGCACTGAGAACAACAGCATAAGGAGAGATGATTAAAAGCTATGTAGTGCTTATGTTCTTTACATCTGCTTGGCTACAACCTATTTAATAAGCGAATTTCAAACTTTCTTCTTGGATTTTTAATCAAATCTAGGGCCACATTTGCTGCATATAGGAGTTTAAAGAAGTGATTTACCATCTTTATGTAAGATTACACTGAATGTAACAAGCTGATGCTACTTAGCTATAGTGCATTTAGGGTAATTGCTCTAATTTTAAATAGCACTTTTCTGTTAAGCTTCTAAAGACAAACTATTGATTGACTTAAAAACATGTATTGACTTAAAAACATGTATCTGCCAGGTAATTAAAGTTAGCTATTGTTCACTGCAGGGGAAAAAAAACCACCCCACAACAGGCATATATTTACCTTATTACATATTTGTGTTGAGTAATTATGTAAAACAACGTAAGTTTTTCTTCCCTGGAGTTGTGGGAAAAAGTTCTATTTAAAAGAAGATCCCTGGAGAAAACAACTTTCATTTCAAAGGTTATTAGCATAAAGAAGCCTTTGTTTTACTCTTAGTGGAATCATTCTCCTAAGATGACACAAACATCCATAAAACACCATGATTTCATTTGGGCTTTAAAAAAACAAAAACAACTTTATTTTCCCTTGATGCAAAACAAGATTTGCTTCTTTTTTTATGTGTGTGTATGCTCTATTGGGTAACACAATAATAGCTAGATTGTTTGACCCTGACCATTGCAAGAGGATGCAGGGAAGAAGACCTAAAAGATTTCCCCTGGCCTAGTGATAGTGCACTTGGGCACTAGAGTGCAGCCCTCTCTTCCCACCTACTGCTGCCCTGGCCCCAGGCACAGAGGAGCACAGGGCTGGTTGCAAGGCAGGGCCGGACCCCCAGCAAGGCTGGATCACCAGAGAGGAGCGGAACACCAGGTAGGGTAGGCTCAGCCCCACAGATTTCCACCCTCGGCTGCACTGCCATATGGTCATGGCAAGGAAGGAGCGGAGAGGAAGCTGGACCCAGCTATCCCATTCTCCTGACCAGCTGATAAACTTCATCTGGTGAATGTAGAAAATGAAGCTGCTGCTCCCTATGTAGCTCAGGGTGTGTACTGTCCTGCAATCTGCAGCTGTGGGGAAGGGAGGCTGTCCTTCCTCCAGCCAAGAACCACCGAAGGCCTTTGTTTATATCAGTGCAGCTGTGAGGTCCCCCAAATGCAGGCCAGCTGTTACAAGCCAAAACGATCTCCAAAACAGTGTGAACAAAGCTGTCCTCCTGCATCTGTCTCTTCCACCCCATCCAATAAAATGTCCAGCAGTAACAAAATAGGGTGAGGCTGAAAGAGGCAGCATGCATGTCCATGTGGCCGTAGGGATTGGTGAGTATGTCCTGCAGGGACTATGTAGGGAAGGAGTTCTTTCAGTCCTTGGCAAGAGGAGCCCTCATATTCACAGAGGGCAAAGCAGATTTCAGAATCTTTGCATGGTTATTACCAAGCCCTAGACAGGAAAAATCATTGGTAAGGCTAAGGCCAAGACAACTTACTGAATTTATTTAAATTGTTTACAAACCCAGCCTGTCATACCAAAAAGGAAAAGCAATAGTTAGACATTGTCACTCTGTGTCTTCAGACAGAAATGTGATGATTAATTGGAGAAAAAAACTTCAGAAAAGAGTGAGAATAGCCAAGTGCTGAACAGATCTCAGCATAATGTCCCACATTAGTAAGTGACAGAAACAAGCAAGGAGTCTAATTAAGAAATGCTGCCAAGCTGGGAAGGACCAAAGTTTGCTCCTACCATTAATCTCAGCAACTAACTGAACCTAATGAAAATACGTTCCTCAGTAATATTGCCCTATAAGACTCGGTGCCTCCTACATTCAAGGACACTAAAATATCTTTGACAGCAAAGAAAAAGTGTTTATAGCATTCATAGCAGATATGTGCAGGAAATTCTTCTCCAGCTATCATAACAGGAAGGTGTTCTCAAATGAAACTGCCAAGAAAGCTCAATGAGGAGAGTTGGGTTTGTTTTCTTCGTGGTTCATTATAAACTTAGATATTCATACTTCCTCAGTCCACAGCCAATACTATGTTTGAGGAACACATAAGGCTGCAACCTGATTTGCATATGAAAGAAGAGGATTCTGCAGCAGTTTGATAAACAGTTTTAAATAGCAAGTGTGACTGATAAAAACAAATGGGAAGTGTGCTGTTTTTTGGAGACTGAGGTTTTCATTGAGGAAAACAGAAAGAAAACTGTAGAAAGCCCTGTACATCCTGCAGCTGTCCTGGAAGAGATGTCTTACAGTATCTCTCTAAACAAATTCATTATTGAGGAGTCTTGTGCTTCTTAGTAGATTAGTCCTGGTAATCTGTATGAGAACTCAAGCTAGTGGGGGCATCAGATCTAAACCACTCTGTCATGATTTTCATCTATCAAGCAGACAGGTCACCACAATCTACTTTATTTGGTTTTGAAAATACTGGTAAATAAAATAAATTTATTTTCAGAATGTTGAATGTAGAGAAGTTTTATTTTTAAATAAGGGAAATATTTTCAGCAACTACAGAGTTTCTGTCAGGCAATAAGACAATTTTTAATGAAGGATTTGTATTAGAAAAGAATTCAAAGAATGTATCTATGTGAAGAATGCGTAAATAATAATTTTGTAATTATATTAATTTTCTTTGTTATTAGAATGGTCTTTCCCCTTCAAATACGTCATTTTTTTAATCATTATACAGCTAATGCTGCCATTACCAAGAAGAAAAATAATAATGATGAAAAGTTGTAAGTAAATGCTTCTAAGTAGATAACTAGTTAAATATGAAAATAATTTATGTAATTTTCATTTCCTATTATTTCGTAAGGACAACAATCTGACACTGTTCAACCAATTTCTTCAGAGAGCCTCAAAGAGTTGCTGAAAAATGTCCCATCTATTTCTACGTCTTTTTAATTAATACAAGTGAATGTGTCAAATATCCCTCTTGGTAATGGATTAAGAAATTATCTATAAGAAGCCTTGGAAAGCTGCAGGCAGAATTTCTCGGTATCAATATGCAGAACACCCTGCCCTACATCAAGGCATATCTGTGAAAGTTGAGTTAAAGTGAACAGGTTATAAAAATATGTAGAGGTTTAAAAATTCTTGTAGCAGACCAAGGCTGTATTACCATAATAGTTACATCTATCATGGCTCCCTTCACATCATTCCTGACTCTCCTGCTCCAGCTTTGCCAGTCTTGAATGCATATTTCTCTCTTTCTGCAAATGTATCTGTGAAGCTTCAGGCAAATTTCCCTCACTGATCCCTTTGCACTCACTCCCTGAATCAAGCCAGGAAGATGTTTCTTATCTCCTTCATATTCCTCCTCATGACATATATATTCTGTGATGCCTACCAGAAGCAAAACACCTCATAATGGCTGGGATGAGCTGGGAGCAGAGGTCACTGAGATGTCATTTCGGAAAATGACTTACTAAAAAAATGATGCATATATTTGTCCGCTACATGTGTGAGTATATTGCCAGTGCCTACATCACTTCCCTCATTTACTTTTTGTATCCTGGTCTCTTTCGATGAAGAAAATCAAACAGAGTAATACAGCTAAGAAGGGTGGAAGGCAAAAGAAACATGGCCAATAGGCTTTGATATGGAGAAGATGGGATAATTTCATTCAGCTAGAATAAAACACTATGATCCAGGGAATTCACTCCTTCACAATTACAGAGGAATTGCATAGGACATTTTTCAACAAAAGATTTAGCTACCACAAACAGTTCTAACACAGCCAAAGCTGTCTGACAATTAAAATTTGGTTGTGCTGGGCGGAAAGTAAGAGAAGCAAAATGGTATTAATGAAGCAATTCACGTTAGCATTTTCCATATTAGAAATTTCCATGCTAAAAACAAACAAGATAAGTTAAGCAGTGCATCTGGTTCTTCTATACTGTCACCTCTTGGGAATGTGACAAGATAGTGTCTGGTGCTCAGACTTCTCTGATGCCCAGACTTTGAGCTGATCTTGTAAAGAAACCAACTGAGGTATGTAACATACCTTGTTTTGAAGGGATAGCTCAGGAGCTGAAGACCTCAGCTCTTTATCTAGCACTCTTTTGAGATGCTTCATTTCCTCTCAGAACTACAGTCAGTAGTGGGGCAGTGTGCCTACCCTTAGCGTGTTATAGGGCCTTCCCACGTAGAATCAGTTCAGGACATTCACACATTTCTAACAAATTGGTAGACGTGTGGACCTTCCTTGGTTTGCAAGACTAGCTTCCAGACTGCAAGAACTGATCCCAGCTCTGACTTTTACTTGGTCCCAGTCCTTGCTGTCCTGCTCTCCCCTCCTTTTATTTTCTGCTTGATCACCTTTCTTTCTCTCTAATCTGAGCACATTTCAGATTTAAAAGATTGAAATGGTGAGCTTTGGCTCATTGGTACATGGAATCACCAGGCTAGGTAATCTAAATTTTATTCAACTCCAATTCTAATTTTTAGGTGTCATGTTATCTTTGATTATTTTGGATCACACTCCTTAATCTGATACATGTACTACTGCATTTCAGTTTTCATCTTTCTCTAATCTCTTGCTGCATGACTCCCCCTCACCAATGATGATGCTTCCCAGTCATGTTGTCAACAACTCTCACTAGTTTACTTTTTGCATCAGGATCATTAATGGAAATCAGTCCCAAAAATGGAACAGCCTATTCTCCATATAGCTGTTGGTCTTGCAGCACAACTATACACAGTCCTCATCTTCTCCATTTGAGGTAATAGTTTCCCAATTGTGGTATATCTCATGCTTTACAGTTTAATTAGAGAGATTCCATTTAATCTAGAGCTTTTCACTTTTCTAGAACATTGGTGGCCTTATAAATATTTAAATATTTGGTTATGCTGGTGTGATCTGCTTTTAGAAATAAATTAGTTGAATTCCGTCCTCTGTTACATGCACCTTGTTCTTCAGCATTTCTTCCAAAATTCTCTCAAAGGGCTCCTTAACTTTTCTTTATGGGAGGCCACTTAGTGAGTCATTAGCCTGAAATGCTAGCCATTCATTTGTAAATATTGAAGCAATTTTATATTCCAAAGACATGGCAAGCTGTGCTTGGACATGGACAAAATAAATAGATGGAAAATTTGGCTCTGTTTTTTAATTTTTATTTAGAGAGGCTTAGAAGCTGACTTTTATGGGCAAAGTTCAATTCTTGTCTTTATTTTCCACTGTTGGTCTTCCATGAAGGAATCATAGGCTTATTTTCTAGGGCTGTCCTGTGACAAACCCTTTGCTTTCACCTATATCTTCTACTCAGTCTCTGTACCCCATCCTCTCAGTCTTGGCTCCAGTATCAATCACTTTGCCCTTGCCCTTGCTCTTCACTATATTCAAAAACCAGTGCCTCCAGCGAGAGCTCTCAAGCACCTGTAGGGCTGGGGTACACATCAACTCCATATCTCCTTCTTACTCCACCTGGGCCCAGGACCAGAGTCCCTGCTACAAGTTAAACAAAAGTATGGAGCAGCCTCATGGGTGTCTTTTTCTCAATGAAAGACTCAGAGGAAGGGGCTGAGATTCCTGCTGCTCCGGTAGGGGCATCCCCATGCACATGCAGGCATTTATCCTCCACACCTTCAGGAGTGCTGGCAGCCACTGAGGTCTCAACACTCCCAACTTCAATTGAAGATGACCGAATAAAATAAATAATAATCTTTCGATCCGCATCTGATGGACAGCTCTGTGGGTGGTCAGCATGTACCCACGTGGGCTGTGTAGTGCTTGAATACCTTTTTCTCCTTTTCTTCAACACTGATGTTCCTCACAACAATTTGCTATTTCAGTTATTTCAGGCTTCTGGAGCAATCCTGCTACCATATGGCTTCCAGCTCTCTTGTCATGCCTTCTGCTGCCACTCCTGACTCCGAGGAGCCATTTTACTTCTCTTTCTTGATTAAAAATGCTACTTTTGTATTTGAGCTACATTCACTTAACTTGAACTTATATACCATATTCAATATATTCCACCCCTACTTCTTTTCTCAAGCTCTTCGCTTAAAGGCTAAATAATTTTTTTATAATATATTTATTTTAGAAGTTTTAATTCATTTTGATTTTTGGCATTTTTTACTTCATTCTGTGATTTCTGATCTGCATGAACAAACTTGTTTGCTGGTGTGTCCCTGCAGTAATTCTTCATTTGCTATATGCTTACACCTACTAACATTTGGAGGTGGCTGTTGACTCAAATAGCTTTGGAAATCTTTCCTTACAATTTTCTCCCCTCTGCTTGTTTGGCAAATTCCTACTTGGTTTTGTAATTTTCATTAAAGGAGACTTCAAGCCTCCTCCACAGTCAAATCCCTGAGAACTTCAGTCCAGTTGACTTTACTAACCACTTCCTTTAATTTCTCAAACTTTACCCTCCTGAAATGACTGTATTTATTTTAAACTTAATCAACTCGTGCTCATACAATGCAAGGTGATTTTCTGTAATCAGTCCCTTTAGAAGTTCTTTACGCCTTCACAAAACATAGTTTGAAACAGGTAAGTGCAAATTCTCTTTGCCCTTTTGTGACTGTAAGAAAGAGAACATGAACAGTGTTTAAGGACTCTGAGCTCTTACCATCATAATGAAGCAATAAGATCTGTAAATGCAGTTTTCCTTCATAATAAGCCTTAAATTTTGTAAGTGCTTCATCTGACAAAGTTTTATTTGCAAGTGTACCAAAATAACACATTCTGAAGGTAAAATCTTTGTGATATGGGAGTAATCTGGGAGCCGGCTTTAGTAACATTAGGACTCTGCTGAAAAGCTGTGGATCTAATAACAAGCATAGGAGCTCTCAGCTCCCGTTAGAGCTAGCTGTCAAGAAAAACAGGTTGATAAAAGGAATCTTGGAGCATATTCCTATTTTTGTACTTCGCACTTACTCTGTGTATTTTTGCAAAAGTTCTAGGTAACCATTCGGAGTCCAGTGTGGTGAGAAAATGTTGACCTAAAAATGAAACATATTATCTAGCAGTAATATCATGTCTTCAATTTAAACATAAAATACAGGCCCAAATCAAAGCACAGGTGTTATAGTCATGGGCAATGGGGCTCAGATGTTATGTTCACATGAGGAAATGAAGTTTTTGCTTTCAGCTTAGTCTGTTTCTGATTCACTATTCCTATAACTAAAGATGGATGGGAATTTTAATAAGAACTCATCTGAATTTTCTTTATTCATGTAAAAAGCACAGACTTCAGCTGCTCTAATTTTTAGTTTCATGATACTCAATATTCAAGAAGCATTCAGATGTCTAGCCTGAGCTATGAATGTCATTGCAAGACTTAAAACTTCAGTGCAACGGTTTACTTTGCTTACTCCTACCAAATATTTTTTAACATGTCAGGAGTTTCTATAGCTCACCTAGAAGAAAGAAGCACTATATCATAAGAAGACGACAAAAATATCTATATCCCTGTGGCAGATAGGAGTAAAACAATCTTCTCTTACAGAAGTCTGTGTCCTCAGGATCTGGTGAAGAGAGATGCAAGGCAGGAGTGCAGAGGAGGGGCTACGGTAGAAGCTAGTGCAAGTAGATAGGTTCAAGACAGCTAAAATGCTCTTACATATTCTTCAGTTCAGTCTTAATGAGGGGGATGCCATGGAAAGGCCCAAGGAGGCATCAGACACCCTCTTGGTTGTACCAAAGGGTAGACAGCAAGGCAAAGTGCCCCACAGCTACCCAGCTACAGGTAACCACAAGAGAGTCACTTGGAGCTGCTGTCACTGCAGGCATCCACTTGTCCTCACACTGAGCACTGGAAACACTAGAAGTCAGTGGGTTCCCATTTTCCAGCAAGATGTTTTCTGCAATGTGAAATTGCTTTCAATGATGTTATTGTTAGGCATTTCAGATTCTGTGTATCATTAGAAATCAAATTTAAAAATTGGACTCGTGGTTTACTTAAGCTCTTGTGAAATCTTCCTCAAAACAAACCAGACACAGTGTGAGGATTATGTGACAAACATGTAGAAATAAAGGTGACACACACAAGAATCCTAATTAGTCAGCCCCAGGAGCAATGTACTCATCAGTTTTATGTGAAGCATTCTCACAATGTTTTTATTTTATTTTTCTAGCTCTTAAAGAGACAGGCACAGGTTCCAAGCCACCAGAAGCAGCAGACCAGAACCAGGCTTGGCTGGTTTTTGAATTGCAGATGTTTCTCCACACACACCCACTGTATTCTGTGAAGCCTCCCCTCCTCTGCCACCTATGATATATCCAAGAGTAATTACATACAAGATGGGATACAAGCAGGAGGAGCAAATTATTTTGAACCACATATTGTAATAACGCATACAGTTGTTTTCTTTTTCTCTACTGTTTACTACAGAATGGGTATCAAGTTTCTGATTGAACCAAACCAACTGCAGCAAGATTGACCCAAACCAACTGCAGCAGGCATGGTGAACAAATGAAGCTTTAAAAGCAGTTTAAATCCAGGTTCCTCATGATCCCTCTTGGCAAAGAATTAATCAGTTCAACATGTGAGGGGGTGGGCTGCTCATTGTTCAGTCCATGTCTGAATCCCATATAGACAAAACAGTCTGTTTGTTTTTCTTTCAAAAAACAAAAGTTTGTTGTTTCCTGAAGGATAACCATTCATAATTTTCCCCAAAAGGAAAAAAAACCAACATATTTTTAGTTAAATTTTTATTCAGAACATGTATTTCTTGGGTGGTAAGCAATTACCATAGTACATAATATGTTTTGATCTTTCTAAAACCTGCCCTCAAAAATGTAGAAGCTTAAGTCAGCTATCAATGTTGTCAATAATTATGCTTTGTAATTTCATGGTTGTCTTGTAAGAATTCCAGATAAGTCAAATGACAAGAATGACTAATTGCTATAGCAAAGTGTTACGGACATTAACAAATAATTTGTCATTGTAATGAATTACACCCTTGTATTACAGCTAATTCTTAATGCTTGCTTAACTTTCGGGGAAGTGGGCTGGTAGTTATTTGATTACTGATTGTAATTTTCTAATTACTGCTGGCAGCCAAATATTTTTCTTCCTTTTCCTAAATAACAGCTATTAAGCTAAAATGTGTCTGGGCAAGTCTCCTATATGCCTGCACATTTCTACAAATTGAGATCAACACAGCATAAAGCCAGAAGCTAAAACTCTCTTCTTTTTCACAGCACAAATGTACATTTTTCTGAATGCACTTCTGGGTTTCTTTCCTCCTATACTGTCTACAGCATCCACTTGTTTGTTATGAGATTTCTTCTGGGAGGAAAACTCAGAAAGAATTCCTTTAGTGGGAGACAGTCAAGAAGATTCCTGGTGAGACTGTGCGCATACCATTTATAGCCACTGCCTGTACTGCAAACCACAAAGGCACCAGGAACATCGCCATCAAGAGCTGCTGTTTGGAAAGCTGTGCAGAGCTAGATCAAAGCCAGCAGAACGTACCCTGCAGGAGGAGAAACTGATGTTAAGGAGAATTCTGTGTTAAGGAGAATTTTGGAGAAGTAGGCCTTTGCCGTACTCTTTTATTTGCATCAAAGATGATTTCATAAGAGATTGCCTATCTCTTCCTTTCACGTATGTTCTTCAATAGCTAACATTCTAAATAACCTTCAGATAAATTCCGCAAGGCACCACTCTTTGTTCATTGATTTGTAACGAATATCTTGACTTACTATCAAAATCCTCTGCCTACTTTTCAGGCTCAACAGAATGTCCAAACATTTCCAGTTACATTTACTCTTGCATGTACACCATGCTGCATTGCCACATTAGCTTGCTATCCACACATTTCACTCATGCTCTCAGATATCAGTTTCAGTGTCTTTTCATAGACCACTATTTCACCTGAGACACACAGCCCCTATGACCCCAGGATATATTCAACACTCTCATTTGTAGCACCATTTTCCCAGACAAGGGATAGCCAAAGGAAGTTTCCATATGCTGCAGCCATGTGTCACCTGCACAAAATTTGTAATAAAATAACCTAACTATCTCAGTGCCAGAGGAATGTGGCAAATTCTGAACAGCACCGGAAAGCAGGGAAGATAAAAAGTGTGAATTACTTTTAGCCAGAGAGAAACTTAGAAACACTACAAAAAACAGCCTGCTTTCTCTTCCTATGTACCTTCAGCAGTAACCAGCAACCACTGAATCAGCACGTGTTTGTGAACATTCATATAGGTAGCTGAAATCTCAAGGCATCTCTAGCAGCTGTTTCCAAACCCAGTAATCCAGTAGTCAGGAAAGGACCCTGGTAGTAACAGATAACCATGACAGGGGAGGGAAAGGGCCAAGTTCACTTATATTTCCACATATCCCCTACAATTTTTTCCCAAGAGGACCATCACCCCCAACTACCAACTCTTCAGGCTACCCAGATAAGCACAGTGAAAATCAACTACAGCAGCTGCAATTAATCTTTGCTTTTTAGCGAACACTTGTAGAATAAAAGGCAGCTTTCAACAAGCTGATACTAAAATATACATGGCTGTTGAAAACATGTTAGTACTAATGGCTGTGTGGGGCTGTAATAGTACCAATAGTACCAGGTGGGCTTTCTGAGGTGCCTCATACATAGCTATGCTCAAGAACTGACACACAGCTTGTTGCTGAAAAAGCCAGTTGCCTTCTTATAAACAGCATATCAAAATCAAAATGAAATTTCAGCACACAACATCTTAATGTTTACAGAACCAAGAAAGCATTAGGAAAACATGCAGAAAATGAATGCCTTATCTGAGTTGCCTCAACATTTTTCAAAAACTGTGTTCCCCGGTCACCAGATTACGCACAGCAAAAAGTCACGGTGAGATGACCTGCTTCTACTGAAAGGAAATGACACAAGATTCAGAGCAGAAAACTGACCAGTTTTTGCAAGGCCTCAGGGAAGGCCTGGGTCTCTACATGCAGCTGAGAAACAGGAGCACAAAGAACTGCCTTTCCCATACTAATTCATCTCGCAACCTGGCAACACTTTGGTTACGTTGCACCTTGGTGAATTACAGAGTTTCAGTGGTATATCTGTCCATGAAGCTGTTCCATCTGAAACACCAGGAACAAAGCTAAGACCGTTTATAGCACTTTGGGCTAAAGGACAGCCTCCAGTTAGGGCTCAACTCCAGCCTAGCTGGAGGATGAGTCTGTTTCAAGCAAGTCACTGTGGCAAAACTGGGGATTTCTTCAAGTTTGGAGTCCTGGATTTTGTTCCTGGTTACTGTAGCTTGCTGTAGCCCAGGAATCTGTGAAGGATCAGACCAAAGTTGGCCATAGGTGTCCTTGTGAGGAAGGTGTGAAAGAGAATTTTGCAAGAAACGGCAGTGGAATTTCTGCTATTCATGACTTTTTTTGTTAAGAGTCTTGAGGTTTTGTAATTAGTTGATTGATTTCCTCTTATTATCTTATCCCTACATATTTCAATTATCTCAATGGAAATAGTGAGAAGAAGGGATGGCCTGTGGAGCAAGTGGGTAAAATCAGAGACACATTCAACTTGAAAGATTTTATGAAAAATTTTAAGGATTCTTTTCTTGTCTGATGGAAAATATTACTTTAAAATCATCCTATTTCCCAAGGTTTACAGGGAAATGAAGCTTGATTATGTCAGATTGGCCCAGAATTCTACATTCATCAAAGCTTACGTTGAACTTATCTGTTCATTGTTTCTCTTTTCCCTAATCTTTTCCCTAAAGGGGACCAGACTGCTACTGCATTTTAATTCTGCCAAGTAGATTTTCATACATTTTCCCCCACATCTCTTCTTCATTTCCTAAAGGTTCAGTTGCAGCCATGCTATAGGTTTTTTAGTGAATTCTGCATAAGAAAACTTGCAAAGTCTCACAAGAGACTGGCCTCAGTTAAACTTGCTCTTTTAAGACCAAGATCTCAAAATTTCAAGTAGGGAATAAAAATAAATGCATTCATTTTCTGTTAAATAATTATGGTAACAACAAGTACACATATCACTTTGAATTATAAATTATCTCCAAAGCATATAAGAATGAAACACAACTGACTACTTCAAATTAGTTATTAAACATTTAAGGAAGAACTTTCAAAGTGCAGCATAACAATCACTGGCTAATATTGCTGGTAGACCTAATATCACTAGAACTGTCTGGCAAGATTTAATAAAGATATGCTTTTCATTATTTTTTTTTTTTTTTCCTGAAAGAGAATCATTCAATATTTTAACTCAAAATTTTGCCATTGCCTTTTCCACAAGGCTCCATTACAACCCAACAAATGATGATGGCAAACAAAGGATGTAATGTGTTCTTTGAATTTTAAAATGCTTATGTCTTTTTGGATATTGCCAGATAACATGCCAAGACTGTCTTAAAAGGTGCGTTGTCCTCAGGTCATACAGATATATCCAGCACAGTAATTCATAACAAAAGCATCCTCAAAGGGTGAGCAGGCAGAATGAGGGAAAAGAGCGTAAAACGCATTCAGTACCACTAATTCTGTTTCTCTTTCTGAATTCCTGTCTGGATGTCACACTGGAGCTTGGTAACAATGCTGTATATTTTCCATCTCACATTTCGATGCAAGAGCAACAGCATAGTTAAGATAAAACAATAGGTATTTTTGTAATTTCATATTTAGAAGTGTGATTTATTGGAATGAGCAGAACTACGCAAGTGAATTGTAACCTTCCTCTACTCTTAGCCCTTTCCTTGCCTTGATCAACTTGGCGAGAATTCGCTTCTGTGAGTGAGAGTGTTGGAGTGGATTCATGGCTCTAAAACTTGACCACTTTTATAATAAGATAATCCGTTTCATCTGATACAGGCAAATTCCTAATTCCTGACTGCTTTCTGCCAGGCTGGCTGTAACCTGGAGAAAATGATGCTATTTGGGCAGAGTGAGGATGGCAGTACATGGCTCTTGGAACTGCAACAACCCTAAAGGAAGAACATATTCCATTCTGTGGTTCTTACTTCGATATTCTTGATCAGGCTTGTTCTGCTGTCTTTCACTCTTAGCATGACAAGGAAAGAGAAGAACTGTTCATGCGATGGCTTGGAACAAATCAGTTCAAAAAATTGAACAGGAAAATGAAAATACTTGAGAAAATACTTGAGGCTGTACATCTGTGCCACTAAAGGTAGTATAAAGGCAGCTGTTAGTATGACCTAAAGCCTCTGTGTAGTTAGGATATCATTCAGGAAATGATGTTTTTTGCCCACAGCTTATAAATAAGTCTTTGGTCTTATCTAATCACCTTACTCTGAAGTTTGTGCAGTTTTCTCCCATCCTCCTGAGTTCCTCTAAGGGAAAGAAAGTGTTGTCACCATAGATGCTCAGCATAAATGACCTCTAGGCTTTGGCGAATTCACCTTAAGAGCATGCAAATTTACTTCTTTGAATTTCAGTGTTGTCAAAGTATAAACAGCAGCAGGTGTCATAGAAATAGGCTTTCTTTTCCTGGATGTTTAAAGGTAAATATGTATTTAGGATTTATTTGTTTTACAGTAACACTAAGAGGTTCCAGCTGAGAGAGATCAAAACAATATTTTTTTTTTATTTTTTTTTCAGATGTCTTTACACACAAAAAAATGGAAGTCTGTGCCTCTGAGGGTTTACAATCTAAGTATGGGAATTTCTAACAAAATAATAATCATTGCCCCTTTCCTTGCAGGGATAGCATCAAAACACTAAAATCTACAGAAACACTCCTGGGTGTATCAACCAGGAACACACTGGTGTCCATTCACGGACATGCCAGGTCACCCTCCAACCCTCCCACCCAGCTGTCTTCTCCTCAAGGTGGCTGGGCCTGTATGCCCTAGAAAACAGTGCAAGAGGCCCCTTGGAATGATCAGCCCCAGAATAAATGCTTTTTTCTTCCTTGCTCCTAACTCTTAAGAGATTTCCTTGTCCTCTGAAACTTGATGTCTTAGGTCTCTTGAGAACCTTTTATTACCACTATTAGTTTTACTTTGGATGATCTCATCATTCATGTAAAATTCAATTCCTTCATGAGGAATATATACTAATGAAGGGGTCAAGTAAACTCAGAATGATTAACCCTCTTTAGTCTCCTTTGGGAAACTGCAAACATATTTTTTACTCTTGGCCTGTTTTCCAGACCAATAACCTTTTGTATTTATTGAGCCATCTGAGGATTCTCTTCCAGCTTTCTGAAAGTTTGCTGAAAGTTTCCTTCCCTTATGGAAATCCTGTCTTTTTCTTCAGTCACCTGCACTTTACATTTTTGTATGCTATTATTGATTGCCACTTAAGCCCTCAACATTTTTTAAAGTGCAAATAAAATTTTATCTTCTAGAGTGCTTATTTGTTGAGAAGAAAAGGGACACTTGTGCCACGTAATGCATCTTGCTCTCAGGAGACAGCAAAGGTGATTGCTTCTGACTCTATCCAATAGAGAAAAAAGGCATTAGCAAAAGTAAACATTTCCACTGAACATCTCATCCACACGTCTAGGAGGAACCATGTTTACCAAGACTCTTCCTTGCCACCCCCCTCTTAAACACGGGTACTACCTTTGCTAATATCCAACTACATATATTTCCTGAGGAAGTATACAATTGAACTAGCAAACTCTTGTGCCAGTTATGCCAAAATTCTGGAAAAGCTCCTACCCCTCATTGACTACAGGAAATTATATAATCATAAAGTTTGGAAAAGACCTGTAAGATCATCTAGTCCAACAGCCAAACCATCCACACCATGCCTTCTAACCACTTCCACAAGTACTACAGCTACACATTTATTGAACACCTTCAGGGACAGTGACTTCACCTTCCTGGCCAGCTTGTTCCAATGCCTCACCACTCTTTCTGAGAAGAAGTTTATTCTAATATCCAACCTGAACCTCCCCTGGTGTAACTTAAGGCCACTACCTCTTGTCCTATCACCAGTTACCTTTGAGAAGAGGCCATCCCCACCTCACTATAAACTCCTTTCAGGTCATTGTAGAGAGAGAGAAGATCTCGTCTGAGCCTCCTCCAGACTGAACAATTCCAGTTCTCATAGCCGCTCCCCATAAGACTTGTGCTCCAGACTCCTCACCAGCTTCATTGCCCTTCTCTGGATGTGCTCCAGGGTCTCGATGTCTTTCTTGTAGTGAGTGGCTCAAAACTGAACAAAGTACTCAAGGTGTGGCCTCACCAGTGCTGAGTACGGAGGGATAATCAACTCCTTGCTCCCACTGTCTACACTATTTTTGATACAAGCCAAGATGCAATTGACCTTGCTGGCTATCTGGGCACACTGCTGTTTCTCACCCAGCCATCCATGAAGCTTTCCAGCCACTGTGCCCCATCCCTTTACTGTGCAAGAATCTGTTGTGACTCAAGTGCAAGACTCAGCACTTGGTCTTGCTGGCCTCAGCCCATCAATCTAGCCTATCCAGATCCCCCCTGTAGGGCCTTGTTAACCTCAGACAGATCAGCACTTCCTCCCGACTTGGTGTATTCTGTAAACTTACTGAGGATTCACCCAATACCCTCGTTCAGGTCATCAATAAAGATATTAAACAAGACCAGCCCCAGTACTGACCCATGGGGAACATCACTAGTGGCCAGTCACCGGCTAGATTTAACTCCACTCACCACACTCTACAGGCACAGCCCTCCAGACAGTCCTTTACCCAGTGAAGAGTATATCTGTCCAAGCCATGGGCTGCCTGCTCCTCCAGGAGAATACTGTCGTAGATAGAGTCAAAGCTTTAGTAAAGTTTAGGTAGGCTACATGACTAGCTTTTCCCTCATCCACTAAGTGTGTCACCTGATCACAGAAGATCAGGTTAGTCAAGCAGTACCTGCATTTCATAAGCACTACCATCAGTACCCATTTCCAGCTATGCATCCCAGCTATTTGTGCTGTCTTTAACTCATTTCTTCTTCTGAAATGGAATTATAGTACTTTTTTGAGTTTTGAGTAACACTTGACTATTCGTAATATGTGTCTACTACACCTTTTTATTTCCACTATTTTCTCTATAAATACGCAGTTAAAGATCTTTTTACCTTTTTGTGTGTGTGTGTGTGTACTTTGTGAGTTATGAGTCAGCTTGACATAATAATTCTCATTTAAGTACTACAATGTTTTACTTACAACACACATAACTCTTCACGCATCACAACATTTTTCTATTTCTTAGGTGTTCTCTGTCTGCCTGCCTAGGCTCAATATCGTTATGGTAGTTGTTTATCCGTTTTTCCCCCTAGTATTTCTTTCTGAAAATCTTTCCATGTCACTGCTGGTACAAATTCTTAATGATACAAATGGCTTTGTGAGTCTCCTCTGCATTCAAGCCTTATGCTCTTCAGTTCAGTCTCATAAAAATTATCTTTCTTATTTCATCAAAGTTATGCTTCTAATTTATTAGTCTTAGTTGTCTTATTTGTTTCTCTAACCACTTAACCCAAATGGGATTCGCTCATGTTCATTTGCTCCAAGGTTGTTTTCTATAATGTCATTTCTTCCACAACAGCTCTTGCTACTTACATAAACTGAGCCTAACGAAATATTACCTGATGTTGTTTCAGTGATTATTTAGTGAAAAGCTGTTGGTTGTTACATCTACAAACATCTTAATGACTATATTTCTTAATATTTCTTTTCCACCATGTGATTGAATAGATATTAAAGTCACCCAAAATGACATTGAACATGTCTAGATTTGACTCTGGCATCTATGAACTCTTAAAGTACAACTTTTCCTGCAAACCTTCCCAAAATGCAAGCCAATTTTGTTTTTACCCAGTCTTATCACTTTTTTTTTCAACAGTGACAAGTTTCCTGTTGCAAAATAGGTAACTGCAGATTTCTTATAAAATGATGCAGTGGTTTATGGAGTTTGTTTTTATTGTTCAGAGGCAGACAATGATATTGGTTTTTCTCCATTGATTAAGATCAAGTAAAAATATTTCTTCTCATACCCTCAAAAATATATATCCTTGGGTGGAAGCCAAGAATAGAAAGTATGATCTGCATAGAGGAATCAGTCTTAATAATTTATTAGCCTAAGAAAAGATGGCTTATATCTGAAACATTTGCACAATTTTAACACTTCCTGCTGAGGCTCCATATAAGTTATCCATAAACCGTATTTAAGATTACCAAAGTAATAGATAATTGTAGAGAAATATGTATATGTAATTCAATTGCTATCAGAGTTAATACAGTGAAAGATCAGACTTTGGGAAATAAATACTTTCCAAACAGAATTGAAACACTTTATATTTAGATACTGTTTCATAGTAAATCTTCCTGTATAAATTTTATGTTCCAGCAGAAATTGTCCTCAGGGGAAGAAGATAGGATGTTTATATTTGCATTTATGTTAAACATGTGGCCATCACTGATCACGGAGAGAATGTATTAATCTTGATTTTAATTACCAAGATAAAACAAAGAACCCATATTTCATTTGTAACTGTGCTACTTTGAAAGCTGCAGCTGGCTGATATCTTACTATTCTCCTCTATTGAAAGCTGAACATTTGCACAATAACACACTATTGAGCTTACTTTCCTTGGAAGTAATAAGCACTGCAAGCGTGTAATCTAGGTCTTGATATAATTGTGCTGTTTATTTTAACCCCCAGGGTGTTCTGTTCAATTCCATCTCTCAGGTGCCTTTCTCTGAGCCCCTAGAAGAAAAATAAATATGACTTTTCGTGTTCCAAATGCACTTATGTTATGGAGTGTATCCTTATAATTAACATTTCTTATAAAGATGCTTGCTTTTTTTTTTTTTTTTTTTTTCTTTCCAAAGGCCTTCTTTTACTTACTATTTAACTGAGTGGCACCCAGCTGGGCAGTTGCAGTGAATGGTCTAAGGCCTTTCAGCACTCCCATGAAGACCTGACTTTCTGTTTTATAATGTGGCCATTTTTATTCACATCAGGCTAAATCTTTGCAAGTGGGTCCCCAGTTTAGGAGTAAATTATTTGTGTAGAGCTGAATTGATCTAGTTGTTTCTCAGTGAGAATGCTGCCAAAAATCAGAATTCTAGAGGTTGACCTCCACCTCTCAGGGGAGCTGTCGAGTAAGATGGGCTTTACTTAAACCTTGTCTTGAGATACCTGTGCCCCTTGACCCCTCTCATTTCAATCCCACCTCTTTCTACAGGAACTTAAACAAGAGCTGTTCTATTTTATATCAGTCTGTTTCAAGGATATCCACTTTATTCTCAACTCATGCATTGTCATTTTGTCAGGAACAAGAGTGACCTCAAGGATCATCTATCTATGGATTCAAGACTGGATTTACAAGAGGTGCAGTTGAAGACTTAGAATATCTGGACGTGGCCCTGGAGAGTACACAAAATTCACCTTCTCCCCACAGAGTGAACAGCCCATCCTCTGTGTATTAAATAGAGAGCACCCCACACTCAACAGCCCTCCACCAGTCTGCAGCAGGCTCCTATGGCTGCTAAAAGCAGGCAGTGATCAGACGTGACATAAATCCTGCTGCCAGGCTTTGCCTGGTTCACATCTGCTTGATGTAACATCAATTTGCTGAGTCCAGATAGCCTAGGTTGTATTTTTAAGATGAATGTCCTTTGATTTCAACAGTTTCTTAAGATCATTGGGAATTACACTGTCACATCTTCAAAACATTTGATTGCATTTTAAATATGTTGTGGCCTACTAGGAAAGACAGTAAGTATCTAGACTGCTTGGGTACTTCTTTTCGCTGTTGTTTTTCACAAGACAAAACACATACAGTGTTGAAATCAGGGCTGTTTTCTTCTTTATTATATATGAGGCCCACTTTCATTTGAGTTGTTTTCTGAACACTAACAGAAACCTAAAGTCTTCCTTAACCCTATTAGTGCAGTCATCCTTTTATTAGCTGTGGTTCCTCACAGAAATTACATAGGCTCTCTAGTGTCCAGTTAGCCATGTCCACCACATGAAGCAGTTCCCATAGTGCACATCCAACACTAAATTGTGCTGAGCAGCTAAGCTGGTATGATGTTCAATATTTGATTAAGTTGTTCTTCTGCTACATTAATTGCAAGTGACTTTGACAGTTTTATTTTCCCAGTGTTAGCAGAAAGATAACATTTGTATATTTCCTATGTGTCCCACTATGTCAAGCTGACTGCCTTCTGTGAGTTAGCATATAAAATCAATTATTTAGTTTTTTTAATGCAATCTATGGCCTAAAATTACTTCTTCTACTTTAATGATTTTAACCTTTTACTTTTGGAAATCTTTATACAACGTGGCACCATATCCCCAACTAAGTACAAGCAACTGTGTATCATTTGATGCCACTTTATCTGTAGCAGTATTTTTACTTATACATGGAAGCAGCATAAGAAAAGTTGTAGTACTGTTACTTATATTTCCCTGTTTGATGCAAAATAGGAAAAAAAGACTTCTGATCAGCGGTGCTCTTCACTGAGAAACTGATTTTTCCATGTTTACTCACCATAAGTGAGTAAAAAATAGAAACAAGCATGGCAGAATTTGTTCTCAAGTGTTAGACTATGGACCATAAATATCTACTCTATCCCACATTGCAACAGCCAGATATGGCAACTACCAGTTAGGTCATCCTGTTCATGGCTATGACAGTTTAAAATTAATCCCAACACTTCGCACCATTTTTTGTTTAGTTTTAAATGACCAAAGCATTTAGGCTTTTACAGTTTGCTATGGAAAGCGTTCTGCAAAAGAGTAGAGCTCAATTTTAGAATATGTCTTCTGCAGGCTTTAATCTTCCTCCACTTTATTCACACTGTCCTAGCCAATAACTACTTCAGGGCTATCCTCAGACATGGACCTCACTTTGCCTGACCTATTTGCATGCTAGACACATAAGAAGATGAGATATGCTGGGATGCAGAAACACGCCTGACATTTGCTGCCAAGGCAACAGGAACAGGATGCATTTTCTAATGGTTCAGATAAAGAAGGTGTAACGTTTCAGTCTTGCCAACATCCACCATTTCCCTCAGGAGGAGCCAACGTTGCCAGCAGATCTAGAAGTCATCGAGGATAAACACTGCATTCTTGGCTTACGTTGAGTTTGTCTAACTGAAGTAAGTACAAAGCATGACATTCAGTGCTGCTATTTAGAAACCGGAGTCTGGGTGCTTCCCTCCACCCACTTCTATCAGCATGGAGACAGCTCTGTGCCTCCATCCTGCACTGTGACCTGAGGAGATATAATCTGATCCTTATAGTACTTATCTCCTCCTAGTGCACGTCCAGGGCCACTTGCAGTATTATTTGATCTCAGCTCTTAGATCACATTTGTACATTTAGAGATGTTACGCTGAAAGGTGACAGTCTGTATAACTAGTTGCTGCTCACCACCTCTGCACAAAGCTATTGGCATGCAAGCCTAGAAAAGGATAAGTGGATCTCTAGCTGTGAATAGATATGCAAAGAAAAAAAGAAGATGGAGCAAATCCAGCTACATAATGAGCTTATCTGTGCTCACATGTTCCCTAAATGAAGCAGGCTGAAAATTTTCACTCCACAGCAAACAAGTCTGTTTCGTGATGCTGGGCATGGAAAACTCCTGCCTTTACCTTCCTGCAGGACTCCACGTCCCAGCAGAGAAATAGCTGGGAATGTTCTCAGGAACACGACAACACAGGAAAGAATCTGTTAATTGTCTTTTGGAAGCCTTTTTGGTACACAGGAAGGGAGTGCCTTGTCCATTTAAAAAGAAATGTATGCACTTGGAACATAACACTTTCTGTGAGAAATCATAGGGATCTGACATTGTGGCAGACATTATGCAGCCAGTTCACAAGGTATCAGATACCAACTTCTGTCAGCTCTTCAGATATCCTCACAGTTCATATGAAAAATGTAGGAAACCCACTCAGCACCTCCCTAAAAATGTACAAAGTCCATGACTACGCTGATGTATGCACAGTGCAGGAGCTCAAGGCCTCCTGAGCCACAGCTGCTGCACCAGGCAAGGGGAGAGGTTGCACACTGGTACTCTTACCTGGGATGTGAGACGTAAGAGCAACAAGGTACTATGTCATGCAGGTTTCTGTCATTTTAGAATCACAGAATGGCTTGGGCTGGAAGGCATCTGACAAGATCACCCAGTTCCCAACCCTGCGGAGGGCAGGGCTGCCACCCACCAGCTCAGGCTGCCCAGGGCCCCATCTAACCCAGCCTTGAGAGTCTCAAGGGACAGCAAGTATGCAGTACTCAGGATGGGGCCTCACAAGAGCAGGGCAGAGGGGGACAATCACCTCCCTCACCTCATCTTCCTCTACCTAGCACTCTTCAACAGCCTTGCTGTGGTTGGCAGTTCCCCTTCAGGTCAGTGGGCAGGAACAGGGACAGGGAGGCCACTCTCTGAAGACCACTCCTCCCCTGTGATATGCTTATCACTGTAAGCAACAGTTATGACAACAGATGCTTTCATGTTAGACTTTAGAGCCTAACCTCAGCCTCAAAATGATGCTTGAAAAGAAAATGGTGGAAAAGACTAAAGGTGTACTAGAGGACAGGATCTACATTTTCACTGCAGACGATCACGTAGCTACCAACAATCTAGGATTAGATCATCACACCCTCCCTAAACCCAGTGATACCAATCAGGTACCACACTTGCCATAAATATTACGTACACGTTTACAGATGTCAGGCTAAATGCTATTAATTACTCCTAGGCAGACTCCTACTTCAATCAACACAATTAGAAAGTTTTTTCCTTCTCCCTAAGCCACATTTAGCTGCTTAAATACCAGTAGTTAACATATCATCAAGGTAAAAGTTTGATTATCTTTTGCAGTCGCTCGTGTCATTCAGAAAATTTTAGTTGTTTTGGAAAAACAGATGTGACGCTGTAGGAAACATTTCTAAAAATGAAGTTTTGTAAGTTGTTTCCAAAATGTAAGTTATAGTTACATGCAATAAAAGTTTTTAGTAATCGTCTGTCCCTGAATAGTTTGCAAAAATATATACTTTGCTTAATTCTAATCACTGCAAGGTGATTGTCAGAAAAGTTGGTTTCTTTAAATGAAATTACAGTTCTAGGCAATATTTAAGAGCCTGTGAAATAGAAATTCCTGGTACTTCATGTGCACTCTCTTATGCTTTAAATCTGCAGAACTATCTAAACAGTCTGCATAGATGTATTGTACTCAGGGAGATAATTGGATTTACTGGAAAAACAATTATGTATCTGCATATTCAGGTATTTTATATTCTCTGACATTTATTTTTCAGCTGCAATATTTTCATTTTACTTAATTGCATCTGTGGAAGTTTCATTTAGGATAGCAAATAATAAATGTGAGTGTTAACATTCTTGGCTTTCGTGCAAAGGAAATCCTGAAATACATCTCATAGTACCTTGAACCTCCAGGTCTTCAGGATTTATATATGCCCTGGTCCAAGTTTATATCATCTAAACAGCAAGTGGCTATCCCACTCCACCCATTCAAAACTTTAATCCATTCCAAAAACACTCTGCAAATGAGTATTTTTTTTTCTTTCCTCTTGTACTCAACAAAAGCATTCTAACATTGCAGCAAACAAAGCTTCTCTTGTGAACCCTTCTCACTTCCACGAAGTATTGAACACATTATGAACTTGCAGTACAGTTTTTAAATTTTAGATCAAAGTATATCCCCTTACGACAGATATATCTGATATACCACATATGTGAAAGTACACACATGTTGAAATGCTTTGCCAAACATGAATGGCTGTCTTGTGTGCTGAAAAATCATTGAATTATAGAATAGAATCATAGAATACTTTGAGTTGGAAGGGACCCATAAGGATCATTGAGTCCAACTTCTGGCTGCATATAGGACCACCCAAAAATCAGACCATAGATAAGTATGTGCTTAATTGTTTGGATATTTTTTAACCTCTGTAGAGTTTTGTTCTATGTATCTTCCATACTTTTTAAGAAATCTCATTGACAAACCTCAAACAGCTTCTTAAAATGAGAATTTTGATGATTTTATGAAGGGTTTCCATTCATTAAATACTTAGTACTAACATTCATTTGCAAAAACAGGATTCTTTTTCATATTGTTGTACTACTTAAATGAACTACTTTTATGAAGCACATTACTTAATGTAGTAATGTCTTTGATTCAACTGAGCTAAATTAGGACCTTTCACTTTCTTTATTTTTATGTAGTATGTGTAATTTAATTTCCACCCCTTTTCTTGTTTCTTTCATTCACTTAAGTAACTACCATTGTGCTTTTAATTATATATGCATGACATTTACCCTTAAAATGAGGCAAATAATGACAATTCCCTCAGAACATCATGGTTTTTTGGTTACTTAGAGCTAGTAGTTCCACAGATGCTAAAAGTTACACTCTTTTATACACATAGCAATTCATTATGCTCTTTATTATGTGCACAGCAATTACAATCTGCTTTCTTTCCCAAATGAAAGATGATAGTTTTTGATCAGAAAATTGTATACCTCTGAAAACTCCAGATATATTATTATACTAAGGTGAATGTTTAAGTGTGAGGTAAGTAGTACATAAAGAAGTTGTTGAGTTATATCTACAGTCGTAAGAAGAGTTACAATACAAAGTTATAAAGACCCTTTTACCCCATATTCTTCACAGACAGTCATATTATGTACTACACCTCTTCATCACATCCCCTCAACTTTTGCTCACTAAGCTGAAGAGTATATAATTAGTCTGATAATTTGTACAACAACAAATAAAATGTGGGGAGAACCTCAGCTGAGGGTTTTGAGTGGCAGTGCCATTACTGTTATTGCTAACTATTCTTCCCATTGTCGTAACAATCCTATGAGACATACTGTCTTTCTGGCTCATCTTGAAGTGTCTGTTCATGAGCCAGCAGAAAGCCAATGTGACAGCCAGACTGTTCCCTCTCCTCCCTCCCTAAACACCACTTATTAAAAAAAAAAAAAAAAAAAAAAAAAGATTAGAGCTTGAATGGAAGCCAAACAATGAAATATCTGTGCCTAGTGTTCATATAAAACTCCCCCAAAAAGATCCCAGGATTTTATTTATTTATTTTGTGAAAGCATTCAGAATGCCCGAACATAGGTAAAAGGGCAGGCAAAAACGTGCAATAAGAATTTATAGGAAGGGGTAATGAAAAACCTCTCAGAGCCGTACATTTTTTTTAATTTCATTTTTTTAATGCTGGAAATAGATTAAAAAACAGGATCTCATGGTACTAGCAATGGTATAACGTTTGTACAGGTGTGTTTTCAGAAAGTAAAGATATTATCCTAGTCAACTATCAAAATTTACTCAAATTCTCTTAGTTAACTGTGATCTTTGCCTGTCGTAAGAAATGCAGCCAGTCTCACTTCACCTAAAATATTTGCTCTGCTCACAAAGAATTTCCTGCAAACCAGAATTATTTTCAGCACAGCACATTGAATCATACAATGGAGATTATCTTGCTTGATGAATTTGTATCAATTGCTACAATAATCAAAAGTATTAGTACATTTTTGCTATCATTCTAATTCCCTCAAGTTAGAGTTTGATTCTGATACTGCTATGTCAATATAAATAATAAGATGATAGAACTGAAGGTCTGTGCCAAAACTATAGTTTTATACTTGCATTTATGCACCATTTTTACATTTTCGTGATTATACGAGGGGATTTTCCCCTTCATTTGCCTTTTAGTAGCATTTGGTTGATTTTGTGGCTCACCTTTCATGTTCCACCAGTTACGTTACTCAGTCCATGCCTTGAAGGCAGACAGAAAAAAGTTGCTGGCCTCCTTCTGCACCGCGGAACATTTTCTCTTAGCAACAAAATCATCCTCACCATCTCCTACATCCTTGCATCCTCACATCCATACCACACTTTCCTTGCTTTCACTATGTGAAACACTTTCCTGGATCCCAATTTTTAAATAGAAGGAACCTTCCGGCCTTTTTCAGAAGCTCGCAGACACCAGGAGAGCCATAAATCACCCAAATCTGGCAGTAAACCAGCCTGCGCATCTAGTCTCTTTGCTCCTTCTCTCATGCTTTCATATTTCATAGTGTCTCTTGGTGGTCATGGATATACATACTTACCTTATACCGCAGTCTCTTGTGTGCTCTTGATAAAGAGCCCAGCATCCCACCCTGAAGATTTCATTGGCACATGTAGAGAGAAGTTAAACAACTACAGATGAGCTATAGGTAAGGACTTCTGGAACTCACGTGGGCCACATGCTCTCAGATGTGATTTACATTAGCCACACAGAAGAGATACTGCTGCACTCTGGACGATGGTTGGCAATAGTCCGGAGATAAAGCAGTCAGGTGCATAATCCTGCCCCAACAGTTTCAGCCCTGCCCAGGAATACCCCCAGAGACTGCACAGAGTGAATGATGAAGGCAACCAGAAGAAGGTGATGGATCTCTGTGCTATTAAGAGCTGGTCTTGATGTTTTGGTTTCCAGTCGTGATTGATGAGGCTAAGGGAAGGGTCAGCTGGAGGGTCATTGTTTTCCTTCAATCTCTGAAGAGACACAAGATAAATTGCAAACAGGCTGCTTTTTTTTTTTTTTTTTTTTTTAACCTTACAGCAGTAGCTAATGATCCCGGTAAACAATACATCACCTAAAATTATTTGGTGCAACAGTTTGTGCCTCTGTTAATTTACAAGATTGGCAAACGCAGGGCCAGCTGCTAGAAGAAAGCAAGTGAGGCACAGCTGCATCTATCCTGGCAAGTGCTGTTCTCACCACTCACAGCTGGCAGCAGCAGAGCTCCACAGGCAGCTGAATCTTTCCAACATGTTTGCAAATATTTTATTTCTAAGAAAAGCCTACTTTTTACAATTACCTGAATCAATCTCACTTTTCCCATTGGATTTGTCATAAAGAATCCACTTGTCATTATTTTAAGCACATTTCCAACATCTTCCCAAGCAAACAAGCACTGCCAAAACCCTTGCCCTCTCTTCCACAACCCACTGGTTCTGTGATGATGGAATCAATAGAGAAAGCACAGTGGTGCATGGACATTGTAAAGTTCACGATAAAGTGACTTGACAAGAAATAGCCATCTGGCTTTTTAGATCCATAAATTTAGCAAACATATTTTTTGTTATGAGGAACAGCAGCTCCCTATTTCCAGTAGCCAGTGCTGGCATATTAGCATTAAGCAAGTTAAATAAACACTAAACCAGAAAATTCACCATATTATGTTGTCATTTACTACAATAGAGATAAAACTACAAAGATTCTAAGATCAGGCAGTAAGTCTGGCCATTAAACTTTTCTTGAGAAGAAAAAGAACACAGACATTTTTAAGTGGAAAGAATAAAACATTAATCAAAACCTAAACGGCTCAGTAGCACATCAGCCATTTCTCACAAATGCATTCTGAAAAAGGATTTTATACACAAGCCTTTTGGGTTAATCTTGAGGTGAAAGGCAGCCAGCCTTGACCAGGTGGGTCACGCTATCCACCCTGTGCAGTATCCCGCATACAAATCTTCCATAAGTCCTTGGGAACTATAAGGAGAGGCAGCTTACGCTCCCTGTCTATGTGTGTCTTCAGGACTTTTCCCCTCAGCATCTGCAGGCAGGAACAAGAAGTCACTATCCAGCCATCCAGACCATCCGTCAAGACTGCTGCAGCATCTCCACACACTCTGCTCACTGGAGTGGCAGATGCAACCACATTCAGAAAATGGACTCTCCAAACAGCTTACAATTGCTGATATCAATAGGATGGCCATGAGAGTCGAGCTCAGGTACTTACAGTTGAATTTACTGTGTCCAGTTCTGGGCTCCCCAGTATAAAAAAGACAGGGATCTCTTGGAAAGAGTCCAGCGGAGGGCCACAAAGATGATGAAGGGCCTGGAGCATCTCCCCTATGAGGAACGACTAAGTGAACTGGGTCTGTTTAGCCTTGAGAAAAGAAGGCTGAGAGGGGATTTGATCCAGGTTTATAAATACCTGAGGTGTGGGGGCCATAGTGGTGAAGCTGGACTCTTTTCAGTAGTGCGTGGGGACAGGACAAGGGGAAATGGGATGAAGCTAGGGCATAGGAAGTTCCGCACGAATGTGCGCAAGAACTTCTTTACGGTGAGGGTGACGGAGCACTGGAACAGGCTGCCCAGGGGGGTTGTGGAGTCTCCTTCTCTGGAAATATTCAAGACCCGCCTGGACGCCTACCTGTGCGACCTACTGTAGGGAACCTGCTTTGGCAGGGGGGTTGGACTCGATGATCTCTGGAGGTCCCTTCCAACCCCTACAATTCTGTGATTCTGTGATTCTGTGATTCTGTGAATTGTTTATGATCTATGAAAAATACTTCCATTTAGAGTGATATAAAGATAGAGGAACTCTGTAACATGTAGTCAAGATAGGCAAGCTTTCTCTTCTGGTGAGTACCTCAAACAGTTTTCATTCTTCTAGAATAATCTGTGATTATTTACTTAATTGCCCTTTCTTTTCATCAAATCTGTACCTCTGACTGGGAACTTCCATCCTGTGACTTAGATCACAAATCAGGTTAAAGAAAACTACTGAATTCCAGATGTGCTGCACTCAGTGAGAAAACGTTCTTCCAAAATAGATCATTTCCACAAAACAGAGAAGCCTGACAAAATTATTTGTCTAATAAATAATTAATTGGGGAAAAAAAAAAAGAAAAAAATAATAATCATAGAATCATCGAATGGTTTGGGTTAAGAGGGACCTTCAAGACCATCTCGCTATGAACTCCTTGCCATGGGGTTGCTCTAGACAGCCAGAGCAAGTTATTCAAAGCCCATCCAGTCTGGCCTTGAACACTTCCAGGGATGGGGCATCCACAGTTTCTCTGGGCAGCATGCTCCAGTGCCTCAACACTCTCATAATGAAGATTTTTTTCCAAATATCTAATCTAAATCTACCTTCCTTTAATTCAAAGCCATTGCACCTTGTCCCAAGTTTCTCAGTCTTTATTCACAGGAGATAATAATAATTATTGAAAAATCATTGGTAATTCGTGAGTGTGCATGAGCAGGAAAAGGAGCCAACCACCATTTTGTGCAAACACATAGGTTCTCAGTTCTGTATTTGGGTGATCAACAAAGCTTTAAATGGAAATAAAAATTTCGGAAGAGATCTCCTAAGAGAAACTCCCTTAGGGCACACACTCCATCTCAAAGCCTAGCAACAGCCCACTGCCTTCCTACCTTTTCAAAAGCATCTTTTTTGGCAGATACTGCACTTCTAAAAAGAAACAGTGCAACTCCCTCAAACACATTGAGACTGTGGCCAACTTAGCATGTAATCCTTAAAATAGAACTGACTTTTTAACTCCCACAATAGAGGGAGAAAAGACAGATGGATGCAGTAGGTAAGATTTAAGTTAGATTTGATTAAAGGAAGCTCTTTAAGCCATTAAGATCCTTTCCTCTCCAATACAAACATGAACTATCTATCTCCTCTCATACATAGTGCACCCAACAGGAACTTCCTCTGGACGTTTAGTTGTTAATGTTTTCACGTGTCAGTGTGAGAGTCTGTGATTGCACAGGTTGCTACAATACTGCAATTTCTTCACTATATGAAGCGCTGCATTATTCACTTCCCAGTATAGCACAGCACAGCACAGCACAGCACAGAGGCTCCCGAGAGAGCAGAGTATATATACCTTATTGGTCTGTCACCATGTGTAAGCAGATTCATAGATTTCTAAGGCCAGAAGGGAGCATTATGAGCACCCAGTGGTTTCACATTTCTCTATCTGTAGGTAAAGGAATATTTGAGCAAAACTGAAAAAGGACAGTATTAAAGGAAACAGATATCCTTATTCCTCGTAAAGTCAGTATTGAACAGAAATGTCAGGTTAGGACCTTGTTTTTCTAGCTTAACAGAGATGATTATCACCACTTCTGTCTCAGACTACAACCTCCACTCAACTTTTATCTGTTTTTCTCTGCTGAGGTAGTAAATACCCTGTTTATAACTGAACTGCTCCTGAATTCCAGCAACATATTTTGTGTTCCTGAAATCTATGAAAATCACTATGAAATGTGCTTACTTCTTTATCCCCATTGACTAGTAAAAGTACAATCGCAGAAAAGCAGCCTTTCAATAGTTTGTGGAGCATTCATTTACAGTGTTTCTCCAAAGTGTAAGCCATGTCCTAGCAACCAGAGCTACACAATAGCTACTGGATGGTCACCAGTCTCCTTTGGAACCTTGTTAATTAAGACTCTATTAACTAATTTATAACACAGACATCACTTGTGAGCATATGCAACCATAACATGAAAAAGGAATCTGTGCAAAGGCAACTGCAGCACATGGTTTTCTTCATGTTCTGCCAATGAACCAGTGAGGGAGTTGTAGCCCTTTTGATTCCCCTGTCCTCTTTACCTTGCTCAGAAATCTTTATTTCCACAGTTGCAACAGGTTCTGAAAAACAGCTTCTCTCCAGGTAGCTGGTAGCTGCGGAGCATCTCTTTCCCTCTAATTTTGGGTCAGAGTGAGATAAAGGAAAAGAATGCGGGAATTGCAGAAGTAGGATATACAACTTTCAACAAATACATCTTGTGAGGCTCTACGAAAAATGAGGAAGAAAATGAGGTTCCCATATAATCTGGTCTTTAAGAGTGCATTTTCACGTGTTGTCAGAAAAACTTTAATTTGTGTATGCATACTTACACAGCTGCACTACCCAGGCCACATTTAGAGCTTCTGTAGACTCGGAAACAGGCATGTTATTTTGTTAACGTTAAATTTAAAGTATATCATGTTCAAACTTTCGAAATTGTACATGAAGTTACCACATGTCCTGAACAACAGAGAAGGACCCAAGCTTTCCTCACCAGCCAAGACTGAAGGACCACTGCGTGTGGACAAAGACCAAAGCAAAATTCAGGGAAACACCTAAATCAATAGGCAGCAGATTTCAGCCTCTCTTGGGAAGGCCAGAAACGACTCTCACCTATGGGAAAGTTAAGTCTAATGAATATTTACAATATAATGATAAAACTTCAACTCACTTAAGTGAAAGTGCTTAACTATAAAAAGTAATTTATTACATTCTATAAAATACAAAAGGCAATTACAGACAAAGAAGGCAAAAAAATGCTATTACATGCAGGATGAAAATTGCTATACTGTAACTAAGATAAACTCTCACTTTTCTGTTTATCTAAGGAAGTTCTGCTGTGCTCTGTGTTGTTATTGAGTAAGTAAAATGGAATTTACATCTCAGTGAACTAAATGATAGAATGTTATCAGCGTAACTACTTTATTTTTTCCTTGGGAATAAAATTATTTTTCCAAATTAAAAACCTAATCCAGCAAACTTTAGCTCCCTATGTTCATGAGTAAATTTACTGATGTTTAAATATTTCTAATCTGCTTTTGCTCTCAAATAATCCAAGAGCTATGAAACAGGTCATTGGTCTGAACTGCAGACTTACTAAGTAGTCTGAGTGAAATATTTTTTTGATATTTAAGTGGCTATCAAAAATATTTATTTGAACACTATATTATTCTAGAGGTCATCGGACATCACAAATGATATGGTGTCTGATTTCTCCCTCCTGGAAACCTTTTAACCTTCAGACTGTGAAATAGAAAACACTGAATTACATTCTGTCCCCCTGACCTTTAGATTAAGCCAAGACTGTTCTGCAGTTTCATCAATGAAGCAGTCACCATTAAATTGCTCCTTCTAAAAGGTTGCTAAGCAATGAAGTTACACAACGGTGCATATTTAAGGCAAATCTGAATAAATGATAATGATCTCAAACATTCTCACTGCACACAGCAAACTTCATCTAATGCTCACTGAAGTCAGCTGAGATGGTGTTCTATTCAGATGGTGTTCAACTTTAGACATTTAAAGAGAAATATCTACACCTCAGCCAAATCTTTGTCTTTCCATTTAGTGGAAAAGAAAAAATAGGGCCTTAAGAGTTTGTCTCATCTGACCAGTTTCTGACTTATACATAAAGATGAAATAAATGAGGCTCCTGGATCTTCTCTTTCTTTGCACTGATCATAAAGCGGTCACAGAATGACTCAAATGACTGCGGTATGGACATCTAAAGTTAAGTGAGAGAAACTAGAGCCTCTGGCTCTTGAAAGGATTTCAGGTTTTGCTTCCTACTTCCAGCTGCCCAGTTGGGAGTGTGAATCAAGACATGGGAATTTTCAGACTACACAGTTGTAACTACAGAGAGGAAAAACTTGGAATATCCTGGAGGAAGAAGGAGACTGCAAGACTCCCCACAGTTTCTTACTGTGAAACCCTGAATGCCCCCGTGTGAACCTCCTGGTTCATGCAGATTTCTGGAGATGGATAGCAAGCTGAGTGCTTACCTAAATTAATTAAAATGCATTATACGTAAACTACAAGTTGTTGTCCACAAAGTCAGGAAACATCAGTGGTCTGATTTTACACAGGAGAAGATAATCCAATGCAGCCTCAGATGGGCTTCACCCGTGAGATCCTCAGCCAAGAATTACTGCAGCATTTGGGGAAATCTCAGGTGGTTGCAGAGTTGTGCCCTAACCTTGTGCTGAGGGGACAGCTTACTTTTCCCCACCTGTGGGCTGCCAGCAACACATCCGAGTCTTCAGCGTTTCCCCATGAGAATGGTCTGACAGATGAAGATCAATGCGCAATAAATGAGATGACTAGTAAGTGCAGGGCTGAGCAGCACACAAGTACCAGCACTGACTACAGTGCGTGACCATTTCATGGACTTGCTCCAAAGACTATGAGTGTATAAAACTGATTCCAGTGCAAATCTGCAGGGACGTCTCTGTTCTGTATAACCAGCTTTCACCACCCCTGCATTTTTTACTGGAGGATGAAATTCTGGGTTGTCAGCAATGTATCTAATGTAGTTCAGGCACTGGGCACCGAGAGAGATGGGTAAAAGCAGATTGTTTGTTCCAACTCTGCTTCTTCTGAAAGTAACTGGAAAAAAATATTAAATTAATAGAAAACAGAGTTAATCCTCTTCTGTTTTGCTATGTGAACTGCCAGGAGACACTAAATACAAATTTAATACTGTCACATGAGGCCCCCTTTCTCATACTTAATATTAGAAAAGTTAATTTGGTTTTATTCCAGTGATGTGATTTCTTATTTTAATTACTGAAAATTACTTATTATTAAAACTGAGAGGGAAAGATTCTTAGTCAGAAGTTATGCTTGAATAAAAACTCTCAGAGAAACTAAGATTTGGCTCAAGGTATACATTCTGTAAGTGAAAAGTAAGCTTGTTTTTTTTCCACAAAAGTCTGTAATGCTCTGGAAGTAACAAAACCAATTAAAAAAAAAGAAGGATATAAGACAAGCAGGAAAAGAAAGAGCTTGACTTTCCAGTGCTATACTTTCAAGTGCTTGCATAAATACTTAATGCTTCCAGCTCTGCAGTCTTAAGAATCCGTAAATAAGATAACTAGTTTCTTTATGAAAAAAAGAACATGGGTCTAAAAGACTATATAATGAGATACAGCTTCTTCTGCAAAAAAAAATTGCTAAAACCCTAATTGCTAACATAGTATCTGCCCTTAAGGAAGGCACATATTTAAATGCACTAATTATAATATGTTGACTGCATTATCTAAGTACTTTTTTTTTCCTTCAGAAGATGCTAATCAGGTGCTATGGCAGATATGTTTGAGAATGCAAGTCCCAGGATTTTACACTTTAATTTAAAACAAATTATGAAGAGCAAATTTCAGTCTCTTATTTTTATTATTTTCTTGTTCTTATATTTCCCCCTGTGTACCTCAATCTATTCCAGAGATGAACTTTCCATTTTTCTAAGTCCTGTTTGGAGATTTTATGCACAAAAGCCTATCTAAGTAAACACACTGACAAACTTTATATTAATTAACTTTGTGATGGTAAGATTCTCAATTAATTACTCAAGTACACTAGTGAACACGACTGAATTTAAACAGTAAGAATATGAATACATTTCCTTCTTATCCTTGGGAAAACCATCTCTTGACCCAAAGTGTCATGTATGTGGCTGTAGTGCAAGGTAATCAGCTCTGAGCTGTAAGGACTGATTTATGTGAATATAGAGGTTTCATCACTGCAGGTAAACAATCGTTTCCGTAAAACAAGTTTGCAATCTGTCCCTGTTTTTCCATTGCAAAAAATAAAATAAAATAAAATAAAATAAAAATAAAAATAGGAATGAAACAGAATATATTCTGTGTTTATTTTAGTCATTGCATTCAGGTTGGTCTATCTATCTGAGATTTCTGATCTGGAGCACAGGAACTGTCTGCCAGTCACAGCTAGCACATGGGGCCAGATCAGAAGGAAAGCTGAGTAGCTGGGTCACCAATGCATGACTTACAGGAATAAGACAGGGAACAAATGAATTAATTCAGTCTGTTGTATTTATCAGGATTCTGTTCTGCTTTGACTTTATTTCACATCAGTATTCCCCAACTTCTGCCTCAGACCTGCTCTGAATTCTGCACCAAACTGCAGTGTCAAGAGCAAGCAGGAATAACGCACAAATCCACTGAATAGTAATGTTTATTTTTATGGATTCTGTAAATTATCTGAAAGGCATGCTTTAAGCTCATTCAATACCTTCCATAGCTTTCCATTCATTTTCCACTAAAATTGGCCTTGAGAAGATAAATGTATCCCGGACCTCACAGAGAAGACAGGATGAGTAGAGTAGCTGTAATATGGGGTCAAGAACATACCTCACTTGGGGACAACTTGACAGGCAGCCTGGGACTCATAACTCCATGCTTAAAGGTGGAAGACCCTGCCTTTTTATTTTTTAAGCAGAATGTGACCATGGGCTAACACAGACTCTATTGAACTGCAATGCAAACAGAAGTAGAGTCTCCTCACCCAACACCCCTCATATTCTGAGGTAGATTTTCATTATTGTTTAGCAGGGGAAAAAAGCATTGAATCTTTTATTTGTTAGTCACACTAAGCATGTATAGCTGAGGGAAAGGAAGGAAGATTGCTGATGATTGTTCATTAAATTCAAGGTGCTGAGTACTCAACAAAAGCATCACACAAATCAAACTCGCAACAGCCTGGTATTTTTGGGGTGGGTTTTGCTGCTGCTGCTGTTGTTTCTCTAGGATTGTTTGTTGTTTTTTTTTTTCCAAATCCTGAACTGAGAATTTCCTTCTGGAAATTAAAAACAAATTCCTGAGCTAATGTGATATTGAGTCACTGCAAAACAATAAGTGCTCTCTACTTCTAGGGCACATTTTGTGTTCAGAATAAACAGTAACTAAAATAAAAATACTTTTATGCTGTTCAGAAGAGGACTTTGTTAGGCAGCCAAGAATTTTCCCTCATTATTTCAGGCTGTCATTGAGCCTGACTTTCATAATAATAATATTTTTATTATTTTGCATTAATAGGAAACACGAGCCAACACTAGCCAGACATATCTGAGATGAGTGTTCACAGCTCTCAATATTGCACATGCAGTTCTCAGCAGCACAGACACCCTCATCTTGCTTAGCACAGAGCACACCATTAGTAACATCAGAACAGAAGGCCCACGGCCAGTCCATGATGAAGGCCTGGAAGGAGGACACATCCCAAAGAAATGCTGGGACTCTAGAAAAGGAGCCCCAGGGGGAAGGAGCAGGTTTGGGAACATACCCGGGAGGTGTTCCTGCTGCCAACAACCTTTGAGAGATTTTGGTCATTAATGTAGTGATTTCTTCACTTCTCATTGCCAGATTTGTTGTGTTCATCCAGACCCCAGCATCTTCAGTCTGCAGTAACCTAACGCCTTTCCATCTCTCATCACCTACTGGGAAGTACTCATCTGCAGCCGCATCTTTTCTTGCTCTGAAGGTTACCACCTTTCCACTTCAATTCCACCCTGTTTTGGTTTGGTCATTATTTCAGCACCTGTTTACAGAAATAAAATTTATGTCATAGTTTCTTGTAACGAGTTGAGGGATCTGGCAGAAGTTTCCTACTTGGTCTTCCTTTGGTCACTTGTTCTATCTGATAAAAAGTTCATGACACTTTCCTGTCTCGAATTTCTATTTTCTACATGCTACAGAACAAAGCATTCCCTAAATTATTTCGGTGAGTCTCTTGGAACTGAGAGCAGAGTTCAGATTTTCTGCACTTTATTTTTACTATACTTAAATGACGGATATACACACTCAGTGACTGTTTCCTTCTTTCAAGAACAAGTGTGGTTTTTTTTGTCTCTGATCTGAGAACACCATGCTGCATGCATCATGACTGGGTTCGTATTCCTTCCACCTACACCGCTATGCCTACTGCCACCCGCTTCCTGCAGTCAGCTCTATTAGATATTACAGAAAGCAAGTCTTTATTTCTCTTGATAAAGCAAAGATTCTTATGAATACTCTTACCAGCTTCCAAATCATTTCTAAAAGATGTTCTAAACACAGCAAGGAGCAATCACCACTGTAACCACTAAACAGTCATTTTAGTAGAAGAAAAAAGGAACAAATTATGCCCTCATTGGAAAAAACAAAACCCTCCTTTATGCAATTCCATTTTCAAAGCATCACTGCATGGAAGATGATCACACACTATTAGCAAAAGAAAATTATTCCTAACCATAACCTCCATTTCCTCTCCAGGAAACAAGTTTGAGCTCCTTGAAAGCAGTAAGCAAGCTCTCACCATTCCTAGGGGGACAGCAATTGGTAGTTTCTCTCTTTGTAACACTATCTTGCCCTCAGAAAACAGGCTGAAGGTTGCATGTTTGGCATACCAGCTCATGCTTCCACAAGGCAAGTCACTCTCCCTAAAACTGCCCCCAGCCACACCGCTTACCAGTTCTGTCCATTTCATTTACTAAAATCAACTATCCTGGATCATTTTTCTTAGAAGATATTACAAAAAAATTATGATTGCCCCACCGAAAGAGGGAAATCCAACCTCAACTACAAGAAATAATCATCAATTTCTGGTATGGTTACTATACTGTGATTGCTTGACTTCCAGTCCTCTCTCAAGGGTAAATAGTTCATATAACAAATTCTTGGGATATTTATACAGTAAATATGTGTTCCTGAGCTGACACGTATGTCCTACTACCTAGCCAGAAAATGTGACTGCCCTGGCTACCACAGTACTGTACCAGTGAAAGAATCTCCCTCTTCGTCTTATGTTTTGAGGATATTTTGAGGCCAAAAGTAGCCTCTGCTGAAAGGAAGTCTGTATTCAATCTAGAAGTGTCAAAGTGCAGTGTCCTTCAGTCTAGTTTACCTGTAAGAAAAAGCTGGGCCTTCTAGCTGAGTGTGCTATGCTCAGTACTGTATTATCTTCCCAGAGTTGCATTACCAAACTAGATCTTCCAGTTCCATCTGATTGGTTTTCTAGGATATGTGCAAAGATATAGTTTTATCTGCTTTATCTGCATTGTCTTCATTTTATTTCTTTGGTAACCTGTGGACATTCTAAGACAACCACCAGTACTCACTGCTTTTACCATATGGGTATTTTTGTGTGAACTTTAAGATAATTAACAATAATTTTACACACAGGTTAAGAATTATAATTTCTTTGTGTTATAAAGCCCAAACTCTTTAACTTGTTAAGATGTCTTTAACCATTAACTGGCTGAAAGAGTTCCATGGTTAGGAAGAATCTGTCTTCCTTTGTAATAGTGAGATATATATATAAATATATATATAAATATATATATCTATATATATATATATAATCTACATATAGATAATAGATCCAATTTTATAATAAAATATTATGTAACTATCACTATAGAGGAAATAAGCCACTTAAGTGTATAATATGTTTTCTCAAATGAATACACTGACCAAAAACATAGTGTATATGACCTTAATTTTTTTTTCTGTAGTCAATTTGGCAATCAAAGACAGGACAGGTCCTAGGGTTTCTTATTTGAAAAATATAGTTTTCAGCATTATATTTATGTTCTCTATGAAGTTACATTCAGATAACATCTTATTGCATTTATTTGATAAGAAAATCCCACTCCATCTCCTTCTTATCTTCACATTCTTTGTCAGGCTTTGTGGCTGGAGTGCACCTTCTTGATGAAGACTGCTTCACAGTGTGAACAGTGTGCATGTGCTCTGATTTCTGCTGCCTCCTCATGCATCACTCTGCGTGAGGAAACAGTGACTGAAGGGGCATCCACTTATCGGGCATTGGCAGGAGCTGACAGTGACAATGACAGAAAACCCCACAGCTCAGAAAGCTCCTAAATGCCGAAGTGCAAGAGAAGAAAGGAATTAAAAGCAAAACAAGCTTATGGGCAATAGAAGAGTAAATACTGCTTTTAATGAATTACAGGTAACTTTAGTTGTACCAGCATGAAAATGTTGCGGGAGTGCCACGTGTTGGTAAATATAGAAAGAGGTGATTGATAAGTTGGCACTATGCAGTGTTAAAAAACAGAGTTCCAGAGCTTTTCAAACTCATAATGTGAAATATTATGCATTGGAAAAGAGTGCTCTCATGTATTTCTTCGTATCACTGTTTAGTAGGACTTTTTCAGGTGTGTGTAAGGACTCACAAATTATTCTAATTCATAGTAAAAATGTTATCTTGAAAATTCCACTCTCAGCCATGCTTTAAAAGAATATGCAATTATACCTGTCTCCGTTACGCTGAATTGTAAGGGGCTGGCCCTCTAGTTTGCCACTTGGTGAAAGTAAACTGAACAATGGCTTCTAAAAAGAATTAAATTAAATTCTTTGCTGAGAACGGAGGTCTTTTATATTGGTGAAGTGATATAGCCCTTCAGAATAGAGTGAAACTGAAGACTACTCTCATACCCATAATATTTCAGTTATCCTATTATTTAAAAAATCAAATCAAATAAATAAAAGCTCCTTGGAGTTCTTGAAGTTCTTTAAAGGACCGTGAGTCACCACAATCCCACTAGGAATCATATGCTGAACTCTGCTTTTCTCCCCATTGGTCTAATGAAACTATTTGTCAGCAGTGGCAGAATGTGCAGACCAGGGTGAAGAGCTATGCTGTCCCCTCCAAGAGAGCACATTGAAAAGATTGTCCCCATAAACATGAGTCAGGCTGTTTCCCTGTGGGGAGGGGAAAGATGTTGCCTGGCTCCAGGCTTTTTTTCTGTTGCATCAAGGTGGGAAGCAGCAAACCAGAGCACACCAGAGAAATAACACAAGTGCTAATCATGTTTATAGCCATCACTCATGTGCACAGTGACCCACTTCTATTACTACTTTTGTTCCCATTACCCTCATGTGTATAATTCCCTACTAAATCAATGAAAGCCCATGACCACTTATACATATTTTTTTTTAAATTAGTCTATGTTCACTTTCATCACCTAACTCACCCAGCAGCCAAACCATGGGTCAGTGCTTACTTGGGGTTGATCTTTGGGAACTCTGGAGGTCATCAAGGGGGGTAATCCTTAACACAAAGGGTCCTGTGCATACTGTTGCCTTGAAAATAGTAAGTGAAGTAGTCACCTCCACCACCTCTTGGCTTCTTCAGGTCAATATGTAGATATGCACAGCCCTTTGCAGCACCACCTGGTTAGCTTTACCGTGACGTTCTAGTCTGTTCTGTTCAGGCAAGGGGCACCACATAGAGCAGCAAAGCACTACAGTAGGAGAAGGCAGGTGAGGTGGAGGCAGCTGAAAGCCTTGCACTGTAGGCACAGAGAGCACAAAGTGTGGAGACAGCCCTCTAGCTTGTTCTGTGCTTAGCCATGGGATGTCTCCTGAATGCGGTGTGCAAACTCATCTGCCTTTGGTCCTTGTTCATATTGTGCTGCTTCTCCTTCTACCTGAGACACTGCAGTTGCTCTTCATAGGAGTCCACTGCCAGGAGTGGAGGAACTCCAGGGCAAGATTTATCCGTCTACAAGCAGGGATGATACAGCACATCTCACAGCCCTTTCATTTATTATTTTGTCCGTTAAGGATTTGTATTAAATACTTATGCAGCGTCAGCCGTGTACAACTTCACTGTAGCATCTGTTATTAAATCTTCAGTGATATGTGGGGAGGGAGGGACAACTCAACTCTGAATGGATTTTAGAACATTTCATTTAAATGAGACTAGTTTATCGTTGTTCTAATGTATTCATCTCATATGCTGAGCTATATGTCTGACTGACAAGCTAAAGAGTTTCAGAAAATCATTTTTCAGTAATTCTGACAAGCAAAAATTCTCAGCAATGGTCCAGCTGAGAAATCTTTTCCACCTGACAAATACTTCTAAAATATGTGGTGAACAATAATGCAATCTGTAGATAAACAAAAATCTGAGTATTTCATTTTGCACTTGTCCATATTTGGTATTAGCATAACATAGAGTGAATGAGAACAGATAGTCAATTTGTTTTATACATAAACACGATTGGAAAATATAGCTGCACTGCCAACAATGCTCAGCTTATTATTCTAAATGGATTTTGTAAATTGCTCTCCTTAATATACTACAACAATTTTTATAAATTGCCCTATTAGCACAATTTCTGAAAATTGTGTCATGTATTGTTAGTACATCAAGTCTGTTTTTCTTTTACTCCTATTCTTCTCTGCCAGCGCACAATGCAGCTGAAATGGAAGGGCTGGATTCTCCCTTCATCTGTACCAGATAGCTTCTGGGTTAATCCACAGAAGTCATTTTTAGGAAAGAGAATCTGGATCCTCATCTTTCACACTGTAAATGCCATAAAATAAAACAGATTCTTCAGAATGTTTCTCCAGCTGAGCTATGTGCATTCACCCATTACTAACAGGATGCTCAACTTCTTCTCTCTAGCAATGATATTAAACTGGGCCCAAATTCTGTTTTATTTAAAATAATGTGGTCAAATTTTCCATAAAATTATTGTCATTTGGCCAAAGTCTGAGCAACTTATCGGTGATAGAAGAAAAGCAGGCTGAAGAAATTAGCAAGTTGCATAAAAAAGCCAAAGAAAATTAACAAAACTGTTAGTAAAACATTTAGCAAAAATATTAACAAAAATTAGCTCACTCCAAGCTGATTTCCAAAGGACCTGGGAGTGATTCCCTGTCACCCACGGACCTGTTCGAGCTTCCTTTCCTTTTACCTTTTCATGTATAATAAACAATTCGGGACACATTTTTAAGAAATGCCTTTCAGAGGATACAGCATAGCTTTGCAAATAACTTAATCCCAAAAATTTTAAAAATGTGAGGCTAGATGTTGAGCGTGTTCAAAGAGCAAAAGGAATCCCATAGTCTCTTCAATAAGTTTTGTGTAAAACCATTAATATTTCCAGTCTTATGACAATATCCTGGAATCTCCCAAGAAAATTGCAAATTGCTTTAATGTTTGGAGGATCTAAGGAATAAGGATTACGGAATAAATCAAAATAAAGGAATGAAAGAGAGCCAATGGCCCAGAGGATTTAGGAGGTCATGCTGTCTCTACAGATTCCTAGGAATCTACAGACTTGACAGCAGGAGGAAATAAGATTTTTGCCCCTGACTGCACCCCTTTCCTCGTTAAGCAGCAGTTCACTGAGAAGTGGCACAGGGAACTGAACTTGTCATAAAGGTTAATAGAGGTGCTGGAAATGAGAGTAGTAGGGGAGCAGGGGGTGACATGAGGAGAGGGCATAAGCATCAGGGCAGAGCAAAGAAGGAACCAGCTGATGGACAAGAGAGGAGACTGGTACAAAAAGAATACGTTATGCTGCGTAAAGTGTGGGAGAAATACATTCAGGTGCTGTGGAGAAGGGAGATACACTGGAGATAGGTTTAAGTAAGAACAACAATTTTAGGGCAGGACGAGGTAAGGTAGAAAAACAAGGTAACTCACTGGTGTATTGCAGGGTGCAGTTTTGCAATCAAGACTAGAGATTCTGGCAATTCTCTGCTATCCTGAGAGACCAAACGGCCAAGCACTGAGACAGAAGACTTTGGTGTGAGAGTATTAGTTGTGCCGCAACCTGGCTGCCATTCCACCCACCCACCCAGCCAGTATTTTGTTCCTCCTTGCTTTCCAGAGACAAGGACTACTCTTCATATTTCTCCATTGCTTAATATTGAACTTCAACTCAGCAGTAGACCTATTTTAATGATTATAATAATATGAAGTTGTTTCACCTGATAGAGAACACCAGCGAGACAACTGGGACCCTGCCTCAGATGGAGAAATTTTCTCTTGTAATTGTAACAGCAATTTGTATATTCATTTGTTTCTCTAATCTTAGTAAAAGCTTAGCTAAAATGGGGAAATGCAATCTGATTGGGATCCATGCATTTTTAAATAAAGGAAGAAAGAAAAGGATTTGTAAAGCAAGAAATTACAAAGAATTGAGATCCAAGCTGACAGCTTGTTTTGGTTTGTTTCATGTTTTGAAATAATTTTCAGCATTGTGACATTTTAAGTGTTTTTATAACATGATCAAACCATTCCAGAGGGATATATAAATGCGTAAGTTATAAAAAACCATGTGACAAAGGTCAATCAAGCCACAGGAGATTATTAGCATATCTAGTCATTGTAAACTAAAGTCATACAGTAAAATATTTACTCTCTTGAATTTCTTTTAACAGTGAGTTGTTTTTCTTCTTCAAACTTAGGATAAGGTAAAAAGGTTCCAAGACAGTCTCTTAATAACCTGGGGTTTGCATCTGTTTGTTTTTCATTATTAATGCTTTCCATCCACTTCCTCACCAGTGTTTTGTGCTTGGGGCCAGGTTTGCTTCCATTTTGTCTCAGCCTCCTGCTATGTAGCCCCTAACAAGTGAAATAACAGCTTCATGGTTCTACCTTCGTCTTCCAATTTTAGCCAAGAGCATCAACGAGAACACCGGTGGGTCATCAGGTAGCTCTTTCTCTGCTCATTTTTTCTTCCTAGCTTTCTTTATTACCATTTTAGACATCTGTATTATTTCAGCCAAGAGTGACATGAATAACATCATCATGTCAGTGTAAATGAATCTATAACTGAATACAGGTCTCCACAAATCATCTATACTTTCACATACATGCAAGGACCTAATGATGAGCAAGCAATGAGCTGTTTGAAAGAGTAGGCAAGGATGCATTTAAAAGATGAATTTGCCCTAACTCAAATCACTGTTACATTTTCAGGGCACGTGACTCACCTGATGACATTTTTCTTCCCTTTCTCCCAGTAGGTAGAACAGTGATCAATAAATATATGACACGTTTTTAACTTGTGCAGCTAGAGAAGCAAAATTAGAAGCTCTGAAGACTTGAAGAAAAGAAGTTTCCATTGTAATACTCGGGTTGTACCTGGCAGGCCTTTTTAATGTACTTGTTTGAATAAAAATCAGCGTAAAATCAGGAAAAGGACTCCAAATCACTGCAACTGCTTCAGTTTAACTGCCACTGATGGGAAGACTGTTTAAAACATTTTCTTAGTCCTCAAATTCTTCAAATTAATGGCCTGCATTGATTATTTTACAGACAGCTAACAATGATAAAAAAAAAAATCGGTAAAACAAACTTTTCACAGAGAATATTTACAAAAAAAATAAAAATAAAAGTGACATGGTGATGGAGATAACAGGGAAGATTTTGAAACATCATTCATGTGTAGGTGCTAGTCTTCTGGTTGATTTCAGATATAACTATGTGCATGAAGTTCCAAACCTATTGAACAAGATGTATATAAGGAATGGGCTGACATTTTCCCCTAAAGCAAGACTTAAGAGCTCATTGCATTGCCAAATCTGGGAAGAAATAATCCTTTCTTCATCAGATATGAACTTTTACCACTGAACTTTGATTGATCTGCTGAGCACCTGCTAAGAAACTAAACAAATAAATACATAAAGTGTAAGTTGTACTTAAGGTGAAGGAAGAAATAAGAAAATATATTTTGAAATTTTCGAGAAAAAATAAAGAGGCATCTTGGAGAGAAAAACATGGCCAAGTGTGAATGAAAAGTGTGAGTTTCAAGAATGAAACAAGCATGGGACAGCATGGGAGAAACCCTGGTCCTTGCTTTCTCAGAAAGGTCACAATTTAGCTGAAGCATAGGTCCTTGGGAGCACAGCTCATTCTTCTTCACCCACCTACCTACCTTGGAAACATCTTCAAGCCTCGGCTTTGTCTGCCCCAGGATTTTTTTACAGCTGAGGGTTTTAAACTGCTGAAATATGTCTGTATTTCAGATGCTTCTTTTAGACAAAATTTTAAAATTTTATTAGGGGCCAATGCTGACTGATTCTCCCTATCAGCATGTAGATTACAGAGGAGCACTGCTTTTGCAAATGCTCCTTAATTTAAATAACCCAAATTTGTACAGTATTTTCAACCCAAAATCTTGTTTTTTCCTCCATTTTTGCCATTTCTGGGTTCTCTTCTTCCCTTCATCTTTCTGTAGGTCTGTCCCAGTGCTCCTAAACAAGCATACCAATATAACAGAAAATATTCCCTTTTTAAAAAGGGCAGAGATCAGAGAAGGTAAAAAATAAGCTCAGTAAATATCCCAGAACAACAGAAAAAATAGCCAAGGGACAGGGTGAGGCAAGTAAAATCTTTTTTCCTTATGATGTGGTTTATACACATCCTATTTTTGCTAATTTCCAGAGTGGTCTTTGTAACCTTATAACCTTGTAATGGAGACATCGTCTTTGCTTCTCTTAGCTTTTTGTGCTCACTCTTAGTAATTCGACCTAGGTCCCATTCTCTGCACACATCCTTCTTGCTCTGGATCCAAAGAGGAGATTGTGATTCAGCTGGTGGGTCTCTCACTGCCCTTCCTCACACAGGGATGATTTGCAGCTGTGCTCTTCATGCTGTTCCTGCAAACAACTGCTAACTCACCTCGATTCCTTTCCCCCAGATTTGTTTCCTGAGGGACCTCAGTAATCTGGCCTCCAACGCAGCTGAATCCAGCTTTCTGCCTGCCCACAGTCCCTGCTTTTCTGCTCTTCCTCCTCCTTACACACAAGAAACTCCATCTTTTCCTCTCTCCTTTCTTCCTTTGCTTGCTTGCTGGCTGGCACCCATAGACCTTTCTGCTCTGCTAGTAGGATTTAATCCAGTCCTCACTTCTGTTTCCTGCACCTTTTTAAAAAAGTCACCAACTCATCTCAGCTTTTTCCACCTAATCCTTTGCCCTCCTGCATTCCTGAGTGTTTGCATAGTTAAAAGCCTTCTTCCCCACTTCCATGGATCCCTTCATTTGTTGCATTCCTACAGAAACTAATCATCCTGGTTTGGGGGTCACTGGGGAGCCCCTGACAGGGCATTGCCCTTGCTGATTCATTATTTCATTGATCCATTCTTCAACATGGCTCCAGTAACATTTGCACTGGCAGAACCAAGGAGACCATAAACTGCATAATTCATCTGAGAAGAAAGAAAATGACTCTGCCTCACAGAAAAAGCTACAAAACAAATTACAGTTTAGGTGACTGCAGGACTTTCAACTTTGTGCTTACATACCAGAAGCTTTTTCCAGAACAGAATGAATTAGTAAAAAAAAAACAGCAGTAAACCAATATAAAATGTTTGCATAACATACATAGCACTCTGCAAATCCTAACAAAAGAGGTTCCCCTTAGTCAAAATAGAGGACAGAAGAAATTTTCTATGTTTTAACATCAGCTCATTCTGCTCCCTAGTCAACCTGTCTCTCTAGTCTCCCTATCTCCTATACGCAAGGTTTCCTTACTTTTTATGCCTAGAAGATTTTGTTCGGAGTACATTATTACAGCAAAGTCTTCTACTAAGAGCAGTCTGGACATGCACACACAGAACAGATGCTCATAATAACTTGCATTCCCATTTCCTCTTCCTTAGGAGATGACCAGGAAAAGAAAAGACTGTAGTTCTGCAAACATATGATTGTATCCATCATCTGAGGATGCTCATCTCACTTAGGTATCTAGACTGGAGGTGATCATTTCTGAAAAAGGGACAGTTCTGTATGTTGGGACAGGGGAAAAAAAAGTATTTCGGATAAGTCTGATTTACATTAGCGTAAGACTTCCACATTTTGCAATTGTTGTATGGGGCTATATATTCTACATTACTGAGATCCCCTAAATGGCGCGTGAGTGGAATAACATCTTGTTTGTTAGAAGACAGGGAAGTCAGACAATGGGAAAGGTGGCAATAGTTTTGTCAGTATGTGATGTCCACCTCCCTTTTAAATGATAAAGAGCCATCAAAGCATCTGTTCTCCCAACTCCTTTGAAGCTCCTCTTTTGGTTTCACATGGCTTCTGCAGATGGTTAGAAGCATCCACACATTTTTCCATCACCTGCTATTTTCAATTTATCACCTCCTTGCTCTCAGGCTGCAGCATCCTAAAAAGCCTTAAAAAACAAAACAAAACAAAAAAAAAAAGGGGGGGGGGAAAAAGAAAGAAAGAAAAAAAAAGAAGTAGAAGAAGAAATGAGAGAGAGAAAGAAGTAGACCATAGCAACTGATTTTCTCTGGGAAAGGTAGGTAAAATCATTATTGCACTGGTGAGCATTTTGTCCTCTTCAGACCTTCAAGTAGAAGTCTATTTTGTCTAATTTCAAAGTACAGTTCTTCATCTGTGAATTATTATGATGTTATATGTCTGAGCAGTGGCCCAGACCAGAAGTAAATTCATGACCAAGCGCAGCCCTGAAGTCAGGACTCCTTGCTACCCAACAATTTTTCTGTATCTTACAATAACTCTGTACCTCCAGCTGTAAATTATACATAATAGTGACAATCCGTGCTGCTTGCAAAGAATGTCTACAACCCAGAAATGTCCAGAACGTGGATCAAGACAGTCTCTGTAAGTGTGGTCAAGAACAGGAGTGCCAATCCAGCCTACAGGGCGTACACCTGAGGTACAAATGAAACCAGCAAAAAGGATGCCTCTGTGGTCATAAAGGGATAAAAGCATTTCCTTCTATTTGTAGATAGTTTTCAGATAAGCAGCTGTGAAGTGCTTGGTAAGAAAAATCCTTCCTTGATTTGCATCTCCTGAAATAGATTTAATTAGTTGCGGAGTATCATAAAATGCCTAAGAAGTAGCCACTTGCCGATCTATTCATCTGGGAGCAATTTGAGGAACAGTTCTTCAGCCCTGCAGACACTCAAGATGAAAGAACAGACAGATCATTAGCCAACAATGAAATTAAAAATAAGGACACGGTTAGTGGAAAAAGTAATTATCACCTCTATTAAATTTTATCCAATTTACTATCAAGTGTAGCTGGACAAGAGGACAAGAACTGATATTCAAACACTTCCACACAAGCTGCTGCATCCAGGTCAAGAAGAGATGAAAGGCAGATCTCTGCATTGTGGGCTAGGTGGGACACTGGAGTGTCAAATCCCTTGCTTCCAGGATCACAAGACATTCACAGAGAGCTGGAGAAATAAAGCTAGCACTGATTCAGAGACAGGACCTGAATTTGGAGTCTCTACTCAGACTTGAAATGAATAGCTGTTCTGCCAACTGAAGACCTGTGGTCCTTTTCAACCCAGGCCATTCTATGATTCTATGATTTCTAAATAAATCCATATTTTTCAAAATGTGCATGAAGTAGCCAACGACAGTCCTTTCTACTCACAGAACCACAGAATCACAGAATGGACTGGGTTGGAAGGGACCTCAAGGATCATGAATCTCCAACTCCCCCATCACAGGCAGGGCCACCAACCTCCACATTTCATACTAGACCAGGCTATCCAGGGCCCCAACCTGGCCTTGAACACCTCCAGGGAACACCTTCTCTGGGCAGCCTGTTCCAGCACCTCACCACTCTCATAGTAAAGAACTTCCCCTGATATCTTCCCTCCTTCAACTTAAAACCATTTCCCCTTTTCCTGCTGTTATTTTCGAAGAGTTGACTCCCCTCCTGTTTATAGGCTCCCTTTAGGTACTGAAAGGCTGCAATTAAGTCACCCCGCAGCCTTCTTTTCTCCAGGCTGAACAAGCCCAGCTCCCTCAGCCTGTCTTCGTAGGGGAGGTGCTCCAACCCTCTGTGCTCCAGCCCTCTGATCATCTTCATGGCCTTCGGACCCTCTCCAACATCTCTCTGTCTTTCTTGTACTGGGGGCTCCAGACCTGGACACAGTATTCCAGATGGGGCCTCATAAGGGCAGAGCAGAGAGAGACAATCACCTCCCTGTCACTTCTGGCCACCCTAGTTGAGCCTAGGATACCATTTTCTTTCTGAGCTGCAAGAGCGCACTGCTGGCTCACATTAAGTTTTTCATCCATCAGGACCTCCAGGTCCTTCTCTGCAGGGCTACTCTCAAGGACTGCTCCTTCCAGTCTGTATGTATCTGAGATTCCTCCAGCCCAAGTGCAAAACCTTGCACTTTGCTGTGTTGAACCTCACTGGATTCACCCATTCCCACCTTTCAAGTCTGTTGAGGTCCCTCTGAATGGCATCCTTTCCTTCCACTGTGTCAACCGCACCACTCAGCTTGGTGTCATCAGGCTACTTGCTGAGGGTGCACTCAATTCCGTCACCGATGTCATCGATAAAGATGTTAAAGAGCACTGGTCCCAAGACAGACCCCTGCGGGACACCTTGTTACCAGCCTCCACCTGGACATAGAACCATTAATCACCACCCTCTGTCTGAGGCTTTTCAACCAATTCCTTATCCACTGGGTGGTTCCCCCATCAAAACGACATCCTTACAATTTGGAGATAAGGATGTGGTGGGGGACCATGTCAAACGCCTTGCTCAAGCCCAGGTAAATAACATCGGTCGCCTTCCCTTTGTCCACCAACTCCATCACTCCATCACAGAAGGCCACCAGATAGGTTAGGCATGACCTTCTCCTGATGAAGCTATGCTGGCTGTCTCAGATCACATGCTCATTCATCATGTGATCAAGCATGTTGTCCAGAAGGATCTGTTCCATGATCTTCCCAGGTACAGAGTTGAGAGTCACTACTCTGTAGTTCCCTGGGTCCTCCTTTCTCCCTTTCTTATAAATGGGAGTGATGTGACCTTTCCTCCAGTCATCTGGGGTCTCACCTGTCAGCCATGACTTTTCAAATATGATGGAGAGTGGATCAGCAACCACCTCAGCCAGATCCTTCAGAACCCTGGGATGCACGCCACCCGGCCCCATAGACTTGTACACATTCAGTCTTAAGAGGAGGTCTTGGACTTGCTCTGCCCATATAGCGGGGGGATATTTACTCCCCTGGTCCCCACCTAGAGGTTTAGGGATGCAGGGCTCAGGGACATGAGAAACGTTAGAATATTAGAATGCTGGCTGTCAGTGAAGACCAAGACAAAGAACTCATTCAGTACCTCAGCCTTCTCTTCATCCATTGAAGCCAGTCCTCCTTTTACATTTACCAAAGGAGGTACACACGCTTTGGCCTGTCTCTTCTGGCCAATGTACCTGTAGAACGTCTTCATATTGTTTCTCACATCTCTCGCCAAGTTCAGTTCTGCCTGCGCCTTGGCTTTCTTGATCCAATGTCTGCAAGTCCAGACAGCATCCCTGTATTCTTCCCAGGTGACATGGCCTTGTTTCCAGAGCTTGTATGCACCTTTCTCTGCCCTCAGTTTGCCCAACATGTCCTTGCTGAGCCATACTCTGTGCGTTCCATACTCTTGCAGGGCTTGCTTCTACTTGGTGGCTTCCTGAGTGGCTACAAAAGTCCCCTTCGATCTCTGACCCTTCTCACAGCTCCAGGCATTGTCTGCCCAGCCCAGCATCTCAGCCTTCTCTCCCCTAGGCATTGCTCACCGATTCCCACCAATGAAAGAAAGAAGGCATGCAAAAGGAACATAAAACCAATACTATCCATTTCAGCACTAATCCAGTGCCTGAATCTCACTTTCATTGTCTCCCTTTCAGAGACTAATTTCAAACCTTGTGATCAGACCCTTGATATCAGCTGTGTTTTGTACATCTTATCTGGATTTTAAAAAGCTTTTCCTGGATGAGGTGGCATAGTTTGAATAAGATCAGTGATGATGGACTCAGACTATCCAAGCCCTTTCCACTAATCCTTTGTATATAAATGTAATATATAACATAATATATAACTATATAATTTACATATTGTAAAATAAATAAGATTGCTACATTTCAATAATTTGAAAATCTGAAAGTCTACTGATAACTTACACAGAAAAATTAAAATGCTTCATTAATATATCAAGAAAGTAATTTATTCTCTTAACTTTGTGCAGAAATATTATTAGATCATCATCCTCTGAGAATCTTCTGTCAAATGAGAGTCCCCACAAAAGAAGGATAGTTTCTTTTGAATAATTGTGTCTTTGACTAAAGTTGCCTGTTTCTTACTTCTATTTCTTGGTCTTTCTCTAATGAACAGGTCATATTTAATGTCCACCATGGGGCTTACAGAACACTAAATGAAAAACTACTTGGGATAATTCCATGGGTTTTCAAAAGAAGGAAAAATCCATTAACTTTCCTTCTGTTATTCAAAGTATGCCTAGAAACTGTTACAGAAAGGGGCTTTTTAAAATGTTAATTCTCTTACTTTCCCCAAATACCATAAGAATAGACTTTCCTGATGTATTTTGCTATTTCTGATTCTTGACCTGATCAGAAATGCAAGATACAAAGGATGCGCAAACACAAAAGGCTAGCCAAACATATTTCCACCTCAGAAATGTTACATCTGTGATTTTGGAGAAATCTAAATGTCATTTCATACAAACAGATTTTCCCACAGCTCTCCTTAATTCTTAAATAATGTGATAACAAGGATACAGCCAAGAGATAAAAACAGGCTTAATGAGACATAAGTAAGGTACTTAATAGTTGAATCTGTGGGGTTATCCACGTAGGAAAATGATGAAATGGTCACAATGTATCATTTGAGATTGAATTCACAAAAAAAAAAAAAAAAAAAAAAAAAAGCATGTATCACAGGAAATATATTTGCATTATAACAGGAGAGAACTGAATATCCCAGCAGGGTATTTCCGTTTCTAATTATTTGCTACTGTGATTCAGTGACTGGAGTCTGGGGTTTTTTTTGTGTGAAAATGTTCCTGTACACTGCATTAAAGAGACAAAAAAAAAAGTCATCTTTTTTGATGTTTATGTAAAGGAGTACAATCTCAGCACAAGATCTGCCTACAAGAAATCCTTATAGAAATGCAGACTCTTATTAAAATAGCCTGATGCCCCTATTGACATAAAGCTCCACAGCATGCACATTTGTGGTGTCCTAGGCCTCCTTAAGCCAAATATTTTTAGCTAATTCATTGCTCAGATGGCAAAACTCTTAGTTCTGTTTGCTGACAAACCCTGTCTGTGTTTTCACATTACCTCTCCAGTAGGATCCTGTACCAGGAGTGCCGTGCTAGGAGCGAACACACACTAAAGAATACATGAAAAAGAACATTATTTTGAACTGTTACTATCAGCTAATATATTTTTTAAAAATATAAAATCTCAAATGTTTTTCTTTTCTTTTTTTTTTTTTTAAATAAGGGCTATTTGTCCTGAAATTTTCTTTGTAGATAGATATATTCTTTCAAAGCTGTGATACTTTAATGACAGTGCTGAAGATTGTCTTTTCCCACTGTTTGTCACACTGAACCAGTAATCAGAGTTTTGAAATTCCTTCTCTCGAAGGAAAGACATGTTATTCATGCAGATGACACTCTGATGTGATAGTCCTAGCTGATGGTAATCGTGATGGGCAATTATCAAGACACTGTTATTTTTCAAAGGTGAGAGAATATTTATTCTTTGTAGAATAAATGAGTCTAGATTTTAGACTAGCATTGAAGTTGTTTTACTATAACATTTTTTGTTGACCCAGTTTTAAAAAATTATTGATGGGCAACATTTTCTTTGTATACTATAAGGTACCATGCAATTCCAAAAGGTGACTTTTCCTTACTTTCTCAGCATGTAGTTCTCACTCTGAAAAATTGTTTGGAGTCTGAAAGATTCATTTGCTGAAGGTTAATTTGTATTCACTTTTGACAGAGAAAGGAGCAACTTGAAGCAGCACCTGGAGAGCCCACTTTCACCGTACTCATTTGCCAGGCAAATGATTTCACCGTATCTGATAGCATGACCCATCAACTGACGGTCAGACTGTTCACTGCACCTTGAAAATGAAATAACTATTCAGTTTCTAGCAAGCTAGTTTCCCTCATCAAAGCCATCACCTTCTGAGCCAGAAGGACAAAAGTACAATCCAAACCACTCAGCTTTGGGAAGGAAATGTGAGCAGTAAAAGAGAAGAGATGGAAGAAAATCGTTTTGTTTTTTTTTCCTTTCTTTATGCTCTACTGAGATATTTAAAGTTTATTAGAAGTAGGATCCATCAGATTGTTAAAAGGGTTCGAAACCTGGCTGGACTTCCTCTGCTTTGCTTTGATGACCAACCGCAACATCAGGAGAAGGGGAAGGAGAAGGACAGCACCCTTTGGCACCCATTGCCATAAACTGCTCAAATTCTTGCAAAGACAGGACTGTAGCTGTACCTGACTTATGGTACTTCATTTAAGACTTGGATGTGGTATATGAAGGCAAAGAGAGATGGATTTAAGAAAGTAATAAATTGGTGTTACTAGGGCAGAACAGCATTCCAGTGAGTCAGCCATTCACCTGAGCACCAAATGGTTATGCTGTGGGGCATGTGAGTGGCTGTGCCCAGCTTTGATCCCTTCCCCATGGGACTGGGGGGATCCAACTCTGCATGCAGGGCAGCCATGGAGAAGACAATACACCTGTCTAGCCCCAGGGCAACCAGATTGTGAATTAAAACATCAGCTAGATGGTGTAATTATCCTTTCTCCCCATAAACTGACGTAGCATGTGACAGTACACTTTTTAAAATCTTTTGGCTTTGGAGTAAAGCTGTCCATAGCTCAGATCTGGGTAAACTAATGATGCATAGCACTTCCTTGTGCCTGCCATCCTGAGATAGCTGCTAAGGTGGCAGAGAAACAGATTTTGGGAACGTCCTGACACCCTGTTTTGAAGCATTGTGAGGCCAGCATTCCCCAGCTCAGAGACCTGACCTATGATGCGTCTTTTTAGCCCATGCATGGGTGCGTGCAGTAAGGCCCAGGATGAGGTGCAGGCCGAGGTGTGAAAATGGTGCAGGTTTGTAATGCTGCTCTTATAAAGAGGTATCCAACTCCTCAGAACCGATCTAGGCAATGTGAAGAGCTTACTTATTTTCTTCAATTTATCTTTAGGCTTGAAGTATAATAATGCTACTGTGCTACAGTTCCTCTACAAACAAATATTTTTTTTTAATTTACTGTTGTCTAATTACTTCTTGGACATTATGTACTTTTTATTCAAACCCAATCTCATTTGCAAACTGCAGTTGTGAACAAATTATGAAACATCATTTGCACCCAGAAGAATTTTTAATGAGTATATTTTCAAAGGGCAACAGCACTACAAATAATACTAATTAATAACTTTATTTGATCAGGGGAGGAGGAAGAAGCTAATAGAAACTCAGACATTGATTTTTCCAGTAGGATGCCTGTTGTGCAAATATAAACCCTCTATGTTCTACATGGGGCTCAATTCTCATTTCTTACCTTGTGTAGCCTGCACAAGTACAACATCTGAGCAGAAATAAGAATGGAAAAAATTTCTTTCTGACAATATACACTAAATAACATGGTTCTCTTGGTACCTCATCAGAAATACACTTCGCTTTAATAATATTTGGTCTTGAATGGAAAGTATTCACATTTTTATTGCTTACCTATTTGTTCAATATCTACAAAGCAATGAAGAGAAATAATTCCACAGGCTGGTTTAATAATTACAGAAGAAAACTGGGAAATACTGCTTAATTCCTTACAGCTTTCCCAGTTGTGTTTCTATATTCATGGTTAGCTTTTGTTACCATCGATGGGTTAAAATTTTCATTTCTTCCTGTCCCTTCAATGAAGACCAAATTACCTCATGACCCAGTAAGCAGTGGCCTCATGAAGAGGTGTCAAAAGGCAAACAGGCCCTGCCAGGAGGTCTGTGCCACTGCTGCACCCACCGTTCTGCAGAACAAGTCTGTTTACACTGCACTAGCTCAGGGATCTCTGACATTGACATAGAACCCATGGATGCCCTAACTCCTGGACAGTTCATCCTGCACAGCCCACCACATTGCACTTGCTCCCCAGGGATCATGGGCTTGGGATAAACTGACAAAAATCAGTTTTCAGTCCCCGTTTCCAGAACAATGCAGTCTTCTTCATGTGCAACAGGATCGGGTCTGAGGAAGGGATGGATTCGCTCTTGCATGAGGTCAGTCATCTGCCTCTGCACAGTTAAGCAGGCTGGGAGCTCAAAGGCTGGTGGAGAGAAAGAAAGACAGGTAGGGAGCAGTTACAGTTCTGCTCTGCTCAGCACCAGTGGAGGCTGCTCCTGGGGTCCCAGCCCAGCACTGACCTGCAGGTCGAGGGGGATGTGGAGAAGCTGGAGGGAGGACAGTGAGCTGGCAGCTGTGGGAGCAGGCCTCCCACCTGCAGGAACAGGAACACAACAGGGATATCTCTGATTTGTGGGGGCACATTGCAGCAAAGGCCTCTACAGCTGTAATTGCAGCTGTAATGATAAGATCCTTGTTGTGACAAGGTGAGAATCACCTTGTTGTGAGTGGGTGAGAATCAAGGGGCAGCCTGGTAAGGGTGACACTGTTGTGGGTGTGTGCTACAGGCCCCTTGATCAGGAGGAGGAGGTTGATGAGGCCTTCCATAAGCAATGGGAAGTAGTGTCACAATCCCAGGTGCCGGTGTTATGGGGGACTTCAATTATCCAGATATTTGTTGGATGAGCAACATGGCCAGGCATGCGCGGTCCAGATGGTTCTTGCAGTGTGTTGAAGACAACTTTCTGATGCAGGTGGTGGAGGAACCGACGAGGGGAGGGGTGTTACTGGACCTTATTCTCACTAATAAGGAAGGACTTGTTAAGGAAGTAAAGGTCAGGGGCAGCTTGGGTTGTAGTGACCATGAGATGGTGGAGTTCAAGATCCTGAGTGGAAGAAGCAAAGCAAAAAGTAGGATTGCTACCCTGGACTTTAGGAGAGCCAACTTTGATCTCTTCCAGGACCTACATGGAGCTATCCTGTGGGCTAGGGTGTTAGAAGATAAGGGGGCCTATGAGAGCTAGTCAGCATTTAAACAGCTCTTCTTCCAAGTTCAGGATCGGTGCGTCCCTGTGAGCAAGAAATCAGGGAAGGGTGGCAGGAGACCTGCATGGATGAGCTAGGAGATCATGTGCAAACTCAAAGGGAAGAAGAAGGTCTATGAAACGTGGAAAAAGGGTCTGACCACTTGGGAAGAGTATAGAAATGTTGTCAGGGCCTGCAGGGATGCAACGAGGAAGGCTAAAGCCCACCTGGAATTGAATCTGGCAAAAGTGATAAAAGATAATAAAAAAGTCTTTTTTAAGTATTTTAACAGTAAAAGGAAAACTAGGGAGAATGTGGGCCCCCTACTAAGTGAGAGGGGTGTTCTGGTAACGGGGGATGCTGAGAAGGCGGAGATACTGAATGCCTTCTTTGTTTCTGTCTTCAGTGGAAAAGCTCTCCCTCAGGAGTCCCAGACCCTGGAGGTTAGTGAGAGCATGTGGGGAATGGAAGACTTCCCTTCAGTCAAGGAAGAGGTGGTCTGTGAGCAACTAGGCAACACCAATGTTCATAAATCCATGGGACCTGATGGGGTGCATCCACGGGTGCTGAGGGAGCTGGCAGAGGTGATTGCTGAACCGCTCTCTATCATCTTTGAGAGGTCTTGGAGAATGGGGGAGGTGCCTGAAGACTGGAGGATAGCCAACGTCACTCCGGTCCTCAAAAAGGGCAAGAAGGAAGATCCGGGTAATTACAGGCCAGTCAGCCTCACCTCTGTCCCTGGAAAGGTGATGGAACAGCTTGGGCTGGATGCCATCTCCAGACAATTGGAAGAAAAGGAGGTTATCAGGAGTAGTCAGCATGGGTTCACCAAGGGGAGGTCATGCTCGACCAACATGGTAGCCTTCTATGACGTTGTCACTGGCTGGGTGGATGGGGGGAGAGCGGTGGATGTAGTCTACCCTGATTTCAGCAAGGCATTTGATACTGTCTCCCACGACATCCTTATAACAAAGCTGAGGAAATGTGGGATAGATGAGTGGACAGTGAGGTGGGTTGAGAACTGGCTGACTGGCAGAGCACAGAGGGTCGCTGTTGGCGGCGCAGAGTCCAGTTGGAGACCTGTAACTAGCGGTGTTCCCCAGGAGTCGGTGCTGGGTCCGGTCTTATTCAACATCTTCATCAATGACCTTGACGAGGGGATAGTGGCCACCCTCAGCAAGTTTGCTGATGATACGAAGTTGAGAGGATTGGCTGACACACCTGAAGGCTGTGCTGCCATTCAGCAAGACCTGGACAGGCTGGAGAGCTGGGCGGTAAGAAACCAGATGAGGTTTAACAAAAGCAAGTGTAAAGTCTTGCCCCTAGGGAGGAATAATTGCATGCACCAGTACAGGCTGGGGGATGACCTGCTGGAGAGGAGCTCTGCAGAGAGGGACCTGGATGTCCTGGTGGATGACAGGTTGGCCATGAGCCAGCAGTGTGCCCTCGTGGCCAAAAGAGCCAATGGCTTTCTGGGGTGCATTAAAAAGAGCGTGGCCAGCAGGTTGAGGGAGGTGATCCTCCCCCTCTACTCTGTCCTGGTGAGGCCTCATCTGGAGTACTGTGTCCAATTCTGGGCTCCCCAGTACAAAAAAGACAGGGATCTCTTGGAAAGAGTCCAGTGGAGGGCCACAAAGATGGTGAAGGGCCTGGAGCACCTCCCCTACAAAGAAAGGCTAAGTGAACTGGGTCTGTTTAGCCTTGAGAAAAGAAGACTGAGAGGGGACCTGATCCAGGTCTAGAAATATCTACAGTGTGGGGGGCAAAGTGGTGAGGCCAGACTCTTCAGCAGTGTGTGGAGACAGGACAAGGGGAAACGGCCAGAAACTGGAGCATAGGAAGTTCCGCACGAGCATCTGCAAGAACTTCTTTACGGTGAGGGTGACGGAGCACTGGAACAGGCTGCCCAGGGGGGTTGTGGAGTCTCCTTCTCTGGAAATATTCAAGACCCGCCTGGACGCCTACCTGTGCGACCTGCTGTAGGGAACCTGCTTTGGCAGGGGGGTTGGACTCGATGATCTCTGGAGGTCCTTTCCAACCCCTACGATTCTGTGATTCTGTGAAGCTCAAATTGCCCCTCTGGGCCTCCTGAGAGTAACCTTCCCTACACACAGAGTATTACATACGAGGCAACAAAAGAGAGTCCTACAGTGTGGTTCCCCCAGTGTGACGGAACGTTGCAAAAAACCCTATAGACTTCTTCAATAGCACTTTAAACAATAAATAAAATTTAATATTGAACATTGACATTGCAGAGATACTGCTAGAATATGTCAGATTAAAAATACGGAGATTTCAACTGTACCATATCCACAGATGTGGAGAAATATATGTATGCATTAGGACATCTTCAGGGTTGCAGTAAATCACTCTGCCTGCCACAGACCAACGGACTGCTGTTGCACTGGAAGACAAGAGGACTACAGCTGATTTTCACATCCTTGGCCTCCCAACTGCCATAACTTCTGCACAGGGCACCTGGAAAGGTGGAATAACTGGGAGACTGCCTAAGTATCCAGGTGAGCAGCACCAGAGGATGTCCTTCCCCCTGGCCAGCACCTCCTCCACCCCAGCTCTGCAGCCACTGGGGCTTACCCAGGGTTTCATCAACAAGGAAAGCAAGGGAGGTGCTTTAGATGACAAGGGCAGAGCAGCTACAGATAAAAGAGGAGAAGCAGGGGTTTTATTTGCCACACAACCGCAAGCTGTTAAGGCAAGGTTGCCTTGCTCCAGGGTTTTTCCACAGGGACACTTGCTGATCAATACACAGGAATGTCTAACTGACCGCTTACCAGCATGCTCTGCTTTGCAAACCAAATTAATAACATTTCTTCGGTATGCGCATTTTAATACCAGTACGTGTTTGGATTTCTTCCAGGTTTGACATTTACTGAGAATTTCCTGGATTTATGTTTCTGGAATTTCCTTTGTAAAGCAATTTGAGATTTACAGATAGACATAGATCCCTCCAGTTGAGCCAGACAGTGCTATTGTTGTGGTTACAACATGGTGCTCAGATGAATAAACGTCATCCCAAAGGGTAAGCCAGATAACTTTCACCACGATGGACATGAATGTCTGAAAGGACTGATACACCCACCAGTGACTATAGCTACCTGGAAGGCCCAAACTCAATGTACTGCAAACAAACAGATATTGTACCCTGATGGAATTTTTTGATGTGGCCAGCCCCGAAAGACCACCGCAGTAGAGCCTCGGAGACAGATACCACATAAGCTTCGTCCCTGAGAGTGTGCTTCTGTGGCAGAGAGATAGAATAAATTTGTTACTATCCCAGCGATATGTTTTTAAGGACGTCAGGTGTTTTGCTATATGCTAACCTGCAGCTATGATAGCCAGGGATGCTGTCCTGCCCTCTAGCTATTGTGTGTGTGTATGGAAACTGTTAATCACAGCCTGAACCTCTGATTAACCCTCTGAGGCAGGTGATGGCTCAGCTGCGGGAGCACAGGTGAAGGTAATTCAACTGTGCTCCCGGAAGGGGTGGAGCTTGACTCCACCTCTCCTAGATCCCATTTAAGGGCTGACTACCACTAAGGCAGCATCTTTTTTGAGATTGCTCCTGTGTGGAGTTCCCTGTGGCGAGCATCCATCCTTGCCGTGAGCCTCAGAGTGGGTGAGTTGTTCCCTATAACCTCTGGATATTCATTTGTTACCACCTTGTATAATAACAACTATACAATTTGTTACCACCTTGTATAATAACAACCATACATTTGGCGAGCCAGGCAGGAGAGAGAATGTCTTTTCTGTGGAGAATGTATAAATGGGTCAAGGGGGAGAACATCACCCCCTTAGACAAGATGATTCCGGGGCAGATCCCAGGGTTTATGGGTTCTCCCTATTATCAAATGGCTACTATAATTGAAAAATGGGGTCCCTTGAGGGTTATGGGGAATTTTTCTCCATTCCGCATGACGGAATACTTTGAAGGGCTAAGTAACGACATCTTGATTACGAAAGAACGGCGATTAGCTGCTTCTACAGTGGCATGGCCACTATTAACTGCTTTAAATCAAGCAGAAATTAGATCAAATGTATTGGAAAGTGAGAATCAATTATTAAAGGACCGCATTGGAAAATTGGAGCAAGAGCTTAGTATACTGACGGGAAAAAGACCCCTATTACACTCCCCAGTCTCTCAGGTCCGTAATATTTTGATAAATGATGATTCTGTATCTGAAACAATGGACCAGGCTAAACAAGGGGATGAAAATGCTAAAACTGACTTGGAAGAACCTGTTATGACGGACGCATTACAACTCCGTCCTATTATAACACAAAAAACAAAAAAGGTCCAAGATAGACCAGCAGGGGTGCCTCCTGATCAATGGCCCCCTGCTGAAACTCATTTTCATGTCACGGCCCGACCATACACGGCCACGGAATTAATGGACTTGGTGCAGCGGTTTCGACAAAAACCCAGAGAAAGTGTGCCAACTTGGTTGCTACGCCTATGGGATTCAGGGGCGGAGAGTGTTACGGTCAGTGGGCCTGAATTATCGAAATTGGCCACTGTAACTGTCCACCCTGCCCTTAGGCAAAGATTATATGGCGGAACCCAGTTCCCAGAAGAAAACCATTCTATTCTGGATTGGTTGATGGCTGCATGCCGTATGGTCTGGCCAAATAAGTCAGATATACCGTTAAATGCAGGATTATGGTCCTCTATGGAGGACCTTCAGAATTATATCAGGGAGCTAGGAATGAGAGAGGCCATTTATGAAGATACTTTTGATAGCCCTGATATGGTTAGATTCTCAGGAGGAATGAGGGATCTAATCTTGCAGCAGGCCCCTTCTCATATGTATGGCACTTTAGTGTCTATACTGAACCCTTTAGTAGCATCGGAGGCTGCAGTTCAACAGGCGGCTCAGCTAGTAGCAGATCTAGGAGAAACAGAGCGCCTGCGAACTAAACGCAATATTCGAGTGTTAGAAGAAGCTGAAGTTATGCCGGTGGTTAAAACTAAGGGGCCGGCTCCACGAGCTTCTCAGTCGGGACCCATAAGGGTATCCCGAAAGCAAATGTTCAATGATCTTATTAGGGCTGGCGTTCAATTTGCGAAAATTGATCGGCAGCCCAACCACATCCTCCTTCAATTGTGGAAACAGTTGAAGGATGATCAAAAATTTCAAAATTACCCTAGAAAATCAAGGGTAAGAATTATAGAAAGAAAACCATCAATAACATGGAATTTAGCAGACTTTATTGTTCCTAGTAAAAGAAAGAAGCCACCTCAGGTGTCTCGAGCCACAATGCCCGAACCACCAGAGGTAAAAGACCTGAACCTGGCTCAGTATATAGCATGATGAGGGACGTCAGTCCCCCTAGGGCTTCCAGACGGGACCGGAGGCCCTATGTAGAATTAACGATATTCTGGTCCCGAAAAAATATTCAAAGAGTTATGGCCCTAGTCGATACAGGGGCAGAAACATCAATAATTTACGGGGATCCAGCCAAATTTCATGGCAATAGAGCGATGATTGGAGGTTTTGGGGGACAGACTATTCCAGTCACCCAAACCTGGTTAAAATTGGGGGTTGGGCGTCTCCCACCTCGGGAATATAAGGTATCTATTGCCCCAGTCCAGGAATATATTCTGGGCATAGATATCCTATGGGGTCTGGCTCTCCACACGACTGTGGGAGAATTCAGGCTCCGACAAAGGTGTATTAGTGTCCGGGCGGTACAGGCAATACTAAGAGGCCATGCAAAGCATGAGCCTATTTGTCTGCCAAAACCGCGCCGGATTACTAATGTAAAGCAGTACAGACTCCCGGGTGGGCAAGAGGAAATATCGAGAACAGTGCAGGAATTGGAGAAAGTGGGTATCATAAGACCTGCACATAGCCCATATAATTCCCCCATATGGCCAGTGCGGAAGTCGGATGGAACATGGAGAATGACAGTTGATTACAGAGAACTGAACAAGGTCACGCCGCCTATTCATGCAGCCGTACCCAATATTGCCTCCCTAATGGACACACTGAGTAGAGAAATCAAAACATATCATTGTGTCTTGGATTTGGCGAATGCATTCTTCAGTATTCCGATTGCTGAAGAATCGCAAGATCAGTTTGCATTCACGTGGGAAGGCAGGCAGTGGACCTTTCAGGTCCTGCCTCAAGGGTACGTGCATTCGCCAACATACTGTCATAACCTAGTGGCGCGTGACCTGGCTAAATGGGAAAAACCAGATAATGTCAATTTATATCATTATATTGACGATCTCCTGTTAACATCCGACTCATTAGAAACAGTGGGGCAAGCAGCAGATTTGTTAACCACCTATCTGCAGGGAAGAGGATGGGCTATAAATCCTCAGAAGGTGCAAGGCCCGGGCCTCTCTGTGAAATTCCTGGGAGTAGTTTGGTCTGGGAAAACCAAAGTACTACCCAGTGCTGTAATAGATAAGGTTCAGGCGTTTCCAGTCCCTACGACACCAAAGCAGCTGCAGGAATTTTTGGGTATATTGGGGTACTGGCGCTCCTTTATACCTCATTTAGCGCAGCTGCTAAGACCATTGTATAGACTCACGAAAAAGGGGCAATTATGGGATTGGGGGAAAATAGAACAGGACGCTTTCCAACAGGCGAAACTGGCAGTTAAACAAGCCCAGGCATTGGGTATATTTGATCCTACCCTCCCAGCTGAATTAGATGTTCATGTTACTCAGGATGGTTTTGGCTGGGGCCTGTGGCAACGCCAGAGTTCTATTCGGACCCCTATTGGATTCTGGTCTCAGGTTTGGCACGGAGCAGAAGAAAGATATAGTATGATCGAAAAACAGTTATTGGCTGCCTATTCAGCATTACAGGCAGTAGAACCAATAACTCAAACAGCAGAGATCTTAGTCAAAACCACTCTGCCAATCCAGGGGTGGGTAAGAGATCTGACCCACCTTCCTAAGACGGGGGTGGCCCAAGCACAAACGGTAGCACGATGGGTCGCCTATCTCAGCCAAAGAAGTAGTCTGTCTTCGTCACCGCTGAAAGAAGAACTACAGAAAATCCTAGGCCCAGTGACATATCATAGTGATGCACCAAGAGAAACATTGGTCGCTCCACCAGAGAAGAGTCCCGTTCAGGAAGGAAAATATCCTATTCCTGAAGATGCGTGGTACACGGATGGATCCAGCAAGGGCAACCCAAGCAAGTGGAGAGCAATAGCATATCATCCCTCTACTGAGACAATCTGGTTTGATGAGGGGGACGGTCAGAGCAGCCAATGGGCAGAATTGCGAGCCGTGTGGATGGTTATAACCAAGGAACCCGGTGATGGTACTCTGAACATCTGTACAGATAGTTGGGCTGTATATCGGGGGCTTACTCTTTGGATTGCACAGTGGGCTACCCAGGAATGGACTATTCACACCCGACCAATCTGGGGTAAAGACATGTGGTTAGACATATGGAATGCAGTTAAACATAGGACTGTATGTGTCTACCATGTCTCTGGTCACCAACCCCTACAGTCACCGGGAAATGATGAAGCCGACACACTGGCCCGAATTCGATGGATTGAGAGTTCGCAGTCCGAGAACATTGCCCGTTGGTTACACCAGAAACTGCGACATGCTGGACAGAAGATAATGTGGGCAGCTGCTAAAGCATGGGGACTGCCCGTACAACTATCTGACATCACCCAGGCATGTCGAGATTGCGACGCTTGCTCGAGGATGAGACCGAGATCGTTGCCCGAAACAACAGCCCATATTGCTAGAGGATACAGTCCTCTGCAGCGATGGCAGGTTGATTACATCGGGCCCCTCCCTCGGTCTGAGGGGGCGAGGTATGCCCTGACCTGCGTCGATACAGTAAGTGGGCTACTGCAGGCCTATCCAGTACCAAAGGCAAATCAGGCATATACAATTAAGGCACTCATGAAACTGATGTCTGCCTATGGGACGCCTCAAGTGATCGAGAGCGACCAGGGGACTCATTTTACTGGTGCAACAATACAGCATTGGGCAGAAGAGAACAACATTGAATGGCGATTCCACCTGCCATATAATCCAACTGGGGCAGGCCTCATTGAACGTTATAATGGTATTCTCAAGGCTGCCCTGAAGACAGACTCTCAGTCCCTGCAGGGGTGGACAAAGAGACTCTATGAAACTCTGCGGGACTTGAATGAAAGACCTCGGGATGGCAGGCCTAGTGCCCTAAAAATGCTACAAACAATATGGGCCTCCCCGCTTAGGATCCAAGTTACGGGCACTGATAATCAGGTAAGACCCCAGATTGGTAATGAAAATAATCTTCTGCTCCCTGCCCCTGAGAATTTAGAACCAGGAATCCATAAGGTAAAGTGGCCCTGGAAGGTGCAAGTAGAACCCAAGTGGTGTGGTTTACTGGCACCTTGGGGGAGATTATTGGAGGTAGGAGGCTCAGTAGCCCCCTCGGTGATAGGTACATGGCCTACGGATATTGTGGTCAATACTCCAATCTTTATTGCTAAAGGGACGCCCATCATGTCCCTGTGGCAGATCAAGACGCCCCCTTTGGTGCCAGATATAGTTATACAACCACAAATAACTGGCCAAAGGGTGTGGTATAGGCGACCGGGGCATGCTCCGGTACAAGCTGAAGTATTGACCCAGGATAGAAATACGGCCTGTATCCTACCCTGGAGGGCAGATCTTCCCCTCCTGGTACCTTTGAAACATCTGTATTACTCCCCCTGAGTCTTTGAGCTTCCAGAATCATCGGAAGGAATGGGACTGATGAAACAGATGGACGTGCACCTCATGATTGCTTGCCTCCAACAACATCAATCGAGCACTGGCCCATGGAAGACCGTGAACTTGCATCAATCATCGCTCGAATTATGTCAATATATATTGCGACGGGAAATTGTATAAGCGTCGTGTTGGATCCCTGTAATAAGGAAAAACTCACCTAATCATTGGTTCATGCTGTGAAGGGGTGGAGTGTATGGAAACTGTTAATCACAGCCTGAACCTCTGATTAACCCTCTGAGGCAGGTGATGGCTCAGCTGCGGGAGCACAGGTGAAGGTAATTCAACTGTGCTCCCGGAAGGGGTGGAGCTTGACTCCACCTCTCCTAGATCCCATTTAAGGGCTGACTACCACTAAGGCAGCATCTCTTTTGAGATTGCTCCTGTGTGGAGTTCCCTGTGGCGAGCATCCATCCTTGCCGTGAGCCTCAGAGTGGGTGAGTTGTTCCCTATAACCTCTGGATATTCATTTGTTACCACCTTGTATAATAACAACTATACAATTTGTTACCACCTTGTATAATAACAACCATACAGTGTGCCACAGCTACTGCACAGAACACCTCATCTTTAGGGACTTCGTCTCTCTGCATGTGCAGCAATTGGGAGCTAAGGGCCTTTGGCTGACATTCCCCCTCCTTCTTGTCCCCTGGATGTTTTAGTACATATTGAAAGAGCAAAATTGGACAGCTGGCCTCCTGCTGGCTCCGCATTATTATAAGCAGGTATTACTGAGGCAGAGGGAGCAACGTGCCGAGCAAAGGCTGCGCAGAAACGCAGAGTTTCCTTTTAAATATTCATAGCCAATTTAAAAAGGGAAATACTCCGATTGCTTCAGGACTGCCTTTGGCTCTGATTAGAAACAGCTGAGCAAAGCCAAATGCTCAGCTGTTTCTGCAAAGAGATTAACACCTGTTGAAGATGGAATAAAAATACGTGACAGAGTTTAACAGCAAATATCAAAAGATCATTACTGTAAAGCTAACAGTAACACCAGTGACAGATCACATCCCCACCCTGCCATGCTGCATTGCTCCTGGGAGGGAAAAAAAAACACACTCATATATCACAACACACACGCAGCATATGCACATTTTTTTTCACCTCTTTCTTCACCCACAGCTGGGAGATCAGTTCCTTGACTCTAGTTAGCCAAAGAAAATTTTCAGATGGTATCAGGTCAGTGTGAGTTTCTACTAGGGCATACAGTGCATATTGAGGGTAGACAGCTGTATCATAGCACTTGCTATTGTGCTTGCTTGTATCTCATTTGGGTTGGGAGGAGTGTTCTCAGTGTGATTCCCTGAATTATGTTTTTTCTGTGCTGCAGAAACATCACAAATGTGTTACATCTCCCCATCAGAAGGCAGCTCACAGAGCTGGAAGCCAGCTCCTACCTCCATTCTATTAGAACGGTATCTATGAGGGTATGGGGGAAGGCTTGGCACTACTGCCCTAAAGTATCTTTGCATGGAGAGCTGTCCTGTGGGCCATGGTGAGGTGCCAGGCCACGCAGGTGGCTTTGCAGCAACTCCCTCTGTGGTCGCTGCCTATGCATCCGAGTACAGGCACATGCACACAGCCTGGTAGTGTGATGCTAATCCACTCCCCTGGGCATCACAGCCTGGACAAGGTGTGTGCCAAAGCTTGCTATTATGGTATGCGAGGAGACCTCCTTCCACGTGTGCTTCCCACCCCCCATTGGCATTTTCCAACAAGCCGTGTAAAAAATATGCTTCAGTAAATGCCACCTTTGGATTTTCTTTTGCAGTGAGCTGATGCACTGTCTTAAATGTCTGCCATAGATCTGCCACTCTTTAGACCACATCCAGATGAAAACCTGCCAAAGTGGTCACTTGGAAAGCACGTCACAACCACGTCCCCAGGTCTCAATCATAATAATGGTGTAAAGATTTACAACAGCTGAGAATTTTGATGCATGTCTCCTCAAAGCTAATTTAATTTTACTCCAAAAGGTATAAATAATTGAAAAGCCTGATTTTTTGTTGGTTGATTATTATTATATTTTCTCTAGTCATTTATTGTACCTCAATTTATTTCTCCTTTTGATTTTAATTTCTACTCTAGGATTCGTACTCATTCCAGTTCCCTTATATATTATGTGCATAAATTAAGAAGCACTGTTCAGAAAATAGAGCTCTGGGAGTCACCTGTATAACTCAGCAGCCTTGAAAGACACAAACTGTAGAGATCTCAGAGAATAAGAAACAAGTATTGACATTTCGATTATATTTTATTCCAGCATTACATATGGAATACTATGTTTCTTATGTTAATTCAAAAAAAGAAAAGAAAAAAAAAAGATAAAGCAGATGTTGGAAGGGTGCAGAAAAATACTTTGAAATAGATGAAGAAATTAAAAGACTCAGAGAGGGAAATAAGTAAGAAATTACATTTGATAGATATATCAAATAATGGACTTCAAGAGAAATTACTTCAGTACTCCTTTTTCAATAACGTAAAGGAAAAATAAGATAACATTGCAGATCAAAATTTCTTCTAAAAATTTGTGAGTCTGGTTATTAGTGTTGACTGTAATTATTTAGAAGAAATGAGTTTGGTTATTAATTTTCACAAGTTATCCTATAGAAGAAATTAAGAATAAAAACTCACACATATGACTTAATGCAATTTTTTCAACAGATTAGTTTATACTGTTCATCTTGAAGCATCTTGCTTGTACCTCTGTAGCACCCAATATTTTCATCTTCGCTGTAAAGCTGAATTCCACTGTTAGCTGGGCTTATCTTGACTGGGGATGTGAATGTCGGAGTTTCCATAACTCTAACCTTTCTCAGGTCTGAGTAAGCAGAAATAAAGCTGTGCTTAATCTTAAGTGCAGCAAATGTGCTAAATCTTAAATATATTACTATGAGCTCTTGTCTTAAAAATGTATAAGAAAATGTTGAAGAAAACTGAGAGTAAGACAGGGTTCACAAATCATTTGTAGTGCTTGAATAGCTAACAAGCAAGGGCTTGCAAGGACAGACTTGGTGATATAATCATTACCAAAAAAAGGATTTTGTGTCATCTATTAAAGTGTAGAATTTAAAACATTCGAAGTTATTGCCTGAACACAAATTACCTTGAGCCAAAATAATATATTTCTGGTAACTGCTTCATGCAATATTTGCATTCACCAGTTATATCATTCTGCCATTCACAAGAAAATAATCCAAGGACTGTCCATGCAGTTACAAACCCGTTTATCCCTGTGTTGTTGCCTCCAGATGAGCACACCACTTTCAAATGTCAGGTCTCCAGAGCTAAGTAAGGCTATCTGACTGCAGCAAGTATAGAAGAAAAGAAGTCTCAAAACCCCTTTTTTTCCTCTTGCTCTTAAATGATTATTTTATGTTTCCTCTCCCCTTTCTTGTCCTTCACTCCTCTCTTCCCTTTTTCTTTTTTTCCCAATTTGTTCAAAGCAGAAAACAAACTGACAAATTTGATAGTTACCAGTAGTGTGTTTTGTCCAGTTCATTGTCTTACTCCAGATAGTGGCAGCTGAATACATTAGGCAATATAGCTAAAGAATTCCCAACCTCCTACCCAAGTCTGGGTAATCTCCAACTTCCCTCACCGTGTTTTACCTCATTTGCCAAATATCAAACAAATAAAATAGTTCAAAGAAATCATGACAAGTCACATCAAGACTTGAAAGTTTAGAATTTCTGTAAACCAGCATGAACAAAACTGCAGAGACAATGACAATCCTTCCTTACACCTTTATTTTAAAGAAGAGTTGATAAGTAAAAGTAGCAACCTCCACATTTCAGTATTACGTAGCTTCACCAGGTGAGATTCAATGGATACCAAAGAGAATATAGAACTTCTATTGTTGCTTGAGGTGAGGGAATTGTAACAAATAAGAAAAATACAGAGGCTTCTCAAGGCACAATCATGTAAATCTGCAGACTGTTGAATCCATTGCAGCATGGAAGGAGGCTCAGGGTTTTTCTATTTCTTCCAAATAACAACCTGAGCAACTACAGGAAAACCAAGTTGGCATCTAGTAATCTTTGCCACATTTTTCAAGGTTCAACTGCCCCAACATACAAGCTACTGCATTACTGAGAAATTTTCCCAGAAAGAACTCACACCTTTATGGCACTTTTATTCTCCCATACTAATAATAAAAAGCCATGAAAGCATACATAATGCAGCAGTCAGTCCCTACTCTTGCTGTGCAGTAGTACAAAGTAAAAGGAGCCCAGGAGAACAAAGGGAAGGTGTGAATAAGCGCTACCACAGGCCCCTGGTGGAGTGGCACAGCTGTCCATACCCTGACAGTCTGACTCACACAGCTTGTTTTTATATACATCAGCAGCGAGACAAACTCGACTGTTATGTGCAGCTTTGATAATACATAATTAGTTGATGATTTAACAACCATCACAAAAAATAGGACAGTAATCATGGCAGGGGGGAAGAATGAAATGCCACCAAAAAAGAGCTGAATTAGCCCCTGCAGACAGCATGTTCTGAACTCTTTGAGTAGTTTGTCAGACTATAACAATAGAAGTGATTTTGGAAATAGGAGCAGCTCATAAATTGGCAATGCAGCTGATTGACATCTGGGATACAAGCTAAAAAACATTCACAAATCCACAGTATATAACTTTCTTAAGGAAATATTTTAAAATCTCCTTAACTACTGCAAGCATTTATTCTACAACCAGAAAAATACAAGCAACAGCTACCCAGTTTGGGGTATGGGGACACAGGAGATGACCAGACTGAGTTTTAATTTGTGAGCAGATTCAGAACTCTTTGATAAAAAAGAAATGCTATCTCTAATTATTCCTTGCACTGAATAGGAAGAAAAGTAAGGAAAATCAGCCCTAACCCTCACTAAAGCCAATGGGAATTTTACCATTAGTTTCAAATGATGTAAATATCTGCTGAAATTCCCTTATTAAAATGGATGAAAGTATTTTCTCATGGGAAGAAACAACAGCGGTTGTTTCTTTGTATTCAACAGAGGCAGGTATTACAGTGATGCTGCATTTATTAAAATATGCAACATAAACCCAGTTATAGGAAAAGATTCTAACAGCTTGCAAACATGATCACAGTTTTCCAGTTTACGATCACTGGGATCATAAACTGGGAGGAGAGCTTTTACCCAGTCATTTTATCATTCTTCTCAGCTGCCTCTCTGCCACAGAGGAAATTCAGTCCAAAAATGCTAACCTGAAGGCTCCAATTTAACTTGCTTCCCTGTATTCACACTTAGGTATATTCCCTTATGGAAAACTATTTTTGAACTAGCAATTTATATACAACTGCAATTTCCAGTGCAAAACTTTGTATATGAGAAATAACATCATCGTGTTTGTAACCTGTAGACTCAGTTTGGATTTGTGGGGGTTTTTTGTTGTTTTGTTTTTTTTTAGCTGATCTCAACAAAGCAAGAGTTCAGCTCTGCAGTTTTAAACTTTCACTAAAAGATGAAATTGTTGTTCTGGAGTTGGAAATAGTCCTATATTCGAAATAATCTCAGATTCCTGACCTTTCCCATTCAAAGCAATTCCAGATTGCAGGATTTCTTAGTTGCAGATAGATTTACGTTTTAGATTTCCTAACATTCCATTGCAGTCTTACTTAAATTCAATTGTAAGCTCAGTTCAAGAGTTTTAATATCCCAATGTGTAAAATTGTTCATAAAATTGATCTGAATTAAAAGATTCATCAAGGCAGACTTCTCTCTTCTGCCGGCCTAAATCTTGAGTTTTCACTTAGGGAGTTAAAGCCAATAAACTCACACTCTTCTAAATATGAACACTTTATCAGAATAAAAATTCTAAATCAAAGGTTATTTTCCCTTTTTTTGCTCTATTTAGAACATATACTCACCGTACCATTCCCCAGTTTTTTTTCTCTCTGGCGTTTTGCATTAATTTTATCTTTAAAAGAATGATATGCATACAATCCTTCAAATATTGATTAAGTAAGTCTTGTGAGATAAATGTTTACTGTTTCTCTGACACACAGATTGGATCCATGAGCTCAAAGGGAGGGACAACTCCGACTGCAAACACACTGCCTGTAAGAAAGCTGTGAGGTAGAGTTGCACATTTTCTTCCACACAGTGTTGACAAGACAGTCTACTACACTGAACAAAAGGAAAGAAAAATAGAAAAAAAATCTTTAAAAATCAGCCACACATGATGTCAAATTGCTGACTTTCAGGCAAGAACTATTTGCTCTTTAGGTTGTTCATTGGTCCCTTCAGCATTTTAAGATCTAGCAGGGAATTGAAGGCATTAACAAGGAAAATATTCAGAAAAGGTACTTAGAAGATAAGAGAATAAAATGCAGTTTTGAAAAAAAAAAAAATAGCTTACATACAGACAAAGATTTTACAGTAAATTTCACATTGATAAATATTACTGCATAAAAAATATGAAGATGAACATTCCTGCTGAGGGGCTGTCTGACATAGCTCATTTCCAAAACAGAAAACAAGTACCTCTGAAAAGTAGCTGAGGTGATGAAACACATAGTACATTTTTATTTCTTAATTTTGCTGACTGACAATGTCAACACTGCTTGTTGCCAAGTTGTTCTCTACTTTATTTTTCCCAAACAGATACTTTAAAAAAAAAAAAAAATCATTTACACGTTGAGAGTTCAATAAAATAATGGCATGATGTCACCTTGGGAACTCTGTCTCACAGAAGGTACAGGAGCATCATCAAAAGCAATCAGGTGAGCTCACATTATTTAGTACCCATCTGTATGGTGCATTTGAGCCCACTAAAGTATCTCTTTCAGTGGAGTGCAAAACATGATGCACTTGTGATTGAAACAGCAACTGTTTAACAATATTTCCTGTGTAAGAGTGAATTTGAGCCCTATTGGACCAAACTGCAAGGCCGGCACAGATTCATGGCTTGTCCACGGAGGAAAGCCCTGCAAACCTGGCTGGGGAATGTCTGAAAATTCTAACAGCCTTTGACTTCATGACAGCAATCTATCCTGCTGGAAAAGGACTGAAATTTCAGATCCTCTGAATTCTCTGGGTAAGGGAAATAAAAGCATCAGCGAACAGCGTCGGGTTTTCACTAGTCTGTCCCTTAACCAGTCTCAAAGATGGCCCCAATATCTCAAAGATGGTCATGACCACTGCCATTCCACTCCTCAATTGCAGTTATACACCTTTTCTGTAAGTTTGCAGGAGTAAAAGCTCAAGAGACAGTTAAACCACTTTTGTCTTAGTCATCCATATTTTTCTTTGCTATTTTGATAGGTAGAAAAGGCCCAGATCTTTTTATACGTTTCAGTTTCCTAGACTTAAAGTGTAGCTTTATACCTCCAGATGTGCAGAAATATCTAAAATGAGGAGAGAAGAAAAATTCCCGAAGAACCAAAGTTATAAATAACATTGAAAAAAATAAAGAAAAAAAAAAAAAAAAAAAGAAGAACTAAAAAAAAAAAAAACCAGCGCTCCAATGTATTTCCAGGTACCTCTATTTAATCCTGAGAGACTTGAAATAGCCAGTTTCAATTTCTGGTAAATAATTGTTGTCAAAATTCTGCTTATCAGGAGTGCCCTCTTCCAAGCCAGTGCTATGTAGGATGCCACCCGAGGGTGGGGGTAGGAATTAGTCACTGCTCCGAAACAGGATTCAAAGAAGGAAGCTGGATAATTGGCTCTGAAATGGTGCTTTTACTGTTACATAACACAGCTCAGTGCTAAGTTTGTGTTGAGCTTTGAAAAAAAAGTACTTTCTGAAATTCCTAGCTAAACAGACATGCACTTTCAGAGATTGTCAGAGTTCATAAACACTGTGGGTTTTCATCAAGTTAGCAATTTTGTTTCATTTTGATCCAGTGCTGCAGTCAATTTGTTGACTTGATTTTGATTTGAAGTCTGCAATGCTCCATTTTTACTTCTGTGGAATACTAATGCTAGATTGGCTTTGATTTCATGGTTCTATTTTAGTTTAAGTTTCTTCAAAAAATATATTGAACTGATACTTTTAGTGAGATTTTCCAAAGTGACTAATCTGCCTAATTTTTTTCAATATGCAGCACAACTGCAGAGTCTTTGAAGACATGGGTAAGTATCAGCTAGTCAACCCTAAACCCTAACTAACTCTCAGTGGATCAAGGTATTTGCTAAACACAGTGGTAAGAATAATAAAAACTTCATCCAGTGGAGCAGGTTTATGTGTGAATAAAATACTGTTTTGTTTTCTGTAGAAAATTATGGAGGCCACGTAAGGACTCTGCTGGACAGAGAAAAACGGGTATCTGCAGACTCAGATACAGCTACCTGAAGTGGCCAGCTGTTCCACACGTGCCACCTGCACCGTGAGGGTACAGAAGCCCATTCTTGGGCTTGCCACCTTCAAGAATTTGTTTCCTCCGGCACAGGCCAGCCCATGGTGTTATACACCTAACACTAGTTAAAGCAAACACTCCACAGAGCATGCAGAAATGCAGATGTGAATTCTGTGTTCAAGGCAGAGAGGTTCTGGTGGAAGGCAGGCATTGCTGCACCGAATGTGAGGGGGAAAAAAAATGCAACAGGGTGCTTGGTGCCAGTTCTTTGTTTCACAAGAAGAACACTGAAAAGTCATTCAGGTCTGCACGCATAGCTCCACACAATCACTTACACAACCGTTCACACAGAGTATATGCATCTCCCTAATCACTGGCTGAATTGGCAGCAGTACTTTAATTTCCCAAATCTTTGCCCTGTGCTTGAACTACAGGGCAGTCTCGTCTCTACATTCACATTGAATGCTGAAGTATCTCACAGCTAATGCGAGGCTAATTCAAAGCTCAGGCCTTTCACAGCTCTCGGCACCCTAATCGACTCCTGGCTTAACTCAATATTTTAAAAGATGGAAATTGCAAAATGTAAGTGTTCACGACCTTAAGGCTGTTTCCTATTTTCAGCTCGGTTGCTCTTTGGCTTTCTCCAGGCTCTAAAGTTTTGTACTCTCTTACTCTATTACAGTGTAGCTATTACAGAATAGCTACACTGGATCTGCCAAGGGTCACTGTTTTATCAGTTAGTTCTAGTCTGGATTTGCCACTTGTCATCCTCAGCTCACTCCGTTCATGCCACGCATCCACTTCTCTGTGTAGCAATTGTTGCAGATTTCTTCCCGTACATCAACTAAACAGTCTCAGCTTCTGTAGAAGTACAAGTTGATCTTCCCAAAGTAAACAGCTTGTTTTGTTGGGCCAAGGCTTCACAGAGGCTAACTCATGAGGGTCATGGTAGGAAAGGACATTTTTCTAGCTTCTTTTGGAAGTTCAACCCGACATCCTCAGTCAGGCAAGGGCCCCAGTGAGCAGCTTGGCACCCACCTCACTGCTGCACGGCCCCAGACTTTGACCATGCCAGTTAGGATTTCTTCCAGTGCCCATCTTCTCCCCTCACTGCCTCCGCTTCTCAGACCTTTTCTTTGCACCCCATTGGCTACCTTCTCTCCCCCTCCAAGAGGCCATGTCCAAGCATTTGCCATGTGCCTGGCCCCGCTCAGAGTTAGAGCTGCACCTCGCATAATTTTATGTTTTTCAGCTCCCACAGTCAAATGATTAGGTGAGAATCTTGGCTTACAGTTTTAAGTAAGTTTCCTAGACCTCGTGGTAGCAAAGAGAAACTTAAAAACAAGACTCAAGTGCACCCTGTAGGCTAAGAAACCTGAAGGCAATAAACCACACCCTCAATGTATTTTCTTTTTGAAATCTCAGTTTTAAGTTTTTAACCAATCTCAGGCCTTTGTCAGACTTTCCTTGTGATTTGTGAACATCTGGGATTGGCAGTGCTACAGTCTGACCAAGCAGGTTGGAAAACATCATCCTGCAGCCTCTTGGCCAGGTCAAGCTCTCCCTGAGGTACTCTTCCTGGGGGCCCAACCAGGCTGCACCTCCTGAAATGCCCTTCCTTCAAGATGTGCCAGAGACTGCTGCTCATTCCAGAGGGTCACGTGAAGGGCCACGGTGTTGCCCAAGCTGCTGCTTCTCCATTTCTCCCTTTGGAAATGTTAATGACTGTGTTGGGTTTCTTGACTATCCCACTGAGAGTGACTTTCCTCAGGCAAGCATGGATATCTGGAAGTAGGAGGAATTGATGCGATAAAATCCATGTGCTATCTGCTCCCAGAGGAGTACGCTTTCATCTCTCACCAGCAAAATCCTTCTCACTTGTTTTTCCCTTTGCAAAAGAATGATTCCAGGCACTCCTTAAGTTTGGTAAACATGGGTAACCTGAGGTTGGATTTTTCCAAGTAACAAGCTTTTGTTTCTTTTGTTGTAATTTCCAAACATAGCAGGTCAGAATAAAGGTTTGTATAAGATTTGCCCATCAAGGATTATTGATTTCCTGCCTAACAAACATGGCATTTCACTCCAGCTGCTTACACTGTTTTCCTCTGTATCTCATTCTGCTTTCAGATCCCACTGTCACGCCAGGCAGAAGAGCCTGCCTCCATTATTTCCTTTGTAGGTTCAGTAAGTGCTTACATTTTAAAGTTAAATTGATTTTTCCTTCTGTTCTGTGAACATTGTCACTTGGACTTCTGACCACACCAGCCCACTCACGACAGCCAACAAAATCTGCAAAATACAAAGTATGTATTTTCATAGTAGACTGAAGAACATCAAATTCTAACGAAACAAGGTCAAAATAATAAAAAGCACTGAAATTCAGTGCTTATGTTAAGAAGAACATCACTGTTAGACTTAGCCCTGCTGTGATGAGAACTGCAGGGGTTATTAAATGTGTCTGCCTTCTTAATAGCTCAATTGATGGTTTCAGTAGTGATGCACAATTGCAGCCAGGTGTTAGATAAAAATAACTAAATACAGCATAGGCACAACTGTGCTGATCAATGTGGGTTATGACAAAGTGTCTTTTAAAGGAAAAAAAGATTTCCCATTCTTGGTCTGCTACGGGTTATCTGGTTCAAGAGCATTTCTTGAAACAGCAAATAACTTTTCTTTTAACAGTGCACAGTGTTAGTGCCCATGATCCATTACCGGGGGGCAATATCAATTAGTGTAGTTATTATTAACAATCGACATAAATATACCAGGGAAAACAAAGCTCTGTTATTTTGTGTAGGGGTTGGAGTATAAAATCATTGGAGCCTGTGGCTTTTGTTATTGTTAGGTAAATAAACAAATTATTGGAAAACCGGAGGGAGCTCCGACAGTGTAAAGCTGCAGTAGAATGCAGTTCCTTGACTCGAGTTACAGCTGCTGGGAGACAATTTGGAGCATCTCTTCTTAAAGGGTAATGAGCTTCCCAGTGCCCAGGCTGAAAGGCTGCATTGAACAAAATCAGGCACAAAAGGAAAAGCTTCAGGACCTCTAGGTATCAGTCAAATTCCTAAAGCACGTTGTACACAAACCATAACAAATAATTAAAGTCCAGATTATGTTACTGACCTTGACAGGAGTATTTTAAGCTTGCTTTCACTGGATATATATATATATTACTAAAAAAAAGCACTTGTGAAGGTGAATTTCAGCCTCCTGCATATGTGACTTTCTCCTTACACCCATGCTCCTGTGGACCTTAAGTGGGATCGTAAGGAAATTGCCTTGTTGCTGTGAGTTGTCTGCTACTAAGCAGAACTTCACTAGGACCTACACAAAGATACTAAAATCAGTAGACAGCTGAATCAGAGGTGAGGTAGGAAGAAAAATATAGAGAGAAATGAGGCTGCTGTCTGCTCCTGTTGCTGCTTGATCTGTGAAGATAGTAGAGCCTCTTTTTAATATATGCTTTTAAGCTAGGATTGAAAAACTCAGTAAAAATATACCTGGAGCTACCAGACAATTAGCTTTTATTGCTGCTGCTTTTTGTCTGTCGGTACTCCTTAGATTAACTGCTTACTTTTATTCCAGTATTTGAACAAATCGTGCTATTACAAGCCTCTCCTCTGAACCAGTGAAGTGGTTTGTTTTGGTAGCTAAGAGTACATTATACCCCACAGACTATCCTCTAAAACCCGACAAGAATAAAAACCTTTGTACTGCGCTAGATATTATGTCATGCGGAAGCTGAAGATTTTATAAGCAAAATACCTCTTGCAAAACATGATTTCTGCAAGCGGTATTGTCCAACTTCATCAGGAGCTGGGTTCCCCATGCAGTGAACCTCCCAGTAATTGAAATCAGTCCAGAAAATGCTCACTGGGAGCTTTTACAAACTTTACAGAAACATAAACCAGTGGATGCCATTAGGTTGGTGAACTCACAGTTTGAAATGCGGGCTAAGATAAACAGACTCCTAGTTTGCTGAGTTTCGCCCCCTCATTGCAAGCACTGCTTTCACCTTGGGAAGAAGCAGAGCAGCATTTTATTTCTGCCAGTAGCATCGCAGGCTTCATTCCTATGGGGACCAAGTGGGTCTGGCTCTCTAGAGACCACAGACAGCATTCCTAAGGGCTGAGCATTAAGACATGCTTGCATTCAATGTTTCAAACTTGTAGATCTTATTCTTGTACCCCTCAAAGAAAGAGGGAGGTGTTACCTCTCTCTTACTTAAGTTGTGGGAGCCACTTTTGATTTCTGAAAGTGACTGGTAGCTATTCGTTTTTTTTTCTGTTCAGACGGCTGCTTCAGAGGAAACCCAGGAGTGCTGATGTGAAAGTCTGCATGCTGGAGCAGTAACATTGGCAAGATCAAGGTCATGCCTGGGCCCTTATTTTCCTGGGTAAAAGTTCAGAGAATCATCAAAAGCTCTGCTACAAATTTGAGTTGTGCCCATTACTCTGCAGAGCAGGAATCAAAGCAACAGCCTGCATGGGATCAGTATGAGCAGAGATATGATGCAAGTCACTGGGGAGCCAAAAGGACTCGCTGGCTTTGTGTTCAGCTCCACACCTATTGCCTCTCAGTGATCATGTTAAAAATAAATTGAAGTACTTTACATTATCTGCTTTAAAACTGAAATAATATTAGTGACAGCTACCAAGGTGCTGTGTTTCTGTAAAACTCACACTTCATGAATATCAGCTATACAATTATTTATAAACATGCCAATTTTGTAGAACAATAGGAATACAATAAATGCAACCAAAACCATGCATTTAGGTTCAAAAATAGATAAATACTGAACGAAGATGTCATCCTGTCATGAAAACTGAGTGACAGACCAATAAAATTTTCCCCACATTTCAATATAATCAGCATGCATTTTCACTGAGTATTTCTAACTGTGACATGTTTGTGTAAGAGTCCTTCTATGTTGTTGTTTTTTTTAAACTGTTGAGTTTTAGCAAATGCTTACTTCCCCAGAATAGTAATTCTGGACTGCACCACTGGTCCACTGGGTGAAATTTATAACACGTAGAGCATTAATGCAGCTGCAGGATGAACTTGGCCATCATCTTTAATAGTCTCGTGATTAAACCATGACAATAAGTGAAAACAAGTGAATTCCTGACACCACTGTTGTCAACAAGGCATTCTGATTCTGTGGTAATTCTGTGGTAATGATTTTTATTTGACTTACTGCTCCAGCACTAAAATTTCACCCATAATTGAGACTGAGAGTTGTTGTTAATTGATGAATAGCTTCATCCAAGTTTGGGTTTTTTTTTACTTAAGATTTCTAACATCTTTTACTTCGACTTCCACTTAAAACAGCAATAACACTTTGTTCTTCCTCTTCTCTGGGTAACTGAGGATGCTTTTTCAAGCAATTCTTGCCTTGCCTTGCATTATTCAGCAGCATTTTTCAGCTTCCAGTGTTTATGCTTTAGCATAATGCTTTAGCTTGCTCTTGTAATTCTGAGCTTTCCAGTTATCTCTCACCCAAAGTAACCTGGATCATTTTGTCTGCTGCATATTGCCAGTCTCAGTGCTCACCTGCTTTTCAAGAGGAATGTGCATGCAAACACGTGCATGTATTCAGAGAAGGAGCCAGAGGCACTTCAGCACTAACCTTTGGCCATATTAAAAATTAACTGTTTAATCCCACTTTAGAGAGGTTTTCTGTCTTTCAGTCCGTGGCAGTATTTAAGCTCTCATTTCATGACTACCTGTTCCCCTCCGCCGTCCTTCTCATGAGGTATGAAGCATTTCTTTGAAAATTCAATTAAAATGTCATCTCACTCTTCACAAGATTTCTGTTAAAATGTTCAGGGATTTTTTAAAACAAGGGTACAATTTATCTAATGAAACACACTCTGGCTTTAAAACATTTGAAGATTATTTCAGCATTTGCAGGCATCAGCAACCTGACCTGGTAAAATCCTTTTTTTTTTTTTTTCCCTAGAAAGAAAATGTTTTATAAACATATATTCCATAATAATCCATGGGATGAACAATGAGAGACAACTTTTACCATATTGCAGTACTCTCAGTTTCTGACTATAAACAGTCCACCAAACTTACAGATTTTCATGACAGTTTCCTGGTTTTGGTTTGTTTTTTCTTTAATCAAAGATTTAGTTTTGTCTGGCTTTTTGTATTTCTGGTTATCTGTTTTTCACCAGATTCTTACATTGCCAAATTCTCGTCTCATTGTCCTCTTTATTTCTCCAAATGGGCAGAATTATCCTTTTTTTCTTTTTTTCTTCCTAGAATTCCAATTTGTTTAAGAACAAGCACTTGAACCTCATCACTGAATGACTGAATGCGGGGTTTTCTCTTACTATCTTGTTTTTTTGTCGTATACATCTCTGTTACAAAATGCTAGGTTGCGTTCTGGATTCTAATCATTTCATATTTTTAAATAACCTTACCTGCAGGCTTTTTTTTTCTTTTTTTTTTTTTCTTTTTTTTTACCATATTTCTCATTATATGAAGTATTTATTGGTAAAGGAAAGTGCTAAGGTGATAATTGGTTTCTATTAACTTATTGCTTCAGAACATTCATCTGGGTTTTTTAGAGGAAGTATCTAAATTTAGGTTGAAAAATATGTATTGTGATTTTTCTAAAGCACAGAACTCTGGCAGCAGTTGCACTATTCAGCATTTTTAAATCATGATATTTGAAGGTAAAACTTCTGACATTTGTTATTTTTAAAATATTGAATCGTGATATTTCAGAGGAAGAAGGCAAACTTTACATGCCATTCCAAATGTCCAAAATGAGTAAATAACAGAATGATAAAATGGCTTGGGTTGGAAAAGACCTCAAGATCATCAAGTTTCAACCCCCCTGCCACAGGCAGGGCCACCAAACTACAGACATACCTCACCCTTTTGAAACTAGACCTGACATGCTCTAGGGCTTACTTGTAAGCAACAACCTCATGAGCAGAAATCTGAGGACAGTAACTATTTACTAAAGATAACAGAGCAATTTACATCCGTTCTTCTGGAAATCGAATTCATTATGAAAAATTTTATAGCACTGCTGCCTATATAATATACTCAAGGTCCACAGAAATGGGTTAATGAACTCAGTCTTTCTTTTCTAAACACATGTACAGACAGACATGCTTTCCCAAGAAGCACTTACCTTCAGTTAATGAAGCTACTACTCAGTAGAAGAACAATATTTGAACAAAGCTTCTGGTATTCATCAGGTAGGTTTTGGACTGTTCTGAACCACATGCTGTGAATGACACCTAGCAGTGACAAGTTCTCAAGATAAAGAAGTTCAATTAAGTTTTAATTTGAAGAAAGTATTTCTATCCTTGTTACACTGCTGTTTTTCCAGAGTCTCCCATAAACATGGATGCAAAATGGAGCATCTGCAAAGAAATTTTAAAGATCATTGTTTTATTGCATCAAATTTGTTAGTCTCCCTAACATTCTTCTTTGGCTTTATGTCAGTAACTATGCCAAAGAATAATAAGAAATAAAAAGTCAGGGTCATACAAAAAGAGTTATATATTTTTTTTCCTTATCGAAACAAACATAATGAACAAAATAAACAAAACAAAAGGAGAAACAAAGATAATTTATTATTAAGCATTTAGTTCAATAGGAAGCTCTAAACTCAGTTCTGAGTCACTTCACCCTAGCTGTAATTTTTCCACAAATTTCACAAGGACATCACAACATTTAAATGGAGTTCTAATCCTTCAAAGAATTACAAAGTGAAAGAAAAAATATCATAAGAAGCTGTCTCTGTATTTCCCATGATGTAATCCAAGTCATTCAGCTAAAGTACCTTCCCCTAATAGATCATTTGGTTAAGTAGAGCTCTGTTTCAGTTATTTCCAACTCCGAGAAAAGGAATATGTGGCTTAATTCAACAGCAATATGTTAATGTTCTTCATTATTATTGCCAGTTTTGATGATCCCCTACCCTAGGATACTCTTACCTTCCTGAAACAATGAAGCTCTGCTTCTAAACATATGAAATACTGGGTGAAATATCTTGTTCAAAAATGTTCACTATATCAAAACCAGTCTTTTTTTTTTTTTTTTTTTATTGTTCATTCGAAGGCCAGGATGTACTTTCCAACAAAATCATAAAAACATATTAGGTAGATTTCAGTATCAATATACAGATAGGAGCAAGTTCTCAGAGTAAATATTTTGTCTTCATCTCCTCCTAAGTGAGTTACGCCTTCTGATGATCTGGCCATCTAAGTAATATTTCCTTAGCAATTGACGTCTACTGGAGTATGCATCCTTAATCACAAAAGTCAGTAAAACAACAACTATGAAGATAGCAAGATGAAATGGAATTCCTACCGGGCAAGAACTTAAAAACGTGCTGTCAATAACTTCCTCAGTCACTAAAAGCGTAGTGCTTTCAATGCTAGTAAATCTTTTGTGAAGAAATGTAGAGTGACAGGCTCATCACAGGTGGACAGACAGGCAGACAGTAACATGTCTCTTACTTGCCTGAGCCACATGAGCATATGTATACCCCATCTTCCTACATATAAAACCATGGCTGGATCTGCATCTGTTATTCAGTTCTATGACTATAATGCTCATAACTGGCAACAGCACCTTCTTTGAAGAGAAAACACAAACACAAAAAGAACAACTCCCTAAAAGAAAATTTAGCAGGTTTTACCAATGGCACATTACATGAGCTTTGTGCTGGTGTCTGTGATGGGCATGCTTACTAAACCTGATGGGATTAGTTTTTGTTCATTTGCTCCCAGGTGGAAGAATTAAGACAAATTTAACATGAAGTTGAGAACCTCACTTTAAATCCACTAAGAATTTAGTAGACTTTTGACATTGGAAAGAAACGGAAAGGTGAGTTTTGTCATCAGAAGCCACATGGCACTGATCAATATTATGGAGTTTCCTGGCTTTTGTTATTTTAAAAGTACAACGTGCATCAACTGTGAAGTTAAATGACAACAGAAAGGAAGTAAGGGTAAAAAAAGAGACACAAATCCTTGGCTTGTTCCTTTTTAGCCCGTTGGAATCACACATAGCCAAGTCGCTGTCGTTCAGGTCAACAGTCCCAGGTACACCAGTTGCTGAGCAACAGTAGCGCTACTACAAAGAGCAAATTAGCATACTCTACAACTTCCGATGGTCTTACATAAAATGATATCCACAAATTGACAGTGCTTGGCTTTCTTATTTAGTTAGTTCATCACTAATATCGCAAGTGCGGGTTCGCCAGTTTTCATCTTCTGTAGTCAACCTACTACAGGAGAAAATGTAGGAGCAGTGCTGGCCAGCCACGCCCACTGGGCACAGCGGTGGGTACCACACAAGCCATGCTGCAGCGGAGACGTGCGCGGCCAGGCGATGCTTTGGCGCCATTCCCATCCACCTCCAAGTGGCCGCCATCTTGGGAAGCGCCGCAGCCGCGGCTCGGAGCCGCGCCCTGTACCGACACCAGAGGGCGCCCTTGCACCAGGATCCCGCGTGAGGCATGAGGCGGGGCGCTCGGGGTGAGGAGATGTGGCTTCCCCAGAGGAATGAGCAGTGTGTCAGTACTTCCCAGCCAGCTACACTGAGCTTCTTTCCTTTTTGGGGTAGCAAACGTGACTCTGGCTTCATTTCCAAACGCTCTTCAAGAAGTTCAGTTTGCAAGTCTCTGTACATCTAGCAGAAAATGCCAGGCCTTTGTGAATGCCGCCTCCTTCCCCGCAAAGCATGGACATCTGCACGTTTCCAGCACTCTGTTTCTCTTCAGATGCAGTTTGAGTGTGCAGCTAATGGGCTGAAACATGACAAAGGGGGAGGGCTGCTCTTCTGATCTGTGCTCTCCTGAGGGCAGAAGAAGACCCTCAGCAAGGTTCAATGGCCACCGTGGCTGGGACGTGAGAGGAGCCCATTCCCCGCGAGCTCCACTGCCCTCCTTGACGTGGGAGACTTAAATTGACCCTAAACCATCTCCAGCTGTGCTTTAGGAAGTCTAGCCTTAAATAGTCTCGGTGATGTTGATTCTAAAATATTCCCTTCATGACTAATTCATATTTTTCCTTGATATTTAATCTAATTTGCCGCAGGCTAAGCCCTTTGCTTCTTGGCCTGTTGACAAACGAAAATGACTAGTCCCTGTGCTCCTTTTTCTCTGAGGATCAACGGATTCTTATTATCTCTCTTTTGTCTTTTTCTGTTTCTTCAATAACTCAAAGAGCATAAACACATCTGTTACTCTTCTCTTCCCACTTAAGGGAGAATCCTGTTCCAGGTGTTCGGCAATGGCGGAGGCAGAAGCAGACACTGTCAGAAAGTTTTAGGTAAATGCCATGCTGCACTTAACACCTCTCTATTCCAAACCCTTCTGTGCCTAAATGCCTTTAATTACCATCTACAGACTTTTACTGAAATAATTATCCCTGAGGTGTTATCTTTCTTGCTCTTATGGATGATATGTGAGGATATCTTCTTCACTGCTCCTGCTGGCTTTAGTTTGGCAGCTGTAACGTGTTTCATTAATATTTTAAGTAATGCATTCTATAAGCCCCATGCTTAATATACCCATTCCAATGGGATGAAGTTCAACAAGACCAAGTGCCAGGTTCTGCATTTTGGCCACAACCCCGGGCAATGCTACAGGCTTGGGGCAGAGTGGCTGGAAGACTGCGTAGAGGAAATGGACCTGGGGGGTACTGGCTGATGCCCTGATGAACATGAGCCGGCAGTGTGCCTACGTGGCCAAGAAGGCCAATGGCATCCTGGCTTGTATCAGAAACAGTGTTGCTAGCAGGAACAGGGAAATAATTGTACCTCTGTACTCAGCACTGCTGAGGCTGCATCTCTAGTACCGTGTTCAGTTTTGGGTCCCTCACTACAAGAAAGACACCGAGGCCCTGGAGAGTGCCCAGGGACAGGCAATGAAGCTGTGAGGGGTATGGAGCACAAGTCTTAGGTGGAGTGGCTGAGGGAGATGGGATTGTTCAGTCTGGAGAAGAGGAGGCTCAGGGGAGGCCTTGCAGCTCTCTACAATACCTGAAGGGAGGTTGTGGCAGGGTGGGGGTCAGCCTTTTCTCCCAGGTAACTGTGATGGGACTAGAGGGAATGGTCTCATGGTGCACCAGAGGTGGTTCAGGTTGGATATTAGGAAAAATTTATCCTCCAAAAGAGTGGTTAGGTGCTGGAACAGGCTGCCCAGGGAGGTGGTGGAATCACTGTTCTTGGATGTGTTCAAGAAACATTTAGATTTTGTTCTAAAGGACATATTTTAGTGGGGAAATATTGGTGGCAGGTGGACAGTTGGAATGGATGATCTTGGAGGTCTTTTCCAACCTTGGTGATTCTATGATTCTATTCTGAGAAAATGCAGACAGCAGACAAGTCCTCATAGCTGAAGCCTCAGTCTGGTAAGATCTCTGAAACCTGAGCAACGCTTTCCTTGCCATCTGCTTCTCTACGGTGGCTCCCATGCATGCCCCACAGCAGGGACAGGGAGTGAGTTCCCAGGCATGGGGATCTCCTCGTGTTCTGGGGTACCATGCACTAAGCAACTGACGTGCAAGCAACAAAACTGTTAAGCTGTTATGGCTACATTTCCAAACAGAAATCATTGGAGGTCTAAAATGCAGAAGAATAAACTTCACCTCAATGGGCAGACATTTGTAAAGGAGACATTTTTTCCTCACAAGAGAAGTGGACAGGCATTCCCATCTGCTGCCTGCGATTGCTGCCTGTGTCCTCTAAAGCAACAGCCGATCCCACAGACCACAAAAAACTTCTAATCCTGGTCAGGCATGCATTGCCTATGCAGAAGTACTCAGTGCAATGGGTAGGAACACACTTCATTTAAATATTATTACTTTAGGCATGTTATCAGGATGAAGTTCCAGGGAAAAAAGTAAAGCATGCAATCTGAGATTAATTTTTAAATCTTTGTCCCTCAGAATTACTTAAATGTGTGAACCCAAGCTTCCACAAATAACCACAGAGCATCTGGGCTATATAATGTGAGTTCAGTAAGTCTGAGCCCCTTTGTAAAGTTTTAAGCACACTGTTCATGCCTGCACAATCTCTGTGAGTGTACACAGTGCATGTGAGGGCCTCTCCATGGCTGTGTGTACACAGTGATTTTACAGCCCCACCAGATACCATATCCAGCGCTCGTACAATTGTGCTCCTATACAACAAAGGGTAATGTGAGTCTAAAAATCCCAGATAAAATGGGCAGCTCCTCAGAAAATTCCCAAGCTTTCTGCATGAGAGAAGAAGTAATACTTAGGAAAAAAAATGCCTTTACATTAAGCTTGTTATCAAAAAGTTTATTTTGCTTTCTGCAGCCCCCTTGACAGCCACTACTGATGATTAAAAGTTACATCACTTTTCATGGAATTACTCACATACCCTCAGGTAAGTGTCTTCGGGTTATTCATCTGTTCTCAGATTAAACACTACTGTCAATAGCACAAGATGAAATTTGCATTACTGTAATAATGGCATTGTCTTTTTTTTTCTTTTTCTTTTTGTGGACAAGACTTAAGAATTAGCAATACAATGGTGTCATTCTGCATAAGAAAAGTGCTGGGCCTACATAGTTTCACAGAACGCTGCAAGCATCTTGCTAGTGCAAACAAAAACGGCAACTCACCATAAAATAAAGGGAACAAACACTATCCATTCACAGCAGTGCAGACTCCAGTGTTGTTCTTTATTATATTATTTAAAAGGAGCAGATTTACTCGGTCATAAATTAATAATTCAGAAGGTGTAAGAAGGCACAGCCAATTAGCTGCAGTAATTTGCATTTTTATGCTACCTAGTTAGTTTTCTAAGGTTCTTGTTTCTATTATAGCAATGCAAATGCCATCTTCCAAAAGGTGAATAGCCAACCTGTTTTTTGTTTGCATGGTGATGAAGCCTGTTCAATTATTGAGAGGCCAAACAATTTAATAATTTCCTAAGACAAATCTTTGTTCCTACATTTTTTCTTCTTTCTATTATCGTGAAACATGCTTCTTCAATGTAATTTGTTTTTTTTTTTTGAAAAATTTTGAAATTGAGAGGTTATCAGGTGGCTGATTTTCTGTGGTTTCTGAAATCATGCCTGACCATACTTGTGCAATTTATCCCATGAAGGAAGGTATTAAAATTCTGTCTTAACTTAGGGGCTGACAAATAGCCCTATGTATGATGCTTTGTTCACAGTGCGGGATCCCTTGAGCCTTGCACAAAAACAAAGCGAGAAGGATTTAGTGCGTGAATTTTACTCTGAGGGGAAGTAGCCTTTCTTATCAAGTAAGGCAGGAATGCTCCTCCATACATGATGGTGACCGCACCATCAGAAGCTTCGTGCCCCCTGCTCCAGGAATCTCCCTCTTGGTCACAGTCTTATGGGCACAGTCTTGCTCAAATGGATTTCTTTACCTTCTGAGAAATACTCCTAAGGCCAGGGAGGCTAAAGTTAAAAGCCTTTACTGCAGGCATGGCTATGAACGTGGTCACCATAGTGCTGTAGACCAGCTCTACTTGTATCATTTCATCTCTGCCTTCCCATGCAGGGCACCAGCAAATCCCACTGGCTCTCTGGGAGTTGCTCCTAACCTGCAGCTGGCCTGACACATACTTATTTTTCCGTTTTTACTCAGTATTTTCCTTTCCAAATGCTTTCCATCTGAGGCCATTTCATTTTATTTTTGTAATTATTTTATTTTTAATACAACTCCTCATTCCAGATGTAGGATAGTACCTACACTCAAGCATACACATGAGCAAAGTAATGCTGAGGCTGTAAATATCTTTGAGGCAGAGTGCAAACTGAAATAGTTCTACAGCCATTTCAGAGGGCCAGTGGGGATTAATCTGAAAAAAATAATAAAAATTAAAATTAAAAAAAAAGAAAAGAAAAAAAAAGAAAAGTAGATAATTAAGCAAAGATGTTATATGATTTTCTAAGGCAACCTCTAAAGAAACCTGGCTCTCCAGGTTTCCAGGAAAGCTACTGCATGGTGGAAAAAGATATAGGAAATCTGCCCTTCTCTATTCACTTGTGGGAAAAACACAGAATGAATGACTGATCATAAGAACAGTAGGGTGTGTCACAGTGCTGTAAAAATCTTTCTTCCTTTTGTTTTTTAATTCTTCATGGAGGCTCTGTGGGAAGGCACAGCTCTGAATCACTCCAAGCCATAGGGGAGGGTAAAAGAAGAACAGACAGCTGAATCAGCTGTGAGACCTGTGACTCAACAGCAAGCAAAATTATGCTAGCAGGTATGGCGAGGTGAAACAGGTGCCAGCAAGTGAGAAAGGAGAAACAAAATAGCTTGAGTTAACGAGTCTACCAATATAGTTAACAAAAATAAAAAACTCTGAGCAAATAAAGGGAACTTCTAAAGCTTCATTGCATTTCTCTTTCCCCTTTATACATGGACAGAAATGTGGAGCTCTTTTTTAGTGCTTTTTTAGTGACCAAAGTTCATGTTCGGTAATTTATGTGAATTTCCTTTATGTCAATCAGAAAAGTCAAACTTTCATTATATAGTGAAGATTGAGTTAATTTCAGAGCTTATATGCCTGACAATTAATTTATATGTTAAAATTATTTGCAAAGCACATTTTTTAAAATACCATTAAGTTCTTGCCCTATACTATCTCAGCAGAATATCATGCCCATTTCACGTTTTTGACTAAAAGATATTAAAAGGAATCTGTTGACTGTCTAACATGACTCTTTCCATCCCACATCTACAGGATTCCCTTGTATTAATTTCTGTATCAAGACCAATGCTGCAGCTGTACCATACTGGACACTGATCTTGATGTCAGATTTTCTGTTCAGAGAAAGCCCACCACAATAAGTTTTTTCAGTGGTCACTTCCCTTCACTGTTGTACAGTTACTTCAAGCCTGCATTTCTGTAATTCTGGGCAATGGATCTGTCTAATCTTTGCCAGAGAAATTAAAGATGCCTTTATAACAGTTTCCTCGTGTTTGCTAAGTTAAAATCTTTGAACTTCAATCCCTCATTTTCAGTGTATGTGTGTCTGTCTGAAAGTAATGCCTCCTATTTATTCCCATGGAAAGTAACAGATAAAGTGCACAATAACAGTACTTGATAGAGCTCAAATAGTGCTCTATCAAATATTTCTCAGCTACAAAACAGTTTTTCAACTTTGTCACCACCATTAGTTATGCATCTTGGCCAGCAATGAACAAGAGCCTCCATGCCGCACCCACAAAAATCTGCACCAGTGGAGGCAACCACTGCCATTGTTGCCGCCTCTGAAATACACCACCACCACCTCACTGTGCTCACATTCACTGTTTGGCCTCCATAAACATTTACCAAGTGTCAATGAATGTCAATGGGTGCCATTTTTTATCACATGGCGGAATTCAGCAACACCCCTTTGCTTCATACACACTTCCATGTCAGACACCATTCTGTCAGACTGCCCCTCTGCTGCCATCTGTCACACAGCGACAACAGTAATGGAATATTGGTGGGAAGGTTCAGCCCCTTCTACTATACCACCACCATCTGTCTCTGACATCATAGGCCAACATAATAAAATAGGAGTCATTACATTTGCAGCCCTCATGTTTTTCTTTAAGAAAATCCATTCTTTAAGTACGTCCATAGTTTCCTTCAAAAGTTCTTTTTTAAAGCTTTTGAGTGTTTGTTGTTGTTGTTTTAATAAAAAAATAAAACACTTTAGAACAGAGTACCAGTAGCAGTGGTGAAACAGGGCAATGCTAGGCTGTCTCCCTGCACAGGCACAGGAAAAGCTGTGCCCTGCCCCTCCTCCTCCATCAGACAACAAAGCTCCAAGCCAGACTTCACCACAGAGCTATGGCTTCTGTAGCACATTTTCTTTACCCTCACAGCAAATCTGCATCTGGAGAATACAAGTTCCCCACTTCTGTTCATATCCTCCTGATTGTACTCCAAGGATCACTTCAGCACTTTGTCCAGGATGCACTGTGGGCGCTCCATGTGTATGATTATCCATCATAAAATCAAATCCTTCTCAGCCCATATTTCCCAGCATGGAGACTTCCATCCTACAAGTGTGTTTCACACTGTTCCACGTTACATGGACTCTTAAAAACGTCATCTTTTTCTGTGTTGTCAGTAAGTTCAGGTTGCTCAGCATCGCTCTCCAACCCTATTTGTCATGTAATTCTCTATCAGTTTTAGTGATATAGGGAAACTTTGCCAATAAAATGTTAGGTTTTTCTCTCATTAATAAATAATATAGGGGAGAAAGCACACCTGGGAAAAACTTTTATCACGATTTTTCCTTATTGACAGCTATAAGACCTATTGTTTTTAATTACGTCCATAGATATCAGGTGGATTTAGTTCTGAAATCATTTTTAAATATCATCATAACATCAGATTTTTTTCCCATTTCTTAAAACTTCTCCAGTTTGAAGACAGTCATCTACATTAAGTGCCCATGAGGGTCTTTTGTTAGTTCTTGTAAAACTATCAGATGCTAGCTAAATGGACATGCAGATTTAAAAATGTGTAACTTTAATAAACTGCTGTCTAAAACTGGTTAAAATTAAAAGATTACATCATCATATCATATGTCTATACCATCTGGCTTTCCCCAAATGCAAACACAAAGTGACCGAGACTCAGATTTCCATGAATTCTTTCCAGTTCCGCTATCATCATACAGCTACAGAACAATCGTATTATTGGGAATCCCAGTACAACGTAAGCCCTTTGGCTACCTCTTCATTCTTAAATCTGTTAACCATAGATTTGGTCTTTAACATTTTGTTTCCACTACTTTCTAAAGTTTCCAGGACGGTTATTTTTATGACTTCTCCAGTTTTTGCATTTTTTTCCCAGCTTTTCACTATGATTTATGGATGCTTTTATTTTACTTTGACCCTTAGTACTCTTTCCTTAAGTCACTGCTACAGCATCATTCAGAAATATGTAATTTGGGTGTCTAGTAGAATGTTATTCAGCAGTGGACAATTATCTTTCTCATTTTTCTGTTTACATATTCTCCATTTGATCGCCTCAAAATTATATTCAGGTTCATTAAATTGTTCTTTTCAAACTCCCAAGAATATGTATTATTGTCAGAACTCACAGTAAAGATGCAATCAAGATAAAATCAGCTTCATCTAAGAAGCCACTGTCTTTTGAATTTTGTAATTAACTCTTCATAAGGTCCCACTGAGATTTCTGTCCCACTAGATATAATTGCTGTTTATATATGTATCCTTTCAATAATGAAGTTGATGCCTTAAAATCAGCAGCTAATGTCACATGTCTTTTAAATTGATGTCATCTGTTTAACAGATGCCTGTTCTTGCTACATACTCGAGCTCATGGCTGAACAGACAGAGACCTAATTCTGTGGTGCATTTGAACATTTCTAGTGGACCAAAGCTAGTGATCTACCTCGTGTTTTATCAATGTGACTCTGATTCTACTGAATCCTTCTGGTTTTCATCAGTAGTCAGTAATTTAGACTTGGGCAAGGCCATTTTAAAAGAGTGTCTATCTTACTTATGTATTTTTAATTTAATTTTTAACATTATTTTTCAATAATTTTGAAATTATGAGCATAAGAATCCTCCTATTTGTTTCCAGAAGACCTCACTTTGTACATATAAATGAGAAATTTCTTCTCTGGATGTAGCACATAGCAAATGAAATACCTAAAACTGGAATAAATCTAGCTGCAATTAAGTTACATTATCAACCATTTTACATTTTACTGTGATGGTTATATTGGCTATAGTCAAGGTCAGACAGGTGACAGTCCAGAAAAGTGAAGTGTGAGAAAAGCAGATATTCCATATTTTTTCTTCTGCGCTTGACTTTCTTACAATCATTCTAATGGTTATAATGAGTATGAAGTACGACAGAGTCTAGACAAATGTGTTAAGGACTTCTATTAGTAAATTTCTTAGTACAGCTGTCATTATTTTTTTGGTTGCTATGGAGACTTACTAGTTTGAGGCATCACTGTTTCGATGATTTTCCATGGCAATACTGCTTTGGCTCCAGAGCACACCCCAAAACAACCATGAATGTCTTCCAGGATAATTTATCTCTGGTTCATACTAAAATATTCACACAATTGCCCAGAATATGTTAAGAAGAAATCAAACCTACTAAAAGATTGAGGTGAAGAACTGCTTAGTAAAGCTACTGTTAGATAGAATGAATTTCATAATTAGCATTAAAAAAAAAAAAAAAAAAAAGTAAAAATACATAGCTGGGAGAAAATATGAAAAGCAGAGTGTTCTGTCAAAAGAAAAAAAGATTATTCCTTCACAATAATTTAGATTTTAAGCCTCAAGATCAGAAGATCTCTGGTAAATCTCAGACTTCTGGGAAGTTATAATATTCAATTCTGTCAGGTTTCCTCTTTTTGCCTTTATGCTCAAACAGAAATAACTGTTTTATTTTCCCATCTTAGATAATTGTTGCTTTGTAGAAACGTGTATGGAAAGCATTTAAAAGAATTGCATAGACCACTGCCGAGCGCTTCAAGTGTCAAAAATCATAAACTACTTTATATGGTCAAAGCATATAGCTATAATATGGATGGATGAAAATCTCACAGTGAAGCCATGTAAAATATCCTGTCCAGAATTTAAAACACTCTGTGCCTGATATGCTTTTTAGCTGCTGTGCTGAGATATAAACTGCCAGAAGTAACTGGTTATATGCCAATGGAAGAAGAGTGCAGGAACTCCTACCCAAACTGGTAGAGTTGGACCTCAGCACCCAAAAGTGCCAGGTGAAGAACAATGAAAGCTTTATTTATTTTCAGTGGTTTTCTTGCTCTTGTCTTTTGTCACGGCCTCCATCATGTTCTCCTTTTTACGCTGTAGCTCCAGTGATGGTTTATTAGAAATGCAAATATTGTCCAGAATTCTCAGGATGGAAAGCCACCAATGCAGGAACAGTTCAAGTGAAAACCAGCATAAGAATTAATAGGATAAGTTTTTGCCGACACAGTGTTACCTCTGTCTGTTCAGAACAGGGATCTAAACATCTAATTCAGTATAAGAAAAGGCCAAACAATAAAAATTTGCAATGAGAAAGAGAGGTCTTCTCTGATGAATCTCCCCTGTGACTTCCATGCTTTTGGTAGCAGAGGCACAGGCAGCCTCACACCCTCTTGCAGCGCTCCTCTGTGGGTTCTCACTCTGTTTCTCATGACTAACATCCACATGCATGGACTGTTTGCCTGCAGCTCACAGGTATCTCAGGGCTACAGCTGGATATTTGGCATATGTATAGCTTTTCTTTGCTAGTTTTGTGTACTCTATTGATGAAAATGGAAAAAAAACAAAACAAAAAAAAACCTCACACTTAACAGCAACAACAAAAATGATTTTTGTTTTTCTCTTAAGAATTTTACTTCACTGTTATTTGGAAGTTGCACAAATAGGCATCTCCAATTTTTCTGATATGTCCTGGTTTTCATTTTCTTAATGTTGTGCATGGTGAGTTGATTTTGTTTGCAGGTATTTCATTGGCATTGCCAATATATTTTCCATTAAATCTTTGAAAGAACATGCAGACCATATCATGCTCATCTGAGAACTCTTTTTCTGTAGAGTTCTCACACACTGTATAACGTTGAGTTTTCACCTCAACCACCCTTTCTGCTTTAAAAAAAGAAAAAAGAAAAAAAAAAAAAAAAGAGATACTGGCTTACAGTAAGCCTATGTTGGGTTGCAATTCTCTAAGAAGGTTTTGAACTAGTGACTGACACACAGAGTTGCCAAAACATGGTGCTATGGATTGAGATGTCAGTTAATTAAATTCTGGGACAAGGAATAGAAGCAGCTGCATTATAAACATGTGGGAAAGTCTTATCACCGTATGACATATGGCTTCATTTTATTCAAAAACAAGTCTGTATGAAATGTCTTTATTGCAGTTCAAGAAAGGAAATACATGAGATTACAGCAGCTGGTATAAATGGGCAATATACAGAATATGTGGACACTCTATATTTTCCCTGATGAAGAATATGTTGGCAGCATACCACGAAAAATCAGTGCAGTCTGATATCATATTTTTCCTTTCTTTTTTTTTCTTTTTTTTCTTCCTGTGGTGTATGAAAGCAATCTAGTTTTTCTAAGGTTAAGTGTAGATTTCCATCTGCTAATCACTTCAGTATTTTACGTATGTAAACTGAAATAACAAAATTGTGTGAGATCAAATGTTCATCTAGCCTGCTAGACCAAAACTGACTTCATAAAACCTTCTTCAAAACCCTTCTTCACTCAACAGAAACCTATAATAATGCTGGAAAATTATGTTTACATAAGTAATGTTTTAACATGAGGCCTCCTCTCAGCCTTCTCTTATCTGGGCTGAACAAACCAAGGGAACTCAGCCACACCTCATACACCTTGCCCTCCAGACTCCTCACCATCTTCATAGCCATTCTTTGGACTCTGTCTCTACAGTGGTGAGCAGTGTCTCTGTAGTTTACCTGTGTCACTTAACGCCAGTTCCAGGGGCAATACACTTTCTGCCTAAGCTATGGAAGAGTATCCCTGCTTAGCCAGGCTGGCCTTCCGCCTCATCTGCTTGACTCAACATTTTGGCATTGCTTGTTCCTGTGCTCTTGAGAAATGGTACCTAAAAAAGGACCAAAATCAACATAGTTACCATGGATAGGTTGGCAATACTGAAAACTTGAAAAAAAAAATCTTATTTTCTGATGAATTTTTTCTTAACGCAGGATAGTAAAACTGTTGTACTTACAAAAGGACTGTATCTTCATGGTATCTATCAAAACCTTCAGAAGGAAAACCCCCAGAAATTGAGACATGAACATTTGTTTCTGTCCAGCCTTTAAAAAAAAAAAAAAAAGACTTAAGGAAATCTATAATAACTTGTGTGAATCTGACTTCAAACCAGCAAATCTGAGGCAGCTGTGAAAATCACTCTCACACAGAACTGATTAGAGGCTGAGAACCACTGTGGACTAACTGTACCTGAATGATCAATCCCTATTGTCACAGATGGACTCTCTTCCCAGAGACCAATATATGTCCCAAAATGAAAGACGCATAAACTGTAGGAGATTAATCAGGATGAAACAGAAGGTTCAATTAGGCTTCTCTGGAAAGGGAAATGTGCCCTTAAGGCTGTGCTCAATCAGAGCAGAGTATGAAGAAATAAGTAAAACTCTAAGGTAGCAGAATTTGAGGGAAGTGCTTGCACATCCTGGCTTTTGACTGCGTAACTATAATCTTAAGTTTTCAGAGTATGTTGCGAAAGCATGCAGTGCAGAAGCACTGACGCAGTGGCTATCAGTAAGGAGAAAAATTAGGATCAGGGAACAAAAAAATGAGAAATTTCCATGCTTCATTTTAAAGAATTTCATCTACTGAGTACGGGTGGCGAAGCTTCAGTTACCTTGGGAGACACCTGACTGGTGGACAAAGGTGGACCCATGATCCCTCTGCCTTCTGGCAGCTGACCTGTAATAGAGAACAAAAGGCTGACTGACAGCCAAAATTAGATATCAATCACAATGAATTGTGCAGACCTTCAATCCTACCCTAAGAAAATTAACTTGAAATTACTAAAGCTCCACTGAATTGAACAGAATAGTTCCAACCTCATTAAACCTGTTCAGAAAGTGGGGCTTTTTTGGCATGGGATATTAAGAGATCTTCGTGTTGAGAGACTGGCATTTTCTCTTATGTCAATCTTTTGATGCATTTTGGTATTTTTCATAAGAAATTCCTTCACACAAAAATCACTGTAAAAGAAAAACCTGGTTTGCCAAAACCCAAACAGGTTTCTTTTTTTAAAATACTACTTTTTTTTTTTTTTTTTTTTTTTTTCTGAAGAGAGATCATCCTTTAGAGGAACTGTCCTAGAAACTTTTTATGCAGGTTCACCTCTATTTCAAGATCTGTACAAAAGCACTAAAATCCCTCTGTAGCGGTTACACTTGGTGTACATTTATTTCAGGTTTTCTTCACAGCAAAATCAGATGATGAAATATGTGTTTCTTTAAAACAAAAGGTAGTGGGAAATGCAGGTGGGGATCTAATGAGACTTTCAAAGGCATAGAGCTATATGATTTGCATTGATGGGAAAAAGAACTCTCTATTCCATCCATATTTCAGGATCCTGAGTCATTTGGAGTGCTCTACATCTTGTGTCAACCTCAGGTGTTTTCATTTATTGCAGAGGAGAGCCCTGGGGAAAGGTTCCCCTGGGGAGTGCTGGGGAGCTGCAGGGCATCCCTTTCACAGGACAAGAGGTGACATCAGTCCACCCATTCCTGCCCTCAGCCCTGCAGGCACACGACCCCCAGGAAATGCTCTGCCAAACTTAGCGGTCAAACAATCCCTGAGTTTGCAACTCTATTTCAGGGTGTTATTTTTTCCCAAGTAGATGGTTCTGAGACTATAAAATCCTGCTGTTTCTGACAGCCAATATAGGAAATCCTTTAGTTCAAGTTGCAGGTGTCTGCGCAGTAAAACTGAAAGTCTGGATCCAAACACAGCTGATGACTCACTTGGAAACTGCTACAGCCACACATAACAGCACTTGTAATAGTGGTCATCTTTTTTAGAAAAACATTTTACGTGCAAAAATGAAAGCCTGTTCTCCTCCATTTAGATTACTGACCTCTCTATTCACTGTTGTTGGTTTTTTTTTCCTAGTAGTGAATTTTACAACTTTAAACACTGAAGGTGAAAGACTAAAAAGTTGCCCTTCAAATCATGCCCCCCTCTCTTGCTCTGAATACCCATTAAATTAAATGCAAATATAATTCCTACAGTAGCTGTGCATTTGGCCTGTATTATGGTAATTATACTTGTGTATATCTGATATCCAGTTAGCTCCCAATATAGCCCCACAGCTTCTATAGCTTTACACAGCTGAAACGAGAAAATAAATCATAGTTCTAATGAGAGTTCAAAACACTGTTACAGAATTTGCTGGAAGAAATATGAAAATAATTCAAACTGGAACAACTCTGGAATAAAAGAGAATATTTCAGTATGTATTGAAACATGACCTAAAAATGCCAGTAAAGCACTCTGCTTTTTCTATTATTTGAACTGCAAGAAGTCTCTGTACTCTAGAGTAAAAGTAAGTTTTCACTCCTGGTAAAATCGCAGTATGTAGATTTTTCAGTGCTGTATATTTTATGTTACACAGCTTTATTCTTTAAATTGACAACTGAGTTCATAAACCAGCAGAACTGATACTAGAAATGTTCAAAATGTCAACATTTGTACTTTAAAAATGAGGTCACCAGAGAACTAATTAATATTCAATCTCTCTAACTAAGATCTTATCATTAGGGGAGGAGGGGGTGTCCTAAAACATAAGAGCAGGATGTTTGTTAATCGGGTTGCTTCAGAAGGATACAGAAAAGAAAAATAGTGTGGGTTGTTTTGTTTTTTTTTCTTTTTTCCTGTGCATAAAATAGGAGACCGAAACTGGTAATGTATATCACAAATTCACATTTTTTGTGTATTTATTTGCTATTAGACCTGTTCTGAGATTCTGCATTAATAGTAAGCGGGTAAAAACAAGTACATGAAAACTGCAGAAGCTCCATTTTTCCAACTGCTATTGTAACACAACTGTCCCAGATATGTAGAGTAGCCCTGAAAGTGAGTATATTAACACCTCTACTCATGACACTCTCTGCATGTCATGATAAACAACCGCTTGGAGAATCACACCCAGCTGTTTGTTTGTTTTCTCTTGGAGATAGAATACGTCTGATACTGTTACACTATTTCTGCTGCGTGGTTGCAAAGCACTTTCAAGCAGCAAGATTAGTTTTAAAAAGATAGCACATTCCTCCACGTGACACACAGAAGACAGGTCACATTCCAGCTTTGAGTCCTTCAGCTTATCAAAGCTATCTTTTAATTATAACAAGCAAGACCTTAACTACTGGAACATGACAAATAAGCAGATGATACCACAATGCTTTTTTAAAGCATTCATACAATTGCAAGTAGGAGCTTCAAAGTATTAGTTTGTGTGGTGATTGCTAAGTCACATGTGGCACATGTTGCATGTGACACATCACTCATGCTCATGCAAAGCACATATGAAATACTACAGCCTGACCTTGAACTCAAGGAAAGGAACAAGTAAAGAAAGGACACCTGTCTGGTACTGTCTGTACAGGAAACCAATCAATCATATTAAAACCCATCCCAGAATGGCACTGTCCTCTTTATTCCTAAATAAGTACTCTTGATTCATCAGTAATTTTAAAGTATTCGTGTAACATGAACTTAATAATATTAAAAAATGCATGGAGCTCTGTACGGAGTATCCTATTAACGATACATATGTATTTTGTGTCAAACATTTAAACACAGTGTCTTAGTTTTTCACAGGCAGGCATCAGTTTCAGGTGCACAGACACCAGTACATGTTAAAGGGTTTTTATTCCCAAAGGCTTTCAGCCAGTGTTCTTTGGATCAGGTCAATATATACATTCCAATGTATTTTCTTTTTCAAAAAAGCTTCAGTTATGTATTGATATTATGACAAAGAAAAGAGGGACTGACTCCAAAGGATTTCAGAAACCTCAAGTTTGAGAGACATACTCAACCAGTACCTCATTTTATGCTCATTTAGTAAAAACTTTGAGTGCACAATAGAAATCCAGAGTCCAAAAATCAACAAGAAGACTTCAAATATAATGCCAAGAATGTGAAATTCATCCTTTGCTTAGGTATGGTTATAGCAAAGAGTGTTTCAGAGAACAAAAGCAGCTACCCAGAAGCCAGCTGTGTACATGTTTATATCTCTAAAACAGCTGCTGCCTTTGACTGTGCCACAGAGAGAGAAAGTCTCCTCCTTTCCCACTGGCCACTATATTAAGCAGCTTGCTGTAATGGCTGCATAGCATTTGGCAGTTGCAGGCATGGTAGCAGTTAGCATTAATAAAAGTAGAAACTGTTCTCACAGTTGCATGTCTCACAGCCGCATGTGTGAAACGTATCACATTTAGTGTAGACAAACTGGACATCTATAGTACGGATGAGTTGAGATAGCAATAAAACAAATGTGTTCGGCTATGTGTGTATCCACGTGACCAAACACAGCATCAGAAGTTCAGTAATTATGTAGTCAGAAAATATACAAATATAGTGATTACTGAAATCACTGCTTGTTTATTTTGCTTCCCTTCAGAGCATGGTGTTGCATTAATAAAAGTGATAACTTTGAGGGCCTGTTTTAACGTAAACATGAATGCCTAGCTGCATGAAAAATAACGCGATTGCATGCTTAAATATATTTTTCTTTATGCCTTCATCTGTAGGGAGGGAATGAGTCAGAGCAGACAGCATACAGCTCTATCTGTACCTGTCTATTCCCAAAATATCACAACAAATATTTAAGGATCTTTACAAGTGACAGAACTAAAGGTCAGGGTCATAGCAAAGGGCAGGTTGTGGAGGAGGGGATTAGCATTTCTCTAAGTGATTTCTTCTCCCATCTATTTTTTATATCCTCCACAAACAGGCCTCTCTAATTTCAAACACATTTTTTGAATTCTGCAGAGAAGTCAGTTCTAAAAACGTATCATCCAAAATAAATGTTTTTCTTGGCTCATGCATCAACTATCCCATTTTCTTTTCTAGTATAGATATGGGTGGGAGAAGGCATATGTGTGTGTATTCTGTGTGTGTACACAAATATCAGTATACTCTTTATTTAGCATTCTGTACTCATACATCACTTATGCAGAGGTATAGACTGGAAAACTTTGCTGCTAAGATATTTTGGTCTCTTTTTCATTGAAAAATAATTATGTAATAGATTGATTAGATGAGCAGTTATCTGTCTTAACTGGCTGGTAGGCTGATGTCTGAAGAAAGGTCCAGGTGTTCAGCTCCTTTGCAAAACAGACCTTTATTTTCTATTTCTGTACAGAGGGCAATTCTCCAGCATCCCCCCCACACTGAATTCTCCTCTTTTAAGCAGCTGTAAACCGTGTGCTGGGTCATCTCTGAATTCATATAGACTGCATTCACTTTCTGTTTATTTTTAAAGATTGCTTTTAGATTAGAAATCCATAAATGGCTTTGTGGAATGGTGACCCTTCAGCTCTCACCCTCTGCCTTGTCACTGCCCAGCAATAAAAAGCTGTTTCTAAAAGCAAACTAAAACCAATATTTCCTAAAGATTGTAATATAAAATGCTCATTTCAGTTTTTCTTCTCATTTGTGTTTTGGCAAGCAGTGTTCCGGGTTTCAGATGAAATTTCTCAGTAAGTAGTTTTCTCTCTCTCAAAATGTGTGGCCAAAACTAAAAAGCATAAAGAACCTGATTCTCAATAGCTTTTCAGTTCAAGTACTCACACACCATTTTGCAGAATGAAGATAGACACACAAAACAGAAGCACTGATCTGACAGCAACTCACAGCCATCTAATACAGGTATAATTTATTCCCATTCAAGCTGCTGCAGATGGCACCAAGTTCCCCTCTCCCTGTGTATGATATACATGGCTCAGGAAAGGTGCTTGACCTCTCCAGCCCACAGAAAGAGAGAAAAGAAGATGCCAACTCTGACTGTCTGAGAGGAAGAAAGAATACAGGCTTCTTGTGCTTTTAACTTGGCCATTAAACCAGAAGAAGAAAAGGAGAACTCTACTTAGGGATAAAGATGAAGAGAGTTTTTATATACTTGCTTCAGTGTATGTTTTCAGTAACCTGTTACAAGACATGCAGACTATCAGTCTCACTGTTTTTGAACATCAGATAGCCATTTACCTATCATCTGGACACTTCCCCTACTTTTGTATTATCAGCTTGGGCCTCGTTGTAATACACTGTATTTATTTAAACTGCATTAATATTAGATAATTCTGATTAAATTAGGTGGTAACACAGAAAATTGATGATAGGATGTCAAGGAAATAATGAAAGAAGACAAATGCTTTGGGTTTTTGTGAGAGGCAGAGTAAGAAAGCAAGTGTGTACTCATGCATGGGAAAGTGGATAGGCTTAGTGAATACAAGGCTGAGGAAAATCAGTGCCTCCTGCCCAGAGATCCTGCAGCATAAGTATGGGGTACCAATACCCTTATCTAGTGTTGCTGTGTCATTGTTAATTCAGATGCACTCACATTACTATACATTCATCTATCAGTAGCTTTCAGTAAGATAGTAAAATGGATGAGTCTAAGATTCCTACATTTATTTTTCCCCCTAGTAGATCATTCTCTCTTCTGCTTCAGATCACCAGATTTTATAGGTTTCTCTAGTGGTGGAATGAATTGAAAGTAGCTGCATTAAAACCAGCTAAGCCTCTAGGGACTGAACCAGGTGATAAAACAACAGGTCACCAGAGTTCACCTGGAGTCTGGATAAGACCAACCCCTAGTCTTAGGAAGCTGCACGGGGCAGAGGGAAAATAAAAGTACACAAGGTGAGATTGATAGCCATGGCCAGAAGCAGCTGTGTCCAGTGCTGGACACAGCTGCCCGGATACCACCCTTGTTGTACCAACAGCCACAGTGCGGAGGGCAAACACAGCCCCCGTGTTGCTTAGTGCTCCTACATGGCTCCGTGCACACTGGCACTGCCCCAGGTGGCTGCTCACCAACCCGTCCATAAACAAAGACTGGGCTTGACAAAAAGCACAGCTTAAAATTAAGTCATGCATAGTAACTTTGGAATTTGGTACATTTTTGGTAAATTTGGTAAAAAAAAAAAAAAAAAGGTAATAATTCAAGACTTTTATCAATAGCAATATACGGGACTTTTTGGAGATGGCTGGGAGGGTAACTAGAATGAGATAGAAGTCAGTTCTGGAAATGAGTTTCTGAGCTTTTGGCTAGATTTCAAAGGATCTGAACATTTTAATACTGCAAGTATTGAACTGTTCTCTTAATGATGGGTTAAGGCAGTCATGGATTTACCATGGATGCTGGGCAGATCAACACTACACCTTCCCCACTGGGCAGTCATTGCTTTGTAATTATTTAAATCGAGGTAAACATAGTAACTGCTTTCTAGAGCGGGCAGGCTATTAACATCAATTGTTCTTTTCTTGCAGATAAATTTTGTTCACCAGAAAGATGACTGTAGGAATATTTTATTGCAAATTTCATACAGCTTTTTCATCTTTGGTTGCCTTGGTGCATTGGCCTGTATTGATTCAGGTTATACAATTCTGTGTGACCAAGAGATATAGCCAAAGACACTTTGACGTTCTTCAGAAGCAGCAGCCTTTTCAGATGTGGTTTACTCAATTGGAAAAATAAGGCTCGACGCCTACTTCTTAGTCACAGATTTTCCTGTGCCATTGAAACATGGGTATGAGCTTTTGAGTCTGCAACAATACCAGTAATAATTTATTGAAGGCAACACACCTGTATTGCTCCTCAAATCCTTAAAAAAAAAAAAAATTGTGAATGGACCATCAGCACACATGGGAAGTCATGTATATGGCTGCAAACTGCCATTTTGGAGAGCCATATCTTAGTCCCAGTGTATTCCTGCTTTGCTGGGTAACCATGGAGAAGTCATTCTACCACAGCTGTCCTCTCAGAAAAATATGTATAATGTCAGCCTGCTTTGTGAAGAGCTTTGAAATCTATGGGTGGATAGTATTGAGTAAGAACAGGGCATTACTGGTAATTTATTATTTATTGTTCAGTTGTGTGGATAATGGTCCACTTTATCCACCGCTACACCACAGCAGTAGCAATAACAAACATTACGATCTTGGCAGATGAAGTACTTCCCTTGCATTCACTGCCCAAACTCTCAAGTCCCCCATCTCCTGCAAACGACACTCAGAAGATCCACTGCAGATTCCTACCATAACTCCAGAGCTAGAACCTTCCTTTGTAAGTCTTGCCTGCCCCAGTTCCCCACTCTCCCTAGCCTTGGTGCCTCCTTTCCCCTTCCCAAAATGCCTTATGAGACATAAGCCTGTGAGAAGACCTGTTCCCCTGCAGTGCTACATGGTAAGGAGGGTGACAATCCTCAGAACAGCACCCGCATGTTGCCAGCTGAAGTATGGACCTCTTCCTCCAGTTTCCTCATTTTCTCTATTGAAGGCTGATACAGGTTAGAAAAAAGTATAGTAGCAAAGCACCAACATATTTTCTACTCTGGAAGGATGGTATTCAATAAGCTGAGCGTGATTTCAAGCCATTGACAAATTGGATGAATGCCAGTTTGCACAGATATCCAAGCAAGAAATCACAATACCAGATTTGGCTCTTGTAGTGGAAATACTAAGTCCTGGCTTGAAACAGTGATTAAGCACCTGGTAGGAAGGTCAAACCCAGGGGAGCAGAAGGGGAGGAGCCAGACCTCATTTATGGGCTGGCAGTGGAAGCAAGGGTATCTCTATGGAGATCCCTGCATGCTTGTGGTCTTCTGAAGGTGTGCAGTGGTTGGTCTGGTGGGTTGGTCTGGTTTTGGGTTTTTTTTTCTGTTTTGTTGTTGTTTATTTTTTGTTTTGTTTTTGTGCTTTCCCCCCCCCCTCCCCCCTTTATTTCCATGCCCACTGGTGTTGTGTTTGAGCAAATCCTTGCTTGCTGTAGCCTGAGGTTCTGCTGCTCTGCTGACATTGTTGGGTTTTCCATCACATTACTGTTCTCCATCCCATAGGAAAAGATTTTTGGAAGAAGGAGCTGTCTCTGGTTCAATTAGATCCAGCACTATCACTGAACTAATGTGAGTTGTTTGTGGTTTTGGCTAAAACTACATGTGATTCTGTAGAAGTAGCTATCACAAAGGTGACTGCCTCATTAACTTTCTGAGAAATCTTGCAATTTTAAAATTGAGACAATCTGCTTCAGTAGAAAAGGAAAAAAAAAAAAAAACTAAATTATACACAGGATAAGGCCTTGAAATTCCTGCAGAAGGTATTACTTTGAGGGCACAAAACTTATGTAAGAATTGGTGGCAGTTTCATTAAATTTTTCCCTGAAGTTTGGTTTCCCTTTTCAACTGCTATCATCCATATGATACAGTTGTGTCACTACCGATGGAAGCTTGCTTAATTTTTTAATCTAAAAATGAAATCTTCCCACTGAGTCTTTATTAATTCCTGAGCCCCCTTCTCTCACTTGTAATTTTTTTTTTTTTTACCTCTACATCAGCACTGCCTTCAAAACTTTTGTGCTGCTAGTTTACTAATCCAGTATTTATAATGTTTTTGATTCATAATACATCATCACAACAGACTTATTCCTGGTGGTAGGTCTGTGCTGCCTTCCTCCCTTTTTTTTTTTTCTTTTTTTTTTTTTAATCAAAACAATTCTTTGCCATAGCAACTTTTCTTGGCTACCAACCCATTCCAATAACTTACAAGCAGCAAACACTTGACAACAGTGATCAGAGCACACTATCCTTGTGCCAAATTGAAAGGCAACTCCTCCCTGGAACAATAAATGCTGTTCCAGTGTTACAGGATGGAGCTGTTGCAGGTCTCTCAAAAAGCTCATATTCTTTTAGAAAGTTATTGAATGCTAAGGAGCTGGCTGTGCCAAAACTTTCGGAACTTCAGAAGTAACTCAAGGGAGCAACTCCTCCCTAAGCCTTTTAATTTATGATAGGAAGGGAAGAGCTATAAAAACTAACAAACTCTTTATAAAACTGGTGAAGGAAAAAAGCATTCAGCTCAAATAATTTGATACAGAACATAAGGTGCCAAAATCACGCTGAACCAACTTCTTTTAACAGTATGAATGTCACTGCCAGTTTGACGTGGTATTTTTGAGAATATGGGAAAGTCAACTTTTTCTTAACTGAGGTTGATATTTTACCTGTACAAACATTTCTTTCAATTACAGATTTTTATATTATAACAATACTATACTTTCCTTCAGAAATTTCCTCCACAATTTAAAGCTGTAAGTCCTCTATTGTTGTGGTGAAGAGAATATCTACTTCAATATTCACTCAGATGATTTCATAGAGATAAGTTTGCTCAAACTTAAACCACAGAAAAAGGACTTTGGCCTTTGAAAATGGTTGAACCAGTATTTATCAGTTATATTTATTCCATCACACTAAGACTTTGCACTGAGTGTCTTAATAAGCCATTCGGTACTTCTGTGTCAGCACAAGAAAAATGTTTTAAAGTCAGTATTAGAACAGAAAATAAATGCTTTTTTTTTTTTTTTTTTTTTTTTTGGTCACAAAAGCTTTCATTAATCTCTGATCACAATCAGCTTAAAGAAAAGGTTTTATCTGGTAGTCAGGTGAAGCTACAAAATGTCCAAATGTCCAAAAAATGTAATATTTTAGTGTACTCAAGAATCTGTAGAGGCTATTAAAAGTGAGAGATTTTAAAACAGGAGCAGCTACAATATAAGCATAATAAACAATATCACCATGTAAACATTAAAGTGTTCCATAAATGATGATTCTATAAAGTTCTTGTTTATTTGTATATTCCTAATGATGCCATTAATTGCTTAATCTTCCTGAAAATTACCATGCTGTTGTAATTCTTTCAGGGTTTCTGCCCGCAAATTGTATTCAGAGATGAAGTAAAAGGATGCAGCAGTGGCATATATGTAGCCAGAGGCTACAGAGCAGACTTACTCCTCCTTCTTGGAGAAATTTAACTTACTGCTACACCCGCACCTGGGATACTTGCCCTCTCCAAAGTCATGTGGAACAGCAAGAGATTAATCTCAACTTCTCAATGTCTAAATGAGTGTTTCCACCTCTGCTCTTTCCTATTACTTACCAGGGCATCTTTCATGAGTCCCATCCTGAGTCTCAGACTTTGTTCTTTCTATTTATCAACTCAGCTGGTAACTTTGGTTGCTCTTCTACATCTTTCAGGCTCTTTGGGACATGCCTTCCCATTGCTCTTGAAGACAGTTCTCTAATACTGGCTATCCGCCTGACATCTTTGCTTTCTCTACTGAGATCAACATCAAGAGGTATGAGAAAGCACTTCTATGCAGCTTATTCTAAAATTCTCCAGGTCACTTTCCTCTACTTCACGTTCTCAGAAGGGAGAATTACCATGAATGTGTCCATTATAGGTTAGATTTTTTTCTTCTGTGTTTGTTGTAAATCCATCTCTACCACCCCATTTGCTTTACTTATATGTATATGTGTGTGTATATGTGTGTGTATATATATATGGCTGCCTATCCACTCCTCTTTGGAAACCTACACTATCTCCCAGTAGTGAAATGGGAAATATTTCTCTTTGCTCCTCCTATCACAAGGAAAGAAACTGCTCAGTGCCAGTAGTTTAACCAAACTGGAATAATGGTATTTTATTGATTCACTAATAGATAATTAGCAGACAATTAGTGAACTATATCTTCAGATTAAGATGAGTAGTGAAAGAGGTAAAGCAATGCTGTGTACTTACAAATTGCTAATGAAGTCCTACAAACTTCTAAACATCCTCTTTTAACTAATGCTAAGCCCTGTTCCTCATTACAAGTCATTAGTTATACACGCAGATTGTGGGCATGGGTCACAAGCACCCCTCCCCTAGGAGCCTAGGTTCCCTGAGGGTGGGCCCCTGCTTTTTTCCTCCACACTGTCAGTCCCTCTGAGTATAGGCTGCCCACAGCTTGGAGGGGGAAGCTGTTTCTTCTGGACCTGATGAAGGCTGTGGTGCTAGCAGGATCGCTTACTGCACTGTCACATCAGGTTTTGTCAGCCACTTGTTCTTCTCAAAGGTCTTTCCTGTAATTACAAACTGTCATGCTTCTGTTATACATCTTTTCAGGCTGACCTGTCTGTTTCTTTTTGTAATTTCCCAATTGCTGTTTTATCCAGATAATAATCACTGTCCTTTTTAGTATGATCAGGTTAGGGCAGATATCCTACATGTTTTGGATACTCTGTACACAAATGTGTTTTTGTTGTTTTTTTTTCACTTCCTTATCCTACAGGTGCTGTTACTCAGGCTGTTTCCAAAGGTGGTCCATAGGAACACTCCCACCCCTTCCTAGCAGTTATTATTGTTGTTATTGTTATCATTATTGTTCTGGTGGTGGTTATTATTACCTCTACCAAAACCTTCACACAACTGCGTATCTTGACTATTCTTTTATTGAATACTCTTAATGCCTGAATTCTTACACCAGATCCATGCTTAGGCTATCAGGTTCTTTTGCAGCCCAAGTGAGATTAGCTTGTCTGATTGGTCCTCACTTCACAGGCTTCTGTTTTGTACCCTTCCCACTGTAAATGTGAAAGCTTCAGGTACAATGGCAACAGCCAATTTGGATGGCTGCAAGAAGAGAAAGACTTCGATTTATTACCCCGCAACTCTGTCTAAATCAGACCCAAATCCATCAAATCAGAAACCTGCTGGAGGAATTCTGTGCTTGTCAACATTTTTGTGAACTGTTCCAGAATGTGAATGTTAGCTGATTCATTTCAAACTGTTTGAGACAAGGTTGTTTGGAGCTGTTTTTCTCAGAAAGGCAATGGAATATTTTGAAAGGAATATTACTGGAAACCTGATATATTTTTCATAGACTGACAAATTAAAAAAACAACAACAAAAAAACCCACAGCAATCTGGAGAGATCCTACTTTGGTCAATAATATTTTGTTTGCACGTCTAGCCTTCTCTTAATTTGTCTTGATTACTTGTTTTAAACACTTAATGATACTTAATGATGATATTTGATAGATATGTCATAGAATTACTTGCATTTTATTAGTGTTCTTCAGCCAATCCAGAATTTTATCTCTATCCCAGACTTTTCTCTAACCTGAGATATTCTGCATCTCCACAGTGCAAAACCTCTCAGAAATATCAAATAGTTAGGCTTTGCCAAAAAAAAAAAATAGCATCTGTATTTTACTTTTCCTTGCCTGACACTTTTGTCTGGGGGGAGAAAAAGAAATCACATTACATCCTAGGCAGACAGAATCATATAAATAACTAAGAAATGCCTTTCAGAAATTGGAACTTGCTTGGTAAGCAGCAACTGATTCCTAACTTTAATAATGGAGGATGCTCTGAACATACTATTCATAGTTAAATACTATTACTGGAAGATTATTTGCAAGTCTGTAATAAAAGATCTAAAGTTAGGCTCATCCGGAAAGTATAAAAGTATCGGTATCTATATAAGATTTACAGGGACTACTTAGCAGCCCCTTGTCTTAAATTTTTCGCAGTGTATTTCTGTACCTTGCTGATTCACCATCTTGAATTCAAGAAGAAAACTTATCTTCTGTCCTGTATCTTGTTTCCCCTACTTGATGTCCTGAATTGCACTTGAAGTGCTGCTTAAGAATTTACTGCTGAAAGTCACTTCATTTGTTTTGGCACTTTCTCTTCACAATTTTTCCAGTTGTCTTCATGCTTTCACTAATACCTTTAAAACATGGCAAAAGAGGATTCCATCATGCATGGTAGATAAGAAAGAGATCATACCCTATCAGATGAACATTCTTGTTGCTGGAGAAAGTAACAAATAACCTTGATTTCTTTTAGAATTTGGCTTCACTGGACCTAAAACGATCAAAATTCATTAGCTGTCCCCATGTAAAACACTTGTGGAAGATGGTGCTACCAGACTAACTCGGTTTCTTTCTACTGAGGGCTCTGTAGTTCAGATTTAACCCACTGCTAGTGTTCCTTTGATATGCTGTATGACATCTGCTTGGAAGGAACAATGTTTTTTTTTCCCCCTATTACTCTCATGTTCATAATTATAACTTTATTTTGGAATTACTATTTCTGCAGATGCCATTGAGGTGATCTACAGTAAGGGTAACACATGGTAGCAGAGTAAAAGTTCACAGACCTTCCAATGGTTGTCCTGTACATGCGGAAAGACCTTGCACTGTCAGATTTTAGCTGCCACAACAGGATATGCTGGGAATGCTTCACGTTCTGAGAAGCAGCTTTATTTAGTTGAATATGATCACTAGGGGTCAAAAGTAGGGTGAAAAAATAACAAGCTGCAATACATGAACCCAAGGTAGAAAAGAAATCCTTGCTGTTGTCCTTCTTTTCTTGAAATTCCCTTCCTGAGACCCTTCTCTCTCCTCAGTTTCAGCCCATACAAGAGACTTGCAAACTTTGCATTTTTCAGTGGTAGATCCTGATTTGGTCTATTGAACCTTATAAATGCCCAAGAACATTTTCACAGGAAACCCACTCTTTTTCTCTGTTTATGCTCCTGTCATTCTACTGAACTGTGGCACTTAAACTTATACTTGGACAGGCTGCTAAGATAAAGTGACATCTCCTGGATGTGGTATCTGATCTAGTACCCAATCTCCTAGTTTCTTTGAAAAGAAAGATTATATTCACTATCTATTCAGCAAGGTGTTGTCTGTTCCAACTGGTGCAAATGTTCAAAAAAGCTGGAAGTGATATTTCCAAATTCACTCATTAAAACAAACTCTATTTGCTTGACAGATTGAAATGAGATGCTTTGCACAGTAAGTATTATTCTAAGTGTGTTTTTTGGGCTCTGTTTTTCTTTGCACTGTAACAAGACCATAAACAACTGAGAACAATAATTGAAGAGAGAGCTGCAAAGCACCACAGATGAATATAAAACGGTAAGAACTGAACAATTCAGTTTCTGTAATAGTAAACATGTCTCTATATCCTATCAAAATTCTTTGGAAGAATAAAATAGTAGATAAAAGTAAACTGATGGATGCAATTAATTTGTCCTTTCCAAAGGCTTTTTAAAACCAATTCTCCTAGAGGCTCTTAAGAATATTTGTAAAACACAGGAGCCCGAGGGTGCATTCAAAACAGAGTTTTAGTTTATATCAGCCCCCTTCAGAGCTTTGGGTTGCATTGTGGAGCCATCTCAAGGTAGCCCAACAGATTTTCTTCCAGACAGAACTAAATCAGAAGGTGCAGGCCTGCCTCAATTCAAATGCTATAAGGTATTTAACTTTGAGTATATCTTAAGATATTAAATTGAATACCAAAGCCCCAAAAAACATGAAGCGTGTCTAGGAGGCACTCAATGCCGATTTGGTCTACGGACTCAATTCCCCTGAGCTGTAACACTGGCTGATGCAGACCTAGCCTAAGGTCCGCATTCACCAGATGAATGTTACTGCACAAACTCATCTATCACAAACTAGGATGTCCCTCTAGGGCAATAAAAATTAACCTCACTTGACTAATCTGCCTTTTGGGTGGTAAGATAAAATTCCATGCTGCAATTCCCTTTACAGGGAGAAGTGAAAGGTGCTCAGAAGGTTGTTGCAGGGAAGCTGGTGGTGGGAGAAAACCAAAGCAGCTCAGCACACTGGCCAAGTAAAATGTGTAAAGGCAATTAATGAGCAAGTGGAGCAGGAAAGCGGGCAGATCTGGAGACATCCTGAGGATTAGGGTCAAGGTGAGATGGGCTGGTGGAACTTACCTCAGGTACGTGTGGAAAAAGGGATTAGCACTGCTTTAATTTGGCAAAACCCTTTCCTTGGCTGCAGAGCAGAGGAAGAGGTTGAAATTTGCTGTTTATGTGGCACACACTCCGCTTACATACAACCTCTGTGCCCTCTGGCATAGGCAAAGCTGCTGGCTCTGCTACTGCTGGCTACTGCCTGCCCTGCCAGAGCAGCAAGTTCACCCTGTCTTTCTTGAATGATATTATCCAAGGAACAAGGGGCTTCACTGGTGTGAAAGCTTACAGGCTGCTTTGCCAGGTTCACTGACAGAGGCACGCTCTGAATGTGCTTGCTGCAACACCTATATGCCTGCAGCTATATCCTTTACAGGCCATATTTCTAGCATTTTTGACCAGACGAACCCTAAATTCCACAAATGACAATTGTCTTGAGGTACCTCTGTGCAGTCAGATCACCCCTAGGAGCTAGCCTACACGTTAAAGGCTGAGAAAAATGAACATGAAATCACCAAAGTGAAGGAGGTGTTCCTGAGGTCTGGCTCTTCTTGTTCTTGTATTGAGACACTTTTAAAATTCTTATCTCTGCATATTTTTGCATTTACATTTTTATTTTTGAAATAAATTTCTCTTCAGCCATTCTCAGCAGAAGAATACATTCTAAGAATGCAGTTTTCTCTTAAATACTTCCCAGATATGTTGCTGCTCCTTGCGTGTCCCTTACCCAGTAACACATCCTGGCCAGCAATCTAAAAATGGAATTCCAGGTACTGTTTTCTTTGGCACTTTTCTTCGTCTCTCTCCTTCTGCTCTGATACAGCTTCTCAGTGTGCAGCATCAAGTTACAATGTCCTTTTTCTACTGCCATATTGTATTGCAGTTGTATGAATTTGCCATCTACCGTTTATGCTTTTTTCATTATTCCCTCAGAGGTTAGTAGTAATTATATGCATCATTCTTTTCAATATTAATTTTCCATAACAGATTTCATCAAGTGTCTGCATGTAAAATGGTTCTTTGGATCTCAGCCTCACGACTTCCTGCTTATTCATAGAAAATATTTTGCATAATCTCAGTATACTCACTCAGGGCTTGGACAGAGAAACAACACTTGAAGCAGTTCTGTTATTAAAAAAAAAAAAAAAAAAAAAAGAAGAAGAAAAGAAAAAAAAAAAAGGGAATTAACTTGTTTTTATGCGAAGAGCCAAGAAGATAGTCTGCATGGCCCACATCAGCATCATTTGGCTATTTCTTCCACTTTGAGTCACTGTGGCATCAATTACTTTTTGTTTATTGATTATTTGGAAAATTAAGGCTTGCTTCCAGCAGCAGTGACTTCAGGAGAATTGTTTTGGTGTAACCAAAGGCAGAATTTACACCCACTGTGCTATGTTAGGTCAACACATAATCTTTCTCTCAGTTTCCCTCTGTTTTTAATATCTCCTCTTGCTGTCTTCTTACTGAAGAATCATAGCCAACTGCAAGACACATCGCTTTCATCCAAAAAATCAAAGCTGGCTGCTCTCCAAAGTTCCTCATTTTAACATACCTGGAACGTCACTGTAAACAGGAACCACATGTATTTGTTAGTAGGGAACCCAATAATTTCACTCACCACAGGAACCTTTGGATGCATACATTAATAGTATAAGCATGGAAAAAAATAAAGTTGTTCTGAATGAAATGCCTAGTGTTCACAAAAGCAGCGCTCAATACTTTAACTAAAATTGTCCTTTACAGGAGACAAGAAATGGTGGAGCTCCAAAGGCATTAAATATGTATTCTAATCAATCTTTAAACAATAAATAAAAAAAAATATTGTTATCACTGTCACAAAATACCATGGGACCGTGGAATTTGTTTTCTCCCCAGCATGTAAAATCATAACTAGGCACGTGTGATTTAATATAGCAGTGATTTCCTGATTTGTTCTTAATTGACAGTATGCACAAGCTGTGTTTTCAACATGAGTTATTTTTACTCTAGATGAAAGAAAGAAAATGGGAACAATAGTAAAGTCTTCACGAGAAAAGATTCTTCCATAACATATCACATTGACTTTGTGTTGCAAAATGGAAACTGCCCTTGGGAGAGCCAGTTTCAAGGAATGTCAGATTGAAAGTAGCTGCCAGGGGTCCTAGATCAGGAAACAATTTAAGCATCTGTCTAATTTTAATGGGATTTAAATGCATTCTTTGTTTAAGCACATACATAAAAGCCCTCAAAAATCAAGAGTTATTTTTATACGCGTATACATTTATAAATATATACATATATATTTAATCACTGTGCATCCTAACAGATTCATGAAGAATAGAATTGAATATGCCTAATGCGGTTTCCCTGAATATTTATAAGTTTTATTCTCTTGAAGGTTTTTGTATTTGCCCTATGGCTGAAGGTAGCTTGTTAGGAGCAGAACTGTTTTTTTGCTCATTCTCAGCTCTTCATCTCTATTAAAAGATTCATATTTTGTTGTAACGTTTTCATTTGCATCCCCCTCAGGCCAATAAAAAACATAGTCATTTTCCTCCCCAGTAACTGCATGGCCATCAACTTTAATTTCAGCACACTTTTCTCCTCCTGAACCTTTTTGTCTGGTAACAGCTGGTCAATATATTTCTTCATTACATCTCTTCTTTCAAAAGCAGCAATGTCATGCTCCCAGCAGTATGCCTTCTTGACAAAACCTTTGTCCTAACTGTTTCATCCCTTATAATTTTATGCATATCCCACTGATGGATGCAGAATGTCTGGGAGGCATTTATTATAGATTCTATTTCCTCTAAAGCGTTCATTCAGTTTCTGTGCAAGAAAAAAGTCATACCTATGAGAAATCATAATGCCCACAAGTACCTCACTTAAACATACCGAAATGGTAGACTCTGATACAGAGTTTTTATTTACAAATTAAGTTCTACTTCATTTTCTCCAGCACCCTTCCAAATGTGCTTACAAAGCTTTCTGCTTATCTGCTTGATTCTAGAAGATAAGCAACAGTTCTAACATACTTTACTGAATGTATCTGAAATTGTTTCAAACAACTGTGGGCCCTTATCAAACAATTTCTTCTGATAATCCAGAAACAGACAATTAACTCTGATTTTTTTTTTATACTGTCAGCAGTCAAAAAAGCTACATGCTGCTTTTAACACTTCCAACAAGCCTCGGCTATAGCTAACTACCTGATTGAGTAATCATCTGTGCAAAATTGACGTGTAATATCTGTCTCAAATACGTGGCCTGTGAAGATGCGAAGGATTTGAGTCCCATTCATTTTGTGTCACTTACCACTCAGAGCAATTATTATTGTTACAAACTGCATTCTCAGGAAGTAGCGTATTTTCTGAACCAGCTCTTTCATAACTCTCATAATCAAAGTTATTCTACATTCTGACTCATGAAACTCTCTCTGTGCCTTCTCTTCCGTACCTTAGGATTGTTTGAGCTGTTCCACTTCTGAACACAACCCCTTTGGCATGCCTACTTAGAAAAACATAAAGCTATTGGGGAGTTCTTAAGCGACAGAATCATACTCAGCAGACCTGTTAATATTTTGTAGAATTTACTGAATATTGTCATTTTTGTCAGCGGATCAGACCTTTCTACTTCCTCACGACAAGTCAGTGGTAATACTTAATTAAAGGCAACCAAGAGAGAAAATTTTCATGAAAGTGCTAAAAAAACCCCTCTCCCGTGGCCAAATCCGATGAGTTAAATGCTCTCATTGTTTATATACCTGGCAGAGAAGGAAAGTATCTCTTACCATTAAGAAAAAGGTAACAAAATCATACTGGCAAAAATCATACTGCAAGTAGCACTGCAAATCTTGTTTCCAGTTCAGCAAAGCTCTTCAGGAGAAGCTTACTTTTAAGTATGTCAATAGAGTATTCGCATATTTAAGTACATACAATTGCTTGCCAGCTTTTCTAAATCAGAGTCATAACTGGATGTTCTTAAGCATCTCATCTAATTTAGTTAAGAAAAATGATTTTAAGGCCAAATCAAATGGAAATTGCAACTAAAATACTAATACCAAGTAAGAAACAGAGTAAGAGTACAGCAAATAGAAAGCAAACATAAACTTGACAACACTTTACAAAAACATTTTAATACAAAATTGTCTTTTAAATATTACAATAAATGCCCCCCAAAAATGCCTCCTTCCTACCTTCCCACCTAACCCTCAGGTTAGCTATCATTACTACAACTGGCTGATTTTTTAAATCCACTCTTAAGAAGAATCTTAAGACACAAGATCTGAAGGGAGTGAGCATGTGTATCTTCATATCATTTCAAGGAAGTCTCTCCATGAACAACTCAGAATGAAACATAGAAACATTTATATCCAAGGCTGATTAATGTATAATGTTTGTGGAGAGAAGGTGGCTGCTATGTACAAGAGGGGATCCGAAGGAAGGACTTAGTTAAAGCAGGAAGCTGAGGTGGCCATTGCAATGTGTCTGTGAGAGAACTGTCAGATTTCAGGCTGAATGTCTTCAGAGGTTTTTCCAGGCATAACACGAGTGTCCTGTTTTCTTCCTCTTGGGTGCCAGTGACAACTTGCATCTTATCCTCTTTCCTGCATATAAAGAAAATGGAGAACGGTGTAAAAATCTCACTGCAGTTACGTTGTTTCTTATGTCCATGAAAAAGATCGCTGAAGTCTGTCAGAGCACAGAAGGTACCCAGGGTTTCACTGACCACTTGCCTGTCTTGTTCCTAGGAGTCTGGCTGTCTGTGCCCAAGGCCAGCTATGATACGGCACAGTGGTGTCACTCTGGGTAAAGCTGTGGAGAAAGAGCTGTGAGAAGCCTCCTTGTGGTCCTCCACTCCTTGCATTGTGAGGGGCATGCAGGGTTTGGCCCTTGATCTTGGTTGTTCCCTAAGAGGTGTCTGTATTTTATGTTTGTTCCTAGTTGTGCGTGTTGCTGATCAGAATCTTGCCTAACTGCCTCGACTTTCTTCACCATCTGCTCTTGATCTGCCTGCTCTTGGGAGCAGCCTCATCACGTTGCTCCTTTACAAGGAGGAGAGCAGAAAGCAGTCCGAACCACCAAAGCAGCTCAAAATCAGATTTGAAGAAGGCAACACAGCTTGCTAAAAGAACAGTGCAGGAGGATAGGATGGGATGAGATGGGATGGGATGGTGTCTCACCCTTTTTTAAAGGAAAGAATTATCTCAGGGCTGTGGGGAGGCAACTGCATTTGGAGGTCTCTAAATCCTCCTCTCAAGACAAGGCTACGAAAAGCACACTCCTACAGATCCTTCTACTTGTTCTTACGGCAAATCTCCAGGTGCAGTAGTAGTTAGCTGAAGGAGAAAGCTCAGACTGAGGGCACATCTTCACTTAAGTGCAGAATTTCTGGCTAAAGTTAGCTTGTGGCTAACCCAAATGTCTCCAAACAAAGCTGAAAGCATTTCTGTCAGTGAATAAAGGTGTAGCAAGACGGAAAGATAGAACCTCTTGAAATCTAGAGGAGAAAGCAGCCTTGGAAAACACGGACTACTAAGTTTTGCTCTCTGGGTGTGTTTTATTCATCTTATCCAAAGCATAGATGAATATATATATTTGCGTTTACTGGTAGAGCATTAGTTGTGTGGTAGACACAAACACTGACCCAGGACCTGCTTGGATAACAGCCCACTCAGAGATTTAAAACCTGCTGAGTAGCTACCTCTTAACTACCCTCATTTCCCACCTCTTTGATCCTTGCAAATATTTACCTTACACCTTTAAGCCAAAAACTCCTTTTAGCCAACTAAACTATCAGCTGCATAAACTTTTGAAAAATAGCTCCTAAGTATTTTTTCATAGCAAAAAAAAAAAAAAAAAAAAGAAAAGAAAAAAAAAAAAGAAGAAGAAGAAGAAGAAAAAAAGAAAACAACCAAAAAACCCCACCTCATTTGCTTGGTTAGATCTACTCACCATAATGTTGCATTAATTTTCAGTTCATGCATCTGTTCCCCTCTGGAAATACTGGATGCATCTGCTTGCTCCACTGTAAAGGGACTCTTTGTGATGATTCATTCGTGTATACGACTGTCCTGCAGTCTTGGACTGTCTTGAGAGAGCTGTATCAAAAATGGGCCTAACACTTTAGATAAAAATTTGCAAGTTTGGCTCTGACCATGAACGTCTTGGCACTTCTTACTTAGGGCTGTTAAATTTTTGTAGTTTAAATTTCTGACCAGCTATCTGTGATTTCTTAGGCCTTTTTCTTTGTGTTTCAGAATACACTGTTATTCCAATATAGTGTTCTTCCTATTTAACTAAATTCTTGCTCAAGTGCAATTCTGAATTTGCCCTCTGGTAATATCCTGCATTTGATAATTCTTGAACAAAATCATGCTGAATTTGTATAAATATATTTACACTGACTTTAGAAAGTCCTGAAGTAAGTTTTAAGCAACATGGCTAGCAATTTCTCCTGTCCCCACAAATATGGCAATGCTCCATTGCAAGCTTTTGCTCTATCTATCTTTAATTTTACTGGTTTTATTTTATTGTGTCAGTATCATTCTTCTCTTCCAGCACTGCCAAGAATGGTTCACAGCCTCCCAACTAATTTTAAATGCATTTTTTAAATTTGAAGATAAACGTAGGTACACTGTAACAGACAGGTGTGGAGCTCCTCTTGCGTGTAATAGTATCAAAGCAATGAGACACATTCTTGGGTAGTGTCTGACTTGAGTTGCCAAGGTGCTTTCCACAACAGTTACTGTTTGCGGAATGGTTGAATTTAGCTGATAAAATCTTTGTTTTACAAAGAACATGGAAAAACAAACAAACAATAACAAACAAAAACAAACAAACAAACAAACAAAAACAAACCAACCACTATGGAGTATTTCAATCAGCAAAGTGATTCCAAATAACTAGGAGGTGATGCAGTAATTTCTCCAGGAACTAAAATGAGGGTGGTCACTGCAGTCTCAGCATAAACATTCCTGGCTATTGAACTGTCTTGGGTCCAGATACCTAAAAAGAAGATTCGTTGTATTAGCCAAAATAATAATAATTCACTGAAGGAGTTGAGAGAGTGATAATGAGACTTCCATGCTTTACTGTAGTCATAGAAAGAAGAACTAAGATGTACCAGGGAACCTGGAGGAAAACTGGCACAAAGCATGGTTATTTCTGGTGCCATTCACAGGGATTTAGCTATTTGGTGCTTTGGTGAACTGTATGAAACGCTGGCATTGTACCAGATTTTGTCATAGGCTGTACTGAGAGCCCTGTCAAGGAGTAAGATGAAACAGCACTCAGAGTAAAACAGAATATTTTTACTGGCAGGTAACACCTAATACTGGCTTTTTAAAAATCAAGTAAACTGCAAGTTAGTTCATTTCCCAGCTTTTAGGAGTAAAGGAGCAAAGGAAAGACTTGTGCTGAGTTTCAGTTTCTTATAGCTAACAGCACCCTTAAACTTAAGCCCTGTCTACAGCTACAGAATTGCAGCTATCAATTTACGCTTCAAATGTACTAATACAAAACATTTGGGCAGTTCATCTGCCATGTCTATCACGTAGATGTGCTGTCCATTTCGTCTACAGCTGGAATTAGACCGGGACACCTCCACAAGCAGCGCTGAGCTCTCATTCACACAAAGCCATACACAGCTTACTATTAATACTCAAGCTATGTTTTACCCTTGTTTATCACAGCGTGGTTCACCCAGGGAATTACAGGTTTCAATAAAAATGAGTAATTTTACCAGTGAGCAACACAAACTTCACCAAGTCTCAAAATACCTTGTTTTCCTGGATTGCATCCATAGCCTGTATGGCAGTAGGAGCCTCGCTCAAGGGACTTCAAGGCCATGCTGGATGTGGCTCTGGGCAGCCTGGTCTGGTGGTTGCTGACCCTGCACATAGCAGGGGGGTTGAAACTACATGATCATTGCGGTCCTTTTCAACCCAGGCCATTCTATGATTCCATGATATGACTCAGTCTGATTTGAGGCACAAAGCGAGGATTTTAATACAGCAAGTCATACTGAACCTAAGGTTATTTCATTTTCATATAAACTTATGGCATTTTAGGCATCATTCGTAGCCACTTCTGCTTGAGGGACCCCTGCACAAACAAATGGTAAAACCGGGGCCTTCACTCTGTGTCAGGAGACTGCTACCGAGAGGGACTGGAAATAAACGAGTGGAGCCTGTGGAAAAATCCCGAGCTTGGCACAGGCCTCGGCCCGCGGCTCCCAGCCTCCCAACCCAGCAAAACAAGCCGCTGATAACAGCGAGGCGAAGCGGCGCAGCGCCTCTCCCAAGGTCAGCTATTTGAGGCACAACAAACAGGAAAACATGGTAGCGCTGCCCCGCCCCGGGAGCCCCGCGCCGTTGCCAGGGTGACGCCGCCGGGCGCCGCGTGCCCCGGCCGTTGGCAGGCGGAGGAGGGGGCGCCTGCGCCACCTGGCGGCGCCCCGAGGCGGAGCCGCCATCTGCCGACCGACCCCGGCGGCCGTCGGGCGCTCCGCGGCGGTGGCCGAAGCCGCAGCGAAACCGCAGCGTCGAGGGCAGACCTCCGTATTACGGGCAATGGAAGCGGTACGGGCAGCGGTTCATCCCGCACGAGGCCTGCCTGGGCCTCACTGCCTTCAGGGTCCCTTCCATCCTGCATGTCCACACACCTTGTGTGGCCAATGCCTGCTTTCCAACGTGGAGACTGTTTTTAGATGAATTTCCACAAGCAAAGAAAATGGAAATTCTTCAGTCCAATTAGATAACTTATGGCGTGTCCTTTTTATCACAGGAGATCTGTGGTAAAAATTCATCACCCTCCTATAGACCATATACAGCAAGCCTCCCTCCCAAGCAGGGTACACTCAAGTCTTGTTAAAGCCCGCTGTGTGCCATGACTTGCGTTGACTTGCCCGGCCTGTGACCTCACAGCACCATGGCTTTCACATATCTCCAGTTATTTGTGTATGTGACTGGGAAAGCTGCTCTGTGGTACTATTTGAATGCATACTTACACCCAAGTACACGTGATTCATTGTAGTAAGAACAATACTACTTTACCAGGCAAACATCGTGAGCGGAGTATTTAAATATATTTGTTTGAAAAAATCTTGCTTTATCTTCTGAATAGATCATTTCAGAGAATAACAATATCGACTCATTACTTTTAGCATCTACATAGAAAGTATTTTAAAACTGCTATTTTTTTTCTCCCAGAAAATAGCCTGCCTACCTCCTCTTTCAAAGGCTATTTTTATAGCTGTCGGTGGCCTGGATTCAGGATAGTTAATATTTTTTTCTCCATGACGCATCAGATAGAACATGCTGAAACTTTATGAACCCAGAAGCATATTCTCTATGATAAACAAAAACAAACTAAAAAAAAAATCTCTAAGGACTCTGCAACTCATATGGCTTTTACCATCTGGCACACAGTCCTGAAACATGGTTAATCTTTGCAAGTGGTATCTCGTTTACAGACCCTAATACATAAAAACCCATATGCCAGCGGCTCTTAGAAAGGCCACTCCTTTGAGCTGCACACATCACCTTACAGCAGTATGTGAGCTTTTACTGAGACAAAACTTTGTATAATGTTTTAGATGGTAGAAAAATCCACTACCTCCAAAACGTAGGAGTATGGATGCTGTCAGTGAGGAGACTTTTAGTGATGATACCTTTCTTTAAAAAGGTCACCAATCGCACTCAACACAGAGAGCTGAGAGCTAAGCAAAGGCAAAACATGAGGAGATTGGATGTTGAGTGCTTTAAAGATAAGTCCAGGCTTATCTCTGGAAAAATTAAAACAACTCGCATCAAAACATTTAGTAATACAAGATACCGAGGTTACATTTGATGAATACCAATCCTAATGACAAATATACTCCGTGTAAATCTGAGCTCCATGGCTTTTGGCAAGGATATCAGCAAGCAGCTCAAAAGTCCTGGCGCAGATTACCAACATGCCCATAAACTTCTACAGGCACAAATCCACCTGTTCCCAAGCCTCTCCTCACCAAATAATAAAGTTGTGTTGACCGCTTCTTCAAACGTCTCTGTCGTAGGCCACACCTGGGCTATCCAGGATGAAGAGACTGAAGCCCTAAGAGAGCTCTGAGCATGGAGCAGCATGTTTCTATCTCTATGCTAGCACTGATGAGGACACTGAAAGGCAGAATGCCCTCAAATAGGCTGATTACCATGAATAAGGGCCTTCTGCAAGGATTACTAGATTTTGGTGCCAGAAGACATAATCAGTTCTAATACCATGAGTAATACAAATGTGATAATGGATCCAGCTCATCTGCTCTCTAGACTCAGTATCTTTTTATCTGCTAAAGCGAGGTTCATGAAGTTAAGGCATATCTGCGTCTTCTCCAGTCTTTATTTTTTTCTTTCTCTGAGGAGCAGACACAATTTCTCATCCAAACTGGGGAACTGGAAGAGCTGTAGATGAATAAACATAGATTGTTTCATAGTTAATTCTATGCATATTGTCAAGATTTTGCCCAAATGTTGAGGTCAGAAGCAACTCTTTCTGATAGTGTTAAGAAGGAACATCCTTCTGCTGTGTCTAGTCTCTCCTAGACGGTGGTAGTTCAGCAGGAGGGCTTTTGTGCAAAGAATCAGCCTAATATGCATACACAGATGGAGGGTTACAGATGCTAAAGAGCATGTTTTCAGAAGAAAAAATTAATCCAGCCTGGAAAAACAGTGTTTCTTCTCCATTCACATATCCACTTAGAATTTGTAATTAATCGTACCTTACAGGAGGATAAAATGGTGATTTTGCGTAAGTACACAAGAAAAACCTCCAAACTTTAAGCAACGTGAGAAGCAGATTCAAAAACACATCTTCCAAAATGTTAATGAATATGCAATAGGCATTAACATTTTAACGTGACAGGAAATTGAGGGAAGATCTTAAAACTGATATAAGAGATGAGTGGGCCAAACAAGGTAGGAGGAAGTCTGAGTGAAAAGAGCAGGACCCTGCACTGCAGGCAATGAAAGACAGGGAGCCATGTGTTAAGGCACGGGAAGGGATAAATCTGGCAAAGACAAGAACAAGGAAACTCTGTCTTTGCAGCAGAGTTTTGAATGGATCTGATTCCATTTGTCGAGCTTAGAATGGAAAATAACAACTAGCTTTGAGATGTACCAGGTATCTCACAAGGCAGAAAGAAACAGAGACGCTGAGAAGCAGAAGTTTACCAGATTTAGGCAGAGCTCTGCTGCACAGCTCTAGAGATGCTTGAGTGATATTACACACTTGTGTGACATTAAAGATAATTACGTTGTTTTTTGTCTGGGAAAAACATTCCGGATAAGAATGAAGAATTATGTCTGAGCCTGAATATGAGAAGTTTTTGAGAGATTTTGTTGTGAGCATCACCTCTTTGTGTTCATTGTTGAGCTATGCTTTCTGGTGTAAATAATTTATATATACTTCAATATAAGTCTCAACAGTAATGTCTACTGATGATATAATGTGCAGCACCATAGTAAGATGGGAAAAATAGGAAAGATAGGAGAGGAAGTAAGAGGTAAATATGACTCTGGACCTTATGTTCAACAGATGTAAATTCAAAAATATTCTATATATTCTCTGACATAAAACAGTTAGGCAAGAACAGTAAATAAAAGACCAAGTCAGTTGTAGCATCAGCATTTTTTATTAAAGTGAGAAACCAAAGACTGACTATTGTATAGTAATCTTCAGCAAAGCTTCTTGCTGAAGGTTCAACTTAGTGATGAATTTAATCACATGCATGGTCCAGGGTTCATCCCATTTCTGATGCTTCTTTTCTATTACCACACTGAATAAATTTCATATTAACTCTGGAAAAAAAAAAATATATATATATATATATATATATTTTTTTTTTTTTTTTAATAGCAGTTTTCAGCAACTATTTGCTGACCCATCTCTCTGTGGCTACACGTCAGTAGAGCTCATACAAGGGAAGGGAGGAATGAGCATGGGAAGAGGAGGAAAGTCAGGACTGCTCCTTTCCAGGACAGAAGTTTTAGATCAGTTTAAAACAGGCATGAAACAGCAGTACTGGAGTCAAAGTTGGAGTGAAATTAAGGTGCTCTGCGTGATATTTAGGAAGAGCCTTCAGGCCATCTAGGCATTGAGTATATCACTCTACAATTCAGTAGTTTTACAGTGAAGGAAAAATAACTGTCTGCATAGCAGTGCAATGATAAAAAGTCTTTCAGAAATGATACCTTCATGGGAAAATAAAAATTTCCTCTTTGCTTTTAATGCATCCCATAGAAACATGTACATACTTTAACTACATAGTTCAGACTGTTGGTTATTCGGTGTCTGTAGCACCTTTCCTGAATTTCTCTGTTCAAATTGATACTCCAATTTCACAAAAATGGAACAGATGAGTTTGCTTTTGTTTTTCAAAGCATCACACAAAATCCATCCTGTTTTTGTATTTTGTGCGTTCTGGTTTTCTTTTTTGTTTCACTGTGGTTTTTTTCCCCCCACAAGTGACTTTGAGTTTCTGTCTAGAACAGTGATCATGCAAAAAAAAAGAGATATTTATGAAGCAGCTGAAATTTTGGCAGGATCCCACAGACACTCTATTAGCTTGTTAAAAGGAAAGGGGGGGGGGGGGGGGGGGGGAAAGAAAAAGAAAGAAAAAGCAAGAAAGCTCTAATACATGTTTTCTCTGTATATTTGGCAATTGAAATTTAATAGCGTTCATGTTTTGTGATTTTCAAAACTACAGGCTTGAGATTATAGAACTAGCCTTTCAGAACATTGATTATTTTACTAAGAAGTGCTTGTGTGCTTATCTAATAAGATAGGGTGAATGATTTGTGATTTTTCATGCTTGCTCAACTAACTGAATCAGCTCACAGTTTAAGCATCCAGTGATGATATTTGTGCAAGTTATTGGTGACCCTTAAGTGAATTTAAAATTGTGTTGAACACATTCCCACTGTGGAAAATTTAGAAGGACAGCGTTATCAATTTCAGATAAATCTCCAGCACAAGAAAGAACAGTCATGTTTGTCATTGTGCATTAAATGCTTATGTCCAGCAAAACGGCTGATGAGTTTGTTTTAGTTCAGATCTGTAAATGCCAGAGAGAAAAAGGACTGTCCATTGAAAGCTATTTTATCACCTTTGATTTGCTCTATAATCTTTTTTCTTTCCTTTTTCCCCTAATTTGTTACTACATTTCTTTAAAAAAAAATAATAATTGAGACCTGAGGTATGCCATCCATAGTTTGAATTTTGTATCAGCATGCCCTTTATTGTACCAGTGTTGTATCTTATTTATACATATACATGTGTTTTATCAACATATGAACGTTTCAAGAGAAACACGACCTCATAAAAAAGGCTATCTAAAGAAACAGGAAATCAAACGGAAAAACAATTGAGAAAAGCCAAGAAGGACCTCTGTTGTAGCGATTGCCTTTAAAACTGTGCAACTGACCCATTCTTAATGAAACAATATGCCGAACAGATCTTTCTAGTGATACAAGTCTCATTACACGCACACATCAAACATTTTTTAAAAGATGCTCAGAAATAAAATGAACAGAGTACGTAGCTCTGAAATGTGCAATTATAAAGGAAGATACAATAAAATAGAAGTGCTGAAACAATTCAAATTCAGATCGCAATGTAAAGAAGAAAAACTAAAAGACAAGGTGATACTTGTCATGAGCTGAGACAGCATAGCTGCAGGTTAGCCTTTGCTGTTGTAACTCCGTGAGTTTGGTGTTACAGAAGAGATTGTTAGAGATCGGTTCATAGCTTCTGTCCTGTTCAGTCTGGGAGGTTAGCATCCTTCAGAACATCATGTGTCCCATCTCCAGAGGCCCATGTTAATCCTTAAAGTCCTCCTATTCAGGAAAGTTAAATTCAGGCATGTGTTTAATGACTTCCATTAATCGAAGCCTAGAAGATGGACTTCATGGACTCAGCAGTGTTTATGATATTAGAAAAACAATTCAACTTGCTTTTTAATAATGGACATTCTTATTCAGTATTTTTATAGTCCTACAAATTGTGAAGATTTGTTACTGAAAATATAATGATAGTCCTTCTGAAAGCTATGAGAAGGGAAGCAATCCAGCAGTATACTCACTGAAACTGTGTTGATTCTGCTGTGACATTCTTGAAAGATAATGAGACATGATTACCTACCTATTTTTTAATGACATTCCTTATTACTGAGGCTGAAATACTTTTTTCAGCTGTGCAGCTTCTTGTGCATAGTTACACAAAATCAGCATCTAAAGAAGACTTGTATTTTTCAAAGGATGTACTATTCATGTACTTTTCATGTACTATTTGAACCATGCCTTGTAGTCTTTGTAAACTAGGATAGTCTTCTATCTGCCCCTTGAGATCAGCTTTATCACCTAGAAATTATGATATATGATAGGGTACAGGACATCTATCTTACGAGAGATGTTTAAGATGCTTCTATATTGCTTTGGCAGAATAAAAATTAACCTAAATGTAAAGTAATGTGACTAGGTCTCTGAAATTCTGATCGCTGTATCGATCCTTTAAAATTTAAAGTAATTTGAATCCCTTCAACAATAAATAAGGGATATACTTCTCATTTTAGGGACATTCTAATCTATTAAACTTCATAAAAATCAACAAATTATAATAACCTGACCTCAGCATCTGTTGTTAAATTTGCTTTTCTACTTATCCAAACGTGAGGAATATTTCTCTCACTTTATAGAGTTGGTGTGCCAAAAGTTCGCTGACCACACTGTCATCTTCATAATAGCTTTGTTTGCCAGTTAGTTGTTTCTGAGTGCATTTGTTCAAAAGGATTTTGCAGCTGCTGATGTGTTGTATTTAGTTCTTTTGAAATGCTGAAAACGGTGTCTTATTATGTTTAGCTTTTAGCTTACCTTTGTTGTCAGTTCTCATTGTTTAATATACCCATGCTCTTTTAAGGTGGAAAGCATAAAAATCTTCTCCTCTCAAGTTATCTGACGATCCTACTTCAGTCACCTGCTATTATATTGAGTATTTAAAGGCTTTTCCAGTGAAATTAAGAGGGTGATAAAAAATTGCTGCTGTGAGGTTAAAGTACTCAGACAAAATTTAAAGGGCTTTGGGCTTTGCTAAGGATTCCCTGCCTGGCCTTTGGCAGGATTTTAACTTCATGCACCCAAGCTTACCCACTATAAAACAGAGAAAGCAGACCCTATCTTGTTCTGTGCTTTGCTGGGATTTTAAGCAATGAGAATCAAGAGCTCTTACTAATTATACAATAAAGATCATAATTTGCTAACACATTTAACAGATCCACGATCTTAACACTAAGAGTAATCCCAATGAGACTACTCTGTATGCCCTTCCCAGAAAGGCATTAGGATTATTAACAAAGCGTGCAGATTATTTTGGCATTTTTGTGATTAGGATGTTAATACATTATTATTATTTTTTTTTGCTCTCATTTCTAAGGAAGTCTTAGAGCCGGCTCCTGGCTCAGCCAGCCTGCTAATGACAGAGAATAAAAACGAAACTATTTTCCTTTGTACTGTGACATTCTAAGTCCAGGCTGAAGGTTAGATCTGGCATACCTTTTTATGACACTGAGAGTGATATGTGTTTATCTCTAAATACCAGGTGCACTTTTCTTCAGCTGTCAGTCAGACTCAATTCTGTAGTTAAAGGATTTAGTAGTTTGTGTCTATTAAAAAGAGTTTGGAAGGGATATTGCTGTCATTGGCTGAGTTTGGCATTTTAGCTGTATCACTATTTAAAACCTCTGTATTTTCCATGTCATCTGAATTCTCGAGTGTTGTCTTTCAGAAGAGTGGACAACAACCTTCATCATGAGCACACAGAATAGGCCCTATATTCCCAGTACCCTGTATACATATTTTATACACTTGTTTAATATTTACTGAAATGCATATAAAAGAGAATAATATCTGCATGTTGCACCAGTGAAAAATTCGCTGTCAGATCATTGTAAAACAAAAAGAATGACAAAATACTATCTGTATATTAACACCTGCAGTAAAACGTGGAATAGATCTAAATGAAACGTTCCCAGGTCTAAAATTGTTAAATAAAGAACAATTTACACCCTTTGGTGTTTTTCATGTTAAAGTATAAGCTCTGAAAGAGAACAAATAAATTTAAGCTACTTTAAATTGGACATAAAACGAATTCTGAATTACAGACACCTTTTCAGAGAGACTTCTAACAGTAATTCCTATTCTTAGCGACAGAAGGAACTCTAAGTTGGGTACCACTGTGACTCGTGATATCTGATGCCTAATTTGGGGGTTTGTTGTGGTTTTTTTTTGGACTGCAGCGTTGTTTTTGTTGTTATTATTTTTCTTTTTGGGGGGGGATCAGGGAAGTTGGTGGTGGTTCAGAGTAAGTATATGCGTCATCCGTGGTATAATTACTTTAGAGAAGAGACTGAAGTAAAAATAGTATCTTCATTTTTTTTAATTAAGATTAATTAACTCTATCCACTGATTTGAAATTATGAATTTCTGCTTGGAAAATTTTCCCTGTCTGCATTTCTATCATGTTAAAATATGACCTGATCCTTCTCCTACTCATACTGGTTGCAAATAACTGTACCTCATCCTGATAAAATACACGTGTTTCTCATTGTTACTATGTATAATATATGTTTCCAAACAACAAATACACTCAAAAGATTTCTTCAAGTCTCTACAATGTGTTATACTCTTTGTAGAGGGATACTTCTTAGGCTTTGAATATTTAAAGCAGTAAACCCTATCTGTCAGCATCAAGTATGAAGTTAACACTGGTTATGAATATAACCTTCCCATTGGGCAGTCATTAAAAAGTTGTTCTGTCTGATTCCTGCCTAAATATCTAGGTTAGATTATTAATAAAAATTCTGTGAACTTTAGCTGAAACAAAAATAACAGAACTATTTTAGGTTTGTTACAGTCTCTTCTGTATCCAGTTGACCTTGTCCCAATTTTAGCTTTGTTTCCTTTTACTCTGTGGCTTCTGGGAACCTGCTTTGAAAATAAAATCTACTCAGAGGGTCAAATCCTGAATTTCTTACCCTGACTGTACTTCTATTCAGCTTCATCTGGCAAAGACATGAAAACAATTGCCTTTGCGCTCTTTTTCTTTTTTTCCCTTTTTCTGAATTAGAGCTAAAGTTCAATTGCTAGGGTAAGAATAACCTGTAATAGGTTAGGATATATGGAATACATTCAATTTGTGCCAATCAAAATCAGATTTTTACCAGGAATACAGTTAAAGAAACATATGGTACAATCCTCAGTGTTTTTAAAATAAAATAGTGGAATAGTTGAATAGCTCCCAGGACCCAGTCATCCAGCTTCAGGTCTATTACATTTTTCATAATGAACACTTGTACTAAATTAGTGGTTCTCTGGATCAGATGAGAGGGCAGACAAAGACTCTAGCCAAAATCATGTGTCTTATTTCTAATGCAACAATACACACCCAGTCCATATTATCTCAGTACACTTCAGCATACCCTATCGAGTAAAAACACTGACCATCCCTTCCAGTTGCCTGGCAGAGGTAATTTGGTTATCAGCCACCATTGTTTAAAATTCTGCTTCCTACCAATTCAAGAATACTGTATGTTAATAGAAAATAAAATTTGTGTATTCAACATTATGAATTCGGACTTTTTAAAAGACGTGAGTAAATAAAAAAGAACTCTGATTGAAAATCTAATATTAACTTCAGCAATATCTTTCCAATTCAGACCACATGCTAAGGACTAGACTATGCCTTTGAAATGGAAGTACAGAGCTTTTTTTTTTTTTTTTTTTTTTCTCCTAGTTTTCATCCTGAGATGGGAGGAAGAGAAAGAGATACTGCACATGCTGCTACTTTCCTCCACAAGCTAAGGATGACTGTGTGGGGCTGTAAAGTAAGAGCTCCAAAGGTACCTGATCCTGCTTGGTCCCTCCTTGTCCCACAGCAGCAGCACATAGTGCCTGGTTTATCTGCCTCGTAATACTGAGAAAATCATGTTTTCCTTTTCCACAGTTTTTTGCTCTTCCTTAGTTTCTTCACTAATTAAAAAAGATTTTTATCCTGACATTTGTTTTTGTAAAATGCTCTGAAATAATTGATAAAAATCCTACATTGTTTATCTTCACTTTCAACTGAAATGACAGAAAGTGATCGGGATCACTGGCAATTGTTACAGCAGATTTGCTTTTAAATAGCAATGCCTGGCAATCTGTTCAATGATTACCCAGAATTTACCAGCAAAGATGAAACTTTCAGTCCCTGTTTCTCATTTATGAGAAAAATCCATATTCCACTGCGATAAACTAGAAGAACCTCAAACTTCAGCGGCCTCTTAAATCAGAGTCTGGCTAGGGAAATTATGTACATGCATTGTGAAATATTGCATTCATAGCTCTCATCACACTATAATTGTTAGATATGCAATTGAGAGAAAGAAAACTGATAATTTGCATTTAAAACTGTTCTGATCACAAATGACCACAACAGTCAAGCACAAACATCCGTATGTGGAGGCCTGTGCCCTAATAAGTGTTGAAATTCTCCATTAATACAGTTAATTCCTAATCTCTCACAGCCTGACCAAGTAGTATCTAATGAAGCACTCTGCAGTAGACTGTCAGAAGTAGACGGCGTGCAAATTTGCTGTCCACTCTCTGTCCTCTCTTAAATCATTGTCACGTTACAGTATAGAAAGCAATGCAGAGGGTTGTATAAAGCATAAACTCATATTCTGCAAACCCTTATTTCGTGTTGTCTTCACCAGAAACACAGGGAGGTACAAGTTTGGCATTCTGCTTACTGTATCTGTAGTAGACAACACTTAATTGTAACACAAGTAGCCACATCACTAAGAAAAGAAAGATCTGTGGGCTAGTCTATCCTGCTCATGTATTCTGAGGAAGGAAGTACATACTGTTTGTTTCTTCTAGTATTATAACTGATGATACCCTATGAGAATATCAACAAACAAGTGATCGGATGTTATTCCTACTGAAGAAAGTCTTAGTGCTCCCATGAGAAGAGCAGGTGCTAAGAGTTAGTGAAACAGGTGCTATAAAATATGCAGCCAAATCTGAAGAGACTTTTGGTTACCACCTACATGACAGAGCATGCTGTATTCATTTCAAAGTGTTTGCACATTCATGTTGTGGAAACAACATACAACAAATAGATTTGAGAGGATAGTCCATAGCAGGATGGATACACAGGCTCAAAAATGTGGGAGTAATTTCATAAGATGATACACTATGAAATGAACAACAAACAGCCATAGTCAACATACGGCATTGGACATGTAACATTTTATATCCAGCAAAATGCCTGCAACAAAAATGCTAACATCAAGTTTTTGAAAAACTCTCTCCTTAAGCAACCAGCAGGGTAAAGAAAAGTTCTTCCTAATAGCATCATGAGTTCTAACATGGTTTATTGAGCAGAAATTAATGTATCTAACAATATGTCAATCACAGATAAACTATATTCTATTAACTGATATGGTAGATTACAAACCAGATGTATTTGAGTTCACATCAATATGCTCTTAGAAGAATCATGAAGTAGCAAAATGATAAAATGGCACAATTAAAATATCTTTGATTTCATCTACTTGAACTATGCACTATATGCATGACAACAGTTTTCTTCAATAGCACACAACAGTTCCTGGCAAAGTAAAGATTTTGCAGATCCTGCTTTGATACAGAGAAGTAAAAGAGAACATCTCTTTCTTTCTGGCTCTTGTGCCAGAAAGATGGACTACACCACCCATCTCACACCCTAAAAGGCAAAGAGAGGTATACACCATGAATTAGGCACATGAATTAACCTAGACATTATGCAACTTGTTGCCCTCACAAAATTAATGCCAGTCACTTGAAAATCTTTGTCATAAAGTACAAATGAGAAGTTTTGAGACTTCTATCAGCAAGCCTTCAAAAAAAAAAAACAAAAAAAAACAACCCAACTCTATCGACAATGAACTAACAATCATCATAAATATAAGCCATTTGGCCAGTTCTTCCTAGATGTTCCTGAGATCAGTGTGTCCACTTGTCTTATTTGAGGACTTCTCTTTCAGTCTTTCCATCCATCTTGATCTGGACGATAGAGCTTTACAAAAAAATATTGATTCTTGAGAAGTAAAGATGAACAACATTTGCACTGATATTTCTTCCTCTAGGATGTGTTATTTTCATTTCTTTTTAATTTAAAATATAAAATCTTCCTGGAATAGAGGATAAGTTCAGTTTCTTTTCAGGGCAAAGCTATAGGCAAATGTAATAAAGAGAAATAGAAAAATGTTAACTTTGAATACTACTGGGAATTTCTAAAACGCATTAATTTCTATATTATTTACTGTGATCCATTGTGGGTAAATGTATGCGTGGAGATTGTTACATCTATGAAGTACATTATAATCTCTTCTAATCATAAAATATTAATGCAATTAATTTAAAAACAAGCAAAGCAACAAAGCAACAACAACAAGCAAAGCCAACAACTGTTAGGATCAAATTCCTCCCAGAATAACTTAAGGAAAGTCAATTCTAATGATCAGTTTGTCTTTGGCCCAATACTCTTGCTGTTACTTCTGCAACAACCTTTTCAAGAATGCAGATTTGGAGGATGGAAGGAATACCCTCCCCCCAACCCCCCCCCCCCCCAAAAAAAAAAAAAAAGAAAGAAAAAAAGCACAGTCTGATGCTGTGAATTCTTCTTTTCCATCCTCTGACTCATGTAAGGACTTTTCCCTTGTTATTTGGAGTGCATTCCCCAGGAATGAAATAAGATCTTTCCCTGTGTCATTTACCAAACGACAGAGGGAAGAACCAAGGCAGAATATGTTCTCCTTCTGCTTTGGCTTACAAAGCAAATCTTAATTCTTGCAAGTCACATACTCCCAAAGGCATTTTGCAGTACCATAAATATTTTAAATACTTCCTCTACACTGGGAAGCTCAAGGAGGCATTGGGTCTCACTGGAACAAGATGCCTCTACCATCCCCTGGGAAGTCAAGAGGTTATGTAACACATATCTATGTTTAAGGGGATAACCAAGATTTCTGTGTTGCTTATTAAAACTCAGATTACTTCTGGCTCCTTTTAAATCTACATTTGTGGTTTCTTATTAACTGTTCCCTTAGCATAATATCAAAGTCTGATGATACAAAGTCCAGTGTGTGCATTTGTTTACTTGTAGTCCAGGAACGTGTCTTGTAAGTATAAGATTTGTAAGCTTCTTTGTCACCTATTTGCCATCCCCTAGTAGAACTGTTGGCTGTTTTTACCCAAATTCTCTTTGTATTCATTTCCTAAAAACTTCATGAACATAAGTAACCAGAGAGAGGAGAAGGACATACTCTCTGCTCTCACAACAGGAAAGACTTTCAGAGAAGCCACATGGAAATTCACCCTCAGATATAAATTATAGAAAACTAGGCCTCATTAATTCCACTGCTTATGGAACTACTTGTTTTAGTTAATATGTCTGCACTGGAAATTCAGATGATAATAGTGTCTTTGCTAATTCATAGAGCATTAACACTTCTGTACACTGCTATATGTAAACAGAAAGACATATCAATTACCTGATCCAGCCATCATGAACATCAAAGGAATCTTTCCACTTACTTAAGTGGGAGTTAGACTATGTCCTTGAATAGTTTTACCCATCATAAACTTTTATAATAGCAATATTACAATATAATATGCTCTGTAAAAGACCAAAAAACAGAAACAAAATAAACATTTGTATCCAGTTTTAAATGCCATGGTTGATTTCAGTTATGCAAACAGCAACATAGAAGGAAAATACGAATTCATATTCATAAAAGCATAAATGAGTGTACCATAAGTGCAAGTAATGTTCACTTCCTTCGCTGCTCCTGCAACTTTATTATATTTTAGAAATGAAACTTTCCATTATGCTAGTTCGTTTTCAGTCACACTCTGCTTACAGAGGTGGTTTTCACTGACGTACAAGACAGCCAAAGTTATTCTGTTGGATGGAAAATTAATGTATATGAGGTATGGAATTCCATGACTCCTTTTTTAAAACATCTATATAAATTAGCATGAAAATTTTCAGAAGACTTGGCTTTCATAAAATCATGCAAGTCCTACGGTGGCTTCGGTAAATGTCTCCATAGAGGAAATATTTCATATCCTCCAGTAGCCTGCTATTCCACCCATGAGAGCATTCATCTGCTTTCAAAACCTATGTTACAGCTCAGCTAAGAAACCATTAACTGTCCAGATTAGGCTTCCACAGGAAAATCCTGCACGAGGAAATGGAAATTCCATGATATGCTCCTAAAAGAGTTTCCACCGTATTGTTCTTTCAGGGAGAAAAGAAAGTCTGTATTCCAGCAGAATGAGCACTGGTTACAGCCCAAGTGGCTCTCATAAGTTTAATTGGGATCTACAACCAAGCACACTCAGTGTCAGTGTCTTCAGATCGCAGTTTGAGTCCTCATCTCCCAAAGAACTGTACTGTCAAGGACTGCCTCACTAACTGCCACTGTAATAGAAGCAAAAAAAGGTTAAATGTGGCCACGCAAAGTTAATGTCAGTTAAGACATACTGCTTGTAGACCTGAGTGCCTGGTTTTACTTCTCTTTATGGCAAATCCTCAATATCCAAAAATAGGAGGAACATTCCTGAAAAGGAAACAGTGTTTCCATCTATAGAATTCATATTGGGGTTATGTTTTTTTTTGCTACTGGAAACTGTTTGGCCTGCTTAAACCTACATTAAGCTGCTGATCATTGTATCAATGTGTATGTGTGTTGACCAAAATACTTTTCAAAAGGAAAAAAGAAAGAGGCTTAAAAATAAACTGCACATATAGGAACAGTTTCCAGTCCAGGAATGTGCCCAGACTGGATCCTAAAAGAATAGCAGGCCAAGTGTATAAATTAGTCTTTCTCTCCCATATTCCTGCTCTTGTCTTCATGAAAAGCAAGCAAAGAAAGCACTTATACAGGCCAGACAGTAGCATGCTGCATCACGCCCCATGAACTGGATAACCGTGGGCACTGGTAGTACACTAGTAAGACGTGATGGAGCGTAAGTGACTGGGAAGACTAGATCTTTCAAATCAACAAAAGCATTTAGGAGTTTTCTGAAAATACCTTAAGCACACGTATGCATGCAAAAATCTAAACTGTGCCTTGCTCAAGTCACGCGGTAAGCAGTCTTCAACAGGATTATGGCTTTTGACACAGAACATAAACACCTTCATTAAACAGGGCATGCTGAAAATTTTTATATAACATTTCACTGCTGGAATACTTTTTTTCAGGCCCCTATGGAATGAATTTATGATTCAATTGCCCTTGATGGAACCACAGTCTATGAATTGTCAGAAAAGATAGAAATCTTAAGATCCAAATCTGTTTCCATTAATGACAATATGAATTTTTGTGTTAACGTAAACGGGGGAAAGTGCAACATATACTGTCTGTAAAATGGTGACACCTCAGTAAAAAAGCAGACCAAAAAGCAGAACACAGGGGACATCTGCAATTCTATTTCTTCTGTGAAGATGGATCCCTGTTTCTCAAAGCTAGAGATACTACTGCCTGTTTTAACAGAACATGAAGCCTGTTCTAGTCTAGTTAATTATGTATTAGTACTTATGTTTCCTAAAGATTTTTTTCTTTGTAAGTTTAAACTAAAATCCTGTAAAATTTCAGGTACAGGCTGATATTGTTTCCAACTCAGGTAATACACTAATTTTTGACACACATTATACTGAAACTAGTAAATTAACTCTGATTTCTACCTGCTTTTTCTCTTATAAAGGGCAACTAGTTGCATGAAGTATTTTTAGATGATGATTTCTCCAGTAAGGTATGTCTTTGAAATCATTCCAGATTCATAACATATAACTTCATTATCCTTAAAATTAAACATTAAAATATTTTCCATATACTGCTCTGGGTTATGGTAGTAATCATATTTGGAATAGGGACTGAAAATATATTCAACCTTGAGCTTATATTTCTTAAAATAAAATCTTACTTTTAAGAATATTATTATCGAGACAATCTCAGTTTACAAAATGACATTTTAAAATGATATAAAAAAGGTATTTTACTTAAAATGCAGTATTTGAGGTACCTATTCTAAGAGAATCTAAAATCAACTGATTGCCAGTTTTGCTTGAGAATCATTCAGTTGGGAGGAAAAGAATTCAGAGCGAGGGAGCTTGAAGAGTTATGAAGTAGTATTTAATTTACAATATTCATAAGAAGATTTCTATTTTAATTATCTGATCTGCTGTTAATTTTGATCAAAAAAAGATATATTCATTAGAGGATTCCCATGTTCTACAAAACACTAAAAAGAAAAGCATGTCACTAGGAGCTTGGGAAACAGACAGTTACACTACAGTTACAATTATCCAAAACGTGTCAGAAAAAGAGAAGTCTCTGCTGAAGAAACCAGGCCTGCTACAAGAGAAGAAAATAGAAAAGCTGGATCATATTTAACAACAAAATAGTAAGAAATCAGCCTGTTATTTGCTAACCACATCTGTGAGTAACCAAAAACAGATATATCTACAGGCTACATATCTGAATGGTTATCAGAATGCTAATTTCCCAAGAAAAGCAGTTTTAAAGCATTAAAAAAAAACCCAATTTCTGCTGCCTCTCAGAAATACCTGAAAGTACTTTAATGAAAGAGACTTTACTTGGATTGCTGCATTTTACTACTTGTAGATATCCCCCTATTACTCTTAGATTTTGTTACAAAGTTTTGTTTGTATCATTCAGAATGTATTTAGGCATCCTATAACAGCGTGCAATCAATGAATATACTGATGTTATAATTAGGAAACATACAGAAGAGTTAGGCTAACAAGTTGCTACGTTAGAGAAGAATGGATGGAGCTTACCCTTATCCTGGGCTTGTTGAAAGTCTCCACAAGGAGCAGTCTGCAAAAAAGATCCTTCCCCAGTAGTAGTCAGCTCTCAGACGGGGTCTAGGAGAGATGGAGCTGGGCTCCACCCCTTCCAGTAGCACAGGAGAATTGCCTTCACCTGTGCTCCCAGGGCTGACTTATTGCTTACCTCGGGTGGTTAATCAGAGGTTCAGGCCATGATTCAGCAGTTCCCATACAAACAGTTTTATTGCAAAGAATTTTGAAATTGTTTCCTTCTCTCCCAGTGAAGGAGGAAAAAAACCCCAAGGAAGTCAATAGCTTTTTGGGAGGATGTCACTGAAAACATATAGCTTAAGAAAAACAAGGATAGCAATTTGGTTTGAATCTACCAAGTAATTTTAGCAGAAATGCTCTTAAAATATATATATTTTTAAAAAAGCATTCTGATATATATATACAAAATGAATCGTTTCAACACATCAATATTTCTGTACGTATGGGAACTGCTGAGTCACGGCCTGAACCACTGATTGAGCACCTGCGGAAGGGACCTGGTCAGCCCTGGGAGCACAGGTGAAGGCAACTCAGCTGTGTGACCCAAAGGGGTGGAGCCTGGCTGCACCTCTCTTAGACCCCATTTAAGGGCTGACTGCCCCTGGAGAATGATCTCTGGTTGGAGATCTCTCCTTTGTGGAGTTTTCTGTATGAGTCTTCAGGGATGGGTGAGTACCCTTCCTTTTCTTTTATAACACTATTCTATTTGTGCTAGTTCATTTGCTCCTGTACTCCTGTGCTGCCCTTTGACTGTGTTGACCTTTCTAACAGTGACATGAAAGTCAAAGAAAGGCTCTGTAGTTAGGCCATTTAGATTAGAAATTAGAGACTCCTGTTGCTCTCCAACTTCTTGAGAAGTTTTGAACTGGTGTTACTGGAGAGCTGTGCCAGCCCATCATTATTCCTTAATGTAGCAGAGATAGGGCTTCTCAATACCTTTCACTGAGAATTATTCAGATGACGGTAGGGAGAGAATGCAGTGGTTAATATCTGGCAAAGGTATGGAATACCTGGACTCAAACTCCATGGTCTAATACAAAATAGAATGTCAACAAGTTGAACATAAGCCAGCAGTGTGCCTGGGCAGCCCAAAGGCCAACTGCCCTCTGGGGTGCACCAGACCTGGTATTGTCACTGGGCAAGGAAAGCAGTTGTCTCGCTCTGCTCTGCATTGCACAGCCTTACCTCAAGAACTGTGTGTGGTTTTAGGTGCCACAGTATAATGACATAAAACTATTAGAGAGCATCCAAAGAATGAACTACAAAGATGGTGAAGAGTCTGTAGGGGAAGGTGTTGAGGAGCAGCTGAAGGCCCTGCGTTTTCTCAGCCCGGAGCTGAGGATCTGAGGGGAGGGGAAGGCCTCATGGCGGCTGCAGCTCCTCACAGGGAGCGGAGGGGCACCGTTGAGCTGTGCTCTCTGTGACAGCGACGAGGCCCGAGGGAACGGCATGAAGCTGTGCCAGGGGAGGGGCAGCTGGGGGTTACAGACAGGGTCTGTGCCAGAGGGCGGTGGGCAAGGAACGGGCTGCACAGGGCAGTGGGCACAGCCGTGAGCTGCCAGTGTTCAGGAACCTCACGGATCCCTTCCAACTCAGGACATTCTATGTTTTTATGACTCTAAACCTCTATTCCCCTGACTTTTATCAGTGTGCATGTGAAAACTGAAAGGAAATAGCAAAGTCAGTACTTCCAAGAAAACCCAGGTTTGGGGATCACAAATAAGATTTGTCTATTCTAGAATAAATGGGATCCATTTAATTTTCTGGGTTTTGATCTTGATAATAAAAATATCCTTACAGTATTATTGCCTGTTATTACTTTTTTTCCCACAACTGAGTAACAACAACAAAAAGTGAAAATAAAACTCAATCTTTGTCTCAAACCAAGGTTCCTTGTATAGTATAGCAGAAATAATTGTCACCATTCAAAGAAAATCTCATTCAGATGTTGCTGAATAATTCATGGTCTGTTTTCTGACTGAATTTCCTAGCAGTTATTGGAATGTAACTCTTCAGACTGTTAGGGATTCACGTGATCATTTAATGCACATTTGGATACATGTAGAGATGTTCAGTTTTCTCATCTGCATATCTGGGGCAGTGAAAATTGTCTCAGTACCCTTTAGATTTCCAGTTGGCATTTGCTGATGTAGGTTAATGGTCACTGAGGCACAATATTATCATTGCTACCATACCTCCCATATCTTAGAAGAATGTTTTCGTAGTGTTTGCTGCTGTTGTATAAAAGGAAGAGACTTAAACTAAAAATGGCATTTGTTGAGCACAAATGTTTTCATTTCCAAGAATCTGAGTGATTTAATTATATAATCTATTACAAAATGTGCTTCATGCTACAAGCAACATTCAAAGAAATAATTTTAATTAATACTAAACTTTTTAAAATGTCATAAAATGCCTATTTTTCCCAGACAAAATATTCTATCTGTCACTGATATTATATGGGTATTCATGTTAAAGGAGGATTTGGTCTATTCAGCAACCACTTGCATCAACAGGCAACGTTAATTCTCCTTTTTGTGTGCTATGTATTTGGTGTCAGAGAATGCTGTATACTGGCATTTTCAGCCTATGTTCTGAGATAGAGCTCCTTCTTCCTTTGCTACTATGCATGTCTTTTGAGTATTACCTCAATTTCTCTACTAAAGTTACACTTATTTTATGAAAGTACAGTCAGACCTCTGCATTCCACAAAGATTGCATTTAGAGTCTGGACTAAGTTTCCATGTCTGAATGGAAAGTAGAGAATTGAAGAAGTTCACTTAAATAGTCTTTCTTTGCATTCTGAAACTAACAAAACTTGTGTTCTATCAAAACTGGTAAAGGAAATTAATTTCAAAGATATGAAGGTGTGGAAGAAACTCTTGCCCCAGAGAGCTTATCCTGTGGCTGTTAGTTAGAGCTCCTGGGACTGTCATATCTGGTGTGGTAATGCATAAAGCCAGTGCTTCAAATAATTCTCCAAATCTTTGGAGGAATTTATGTTTAACAGCAGAGTTAACTCAAGCAAGCAGTGAGCTTTCTTAAATATCCAAACTACAGAAATATCTTGCAGGGGTTTTTTTTCCCCTCAGGTTCAATATAAATTCAATTTCATAGGACTATGTGAGCAGAGATAGCTACAGATCTGCAAAACCTGTAGAAATTGTGCTTTTAAACTTGACTAACTTGCCTATTCACAAACCCCTTCATCACTGTCCACCTTAAAAAAAGAAAGTGAGAGGGAAAAAAAGAAAGAGAGTGCAATTCTAGCCAAGATTGAAGAAATTTGAGGAGGCTGCATGAAGAATATTGATGCAGGTGAGAAGTGTCTTCAGGCTGCAAAGACAGTTTACAGATAGTTACCCTAAATGTCCGTGTTTCCACAGCTTTAGAGAGCACACTTCCAAACATCAGAGATATTTTGTCTGTATTTAGTAGGGTTTCCTTTGGACTACAGGCAAGTTCCAGCTAATTAATAAACTATTTGTAGATGTTTCCCCAGCAGATAGCCATTGAATTAGACAGTTGAGACTAGGAACAAATGGTACCTTGAGCTGTGAAGATACTGCCCAAACGATACAAAATCAGCAGGCACTAACCTCCCTATTACATCTTGCTTATGTGGTGCAATGATGAACAGCCCTCCACCTGCCTCCTGCTGCCACTCTCCTTCATATTCACTTAGATACAGCATTGGCTCTAATTGTATTTAAAGCAGTGTAAAACCTAATGTGTGGCTGTGACAGAAAATAGCTATCTGTTTCCTGAAATGCAGCGTTTGTTAGTTGCCCACAGAAATTATCTCCCTTTTCTTATTTTAGCTCATGATTATTTGTACTTTTATGTGCTGAATTTGATACGTGATATGAGCCTTTGATATTTGTGACAATTTAACAATATTGTGGTGACAGTAGTGCCTGAAGGGAGACCTATAAAGAGATGTAAATTTAGAACCAGTGGTTTGACTGACATTAACACTGACCACTTCTGTTGTTGTTGTTCTAACAAAATTAACAAAGAGAAAGGAAGGCGGTATAGCTGTGGAAGAAGCGGGAAAACGTACCTAAATGGAGTCTTAGGACTGCCAGATAATCTTGTTCCCCCTCCCCACTCCCCCCAATGTTATATTGAGTTTCAGGTTTCCTTTAGGTTTCATCCAGCAGTAAAGGTCATCAATAACCTGTTCCACCTGACAGAAATTGCCATTGTACTGTCAAACCTGAGTTCTGATCTGAGTCATCTGGAAAACATGCCACAACAAGCGATGGCAGTCATCTGCACTGTCCCCGGATTGTCGACAAAGCTCATTTTATGGCCCTGTTGCACCTTTGTATTGACTGAAATGAGACAAAGCTCTGCACTGTAAAACATAGATGAGGAAAATGTTTCAGAAAACAGGCACAAATAAAATAGTATTTTGGAATGAACGGGAAGTTTTGCAAAAAACAGGGCATCTGATTGCTCTGATGTAAACTCCAAACAATAATTTCAGGCGGTATGATAGCAATATAATCAAATATTTCCATATCAGAAATGAAGCGCTTTGCATCAAGATCCCAGGTTTTGAAAAATCAGCACTGGATGCTGTGAATGGTAAAATTTCTCTGTGAGTTTAAATACAAAGCCGAAGAACCAGAAATCAAATCAACACAGCACCCCAATGGATATTTCCCCGGCAGAAGGATTAAATAGAGAGACATGTTAACATTTAAATGAATAAAATTTAAAGGACAACTGTCAGGTTCTGTACATTTAATGATAGCTATAGGGATAGAACTGATAGATTGGTTTAATGTATAGCAAAAAAAAAAACAAAAAAACCAACAAAAAAAAAAAAACACCAAAAAATTACTTTTCAGTTCATTCATTACCATAAGCTTAGACACAAATGTGAGACAACTGAACTTTTTGTTTCCCCTTCTGTAGTCCACTCTACCTGAAGTTTCTTAATGCATGGCAAGAAAAGTCATTGAATTATTCTTATTATGTATTTATTTAGGACAAATTTGTCATACACTGCATATACATGTAACAGAAGATGATCCAGTTATCTAATCAAGTCAGACAACAAATAGATAAATGGAAACAAAAATGAAACAATAGGCCCATGGTCATGCAGTAAAGTAGCAGCTCTGACCACTGCTCTGCCCTTTCCACCCATGAGACCCAGTAGATCAGGTGGACAGCCAGCCAGCCACATCTGTGGCATAGCAAGGGAAAGAAGGATCCTGCAGAGCTTCTTCAGCTCTATAGAAAGTCAAAAAGAATTCTGAGCAACAAGTGTCTCTTAGTAACAACAATTTCAGGATCAATCGCTTTTAGTACAGGAAATGATATTAGTATCTAAAGCTTAATCTACATCTAAGAATTGCAAATATCCTGGTAATATTCTAAATGATGGCTCTTCTTAGGTAGACAGTTTTGTGTTCCGTTTATTCTACAAATGTTATCAATGTTGTCATGGCTACAGTCTGGCTAAATTAGTAATATGTATAAAAATTGAGATCAATTAGATGTATAATGAAGGTAAGCAATAGATTCTCTTACGTTGCTTCAGTGACTAGGAAAAGGTGAGCCTTTGAGCAAGACAAATATGGATTTTTTTATTAAAAATATGTTCATTATAAATCCGTAGTTAAACCAAGACCCCTTTTTGTCGCACTTAAACTTAAGCTTTAAATCTCACTTATTAAAAATTGTGTTGAAGTAGCAAGAAGACAAAGTGTGGAATATAAACTAAGATGTCTACATGAATTATTCATGGCAATGTGGAAAAATTAATTGATACAGAAAGAACACTAAATGTCCAAGGAGTATTCCTTTTGATAATTTTCACTTTTTTTTTTTGCCTATTTTCTAAAAAGAGGGGAAAAAAATAAATTACTTTGAGTTCTCTCCTGCAATAACACATTTTCTCTTTGTTGTATATTTCTCTACTCAGCCAGAGATCTCTGCTGAACCCAGAGATATCAGTGACAAATCTGCCCTGGCTTACCCATTAATACAACGAAAAGCAAAACAAACCAAGAGGACTTTCCTAATACCCTAGAAACTTGGAGACATTATTTCCTACAGTAAGAGGAAAAATACCAGCTTTCAATACTTCTAGCTGCTATCTAAAATTCCCAGGTACCTCATTTCCTTTTATGACAAAACCAAAACCTCCAGTACAGAAGAGCTGCTAAAAACACTCTCTTGCTGATCAGGTAGAATTAGGAAAGGACTAATGATGTATTTGCTAATGATAACTATTAACAACTCACTTGAGAATTTTCTATCAAATCAAAGAGTTTCATAACTCTTCTGCAAAGAGCAAAACATTACAGCAACCATTTCTGTCACATGCCTGTGTGTGTAGTGGGGATTTAAAGTTAATATCTGAAGGGCAAGTGATTAAACACTGCTGCAGATCTTGAATTTATTGCTCAGACAAAACACTAAGAATATACATTAAAGCTGATCACCCAAGAGCCGGGGTTAAAATCTCCCATCACTGTCAAACCACAGTCAGAGCCACCAGATAAACTCTTCATTTTTCACTCATTTTCCTTTCCCACTGAGCTCTATGTCTATGCATCGACCACTGTCTTCACCTCATAGAAATCCCAGTTTGTGGTAGTTCTTGCCCAGAGGTGCTGGCTTTTCTGCGGAAGCTATAATGATTCGGGCTGCCAGCTCTGTAGGTCACTGGCCATAATGACAGTTGCAACAATTTCATCTAAAGCAGAAAATCTCTGCAGAACTAAGGGAAAAAATGTCTTTGCCAATGTATGGAAGGCAGACATGTTGGTCAGTTGACACTGCACCTTAGAAGTGTGCCTGACCACTACTGAAGTTACATAAATGGAAGATAAATAGGTGGAAGCTTAAAGGTGGGGTTTCTATTTCTTTTCAATTTCAGTGGTCAACGGAAGTATAAATGTTATGAAGTACCATGGTTCTTTATTATAGAATCATAGATTCTATTAATAGCACTGTAGATAGAATGAAGGTAAAAAGGGAATTAACACACCTTTATTTCTCTTAAATTCTTAATTCTCTTTAGATTTTCCAGATGAGGTATTTCCTGATTCAAAAACGACTGAGTAAACACGGCTTTGACTATGGAGGCCTTCCGTTCTTACAACAAATTGAAATTATCATGAATATTATTGAAATTTTTTTAACAACTAACTGGACTTGAAATACTTGTAGCTCGTTTTTCTTAGCTTCAGTTACAGAACTGAAAATACACCCTGTTTTGTTTTGTTTTTTAAATAAAAACAACACAAGCCTTTAATTGTCTCAGAATCACTGTACTGAGGATGAAGACAAAGAAATTCAAGAAATAAATTTGTTACTTTTTTATATTTATTCTGACTGGTTTTCTACAAAGCACCATATTAATTTAAAAACTGCTATGATTACAATTTTAGGACTTCAGCTTAATCCAAGAACAGGATTTATTGTATGAAAGAAAAAGAAAATGGTCCAAATTAAGAGAGAGGAAAATATTAATGATGTAGTTTACTGGCAGCTCGATCTACTGAAGCCTATATTGGATGATCAAAGAAAGTGGCTTAAGATGCTTCTGCTCTTGCTTGATGCTGGCTATAAAAACTGATTCAGAAGGTGTAGGAAGGACTTGGCTTTGGTTACATCTTGCCCTCAGTTGTTTTCAGTCTCTTTCAAGTCTGTCAGAGGGACTGTGAACTACTGTCCTCCTCCTGCTGAGGCAATATTAATGACAACAGTAGTTTTACCCTTTTAAAACATACTACATGGAGCAGTAGGACAGCGTGACTGGAGCAGCAGTCTAATCTCAATCTCATCAAGAGATCTAGCTGAATGCATGGAAAAGCATTTATAAGACTCAAGTCAGGATGATGACAGTGCTATGCTTTCCTATGATAGGTTCTAGCTGAGATACACTGTGAAAAGGCTGTACATAGTCTGTGTCATATTCCCAGGAGTTACCTGCTTGCTATTTGCAAACCTAGCAATAAAAAATCACCTCTAGAGCCAGATTAACTGGCTAGTGAAAAATAACATTTTACTGCTAGTCTGCATTGCTGCAAAGTAGTAAGCAGACAAAGTACAGCAGCGAGTCTTTCTCCTTGTAAGAAAGAATTTCTCCTTACTAAGAAAAAAAAACTCAAAAAGGTTTACTGCCATAAAAGAACAAGGAGCCCAATAGCAGTGTTTTTGGTAGTAATCAAAGACTGGCTTGTGAGAGTTGATTAGCGCTTTTATACTAAGAGTGAAGGACTGGGAGAACAATACTGATAAAGTCATGTGTTTTACTGCTAGGAAGTAAGAAAGCTTAAAATGTCTAGGAAACTGCTAATATCTCAAAAGTTCCTACTGATGGTAGGAGGCTAGTCCACATACATATATCTTCCTGCCCAGTTCTTCTCTATTGAGCCATACTAATTAAATCAGCTTCCTTCCTGCCTTTCTTACTGCTGAGGCTTCTCTGCTGTTCAGGCCTTGCTTCCTTGTACCACAATTTTTCCATCATTATATGAAATACTAAGTTTGTTAAGCAGAAACGTACTGAGAGGCAGGAGATGCTGTGTTCTCCTCCTAAGTGTATTGCTTTTTCATACACAAGTCATCTTACCTTCCTGCTTCTTTACGGAACCCTGCTTGCTCCCTAAAACTGTGATTCCAAATTCATACTTTAAAAGATAAATGCTGCTTAAAATACTGGGCTTAAAACAACATCCATTTGCTTATTCTAGTCAAGCCAGAACAGGATATCTACTGAATAGGTCTTCTTGCATCCTGAAAGAAAAGGCACATGATCTTGCATGATGTTGAATGTCTTCTGGTATAGGCTGAGTGCATTAACATTTGTTGAAGCCTACATGAACTCCAAACTTGCAAAGTCTTTCTGTATAGTTAGCAGTTTAAAAGACAAACCACCATATTTCAAATAATTTGAAGAAAAAATGACAGATGTTATTGAATAGTTCTTTTGATATACTGAAATCAGCTACGGAAGGCCAACTATTATCACAGCACAAACAGGGAAATCATAACAGAAAACAAGCATGGAAGGAATAAAGCTTAGTTAGTCCCGAAAAAAATATCTGTAATCTATTTTTGCCCAAAGAAGTTTTAAAAACTAACACATTGAAACAACAATTATAAATGCTGATTTGTACTAATCTTTTTCTGTAAACATACTGCAGTAGCTTTAGACATATGGGCTTTGCAAATGGTATCCAAGCTGTGTGTAGTTCTAACCAAAAGAAGCCGAACAGTTAGATTCATTGTTTTCTATCCATGAAGAAAAATTAAGAAGCTCATACAATTTACAGAAATACTGTTTCACATTGGGAAAAACTCTCTGCTTTATTCTCAAAAGCAATGTTACTTTACAAGGATGGACAAACCATCCAAATCTGATTTCCTCTACATACTTGGTGTATATCAGAAACCAAACTTCGTAATTTGGTATACATGAAGTTGTAATATCCAGAAGAGCATTTGACTTCGCCCTAAACATTTTTGCTAAGCCACATCATCTGAAGAAACTGAGAAGGTGACTGGAGACATGAATGGAAGCAAATCAGTAGAGATTGGTTGTTTTATGACCAGTTACATTTATCAGCATTAAAATCTAGAAAGTATTAGAAAAAACACTGGAAATATGCTATGATTTCTTGGAATGAAAGGTCTATCCAGCTTTAATAAAGACATCAAAAATAGTCATGATCTGTTAAATACTAAAGGACCAGGTTTAGATCGTCTTACCCTGGCTTCCATGAGTTCAGACAGTCAGAACACAGCCAGAATATGAAACACTGCCCAGAAATTTATAGCAAATACTGTCAGGAAACTCACAGAGCTTTATATAGCCCCCTTGCCATGCAGTGCCTCCCAATTAACAGCTGATACCTCGTCTGGGTTACGGATTAACCATATTGCAAGAGCAGAGATGTCTGAAAGGGGCACACCCATAGGGTCAGGCTAGCTCAGGCGTCCCCTCCTCTACAGCCAACAGTACTGACAACCTCCTCTCTTTTCTGTATGTTCTCGTTGTGCGTTCCCACTTAAACACTGCCTGTGGGTTTGGGAGTTGTGTTGGTGGTGGTTTTTGTGTTTTTCTATTTCCATTTTTCATGTTACTCTTGATAAGCAACAGCCAAAGAGTCCCACGCATATGAATGTACTGATGAAGTAAAATTTCTCTAGCACAAAAAGCGTATATTTTTAGACATTTTATAGATATTTTAAGACATTTTCTAAGAGCACCGTAATTCTCTTAGAAAAAGAAAAGTGAGGCTTCCATTAATTGTGTTATTAAATATCATTTTTAAATTATCCCTTTAAAAATCAATTTACGTAGCCTCTGCTTCAGGCTGCTCTTCACTCATGATTACACATTCTTCCTTTTAGCGTTTGATTCATGCAAAACAAAGGACAAGCCTTTTTGTCCTTGTAAGAATTGGTTACTGAGGCTCAGTCAAATTTTTAAGAGTTTGAAGCTCAGTCAAGTTTTGATGAATTTGAGCAGAAATAAAGAGTATTGCAACTGAGGCCTGACTTGGCTTGATAAGCAGCTGCCCAACAGCTTAGTCCTGCTAACTTTAGCTTCTCGTGCTTTTCCTTCAAGAGTTCAAAACCATGTTTGAGAAAAAGAAGTTCCTTGCCTTGCACTCTGAAGATAACTTCCTTTGGACTTACTGAGCTGGGGAATTAGTTACAGTGCTTTTAGATCACATCTACTGTGTCCCTCATCCTACTTGATTTTATCTATTTAGTACTGCAGTCATTGACACACAGAAGATTGCAGTGAAATAAATAGTATTTTCAGTTTTCTATTTTAACATTTAAAATCTTGTCAGTATTCAGCACTATGAAAATGAATGTAGATGCTGATCTAATCCACCTACTTTTCTGGTGGCCAGATTTTCTGTAATAAAAATGCATATATTTGCTAGATTGACATACTCATTTTAAATACTTCTACTTTTCTTTTGTAAACTGACAGCGAATTTTCCATCTTTACTAACTGTATTTTCTTGTTAAAAAGATTTTCTTCATGCTAAAGAAGCTAAAACCCACATGACCTTGAGGATGATCAATTTAAATACAAAATTGGATTTCTATACACAGCAGTTTTTCCTCCTGATAGCCTCCTGGTAGATAGCCTTAAACAGATATTGACTCCCCAGTTGTTTAACCTTGTAATTTCTGAGATAAATATTATGAAGTGCCTATATATAAAAAAAAAAAAAAAGCCCTTAGCTTGAATGTGTGATGCTTTCAGTAATCCAAGTGCAATGTGAAGAGCTGCACACGTAAACGGCTGGTCAGATTAATTTATTGGTTATTTATTAATCAGTTTGATTAATTTATAGCTACTATCTGTTCAAGAGCATGCAGAAGTAAATTAGTAATGCAATTTTATTTCAAGATTGCTTATACAGTTGCTCTGACTCTGTTGAAAAAGCAGGTCCTTTCACTTGTACGTTCCATATGAGCAGCCCAAGGTGCATTAGGAGAAAGCTTCAAATGCTTCTGTCTGTCAGTTATTCTGGACTTAAATGTTAAACTACTGTGTTATTCCAAGCTAGGAATTCTACTGAGAGGAAAGGTTTATAGGATTGAAGAAAACTACATATATATATATATATACATACATACATACATACATATGTATGTATGTATTAGGAACTGGTTCTAAACAATTCTTTAAAAAAGATTGTTTTCATTAAAATGAATTCTCATATTCATATTTTCCAGTTTCACACAATTTTCCATGTAACGGTTTTGAAACACCTTGCAGCTACTACTGCAAGAAGTCTATGATACTTCTGTGAAGAAGAGAGAAATTATTCTCATGTGTTTTAGACTGATTCAGCACTGCTTGTAATAGGGGCAGGTTTCATCTTGATCTTTTTTTTTCTGGGAGCAGAGATTGCTCACGTGTACAACCTATTTATGGAAAAGTTTATGTCTAGAGCCTGCTACAAAGGAGACATGAGTGATCTTCGCCCACTAAAGAATAGAGAAGGAATTTAATGTGCAACAAAGACACAAATAAGTACAGAAAAGAAACAAAACGTTTGCATAGAAAAAAGGACAACTTGAATATTAAAATCACCATTGTTCCAGAACTCAGAGGAGATTCACAAGGAGTTACTGGTATATATCAACACTGTAAAAGCAAACATCAGAATCGTAATGAAGACAATATGATGTTTTACTTTCTGATTAAAAAAAATATATATATCATTTTTCATGCTATGGATGTTATCAATAGCTGTGCCATCAAACAAACTCTATTTCAGTTGTCACTCTTGTGAATATCACACTTATCAGAACATTTATGCTGAGCACCTATTTTTCACACAGAGATATTCAGCTGTAGAGGAGAGAATAGTACAGAGCTGAGGAATTAGTGGATGGGGTAATTGTGTCTCATTGGCACTGCCCGGTTTTGCAAAAGTTCCACACTGACCAAGCTGTAACTCCACTCCTATTAGTTATTCTACTTCATCCAACCTAGAAGTGGTTGTAATGCTAGCATTACAACAAGAAAAATAAGACCAGGAAGATTCAGCTGCTACAGTCTGTTTATCAGAATGTTTCTCTTCCTCTCACAGCTGTATTTTGTGGTATTTACTAAACTGTTTCCAGGGAAAATTAAGAGCTGCATTTCACTTCAGTACCTCAATCTTCTTGCTGCGAAGCAATTTGGATCAGTAGACTTCTTAGTAAAACAAGAGGCAGTAAATCAAGTGAATTTTCTTGTAAGGGTTCATCACTGCTTCTTGCTGGAGAAAGCAGGGAAATTCACTTGCCCTGCAAAGTCATCAAATACTGGATTTGCTGATTTCCAAGGATTTCCATTGCCCCTATGGACTCTCCTCAAATTTGGGGCAAGAGCCCTCTCTACCTTTCCTGTTGAACCTGTGCCACTGTGCAATGAAGTATTTAGGGGGGCCAGAAAAGGGAAATACAAGCATGAGTAAGAGTTGTTTATGACTCACACGTAAAGGACAAGGCGTGAGGGAATGGGAACCCTAAATTCTGGTCCTTGTTGCATAAATATTTCCGCGTTTTACTCCCTCCCATGAAGCTATTATTGGGTAAGCAGCCTGTGACGCAGGGTGCTAATCCTGCTCACAGCTGAAGCCTCTCTCTGTTGGCACTCGGCTCAAAAATTTGCTCTCTTTTTCTCAGGGCCCTACAACATTCTTATCTAAGCCGTCTCTAGCTTTCCTCTTCATCTGTTTTTGTATTGCTTTTAATGCTTCTTTGTTCCCACACATGCAAAGACACATTAGGTCCAATGAATTCTTTGTGCCTTGAGTACACCGCACATCAGTGCAGCACAAGACTCATAGGGCTGGCACGTCTGGGAAATATTGAGCCTCCTGTGCATGCAATCCAACGTCTGGGATTTCCACGCTGGCTGTGTTCACCAGTCCTGCAAAAATACCTACGTATTTTGCACAGACCAGCTCCTTTTTCAACTCGAAGTTTGTAATACACTGTAATTAGATCACTTTGCATCTTTTGATAAGCTAAGCACACTGAATTTAAGCCTTTCATCACATATTGTACTGTGCAGCATCGTTTCTCACACCGAAATCGCTTTTAAAATTCCTGTCTGCGCGATCTCAGATTTGTGAATAGCGCTTTAAAAATACATCCACAAGAACTGCATGCCTCATACTAAAACCCATCTTGGCAAAGCTACACACAGAAGGTAACACCCCATCATACGCCTCGTCGGTAAAAGACATGACCAAAAGGCAGTGTTTCCGGATCGTAGGAAACTCTATGTTTTTACAAACTGTTCTCATCAAAATCACAGTGTTGTTTAGGGTGGGTTTTTTTTTGGTGGAAACTTCTGGTGAGCTAAAAGTATTCTGACCCCTACAGGTGCTTTGGGAGACTGACGCCAGTGGGCTGAGGCTGCGGAAGGGATTTTTAAGGAAACAGTGAAAATTTTTGAGCATTTTACAAAACTTCTTGCTCAGTGCACTGACAAGCCATTGATACAACGCCACCAGTCTGCCATAACATTCAGTTTGAGTCCTCGTGTAATACGACCTTCGGAGCTCTCCTGACTAAATACTTTCCAGAACACAGAGACGTACCACGCTTTGTTGTCAAATGCATGTGTTGTTTATACCAAAACGCAGTACCTTTATGAGATCAGCTTATCATTTACTTCCCAAACCTGTTCAAAAATATAACACGGTTCAAATACCGCTGCCCAGTAGATGGCTGCTTCTCATTGTCCATTACTTTTTGAGGTGTGTCAGCTAAATGGCCCTAATCCATGTAATGTATGCTGTATTGATAGTGTTTCATCACAGTAATGATGTACTAAAAAGCACAGACCAAGACAAGTGCCTTGCAAACTATTGGGGCTAATTAAAACATTTGTAGCTCTGGAAAAATAAACTTTTACAACTTAGTTTAAATTCTGAATTGATCAGGGTACAGACAGCTACTTTGATAAAAAGAAAACATTATTTTTAATATAGAAAGCAAACATAAGAAATGCTTTGTTTTCCAGCATCATGTTGTCCTACTGTTTCCATCAGTAACAGGCCTATGCTGGTAGCAGGGAACCTTGATACAAGTGGACTAGAATATGTGTCAGTCAATCACAGCGCTTTTTACACAGCAAAAAGATGCATCATTGCTGACAGAGCTTCATGTTAGTGCTTCTTCTGTTACCAGTAGCCTGTCTGTTACGCTGCCCTCCTAAAGCAGGTCACCAGTTGACATCAGAACTGGCTCTTTTGAGAAAGTGGAACTAGAGAAACCATCCATACCTTGGCACCCTTCTTAATAATAACCTATATTAAGTTTCCAGAACCTCTCTCCTTAAATTCTCCACATCACTGGCACCGGTGTGCACAACTGAGGACTTTCCAGGCTCAGCACTGTGCAGCTGACATAATCCCACCTGCTGAGTAAATTACTTCATTCTCTAAATCTCCACAACATCATACACAAATTCTGATAGCGGAATAAGTTAATACCACAGCTTTCTCGGCACCCCAGTGAATAAAAGTAAAGCAAAGCAGATGACCCTTCTCCTCGGGCGCTGCTGAGCCTGGTTTTGGGGAAGGTAGCTCCCGAAGCTCTGCAAGCCGGCTGTTCGCCTGTAGGCACCACAGCTCGCACTGCAGCCCCTCGGGATGTTCCTCCGCCTCGGGATGTTCCTCCGCCTCGGTCCACAGCACAGCAGAGTGCTGAGCGCGATGCCTCCTGCCGGCCCTTTGGGGCCGAACCGCCTCATCGCGGGCGGGCAGCTCCGGGCCCCGGACCCTCCGCCGGGCCCAACGCGGCAGCGCCGCCGCAAATGCAGCTCTCGCAGCGACAGCAGCCTTCCTTCCCCGCGCAGCCAACTGAGCCGACTGTGCCCGCGCGTTTGTTTACCGGCGGGCGGCCCGAGCCGCGAGAAGCGGCCGTTACAGCAGTTAAGAGCCGTCCCCGCCGCCCGCGCCTGCGGCGCTGACGGAGCGGGCCGGGATCCGGGGACGGGACGGGGCGGGAGGTGCTCGCCCTCCGCAGGGCAGGGGCCGAGCGGGTGAGGAGGCGCTAGCCGTCCCGGAGCCCCGTTCCCTCGGGGGACAGGCAGAGAAGGAAGCTCTTGCGGCTCCCCCACCGTGACTGCGCCCTCCGCGGGGCCCGCGCCCGCTATGCCCCCCTGCCCCTCAGAAGCCCGCATTCCCCCCTGGCCGCCGCCGATCCGCGCCTGGACCCTGGCGCACCCGCCTCACTCCGCTCCGAGCCCGGAGCTCCGGGCGGGGGAGGGGAGGGGCGAGGGGGAGGCGGCAGCCGCCGCCGCTGTGGGGCCCAGGCCGCTCCTCGCCTCTGCTGCGTCTCTCCCCGGCTCCGGCATCTGGGGTGGCGGGAGGAGCGGGCGGAGCCGGCCGAGGCGGCAGCCAATGAGAAGGCGAGAGAGGACAGGCGGGGCGGGGCGAGGGCGATCACCGCCCAATGGGGGAAGGGCGGAGGACGCACTCGGAGCGGGGCGAGCCGCAGGCAGGAGGCGAGTCGGGACTCGGGCTGCGAGCGGGGCACAGGCGCCGCCGCACCCAGGGGCTCTCAGCCGCTCGCGCGCAATCGCCGCTCCTCCGGAGTGGACGGGGCCGGCAGCCGGCGGGCGAAGAACGTACGGACCTACGGACGCCGCTTCCCGCAGGGGACAGCGGGCGGAGCCGCCGCCGCCCGGAGCAGAAGTTTGGCTGGAGCGGCCGCCGCCGAGAGAGGAAACTTTCCTCGGGGGGCCGGAGGCGGGGGCGGCGGGAAGGAGCCGCCGCTCGGCGGCTTTTCGCGGCGCGCTCGGGGGCTCCGGCGTGGCTCCCCTCGGCGCGGGCCGGGCGGCGGCGGCCGGGATGTACCTGGCAGCGGTCTCGGCGGGGAGGAGGCGGCCGGGCGGAGACGGCGGCGGAGGTGGCGGCGGCTGGCACCTGGCGGCGGCGGGGTGGCTGCTGCTGCTGGCGTTGCTGCTGGGCCAGCCGGGGACGCGAGCGCTCGTCTGCCTGCCCTGCGACGAGTCCAAGTGCGAGGAGCCCAAGAGCTGCCCCGGCAGCATCGTGCTGGGCATCTGCGGCTGCTGCTTCATGTGCGCCCGGCAGCGCAACGAGAGCTGCGGGGGCGTCTACGGGCTGCACGGCGCCTGCGACCGGGGGCTGCGCTGTGTCATCCGCCCGCCGCTCAACGGCGACTCCATCACCGAGTATGAAGTGGGCGTCTGTGAAGGTGAGGGGCGGCCGGACCCTGCCCTCCGAGCGCCGCGTTCTCCCTCCTTACCTTCCTTCCTTCCCCACCTCCAGCCCCCGTCCCAGGTGCGGAGCCCCGCACCGCTCCGCCGTGCGGCAGCGCGGAGCCGTGCCGTCGGCTCGGGACGGGACGAACACCCACAGCCCGCGGCGAGAGGATGCCTCGGCCGCTCCCTGCCCCCTCCGCCGGTGCCCCTAGCGCTTTTCCGAGGCGCGGTAACGCAGTGGGGCGGTGTGCGGAGCTGCCCGCGTCGCTTCGCGTGCTGTTGTGATTTGCCGTGTTCTACCCGCCCCGGTCTACTGCGAGAGCGTCTTCCGAGCCTTCCGCTTAGGAGGGAGAGTATTTGAAAGTTTCAGCCTTAGTTTTGGTAGCTTGCATTAACGTCAGGCTTTTCCGATTTCCTTCTCTGTTTAGTAGCTCGCTGGCTTGTTAGTAGTTTATGTCAAGCCAGCCAGCTGTTGGTACCCCGCTAGAATTCCTTGGTAAGAGAGGACCTGGGGGCAGCTTGCCAGCCTGAGATCAGGGGAGGTCAGTATTGCACACATGATGTCTGTTCCGGATTCCTGCTTCTTAAGGAAACACAAAGGCTGATCATCTGTTGTAAAGTTTTTCCTTCCTGTTCCTGTCACTTAATATCTGCCTGCCTGTCTGCCCACACACGCTTGCTGTATGATAAGGCATATCTGTGTTTTGCACATCAGGAGCAAGCCCCATGGCAGGACAACTCACAGCCGCTCCAGCTGTATGCCTGCTGCTTATGAAGTGATGAACTAGTGTGAGGTGCAAGAGATCTGCTTGGAGCTCTTCTTCAAATGTTGAATCTATCAGGGTCTCTTAAGAGTTCTTTCATATATCATTGCCCACAAGGCTAAAGAGAAGCATTTCAACCTCTCCTGTCTTGCTTTGTCCCTCCAGCTTGCTTTTCCCCCAGGCTGAGGGAAAACATGGCGCTGTATAGAGTTTACGAATAAGCAGTAGTTTGGAATGTGTAGAAATGTATGTGAGACTTTGAGTGTGAGCTTCGACAGTTCTGGAAAATAAGAGCGGGGCTTGCTACTCTTGACAGGTAGAGGGCAGCAGAAAGTCCAGAAAGCCGTCGCAGACAGTGTCCAAAATCTGGCCTTAAAATGATACACTGTTTTGAGGGAACTAAAACCGATCTTTCTTGGTGGGCAGCTGACCTTGCTTCTGGCAGAGGTTTTTACTTGCAGCTCCATTCGTCTTGCTTAGAGGTAAATTGCAGACCACAGCAAACCAGGGTGTCCTGTCTGTTGTTGCTTGCGTAGGAGCAGCTGCAGGGTTGAAAGCCCTGTTAAAGACTTAAAAATGCTTCTGAACTACTTTGAATACCTTCGTTGAGCCCATGAGGTTAAATATGTATGTTACTCTAGTCTCTCTCTTTTTTTTTTCTTTGGCATGTATTGGAAAAGTTGTTTTTAAATAGAAAAGTACTTCAAAAGACCTACCTAGTTTTGAATGGATTTTTGGTTTTGCATGTTCTTAAGTAACTGCTTGGCTTGAACTGCTGCCCTCTTGGTTAAAAAGTCTGAAAGCCTCCAGTCTTTAAATGTCTCAATGTTCTAGCTCCCTTACTGTATCGGAGTATGGATGTCTCTGGCAGTTTAGGAGTATTTCATTCCTCTGAAGTGATGCAATCTGTACGTTGCTGTAGTTCAACTCGTAACACGTCCCATCTACTGTTGAAAATGGTATGAAGCATTTGTTGGCAAGATTGCATTTCAATTAGTGTTGTGGTTAGAAACTAGTTCCAGCTGTCCCTATAGGAATAGTTGGGGAGATAAGCTATCTTTAATTTTCATTCTCGTAAATAAAAAGCAACTGAGCTGAACTGTCAGCCTAATAAATAGTACTGGAATACCTATTAGGGAATTATCAGGAAACTGCCTCATTCTAAGCAACAAAAGCAAATTCATTGTTTCTTACAGCATGTACTGTGTATGAGTGCTGGCAGCAAGGAAAAAAAAAACAAAAAACAGGACTTAATGTGCTGCCTCTGGTCTCTGAAATAAAGTTGATTAGCTCTGTGTTTTTAATTGGTGTGACTGAAACTGTTGGGCAGTTTACCAACGCTCATGGAATGGGCTGGGCTTGTATACCTGATGAATCAATAGCACTGAGCGATGGTTTTCATTTATCTGCTAACAGAACAAAGACTGTTTCCTTCTAATACTGTCTGTTGGGAGTGAAAGCCCTATGCCAGCTACTTTAGTTCAGGGAGGGGGAAATGGAGGTGACTTACAGAACCGTGTGAATAGAAACTGATGTATTTACTCTTTCCTGTCTCTAGCCTTCTTTCTCTGCAATTTTTTACACTGAAATGACCCCTACTGGTTACAGTTATAAGCTTTTTTTGTTAATATTTTGAGTCTTGAATGGGATGCTTTGGCTTAGTTCAGGGTATCAACACATAATTGATTGAAAAACTCTAAGCTGTAATTACACCAGGTAAGAATACTTGCCTATTAATTTGATATTAGTATTACATAAGAATGTTGTAAGAACACTCAGTGTAAGTGAGCTCTGTGACATCTGACGGATAAGTTTCCATGGAATCTGTCACTAACGGCCGTTGTTTTTGTTAAGCTGGCACTTACTGATGAAATCTGTTATTATTTCTTAAGTTCTTTTCTTCACCCTTCTAAGTGCTGAGGAAAGTGCTCAATCATCTCACCGCGTTAACTGTGCAAATCTTTGTGCAGTTCTAAGGCTCAGACTGTGGCATTATTGTGGTGTCTGTAAATGCCTTCCCTGCATTTATTATACATTCCTGTAGTTGTGTTCTTGGTAAAGAATAATTCTTAGGTCAGCTTCTGCAGACACGGTTGAGTACTTCTGAAGGGTGACCTTGAGAGGCTTAGAACACCTCCAGCCTCTGTTGACTTTCCAGGAGAGCTGTTGGGTTGGTTTGTTGAGATGTCAAGAGCGCAGAGCTGGCTGAAAGCCAAACCTCTTGGCATCAAGAAACTGTGAGCTTTGAGCAGGGACCACTCTGTTTGAGCAAAGACCCGGAGCCACCTCCAAATTAGTCAAGAGCTCTCCAGAAACACATTGGCCTTGGCTTCTGCGTTAACCAGGCTTTGCAGAGCTCTGTCTTTCTGGGGTATGGGAAAGCCTTGGGAAAAGCTCTGGTGTAGGGGTTTGGTTATTCTGTGAAGGCGTTTCTTGTGATGACTTTTCTTGTCTCTGTTTTTACACTTCTTCAGTTTCTGGTGCTCTTGGATGAAGAGGCCTTGATTGCTCTGCTAAGCTATTCTAAAGCATAACAGAAGCATATGAAATAACACTGAAAATGAGCTGGAATTAGTTCATTTTTAACTGTTTAATAAAAGCATGACTACTTTTAATGACACGTTTGAAATGAAAAGTTAACAAAACTACTAGTTTTACTGTATTCTTCAGTTCCTTTAAGAATATACTTCCATATTAGATATCCTTATACAGGTTTGTTTTTTATTAAACAATCTTCAAACCTCTAGATAGGCTGGCCAGAACTACTGAAATGATTACTTGTAATTTCTGTACCCCTAGGCATGTTTGCTACTCTAAGTACCCTCTAGCTGATTCAAGAACACTCAATTTAACTTCTTGCATAGTGTTTAGTCAACCTGAATGTCATTTGACTGACAGGTATATTTTACAATAATTACTCCATCAGCATGTTTCAAAAAATGCCTGCCTCTTCCCATCCTTTCTTTGCACTGCCCCCACAAGTATCCTTAATCTCAGTGAATAAAGTTTAGAGCGTCATGCAGAAAGGACCACGTGTTTCTGTTTTAATAGATTAAATACTTTGCAGAAGTGACCTATTGAATGTCTCATGACTTGCAAACTGCTTTCATTTGAGAATTCATTTAATCCACAGGGAACACAAACATGGAAATGGTGAATTCAGAGTCTTGCCCAAGATGTTATGTGACAGATGTTCTATATAGCCTTACAGAATTACACTTTAACTCTTCCATGTATATGAATATAACTTGGATAATGACTAATGCTGACATAGAAAGCCTGTGTGTATGGAAAAACCAATATAAACTAAGATGTGAAGATAATTTTGTATAAAGGCTATCTAGATTAAATTCCACATAAGCATACAGATGATTAAAAGGTGGTCCCTGAGGGAATTATCCAAGCAAACTAGTTTTGCCGTATTTGGAGGATGCAAGCCTTCATGTACGAAGATGAATGGAAGAAGCAGTTCACACCTTTGCCAGAGGCAATATTCATTCTCCAGCAGCTTTCACTGGTTGTGCTAGGTACTTCTGAGTCTGCAAATCGTGTTAACGCCATATAGGTCGTAAGAGTGTAGGTCTTACAGCCAGAAAACAAGCAGAAGAGAATATAGCTGGGGACAGGAAAAAGGGCACTGGCTCACTGGCATACTGGGATTCCCAGTGACTGACTTCTGAAACTTGTATGCTTTGTATAGCTGCTTGCATTGGTACTGATATTCTCCTTGTAACAAAGTAAACATGGTGGTTGTACTACAGCACATGCTATCTCCTCTCTTCAGGCTTTTGTTTTTATTTAGTCTGTTTGTTTCTTCTTCCAGAGAGGCTCTTCCTCAGAGTGGCTGAGGTTGCAGGGGACCTCTGGACTCCCCCACCCCCAGCTCAAGCAGGGCCACTCAGGGCAGGCTGTCTAGGACCGTGTCCCAGAAGCTTTTGAAGATCTCCATGGGTAAAGGCTCCTGCTGTGTTCCTGTTTGTGTCTATTGCTTCATGTCCTGTTGCTGGGCACCACTGAAAAGAGCCTGTCTTTGACCTCTTTGCACCCTCTCTTTAGGGATTTCTGTGCATTGATGAGATACCCTCCAAGTCTTCTCCAGAGGAAGCGGTCTCAACTCTCTCATCTTTCCTTCATTGGAGAGATACTCTAGTCTTTTTGTCATCTAGGTGGCCCTTCACTGGGCTCTCTCTCATGTGTCCGTGTCTCTCTTGCAGTGGGCAGCCCAGACCTGGTCACGGCACATCAGGTGTGGACTCACCAGTGCTGAGTATAGGAGAAGGTTCACCTTCCTTGATCTGCTGACAGGTCTTCTCCAGTGAGGCTCAGGACATCATCACCCTTAGCAGCAGGGACATGCTGCTGGCTTGTGGTCAGCTTGGTGTCTGGATAATTGTCCTGATGGTGTTGCGTGTGCTAGCACAGAATGTGCTGTTTTGATACTGGAAAGAGCCAATCTTACGTCTATCTCTAAGTTGGTATTCAGAAAAGCCTTTGTGGTGCTAACTCTGAATCCAGGGAATTTTTGTAACTCTTGCAAAACGTTCTGTAATTCTGGTATCCTGTGATTCTGTGTTAATATCTGGGGGCAAAAGTGACAAATGTTTTGGCATATCAGCTTTCTTTTAATAGTGCAGGTTCTTCTGAATACAGCCAGCTTTATTCATGGCACTGTTCCAGAATTTATCTGAGAGAAGACTTTTTCTAATGTTGCCCTCTATGCTTCTGATGAGCAGTGTCAAACTGCCCATCAGCTGCTTGTTTGTGATAGAGTTACAACATGTGGCTGTACATGCTGGCTTCTGAATTATGTGGGCGCAGTGTGCAATTTGGAAGTACATTGGAACCTCAGCCTCCTTTGGAAAACAGACACAAAGGCTTGGCCCTTTCCTCTGTCTTTTTCCGGGTTTTAGTGTTTGTTTTTTTTGTTGTTGTTGTTTTGCCTTTAGCTTTTTAGAGCTGAAGGAAAAATCTGCTAGGACAGCTGAAACGCTGCTGTCCATGCTCATTCTAATCAGCAGAGTACTGGCAGAGGATCTATCTGACAGATTAAGTCCTGGTATACTGCATAATGTTTTCAGTCAACTATTTACAAACAAAATGTGGTGCTGGTCACAAGATTAAAACGATGCATTTGCAAGTATCTATTTCAGGTTCTTAAATGTCTAGGGGTCGGATCTCACATCTTGAATTCTATTGTTTCAAGCCGTCTTTTGGACAGAAGCTGGGGTTTTTTTTGTTTGTTTGTTTTTTGTTTGTTTGTTTTGTTTGTTCTAAAGTAGAGGGAACCTGGAGGACTGAAATACTGTAGGCAAGGGAATACTTTGGCTATTAAAATAGCTGGCCAAGTCATGTGCTTCACTTTGCGCTTCCATTTATTTCTTTACTTTTCTTGTTGCTTCTGTGGGGTTTCTGATAATGGAGTGGAAAGCTGGTTTGTGTAAATACTTTCTGCATTCTTTAGTGTGAAATAACTGCCTTGAGACACGTGGAGAGCTGCTGTGGTGAAAATCTTTCACTTTATTGGCGATGTAATTGCTTGAGATACAAGTTCTAGTTTGAACAGGATGAAGCAGGAGCTCGGATTTAAGACAAGCCTTATAAGTATGGTTTTCCTAAACTATTTAAGTGTTATGGTACAATCTCTCTAGCTTTAGCTACGAGTTTTATCGGGAACCTTATAAAGCCCTTTCCTGCTTACACACATTCTGCAGGAAGATCTGATCTTGAATAGCAGGCCCTTCTAAAAGGTGGAAAAACTGCTTTATCATAAAACTATTAGCGTGACTTACCACAAAGTGTTCTGTCGGCTCTGGTCCCTGACTCAGGATTTCATTGAAGGAATAAGTTGTGAGGTGGGAAAGGATTGCCGCCAGTACATAAGCACAAATTCACTTCAAGGCTAGCCTCTGCTGCTTTTCAAGGTCTAGGGCTGGGTTTCAAGCATTCTTTAGTGGTGATTAGTCATTTCTATTGTTCAGCTCCTCCAAAACATGAATTTCCTTTCCATCATTCTCTTTTCCTGTTCAAAGTGAAGCCAAAGTATTGGCAAGAAGTATTTCCTTTTTCTTTTTTTTTTTCCTTTTTTTTTTTTAATTTTGGAAAATCTGTTTTCAGAGTCTCATACCATCTTAATGAATACCACTTATTGTAAGTACTTCTGTGTGAAATAGTGCAGTGGAGTGATGGAGAATCAGAGCTTGGGTCTGGTTTGATAGAGGAGCTTTTGGCAAGTTCTTCCTCCTTTCCCAGGGGACAGAGCCTCGGTAAGCAATTTCAAGTGACTTTTCTGTCACTTGAAATCCATTCTCTCTCCCTGTTCAAATGCAGTATTTTATAGGATTCTGTTAGATCTCATTTGAGACTTCCATTTTCAGACTGGTGACTGATGGTCTCTTTGATCTTTCTTTATATGTGTTAAGAACCTACCTGTTATGCTTTAAAAAGCCCAAAATAGTTGAGGAACATGCTACAGTTAAACGTAAATGATGGGAGTTGATTCAGTATGTTTCCTGTACTTAAGGATTATTGTGGATACAATGCTTATGTATTTGTCTTCAATAGTGCTACATTAGTGGCTATTCCAGTGTGTGGCTTGCAGTTTTGAGGTCATGCAGTACCTATGTGAAGCATGAAGGAGATTAGTATATAGTGGTGTTTTGCTGACATTCAGTAGATGCCCAGATAAGAAGAGAAAGCAAAGAGAATGAAAGAGAAGATTTGTGGCAGACAAAAGTAATTGAATCTTGAAGGATGGAGGGGATGGAGAGCAAACATGAACAAACAATGGAGAAGGAGTCTTTAAAAGGGTCTTTCCTTATATTTCTAATTGCAGCAGTTTTGAGATCTTTCTCATGTGAAGGTAATCAGTGCTGCTAAATTGAGATAATGTCCAATTCAGATATAAGGCTCCAAGTTGGTTTTTAGTGGTTGCGTGCTTCTGGAAGCAAATACGTTAAACTGAGCAGTGTATTCCAATTGTAAGCCCTGTATCTATCACACTCCCTGATTACTCATTGGATTTGTCTGATTACAGCTTCCAGTCCTTAGAGTGACTTTTTTTTTTTCCTCTGTATTTGTGCACACTTATTTGTGAGTAAATCTGCATTCTGCAGACAGCTGCTGCAATGTGGTGGTGTGAGTGCCTATATGTAGGATTTGGCATGGAAGAAGTTGTGGAATGCTGCTTACTTGAGGCATATTTCTTGGGTTGTTTCCCAGACTGGACCTGTTGTTTAAGGACCTCTTACTCAACTTGTTAATGCTTTAATCCTCTTCCCTACTTTAGAAGCATGCTAAGACAGGACTTGGTAGTTCAGTATTGTAGAGCTGTACTTGGATTGTTTGCAAGCTGAAAATATTTGCTTTGCAGAAAGCAAATCATTATGTGAATGATGGAAGAAAGTGAAAAAGGTTTGGAATGAATATGATCCTTCCCCTCCCATGTCTTCCTTATGTTATGAGTGCACACTTGGAAGAATTCAGAAAGCATTATGTCCAAGGTTTACTCTGGTCTGAGTAAATGCAGAACTATTTTAATGTCTGAAAACAGAGCTTGCCCAAATGAGTTGGAAAGAATGAAGAACTGTATGTAGATATAAATGATCTGAAAGAGTGACTTTTAAGCTATTGTTAGCAGACTGCTTTGAGTCTTTGAACTGCTTCTAGGCATGAGTGTGAAAGACAGTTGAGTGGCTGTACGACAACAGACCAGTGTAAACTCAGGACTGCTAAAATGAGTGGTCTTTTCCTTTTCTTGCTCCTACCTGACCATGCCAGCACAATGAGGTGGTGGAAATTGCAGCTAAACTCAGATCAGTCGGGATGAAAAACAACCATTTAATTTTGGGCTGCTTTTCAGCTGGACTGTTTCTAAAAGCTCAAGAATGTTAAAATCTAAATATATTTGTTTGTGTGTGTGTCCCAGAAGTGAAATAGTAGATATACATACTGGGGTTTGAGAGGCTCTAATTGTTTTATTTGGATTTTGTCAGTTCTGCTTGTGACTTAAGCCAAATGGAGATGTATTCAGAAATGGTTATATATCAGTTCACTTTTTTTTTCATGTTATCCACGTTTCTTAGAAGTATGCATGAAAGAGCTTTTGCATGAAAAGAAAATCACAGAGGTGCTTGAACAGAGCACACAGGAAAATGTGTGCTGCACACTGCTTGTGAGTTGTCCCAGGTTTCCGAAGCATTAGTGTCTGCAAATCTATTTTTTGGAGTAGTCCACAGGCTGTTATGACTTTGGGAATAGTAGGAGTGAGGGTTCATGGTCCACAGGTACTAGACTTCATTCAAGATGTGGTTTTGTATCATTTGAAATACTGCTGACCTGTAAAGGAGCGAGTATGCTGTGATGGACTGCCGTGTATGTGCACCATACAGAGCATTAAATGCTTTTACCTCAAGTAACCAATGTTTCAAATCAAAGTAAGACGCTGGATTTAGGCCTTCTAACTCATGCAAGTGCTTTCATGTGATGATATGATTTATTCCAAGGAATTTTGTTCTGCCTACACTGGTGTGACTTATGAGGATTTATTCTAACTGATAATCAGGGAGTCACTTAACAGAACCTTTAATTTCTGTTTCTGTTCTTGGAAGTACAAAATCAACTAGGGATAGGAGTCTTAGGCTTGCATAGATTTACTAAACTACAGTAAGCTTTTTTTTCTTACACATTTGCAACTGCGTTGATGGAAACCATGTTTCTGAACTGAAATGTGTGAAAGCAGTCTGCTAAGAGATGCTTAAGCTAACACTGAGTTTGTTATTCCTGTATGGATGTGACTTTTTAGTATTCACTTGAAGTAATGAAAAATACCTTGGTTCATGAGTAATTACATCAGGTGTTGCCTGCAAGTATTCCTCAGGGATTTCTCTTCTATCCTTCTAAAGACTATCGAGCTCATTTTTGAGGGGTGTGGTATTGATGACTTAAGTACATCTAGTACTGGGCCAAGCACTTGTGTATGCTTTTCTGCATTTTCTCCATCTGAAAATCCATGAGAGCTGGCAGACATCAAACATCTGTAATGGAAATCAGATAATACTGTGGATAGTTCCAGGGTTTCTGATACATCTGCATCAAAATGGTCATTTGCGAGTAGGGGACTGCTCTGCTTTCCACTTCGCTCAGGTGAGTCCCTTCTCACCTGGGGCAAGCAGCCCCTGTGTAACAGTCTGCGGCTTGCAGCTTCTGTTCTTCTCTGAAAAATTCATTACTGAAATGCTGTAGGGCAAAAATTCACAAATACTATGAACTGTATTATTTGAAAAGCAAAAAGTGTGCTGTTATCGTAGTTTCCGTGCCCCATCTGTCTGCACTAAACTGAACTGATTTCCAGTCTGGTGGGAGAGAGTAGTGCAGGGAGCTGAGCATTAGGGGCCCAGCAGTCATCAGTACAGGTGGATGTGCCCTTGTGGGAGTCTGGGCTCCTGATCTAGCAATGGGCAGAGGATGAGATCCTGTGCATCAGAGACAAGGGATGATTCAGGAAACAAATAGAGCAATTCTTTTTCTTCAGACCATTAAAAAGTCTGATTTGGATCAAGCTGTGGTCCAATACAGAATTTGGCACACTGAATTTTAAGGCACAGCTATAGCCTCTTTTGTTCTTGTTACGTGGATTGCTGCTGTGATTTGTAACATACAAATTGTCCAAGCTGTATTCCGGCTTCTCAAAAACAGGATATATTATTGTTCTCAAAATTCCCAGTGTTTTTTTTTCTTTTCCCTTGTGCATGCCTGGCCTCATAATCATGCAAGCATCCCAAGAACTACTGAATCTGCATCTTCCCTTGAAAGGATTTCAGTAGTTTCTCTTTGTGAACTTCTGAGCTTCCTTTGACTTTTATTGATATGCTTGCCCTGTGGGATGATTGGTCAACTTAATACATTACTTCCTGGAGTTAATGACTGTTCTTCCTTGGCTATTTTTATGGAGTAAAACAGCCATGAGATTCCCATGGATGCTCTCTCCTTCATGTCTAAAGTTGACTTGGTTGTTTGTTTGGTGTTCTTTGTCAGCAAGGTGTTCTGCTGACTTGTAATAGATAATAAGTAGCTGGTTGTAGAGGGAGAAACATGCTGGTGAGAATCTGCTGTGATGCTTTCTCTAGTTCATCTAGAGAAACTTAGCCTTAACTGGTTTAAAAAAAAAAAAAAAAAAAACCTCTTTGCAGTTTCCAGGTATTGATAGTGTGGAGGTGTGGGATTTTTTTTTGGTTGCTTTTTGTTTATTTGTTTTTCCCCAGACAGACAGGTTAACCGATATTCTGCGCATCTCTATGAGCAGAAAGTATTTAGGCATCAGCTTCAGCGTGTATATTTGCTATGAGTTTTTAGGCTTCGGTTCAGTGTCAGACTGCTGAATGACAGAACAGTTCATGCTTGGCTGCAGTCTGCTGTGCTGAAGGGCAGCTTCTAATGCTCACTCTAAGGTGTAACTTACAGGGTGTCTGGGACTAAGAATTGCTTAATAGGAATCTATTAACTCCACAAGTCTTCTTCATTTCTTCTTGTCAGTAGAACTGTGTAGGGAGGGGACACGAGTCAGCTGAGGACATTTGTTCCTTCTGAACAATGCATAAGTGTAGATAAGAACTAATGCTTCCCTCTCTGTCAACAGGGCCTGTCTGGGTCAGCAGGTTTGTCTGATGGCATGGCTAGCACTCAGCACCTGGTCCAAAAGCAGCTGCTGCACTCCAGAATCAGCTGAGTGCCCAGCCTGATCAGCATGCCTTCTTGTTTGGCTGGGGGACCCAAACGTGCCTGGGTCTCTGTTTTCCACATGCTCCTGAGGTCAAGGTCTGGTGCGATCTGTTATGAACAGAAACATGGCAGCACAACCATCTGTGTCAATGCATGTGTTGCCATGCAGCTTGTTTACTTAAACAATGCTGTGTTTGCCTCTTCTTTCATTAAAATAGAGGAATGCTCTGCAGGGATTCTCTTGTCAGTATGGATAGGTTGTTTTGTCATTTACTTCTCCAAAATAACTCTGTTTCGGCATGAAAAGCTGTAAATCTCGCGAGCAGGGAATGTTTGTAAACTGCATACTTCAATCCCTATTTTTTTTTTTTAAACTAACCTGAGCAACAATAGTGCTTTGAAGCTGGAAGATGTTTCAGCTTTTTAGAAGTGTTTCTTAGCAGGATCCCTGTTGAAAACTTGTTTGTTGATTGTATATAAATCTGGGATGAACTACTGGAAACTGCAAGGTGAAAGCTGGTGTGGAATGTAGACTGACGTAGCATTTGAAAATAGTTTTAGAATCATAGAATCCTTAGAGTTGGATGAGACCTCTGAAGGCCATCTAGTCCAATTCCCCTACAGTGAACAGGGACACCACAGCTAGATCAGATTGCCCAGAGCCCGATCCAGCCTCGTCTTGAAAGTCTCCAGGGATGGGGCATTGTATGGTTGTTATTATACAAGGTGGTAACAAATTGTATAGTTGTTATTATACAAGGTGGTAACAAATGAATATCCAGAGGTTATAGGGAACAACTCACCCACTCTGAGGCTCACGGCAAGGATGGATGCTCGCCACAGGGAACTCCACACAGGAGCAATCTCAAAAGAGATGCTGCCTTAGTGGTAGTCAGCCCTTAAATGGGATCTAGGAGAGGTGGAGTCAAGCTCCACCCCTTCCGGGAGCACAGTTGAATTACCTTCACCTGTGCTCCCGCAGCTGAGCCATCACCTGCCTCAGAGGGTTAATCAGAGGTTCAGGCTGTGATTAACAGTTTCCATACAGGCATCAACCACATCTCTGGGCAACCTGTTCCAGTGCCTCACCACCTTCACCGTAAAAGATTTTTTTTTTCCTTATATCTAACCTAAATCTACCCTCTTTGAGCTTGAAACCATTTCCCCTTGTTCTGTCACCACAGATCCTGCTAAAGAATGTCCCCTTCTTTTCTGTAGCTCCCCTTTAGATACTGAAAGGCCTCTTTCAGATCATACTGGGGCCTTCTCTCCTCTTAGGCTGAACAGCTCCAGCTCTCTCAGCCTGTTCTTGTAGGAGAAGTGTTCCATCCTATGGATCGTTTTTGTGGCCCCCCTCTGGACATGCTTCAACAGGTCTATGTCTCTCCTGTACTGAGGACTCCATATCTGGACACAGTACTCCAGGTGGGGCCTCACCAATGCATAGTAGAGTGAGAGGATCCCCTCCCGCAGTCTGCTGGCCATGCTTCTTTTGATGCAGCCCAGGATACAGTTGGTTTTCTGGGCTGTGAGGGCACATTGCTGGCTCATATCCAGCTTCTCATCCACAAGTAGTCCCAGGTCTTTTTTGGCAGGGCTGTGCTTAATCCTCCCATTCCCCCAGCTATTGGTAGTGAGGGTTACATCCACCCACATGCAAGACCTTGCATTTGGATTTGTTGAACCCCATGAGGTTCACCTGGGCCTACTGCTCAGCCTGCCTAGGTCCCTCTGTATGGCATCCCGTCCCTCTGGTGTATTGACTGCACCCCACAGTTTGGTGTCATTAGCAAATTTGCTGAGGGTGTCTTTAATGAAGATAGGAAGGAGTATCAGCCCCAGCTTTGACACCTTGGGGGCACTACTCATCACTGATCTCCATCTAGACATTGAGCTATTGACCACCATTCTCTGGACTTTGTCCTGCAGCCAGTTCTTTGTCTATCAGTCTATCCATCAAATCTGTATCTTTCCAATTTGGAGAGAAGGATGTGGGGTTCTGTGTCAAAAGCCTTACTGAAGTTGAGATAAATGACATTAGTGATAAATGACACTGATGCTGTGACGCCATCATAGAAGGCCACATGATTGGTCAAGCAGGATTTGCCCTCGATGAAGCCATGTTGGTTCTCCTGTATCACCTCCCTGCCTTCCATGTGCCTTAGCTTTCAGGAGGATTTGCTCCATGATCTTCCCAGGCACAGAGGTGAGACTGATAGGTCAGTAGTTCCTGAGGTTGTCCTTTTTTAAAATGGGTGTGATGTTACCTTTTTTCCAGTCACCAGGCACTTCACCTGATTGCCGTGACTTTTCAAATATCATTGAGAGTAGCTTGGTGACTACATTAGCTAATTCCCTCAGGACTATGGGATGCATCTAGAAGTCAGCAGAGCATCTCTATAACTGTTTTGTACTACTTGATTTGGTAGACTGGACAGGTTGGAAAATGATCTGGCATGCAACAGCTAAAAATACCTCCTGCCTAGAAGTATATGTCTTGCTTAAGTTTTTGAGTATGTTGGGTGTTGCTGTATGTACCGTTGATCCCAGGAAGCTGAGATTTTGTGGAACCTGCAGTCCTAGCAGAATTGTGGATAAATTGAACTTCTCCATTTTGTAGGAGGGATGTATACTGCATGTAACCAGAGAAGTAAGGGACAATTGCACAATAGAAACATGAGAGTTAACAGATGATACATCAGACTCATTTGAAAGAGCAAAGAGATGTATTCTAGCCCTGCTACACTCCCTTTTCACTTGACAGCAAGGAGCAGAATGTGCTTGAGCAATTCTCCTGGAATGATAATGGTTGTTCAGAGGGGTTGGGAAACTTGCTTTTGGTCATATTACAAAATCAAAGGCCTGGCATCTTGCGATATTTTTGTAGTAAAAAGTCACCTCTGTGGAGTGAATTCTATATGATGTATTTTTAAAACGTGTTTAATTATGCTCTCTTTCTAACTTAATTCTGACTTCTCTAGCAGCTGCAGGTTCGCTCCAACATTCTCACTTCCATGATAAATATAACTTCAACTATCTGTAGAAGTTATTTTGTTTATAATAGCACTCATTTGTACTATGGCTATGCTTTTCCCCCAAGACGTGATAGTTTTTCATGCAGATTGAAGTAAATGATGCCAGTAACTGGGGCAAAATGGGCAGTAGAACAGCTGTGAAGTGCAATATTTGGCAAATCTTATCGTTTTGATTAATCCATTCTTTTGGGGTCTTATCTTGTTTAGCATAATGTTACATTTGAAATAAATTGCACCTGACCCCAAAGCAGCTGAATTTATATACTGTAACTGAAATCAATAGTGAGTTTCTCTACTTGTTTGTTTTAGATGAAAACTGGGATGATGATCAGCTCCTTGGATTTGAGCCATGCAATGAAAACCTTATAACAGGGTGTAACATAATCAACGGGAAATGCGAATGTGACACTATTCGGACCTGTAATAATCCATTTGAATTTCCAAGTCGGGATACTTGCCTGTCAGCCTTGAAAAGGATTGAAGGTAAGGAGTCATCATCAGTAATTCTTAGTTAATTGTTCCATGTGTTTGGTTGAAAGCTGGAATCAGGTTAATATTCTCTTTTAGGATGACTTTGGTAGTTTCAAATACCTGTGGCCTTCTACTTTTCAGAAGGCAATTATTTGCTTTAAAGAAAGAGACAACTTAGCAATCTTGGCTTTCCGAATGCTTAAATTTAAGAATGAAGAAAGTAATGATTTGTGCTTTAAGTGTGTTACGATGGCTTCAATCTTTAAACCTGTGAGCGTTCTGTACGTGAGTGTATGGTTTGTGGTAGCAACTTTTCTGGATCTTTGGCTGTTAGGCAGTGGGCAAAAACTCCTTTTAGAAGCATTGATGAATAAGTGCAGGAGATCTTAGTAGCAAAGGTGTAAAGCAAGAAGTAGAAGTTGTTGATTACAGTTGTACTTTTGTGTATGCTTGAATTGCTGTTTTCTTTAGAATTATGTAATGTAGCATTACTTTATTGCTAGTACTCCTCAGTTTTGTGTTCCCATGATTTGAGTCGTATTGGGTTGCGCATGTTTGTGCTTCTGTACACATACATCGTGTATGATTGTTGAACTGAAAGTGAGACAGCTCAAACATGTCCAATTGTAATACAATTCACATGATATATATTTAGGATTGGTTTGAGCAGGAGCCCAAGGCTTGATCTCAGGTTCTTTATGTAATGCTGTAATTGCTGTTTATTTCTCAGTGTGTCTGGGAACGTGCAAAAGCTGATTGGTGGTATGAACCTGCTTAGTTAGTTTGTTTTAAAGCAGTGTTTAATATCGCATGCGGAAGTAAATGTATTTATAAGAATGCTAATCATATTTGAAGCTTCTGTCTTTTGAGTTACGGGAGTGTGATATGATGTCGTCATGTTCCTTATGTGACAAGATGATCTTGTAAGGAAAACACAGCTGGCAGAAACATGTTCATTGTCATCATTTATGTTGTTGATCCCTGAAGGGGTACAAATGCTTTGTTTTGCTTGTTTGGTTCGTGGCTTTTTGTTTGTTTTTGTATAGAAATAGGAAAGCATAAGTAGTGTTGGCCTTCTGTCCTTGCTGAAGTAGTGGGTGGTAGCATACATGTGTTTCTAAGTAACCTTACTGGCTGGTTTCTTTTTTACTTGTCAGTATGTGATTAATTGCGTAGTAGTTCATCAGAACCTCTTCTACCACAACATTTATGCTATTTGATATTATGCTAATATCATTGTGCGTTTAATTTGCTAAGAGAATCTGTTGAGGGTGTCTTTTTTGCTTTTTGCAGAGTGTGAAGAAATTGGTTTATTTTGTGAATTGGCATAGAAAAATCAGGTTGTTTCTTTGAGTAGCTTGCCCTCAGAAACCTCTTATTTTAGCTAATTTCCAATTTCTAAAAAGAACGATGGACTTGGCAAGTGTGCTGCAGTACCACCAAAACACCAAAAATCTTGCAAGTATAACTTGAGTGTTGCAGTAGTCCAGTTTTTGCATAAGAAGGTGAATTTGCATTTGCTTCCTCACTGTCAAACCCCTATCACTGAGAATTGCTTGAGCCATCTGTATTCCTCAGTAGATGAGAAGAAATCATCATTCAACAAGTATTAATAATAGGACAGTAAAATAAAGGCAATTCCAGTGAATATATTTGTGTTGAAATAATACTTTGCTTCTTGCAAGAATGCATTTGGCAGATACGAATGTTAGTGCTACAGCAAGCTGCCTCAGAAGCAGCTAAAATAAAAAGGGAGACTACTGATTTTAACTTGCTTTTCACAATTCAGATTCTTTTCATTTTCTTAGATAAATTTCCAGTGGATTTCAATTAAGCTATGTCAAAACATACTACTCCAAGTATGGTAGTGTGTATTTTCTTTAACTACCATTTTAAATAATATTTTCACTCAAACTTAACAGTATTTGGATAGGAAGAAGACCTTTTTTCTATGCATTGGCACTAACTTATATACTTTGTTTTTTTTTCCTTCAAAGCATAGCATTAATTTGTCTGCATATGGTAGTCATAATCAGTCAAATCTGCCTACTATGTTCCGCACTGTTAACACGTTATCCTTTTTCTCCAAATATGTGCAACAAGGAGATAATAAGTAGTGATCATGGGAGTAGGATTCTTACGCTACAATTAGAGATTGAATGCTTACTGCTTATGGATGTTGTTCCTTTAAATGTGTTACTACTTGTTTCTTGTTTCAGTGATTAAATTATGCTTTGTCATGTTTGTAAGCTAATGGAAAGGAAGTATAACTTTTTTTTTTTTTTTGCTCGCTTGTACTTGCCATGTGCATTTTTTGGTAAGCAAGCCAAGTCTGTTGAATTAAATGGGATAGCCATCTTGATGTGTCAGATACAGTGTTTGCTGTTTGGGTATTTCAGGCTTTCAGAGTTCATGGTCTAGAAGCTGAATTCAGCCATTTGGAAAGTCAACCTGAAACGTGGCTTAGGTAGCGTGCAAACCTGAGGGCTCTAAGGATGTTAAAGTCGAGAAACCTCAGTTCCTTCAAGGCAAGCGGAACCTTAAACTGTAGGATGATGTAAAAATGAATGGTTCATAAGATCTGTTAAGTATGTCCAACTAAGATTTTCTTGAAATTTAAAGTACTTATGTATACTTCCATATTTTGGCTTGTCTGCTGAAGGTGATAGCAGGAAGAAATGAAACTGGTCATTCAGGTGTTGAAATACCATGATTTACAGTCTGCCACAAAAAAAAAAAACTAAGTATCTGAAGTCTTAACTTTCTTCTCTTCACCGTACCTTGTATGGACAGTTAAAGATAGTGTGATTAAAAACTCACAAGTCATGTACTTGAATGATGGATATACCATAATCACAGCTCCTGAAGGAAGCTCACAGAAGAAAAGTACTGAAAGTAGAAACTAGCTTCTTCCATTTTCTTTCTGCTCTGTTGAGGATAGTTACTAGGCAGTTAAAAATGGCTTGTATTACACATTCCATCTAGATAAATTCTGGTTCATGTAACTGCATTAATTTAGTCATAGTGCACAGTCATAACTGTGCAATTTACATCTTGGACTGTATTAATTTGTTTAATAGAGGTCCTTTCTTTCAGCTTCCTGAGCAGCTGGTATAATATATATATACATATAAAATATATATAGGGGCCAGTGGTGTGCAGTGTGATTTGCGTGTTCTTAGTGAAATTAGTTGTGTGGCCTTTTCCTTTATTTTTTATTTTTGCATTAATATGTTATTTTTTGAAAGAAAAAACGAAGGGTGAAGTTAGGCTGTTCCAATGGCATCAGGTGTACATAGATAAATGCACAGGAGATACTGAGGCCAATGTGCCATTAGTTGTAGTTGCAAGTTCTGTCAACCTGTACAGTTAATCAAAAGCCAAATTTGCCTGCATATATTGAATCTGTTTCATAAATATTCGCGGTCAACTATCAAACAATGAGCCAAAATCAGGAGTCCCATCTCCAGATATGAAAAGGTATCTGCCAGAGGTCAGGACTCTACCATGTACTTCGATTTTCTGTTTTTTATATTTGTACTCTTCCATTCAAGTGCCCCTCTTGTCATTCCCTTCTGGGCTTACTGTCAGTTGCATCTTGCATACTCAAGTAACTCAATTTTTTATTTTTTTTTTCATCACATAAGATCTTTTTTCTCCTACCAGCTTGTGTTTGTTTGCCTTCCTGGGCACCTCATTTTTTCTTCTACCTTCACCTTGTGCCGCCTTCTCTTTTCTTTTTCCTTGCCTACCTATTTCATATGGCTTGCTCTCCAGCTCACTCAAAGTTGTCATGCTTGACTGATGTAATTTATGCATCTGTCCTTCCTTCCCAAAGTCAGGCTGCATGGGCTTCAACCTCATCTTGCTTAATGTTACTGACAGGGCCAGAAAGTGATGTTCTTTATTCTGTGTCCCCAGGACTTGCTCTGTCCTGCACTGAAGCAGCATTTCCCAAGTATATGTATGTAACTTCTGCAGGGGTGATGATGTTCGCATGCAAGGACATCCTGAGAGGATACTGTAGGTTCTCAGTAATATCGAAGATACTGAAAAAGCTGTCCGCACTCTGTGCCTTTGTTTTTCTAGGATACAGTAGGATTGAATACATCTGAAAGAATTGGTTTTGTAGTAAAACTTGGTAGATAATTTCTAGCTGATCTCTTAGTGTAGACGTACTGCAACTGTTCAAAGATTTGATACTTTCTCTTGAAGTAAGGTGTAGCAGAAAGTGCATTTATGCCACAGAGGTCTCCCAACTCTATTACCAGGCTTAGAGTACCTTCTTCTCTACATGGACAGTCAGTGACCTTTCGTATGAAAGGTTTGATACAGGTCATGAACTATTCTATTATGAGGAAATCCACACATTCTGAGCTAGAAAGGAACTGTCTGGGAAAACTATCACATAACTAAATAATAGTAGATCCATGTTGTGTTGTGCTTTTCCTTGCTTTATTACTGTTTTGTATTTTTTTTCTGATGGTTATTGTCTTGACTAGTGCCTGCTCTGATATGGTTCAGGAAATCCTGTGTTCTTGAGTGCACAAGGCTTGTTTCTATTCAAGAGGCTGCTAATGATGGCAGTTCAGTTGAACTAGGACCACTGAAGTGGACTGTGGATAATATGGCTTGAGGATGGAAAGTACCAAGATGCCATCTGTCTGCTGAGTCACAGGCAGAAGACTAATAAATCACATCTACGTGTACCTGCAGCCACAATCTGCTAAAATTTAACTGTAGGCAGTAGTGCAGAAGAGTCAGATCTTCAGATTTTTTATTTATTTATTTATTTATTTTGTGAGAGACTGGGGATTGTGGGTGAAGAGTGAAAGAGGAAAAAAACTTTGTTCTTCAGGATACAGTTGCAGGGTATTTGTATGTGTTGCAGCATTGAAAGCTTGCTGTTTAGTGCCAATGAAATAATCTTGAAGCTTTTCCTTGGACATATGAAAAGCCACTAGAAAGTCACTATCTGAAGTGATCTGGTCTCAGTAATTTCTAACTGTTTCAGTTCTGAGATCTGTTTCTTCCTTTCTCTATGCCAGGCTCTGGCAGGAATTTTAATAATCTAGGAAAGCTATAAAGAACAGAAACCTGAGGATATTCTTGAGTCTGTTCCTGTTCTACCACAAGCAGTTCAGGATCTGCATTCTTGTGAACTAGCCCTGGAAAGGGAATTTGCCTCGCTGCTTTCCCTCATCAGAGGAAATGGTGTCAATTCTTGCTCTCTAAAAAAATGTTTGCTTCTGAAGTAGCTATTTCCCCTTCCTCTAGGAAGTGTGGGGGGCCAAAAGTCATGGATCAAAAGCATTTAGTTTTGCAATAGTTGGGTGATACTTTAGGCTCAGATCTCTTCACCTGCGTTTACTGAAGATGTCAGTCTGCCCGTTACCTCAAGGATGAGAAATTTCCTGATGCTAGCCTGCTTAATTATAATTGTTTGGCACCAGTGTTTGTGTCATGCTAGTACCTGGTTTTATCCAACGACAAAGGTGCTCTTGCGTCCTAGAGAGCATAAATGTCATTTGTGTTAGCGTAAGTGGTGATTTTATCTAAAGGTATGTCAAGTGTTAACTTGAACTTTGAGAGGAGAAATAAATCATCAGTTTTTGCTCTATTGGTAGAGTATGAAGTGAGAAATTTTTACCTGAAAAGGTTAAACCCAATCTTTTTTCATACCGTATGGTGGATAAAGCTTGTATGGTCTTCTGATGGAAAATGTGATTAATGTTTTCAGTAAAAAAATACTTTCCCTTGCATCTCTGCATGTAACACCTCCTGATCTCCTGTTATTACTGAAAATCTTATTTTAGAAGTTTCTTCTCAATTACTTGTGCCTTCCCAAGCCATTCTCTGCTGTCCTTCATAGGTGAAAGGAAAAAACTTAAGTAGCTGATATCTTTTTTTTTAAGCTTGTTCATTGCAACATACTCCTTGCATTCCATTATTTTTTTGCATGTAACTGAATAACTTTATACCGGCAAATGTTGCAATACCTGTCAGACCAGTCTAGGAATAACAAATATGAGAAGGTAATTTTATCCTAAATACTTCTTTGGTTCTTAAGTGTGATTTTGTGTTAAACTTCTTTTCTGTGGTCTTCATAGCTGACGGTTACCTTTAAAAAAAACAGAATAGAGTAAATCCAGCTTTTTGCTGAACTATTAGGCACAGAAGGGAGTGAAACACTTTCAGATGTGTTTAATCTGATATATTAATTGTTATGCGAGAGGAGTGGAGAGTGTATGTTTTTACTCAAATAACCCAACTTTGAAGGTTGGCATGTATTTGCAATAAGGAATGTGATTGTGGCAAAGGTCCAAATTTTGCCTTTGAATGTGCTTATGAGAGGCAAGTAAACGCATCCAAGGGCAAAATTTCATGTAAAAAGTAAAGGAAAATAGCAGCATAGCTTTTATTTTTCCTCCCCTGAATACATGGATATAGAAGGAATAAATGTTTGAAATGGAAATAATGCAGATTAAGAATACTGACATAAATTTCCTCCTTTCCCCTGGAGGGGGATGGGAACTGGTTGGGGGAGAGAAGTGAAAACCAACTCACGAAGGGTCTTAAAAAAGTGAGACATCTGGCAGTGAGTTGACTTAACAGCATAACTGAAGAGTGTTAAATTTGCAGGACTTCACGTTTCTTGATTCTGACTCCTCAGAGAACTGTTCCCAGATCTAGCATGATCTTTTTCTAGTTTATTTGCTCGTCCTATTTCTAACAATTTGTCACTTAGTGAATATCTGTTCTGTGAAATTTCAAATTAACATCAAGAATCCCTTCTGGAAGATTCACAGACAAATCAAAAGCAGAAACTGACTTTCATATTCTGTATTTGTCTGGATACTTATAACTTAATTAAGCCCAAATTTAGATAACACTGTGCTTAGCAGTGAGGAAAAGCTGTAGTGCAGATACTCTTAGGAAAGGAGACTGAAGAAAAAATCCAAAACTGGGTAGCTTATTTAAAAACAAGAACAAAAACTGCAGGGGATGTTAGCAGCGTGAAGGTGGCTCATTGTAAATGTGAATTGTAATGTAAATATGTGTTGTTTCTAGGAACTGAGCTTATTTTCCTTCTGTGCTAGACTTGCTCATGTGAGTTACTGTGGAGATGCTACTCTTGCCTTTTTTCCTCTACGTCCAAATCCCTTGAGTATGTAAAATTCATGCAAAAAATACCAGATCATTAATATGTTGCACTTTAGTTTCCTTCAAACTTGCAGTTTATACAATTACTGTGGACAAAAGGATAACATTAATTGTAGGCTGTAGCCTTGGACTGCGTGACTACTGCATCCTGCAAAGCTAGCCGTAAGATGTTTACAGTCAAAGCACTGTTCCTAGAGACAAAGCAGTACCTGTCTTGCCCTTTTCTGTTTCAGATGCTTACCTGCTTTCATCTGAAGCTGAATACAGTGTAATACATTAAACCTGAATCTTCTATTAGGGGAGTAAAAGATCAGGACGGATCTTATAGCAGATAGAATTTTACTTTCACTGCCTTCTAAATGTTCCATCCCTTGTTGGTGAGTAGGCTGTGCTGAAGGACATCCATCTTAACTGTATTGGCAAGCTACAGGTTTCAATGAATGCTTGACCTTAATTTCTGTTAAAATTGGGGAATAGAGTGAAAATGTAGCAGTTGTCTATTAGCAGAACACTTCCAGATGCTGCGTTGATTTTCAAAGATTATCTATGTGTGACAGAAGAGACCTGAGCAAAGGTCTGGAATTAAATGGTCTGTAAACATTATCCTAATGTTGCATGCTAGTAGAAAGCTATATTCCTGTGGCACTTGGTGTGCTGGGTCATAGGTCTTGTTCTGATAGGGCAAATTTTGTTTGGATATGTGGTCTGTTGATACCAATAGAGATAAGCAAGTGTTGGATGAGCGTATCCAGTGCTTGTGGTATGCATCAGTGACTGGTCAATACAACAATGTTTATGTCACTGTAAATAATAAACAATTTTTGGTTAAATAGCAATGGCTTTTTTGTTTGATCACATCCAGTAGACTTCATAGTTGTCCCTTTCCTTTTTTCTTTTTTCTTAAAGTACTTTATATGAACATCCGTAACTTCTGAACAGTTGTGTTAGCATGGTGACAAATTAATTCAATTCTGTCTCTAGATTTAAACCTTTCATTGTTTCACAAAGACTGTTCCAATGAAAGAAGAAATAATAATAATTTAAAAAAAAAAACAATATTTTGCAGCATCCGCAGCATGAAACAGACTTCAGTGTGCAATAGATTAAAATAGACCACTAAAACTGTCTCTTATGGAATTTATGGATGGAGATTAGAGTCTAAGCAAGATAGTGAGAACTAGTTCATTTCTGGAGATATTTCAGCAAAGTTAAATAATCCCTTGCAGAGGTTTGAAAGTAGAAAGGGAAAAGAGGAAAGAAAAGGCAGCATTTCTGGAAAACTTCCATTTGCTTTATTTCAGAACATCGCACAGACAGAGGATGGTTGATAAACTTGGTTTTCCCCGGCAACTAAGCAGAGTAAGGATATTCAAATAGCTGTTCCAGCTGCAATTTTCAAGATGCTTGAGAACTTAACTCAGTGAACGCTTTTCAACTTAAACATTTCAAAAATGTGAGCCTGTCTTTATCTGTATTTATTGTTAGAAGATGAAACACTTCTTCCCCCATATATAAAAGCACTTGCTAATTAATGCAGTAATAGATGTCTCTACCAAATAATATATAAAAGTGAACATCTTGCTCTGTAAGGAAGCAAAAGGATTAATATTTGCAATTCTGATGTTAATAGAAAGGTAAAATTATTCCCCTACCAAAAATGGTGGTGTTTTTGTTGATGTGTTGTTTTTGTTTTTTTTTTAACATTAATAATACTTAATACTTAAAGTATTCTGTGTGTCACTTTATTTGACATGGGACAGGACTTGCCTTCTTACTGTTGGTTTTTCTGTGTGGGTAAATGAAGGGGATATTTATCTATTGCTGATCACATTTCTGGGCTCTAGCTGACCTCCTCCTTTGCAGTCATCGAGCTAAGGTTCCTCTCAGCTCTGCCATCAGCAGAGTGCTAATCTGCAGGGGAAGAAGCTTTAGCTTGTTTTCAGACACAGGAAATGTATGAAAGACTTCAGTGCAATAAACTCTCAAAAGCAGTTCTCAAGTTGGATGCTGTTGTGGATTTATCTTGAGGTTATGCTTTAGAGCACTCATACCCGCTTGGTTGGCTAGCCTTTTGTGGTGTACACTGTGTCTCACTTTAAATATGTGCCACTGTATTTCTGGGTAAGATTGCTTTTCTGATGGAGGTATACCTTCAGATAACAGCTCTACTGCTATAACAATTAAAACTCTTATCAGAATCCCTATTGATCTATGGCTTGCTACTTCTCTCATCTGCCCATGGGGATACTCAGAATGATTTGAATTTTTTTCTGCATTGCTAACCTTTCTTCTCTGGGTTATTAGTTGATGCTATGTGACAAATGCATAATCTGTTCTCTCCTTTTAGAAAGGGATGAGGGGGGAGGAGGGGTGCAAACCAACTTCTGATTTCCCTGTAGGCGTTACTACTTCAGTCTAACTGGCTGTAAACTGATACTGACAGACTGATCTGATGATGTAGGCATTAAGTTTTGTTCTGAGCTTACCACTCATGTTTGCTTGTTACTGTGCCCTTCTAGGGTCAGTGTGAGCAAGCGTTGCTTGATTGCACACACCTTTCCCCTCAAACTGGGGGGGGGGGGGGGGGGGAGAAAACTTTTTATAAGATAATCTTAGAAATTTCTTGTCAGACAATTATTTTTTTTTTGCCCTAGCCAGGAGTATTAACAGGTTTATTCCACAACATTAACTAAGTCTGAATGTGCGATTGAGAGTATGGAAATTACTTAATTGTAATGGGCCTCTTAGGATCCAGTTGTACCTTTCCCTTGTGACATTGTAATGAAATGGTACTCAGGCTGGTATCTTTACAGGCTGAGCCTGAGTGTAGATGGCACATGTGTGCCCTCTATGGATACTTAAAAATAAAATATCTGCACTCCAAATTCTGGGGCATCTATCTACTCACTGTGAATATATCTTGCTGCTGGTTACTGCCAAAGGAATCTTCTACACATATACTTGGAGAAAAAGTGCATATTTATGAGTGAAGCATTGACCACGAGGTTGACTGAATGTCTTTTAAAAAAAAATAATAATAATAAAAAGAGAGACAGCCTTAGCATAGAAGAGTAATAGCTCTGCTCCCTCCCTCCCAGTGCATGGCCTTCTTTTGTTCCAGATTCCCTCAAGTATTTTAAGTTTAAAAAAACAAACAAACAAAAAAAAACCACACAACCATGCAACCTTGCTTAAATCCAAGCAAACTTCCTTCTTCATTCATGAAATAACATACACGTGCATTAAAGAGCTCATCTGGAATCATATGTTACATCGTCTTATGTTAACAGATGTAAATTCCGCCCTTCTGTCCAGAAGAAGCAATGCTTTCATTAACTCTTAACTCCTGCTAGAAGGAGAACATCCAGTACTTTTATATGATCAACTTTGTTCTACAGACACGTAAAAGTTGTTGTCATAGTGACAAACCAATCTACATAATTTAAGGTGCTGGAACTTAAATGACTTGTTGGATACATATGCTAGAATCTCAACTTGTGTAAAGGAATGAATTAATATGATAAATGTTAAACATGTTTGGCGTTGCATGTAATTTTAGAACAGGCAAAGAAAACATTTTCTTGATTAAAAAAAAAATAATAATAAAATAAACCTGGAAACTTAAGTCTGCTTTTGACCTTTGGCTAGCAGATACAGTCACATACTCTGTAGTAGAGGAAATGCCTCACATTCTAGCCATCTGAGCTAGGGCTTCCAGCTCTTTGGCACACTTTTGTGTATAGGTCTGATCTTTTTTACTCTTCAGTTGTCATTGCAGAAGTGAGTAGGGGACAAAGTAATACCAAAAGCATCCTGTTTCATCTTTTTGTTTTGAGTTTTTCTGTAATTTGTATTGATTGCTTTATGAGGGTTTGGAATATGAGTAGTTAATTTCCTGTACGCTTTTAAAAGTCTAGAAAATGAGAATCAAGATTCTACAACTTTAATAAAAATGCTACGATTTGGGAAGCAAATCTGGATGCTTTTGAAGGAAACTATTTCAAGTGTTAATTTAAAAAAAAAAAAAAAAAAAAAAGAAAAAATCCCCAATAAACTATCATAGACTATCGTACTGGGATACTGGATAAGAAACTAAGTGTAGAATGAAGTAACTCATTGAAGACAATTTTCTAATTATTGTTCTATTAAAGTATGTGGGCAGTGAGGCTATTCCTTACTTGGATAGATCACATCTAACATAAAAATAAAATTATGATCTGAATGCTGGTGTTTTTTTTCTTCTCAAAGTTTTGTATTCTGTGCTAATCCATCTACTCTAGTATTAAGGCATGTAGTTCTGGTGCTTATCTGAGCATCCAGTCCTTACCTGCCCTCTATGGAAGCTACTGCCTTCAGCTCCCAGACAGGGTAACTGGGTAACTGTCTGCCTTCTGCTGGGGTTTTGTCTTACTGTGAAGCAGACAGAAAGCGTTGAGCTTGGAACTCACCTGCCAAAGCTCAAGAGGTGCTGGGAGCTAAATGCCACTCCTTTGAATTGGTCTGTCACTGAACGAGGTTCTTGCAGCCTCCAGAAGTTCTGGAATACGGAGCACTTTGTAAGGCAGTACTCTTCATCTCATCTTTCCAAGAAGCTGAAAGCACCAAGTGAGTCAAGCAGTATAAAATGGGAGGGGCAGGGTGTGAAATGGGAAGAAACACATTTTATTTAACAGTTCTAAATGAAGATTGTCCCTACTTAAGGGACTATACTGTTGTGCTCTGGAAGCTCCTTAGGCTACAGATGAACTTTGTTAGAACTGCTCAGCACTGGCATGAACATAAGATTGCTGCAGTTTTCACTTAAAGTTGCGCTTTCACTTAAGTTCATCCTCAGCTTCTTTTAAATGACGCTTGGATGTTTCAATAATGTAATTAGCTTTCTGCATGTAGACTGCACCACAAATGCTCACTGTAAGAAAACCTAACTGCCTGTTCTGGGTTGTAATTGGTTTGATTCAGGCAGCTGCAGACAGAAGAATCTTAGTTTGGCGTTTACCCACAGTCCTCCACTTGCAAAGTAATGCCTTGCCAGCACATTTATTCCAACAATCTCTGTTTTCCTTCTCAATCCAATGGAATATTACTGTGAAGGCTGCTAGCTTGTTGACAAGGGAGAGAGAGCTTTGCTTTTTAGCAGAAATCTAGTGTGCACTGCAGCTGTAAAGACAAAAAAAATTCATCACTGAGTGATCAAATGCGGTTTCACATCAAGGTACATATGCACTGCTTTTCATCGCTATGGTGGTTTTTACATGCTTGTTGTACAGCGAGACGTTAACAGCTGAAATTCAAACCTGTGGAATTCAGAGCAAAAAGTGTAACTTACTTAGAGTTCTCCCTTTCATTTTCAGATTAAATCCAACACAAATCTGTAAATCACTGATAACTTTTCAGTAGCGTGGCTTACTTGTGGTCTCATGTGGCAGATCTGCCCCCTTCCCCCTCCCCGCCCCGTTCAGTGTGATACTTGCCAAAGAGGTTACTGCTAAGATACTAGGAGAAGAGTGGAGGGATTGCTATGGACTTTGAGGGGAAAAAACTTGAGAAGGTAAATGGAAAACATCATAGAATGTCTTATACCTATATGGTATTGGTGATTTGGTTATCTTTCCTTTTTTTTCCTCCTCTTTCCTGGGCTAAAACTAAAATGCTCAAACCTCAGTGTTATTCACTAAGGCAGCTGTAGTAGATGTAGCCCAGAAATGCTAACAGTTTACCAGAGTCACAAAAGAGGGGCTGGAACCTGAAACATCTGTAATTTTATAGCCTAGTAAGACTATGGGACAATTTCAAAGTACAGTTCAAAACTCCTGCTGGAGAAGCATATCTGTTAGATACAAAATCAAGTTATTAGCTGTTTGGTTGTGTCTATGTGAGATGTGTTCTCTGAATTTTTCTTCTTTAAAACCAACAAACCCCAAAAGGGAAAGATGTGATATACTGCTCTGGGCTTTGTAGTCTGTTGGTTTGGACTGATCCTAAATAAGTTGAACGAGTGATCCTTCCTTTCTCATTTGTGTTTTGTGTAAACAAAGACTGACCTAGTTTAGGCATTAAAATGCTTCTGGCTTTGAATCTCAAGGGGGAAAAGGGGCTTTTGAGATTACGGTTTGACAAAAATGGGGATTCCTGCTAACCCATTGCCTTACAGTGTTGTTGCCCCTGTTCTCCAGTGGCCCTGTCTCTGCTGCATTTATATAACTGTCCAGTCTGTGAGCTGATCAGGGAAATCCTTTATATTGGTAGAGCTGACAAAAGTTCTTTATTGCCAAACCGTAATTCAGACGTATCATAAGGAAATGAAGGTTTTATGATTCTGCTGATTTTGTCTCTCAGCATCTTTTTTCAGCCTTTTTCCATTTCCTGGCCATGGTAACTTTTGAGATTTATCAGAGTCCATTGGTTACATTAAATGGATAGAGATTTTGAAGACGTTATAATGTTGGAAGCACTGAAATTGGGCAGCTGACTGTGAGAAGGGACTATTCAAGATAAAATCAACTTTAGTACTAGCCAAAGAGAATCTATGTGAGCTGGAGGTGGGATGAAGAGGCATTCTGAATATCTAGACAGCTAGAAAAGGCTCAGCCAAAACTCTCTTCACCTTTGATGCTACACAGTCCTGTTCTCATTCCCCATGGCTAGTATTTTCAATGTGAGTGAAACTCCTTCATTCTGTATTTTGTTCTTTCCTATCAAATACTTTCACATTAAAATAAAGTTATAAATAATAATGACAATTGAAACAATAATTTAAGGCTCTAAATGCCACTAGGTGGCAGAACCCCTGCATCTATTCTGTGGATGTCTTTTTCTGTGTCTTGGTTCTCCATCTGTGAGGTTGTTGGATGCTATTCATCTGCAATGTATAATGAGAATAAACAGTGGTGCAATGAGATGCTATCTTAATAGAGCTCACGTCACTTGTTTTTGCAGGAAACATACTTTCAATGCTCTACTGCTTGTTAAGACTTCTGTCCCATCTGAAATGCCTGTTAAAGGAGTAGCTTGCATTTAGTTGTTCACACGTGACCTTTTTTTTCCTTCCTACTCAATTTCTTACAGAGTTCCTCTGGTTAATAGATCAGAAATTAAATGACAAAGTGATATTTAAAATGACTGAGTTTTAAAGACCAGTAGATGTGGCATGGAGATGGTGCGTCTGGCTTTAACCTATGGTAGAAAGCATGAGTTTTGAGTACTGGAAAATGAAAGTATTGTGAAGTGGCTCACTTCTGTTGGTGATGTGTTTGTAGCTGAATGGAGTTACCTCTTGGAAACTAACGCATCTCAAAGCAATAGTTTTCATACCTGTTAGTGATGGTCTTTAAAGTGGTGGTTCTTCTCTTAGTGCTAGTCAATGTACTTGTCCTCCACTCAATGTCAGAGATTATTTTAATTTCATTTTATTGTTCTTTTGACTCATTGAGCAGCTGGGAAGGGAGGTGAGAACAGAGTCATTGCTTGTCTGCATTTAGTGATAGAGATCTGTCTATGTCCTGTGCGTAGGTACACAATACTTTCCACAGCTATTTTGTACATCTGCAAATAGTAGTACTTGAGGCATAGTCCTCATCATGCATTTTGGGATACACTGGGACCGGTATAAGGACCAGAAGGCATCTATATCCTTCTGATCTACCTCATAAGTTTACTATCTCTTTTAATGTGGACCTTGGTGGTTGGATGCAGGTCATGAGTTGGATGAATACTGAATAATAAATCCAAAAAGAAACAATGTGAATGTCATTTATTTTAGAAACATTTGGTTATTTCAATTTGGAGTATTAATATTGAGTAAATTGAAGTGTCAGATTTCAAAGCAATTTTTATGAAGGTTTGCAAGGGGATTGGAATTGCTTAACAGCTTATCTACTTTGGATTTTGTTGAAGTTGATGCTCTACTGTAACATGGCAATTTAAAATAGATATTTCTGTTTACCTTTGAAGAATTGTGAAGGAATGCCAATGTATTCCATTTAATGCTTACCTGGTTGTTAGTTTACAACTTTATTTTGCAGTTCTGGAATAAACGTGTGGATAAAAATGATGTTTTGAATGTAGCATCTTGTAGGGATTGTACAAGTCTCTCATTTCTCAATAAGTGCAAACTAAAGTTCTTATACAAAAGGTTTCTCCTTACTTCTGATTTTTCTTCCAGTGCTACAGTCAGCTGTGCACAGCCTTCTTACTCTTTCACCTCTCAAATGAATCTTCTCTGCCTACTCCTAACCATCTTTTGCCCTGCTTCCTTGCATCAAATCAATCCTCCTTTCTGATAATGATCTTGTGCGTGGCCACAACTCATAGACAGCTTGTTCCTCACTTCATTGTTTTGGGATTTATTCTGAATAGCTGATCAAGAAATGCAAGTGCTTCTGCAGCTACCATCCAGCTCTGCAGTACCATTCTGAGAATGTGTTATGAACAATTGGGAATTTCTGTTTTTGATAGTGTTAGGTATAACTCATGTTCATGTTTTTATGGGTACCTATATTTTAAGCTGATTTGTCTTTACTATTCCTTTAAAATTATTAGTGTTTGATTGAAGAGCCTTTGTAAGGGAATGTTGAGAGAATTATTCAGCCAAAAATTATTACTGTTTGCAGGAGGGTGCTACTTCGGCTGTAGGTCTGTTTATCACAGTAAGATAAGTGATATGTTGGGGTTTTATTTTAAAGTTCAGCTGTTTCTAATATAAATATATTATTTAAAATATGCTAAGCCGTCAGAAATGCCTTTGTATTCAGGATTGTGTGTATGGTTTCTCCCTTCCATCCAGTGGATGTCATCCACTCCATATAATGGTTATCTACAAACTAATAATGGAGATCATTCAGTAGGTTGTATTTGTCATGCAAGAAGCTTGGGTATATGTGCATAATATATGCTTTTTCTGAAGATTTACTTTCCTACTTCATACAGCATTTTGAAGTTAATGTTTCTTAAAGGTTTGTGAGGAGGTTTGTTGTTATGGTGACAGCCATTTGAATTGCAAAACTTTATTTTTTTATTTAGAACTTGATGCTTCTTGAAGACTTGCTTTCTATACAGAATTCTTCGTTTCAGAAAGGTGTTTGACTCTGTGTTTCCCTGTGCTGTTGCTGAGAATAGCTGATGTTTGGACTTGTGCATTTTGAGAGCTCTAATGTTAAAGATGTGTGCAGTGCCTGATGAATCTTCATACAATCGTTTTAGGCAGTACACAGCCTGGCATACTGAACTGATATTAAAAAGCAAGTTGATACTAACTTGTTGAACTGTATGCAAGAGTGATGCTTGGGTATAAAATTCCAACTTTGTTGACTGTTTTGTAGTGGTGGTGACTTCTGATGACGCTGTAGCGAAGATTTAGAGAGAGAACAACTTCTGAAGCTGGTAGAGCTAGCCTTGCTTGGCCTTGGATGCTGAAGAGTTCAGACTCAAGGTATATAACGTTAGCAAGAAGGATTACTGAAAAAAAATGTGAGCATGTAGGAACTCTGAGAGCACTATTTTACTGATAAATATCCCAAGTACAGTTCAAAGATTGCTGTTGGCTATGCATTTGGAGAAGCAGCATTAGAGGTAAAGGTGTGAGTTTGTTGTTTAGTTGTTGGGGTTTTTTTTGTCCTAGTGATGAGAGAGTGGCTAATGTTAGAGAGTTCTCTTTTGCAGTAAACACCATATATGGAGCTTTTGTCTGTATAGAGGAGTTGGGAATCCAATGAGAAGTACATTGTGTTATCCTTGAACTGTACCCAGTTCTATCTCCTTGTTTCAGACAGTGCAATGTTATAAAGTATCTGCCTGTACGGATACATGCTTACTTTAAAACAGTGTTTTATTCTAACGCACAGGATTGTATTAACTGAGACTATTTAGTACAGCAAACTTTATTTAGAAAGGGTGTTTCTGGATTCCTGAATTGATTATAATGATCTGTCAGCCATTCTGAAACTAGAAACAGAGAAGACCGATTGTGTTGTCTTATGTCCTGATTGTGGCTATAGTCTAGGAAGCCTTCAGAGAAAGAAGTTCAAATTAATTTCATGCCAACTCCTGTGTGAAGTAGTTTAATTTCAGCATTGAAATTCTTTTCCCAGTTCACAACAGATGTAAGTGCTGATCTGACTGTACTTTGTTTTAATTCTGCAGTATCACTTGATGTCATGGGATGTTCTTTTTCTGCTTGTTTATGAGAGTGCCTTTTGGGAGCAATACTTAGGTTTTTTGAGTCCTTTGCCTGCTTAGGGACTGGTGTCACCCCGGCTGTTGGTTTCAGATCTCTTCTGTGACCTTGTGTGGTCAAGATACTAGAGAATAAATTTTTGTAGGGACTTCACACTTGGTTAAGTGAATTAGATTTGGATTGTACAGCCAGTGGTTCTTACCAGCTCCAGCATGATCCTTTTTAGCAGGTGGATTATGTCTATCAGCTCTGCAGTTCCTCGCTTCCATCAGTCTTGAGCCTGTGGATTCGCTGGCACAGGAGAAGGTAAGTCCCTTAAAAGGGAATTTTCTTTGGAATAAAAAAAAATAATTGAAACCCAGCATCACTTTCATCAGTAACTGTGAGAGCTTGTACTGTGTATTCAGTCCCCTAAGAATGAGCTTCCTTCCTGAGAAAGCTGTCTGAAATCTACTTTCTTTTAAAGGTCCGTCACTAGTGCTGCACATGCTAAGTGATCATGCTGTGATCGTAACTCTTGCAGAGAACATGGCTTTCTGAGACCCACAGTGTTTTGGCTAGATTCCATGGCAACTGTGAAATACTGAAGAGCAGTGGCTGTTCCCTCTGCAAACCCAGCTTTGCTGGGTCCAGCCAAGAGTAGGCAAAAAACAGGCCTCAGTAACTGCAAGCATTTGCGGAAACTGCCAGCAGCTGGTCCCCACTTTGGAGGGAAATAGGCTTACATCTGCTCTTCACTCTTCTAGTGCCATGGGAATGGAGCTGCAGCTCATACAAAGAATTGTACATAAATAAATGAGCCAATCGGGAACCGTACTTACAGAAAGTTTTCAGAAATGGTGCTGGTGCGTACGAAGCCGTTGACCTCATTCCCTGAGGGTGGTGGTGGAATTCTTTTCATTCAAGCATAATAAGTGGTTGTTGCCTTCCCTGCCCCATTAAGATTTGGTGAGAGGAATGCTAAATGTGCAGATGTTTTATCTGTGAAAACCTGAAGTGTCTCCTTTAAAGTCATGTCATACAGTTTCCTCACGACATGTGGTTAAAAGTTTAGAAACACACTGATTCTTAATGGCTAAAACCAGATGAAATAGCCGACTGAGATTTCTTCTTTCCATGCCTTGAGAAGTTATCTAGGTATTTGCAGATCTTCAGTCCTTATTCTGCAGTGAAATGTGCAAAAGTACAGGCAAAGACACCAATGTCTAAATTGACATGTTGACTTGTTTTGTTGACTAAATTGACTTGTTCACCTACTCCCACCTTGAGTCATCATTTTTCAATTCTTAATATATAAATAGGAAATAACTGTTAAAAATCAGAAAAAGCATTAAGAAAATAGTGCTGGATGATGAATTTAAGAATCGGGGAAGATGAATAATTCTTACAAACTATAATTAACCTGCTTTTTAGTCATTCATAATGAATAATTTGGTGTTTCTGATGTGCACAACGTTGAAGCTTCTTTGCAGAGGGTACGGAATTTGTCTTGTCGCATTTCTGGCCTTTTTGCCTGGAAAATAGGTGTTGAATCTTAGGGTAGACATTCAGTGGAAATTATGGTATTGGTGCACTGTAGCTTTCATTTCTGACATTTGTTCTGTTAAATATGGGATTATTATAATTCTTGTTTTATTGATGGTGTTTTGACTTGGAAAATTCCTCTTCGCTAGTCAGCAAACGTGATGGAAAGCTATGAATCTCTTTTTGTTTCCTGTTCGTTTTGTTACTTTTTTTATTCTTTTTTTTTTTTTTTTTTTGCCTGTAGTCTCTTTCTTTTACAGACTAGTATTTGCGTTGACTCAGTAGTAGAGGGAGCTTTATTTTTCTTACCTTTCACTTAGTTCATTCCTAGGGTTAACATTTTTATTGTTCTTCATAATAGAATTCTTCCCTCTATACAGTCAAGACGTCTTTACCCTGTGCTGTGTTTCCCCAGACAGCCATGCGCTTTTCCTACTTTATTATCATGCCAGAATTACTTTTTGCTAATTGAATGTGGAAGTAACATGAAAAAGCTTACCAATGTTTGTAATACTTCTGTTTCTCTGCTTATGTCGTCAAGCAAAACAAACAAAAAAATCTTAAACCATTTAATTAAAAAAAAAACAAAAACACCAACAAAAAACACACAAAACAACAAACCCAACAACAGTAGTTGGTTGGAGAAGGTAGGAGAAGCAACAACCACTGTCTTTTTTTCTGTATGATTCCCAAGTCCTTCTTCCTTGAGAAATAAAAGCCTGAACTGAATTCATTCTCAGTATTTTGCTCATGCGTAGTGGGATTTAGTCCCTCAAGTGTTGTGCAGAGCGTCTGCTAGTGAGATCTATTTATTTTTAAATGAAAGTCAATAGTCCTTCTTCCCTCCCCCCCCCCCCCCCCCAATTCCAGGTTGTATAAAAGCAGGTTAATCATGCTATATTAGCAGAATTATAATATAGACTATGCAAATCAAGTGCTTGGAGAGCTTCCTAACTTTTCAGAAAAGATGGTGTAAATTTCCTTAGTTGCTCAGAAACAAAGTCTTTCAGATACTTTTGTGTCACACTTGTTCTTTTATATAAAGATAAGTATAGGCAAAAGTAGCTTAAATTGGCCTCTTGTCAGTTCTTTTAAATTCCTGCATTAAACATTTAACCCTGTAACTGTATTTGGGGGGGTTTTGAAATAAATTAAAATTTAATAATTGTGACAGTACAAGAGTAGAAATACTTTTTCTAGTCATGGAATAGATAAGATCTGATGTGAATTTTGAGTAAAACTCAGTTTTAGTCCTTTAAATACTTTTTTTTCCCGCTTTGAGGGGGAATCTTTGACAGCTTTAGTCTTCATTTCTAGTATTTCCACCACTATTTGAATTCTTTTCCACTGTATTTATACAAACATAATGAATTGTTTGATAGTTCCCCAGTTATCAACATTCTTAATACAATGCGCTCCCTTTAGTTTTTAGATTCCAGTTGTGATTCTGTTTTACTTAATATTGGGGTTTTCATATTGTGTTATAGCACACCAATAATTTTATTCAGTAAGAATCCTCTTTGTTTTATTTATATGTGTATATGATGTACATGATTTCAGGTTATCTGTTCATATATTCTTGTCAACTGATGTATCGCTGATTTAATTCCAAAATGTCAATTCTCTTTTAAATAGTGGCTAAAATCTTGACTTAAAAAAAATAAGTAAATATATGTGGACTTTGCGTCCCTGTAAGATTTTAAGAGCAACGCTAAACATTTTTGGACTAATATAATATTGTACTCAGCCTCATTCCTGTCTCTGCATTGCCTGCCTGTTGCCTTTTACTTTCAAAGCTGGTGGTACAGGTAAACACTTCAAAGATTGAGGAAGAGGATACACTTGAGCTCCCCTCAAAGCACTTTAGAGAGGAAGTACAACTGACCCATCAATGAAATTCTCTATACAGCAAATGCTGGTAAGTGTACTAAATTAACTGGGAAAAAAAAAATAAAAAAATGTCTGTAATCTTGTAATATTAGCAGTCCTGTGATAGGACTAAATTGTTTAGATGAAAATGTGTGTTTGGTTTTCAAGTTGAATGGTGTTGAGTTAATCATCCTGTCTCTAATTCTTCCCTTCTCTCATCTTGGACCTGCAGTTGCTCATTTCTTTCAGATAATCTGATAAATTACTTTCTTTAGGCTGCTCCCTTTCTTCTCTGGCTTTCTTCCTTGCAGCGTATTCTCCTGTTTCTTTCACAGTAAGAATATTTCTCATCAGAGAAATGTGCTTACCCACATATTACTGTAAAGCACAGTTTTTCGTGCATGGGAAGGAGCTGTTTCATGAAGCATCCATGGAAATGTATCTGAAAGAGTCTTAGATCCACACTTAAATCTTGCTGATTATTTGCTAACAAAACTGATTGTTACACTCAAACCCCTTTGAATCCTTCTGTAATCATATTTATTTTGTTGAGGATGTGGGAATGTGATGTAATGGTAGCTGAGTGAATGTCAGCTGAATAAGCTGTAGTAACTGCTCTTGTCCATATGCTTAGTTTGCTGCAAATACAAATTAAAATTCAATAGTTTAATCTAGTTGCAATTCACATTTGGGACAGAATAATCACCCTTTCATTTCTTTTCACTGCTTAGCAGATAAGCACTAGCTCCATAAGAGAAGAAAATGTTACTACAGTGAAGACAGCATATTCACAGTTTAACAGTTTAACACCATGGGAAGTATTCTAGCTTTAAATTTGACTACTAATATCCCATCTTTGATTTATGCTCTCTCATTGTATTTTACATAGTACTGCAATAAACAACAAAAAAAGCTCATGAGAGTTCTTTCAATAATCAAACAATTTTTGAAACTTTTAGACAAATTGCCCTAGAAAAAAATTTTGCAGACATTTTCAAATGCTTTGTTTTTTATTTCATTGGAGTCTGAGTTCACGCCTACCTTTTTTTTCTTAAAGATCCTACATACATTTACCTTAATTTTATTGACTCCAGATATCTTCAGATGCTTAAGTCTGAATGCCTTCACGTATTATATGTTCATTTTCATTGACTGAAAAGTTTTGTGGAAGTTTTGCTTAGTCCAATAATAAATGTATTCCAGTAAAGCAAAGACTCTTTGTTCACATCATTTTTTTTCCTTTTTTTTTTTTTTTCTTGGGAGTTGCATGTATTGGACTTAGTGTGAGTAGAGTTGGAATCATCATTTTCTTTGAGCAGTTTCAAACACTAATACTGCAGAACTGCTGAGTGTATTTTAAGCAAATTACTGCTTACTTTGTTATAGACTTTGCTTACATTAAGAAAAGCAAAATATACTTTCTAAATGCTAGTTGTCCCTACTGCTTCAAAGCTATTCAGCATTCTCAGTATCATTTTACTCAGTTCAATCTTTTTCTGGTGTTGTCATTCTTTGTAAAATTCCTCCATGTTATAGTTGCTAATGTAGTTATAGTGAACCTTGAGAAGCAAGCAGACTTTCTTGGACCACTTCTTATTAAACAAGCAGATGTGTTCATTCTACTAAGAACTGAAGTGAATGAGAAAGTAGTATTTTTGGAGCTTTAAACGGATTCCTTCTCTCCAACTAGGTTTTAAACTAGAATTTAGCCACAAGAAGGCAAAATTCAAAGAGCAGAAAAATAAGAGCTGTTGTTTGAATGTAGAGAGACAAGAGCTGCTTCACAGTTCATTTATTTGCTGATTCTGTCTAATAACATTCCAAACAGAAAAGCTTTCCTTCAAGATGTGGAACAATATTACAGACAAGTGTCAGTGTATAGATATGCTTTTTTTGTTGTTAACACTATCTAAAGGGGCTGAAAACTTCACTGGGCAAATTAGAAATATGGTAGTGCCAGCTAATGGCACTTTTGATTAAAGAAAGAATAAGTCGCATTCAAGGCCAGGGACTGGGTTTGTTTGGAAACAGAAGAGAGAAACCACGTAGAATATCAAAACTGAAGGCTTGTGGCCTGAGAAAGAATGAAAGAAGAAAGGTTGAATTATAAGATGAGGTTGGTATGGCGCATAGAAAGGCATAGGAGCAATTAATATAACTGAAGATGGTGATGGAGGATAGATGCTTGAGTCATGTGAGGCTAGAGAGGAGGTGGTGGCTGAGAACCCTGGCAGCATAGCTGTCCGTGGTGCTGGGTGGAGACCAGCAACTAGGAGCAGGCTGTGCACTGCTCAGGAGCAGTTAAGGAGTGTCTGACCCATGAGTGAGGGGAAAAAATAAAAAGGAAAAAAGCACTGCTCTTTTCTTGTGGAAAATTATCTTCCTGGGTGGTGAGGGACAGAGGAAGTACAGAAGATGTGATTGAGATGATGTGAAGAGTCTCAGTTCTCTGAGGCAGAAAGGTCAGGTGTGAATCAGGAATTTAAGGGCTCTTTTTAAGTTTGATTGTGACAGAGACGTCACATCTAATAGAAGCAAGTGGTATCACCCTCCTGGAAAAGTTGTTGTAGTGTTAAATACCTGTTGAAGGGCTTTTGACAGCCTGATGGTTTACAAATGCGTTCAGAAAGTATTTGATAAGATAGATACTAAAAAATGGCAATGTGCCACTTGTCAGCATGAAGAACCACAGTATTTCCCAATAACTACCTTGTCTTCCTGGGTTAAAACATCTGTGTGAACAAATACTCAGTTGTTGTAAATAATTTATATAGCATGGGGTGAAAGTTAATGGAGCAGCATTTAAAGCAACTACTCTCTGGCTAGGTACTTGCATGAGGATTTATTTATTTATTTATTTATTTATTTAATTTTGCTTTTTTTCAGTGTTTCTCATACAATGCCTGCTGTTGTGGAATTTAATTTTTCAATGCCCCGGGGACTTTTTTTAAAGCTGTGGGCTTAGTGCTTAATGAAAAATCAGTTCTGAAGTTTGAAGGGTGTTCTACTTGTAGCTTCGGACTGGAAACCTTCAAATCCAGTTTAGTCACCCTTCTGCATTCCACTTACAAAGGTTCTCCACTTTTTGTTGTTATTGAGTTCTTTTGAATGATAGGAAGAATGGATACTGCTTCTGCTATTTTGTTCTTAAACAAGCTTAATGCTTGTTTCTTTCCCACTTATATACTACTTAATGTTTCCCCCATTAAATTTTGCGTTGTTTTTTTTTGTTTGTTTGTTTTTAACAAATAGCCCAGATTCTAGGCTAACAGCCTAGAATGTGAGTGTTTTGGGTTTTGTTTTTTGTTTGTTTTTTTGTTTGTTTGTTTGTTTTGTTTTTTGTTTTTTTGGTAGAGAAATTAGGTTGAGTCATTTTGAATTACCTCTCTGAGAATACTCTACTTGGCAGTAATGATGAAGAGACTTCATTCCTTCAAGATTCACGCCCTAGTGAGTTGTTGCCTAGGCCAAGCTCACCCTAAATGTAGCGAGCTTGCTGGGTGTCATGAGTCAGTAAATAATTCATACAGATACTGCTTCACTGGTGCCCTGCCTTCTGTCTCTGGTTTATTTATTTGGTACACAGGTTACTTTCAATGATTTGGTTTATCTACAACAACAGTTTTCCTCATTTACTAATATTTCTCATATCACTTTCTTAAGTATCTGCATTTGCTGGCTGCTTACAGTTACATGTAACGTTTTTGTTACGTGCTGAACAGAGCAGAAATAGAAACAACAGATCTTTTTGAGTTTTCTAGCTTTATGTAATAGTTTCTGTAAATGAAAGCAATATATGCCTATCTTTTAAGATGTTATATCATTTATGAGATCAGTGGATTATTTTTGATTCTCAGTTCCAAAAAGGAACAAGTTCACAAATTCATGTAGAAAAACTCCCTTGTAAATAACAATTACACGTTAGTACTGGTGAGGAGTGAAGCTCTTATAGAAACATGGTCTTATTCTTGTTTTCTTTTGTCACCTTATGCATCGTCACATCAACTATTTGTCTGTAGCTAAGTTTTTTAAAACTTTGATCTCCACAGAGACTGAGTTTAAAATGTGATTTTGCCAGTAAGATTGGCAGCTGAGATGGCTGTCTCTTTTACATCTAAATTGAAAAAAACAGTTTTAATACTTGAGGTGCGGGTTGGTGTGAAGCATGTCAAAGGCATGAAGTCTTATGACATCTTTGTCATATGTCCTCATTTTAGACAGGTAAATTGTCTTACATCAGCTTACACAGTTCCTAACAACACTGTTTAGTGCTAGTCAGTATATTTTATGTTCCTTCTCTTCAGAGTTAGAGAATAGGTAATTTTTCTCCTCTGTATAAAAATTAGATTAATTTAATGTGTATTTTCTTAAATTCCAAGAAATGGAATAAGTATAACATTCTTGAGCACAACGTATTTAAAAGTTATGTGCATAGAATGCAACTAAAGGATTTAATTATACAGAGGTGCAGGTAGAGTCATTTAAAATGGAAGAGTATATGCATCAATCCTTAGAACAGTCTTTTGTCTGGAAATTGAATTAATAGTAAAACATAAATCATTTCATATCTCTTGTCTAAAATTTCTAAATTTCTAAAATTTCAAGTATCTGCCATATTTCTGCCTAGTACCGTATCTTATGAGTGTAGCAGAAAACATAAGTGTCCATCATAGCAACAAAGTCCTATTCTTGTGTAACTTGCTATGCCCCATTAAGTTTCAAGTGTTCTAGCATTTAGACTGTACAGATTTGAATGCATGCCTTGAGCACGCGTTTTACCTCAAGTAACTGTTTATGACAGTGTTTCTTTTCTTTCTGATTTCTTTAGCAGAGGCTCCTACTTAAGAAATGTATGGCAGTGGAGAAAAATCATCAAGCCGTATTTTCTCCCCAGCATTCTAATACCTCAAATGACTATTTCACTTTTTATTTATTTATTTCTTCCTAATTACAGATTGGCGATGAAGTTTTTCTAGATTCTTACATGCACTTTAGGTTTCCATGCTATGGAAATGCAACTGGGGTGGAAGTGGACAGGCTGGAACTTCCATAATGAACTTGATTGACAATTCTTTTGCTTCCTGGTAGGTGGGAGCCATAACGCTTAGTGTAAGGACTCTGTTGTAGGCTGGAGGAAGAGGAAGACTGCAATTAACAGAACTAGTGGTAAGTAATAACTTCCTGCCATCTCATAAAAGTCTTCAGGGAGATACGGTGGATATTCTAGAAAAATGATTGATTGTAGATGAAAGCACCCATTTCTGAGATGTCCTAGGAAACTTCCAATGTTGTTTAGAGAGTCATAAACTCTCAAGATGTCGAGTAGTAAAGAGTAGTTCCAAGTAACAGTAGTTTGAAGGGCACTTGGAATCTGAGAGTCTTCAAAATACCATGATTTTCATCTCCATCTTGTCTCCTGATTAGGAGAAATCAAATATGGTTGTAGGAAGTGTAATAAGAACAGAAAGTTCATCCTCAGTAAAAATTGGCAAAATCGGATGAAAGAACATGGTTTCTCTTTAAAAAACATAAAGACAGTTGAAAGTTATCTGCTGCTTGGCTATATTACATTTTGATGTTGCAGCCAAACTTCTGTTTACTATTTCTGATATGCATTTGGGATGATGTGTTTCATTCCAATATTCTTTTAAAATCTTAAAGATTTCTGGATGGTGATTTGGTAAGCTTGAGGAAGAAATTGAGGAGATGCTAGTGCTCACATACTGGTATTAGCAAAGTCCATAGCTCGTTCATTTGCAACCGGTGAAAGAGAAAACCATAACAGATAATAATCTTGTTCACCTGTACATAAGAAAAATGAGAAGTGCTACTTAAATTCTCCATCAACTTTTGTATGGCACAGGAGACCATAGAATGAAATGTTGGTGCTGTGTAATGAATACTATTAGTTTTATGTACAGCATCAGCATTAAGGATCTTTTGCAATGTTTATTTTCAGTGGAAAGTATACGACTGTTATTACTGTCAGAAGCCAACCCACCCACAAAATCACTTAAAAGGCTTCAGGAGCCATTCTGATCATGGCTTTCTATGCTAAGGTTGCCCCAGCTCCTTTATACCTTTCATAAGGTACTAAAAATTAAAATATTTTATTCTTTTAATAGAAAAAAAAAATTGTTCGTAGTTTCCTGTGTGAACCTATAAAAAATGTTCTGCAAGTGTAATCACAAAAGCAGGTTGCAGAACATTCTTTCATCTAATGGTTGCTGTTCTTCTGGCTAACAATAAATTGCGGTAAATTTGCATAATCATATGGAAGTCTCCAAAAGGCCATGATCAGACAACCACTACACGTTGACAAGGAAGTTTACTTAGAAAGGCAATTTATTTATTTATTTATTTATTTTTTACATTATTTGCTGAAGTTTGTATGATAATCAAAGACTTTCTGAAGAAAGGTGTACAGATTTATTGCATGTATTTATTTTAGAGCCCTGGGTATCAAGGATAAATGGTTCCTTTTTATAAGTTAAAAAAATAAGAAAGTTTTGTTACGAAAATAAACCATTATCCCTTTTGTCTTTCAAGAGTACTTGGTCAGGTATCAGAAACACTGAGGGATGAGAGATGCTTGCTTTGTATGCATGAATATAAATTAATCTTGTAGTCTTTGTGCAAGTCAAACTTTTCCTTGACCCTTATTTAAATGGAAGCATTGCCTTCAGTTAAATTGATGAATTCAGAATTTAAAACTTCCCTTGTTTTTATACCACCTTAGTGGTTATTCAGACTTTATGCTACAACTATCCAGATTTGAAGTAAATAGTTTAGTAAATCAGTTACTGAAGTCAGAACATCAAATTCACCACAAGTGTGACAACAACCTTTTGACAAACAAGTACTGCTTTTTTTTCTTTCTTTCTTTTTTTTTTTTTTTAAATCTGCAGTTTGATAAATTTTAGAGGGTACTCATAGTATCTCTACGAATGGAACTATTTCCTCCCTTTGGCAACAGGAGATTTTCCTTCTCGATTAACTATATGGATTTGATGATAACTTACATATGGAATGCCCCCTATGGGGATGATCAAAAGTCTTTAAGTATGAAATAGTGTGTGATTATGATATAATACGGAGCACCACAGTTACTGATACTCCATTTATGTGCACAGGGAAAAGCATAGCCACCAGACTAATAATTAATTTATACCTTTTAAGTGGCTGTAGCTCATGATAATTGTTACTTATTGCTAATAGACCTTAAAGAGAAAAAAAATCCCTCCAAGGCCAGAAATTGTTTAAGGTCTACATTATGCTGAGAGTGAGAGGAAATAAAGACAACTGGTCAGTAGCTAAAAACTTCCAGGATCAAGCACGAACAGATTTTTGGAAAATACACTATTAAACGGTGAGTAATACACAATGAAAAGTAGTAATGTAATTTGATTTAAAAAAAAAAAAAGTGATAAACTGTGTGGCCAACTTCATAAGAAAACAGAAATGGTTACTGTGACTTGTATGTTGAGCTTAAAGAACATTATGTTCAAGAGAAGTATGGCACCTAACCAAAAGGATTGTTTATAGTGAAGAAGTAAATGAAGTAATAGAATTTAAAATGTAATAGTTCTGGGCATCTTTCCAGACAGTCAGATCCAGTATTTGACCACCCTTTCAATGAAGAACGTTTTCCTTAGATCTAACTGGGATGTCTCATGCTGCAGCTTTTGACCATGCTGCTGCTTTCACTCTTACTGAGCTACTCTCAGTAGAGTCTGGCGTGCCCTTCTTGCTGCTGCACATCTCACAGTTGAAGTCAGAAGTGAGACCCACTTTGGCTTCCTTCTGGGGAAAGAAGGCGCCAATTTCAGTTGGCTTCTCAGTGTATGCCTCAGGCACAGTTCACCTTGGTTCCTCCTTAGGACTTGCTCTAGTGCCTCACTGCCTTGTAACTGAGGATCCTCAAATTGTGTTTCAAGTGTAGTATGCAAGTTATAGAGGAAGAGGAATAATAACTTTCTTTAGCCTCCTATATGGGAGCCTGCTGCTACAAGGCTACCCTGCTGACTCATATGCAAGCCGTTGTCAAATAACGCTTGCCAGGTTATTTTGTAGAAAGCTAGCTGCATTTTCTAAGTAGCTAGCTCCAGCCTGTTGCTTGGAGTTAATTCATTCCCATAGCAGTATTGTTGTATTCATTGAACAGGTTAGACCATTTTTCCAGCCTGTAAGGATTCTTCTGAAAGATAGTCCTCCCCTCCAGTTTATCAGTTACTCCTCCCAAATCAATGTCAACTGCAGACTTGATGAAGGTATGTTCTGTCCCATTTTTCTGTACATACAGAAGCAAAATTACTTCTGACAGGTTCTTGGCAATACCAGGCAAAGTTTTCACATGTATGCTAATAGTCACATACAGAATGCAGAGTTGAATTCACCCCCACTGGTGCAGGGGTTCTCTGGCTACATAGCACTCCTTCTCAAGAGGCAGCATAGATCAAATAGATGCTTTCTCTTCAGTGGCTGGCCCTTATACAAGCCCAGAGTGGCTCCACCCTGGATCTGCTTGTTCTTGTCACATGGTGAGCACAGGTGCAAACAATTTGCCTGAGCTCCCTAGGCTGACCACATCCCTTCACCAGGTGCTCAATCACCAGTTCAAACCATGACCTAACAGTTTCCCTATACCCATCATTCTACTTCAGGAGAATGCTAAATATATCGGTTCCTATGTATACACTTGAGGGGCACATCTAGTAATGAGTCATTCTGTGGACATCAAATCTGTGACCTCTGTGCTTTGAGGCCTAGTAGATAGTAACTCAGTCACCTTCCAGTTCATTTCTCGCATTTGGCTACTAAGATGATACGGGGTTTCTACATCAAAAGCATTGTTAAAGTAAAGGTAAATGATGCCCACTGCTCTCCATATACAAAACTAGTCATTTCACTGTAGAAGCAGTTAGGCATAATTTGATCAGCAATGGTTCTTTCTAGTCACTTTCTTTATGTACCTTCTACAAGTTCCTGTTCCATATTTTTTCTTATGTTCTCCTATTCCTTGGCTTTCTTGAACATAGGGTTGCCATTTGCCTTTTTCTAGTCATTTTAAAAGCTTTCCCTAATTATCATGAAGTTTCAGAAATGATGGGAAGGAACTTCCCAATGATACTGAACAGCTCCCTCAGCATACTCAGATGTATGCTCTATGCCCTCCCATGGACTTATATAAGCACAGTTTGCTCTCATCTGTCAACTCTTCTGTCTTTCTCTACCCTGAATTATTCCTTCTTCTGCCTGAATGCATGGCGGCAGAGACCCAAGTTGACAGTAGACCTTACCAGGAATGCTGAGGCAAAGAAGACAGACTATATATCAACCTTCCCCATGAGTATTTGTATCTAGGTCTTCCATTCACTAGGCAGCCTGCTCTCACTTTCCATAATCTTCTCTTTGCTGCCAGCAGAGCCTACAGAAATCCTAGTTGCTTTCAACTCCATCATCAGTTTCAAAGCCAAACTTTGCTTTCCTAACTTACATATCTGTGTGCCTAGGCAGTATCTTCCTATTTCTCTGGAGTAGCTGAACTCCACTTGGATACACAGTATTTTAAATCTGAATTTAAATCAGGAATTTCTAATTCACGACAGATGAGGAAAAGGTTGGGTTTATTTCAACTGTTCAGAGATTTGGGCTATCATATACTGAATGTTCTGTATTGTATACTGTATATTCTGTAGACTGAGAAAAAAACTTGACACTTTTTACAGGGACAGTATATTTTAAGAAATAGTTTTTCAGCAGTGGGGTTTATTATTTTTTTGGGTACACCTGAAGCAGTAGAGAGCTTTTCCAAAAACCAGCATTACAAACTCAATGAAAAGCATCATTGTTTTCTGTCCTCGTTTCCAAGATGTTAAGCGATATGTTCTTTCACTGATTAAGATATTTGGGGAAAAAAGTTGAAATGCAGATAAAAGCTTTAGAAAACTAGCATTTGATGAAGATTATTTGTAAAACCTAAGATACAGATGATGAGAATGGGAGTGTTATTCACTAGTAACACTTGTATTTTGGGTTGCTTGTTTCTGAAAAGGAAAAATCAGTTTTATTTCAGTATAACTGTGAAAAAATCTACATAAAGAAAGTGATGATAAATGTCTATAACTAATTCTATCTTCATGCTTTCATAGTAAATTTAAACCTTCAGAAAATTTTAATAGAAAATGTTTTGTGTAGAACATGTGCTGTACATGACAGAGGCAAGCGAAATAATTACCTTGTGAATCTGTGCCTGGATCTATGGGTGATAACCACTGCTGGACAAAGGAGCCTTTCGCACATTCAGTTCCTCAGCAGAAGGTCCTGATCAGAAACATCTCTGTGAACCTTCTCCTGTAGAGATTTTCCACCTTGCCTGTACTCTTGAAGAAAGGATTTTGGTTATTCGTAGTCACTCTGCCCTTTGATTATGCATTGACTCAATGGTGCATCAATAGCCTTCTTATTGGTTTTGTTGGGTGTAATGTACTGCAATGTCACGTACTTTCGTACATACATAGGCAGGGGGAGCTGTATAGGTAGTTCATGTGTTGTGTAATATCAAACAATATAGAAAAGAATGAGTGGCAAGAACGTTCAGTTTCTATTTCCTAGCCTTTCATAACATTATCAAATGTTCACCCTGTACTTGAGAAATACTTCAAGAATTTATAAGTGTGCTTTAAGCAAGTGTTAATGTAGTAAAGCAGTATTTTAGATGCACTTGTAGCTGAAATACACACGCGTTTTGGAGAGCAGTGTGACTATAATGAAGAGTAATATAAAATGCTATAATATGGAATGTAAGAGTAGATTAGGCTGTTGCATTGTGTTGATAGAGTAAGTTTTGGTATTTCAGTGTTCTGGAAGTGGTAATGAGCAGCATGGGTATTAAAGCTTCCACGAGATTATGAACTGAATAACTGTACAAAAAATATTTTATATGCATCCAGGGAAACTAGAAATATGTAACAAGCTCTTCTCTGATTTTTTTTGTCCATACTCTTTAGGTGGGGGCAAATGAGAAAACTGAAGTAATTATTAGCAAAAAGAAAATAACCACTATTATCTAATGAACGACATAGTAAATAAAGTCTGTTGGGACCAATATGCAAAGACATACTGTAATTAGGTCATTTGATGAGCTGTTTAAATAGCCATTGCATCTTGGAAGAGAAATAAGGAATATTTCTTGAAGGTCTGTGCAGAATCATCATCTTTTTCATCTTCCTTTCTTTACTAGTTCTTCTTAATTCAAATGTGTATCGCTTGTATTTATTCAAGCTGAGATTTTACAAATGGAAATTTTAGGTCTGGTATCATAATACAATTGTTGAAACTTCATCTTACTCTTTTTTTGTAATCAGTCTTTCTTGTAGTGATTTCTGTGCACATATATGTAGATTTCTGTAGTTCATAACTCCATGTATTTTCTTAGTGTTTTTAAAACAGGACATTTAAATTTAATTATTGTATTTTTGGGATGAAAAGGAACAGTTTATATCTCTTTAAATTGTCTTACTCAGGATGTAACATAGTCTGATCCAGTACTGATTTAGAGTGAAAGAACATCCTGGGAGCTACGTCATTCAGGGAAATTTGGCACTTTATTTTCACTGTCTCCTTAAAATTTCATTTTTCATGTAACATTGTTGTTAATTAATTATACATTCTTCTGTGCTTTCTTAATGGGAGATCTTCAGAGTCCAATTTTTAGTTTCTGAATTTTTTAGAAGAATATTCTGGAATTAAAGAAGAAATATTTGCAGTTAAGTGGAATGGTTTTGGGGAGAGGAGCCAAGAAGTGGAAAAAATGCTTGTGATTATTTTTGAATGATTCCTTCCATTAGGTTGCTAATTATGTCAGCTTTCAACGTGAGCTACAGTTCAAATGTGAAGGATGTGTAGAGGTTTCACTCTGAAATAGTAAATAATGGAATAGAAGCATCTGTTTCCTTGATATTTTTCTAAAATAGGAGGGCTTGCATTGTTTGAGGAAATTGCAAAATCTCTTAAATTTGCAGTAGGAGTTCCACTGGGCTTATTAATTACTCCTCATCTGACAAGTAATTTTACTATGTAGAATTCAGAGTGCTTTTGAGCTACAGTATTTCCAAACACCAAATTAGTGTAGTCAGAAGATACCATCTAATCTGACCTCCAGTTTAAAATGACCTGTAATTTTAGCTGGCGAAACATCATTTAAAAGATTAATAGAAAGATGATTTAATATACAACAAGTGAAAATACTTAAATGCAGTACGCACCATAAGCCATAGCACTTCCTCATTCCATGAGAAGCTTTAAACTAAATTTTGGGCCTTTCTCAAATACAAAAATAAGCATTCAAGCATGTGATTTTCTGAATATATAAATGAAGTTAGCCCACTGAGTAAAGAATTGCTTGTATGTAACACCAGAATTTGTCTTCAGAAAAATTTCACTATTTTGGAAAGAAAAGCAAGGATACTTTTTGTGCTTGCTGTGATGGCTTTGCTGATTCGGACCCCCTGAGTTAGAAGTGTCCCGTTCCATGCTTACAGTAAGTGTCCCAAAATCCCTAATTTTTCTCTTTAACAGTAGGCTATGTAAGAATAAAAATAATAACATAAGTTAGTCAAGGCATGTACCACTGATAACGTCCGGTTGGTGAATTGTTAACATTCATGGTTTAAAATCAAAACTATCTATTCCATCTTTGCAGAATACTCGTCCTAGGTTTTACTTTCCAGCCAGATATTTTTCACAGTTTTCCTGAGTCAGAACAAACATTACCAAATCCCCGTTTAGACCCTGGGAAAATCTTTTGATTTTTCTCACATCTGTGGCTTGTCTGTTGACCCATTTACTTCTTTCTTAGGGGTCTCCAGTGCAATAGGGTCCTGGCGTGCTCTCTACCTCCATTTCATGTCTTTCTTGCATCACAGCAGCCTCCCCTGGCTTGGTATGGTTAGCTCCTTCCAGAGAAAGGAGTACTTCTCCCTTTTTTCATAAAACCTCACCTGAAAGAATTCAAAAGGCTGCGGATGAAGTAGATGGACAATCTTCCTCATGGCTACTCATCCACACCAATGTGTACCTACCCAGAGAATAGCATACTCAACAAAAGGTGCTAGAAGTATGGCCAGGAGTACGTGGCATGGCTATGCATTGAAATACCTAACATGAGTGTAGCTGGCTTAGCGAGCACATGACAGGTTAATCTGTGGTGTATCGTCTCTGCCTTCTCTCTGATGTTAATATCTGGGAAAATGGGCAGGAAAACTCCCCAGCAACCAGCAGTGGTCTGCCTTTCATTACTGTGGTAGCTCCACAGCACTTTCTGTTATGGTTCACCACAGGGTTGTTACTTTGTGGTGAACCATAGGAAGTCTGCTTGAGACTGTCACCAGCTCCTGTTCTCAGTGCTGGCAGAGCTCCAGCACTGGGAGGGGGCAGAACTGGTAGGGCCAATGCAAAAAGGAAAAACAAAATTAAATATAAAAATTGGGTATTTAAATGAAAACACAGCTTTTTGCATTGTGATTTTTATTTATTTATTTATTTATTTTGGTAAAGCTTAGTAATAGCCACTCATTCCAAATATTGTATTTGCTGTTACTTGTGGAGGAAGTTTTTTGAACAAAAGAGATCTTCAGCCAAAACTTGAATTTTCCTTTTGGCAGTTAAACACAAGACGCACCACCACATGCCAGTGCCTTCTATGCTGAGGTTTTCCGTTCACTTTCACAGCCAGCCATATTCTGGTTTCCCTCTCTGTTATCAGTCAGGCTGTCAAAATGCATTACTTACAGTTGCTTTAGCTGACATCTCAATTTCTGTTGCAACTTAGCTAGACATGAATAATGAATTTTGGAAAGTAAGAATTTCAATGTATCATCAACATAATCATATCTTGCAATCATATGCTCATGAATAGCTTTTCCACTTTGTTTCATCTGCACTATGTACTAAAAATTGATATTTATTCTTTGTTGTGAGATGCAGTAATCAAATATAGCGGTGAAATGGAATCATCAGTGGATTTAGATAGACTGGTTTTGTTTGGTTTTGGTTGTTGTTTTTTTTTTGGAGGAGGGAAATTATAACCTGTGCCTGTCTGATTGGTTTCAATTGTGCTAGGGTTTATACTAATAGAAAACAAAAATACATTTCTGACTAACTTACGTAGAAAGTGAATGATGAACACCAATGAACATGTAAGCACAAAGAATCACTGAATAGTTGGCTGTCAAAGAGATTAGCATTGGAAATGTAGTCTTGAAAGTATCTTTGGTGTTTTATAAGGAACTTATGAAGGGTTTAGGCAATGACAGCATGGGACAGTCCAGTAATCTGAGGATAGCGATTGCATTTCAATTTGGAGAGTGTCTTAAAACCCCATTTGTCTTCAGCCTCTCTGTTCATTTTCACTTTCTTTGTTGCCTTAGTTACAGTAGGGCAGAATTAATATATCTGGATGATTGTTATGCTTCTTGATTATTTACTAATTGTTTATGAATCAGTGGCCATATCAGTTTGAGGCATAGGTTGATTTTCCAGAGCACTGTATGTAAGCTCCATTTCTATCAAGTGTTTCTGTTTAATGCACATTCTATTTGTTTAACTTTTCTTTTTTCTTTTTTACTTTCTCTATATTCATAGGTCTCTTTAGTAATATGAATACATTTCAGGGAAATTAAGATCAAATGTTGCTATTACAGAGCTCTCCCATTTTTTTGTGTATCAGTTCAGAAACCTTACTAATCATGACTTAATTTTGCTCTTAGGAAAAATATTTCTAGATGTGCTAGGATTTTTATTTTTAGCAGATCTAGAAAGGAATGTTCCACCTTGTAAGGCAACCACGGTGCGTTTAGTATATAAAGAGATGTCTTAGTGATTATTTTTTATACAATTTTGCAAGAGGAGAAAAGATTTCAGTAAGTAAGATGGACGTGTGGATTTGTAAGATTGAGATGTAACAGATCTAGAACTTGAAAGATAAAACTTAGATAAAAAAAAAATCCCATTTATGTTAAGTTTGCTTAAGCTGTAGATTTTTCTGCTGCTTGTAGTTTCAAAATCAAGATTTGAGTGTATTTCTGGCAAGATTCTTGAGCTTAATTGGAGAAAGTCGTGATTTTTTTAGTGTGTGCTATGCAGATCAGATTGTAAAATACTGATTTTCTTCTTGGTATTAAGATCGTTCAGTGAGACATGTATGAAATACTTGGAGGTTTACTTGAATGGTGTTTAAAAGGATGTAATAATGTATGCCTTTGGCAGGGTCCTGCATCGCATCCTTATCTCTTAAGCTGGAGAGATACAGACCTGAAGAATGGACTATTTGATGGAGAGATAATTGGTTGGATGATTGCAGCCAGAAGGTTGTGGTCAGTGGTTTTATGTCCAGATAGAGGCCAGTCACAACTGGGTGTCTCCCAGGGGTCCATCTTGGGTCTGGTGCTCTTTAACGTCTTTTTCAATGATACAGAAAATGGGATCAAGTGTACACTCAGCAAGATTGCAGATGACACCAAACTGAGTGGTATAGTTGATAATATAGAAGTCAGGGAGGGACCTGGACAGGCTTGAAAAGTGAGCATGGGAGAACATAATGAGGTTCAACAGGGCCAAGTGCAAGGTGTTTCAATTGGGTTGGGTATCTAGATATGTATAAAAACTGGAAGAAGTCTTTGAGAACAGCGCTGCGGAGAAGGACTTGTGAATTCTGATTGATACAAAGCTTGACATGGTTGGAACTAAATGATCTTTAAGATCTCTTCCAACCCCAGGCATTCGATGATTCTATATTATGTACATGAACTATATTGCAATCAAATCATTAGGAGCAGCCTGGACTCACCACTGGGGGCCAAATGGATAAGCTTCTGTGATGAAATGGCTGGCTTGGAAGATAAATAGAGCATTGGAAATCACCTACCTTGACTTCAGTGATGCTTTTGAAACTATCTACAGTAAGATCCATGGGGCGAAGCTGATGATGTGCTAGATGAGCAGTTAGGTGGATTGAAAACTGAATGGCTGAGCCCAGAGAATGGAGATCACTGAGACAGGGCCTAGTGGGCTGGTAATTCCTGTGAGGAGAGACTGAGAGTGCTGAGACTCTGCAGTTTGGAGAAGACACTTAAACTAAAACTCTGGGACTTGAGTCCTTAAGGCCTGAAACTGAAATTTGTTTATTTCTGTCTTCCTGATTTAAACAAAGTTATACCACTTGTCAGCCTTTGCAAGGAAGCTGTGTGCTGCTAAGTATATTTGCTTGTACAGTGATAAAGTAGGAGTGCACACCCCTGCCTTAGATAGAAAGCTGTTGACTTTGTTTTGTGGAATAAAAGGTTTGTTTCCTTTATTTAAAAAAGAAGGGGGGGGGGGGGGGGGGGGGGAAGCCTGCTTGAGACAAAGATAAAGGATTTTGTGCCTTCTTCCACAGTAGTGAACTTCCATATAAGTCGCTGATGAATATGATGTCGTATCTGTTGCTTGACTCAAATAGATGCAGTGTTTCCTATAGGAGAAATTTTCCAGGGTGTTATAATGGCACATAAGAAAGGAAGGCACTGCCTGGATTGTGCCATTCTCTCCTTTGAACATAGACTAATCATTGCTGTCAGTCCTACTTTTAAAATAAAATCTCAAGCATATTGCTTCTTTAGAGAAATTTGGACTAACAGAAATACTATCCAATTGTGACAATTATTAATCTAATATTTGAATTTCTTTTTTTCTTATATTTCTATGTTATTGTCATGAACTGGAAGTGCTCTGTTAGATAAAATCAGTGATACAGTATCCATTTGGCACAAAATGGTAGTTACAATAGTGATGTTATGATATCACATGATTGGAGTGAAACTACTGTTTTCTGAAACAGTTTAATGATATCTTTGAGTGATTATTACAAGCTTTCACCCACTACACTCCACTAGTAAGAAAGAATAAATAAATTATTATTAATCATTACAGTGTGGCTTTATCTTTTCATATTTTAATTTGGAAGAAAATTCTTCTTTGTGATGTCTCTCAGTTCACATACAGCATTCACTAGCATATGCTCCCTGTTCATATTTGTACACTTTTCATTTCAAAGTCTGATTGTGAGCCATCATTGCCTTGTTTCAAAACCACTGAGTAAATAACCATGAAGTGCTGTTTGAAGAAACGCAGCAGTTAACATTTTATTATTAAAACAGAATACTTGAAAATGCAGATTAAAGCTTTTGATATTAATCTCTACATCTAGTTACATCTTGGGGAGGAAAAAAGTTGAGTGAATTTTGGCATCTGAAATTATTTTTCCCATTTTATTATTTGGCAGACAGATATGAAACTGAGGCAAGAGGTGTTATTTATTTATTTAAATTCCACTTTGGGGGTTTTGTACCTCTTTCCTCACTGCTTTCCGTGAATACCCTGCTTTGCCTCAGAAATCTTTTGTTTTTCTGCTTCACTGAAAGTACTATAGAATTTATTGTTTTGACAGCATGAAAATCCCAACTTGCACAACACACTAAGCCTTAATTTTCTCTTTATATCATGGTAGAAGCTTTAAATGTACAAAGATGAAAGATACTGCAGAGCTTTTTAGACTGATCTCCATTGCTCCACGTAGTGCTTAATCCTTTAATTCATGGAGCTAATTGAAAGCTAGAGAAATCTTGCAAAATCATAGTATTCCTATTTTTAAAAATTGTGTGTGTTATGATATTTAGAGACTGATAAAGCTGCTGCTTCATTTAATTAGGGCATTGCATTTCTATTGCTGAAGCAAAAGGGCTTCAACAAGTAGCTTTGTAGAAGAGTCCTAAAGAGCTCAAAATTAACCCTTCAAGCAGCAGTAGAAACTGCTTGAACCATCTGACATTTGTGCTGAGTGATAACTGTCTGGAGTTTCTCTATGTTGAATGGCTCCAGCTCCTGTCCTGCGTGCTCCCCCAGCCTTCAGCTGTCTGTTCAGATTAAACTCCCGGCCCCTCCACCAGTGCCTCTTCTCCATTGCTGATTTTACCTTCTATCTCAATTATGCTACTACAAAGTTAATAATTGCAGGTATATCCTTTTCCCCTACTTCTAGAAAACCAGCCTTTTTCACAGTGAACTGTATGTATCTAGCAACAGTGCAGCTTACTCTTGGTCTTTTAAGCATATAAATGTAGATTTGGTCTAGAAATTACTCATAGTATTGGAAAAACTAAGCAAGAAGTTAATCCTTTCTTTCTGGAGTATTTCGTCTTTTCATCTCACTGTGTTTCCCACGTCTCCTTCCTATGAAAAGACTCCAAGTCTGCATGTTTGTTGCTAGCATTTTATTTGTCATTTGCATTTTTCTCAAATGTGGAATAATATTTTAACTAATTCCCATTATATACTGTAACGGAGTACTGCCATGTAGGGTAAAACACAGTTATACTCCTGCCCTTTGAAAGGGCTGAAGACTTTACTGGATTATTTGAAATAGACCAGTTTATGGTTGGTGGAATTCTTGTACATTCTGCCTTTCCTTTAAGTGTCAAAAGTATGGAGTCACTGCATTGCATTGCAGTGACTGGGGCAGCAAAAGGGGAATGCTGGCCAAGGTTATCCAGGCCTCTAAAGGTTCAAACTGCCCTTACATTTAGCCTGTCCATTGCGTTATGTCAGCCTGGAGAAATTGTGTACCTAGGTCAGATGCTTCAACTGGATGCCTGAAGTTGAATGTATCTAGGTGATAAAATTTGGAGTTCCCTTACTATTTCCTGGTCATTGTTATATGGGCTTGTGTTTTATTTTCTCTTTTTAACTGTGTCTTTAGTGGTATTTGCACTGGTCGAAGAAAGATGCCTAGATATATGTAATCAACAGCTATGCATATGATGATCGTCTGCTTACTATTTTAAAAAAAGCAGAACAGTATTGAATAAAAATAAATAAATAAAAGCTCCACTCTTCTGTCTTATCAGGCCACCAGTTAATGGCAATAATCATATACTGTCTTCATTCTCCTTCTCCTTGTCCCTCTCCTTATTTGAGCTTTTTTCTGTATTTCAAACTGCTGTAATTTCACTGAAATTGGCAACAAATTTACACAAGATTATTTAAACTTAAAAAACCAATAAATTGTCAGCTTGCTTTCCATCTCAGTAAGAAATTTTAGTATTGCTTTTCTTCTGTAATACCCTTCAAGAAATACAAGTTGATGTTGCTGAAATGTGGTGGTTCTTCCCCTTAATAGTAAAACCAGGGATGAAATGCTGAGAATTCCAGGTTAAAGGGCTTGGTTGTTCAGTTATAAGCAACCAAGGTATGATTTCAAAGGGAAATAGTAAATAGCATTAATTACATTTCTACATAAGAAATCATAACCAAATCAGAGCCTTGATGCTATCGTGTTTTTGTTTTTTTCTATATAGTCTCTCAACACAATGTACTTATTGTTTGAAAACTCTGGGAAATCTCCATGATGCTTGTGGTTGGTTTTCAAAGAAAACCGCAGACAGACATATCTGAGATGTGCTTAGAATCATGAGATGAAGGACGATCTGCTTAATGGGGTTGCAGAGCTACTAATTGAGGGATGCAGTGGAAAACAGGCTTTCTTTTGAATGAAATAGGCTACTGCTTCTTTAAAAAAAAATAAAATTAAATCCCTTGGTTGCGATTATCTTAACATACGTTGTTTCCAAAAAGTGTTTCCAAAATAAAGCAACTTAAGTGAACTATATAGACCTGGGAAAAGGGTAGGGATTCTGTAAAAGGTGACTGTGTAGAGTACTACATTGGTCTTTGAGAATATGTAACAGATGCATATAACATTGAGAACAGTGATGGATGGGGAAAAAGGAAGAACTAAAGGAGAAAAGGGAAATAATGAATACAGCTCTCCAAATGAAAAGAGATTGATACACCAAGGAGACAAAATAATGAGGAAATGAACGTAATCAACTAAATGGGGAAAAATCTGTCTCAGCAGTGTTCAGTGCTAAATTAAAAGAAATCTGATAAATTACAGTGAAGAAAAAAAAACTTTGTTCCTAAAGAGTATGTATATTTTTGTACATATATTAAAAAAATAATAATAATAATTAAAAAAAAACACACAAAACTTTCAAAAAGTTGAAATGAGCCTATTGAAGTAAACTCTGAATCTTAATTGCTTCTTGCTATTGATGATGAAAATACATGCAAATGTTATATAGGCTATACCCTAGCACTTCAGAAATACCCCATCCAGAATAGCCTGTGCTATATGCCTGGGTTCCTGCCTTACAGTTGTAACTGTCACTTTATAAGGATAGTTCTTTTTCTGAAATAGATTAAAGGTTCTGCAGTTATAAATCCCTTTATTTTGTCTCCCGTTTCATTTGTATTTTACAACTTCCTATGTGTTGGTGCAGAGAGATAATTGAGTAATTTTGGATTAATTGGTTTCATAACTGAAACTGCATTCCAAGGATTCTGTAATTGCAAAAACCATTCATGCAAAAACGCCTTTGTGTTAATTCTAAATAGCTGTATAAAAATGACACCTCATTTATTTTGTAACTGTAGTCTTTAAATAAAGAACTCATCTGTTTTCAATATCATTAATTATTTCAAAAATCTATGATGGTACTGATTGTCAAGTATGTTTGGAATTTTTTTAACCTAGTAATTCACAACATAGAATATAAAATTTAAGATGTAATCCATCTTTTTTTTTTTCATGGAGGAATATATACTCACTCTGTACACCTTTAGTAGTCATTGGCAATTGATTTATTGAAGGTTTCTACTACTGTGAAGAAAAAATAGATTAATAGTTGAGTTTGTAATTTTTTGTGTTTAAACCGAACAATACACGCAAACTTTTATATTTCTTGTCATAAATTTAGACTGCTAATTTCATGTTTCTTTATGTTAATAGTTCTCAAGGCCCAGATTGTGACAGTATGATATAATGTCACTTTGTTTTGCAGAGCAAGCCTTTAATTTTTTTCTGACATAACTGAAGCTTAGAAAAAGGGGGAAAAGTCTTCATGTAGACAAATGTCACTTGCCTTTTCCCTCCCAAGTCTTGTCTCTTTTCAGACATGACATCTGTGCTTCTATTTTGGCTTTGTCCTAGAACGCATGAGTAATTACATTGATATCATTGTTTTTTGTAGATTGACATGAATGTGGAAACATTAGTTCCTGTAATATTAATTTAACTTACTTTCTTATTGTGTCTTCTAGATCATTTGTGTCAGTTGTTCATGAGATTGGTTCTTATTTAAGCTAAATTCCTAATATAATTGTTTATAGTTGAAACATTTCCAGGCACTTACTGGGGATAAAATCATCCATTTTATTAAAAACAAACTAGATGACAGTTTCCAAGCTTGTGAAATTTAATTCCATTTCCTTAAAAGTTTCAAATGATTTCTTAGGTCACTCAACAGATTCTAAATTCTATCTCAGCTTCCTTAAGTTTAATTTTGCTTCTTGTTTTGTATTGTTTTTTTTGTAGGTGTTCTCCCCTTTCTACTTTCCTGATTGCACAGTGGGACTTCTCCCACTCTGCTGCTGATGCCCCAGATGAACTTCTCAGGGGAGGAGCAGCCTCAGCAGTTTTGAGGGTGAGTAGAGGGCATTGGGACAGAGGCCGGGACAGTAGTGCCTCTTCTCCTACCTACTACTCTTCTCTTCTTCCCAGGAAGCATGTGAATTTTCCATGAGTTTTGGCATGCGTCAGCATTTGTATTCCAGGTTACAGGCATGATAGTGGTCTTTTGACACGTTTTCATCTGAAGAAAAGCTGTATCTCCCAGCTACAGGTTTATCAGACCTTTCTGCATCTCCTTGTTAAACAATTAACTGCTTCCTTGTCATTGCGCTGAGAAAGAAGCAACCATTCTCATGTACTTCGCAGTCTTTGGTTCCTTTCTTCTTTCAGCGGTCTTGGTCACAAGCCTAAAAGACCACCATAAGTGTTCTAGATTGTAGCTTGAATATATTCTAGTGCTTGCTTTGTTTTGTACTCTTGGTGAATCTGGCTCAGATGAAGTCCTGCTTTGTTAGTAGAAATTGGTGGAGAGGTGCAGAACTGCTACACAAGAGTGGGAGAGGGAAGAACAAATACAACCATATAGCTTTTTTCTTTTATAAGAAGCCAAGGTCTTTTGCCGTCTGTAGGGCTCCTCTTGTACGTTTTTGAAAGTAAAGTTAGCTAAAAAAAAACAACACAGGTTGAAAACAATCCATTTGGTTTTCCTTTTGAAGCCCAGTTTGTTCAGTCTGAAGGAGTTTAATGTGGTACTTAATCATTGGTCATGAAGGTTCTCTTTTTGAAAGTGATGCTTGAATTCAACAAGTTAGAAAAACTTTTTCAAGTACACAGGTTTTTTCTTTTCCAATGGTGGAATTGAAAGTCACTATCACAACAAGTGTTATTTGGTTTACTAGAAGCTCGACTTAGGATTTGCGTAGTGTTGTCTCTGAGATAAATCACTGCATTTAAAAACCTGTATAGTAGCAGCTAGTACTAAAGGAGTTCCTGAGAGGTTCTCATACTCATGATTTAGCAATAATAATCTGTTAATGTTAAAACGATTGGAAAGTGGATCCTTGAGTTTGTGGGCCATTGCCGTTCCTTAGTGTCTTTCACCATTATCTAAAATATAGCACCTCGTGTCCACAGTAAGTGTGTGCAAGCAACACAGAACAAGGGAAGGCTTCTGAAGTAAACATGCTATGTAATAGAAAATGCTTCCAGGGTTTCTGTGTATTATTTCTTTTTTATTTTATACTAAGATTCAGTCTTTTAGTATTCTTGAGTAGTTTATTAAACTTTCCTGTTCTTTTATGTAATTGAATGGTAATTAGTTGTTTGGAAACCTGATGGTACAGGTGCTACAGATAAGGCTGCAGTCAGTTTAACTAGACTTAGTGAATCCTTTCTCAGAGCAGTGTAAGTAAATATTTGTTAAATTCGGATTAAAAACAAATGCATTGCTTATAAAAAGAGATTAGCCTTATTCATGCAAACTTGGAGCTTTTTCATTTCAAGTTTTCAAAATTTTGAAATTTCTTGAATTTCTTGAGGCATCTTAGGCCTCGTTACTTCATCTCTGTATCTATCCTTACTGTCGCTTTACATTGCTTCTTGTTATCAATTATTTTAACTTTATACTTAATTTTGACATGAAAATCCTTTAAGAAGAACGTTTAATCTGCTGTTTAGACTGCTGTATCATCCCGTGTCTAATACACGTACTGCTGTTGTGATTATAATTTAGAAGATACGATACTTTTTAAAAAAAAGTCGATTACTGTTACCATCAAGGGTTGCAGATCATAACAGATAATATTTGGGGATGCTTGTGTCTTTTTTCATTGCTAATATTTTCTGCATAAAACAGTAACTGTTGTTTTAGTTAAACAGCAACCAGTGGTGCTGTTCATTGTATTGTAAGTGGTGATGCTCACCCTCTGATTAGCATTTGTACATTTTATTTCTTGTTTTATGTGTCTTTTCACCAAAACAGTCTTTTGATACGCAGGAGAAACTGAATATTATCTGCTTTCAGATGATATCTTGCCAACCTTTTCATTTGTTGTTTGGTTGGTATGTGTTACAACGTGTTCCTCTCTGTGTACTTGATCTGTCATTAAGGCAGAGACCTCCATTACATACCAGCTTGAAATAGGTGGCAATTAAATGTAGTATCTTAGTCTGTTTTGTGGATCTTATTAAGCCCTGGTAGTCATGTAAGCAATGTTGCATTGTTATTAATTCTGGGGAGCTGAATTATATTTTAGATGGATACAAGACCTGAGAGGAAAAATGCCCATGTCTCTTGTAACTGGCACAGTCAGTGCACAAAGCCCACATCCACATAACATAGCTATTTCGCATTCATGAAAGAAACCCTCTCCACGTTAAGTGTCTGATGTGGAAAGTCACTTTTACTCTGTGGTAAAGTTATTATATAAATTTTATAATATATGTGTGTATATATATATATATATATATAAAATATTATATATTTTATATATATTATATTACATAAATGAGTATGTATAAATGAAGTTAAATATTGCATTTCTCACACATATATATTGAAAATGTCTTTCACTGTTGGACTGGAGACTGAACATGCTGTGAGTCACCTCAAATGCAGAAGTCCTTGGTGCAGTGAAGTCCTTGTGATCTTTGTGTAACAAGTGAGAAGAGATGTGTGAATTTGCATGGTTCTCCTGCTATGACAGCAGCCACTCCTGTTGCAGGGAATGGATTATGGCTGGGTAGCTTGGGCTTGCTGAGACACCAAGCCTTCTCCCCAAGCTAGGCTGTTACACACCTGATGGTTAATTCTGTTGGTAGTACAAGTCAGCTCTAGTTGTGGGCAGGGTTTTATTGGTCTCTTCAGTTGCTCAGTAAAATAGTGTCATGCGCTGTTTAACATTCCAGTAACCTTTGCGTATTTTGTAGTGGCAACCTGCAAAATAGCAGCAAAACTTGGTTTGGGTAGTTTCTCTCCTGTATCTGCTTTTATGAACGGAGTGGAGGAGTACAGGGCAAGTTTTGTCCTGGTGGGTAACACTTGACAAAGACAGCATGTGCCTGAAGCAGGAGCCCCAAAAGGGGCTGACAGTGATTCTGGGAGTGGGACTTGCCTCTTTCCCTTTGCCATTTTATTTTGATGTGTTTGAGGTCAGCTGCTGCCAACCTACTTCTCGACACTGGGTGCTGTGGTGGCTCCATCCACTGACTGTTTTTTGGCATCATGGACAATGTCTGGTGCTTTGGCAAATTTAGCCTGCTTAAAAGAAAATGTTTCATAACCACATGTTTTATTTCTTAATTTCATGCAACTTGTGATGCTATTGATTGTGTTACGAGGTCAAGCTCTGTTAGCAAGGAGAGTGTGTGCGATGACTGCAAACAACACATGGTCCACAGTATTTCCAATTCGAAGATCTGGGTTTTCCTTAGTATTTGCCATATTTTGCAGTCATGCCATTCCTCATCATGATTCAAACATAGCTCTTTACAAATTTGTTACGTGTCTCAGTAACTGTCTGTCTCAAGACAAAAAGAATTTCCGCCTGTCCTTGTTCATTTACTCCGAACTTGCTTCAGCAATACCATGGAAAACCGCTCCCTTGACAGAGATGTTCTTGTCTACTTTTTTGGATACAGTGCTGTAATGAATACCTTTTCTTCTGAGCGCAGTAATGCTTTCCAAATTGGTCTGAATATATGCTTCTTTCCTCTTCACTTTTGTGATGATGGAGATTGTTAGAATGTGACTGAGGGCCTGGACAACTTTGGATCCTGTAGAAATACGTATTTGGAAGGAACATCGGTTGTTTTCTTCTGGAGTTTAAGGTCTGATAAGTCTTTCTTTTCCAGTGCTTGTTTCCAGGGATGCTTTATGCCTGTGACCTAATGTTTACAATAGTAAACAGGACAAAAATCCACCAATGCGTATTATAAATATTTTCAGTATTTGCATATGTACAAATATTATAGCAGCAAATTTAACAGTCATTTTAGTGAGCAAACTATTCAAGTACACCTGTCTGACTAAAATGTTGCCATTTGATGTAGCACTGGTTCATAACCTGTATTTATTATCAGTTTCCTGAAAGCCATTGCTTTTTATAATGGGAAGTTCAGGAACGTAAGAATCTGAAGAACACATAATTTATTTGTTTTTGGGGGGTATGAGGGAGGTCTTTTCAGGATAAGCAGTATAATATTTTGTTACAGTATTTTAGTTTGTCTTTGAAATCTTCTTTCTGCTATTAAGATGCTTTAAGAAAACAAGGAGCTCTTCTGTTTCATTTCAAGAGAACAACTGTGTGTCTTCTCAAACCTTATGCATAATTCAGTGTGATCAGAAATATACAGAGCGAAACTGTGTGCTCTGTGATGAGAATAAATGCAGTTGGTTATAACAGATTTTTTTCCAAAGTTTGTCTAACTGTCTCAAAGTAGTAATATCGTGATTACTTTTGTTCTGTTTTACATTAGTCTGTGAAAATTTAACTTTATTGTGGAGTTAAGGAAGACTGCTTTATGTGAAGTGAAGCTGCTGTAGAGTGACTGAAGAAATCATAAATCAGGACTAAATAAACTTTTTAGAAACTATAGACATTTTCCAAATGTCTCAACCTTCTGTTTGTATAAACAGCTTGACAGTTGTACTCATTAACACTTGTACCAAAACAAGATTTAACTATTTCTTTATTTTATCCCATTTTCAATTGTAGAGTATTAACCATTGTTTGTACGTCTCTAATATTTGTCTACAGCTTGACAATAGTAAACGTTTTTCCAAGTGGTTGTCTTTGAGCATGTATATTTCTACTTAGTTTTCCATTAGCTCTTAAGTTGGGAACTGGTGCTTTCAGCTTTACCTGTGAATATTAGATATGTTTAAAGTTGGACATCTATGAGTGTGTTGTTTTTTGTCTTTCATTGTGTTTTCTAAAAGCTGAATGTGAATCTTAGAAACCAAAAAAAAAACAATACCCTGACCCTTGCGCTTTCCACTGAAGTTACATGGAATGTGATTTCGTCCAATTTCATCTTGTATCAGATTCTCCCAGTTGTCTCTTTCTGCTCTTCATATTCATAATCAAAACTTCTTTGATTTGCTAACTGATAGATACAAAGGTGCTTTACTTGAAGTTTTCACAAAAAATAGATCTGTGTTTTACCGTTCCAGCCGTACTCTTCCAACACTTCAGCTGAATCAAATTATTCTTTCTAATACTTCAGCATAGCTAAAACCGTCCCTTTTATCATTTCGTCTGTATAAGTTCACTGCTTTGTTTTCAGATGTTGACTGTATCTGTTTGTCAGTTTCTAAAGCTCTAATGTTTGGATTCAAAAGAGTAATTATAGAACCTTGAATTGTCAAGTTTTTATTTCTTTCCAGATTCTTATGTTGAACTGCATTTCGTGTGTAGAAGATGGTGCTGTTTTCGTGACTGTAGCTTTTTTACTATGTATAAAATTGCGTAAATATTGATTGGTGAAGGGTGGTAACTTGTTTTAACAGGGAACTGAAGCCTCCAATCCCTGAGCAGCATAATATGGGGAAAGCATTTAATTTTTAATGCCTAATGAATATTTGAAATGTTTCAATTTCCTTGGGAAAAAAGTATATTCCTGTGAAATTCTGTGATGAGTCTTACACACTGATCTTCAGGGTAGGGTTTGGAGGCAAAGTCCTTCAGGGAGATCTTTCTCAGTTGTGAGTGTCACATCATCTTTCTTCTTCCCTCATCCAGTTTTTTCTGAATTGCTTCTGGGGCACATGCAAAACCCAGAGGAAAGGTTTTGGCTTATGCTAGGTGTCAGGCTGTCTCAGCGCATTGCCCTGTGCTCTGTCATATATATTGTCTTTCAAAGTATAATTTAGTATAAGTTTTTCTTAATTATGCTTCTCTTTGAGGAAAATAGGTGTCCAGTGCAGACCCGCCTTGTTTCTTTTGAAGCTCATTGCTGAAGCAGTATGTCAATTATGAAGTACTTTCTAAAAGCATAATGTACCTGGTCTCAGAATATATATATATATATATATAAAAATGAGAATATATATATATATATATTCTCATTTTTATATATATATATATGAAACTTGTCTCCAAAAAAGAGTGATCCAGTTGTGTAAGCACAACAACCCCAGGCAGAGCTATAGGCTTGGGGCGGAGTGGCTGGAGGACTGCGTTGAGGAAACAGACCTGGGGGTACTGATTGATGCTCGGCTGAACATGAGCCGACAGTGTGCCCGGGTGGCCAAGAAGGCCAACGGCATCCTGGCTTGCATCAAAAACAGTGTTACTAGCAGGAACAGGGAGGTAATTGTCCCCCTGTACTCGGCATTGGTGCGGCCGCACCTCGAGTACTGTGTTCAGTTTTGGGCCCCTCACTGCAAGAAAGACATTGAGGCCCTGGAACGTGTTCAGAGGAGGGCTACGAAGCTGGTGAGGGGTCTGGAGCACAGGCCTTATGAGGAGCGGTTGAGGGAGCTGGGATTGTTCAGCCTGGAGAAGAGGAGGCTCAGGGGAGACCTTATAGCTCTCTATAACTTCCTGAAGGGAGGTTGTGGTGAGCTGGGGGTCGGCCTCTTCTCTCGTGTAATCAGTGATAGAACTAGAGGGAATGGTTTCAAGCTGCGCCAGGGGAGGTTCAGGCTGGACATTAGGAAGTATTACTACTCGGAAAGGGTAGTCAGGCATTGGAACGTACTGCCCAGGGAGGTGGTGGAGTCACCGACCATGGGAGTGTTCAAGAAACGTTTGGATGTTGCGTTGAGGGGTATGATTTAGCTGGGAAGTATTGGTAATGGTTGGACTGGATGATCTTCTAGGTCTTTTCCAACCTCGATAATTCTGTGATTCTGTGATTCTGTGTAATGTGATGCTGATGAAATCAAGAGAGTAACAGTGGCAACTAAAGCTGCCTCAATTGGATGGATTAGGCCACTAAAGCACTGCTGCGATCAGTCCATAGTACAGCCATACTGAGAGGAACAAAAATGCATATACATTCGATATGTTATTTCCTTACGTTCAGTACCTAGGTTAGGTTCTTGCTTTATATCATTTTTTCAGGTGCATATTTGTTATTGCTAACTCTGTTATGGTGCTGTCTCTGAAAATTACTAATTATCACAAGCTGTCTTCCGTTTCTGCTTTTACATTCCAATTATGCTAATGATGAATTCTGATCTTGTGCCTTTAAATATTCACAAATTTATCGCTTAAAAAATCATTTTAAGAGGTTCAACTACATGTGTTTCTTCCTACTGTTTGTTACTGTTTGTCCTGTAGCATACAGGGTATGAAGGCTGTTAAAAGCACTGCTGGTAGAATGTTGCTGTTGTGCTTCTCTTTTGTGCACTTACTATTGTACCACTTTAGGCTGGGTGGGCAGGATGTGAGTTCTAACTGTAATTGGTATGGGGCTTAGGGTTTGTTTTTGTTGTTTTTGTTTGGTTTAGTTGTTTCGTTTTGTTAAAAGTAATGCTCATGTTCAAAGCTTCCTGCAGTATTATCATAGAAAAGCTCTGCCAACAATGCGCTGTGGATCACATTTAAGTTTGATGTTGATGATTGTTTTACTTTGAGATAATTGACAAGGAATCACTATTCATTATACTCAAACTCTTTTCCTCATCAGCCATCTGTTTTGGTTTTGCTATGACATTGACTGTCAGAGGAGACACTGCTCATAGTTTGCAAGGCTATAATACCTTGAAAAAAAAAAGGTTTACAAAGGTTCAGCAGAGATTCACGGAACAAGTTTACCATTTACAGACTTAATAAAAAAGGTTCCCCTTTTTAGTTCTGAGAGGATTCAATGTGTTTTGGACATGTGAAGACTAAGGATGATTTAATGCAGTGTCATAACTCCACATTGCTGTCAGGTATAATGATTGAAAGCAAGGGTAGAATTCTGCACTCTTATTGCTGCACTCATGCTTGGATGATGTTCAGAAGGAGCTCTTTTGAATGGAATATAACAGAGCTTAGGATAGAATAAGGAAGAGAACAGGGATGGAATCTGTAGAAGGGGGAAAAAGGTATGGAAGAGGGAGAGGATGAGGAACATAAATGTGAGATGATTGAGGAAGTGGGAAACAGTGTCAGGAATTCAAAAAGGAAGAATGGAAGCAGAAGGAGTAAGTAGGTGGTAAGAGACTGGCACCTGAAGGGGAGGTGAGGAGAGGAAGATTCTGGAAGGTCTAGGTCTTTACATCTTCTCTCTCTGGAATCCAAACTTGAAATAATTGACATATTTCATATATTTGTTAGCAAATATTTGACATTTTGCTTCTTTGCTTCGTTTTGACTTCTTACCTTGTAATTTAAGACATTCAGAAATCTTTTTGTTTGGTATTACTGCTAATGAACTTGAATCGCTATAGTAAATATGGGAATGCAAAGAACCTGCTGTAGTTGCAGTATCTCCACTCCACACACATATGTGTTTAGAAAATGCTGTTTAGGTATTGCTTAATATGCAGAGTATTTATTTCTAATATACAGGATTCTACTGTCATGTCAATATCTCCTTAGTAAAATTTCTTGTAAAGTGCAAGTAATTTTCTGTTTTAATAAATATTACAAGAAATTCTAACTTGAAAAGTATAGGAAGGAAGGGTTCAAGTGTCCTTCTTCAGGGGAAGAAAAAGTGAGGTGCATTACATATTTAGTCTTCTTAAGTATGCAAATCTAAATTCTATTTATATCTATGTACATACATACGCATACTGAGAGTGAGAAACAATACTTGAAATCTTTAAATGAAACAGCTTCCATGCATTATAAAGTTACTAAGTAATAAGACGTCACTTGTTTTATTTAATTGTAATTCAGTTCCTGAAGCCTTGAAGTGATGTCACTATAGCATTTGAGCCACCTGAGTGTAACATCTCTTGCCCACTTGCTGTTGGCCACTGTGCAACATTGCCTTTTTCTTCAGATAATTACCACACTGCTGCACGGTGTAGCAACAAACTATAGTCACTACTGAAAAATCAGTATGCTGTCATAAATAGGTCTGGTACTACAGGGCAAATAAAAAGCTTTGTCATTTGGCCTGGATGCAAGTATATTTGTTGTATTTCAGTGTTCATTGCAACCAAGTCTTAAAGCAAGTGCTTTGTAGCAGAAGTAAAAATGATTTCTTATTGGAAGTCTTATATTGAGCTGTTGGCAAGGCTAGCCATGTACATGGTTAAGCATAATATAGGTATAATATATACACATTTATTTATTGTGGGTGATCATTTTGATTTGCTGTGTCAATACAACACATGTGGTCAACTTGTTACTCAGTGTGAACAAACGTTTCTGATCATTTAACCAGAGTTGTCCATAAAGGTGGGGGTGTTTACATGGAAGAATGTAACCTGTTGTTTCAAGGCTTGGTATGTTAGGATGTGCCTTGCTCTTGACCTGTATAAACAGGGCTTTCATCTTTGCAGATGTGTCTGGACGAGAACATGCTTTTGAAGAGGGGCTGCACCGGTTGGCTGGAGATGGAGGAAATGAGAACTCTGAGAATATATCAACTTCTTAGGTCTAGTTTTTTTGCCAGTAGGGTTCGAGGATTACTTAAGGCTGTATTAAATATTTTGGGACAGATGTGTCTTGGAGTTGAGGGTAGGAGTACTAGTGCTTCTCTTGAGTTGTTATTCAATGCAGGTGCTCCCCCGGTACTTCTGCACCCCACAAGGCAAAAATAAAAAACAAACTTCTATGTTTAATGCAACGCGGTGCAATTCACAGGCATGTACTGCTGATAAACATCTGAACAGCTTTGGGAAATGTAACTGAGATGGAGAGAGTGAAGCTGAGAACTGAATTCGGGATTAAAAAAAACTTTTTTGAATTTCCCTTGTTACAGTTGTCAGTTTTAAACATTGAGGTCAAAAAGGAAGTAATTCATGTTTTTAGAGTTTCTGCTTGGCTTGCTGGATTGCAGAAGTCAATGACGAAATACAGAAACTAATTTAGATTTTTTTTTTTTCTTAATAATGGAACAGCAGTGGGAGCAAGATATTCCTGGCTGTAGAAATTTCTATTCTCATGACACCTTTAACAGTATAGAGGCTTATCCTACATATTGCTGGCAATACAGCAAGTTGACATGAGTCAGCTGTGTGCCCTTGTGTGCTGTACCAGCAGGAGTCAGCCAGCAGTGACAGGAAGGAGACATTTGCCTTCTCTCGGCAGTTGTGAAACTTCATCTGTGGGATGGTGCCCTGTCTTGGATTCCGAAATACAAGAAGAATGGTTGAGTAGGAGACTGGGACATGTGTTGTATGGGGACATTAGGGTTAAGGTCATCAGCCATAACAAGGGAAGTTTCATTTAGATTTTATGGGAGGATCATCTTCGTGAAGGTGATCAGACCATAGGAAAAGGCTTCCTAGTGAGAGGTGGAGTTGCCATTCTGACAGCCTTCCAGATTGCTTGGACCTTAGTGTCCGACCCAATGGCAGTTCTGTTCTGAGTAGGGGATGGGATCAGGTGACCTACAGAGGTCCCTTTGGACTGGAATTATCCTGCAATTGGGAAATGAGAATAAACTCTCACCAAAAATGGCAGAGGGATTCAAACTTACCTTACAACATTTCCAGTTCTTGAGAGTGGTTGTAGACTGCTCATTATCAGCTAGGATTTGCCTTCTGCAGAATGTGTTCTAAGTATTAATGAGTTCCAATGAAATAGCTGGACAATCACTGTAAAGGGCAAGAATCTGCTTATTTTGCCAGAGGGCAGGGAAACATTTCAGTTCTGTATTTACTTGGCACCACATATACAAGACAGTATACATGATGCATGTCATGGCCTTGATTACTCTGCCATTGTTACACATTCCTGCATATCTGTTTCAAGGGAAGCCTGTTATTTTCTCTGTTCATGTCAGATGTAGAAATGCTTGGAACGGAAGGCCTTGATATTTCTTTCAGCTGTCCAGCCACTTTGACATAAATGTCCTATTTATGGACTGGGAAGTTCATAATGAAGATCTCAGGAGAAATCAGTGCACTGGAGCCCAAATATGTGGTTTGATTGTTACACATTCCCACATACAACATCTTTCTTCTGAAAATTTGTTTGAGGAAGATTAATCAAAATGTGTTTTCTTCCATTCTTGCTTTATTCCAATCTGTGTAATATGCTTCTAGAAAGCTGTCTCACTGTCCTGAGCACGGACACTAGAATATCAGAAGGAACATGAATTTATCATACTTGGATTTAATCTGAATTTTGACTACCTAAAACTTGGTAAATCGACGTTTCTTTCATTGGTATTAACAGGAAAACAACCTCTGTAGCTACTTGCTAGTGACTGGTTAGTAAAAACTCATTTAGTGGTACTTCATGTTGCATTCTGTTCTGTTGGTTCTAGTCAAGGAATTATACTCAGATACAAGTCTTCAAATGAAAAATGTAGTTTGTACTTTTTTATCCTGAGTATGCTGTCTTTCTCAGATTTTCTGGCATATACATAGTGTTTTCAGTTACATCCCTGACAAGTTTGTTTTTTGGCAGCATCTAGGGATTTTGACTGAAAAAAAACAATCATACTGTACGAAGCATGATACCGCATGTAGAACGGGCACTTCTCAGGCCTTTGTGAAGCAATATATTTATATAAGGAATGGTAGATTGGGAAGTGAAACAGGAGCAAATGAACTTGTCTGAGTTCACAAAGCTAGAAATAAAAATTCAGTCCAGTTGAATGTAGTACCAAAATTTTGTCTCAGATCTCATGAATTTTCTATTTGTTGGAGCATCCTTTCTATCCACTTGGTGTTTCTTGGTGTGGCTGCCTAGTTACATATGCCTCTGCATGTTAGAGATTTATTTATTTTTCTTATTTTTATGATCCAGATTTTTTGCGGTCTATGCTCTTATTTACCGCATTGTAATGTGTGAGACATGAAATGATGTAAATGCATGTAAGTACCCTGAAGTCCTTGATTACCGTGTCAGACATCTAAGACAATTTATGCTAACTGAAGATCTGATCTTAAATCTTGCTAGATGAATTATATATTTCCCAAGAGAATCTTCCTGTATTTCATAAACCACACATTTACACATATATTACATTATTTAAGCTTGTCCTACTGCCCATTTTGCTATGCAATGTAAGTTTTGCTTGTTTTTTAGTGTGATAAAAGTTGCGGCTAGAATATGAGACTGACTAAAACAATGTGGATTTTACTTTTGGTTCAGCTTTTTGTTCTCAATTTCATCTCAGCTTTTGTTTAGTTGTTTTTTTTGTTGTTGTTGTTGTTGTTTTTGAATGGTTGGTGCTTAAATGGATTTTTAGAATAATATATTGAGATCTACAGTGTGATAGGGAAATGGCAGCATATTCTGATATTTAAAAATGTATTTCATGGGACACTAGGTGGGATAAGCATATCATATAGTTAGGATCTGCGCTATATTTTAAGTATGTGAACGATACATAAGTCACTCTGAAAGGAATGCCTGCTATTTATTTCTAAGGAAATTACAACTGAAACGAAGAGCACAATAACACGATTTTATAGAGCAAATAGGAGACATTACTTTTGGAGCAGTTCTCATACATTAAACTTACTAGCTACTTCCTTCCCTTTGCTTCCTTTAAAGTATTCATGGAAGGCATTAAAGAGAGTGGGTTATGCTTGTGTAAGAAATGTCATGTAATAACCAATTCTTTCCTAATAGACTTCAATTATTCTTTCTCTTTACATTGCTGAAATTCTGGAGGCATGTTTCACAGGTGCAAGTTGAAATATTTGTACCCTATTTTAACGTTACTGAAATATCAACATTACTTAATCATCTCTTTCCTGCATGCTTATACTGCAGAGTTCTCTGACAACCCTTGTAAGTCTTGATCCAGAATTCTATGGTAGCAAGTATTTATTCTTTGTTGAGAAAATGCATTCACTGCATAGATTGGAAAGATTAGAGAAGAATTGTTTGATTGTCAGCAGTAATACCTAGATGATATGTTATGTAACTTTTTCATTTGCTTGGGAAAAAAAAGTGTGCGTTTTAAGTTAACAAAAAGCCTTGTTTCAAACACACTTCATTAACAGTTAAAACCTAGAATTTCCTTAACTAAAGATCTGTTTCTGAATAATAAAGCTGTTTAGTTATGATTGCCTAGGAGGAAATGAAACAGATAAGCCTCTTGAAACCTAAGGATTTTTAATGTTAAGTACAAAAAATATTTTAGGTAGTGGGTCTTTTTTTCTGGGGGGGGGGGGGGGGGGGAGAGGAGGGAAGAAATTGTTGGTTTTGTTTTGTTTGTTTGTTGACCACCACTTTTACAAAATGTCTGTTAGCTTCTGTGCACTCATTCCATTCCTTCAGGGCTTTAAAAGGCTTGATGCGTAGTTGTCAGATGAGTAAGGCAAAATACACATTGGTAAAAGTGTTTCAGTAGAGATTAAACTGATGTTTCTGTAGTTCGGGAAGTTCTTTAAAAGAAAAGAGATGTCAATTACGTGATAGGGTAGAAATTCTGCTGGCTTTCTTAATTATTTTTGATGTCTTATAGCACTTTGAATTAGTTTATTTGCTCATTTAGGTTTTTCCTCTGCAGAGATCAAACTTACATAGGAATAATTAAATCTGTAACGTCACTTATCAACAATTGAGTACATAAATATTTTTCATTCTTCCTGCTTTACTTTAGCAGCTGTTGGTTTATTGTAAAGCAGTGAGGGATGCTGTTAAATGAAGTGTACAGTGGAGGAGGAATCTTTAACATGTGAGATACCTCATCATGGAACAGTACAAGATTTTATTCTCTTTAATGTTTCTTTCTAGACAAGCGGGGAAAAACAATGCAAATATTGTTAATTAAAGGAGTATAACTGCTTTGAAACATATACATCAGAGTCTGTGGTATTCAGGAAAGAAACGCTTGGGATTGGTCTTGCCTTGTTGGATGTCAGCAGTCTTTTCTAGTTAGTACTGCTAAGGCTTTGCTGACTCCTTCAATACCAGTTCTCAGCATGGCCTTTAGGAAGGAATATTTTCTTATCCTTTTGGACTTCTTAAAGAAATACACTGTGTCACGTTATGTGATAAGCGCAATGTCTAGGTTACATGAATTATAATTTGTGTTATAATTTCTTAGTGTTTGCTGGTAACCTAATATATTTTTCCTCCATTTCCCGTTGGTCTATGCTTGGGTGATGGAAGGATTTTATTCACAACTATCAACTAACAATCTGGCCTTCCTGCTTGTGTTGCCTCCCAGAGCGTGATTATCAAATAGAATCCCTATCATTGTGACAAAAGAGCTGACAGGTAGTCCCTTCCTCAGGGCTCTCAGTGGATATCATTCAGAACTGAACGTGTCATCTTCCTTCTTGTGGAGGTTTTTCAGGTTCTACAAGGAGCATCTGCAAATACATAATTGGTTTCTCTCTTGTGTTTTGGAGATACTAGCATCTCATATTGTGACCCTATCATATACTCAACTGGTTTGCTAGTAGTTCTTTAATTCAACAGAAAATCTTACTTTCCCAGCTTAGTATCTTATACTTTCAGATATGACTTGATTATTACCACTGCAAATTTATATTTAGGAGTAAGGTACATGGATTGTGTACAGCCCTGAGCCATGCGTCAGGTAGAATTGGGTCTAAAAATGGCTTTGGATATGACTGAATTTCAAACCTATGTGAGGAATACAGTCATGAGAGTCTTTCTACAAATCATATTAACTTGTTTCACTTCACTTGTGAAGTACAACCATATATACAGTTTCCTGGCAATAACCATCCTCACTGTGCACCTTGTTTCATAAAGGTGTGTAATGTGCTTTTTAGTGTTATGTAAATAACACATTCAGTGCTCAAACTGCCCAAAGAAAATGTGTTAATCGAACACTTATGCAGCTGAATTTCTCATTTTTTCTAGTTGCGTCATGGAAGTTATTATGCAAAATGCCACAGATATTCTTATCTTTGATGTTTGAAAGAAAATACTGTTTTGTATTAAGGTAGATTGTTACAGAAACCAAGTATGGAAGATATATAGTAAGTAAGGCAACAGGTTAGAAAAGATTTGATATAAATAGTTTTGCGATTTGCTTTCAAGAGTACATAAACAATAAATAGATAACCCAAGAGGAAAGGACAATGATGAGGATAGGATAAGGAAAGCACAGGGTTGAAGAAGAAAAACAAATCTGAGCAAGGTAGTTTGTGATACTCTCCTAGTTTTGTGGTTCTAATAAATAAAAAGATACACATGGGAAAAACTGTTTTCCATACTTGCAGTCTTCTAAATCATTTCCCTTTAGGCTACTCTTGGAAGAGAGCTTTCTATCTAGTTTATACCCAACAGTATAGTTGGATCAGAAATTGATTCTAATGAAAGAACATTGCAGTCAACAATATGCTAAAGATGAGAGATTATTTGTATGTTTTGGGTGTAGGATTGTTGGTCTTTTTCCAGACTTGCTGTCTTTTGTTTGTAATAAAAGAGAGTGGCATTGATCCAGCTTTAAATACAGGGGTCCAAGTTTAATGACTAGTGCAGTCAGCAAAATTCTTGTGCTAGTGCTAACAGAAGCTCGGTGCTGTGTAAGCTCAAACTTTGTGCTTTTCAGTAGTTTTGAAGTTTAATTCTCTCTGTGTGATGTTGCTGCTTTGAGGCAAAATAAGAGATGCTGCAACAGGGTGGGGGTATCTGGTAACATTTAACACGGTGGACGCAAAGTTGTGTTCCAGTTGTACTGTCTATTTTGAGCACTTGATGCAGGTACCTGAACCTGTAGGCACTTGTAGGCACCTGTTTATCGACTATGTGAGGAATAAAGACAGTGGTTATTATATGGGTCACTCTGAAAGCATTGCCCTCTATTTGTTTCCATGGAAATCACAGCAGATTTTTTTAGAACACACTAACACTATTTGATAGATCAGATTCTCAGCTATAAAACATAGCCAACACCATGACCATTGCCATAACCACCACCATGATGCTGAGCATTATCATCAGTGATGTACAAGAGACTGCATTCTGTGCTTCTAAAAACCTGTATCAGTGGAGGTGACCCACTGTTTCACAGCTGCCATGACAGCTTCATTGCTAGGAAAATGTTGCCCATGCAGTCCATCTTTCATCAGCCTAAACAGATGGAAGTCAGAAGGTGCCAAAACTGAACTATAAAGTGAGTGTGGTAGGATATTCCAGCCAAGATTGACAGTGTGCTCCATGATCTTCAAACTGGCATGGAGCCTGGCGTTATCATGTTGCAAGAGAAGAGTATTTTTCTCTGGCCTGACTGGAAGTTCAAACCTTCAGCTTACTCGGTATTGTGATGTAGCGGTCAGAGTTGGTGGTTTGTTCAGGATCCAGGAAATCCAGAGAGATCAACCCTTCCCTATCCCACAAGGCAGTGCACATCACTTCACCAGCTGAGGGCTTCTTCTTTGATGGGGAATTCGCATGTGGCCAGTCACTCCATTAAATGCTGTTTTGATTCTGGTCCATAGTGGTGACGCCAGATTTCATCGCCAGTTACGATGTGATCCAGGAAACAGTCAGGTTCAGCACTCTATTGGTGCTATAAGTCTTGACAGACTTGCACATGAAGTTCTTTCTGTTCATCTGTGAGCGTTTGTGGAATCCACCTGGTGCAAACTTTGCAGTATTCCAATGTTGCCACCATTATTTCTAACACACTGAAGCCAACGTTAATCACTGTACACAGTTCCCTGTTTGTAATCCAGTGATTCACGTGAATGAGCTGATGGAGACGCTCTTCATTTTGGTGGTATGACACCATTGAAACCCATCATCCACTGCTTCACTGTGCTCACATCCACATCTCCATAAATGATTAGCAAATATCAAGGAATGTCAATGGGTGCAGGTTTCTTTTGTTTTTTTTGTTTGTTTGGTTGGTTGTTTTTTTTGCATGGAGAAATTCAGTGACCCCCCTTTGCTTCATACAACTTCCATGTCAGACGCGCTTTTGTCAGACTTCCCCTCTGCTGCCATCTGTCAGATGGCAACAAAATGGAATGGAATGGAGCAACTTATTTGGCCTTTTCCTTCCGATTTCTTGTGGTATTTGTTTTGTTTGAGGGCTGGTTATCAGTATATCTATATAGGTGCAGTTGACCTTTTCATTTTTTTTAAAAACCTAAATGTGTATATATTTCTGATTTGGATGCTGTTGTACTTTGGAACCAGAAAGAGCAAGGTGATTCTCAAATTTCCAGTAACCTGTTTATTTTTCTTATCAATTCTCAAAAACTTTTGTGCAAACAGTTGGACAGCTGTCTCCTCAACCTAAAACTGTATAGATCCTGGAATATAAATAAAATTATGTATGTTTCTTTTTCTCTTTTGATGCAGTTCTTTTTGTGTGTGTGTGTGCGCGTGTGTGTTTTAATGTTTTTTTTTCTTTTTCTATGCATGTGATTGATAGGTATGAAAAGATCAAATCATAGAAGTTAGTGTTTAAAACAGATATTGCAAGTGAAGCTTGGAATGTAGAAAAGTCAAGTTTGTGACACTGAAGTGCTTAACGTTATTTTTCCTAGTGCACGTATTTTTTTGTGTTCAAGAAAGCCTACATCCATAGACTATAATATTTCAAATATTCCATGTTTTCGCCTTAAATATGAGAAATTGCCTCTGGAAGAAGAACCAAAGTGCTTTAACTTCTCTTACAATTGAATCTTCTGCTACACTGCTTATTTGTGTTTCCTACATCTTAAGTTTCATATGTAGTAGTTTCTTAGAAGTCTTCATCTTGGGAGAAAAAAATTTGGTGTGGAATATCTACCATCTTCTTATTCTTTGAAATGATCTAAAATAGAGTTTATTGAGTGTCATTTCTTGTGATTACTTCTCCAGATGTCAACTTGTTTGTATTTTTCTTAAGCTGTACTAAACAGAACCATTCCGAATATTTCTGCTTTGTCATCAGTTTGGTACCCATACATAACTATGTACGGTTTGCAACTGCTTGTATCCTTGCAATAAGGAATACATACTGCTTTATTAATCACCTGTAGGTAAACTTACTCCTAGTGTGCATTTTTGCAAGTCATTGAAGCATATGCACCTTATACTGACTGCAAGCAAATTAAGTGTCTTCATTTTTTAATTTACAGACAGCATCTTAGTTTATGGCATGACTGCCATTCTGGTGTGTGTTTGAATAATCATCTTTTTTTTCTTTTCAGTACTGGAATAGAAAAAAGTGAAGAAATTGAATATAGCATCCTTAATAGCTTTGCTGTTCAGATGGGATTATTATCTTACTTGATTATATTGAGTGGCATAACCCATGTTTGTGGTTATTGTGTCCTTGAAATGAAATATCTTTGACGAATCCATAGAAAATAGCATGTTGCAAATATGTATGTTGAGATATGCATATTTACTTAAACTTGTCTATGATTGTCTTTTTTATTCTGAGTTTTCAAACCCATATTAAATGCAGATTGTTGCTCTTAAATCACAAGAAGATTAGCATATAATATGGGTCAGACGGATTGTTCCATCATGTGGTATGTGAAATCCAGGGTCTCAGAATGCTAGAAAGCTAATAAGACTCGTTTACAAAACAGAATGGATTTCAAATAAAGTTCAGTTTTAGGTAAAAGTTCAGACTCTAGCTGCTTTTTTTATTTGTAGCAGTTCATCCGTATACAGGACTGTGCATATTGTGTGTGTAAGGTAATCTCATTTTTTAATCTACTATAACTGTCCTTTTGATTCTTGAAAATCCTTTTGGGTATTTTGCATTCCGATATCGATCCCTGTCTGTCTGACTGCTTCAGCTGGGTAATCATTTTTCTTGTTTATCTCTAATCCTTTTAATATTTCCTTCCTGCCACTGTATAGCAGTACAGTGTGCCTATTGTTTGCGGTGTATTTCAGTGCAAGCTGTAAGAATGTTGAGTAAAAGTGGCTGTATTTTAGCCTAGATTTCACAAAATCAGTTTGCAAATAAAGAGGCAAAACTGGGCAGCATGTGTCATCAAATCATGTACACTGACACAATTTGATCACTTTGCTTAGTCATACAGTGTTCATCGTAATGAACCACAATCTGGCTTGAACTTCTATAAAAAATGAAATTCTCAAATATGAAGCTAGCTATTTCAAAACTGGTCTTATTCTTTATGTATCTTAGGGATGAACAGAAAAAATAAGCTTTATTCTCTCTCTCGCTAAGTGCATCTATATATACAGAGATGTGTACGTAATAAAAACCAGTTTTTGAAAGGGCAGCTGTGGAACAGGTTAAGTGTCTCCATAGAAGCATTAGGACCTGAATCTCCTACCGCTTTCTTTAACCTTCTACTCCTACTAAAACACTCTGTCCTTGTTTCTATGGTGACTGAGGGAAGGCATCTGTGGTCACGTGAATTTTTGACAATATGATAAAAATCACTCCCTCAAAAGGTTTCCAGAAAAGCACAGATCTGTTTCACTTCACCTGAAGAATGAGGAGAATAGCCTTCTGCCCCAGCGGTGGCTTTTCTTCTCACTTTCTCCCACACTATGCTGTACCTTTCACTGTGCTAACCAATGCTTTCGCTGCTCTGCTTTTCTCATTAACTAAACTTGGCATATACTTCCTCTGCGTGTCAAAGTAGAGCATGCAAATGTAATGAAGGAAAAGAATTTGATACGGAGGTGAAATCTTTGAAAGCTGTGTTTTTAATTATTCAGGAACCATTTTGATTTCCACACTTTGGTGATGGCCAAGATGAGTTGTCTGGGGGCTCATAGATGTAATATGTGTTTGTTTGCTGGGAGTTGTTTCAACTGCTGTGCTTAAGAAAACAAACAAACAAAATTCCTGAGATCTAGGTTTCCTTTATTCAGTGCAGTATTAATAAAACACCACTAACTAGTGGCCAGTCTAAATGCCCCATGTTGTATATCTCTTTCAGGAAGGTAAAGAAGTTACCTTAGAAAGTTCTGATTTAAAAATAAAAGCTTCAGTAACTTGCCATTATATTTGCACTTCCCCATGATAACTTCATGAGGTCATGGGAAATGTCATATTAAAAATATGTAGGCGCTATTCAAATGAAGAAACTGCAAAAGGTGGGTTTCTGCTTCCACCTTTATATCTGTTGCTTTCCAACTGACTCTTCATAAATTTAAACTTGAAAAACAAATAAGTAAAAAGCTATGTCTTGATTTCTTCTTTTTATTCTATCCTTTTTAAGGTTACTCTCCTTGTTCTCGTGCACTTTACAACAATTATGCTATGGTTGCATTGAAGGGTTATCTTGAATGTTACTGTGCCTTGACTTCTGAAATGCTACTTCAGTGTTTCTGAAATGAAAACTGGATAAAAATGAAAACCATTGCTGAGAAATTCTGACGTTTTAAATGTATGATCTCTCTTTTAATATTAAAGCACACAGCATGTTGTTACTTTGATGGTTCAGTTGTTACTGATGTTTGTAGATTTTACTTTGTCATATACTTAGTAACGGCAGGTTCTTTTTGCAGGTGAATTGCAAAGTTACAACAAGTAAACCTGAGTCTTCAGACCCACAGAAAGTGAAGTTTGTCTTGAAATATGAAAGAATCTATTTTAAAAAAAAAATAGCACTGTCATTGCTGACTTTAGTGATTTTTTTTTTTTTATTAAATGGTCATTAAGGCTGCCGTTCTAGGTGGTTTTTTTGTTTGTTTCATCAAAATGTCAGTTCTTCTGATTGTGTTCATTTTGTTAAAAACGTTATCTTTCCAGATATATTTCCGAATTTCTTGAGAAGATTGGCTGCCTCTGAATAGATAGTTTGTGTAACTTTGAGCTTGATTGATCCAGACTCTTCTTTATCTCAGTAGAGATTCTTTGTTGGCTCAGCCTGGCGAGATTGCGGTGTTACTGAATGCTTCTAGCTCCAGTGATGTTTGATGAAAGACTATACAGAGAACGTATCCCACAGAGGGCTCATCAGCAAGCCAACAGTGTCTTTTCTTTGTGTAGTCATTTGAAATGCTACTTTCTTGAATATAAAAGCAACATTCTCAGAGAACAGATTTTTTATTTTTTTTTCTTAAACTGGGTTGTAGGTTATCTGTTCCGATATAATTTATGAGAAGTTTGATGGATGCATCCTTGACAAGTAACTAATTGCTCTCCTTTTTAATGCCTTCCTTTTTTTTTTTTAAAGGAGAGACTGAAATGTGATTAAGCTGTGTGTGCTTTTTCCATTAACTGTTTGATTCTGTGAAAAGCAAACAGTGTATAGGACTTCATTTCATTAAATTAATTTGTGATTCTATGAGCTCTTACTAAAGCAGTCAGCTTAATAAAGGAGACCTATCAGCTGCTTCAAGGGTAGAGGTTGAACAGTGTTTTATAAGAATTTATTTTAATTAGTGTTAAAGTGTCTCGAGTACAAACTCAGTTATAAATGAGACATCTGCTTTAAGTTTTCTTCCAAAATATGGTTATATGAAGTAGATCTTGTGAGAGAGTCTACATTATCAATTAGGAGAACGTGATGCATGTCAATGCTGATTTTTTTTCTTAGAGAGTCATATATGTAATTGTCCCTTTTGTTGAAAATCAGGACTTTTTAGGTTCAATTAACTACTCTGAAAAATGAAATTCTCCTGTGTGTGAGCACAGAAAGGGATGGGAAATTTTGTAACAATTATGTACATTCTATTTATTACAAAAATAAGTTAAATCAGATGAGTGAGAAAACAGAGCCTTAAAATTGATACCTTGTTTGACTTTGAAGATGTCGGTCAGGAAGATCCTGACTTGTGAAATGGACAACTTCTGAGAGATAGACCAGTGCTTCACAGTGCATATATATGTATGACAGATAAGGATTCTGTTGTTGTCTGTTAAGAAGCCACTTTTCAGTAGTCCCTATTGTGTAGAAAAGGGATAATGTAGCAAAAAATATTTTTGGTGAAGTACTTTGCAGTTTTCTGTGAAATGCCATTTTCAACTTTTTGAGGTAATTTGTTATATTTTCTTTCTTTTCTGCTCTGACAAACAGTTTCTTATATATTTCCTTTGGAAGAGCTGGAAGCCTTTGTTATTAAAGGAGAATAATTTTTAAACAAGCAATTCCTCTTGTCTGATGAAATCTTAAGCATCCATATGTAATGGGATTAAGTTAGGAATCCTGTTAAAGCAGTGACAGTTGTGGTTGTATTTGAATTTGTTCACAAAATAGATGACAAATATTACTTTGACACCTCCTTAGATCAAGCAATGAAGAGTTAAGCTAGTTAGTTAATTAAGGACAATGAGTTTTAGAAATATATATCATATAGAAAACTTGATCCCAGTAAATAAAGAAGATGCATGTATTTGCAAGTTTGTGAGTTTCAGAGATAACAAAAACTCGAGCCGTTTGTCAATGGTTTCTTGAGAGTAATGCCTTCTATTCAAGCTTTATATTGAAATGAGGAGCCCTCAAAAGTTTCTTCTGAAATGCAGTAAAAAACAGAGCTCTGACTTTTTAATAATACCATGTGTGCCAGGCTTAGACAAAGCAATGCAGGTGAGGTGCTAATTGATTACAAAGTTTTGACTAAAATACAGAAATGCTAACGTGTGGACTGTGTGGTTTCATGTTTTAGATAAGATTCTTTCCAGAAGTGTGAAATAGAGACTCTACAAGAGAATAATTTAAATATTGCCAACTGCATATTGTTTTGGTCGCCTGCTCCTTCCCAGAAACAGAAAACATTCAGATGAATGACTCGATCATGCCCTGGTCTGCAGAAAGTGGCTCCTGCTACCCTTGACTTAAAAGTGCCTGGAGTGAGAGAACTTCAGTGAAAGTTGTCTGTTGCCTGATACAGATTGGGTGATTCCACTTGATATTCCTTTTACTCAGTTTTGTTTGTATACTGGAATGGTAATCTTCTACCATGTACATAGATTGAGAATATGATTAGGAAGCAGGCTATTTATGAGTAGCCGTAGGAAGGGATTTGGGGTTGTTGTTTTGGTTTGGTGTTTTTTTTTTTGGGGTGGGGAATGGTGAACAAAAGTAATAGCGACACTAAATTAAAAGCAGAATCTTAAGTTAATTTCTAAGTTACCAGGTATTAAAACACAAACAGATATTTGAAAGATGGTTGTTAGTTTTTAATCCATTTCCTCTTAAAATGATGCAAGTCATATTGAATAGTAGCAGTTTGAAGAGTCCCACTGTATTGTCTTATAGTTATCTACATTAAGAACAATAACAGGAAAAATACTTCTGAAGTTAATAACAACTGCGAAGCAGTGAATGTTTCATATATACTTGTCATAGTTTTTGGTGGTGTGTTTGGTTTTTTTTTTTAACATTTTTCTCTTCTTTACACTGCCTGCAGTACTTCTCACATGCCTAGTATTGAAATATCCTTATTTTTTTCACGTTTTTCCTAGATGATCTTAGCAACTCCAATACTGGGCTTTGCATTGGTGCTCAGAATAAATGCATCTAGAGTTCTAATTGCCTATCGTTGGACAGAACATGCGTTTTTCAAAACTGTATTAAGTTTGTCAAGTACAAAGAGTCTGGAGATATATAAATATATATATATCAATACATATACATATATGTTGTTCATCCAAACTCTTTATATATATATAAATATATTCTTATATATAAATAATGTTTTCCATATATATATCTTATATAAAAATTATACCTATAATTATACATATTTAATATATATTATATGTACATAAATTATGTTTATATATATGAATCGTATATATGCATACTATATTGAGGAATGGTTTTAAACTGAAAGACCGGAGATTTAGGTTAAATCTTAGGAGGAAATTCTTTACTCAGAGGGCGGTGAGGCACAGGCTTCTCAGAGAAGCTGTGGGTGCCCAGTCCCTCAAGGCTGGGTTAGATGGGGCCCTGGGCAGCCTGAGTTGGTCTCCCCCAAGGCAGGGGTTAAGGACTGGGTGGGCTTTAAGGTCCCTTCCAACCCAAGCCATTCTGTGATTATATTATTAGAGGTATAATATATACCTGTAACAAGTTATGTAAATACAGTTAACTAAAAGTTGTACCTAGAGGAGGCTACTTTCTAAGATAGATGGAAATAGTGCGTTGTTGGTTTTTTTGTTGTTTTTTTTTACTATAAGAAAATAACTATGGCACTATTAGCATCATATTTAAGTTATTATTCTGTATTACTTGTCACTATATCGTCTTGACCTAAAAATGCTGTATTTTTGAGTGTCTGGTATCCACTTATTATCTAAGAGTACTAAGAGTACTCACTTAACTTCTCGGATATGAGGAAGTTTTTTACTATGAATTATGGAGTAAATCAGTCACAGGAGTGATCTGGTATTTTCCTAGTGTAGCTTAGGAAATTGGAGGGCACAACACAACTTTTCTGTTGGAACTGAGATTTTGGTTTTAATTATGACGAATCTTGACTTCAAGTTTTGGAAGGCTGATACCTAGTTTTCCAAGAACCTTCCATCTTCATTGTAGCTTTGTCTATGCTGGTGTTGTCTGGTTTGTCACTATTCACAACCAACATGTTGAACTTGTTCTTCAATATCCCTTCTTTTTTTGTTGTGTGTCAGCAGCCAGTGCCTCATCTTTCCTTGGTAGTCAAACTTTTTATCTCTTCTGATTTTCAGGCCACTGAAGTCATAGGAATAACACTTTGAATATAAGCACTGAGAACATTTTCAGGGAAAATCTGCTGATGTATGGGGTTCCAAAAGCTGTGACATAGCTTTTTGAGTGTGTGGAATCTCACTTTAGGTCAACTAACACCAGTTACTCATAACACAGTCTTATGAATACTAAAGGTGTAGATGTGAGCACTGGGGCTGTGCATGGTATGACAAGTTGGTTCCTAACTTATACCTTACTTATGGAGGTAGCTCAGATAAAGCTACCTTACTTATAAAGGTAGTTTTATCTGAGCTCATCTTTACAGCTTCAGAGTAGTGTTTACTGACATATATGGCATGCTGATTTTTCTCTCCTTTTCAGAAGAGAAACCTGATTGCTCCAAGGCCCGCTGTGAGGTCCAGTTTTCTCCTCGCTGTCCAGAAGATTCCATCTTGATTGAAGGTTATGCTCCTCCTGGGGAATGCTGTCCTCTCCCAAGCCGTTGTGTGTGTAACCCTGCAGGCTGCTTGAGGAAGGTTTGCCAGCCTGGCTATTTGAATATATTGGTTTCTAAGGCATCAGGAAAGCCAGGGGAATGCTGTGATCTCTATGAATGTAAACCAGGTAAAAATGGACACAATTTATTTTTTATTTTTTTTTTTTTTCAATTTTCAGTCTAATCTATCTAACAAGCACAATTTATATAATTGAATCTGATTAAACCTGTGAAGTATCTGGAGGATCTTCAAAATTTAAATGATATATCACTTAAAAAAAAAAATAATAATACAATTTTCTTTCTCTTTTTCTTGAAACATTTTATTTAAACTGAGCAACCAGGGAAGAGCAACCTTTAGTGGGAATACTGCATTTCAACACACAATACAATTGAGAGTGACGTATTTTGTTAAGATTTTGTTCTACAAAGGATTTTTTCACCATGGGAATATTTTGTGCATAAAACAGAAATCTTAATTCAGTGCTTAAGATTTATTTAGGTTACAAGTTGATGATGCTTAAAAATTATAGAGCAAGAGGACTGCAGAAGAGCACAGTCAAAGGCTTTATAGCAATTGCAGTGTCTACCCATTTTCCATTGCATAGGAACACAAACAACCCTTTCTTGTGATTTATTATTCTCAATGAAGTGGAAGATACAATTCACTCTTCTTTTTGATCCAGGCTTTGGTAAAGATGAGTAATAAAAATAGAGTAATGAAAGCAGGCATATAAAATAGTAACATCTGAAATTTCATATGTAAAGAGCTTTGAGTATGCTAAGTTATGCCTTCTCTTAAATGCTCCGTAAAATGTTGTACAATCTTTGTGTCTCATGCCTCTGTTTGTGTTTTTCCTAATGTCCAATGCAAATCTGCCTATGGAGAAATTTAAGTAAATGTTTTCATTCTCTGTCTTAAACAAGTAGCAAACAAATCTTACAATAATATATGCTCTAGAATGTTTTGTCAACCTCAATTGCCTTTCATCTAGAATTAGCAAGTAGACATTTATTATGGTATAGTTTCCTTGTACTTAGTGCTATGTTGCTCCTCTCTAAGGTTTCCTGAGTTTATCCACATTTCCTTAAAATGTGATGTTCAAAGGCAGAGTGTTATTTTGGATGAGTCTTTGTCAGCAATAAATACAGTAGTATTTAGTGTACAATTGTACAATAATTACTTCTGGCATTTCATACAAAATGGGGGTTAAGAGTGAACTCTTGAGATTTATTTAGTTTGTGAAATGCTGTGAACCCGAGATCTTTCTACAGGACGACTACAGAAACTACAGTTGTTGGATTATGTGGTAATTTATTCATGTTATGGGTTTATGTGGCTATATATTGGTTTTCTAAAGTGCTCTGCATTTCTTATTGGAGGGAGATGCATTTAGGAGGGTAGAGGAAGCAGGGGCTTTGAAGAGACTCCAGAAGGAGACTAACAGAATTTAAGGGAAGAATAGAGCTTTGCAACAGTGGTTGGGAATTGAGGAGCTAACAGAGAGCAGAGGGTCTGAGAACTTGGTTATCGAAGAAGCAGATTTGCATCATCTCCCAGAGCTGGGTAATTTATATGGTGTATGGTAAAAGCCTAGAAAAGGCAACAATCCTTGAAGGATCCAGGAGAATTGAAAGGGAAGAGTAGTAGGAGTCTGCATTGGCTTGGATATATGGAAGAGTGAAGCTGGGGGAATAGGGAGGGAGGCCAGCAGGTTTGAAGACAGCAGGGACTGAAGTGTTGGTGAGAGGCTCAGTGAAGTGAGCACTCTTTTGTGTACAGGCAAAGATGGTTAATGAAAGATAAAATGATTAAGCTACTAACTACTTGCTCACAGTGCCTTGACCTTAGGAAATAATGGAGAACAGTTACAGATGAGTTTATCAGTCACTTCATAGCCCGGTTTTTGTCACGTTAGACTTCAGCAGCTGTGCTAGTTGTGTTTTTCTTTGTGTGTGTGTGTGTTTTTTCATTTTGCTTTTTTTTTTTTTTTTTTTTTTTACCCTTGACATGTTTATTTATTCTGTTGGCTGTTTGGGGTAGAGGGAAGACTGTGAAAAAGTCAACACAAGACTGAAAAACAAAGGAAAGGAGTAGGTTAATGCTGGCAAGTGTTAGTAGACTACAGGTTCCTTAACACAGAAGACTTTTTGAGTTTGTTTTTCTTTTAGTGGCAAATCTTTGCAAATGTGAACTGTCATTCAGTTTTCAGAGGAGCCTTGTTTTCAAGGATTGTAAACTGAGCTTTCACAGACAACATAATTTGTACTTGGTAGGTGAAGAAAATCTGAATACTGAAATATTTTTTTAATATTTCCTCATTTTTTATTTTTTTCACATTTGCAAGTCAGAACAAAATGACATGGTTTATGTTATCTAAACTTTTATGTCTTGTTAATCACTATGGTTTTAAGTAAGTTTTCATTTATTTCTTTTTTCATCTGTGAGAATAAATGCCGGAATATCTTGTTATATTAAGGTTTTCTATTCACAGTCACAGAATTCTGGAATAATTTAGGTTGGAGGAGACCACTAGAGGTCATCTTGTCTGTTGCATCTTTTCCTATATTGTTCTGTGACATTTATTCTCCGTGTATATATATATTTACTAACATATGTGTAGTAACACATGGGTAACTGTTCATGCAGAGTTTCTTATGGAGCTGATATCATCCATTCTGTTGAATAGTGTTAGCATGTCTATGAAGTTTACATGTGGAATGGAGAAAATTTCTCCGTATTTTACTACAGACTTAAAAACTGCAGTTCTGTAATTTCTGCTATCTGGTTGCTCTTCCTTCACTATTGTGTCTCAGTAACCAGCCTCCTTAGAGGTTCTCAACCAGTAAGGAGATTCTGGTGGAAAGAGTCTGCCAGAGGCTAGAAGGTGTGCTTCCTATGGTGCTGTTTTATGCCAGTCTAAAGGGTTCGTGGAATTAAAGCATGGACTGTGTTTGCTTCTATTCCTTAAATAATGTCACTGCTTTTCAGTTTACAGTGACATTTGAATTTGGATTCTTCTGCTGAGAATTACACTCGTAAATATGCTGTGGTAATTGAGTTACTGAAAGGAAAATAGGAAGTGGTTGCCTTAACATTGAATGCTTGTATAAAAATGAAGTTTTTATTTCAAAATGTGACAACTTTTCTGCAATACAATGATCACAGTGATCATAGTCATTAGTAAATAATTAAAATGAATTAGCATTTTAGTAATACCTGTCTACTAACCTCCAGATTAAGTTGACATAGATGTTCTTCCCAAGTGTTGCACCGAGCATTTCACAACAGTTATTTTACCTGTTGCCTGCAAGTCTCTTTTGTTTTGATGTTCTTCCTATGCTCACTTCTGAGATGACACTGATCTGGTGTCATAAGCAACCTGCTTCCCCTAACCCCCAGCTACCCCTCCCCTGGCACAGCTCCATGCTGTTCCCTCAGACCCTGCTGCTGTCACCCAGAGCAGGGCTCAGTGCTGCCCCTCCTCTCCCTGTGATGAGCTGCAGCCACCATGAGGCCTCCCCCTCCCCTCAGCTCCTCTGCCCTGTGCTGAGCAAACCAAGGGACCTCAGCCATTCCTTACACAGCTTCCCCTACAGACCCTTAACCACCTTGGTATGGCCTCCCTTTGGGTGCTCTCTAAGAGTTTTCATAGAATGGCTTGGGTGGGAGGGGAACTTAAAGATCATCTAGTTCCAATCCCCCTGCCATGCAGAGGGTTGCCACCCACCAGATCAGACTGCTCAGGATCCCGTCCAACCTGGCCTTGAATGCCTCCAGGGATCTTTTATGTCCTTAAATTGTGGCACCCAAAACTGCACCCAGTGCTTGAGGTGAGCTGCACAGTACAGAGCATCCCTTCCCTCATCCTGCTCGCAGTGTTGGGTCTGATTCACTCCAGAGTATGATTGGCACTTTTGGCTGCCAGAGCACATTGCTAACTTGTAGTCAGCTTGCCAACAGCCAGAACCTCCAGATCTCTTTCCATGGGGCTGCTGTCCAGTCTCTCATTCCACAGTCTGTACATATATCCAGGGTTACTCCATCCGAAGTGCAGGGTCCAGAACTTCCTCTTCTTAAACTTCATGTGTTTGATGGTTGCACAGATCTCCAGTTTGTAAGTCTCTCTGCATTGCCTCTCTGCCCTTGAGGGATTCAGCAGCTCTGCCCAATTTAATGTCATGCACAAACTTTCTTCGTATGCCATCAAGTCCTGCATCCAAGTCACTGAAGAAAACGTTAAAAAGAACTAGAGCCTTGTGGAATCTCACTGATGACTGGTCACTAGCCTAATGTGATCCCACTTACTGTGTAACACTTTGAGCCTGACCCATCAGCCATTGCATTAGGTCTTTTACTAACTGTATAGTAGACTTTTGTCCAAAAGAATACTGTGTAAAACAGTACTTTATTTCTACCCACTGTGTATAAGTAGACTTTGAGTAATAAATTCACTGAATAATAGAATTCAGTTTTAAGTTAGAAATTATGGTTCCCGTACAGTATTCACAAAAATCAGGGTGGGTTTTTTTTCTTTTTTATGTGTGTGTTTTGTTTTCTTAAAGACTTTCTTTTCATTCGTTTCTTAGTGAATGGTCTTAAATAGATCTGCATAATGTGCTAACATTAAAAATAAAAATGACCCGTGAAAAGATTGTGATGGTATTTGTCTTACTTGCTAAAAAAGCTAAAACATTGTCGAGTAGTGATTTTTTGAAAGCAAGTTCATTTCTTTAAAGAGAGTTAAAATCTGATCTGAGGTGAATCTTGCTGAAGCTGTGATATAGCTTCCGCTTTTGAGTGAAGAAAGGTAAATAATTTACTTTGGTAATTATCCTACAGATATAAGAAATATCTTTACTGACAACTTTTTTTGTATGTAGGGAGATGAGTAGTATCATCTCTTAGTTTCTGACATCCTTGGAAAGCTTTGGAAAGCTTTTGTGTTAGACAGAACCTCTGTTGAAAAGGTTGCCCATTTGTCGTTTGCCTAGCAGAACTTTAATTTACTTATCATCTCAAGCATCACTTCATGGCATGGAAATGACTCCAACTGAAATGACCTTTTTTTTTTCTGGTACCTGATCTTCATTTAAACACTTGCAATTGTAAATTGGATGTTACTATTTGGCATCTTTCTTCAGAGGATTTAACTTTCTGAGTAGTCAAGGCCTGATGGAAAGTCTGAGCTCAGCAGTAATTTTTAATAAATAGTGTTAGATGATGCATAGGGATCTAAGTTGTGCTCCACCCTGGTACAGCTTTAGCATTGAAAATTCTGTCTGGAATTCTTACAGGCTTACACAAAGGACAAAGGTCAGAAAAATCAAGTTTTGTAGATAGTAAAAAGTATTGTTATATTACTTCATTCTTTATGGCTTTCAGAAATAGTACATGGTTGTTGCTTGGTTAGTTTTTTTTAGATGCTTTCTTAGAAGGTGATTTTGAAAAGACTTAGAAGATGAGTTTGGAAAAAGACTAAAGAAAATCATTTGGAAAAGTCTCAGATACTTTTATTACAGAGCTGGAGAAATGGCTGATAATGGTAAGGAAGAAAGCAATTAGAACTACTCAGTAAAAATAAGTAAAAGCAGCATGGATGTATGGGGAAGTATATGTGACAGTGAAGTTAATAAAGTCATTAAGTCAGTGAGAGAACTACTCTGGAATTCTGGGAATGTTATCTTTTCTGTTGTGTTTAGCATGTTCTAAGGTGTGAAGAAGTGTGAAAAGGATGATGGATTGTCAAAGAGAGATGAAAACCAATTAAATTATAAACATAACATATGAGGGTATTTTAGTATCCTGATTTTTTACGGGAAAGGTGGAGGGGATGAAGGAGGTGTGAAGGGCTTCTGTGGTTTTTGTTTTTCCTCTTTCTTTTGAAAGAGAAAATGTAATTAACATTACCAAATGTAGTCTGGTTGTATTATGTTATTAATGAGGGAAGAGTTGAAGTGCATCTTGATCTGAAAGCGAGGGGTGTTGTGTGATGCTTCTTGGCTGTTGTAGAATTTGGCTTTGTACTCTTGCAATAGAACTTCAGGAAGCTTTTACTTCTGGGAAAACCAAACCAAAAAACTATCAAAAAACACAGAGCCTTCCCTGTGCTGAGCCAGTGTTGAACCGTAGGTGCAAATACTGCCTTGTTTTTCGGCCTTCAGACATGCAGGCAGTTATTTGGATCTCATCTCTACACTGTATGCTATTCTTTGAGAAGGTAGTGCAGTATGTAAAGGTGGAACTTCATATAATTGTGTTAATATATTTCACTAGAAAGTTATTTTCTCCTAGTATTTATAGTTTTATGATTTTTTATGAACCTAGGTTTTGTAGTTTACAGAGGTGGTTGCACAGTGCTGGAGGTGAGGCATGGTTTGCAGCCAGGATAGGGTTTCTGCTGCATTCTTATAGAAAAAAAATAAGTTACTAATAGTTACAAATTCAGTGTATGAATTGAAGATTCATAAACATTGAGTGCAACTTCAGTAATAGGAAATTTCAACATTTGAGTTCTTAAAGTGATGTATTCATCAAACTAGATGTCTAAAGCTTAATGTTTCTAGGAAAGACAAAGATAATTTTACTTAGACAGGATTTATAATTCTATTAGCTTTCTAATCCCAAAGCTGTTCATGAAATGTACACATTAGATAATTGCTGGAGTCAATGTAAGACCTAAAAACAAAACTAGTATTTCAGTGGTGAATGGCTACTGTCTCATTTTTTAGAATGATAATGCAACTAATCCGGGGGAAACTTTGTAGATAATAAAGAATATGATTATAGATTGTTCTGTTACCTTACAGTATTTCCAGCATGCTGGAAAGTTAAGCTAAATACTTTTTTAATTTTGAGAAACCAATTTAAATCTGAAATTAGCAGGAACATTGTTTTCCTGCTTCTAATCTCTTACCTCTCTTCACCTCTGTCATGTAAGGAAAAACTGACAGAGCTGGGAATGTTTAGCCTGCAGAGGAGAGAACTCAGAGGACGTTTCATCAATGCATAGGAATGGTCCTGAGCAGCCTTGCCTAGGTGACCATGTTAGAGCAGGCTGGTTAAACCAGCTGAACTTCAGAGGTCCTTTCCATCCTCAACTGTTCCATGATTAACTTAATAATGTAATAACAGATATCTCCTAGCCTGGAGAGAATGTTGAGATGGCATATGAGTGTGGTAAAATGATAAATGATGGTAAAATTCTGAGAGTGGTGGTTAAGCTCACTGTATATTCATTGTTCACTAAATCCTACTAATCCTATCAAGAATTAGAATTATGGTACTAGCAAGAGGTCAGTGTAAAAAAAAAATTAGTGAATGGTGGGATTTTGCAACCACAGGAGATTATGGAGCAACTATTTAAAAAAGAAAAAGAATTAGACAAGTAGATGCACAAAAGGTACATAGATGTGGATGAGAGTTTGAGGAGAACATCCCAACTATTTTGGAGGCTGGTGGAAGAGGAAGGAATGCTGTAAGTGGTGTCCCTAAATAGCATCTCTCTTTGTCACCAACCTGGTCTAACCAGATAACTGGTTAGACAGACCAGGACTTTGACATAACATGCTTGGTTTTTTTTATTCTGAAGAATTTTTCATCTTGTCAATGCAGATAGATCTAATAATCTGCATTTCTGTTTCACTTATATCTATATCTATGTCTCTCTATATATAAATATTGATATTAATAACTAAACAATTCAAGAATAAGCCTTAAAAATGGAGTGTGCATGTGCGGACACAAATCCAGTGTATCTTTTACATTTGTTTATCTATTTCCTATAATAAAGGAATTTTACTCTTTAAACAGGTTTTAACCAGGAAAAAAAATGAAACATTATTTTTAATTGCTTCTAAAGCTCTGGGAAAAAATACATTCTCAATAATCAAGTATATTTCTAGTAATGAATGTTATTCACTAATTTAATGATTACTTTGCCTGTACAACTTTTATAATTTTCTTATTAAGTGATATTAGTTGATAACTGAGTCCACAGTTTTGTGCAGTGAATATTAAAGAGGATGAAAACCTTTCTTCCAATGTTACCCATAAAGCATGCAGTCAGTAGATACATTTTCTGATTTAAATGTGAAGTCTGATGAATAACTGATTGCTTAACGTCAATTAATTTACCAAAAACTTTTAAAGCATGAGTAAAAGGAATTTATTCTCCCCTTCCTCCTTAGTGTTCAGTGTGGACTGCAGCACAGTGGAATGCCCTCCTGTTCAGCAAGTGGTTTGCCCACTGGATAGCTATGAAACCCAAGTCAGGCTGACGGCTGACGGCTGCTGTACCCTGCCCACAAGGTTTGTGTCTGGATGATTGAGTATTCTTTTTGACATTTATTTTTTAATTTTGCAATTCAAGTAATATAGACGCAAGATAACAATTTATACCTCAGAGGCAGTAGAAGTTAATACGGGACAGAAGATATATGCGGTAGGTTAAAAGATTATCAGGCTGATAGAAATATTAAATCCATCTTTTTCAAGTAGAAGATTCTTCTTGTGCAAATGCATCAAATTTTACTGAATTTCTTTGATTAAGTGAGTTTCCAGTGTATTCTATTTGTTTTACAAAATAAATCATTTTGAGAAATGTCTTTGGTGTTACGGAATTAAATGGTGGCCATGGCAGATCTGACAAAGAAAATCTTACCTAGCTAAAGAAAAGAAGGTATTTTTTTCTGTGTTGAATTCTGCTGTAATATGCTGAAAGATGATGACTGTCTGGAACCATAGGGAAAAAGAAGTTTCAGATACTCATTTCATTTTATTTCAGTCTGTTAAGTAAGTGTAATTTACTGCAATTCAGGAAAATAAGACAATTTTGAGGTACTTTTTTTTTTTTTTTCCAAAGTCTGCACCACTGTTTCAACTTCTCTTTTTGCAACTGACTTCCTCAAACCTTATTGAGTATTATGCCCAATAAATATCTATTCAAGCAAAAGGTACCTTTACTGAAAATATTTTACACCATGCAGAGATTATTTCTTGTAGGTATGAAACTAGCAGGATTTTTTAGCATGCAAGTCTTTCATACTTTCATGTATATCTGCCACATACCCAGCCACTTGTAAAACTGTAAAGTAGTGATAAACTTGTGAGTTCAGAAGGAAGAAAATAGCAAAGGCTGTATAATCCTAGAATCACAGGATCACAGAATGGCCTGGGTTGAAAAGGACCACAATGATGATCCAGTTTCAATCCCCCCTGCTATGTGCAGGGTTGCCAACCACCAGACCAGGCTGCCCAAAGCCACCTCCAGCCTGGCCTTGAATGCCTCCAGGGATGGGGCATCCACAACCTCCTTGGGCAACCTGTTCCAGTGCTTCACCCCCTTCTTTGTGAAAGACTTCCTCCTAATATCTAACCTAAACCTCCCTGTCTCAGTTTAAGACCATTCCTCCTTGTCCTATCACTGTCCACCCTCGTAAACAGCCGTTCCCCTTCCTGTTTATACGCTCCCTTCAAGTACTGGAAGGCCACAATGAGGTCTCCCCGGAGCCTTATCTTCTCCAAGCTAAACAGTCAACCTTTCCTCATAGGAGAGGTGCTCCAGCCCTCTGATCATCTTAGTGGTCCTCCTCTGGACCCACTCCAAGAGTTCCATGTCTTTCTTGTACTGGGGGCCCCAGGCCTGAATGCAGTACTGCAGATGGGGCCTCACAAGGGAGATCTTTACCACTGGGTACCCTTTGGATACATGTTTAATATAGTAGCTTCTTAGAAACAGTTGTTTACCTGAAATATGAGGACAGTGGTAAATTTTTACTTTCAAATTTGTTTCAACTTCCTCAACTAAAAACTCTAGATAGGCCAAATAGGTTTTGTTTCCAAAAAAAAAAAAAAAAAAAGAAGATTGAGTTTTATATTTCTGCAGTGTGCCGTACTGGTAAAAGTTGTGGGTTTTTTATTGCTGTTGCATTTGTTGGATCGTTTTGTTTTGTTTTGTTTTTGTGTGGGGAATGAAAAATAATCCACTTTCATATTTTTATATAATAATTTAAGCATTCCTTCTGTTAGTGAACACAGAATACTGAAAAAGTCAAACTTAATTTGCTTCAGAAAAATGATCATTTAAAAACATTTTCTATTTCCAGGGCATACATGAGAACTGATCTTATATAAAACATCTTAAGCAAACAATTTTCTTTGAAATAATCTTTTTTTCTTTATTTGATAATATTTAAAAATATAGCCAGTTTTTTTGCTGTGTGTAAAATGTAACTGATGTCTGAAATGTACTTGCATGTCTGCATGGTAACTAAGTGACCAAAAGAGCATTCCCATCTCCTGCATACAAAGACCCCAAGCAGGCTCAGGGCTGTGATAGATGCGTTCTGAGCTCCTGGAGTCTTATGATCAGATCAGAATTTCTGAGCGTATTTTTGTGTTAATATTTGGAATTACTTGTCTGGATCTTCAGGCAGGTTGAAACATTTACAAGAGTCTTGTACTCTTCCATTAATTTTAATTTTGTGACTCAGATTATGTTCCTTTGTACAGTTGTAATGCAGTATAGTATATTTTTTGATTGTGTTCATTCCAAACTTTTTCAATTAATTAAACCAAAGCAGTGGCTTACTTTTTATCAGAGTAAGTGGGAAAGGAAGGATAGCCAAACCTGGCAGTGCTAAGACCATGTCAGATGCTTTACATATTGCATGCCTGCTGACAATTAATTACTTAGAATCACTATGGCACCATCTTCCTTAAGTAGCACAGCAGTGGATGCATTGGATGGATATAAGGGTATTACTTGAAGTGGGGTGAATAAAGTAACACAGGAAACATGGGAACAACCAAAAAAGAGATATTAGATAAAGGTTAGAAGAGAAGCATAGGTATGAAAAGTGAAAGGGCAGAAAGGAAAACTATGTTCAGCTACATGAAAATCAAACCATATGAAATCAGACTGGAAACTAGTAGGATGGGAGGAAACACTGGAAGCTCAGATCTTAATGTCCCATGAGGCTTTCATATCAAAACTATAGAGGTCAAATAAAGTCAAGGTTTATTGATGAGTGACTCTATGCTTGGAAAGGAGGACGCTTTAATTTTAGAATTCCTTAATAAGCATTTTGAAATATTAACAACACATTAACTGTGATTCAGTTTAGAACTGCCTAAATCTGTATCACTATTCTTTGTAATCAATAAAGTCAAAAGTAGCATTGTATGCTTTTCTGTACATTTAAGAATAACTTTAAAGCAGAGTGTGCTTCATATATCTGTAGGTTTTAGTCTTCATTAAATTATTTTTATTACAATTATTGACTATTTCAAGAAATAAAAATTCTTTCTCATTTTCTGTGACTAAAATAGTGGCTTAACAACAGCAGAAGTGGAGAGTAGTGAGTATCGTGGTAAGGAACAAATGGCTGCATGCCATTTACTTGGTTAACAGCTGACAACTTCACATACAACAGGAGCAGATAGATGTATGCTTGTCCTTGGCTCATTTTTAATATGCAATATTGTTGTATCCCCTTTCCTAAACACCTTGAAGATAAATATTTCCTGCACCCTTCCTCCCTCAGTTTTTGGGCATGAGTCAGTCACGATGAGTCAGTGTCACAGTCCTTTATCTCCTTAGATGAACTCTTAAAACATGCACATGTTGGCTTGAGTATCTTGCTGATTACATGGCTTACTTTCCTAAGCGGAGAGAAGCATCCAATAGTATGTTCGCTAAATCCCAGTAAGAAGATTGCTTGACCTGCTTATTTTAAAAGTTCACACCAGAAGCCCAAATATTTTCTAGATTAGAAAAGACTCAGAAATAATTGGTATGTTTGCCGAACAAAATCTCAAGTACTGTGCCTTGTCTCTGAGTTTTAGCTTTAAGAATGCTGTTTCAAGGTTTTGGTGGGAGAACAAGATAAAGAACAAATATAAACAAAACACAAGTGGAACAAATTACAGACAAACTTTAAGAAGAGTTGGCTGTTAAATTAATGAAACTGGAATACAAGTCATAAAGATTAATTAGTTCATATTTCAGATAAAAGTGAAGAATGGGTTTTGACAGATACCATTGCTTTCTTGCAAAATAGGAGTTTGAAAGGCTTCAGCTTGAAGGATGGGTGAATCAAGATTTTTTGATTCAGACCAATTCACCATCACTTAGCTACAGATGGTTGCATGGTGTTGCAAATGCAAAACTTTCAGTTGGATAGAGTGGTGTGGAGGAGTAGCACTATAGGCTTATTGTTCAGAAGTAAACCTCTGAAAGAGTTTCTCCAATGAATTAGTCATAGATTTTTTTTTTTTCCCTGTTTGAATAGCCTTTGCCCTGTTGGTTTTACTTTATATGCAGTAGCAATGTCTCAATCTGTGGCTGCTTTGAATGGCAATTCCAGAGATTGTTCTGCAGTATCATAAAAAATGATGAAGATTATTTGACAAGCAAAAGTGTTAGTTCTCTGGGTAATATGCTAAAATGTTGGTTTTACATTGAAGTGACCTACTCAGCTCTTTCAGGGGACAGTTCACGTGTATGTTTTGTTTTTCTCCCGCATTAAGCTATAATTGGAAAATAGCTTCAACCACCCTGCCCAATTAAAAAACAAACAAACAAAAAAACACCAGCAGTATACTTTACAAGGGCATGCAAACTGAAATATTTCTTATAATGATTCTGAAATGTATGCATTGGAAACAAGAATATACTTTATTAAATAAAGTTTAGGGTGATATTCTACAGTATTTGTCAATGCATAATGAAATTGTTTGAAAGAGATCAATGAAATTGATCCCTGCCACTGAAATTTAACAAATTGCATTTTTCTTACATAGTACCTGTCAATGATATTAATGTGTTTAAAAAAAACAAAAAAAAAAAAAAAAACAAACACATTTTCAATATTATTATATGTACACTAGTGCGGAATTTCTACGTTTTTGCCTTGACAAATGAATTTAGACTTTCTGTTTAAGTTTTCAAGCATTTAACTATATGCTTTATTATTATTATTATTTACATTTTCTCAGTAAGAAGTGGCAATAAAATGGTCTGGGTTAATACTACATATTGATAAAAAGCATTAGAGACTGTAATTAGACTAAATATCACAAAAGGAATATCTGCATTTTATGTTGAACATCAATGTCTGAACATTAAGCTCTTTGATAAATGATGCATCTCAAAGCAAATTTTCAGTATTCTTTGTTGTATTATTTGGATCACACTTGAATTTTTTTTTTCTGAAGCATTTTTATCTCATTTATAAGTTTAGATATTAAAACATACTGATTTAAAATGGAATGCAATTTTTACTGCAGATATCAGATGACATATTTCAAATTTACCTTGATAAAGGGATGTAAACTACAGTTTATTCAGATTCTCAAGTACCTAAAAATTATACAGTTTAAGAAAAAGAGTGATACGTTCATGTAGCAGCTAACCATTTATTTAGTCAGGTTTAATGTTAAGCTGTGTTTGGATAGAAGTTGCATTCAGCTGGAAACAGTACATAACCAGATTAACATACCTAAACTAAAATCTCTTTTAAAGACATGGAAGAGTAGAAAAGAGAATAAAATTGCAAAGTCACATTTAACTTTGATTTATTAAAGTAAGGAAAGAGTTGTTTGTATCTGTCTTATATTAACATATTTACAAAAAAAAAAAAAAAATTAATATGCCATACTTACAGCAGTTCTGATGACAGCATTAAGGAATAGTAGCAATTTATAGCACAGTCTCTGAGTTTTGTATGCCATCACAGGACTATTTGCCTTTGATTCTCAAGGAAGAAATCAATTGATCTATTATTTGTAGCCTTTTATTTCTAATAGAACTTGACTATCTTCAGCAGAATATAGGTACCAGTGGAGAAACTTATCCTTAGCACTTCTGCTTTTCTTTTTATTTAGGAAGCTTGTATATATCAGTCAAGTCAACTATGCTGTCCTTTTGTTTTAGTGAAATGAGATGGGATTTGTGGCAGCTGTTTCTACAAAAAGCAGGCTTCTTCGGACATCATTTAGATTTAAATTTATGATTTTGTTATCTTTCTAAATGACTTTGCCCAATGAACAGTTGCTTTTAAGGTACTTTATCCGCTTTTGTGACACCAAGCCCTGCTGTCATAGTGTCACCTATGGTACCTGCAACCTGCATTAGACCTACCAGCTGATAGTATTTATTTTGTGTTTCTTGTTACACTGATGTCTCCGGAATCTTAGAGGCAGCTAGAAATAAATCAGCACAGTCTTTTTTCTTATTTTATGGTGGCATGTGAGTCTTACTAGGAATTATGTAGTTGTAAGTTTTCTTTTGAGCTGTTGTTTGTATTTGGTTTATATTTTAGGGTACCAGATATGTTCGACAGTGTTTTTCTTCTGATACCAACTGAAGGGTCCCCAGTCATCTGTGCATCTATCTCATTCAGCATGAGATGTCAGTTCAGACAGATCTTCTCAGCCTTGCTCCTGATCATAACACAATTCTTTCATGTTTGTACATATTCTTATCTTAGGTCTTCCTACAATTGGAAGATCTTAATTTTATGATATGTCTTTTGTTTGGGTGTTCAGTAGAGGATTGAAAACCTTTTTAGAGAACAGTGGGGAGTTCTCAAGAGAAGTAACATTTTATCTCACTCTTCCCCCAGAACCAGTCATCTCTCTTAGCAATTTTTGCTGATACAGAGGTCTCTCTTGTATTTGTTTTGGAATTTTTAGATCCTTCTCCCCTGCCCCACAAGAAATATCGCTAAAAAAAACCTAAAAATAAATTAAAAAATGGTTATGGTTCCCAGTTTTTGTAAAGGAAAGTTCAGCTGGAACTGGTAAGGCAAAAAGGAAATCCAAGGATCTATATTTTCTTGAGATTTCTATTCAGGATTTGGCTTGTGAGAAACCTTCGTATCTGGACCTGAGGTCTCAAAAATGCCACGCCTTCGGTTCCTTCATTAACATGTTAGAACTTCTGTTTTGTAGTTATCATGTCCCCCTTGCTCAGGTTGTTCCTACTGTACTTAAAATCAATCAGACCAGTTTTCCATCTGACATGCATCTGACAGTTGTAAGACACGGTGTTGAATTGGAGACACTATTCCTCCCTGAAGAGGTTGTTTATTTTTATCAGTGGAAAGCCTTCCATTGATGCCAATTTAAACCATCTTACATCAAGCTCAGGTTTGCATTTGGGTTTTTAACAGAGTTGATGAAAAGCCTAAACAGAACACCATGATTTTCATAATGTGTGGAAATAGGTGTTTAGGCATTTTGTTGTGTTTTAGTCTTTCAACAGCAAATATCTTTCCTAGGAAAACCATTTTTTTCTCATTCGGGTCTGTTAAATGAGGAGGTGTTATTCAGTTCAGAATAGTGAGTGCGCTGCACTGAAAATCCACGAAGAACAAGAATTAAAGTAGGATATAAAGTGATCTATAAAGTGATCTTTATAGATGACCAGTCTTTCATGTTCATTTTGACCTCTCTGGAGGTGTAGTGAATTGCTAATCCAAAGTTGGAGCAACCTCCTCCTTCCCTTTCTATAGCTGCCTCAGCAATTCCTAGATGATCTCAGTGTGATGGTTGTTGTAGCCCTGGCAACCAGCCTCACAATGTGTTTTGTTTTGGAAAGTAGCCATATTTTCCTGAAGTCCATAAATGAGAAAAAGATGATACATAGGTTTTTTTTTTTAAGACTTATCAATAAAACTTAAACAGAAGCTCTTGAGACAACAGAAAAAAAAAAAAATGCTTAGGGATTTTGATGGCTAGCTTCTAAGTCAAAAATTTGCAAACATTTTCATAGGAACTAGAAGATGAGTCTTCTGCAGGGGAAGATGTAAGATGCTGTAAATATAGGGTTCATTGCTTGCCTCTTAAAAAATCAGCATTTTTGCGTGTGAATTGGACACACTGTAAATGCACATTCCACACTCCTTTCCATCAACTCCAAGGAAGCACTGAATTGCAAGTTTTTCAAAAATAAAATACCTAAAGGGAGAAGCATGTTTATCTTAAGGGAAAAGCTAATAAAAAAAAACCCAAACCCCAGCATTTTCACAGGAGAAATAAATGGTGATCATAAGCACTTTCTACTCTATTTGTCTCCATTGCATCTACTTACTAAGCTAATTAATTTATCTGGTAATTGAATATGTGATTTAATTCAGAATAATTGCTGACATGAAAACACAAATTTGTATTTATAACACAAAGATCACAATGGTTTTGACAATTGCCCTCAAACTCACCACTATATGTCCAGGGAGATCCATATTCATAATAAAATAATAGAAATATCACTTGGATGTTTGTTGTTAGAAGGTGTATAGATAGGAGAACTTCCCAGCAGTTTGCCAACAGTTGTCAGAGCATATAACATCACCATTACTTAGGTTATATCAAAAGAATTTCAAGATTGGTTTTCTCTAGTAAATAACAGGGAATGTTCTGTTGGACTTCAGCAGCCACAAATTACTGCTGTAAACATTAATTTTGTAAGCAGGTAAATTAAGTAAAATTGTAAAAAGGTTGTGAATGCTTTTAAAATAATTTGTCCACTACTCTTTGAAGTTTCCAAAAGGGATTCTTAGTCAAGGTATTTTTATAATCTTGTACAGAATTGTGTTCTGGGGTATGCAAAAAGTATTTAATACTGAGAAGGGCATGGAGGAACTAAATATGTAATTATTACTTTTTCTTTCAAAGAAAAAATAGGGAATCTCAAAAGCTAAAAAGAAGTGTCTGTTTTGTTTTGTCTGCTTATCTGTAGTCTCTGGTGGCTTGGTTTTAGGGATACCTGTTCTTTCCTAGATATATTGGATAGAGTCATAGAATCATTTGATTTGGAAGGGACTTTTAAAGGTTTTCTAGTCCATCTCCTATACAATGAACAGGGACACCTACAGCTACATCAGGGTGCCCTGTACAGCCTGCCCTTGAGTGTCTTGAGGGACAGAGCATCCATAAACCATTCTCTGCTTGAACACGGGAAAGGAATGTAAATAATAAACTTCCTTGTCAAGATCCTGATGTTTGAGAGTTTAGGCTGTCTGTGTATACAATGTAGCTCCCATCCCAGCATACTTTGGGATGTGCTCTGAAGGTCATCCAGCTCCTCATGGATGATTTCAGAACGTACCCAAAGGTAGATTTAATGCTGTGTTGATGAAGAATTGCTTTATGATGCCCTGGAAAAATGTAGTGACTCTTGCCACTCCTTTTTCTGAACTCTTTATCTTTACTTAGTGCAGCAAACCAGTGAACTCAAATAGTTAGAGACAGAATTTTTTGCCAGATGACTCTTTGGTCTGAGCTGTTACAGGTGTTCAGTTCTATGTTGGTTTGGAAAAGAACTGAGAGACTTTTAAATGATATTTGTTGTTTTGTAATTTAAATATTACAATGATTTTTCATTGTTATTTTGCTAAGCACCATAGAGCAAAGAGGAGAAATCATCATAGGACAATGTGATTAGGAATGCATAACATTGAGTTTTTGGTTTCTTACTCTCTTAAATGAGGAAAAAAAAATATATGACTAGGAGAGTTTGGAGTTATGTTTCCTAATACGTTCTATAAAAAGCAATTGTACCTTAACGAAACACTTCAATTTTGGTAAAGCACTGCATGCTTGGAATTAGTGAGAATGTTTTTCCTCAATTGATCCGGTTCCAGATTCTCATAGTTAATATAATTATTAAGTGGAAAATGAACCACAATCTTTTTAAGTCTTGACCTGTATCTCAGAAGTAAATAAATAATAAAATATTGGGAAAGACAAGCCCAAGGTGACTTTAAAAATAGCTCTCTAGTTCTCTTAAAAATTACCTATCTTTTGTGTCATTGTTCTGGGTTGTTCATTTTAAGATCTTGGTAGCTTAGTTCCAGGGAAATCTATTATACAGAAGAATAAACTTACATGCTATTAAAATTTCATGAGCAGTTTGGAATTGGCCCATAATTCATTTCTAGCAAAGAGAAAGCACTCTGTTCCAGTCTAGAAACATTATTTTTTTTTCTTCACATTCATTGTTTGCTTTTACAGTAATTGTGTAAAATTGTTCTGGCCATCCCTGTCCACTGGAATGCTCTCATGAAGAAAAAGGGGTTCTGCATTACTTTTTTTTTTTTTTTTTGTCTGTTAACATGAAAGTTGGGAGTTATAGGAATACTGAAGCTAGCACAGTGAATTAGTTACAAAACTATTATTTGTAATATAGATTCCTGGCTTGCAGTCATTAGGGATTGTGCACCATCTGTATGCAAATTGCATACTATAATTCCTCATCAAAAGTAGTGCAAAAAAGAAGGTAAAGTAATACTTGTAATACATTTAATTGTCATTTGTATAACATTTTAACTCAATACCTTTGGTTTTTAAAAGTTATTTTCATATTATGAAAGTTGAGGCTGATAAACGTAAGAGTTGCTGGTGTACCTAGTGGCAAAAAAATAAAGGCATTTGCAAGAGAGAAAAATGTCATCTGCTAAGGCGAAATATTAGAAAGATGTAGGATTAGACTGATTTATGTTGTGTTTTATTAATGTTCAGATGAGTTCTGAAGAGTCTGTACTTGTATCAGTGTACAGTAGCCAGTAGCTATATGTCTTCTGGTTTCGTGTGACTGTTCTTTTTTTCCTTCTCATCTGTGTGGAAAACAGACCAGTTAATATTAACCAAAGGATGAAACTGAGTCATCATCTTTGCGTTTGAGTAAAGCTTGGAAAGATGGTAATCTCTTTGATGTGAATGATGATTTTACAGCTTTCCCCTTCCTAGCATCTGTTCACTACTTCTTAGCAGTAATTATATAGAAAAGATGCATGAAAGCAGTTCCTTTTTACAGCATCTTTAATTTAAAGCTGTGTAATCTGTTTTTGTAATGTTTAAAAGTTTCATGTCTATGAAGACAATTAGACTCATGGAAAAATTCAGCATTATATTCGACATTTGTAATTGATTTGAATCTATGTGTATATCCAGAATTCTGGAAAGGAATTCCTATTTGGGAGCATGCTAGCTTTGCTTTTTAGGTAAGTCAGTCCCTTGAAAACTTAGAATAGGAAGAACTTCCATATGAGACATCTAGTACATATATAAGTGATAGAAAATTTTTGAGCATTTGGGAGTGGTCCAGTAATAAGTGTTGTATCTTCCTCCTGCAGTTCATCTTCAGGTTTATTAGTGATCTCCAAATAAAATACTATCTAGAAATAAAAGATAAAAATAAATATTACAATTGAAAGCTATCTAGAAAAAGGGACTATTTTCTGGTATCTTTAGTCATATCTTTAAAACTGAAATGCAAATTGTATGCAATGACTGAACTTGTAGGCTAAAATTCTCCACTGTGTGTCTGAAGGTTAAAAAAAAATTCTAGCTGAACCCATTGGATGGAGGTGTCCAAATGGCTGTATTTTTGCCTGTAGTGTAACTTCTTATGCGGAGTTAAACTTTTCTAAAGCTAGCATTGGTTGATTTGTTAAGCTGTAACTTGGCATCTTTCCTACTTAACTCATGTCATGGCTTCAAGTGTAATAATATGGATAAAATCCTTTGCTGATTTCATGAGATTGCCATGTTAATATTCCCTTTCGCTGCGCATCATTTCTTATGCCCTATGCTAACAGTAGGGAGGGTGTTGTATTTAATCTCCTTCCATTACCACCAATTAATCAAGCTTCGATAATGCTGAGAGTTCTCTTTGAATGTTGCCTCCTTTACAGTATCTTTCAGTTGTTTGTATTACTGACAGATCTGTGGTAATTTTCTCCAGTACATTTAGCTAACATAAGTGCTAGTTATGGTAACATAAATTGTACTTGAGTCCTGCAAGGAAGAAAAAAGAAGAGGCTTGTGATAAGATCTCCACAGGAATGTTATGTATGTTTCAGGAATGCTTTTCTCCAGTATCGCTGTTTCAGACTTGATTTTGTTTTGATCCTCAAAATAAATACCCCTCTCCCAACCTTAGCCCCATTCCAACCTCCCCATTCACTGGTATTATGTCTTTTTTCTGGAGTTCTTGTTCTTAGTTTCATAGCCATTACGCCTTATGCTTAGAGATCTCTTTGATCCTACCATCAAAACAGCTTTTCTGAGGCTACTATACCCTTCTCTCTTTTCATCTGTTTGGTAACAGAAGTAAATGAACCAAGATAATTAGATTTTACATTAAAAAAAATTGTCATTTACAAATATCTTGTTATGCTTTTTCATTTTTGAAATTCTGGTGACCAAAAAAAAAAAAAGATGTTAGAATTTAAGAAAAATGTGACAAAATTATTTCTGCTGGGAAGAACTGTAAAAACCAAAGGAAATTCAAATGAAAAAAATAGGTTATTTGTATTATTGAAGCTGTTCCTATTTCTATCTGCAAAACATTAATGAACATGGTTGGATTTTGAGAGTAGTCTTGTATATAGTCCTTCATTTACTGAAATGACTTTTGCTTGGTTTTTGAAATTTCTAGGGTTTGGGGTTTTGTTGGTTTTTCTTTTTTTTTTTTTTTTTTTTTTTTTTTTCTTTTTTTAACCTGAAGGACTGGAGAAATTTCCTTTTTGCCAGTTGAGTTGATTCTGTTTACTAAATTTTTCCATCAAAATTTATACATTTGACTTGTGAGCTAGGTTCTGGTTCCTTCCTTGTCATTCTGCCACCTTTTCAGATTGCCTCCATGACATCTCTTGGATGATGGTTTGATTCTCTTTTTTCTCTTTCTAGGCTCTTATTAGTAGACTGTATTTTCTTACAGGACTGTCCTTCTTACTTACTACAAGGACACATTCCTCCCTTGTTGACTTCTCCTATTAGGGTATGTGCTACTATCCTGAGGGGTGTGTTTGCTTAGAGCCTTTGCTCTAATAAGGAATTTGAGAGTGAGATACTGAATGTCAGCTTCTTGGTATCTCAAGTAGTGATGCCACTTTAATCTTGCAGTTTTTCAATGTCACTGTACTGTTTGATTTTACAGTAGCGTAGCAATAGCCTGGAGCACCTCTCCTTCAAAAATAAGCTGAAAGAGCTGCGCTTAATCAGTCTGGAGAAAACTGTGGGGAGATCTCATTACAGCCTTCCAGTATTTAAAGGGAGATCAGGAACAGGAGAGAAGTCAACTTTTTGTACAGGTAGATAGTGAGAGGATAAGGGGGAATGATTTAAACTAGGGAAGATTTAGATGTCAGGGGGGAGTGGTGAGAGAGTGATGAAGTGCTGGAACAGGCTGCCCAGAGCGCTTGTAGATGCCCCATCTCTGGAGGTGTTCAAAGCCGGGTTGGATGGGGCCCTGGGTAGCCTGATCTAGTACTTAACCTATCAACTAGCAACCCTGCTTGTTGCAGGGAGTTTGGAACTTAATGGTCCTAGAGGTCCCTTCCAACCCAAAAAATCATTCTATGATTTTATTATTCTAGTCTGTGTTGAGAGGCAAAGCAATAAGTAAAGTTGCCATCTCTTTTGGAAGCTTTCCTTATAGAGACTTAAGCTGTGTGTGTATTCCTTAGGCAATTTATGACTACAGAAGGAGCAGTTCAGAGGCAACATTGTGCCTTACAAACCAGCAGCCTGAACTTCTGAATTTCATAGAAATTACTTAGAGAGGGATCACAGCCACTGGCAACAGACCTTTAACAGTGTAGCCTACTAAATTTCCTCCAAACCTATGCTGGGTAACTAGGGTAAGATATGTTCTGCACATGGATAGCTGCATGTGATGAAGCAGAAAACTGGAATAAAACTTCTCTTCCATCTGTCTTCTCTAAAACACTTTTCAGGAAAAAACAATAATCTAGTAGTATAAAGCTGATTTTTCTCTCCTATTAAGAAGTGGATCACTTATTCAGAATTTCCAGATGTTATTGTTCTGGCAGTGCTTCAACTGTGCTCAGCTACCAGAATTCCTTGGGTTTCTTCTTGAAAGACTTCTGTCTCCGAAACAATGTTTTCCATGCTAATAGCCTGGAAGATGGTTAAAGATTTTCCTAGCAGTGCTAGGAAAAGAATGCAAAGTGTTTAAAAGTCCATCTGAGACAATTTGCTGCTTCGACATTCTCTCATGAATGGATTTTCTTTATCCAAATGGGAAGTCAACTTACAAAAACTTTGGAGGGTGGTGGCTTCTTTGATTAGACTCTTGCAACCTTTTTGCTGTTTTTGAATGAATATGCTAAGCTTTCATTATTCTCAGTGAGAGAATTCATTTCTGCAGAAAGGAATGTTGACTCCCAACAATCTTCTAAACATCTTCTTGGCTCATGTTTTAGAAGATTGTCTACTGTAAGTTATTTGTTGGTTTGGTTTTTGTTTGTTTTTTGGAGTGTTTATCATTAAAAGCAGTTGACTTGAGAAGGTGAAAGAACAAAAGAAGCTATGAGCTATAAACCTAACCTTTTAATATTTTTCCAGAAATCAAGTCATTCATGATAACATGTGAGAGAAAGGACAGGAGCCCAGTTCACAGGACTTGAAAAGTCAAGATCCACAGCTGAATTTCCATTATGTCTGCCATTTTCTCTGCTGACATGAATTTTTATTAAGTTTGATTTGTGTATTTTCCCAGAGGTTATTTGTGTCGCTGCCAGCAACAACAATCAGAGTGAATGGACGAGGAGGCAGCTCCCAAAGCGCCTACGGCTAGGTGGACGGAATAACGGACTGACGCTAATACAGTGATATCCGTCTTCCAGTTTTATTATGCAGAACAAAAGTAAACAACCCACCCCACCCCCCGTACTGCAAAGTGAACGTTCTTACAGTGCTAAACAAACGCAGCTGAGCCCCGATTGGCTCCACTCGGCATCATGTCCAGTTCAGATTGGTTGTTGCCAGACTTCCTCATTAACTCAGGGTCAGTTCAAGTAGCCTCTTGGTACACTGGGTTGCTCACCTCCAGCTGCAGCAGATCATGGCCCCGCTCCATCAGAAACATCTCCACATATTTGTATGTTGAATATAGGATGGTTGAAATGAAATGTAGTATTTTTATTTAGGCCTTTAAAATCCCTTTGGTTTTGTCTGTACTTCTTTATTTTTAAAGATATTTTTTTTTCTTCTTCAGGAGTATGTAGGCACTTATTTCAGGGCTTTTTCGTTTGCTGTTGATTGTTTTTTCTTTGTCTCAGTTAGTCTGTTCTTTTTATTGAGGTGGGGAAAAGTGAGAGATTAGCACAGATTTCTTTAAGATTACTTAAATATCTTTGTGTACTCTTGGCTGTTTCCTTTCTTCTGGCCAAAGGGTGTTATACATGGCCTTATTCTACTAGTACTCTTGTGTATAAGATCTACTTTTATTTGTAGGATGACAAAAAGGAGGGATAAGTGTTTTCTTTTAATTTTCTTTGAAGGGACTTCTCTGCCATTTGTACATCCCACTTCTTTTCCTTCATTTCTGCTTTTTACCATCCCAACTTTATCCGCTCATTGTCAAGCTGAAGAAGAAAGGGACTGACTAATCTTAAAGGTAAACTGCTGTCACAAATCCTTCAGGTTTTTCAGTTCCATGCAGTAGAAATTGTATTGCCTTTTTTTTCTCCCCCCCTTCTACATCTCTGAAGGCAAAAGTAAACAAATTAATTTCCTTCCATCTCCCCCCCCCCTTTTTATTTACAAGTAAGTTAAAGAAAAAAAAAAAAAACTGTTGAAATCAAAGACATAATAAATAAAACTTAATTTTCTGTACCCTGATTTTTTTTGTTGTTTTAATTTTTTGTCCTTTATTGTTTAGACAAGTACAGTGCTATCAAAATTCCTGAAATGCATTTTTAAGCTGTCAGTATACCTTAGGAAGTATGTGCATAGAGTATTATATTACATATAAATGAAAGGACTAGAGGGAATGGCCTCAAGTTGTGCCAGGTTGAATGTTAGGGAAAATTTCTTCTCCAAAAGAGTGATCATGTACTTGAATGGGCTGCCCAATGAGATGGTTGAGTGACCATCCCTGGAGGTGTTCAAGAAACATTAGGTGTTGTACTGAGGGACATGGTTTAATGGGGAAGTATTGGTGGTAGGTGCATGGTTGGCTTGGATGCTCTTGGAAATCTTTTTCAGCCCTGGTGATTCTATGATGCTATGATTCTACTTCTGTTTATTTTGACATATTTAATGACCAGATAATTATTTACACGATGAATTTGTGAAATAAATTGTGAAATATGGTGTAATAATACTACTTTCTCAAGGAGTCTTTTATCCCATTAAAAACACACAGTGTTATAGTAAACACATTAGAACACATTTCAGATATTACAGTAAAAGTCCTGAGAGATTACTTGACCTAGCTTTTATTTCTACTGGGAAATTTCGTTTCATTGATACCTTAGAATGAAGAGTAACGCATTTTTCTAATGCCAGTGAAGTTAAAGGAAGAACTGTTAAAACCTTCTCTATTGAGAGGTGGCTTTTCCTCTTTCATTGAACCCTGCTTGCTAAGGAGATTTGCATGGTAGAAGAGAACCAAGTTTCTTGCATTTTAAGACTAAAAAGCAAGCAAGGTTTTTTTTGTTTGTTTGTTTGTTTTTTGTACCAATTATGTGTCTTATTAAAGAGTGTTTTAATTTCAGAATTGTCTTGGGATACTTAAATGTATTTGAAATAGTAATATGTAGAGTCCTTATTTTCATTTATTTAACTTATAATTAAAGGATTTTCTGCTGAATTCTCTTTTCCTTTTGAAGCTCATATGTATTTGTAGAATGCTAAATTAATCTGCATTTTTTTAATTAAAAATTTTGTCACCTGCAATTAAAAAATTAAGTTCTATACTGTGACATTGCTTGGCTATGATATTTGCATATTTCTCTTTGTTTGTTGTGTCTCCTCCTGTGTCCTCCTAAAAAAAAACCCAAACAAACAAAAAAAAACCCTGCAGTTATTTCCATTTGGCTTAGATGTAATGATTCTCCATGATATCTTCCTCTCTTTAATTATTCCTTATATAAAATTGGCTGTAATACAGTTTCCTAATGAGAGGACGCAATTTCTTCTGACTAGGTACTGTTACAGCTTATTAGTATTTCATCAGTTTCAGTTTTTCAGAGAATAAAAGGAGAAGCGTATGTTTTCAAATTAATGAATTTAGCTATTTTTAAGCAATCTGAAAAAATATTCAACTAAAGTTTTGATGTTGTACTGTACGACTTTTTTTGTTTCTGACTGCTGGACTAGCAGAGTTCAGATAGTTATAACGTAAAAAAAAAAAAAAAACACCCAACACAACAACAATAACAAAAAACTACCCTTCCTTCTCTCCCTCTCTCCAAATTCACTTTACATTGGTAAATGGTCTTGGTCATTGTATTAATAAAAGATTCTAAAATATGAATATACTATTACTGAAACTTATTCTACAGCTTTTCATTTTCTCTTTCCTTATTCTTCCCCCTTATGTGTGGCTTTATTCACTGATGGGGTTTTCCTTACTTTTCTTTGGTTTCAGATGCGAGTGTCTCTCTGGTTTATGTGGTTTCCCCATGTGCGAGGCAGGCTCCGTTCCTCAAATAGTCTCGCGTGGAGATGGAACACCTGGCAAGTGCTGTGATGTCTTTGAGTGTGTCAATGGTACGTGAAGTTTTCTCTTGTACCTGGAGAGGAGGATTTTGCATCTGTGGGAGAATCTGGGTATATGGTTCTTCATAGTCTACTGTCAAGATTTGAGAGACATTATTTTCTTTGAGTTCATTCAGTAAGAAGTAACTGGAAGTTTAATTGAAGGCATATAGTGGGAAAATGTCATATGTAGGTTGTGTCAGGTTTCTTTCATTTCTAAAGCATGTTTTTCTCTGTAAACCCTAGGAGTTAGAATTTTAGTGAAAAGCTCCCCCACTGTGTGTTTTCCAGGTGTTTTTTTGCCAGTTACAGGCACTAGAGTCCTTTTAAAAGTGTTGGTTTGGTTTTTTTTCATTAAGCATTGAATCAGCTTCTTGCAGTGTTGTAAGGAAGAGCTGTTTAGACTGTTCGGCTCCCTTCAAAAAAAAACACTCTAGGTAAACACAATAAGTTTTAGCACAAGTGTAAAACCCTTGGAAATTGCAATTCAATATAGGAATAGACTGATTCTCTCTCATTTTTTTTTTTTTAATTTCCAGATGGAAATATTTAGAAAAAACTATTTTAAAAGCTTAAATTTGTTATGCAAATTTGTAAGTTTTCATTTGTCATGCAAATCTCAGGATTGCTCAGTGGTGTGTATGGTGAGTTGGAAGCGACAGGAGAAAAAGATTCTTGAAAGGCTGCATGCTCAGATAATTTCTGAGCATAAGAAAATAACATGTTGGCTAAAGATGTACTTATTTATTTATTTTATTTACTTAAACATTTATTAAGCATTATTTAACATCGTTCCATTGTGCATGTATCACATGCTTAAAACTATTTTTGCATTTTTTACTGCATATGCACATAAATGTACATATCTAATGTAGGCACTCTCCTAGGAGAATGTTTGTGGTGTTTACACATAAGAATATTCTAAATACACGCATGATGATTTAAAAATAATGTGCACTGCTTTATAGTTTGGGATTTTGCAAGTGCATTTTAGAATGGTCAAGTTCATCATGTATCAGGGGCAAATAATACAAGACGCACCTCTCAGACGGTTATGTCCTAGAAGATGGACACTGACAATAACTTAATGGATAAATAAGTCTAGTACTGTGAAAAATGATTGTTTTTATATATATAATTTATGAAAATGTAAACTTAATATGTATATGTCAAATAAAATCTCTACCCTTACTTTTGAAAGGGTTAATTTGAAAGGAACAGGAGGCAGAACATTGCTTAAGAGTTTGAAAGTTGAACACTAATATATGGTTCTGGTTTTCAGAAGGATCTTGAAATATTAGTAAGTATAGAATGGATGCCTTAGATATCAATGACAGATGGGAAAAGTATATTACAATGATAGGCTTAGATCAGTTTCTTCATTAAGAAGAAAAAAATGCCATAGGCATAATGAGAGCCAAGTCAGTGAGTGCTAGCACACACTGTTCTCAGTGGTAAGGGTGGCACAAACTGTTAGGAAGATGCTGAATTCCTTATTTTCTTGCTTCCCATCTATGATTAATTGCCATTTTGAAGAGCATGTTTTTATCAAATGCAAGCTAATGAAATTATAGTTGGTAAGTGGACTAATTATGAACTAGTTCAATTAATTCTTGTGTTTGAAAACCTCTGAAATTGAGCAAGAGTGTGTAGTAAAAAAGAATTGCTCACATTGACATTCATACAGTTTTCCTGTTGTTATATTATCTATTTAATGATAAAATTAGGGGAGTGGAGGGAATAGAAAGCTGTCAGGATCATCAGTACTGATCCTCTGAATTACCTTGACGTAAAGGAATAACTTCTCATAGGCTGCAAATAAAAAATAAGAATAAAAATCCAGTTAGTGCATGTACTGTGGGGTAACTACATTGTGTTGTTAGGTGACCCTAATAATGTACAGTGTTAAAGCACACCTGCCTTCTGTACTTCGTATGTGTGGATGGGATAGATAGGGTGGTGGAGAGACGGGAGGCTGTCTGGAAAGGGTAGGGAAGAGTTGGTTGTCCCAGAACAGAACTGACTGGTGTTGAGGGGTGGTATAAGGGCAGCAAAATGCAAATAACATAGAGACACTGTTGGCATCATATTGTCTTTGCTGTTTGTCAGTGTTTGGGGGTCAGGTCAGTCTTATTTTGACAAAAGCTTTTCCTTTAGTTACTATTGTGCTGTTTTAGAAGTCCTACAACAGATTAGTAGGTGTTATGTGGTTCTCTTTGTAACAAGTGCATTCTGTCTCAAACTGGCACTGGGTTGATCCATCAGAAAAACATGCTTATCTGCACTGATAGACACCTCAGTAGTAGTCATTCTTTGCATGTTGTGTAGCTGTTGTGCTTATTCCTGTTGCATTATAAGTACAGCAGTAAGTCATTACATTCATTGTTGCTTTTATGCTTCAGATTTACTTACGTTGCTCCAAAAGTAATGCCTCGTATTTATTTCCATGGAAACTACAACGGCTAGAAAGAGCACAATAATACTAGTTGATACAGCAAATTCTCAGCTACAAAACACTTCTTTAACATAGGCACCACCATTAGCTATGCATTTTCACCAGTAATGAACAAGAGCCTGCATGCTGCGCTCCTACGAACCTGCACCAGCGAAGGTGACCCACTGTCACCACTGCTGAAGCCCACCACCACCACTTCACTGTGTTCACATCCACAATTTGTTCTCCATAAATGTTCAGCAGGTGTCAAAGTGTGTCAGTCGGTGCAGTTCTTTCTACATGGACGAAACTCAGTTGACACCCTTTTACTTCATATGCACTTCCATGTCAGACACCATTCTGTCAGACTGCCCCTCTACTGCCGTCTGTCACACAGCAACAACATGTAATGGAATAGTGGTGGGAAAGTCCAACCTCTACTGCCATACCACCAACATCCGCCTGTGACGTTGTGGGCCAAGATCATAACATAGGAGGCATTACTTTCAGAGCAGCCCTGGTATATTGGTGTGCCTTCATGTTCCTCATCCTATGTAATCTCCTGTTTCTTGTAGTCTGACATGTAATTACGTAAATATTATTTCTAAACGAAATGATATTATTCCTGCTTGAAAACAGTTCTAATGTTTCAATTTAATGAAACTAGATTTTATTGTTGTTACATTGTATCTACGGTATATCTTTCTCTGTTCCGCATTTGGTAAGTGTTTTGAACAACTTTCTTGTTGGTGATGTGCACAAAACATACCTCAGAGAGATGCTCCAAATATTTCTTTCTGAGATTTTAATTGACATCAATATAAGCAGAGAACAGAAGCTTTTACATAAAGCTGATATAGTGACTGGAGACATAATTTTGATCTTTTTAAAACACTACTGTGGTTAAAATAATTTACCATTACAGTTAATGAACAGGTATTCATATCATTCCTTCTAGATGGTACTAGATAGCATGTTATAATTTGGGAGGAAAATTGAGCAAGAGATTCCTTCACCCCGTGTTTTACTGAGGTGAATTTGAGGTTTCTCCAGATCCACTCAACTTTTATTACTCATTTTTTTTTGTCTGCTAACAGTGGTGCACTGCCTTCTCTCATGGGAGAGGCTGTAAGGAAAAAAATGATTCAGCATTCGATTACAAGCATCAACAAATGAATCTAAATAGATTGAGGGCTACATGTGCAGCAAGAGTGGAAGTGTTTGGAAACAAGAGAGCAACCAAAATGCCTGTTCTCTAATTAGGTATTGATGCATGGCCCTCTTGAATGTAGGTTCTGCTGCTGCACATACTGGCTGGGAGCTATGCCTTTAGAAATTTGAGAGAGCAGGTTGCTAAGCATCCTGCAGCTGCTTTCTTCTGTCAGTCAGGGCTTCCACTTTTGAATAAGCTTCCTTGAATGCAGCCACTACTTTAAAAGGGTCTCTGATGGCTTTATGAAAGACACTCGGTTGCCTGTGTGAGAGTGGGCCTAGTTACTGTGTCCGAGAGCTCCAAGGTGGAGGGGAGCAGGCTGCTTTCTGCCCCAGCCTTGCCAGGAGTGGCTGTGGAGCCTTGTGGCTCCTCCATTGCCCCCTGAGGTGAAGGCCAGTCTTCTGTTGCCCTTCCCATTGAGAATGGGAGTACTTAGTGCGTGAACCAAAATAACAGGCTGGCAAGGATGACAACAGCCACAGGGAAACTGTGACCTCTTCTTTATTGCTTTTCCAGGCTTTATTCCTGATAATATGGAAGTGAGCTCCTAAATCATCGAGCTCATTCACTCAGTGTGACATATAACCTATGCTTTATAATAGCATCTGTAAATTTTTTCCAAATTTGAGAAGATATCACTGATGTATTCAAGCCATTTCTCTTTTTTTCTGTACCTCCTGGCTTCCTTCACACTTGTGGCTCTATAAGGGAGGTACTGCATTGGAGGAGAGCTTAAGTAGTCACATTTCTTGTCACCTGTTGATGCAGTTACTCCTCACAGGCTTTATTATTCTGTTACTAAGCTCACACTGTGGAAAAGGTTAAAGGTAATGCCATTACTTCTAAAGGGAAATATGGATCACATTTTTCTAAGGGGTGTATCAGTGAATGCTAAAGACATTTCATGTGGAGAATATGGTGCCAGCCAGGAACATCTTCAGTAAAACAAGTAGATGAGTCCAAGTGGAACACCCCACAGGCATCAGTTTGTTGTAGGATCCCATTATTCACCATACTAAGCCTCGCAAAATGTATGTGATAGAGGAAAATATTATTTTCCGTATACACAAAGAAATAAAGATTTGACCAAGACAATAGAGTCTGTCCTCGAGCAGAGAACTGAATATAATCCTGATCCTTATTAAATATAACTGCATGTTGCTCTCCAGGCATCTAAAAACGAAGGGTTTTTTTTTTTACTGTAAATTGCCACCTACTTTAAAATAAAAACTCCAGAGATTGCCCAACCAATTACTGCAGTATGTTGAGGATATTTTTGGCAAATAGGGACGTGTTCTAGATTTGATCTTGACAAGTAGTGGGGATTATATGAGAATGCAAAGGTGGAAGTTAACTATAAAATGGTAGGTTTCGATTTTCCTGGAACAGGAGTGAGAAGAGAATGATACCTGAACTCTAAGAAAGCAACTTCAGTAAGTTGTCAAAGAGCTGGAAGGATCCTATGGAAAACAGAATGGAGGGGGAAAAAAAAAGAAAAGATACTAATGAAAATTGTGCTGTTCTTAAGAAAGTGAGTAGAAAATTTACATTGCTGAAGTGATAGTATGGGTAGTGCAGAATGGATTAATTTGGATAAGGCATTACTGGAGTTCAAGAGGAAATGGTACAAAAAGTAGGACTGAAGTCAGAATGCAAAGGATTGTTATTTTGATAAGATGTGTGATTGGTAAGAAAGGGCAAGATGCAAAATGTGGCTTGTGAGGAGCAAAAGACAACAAACTTAAATAAGTAATAAATGGAAGATTAATACTAAAGGAAGATAATCTTCATATCTTTTTGAAAATAGGCTCACTGATTGTAGGGTGCATTTTTGTTTTTTCAGGTTTACTTGTTTAAATTCAGAGTATTTTAATAGTATTTGAAAATCAAAGTTAATCACCAGCCACAGCAATGTGAGAATTTGGTCTGGTGAATTGAAATGGCAGGTTAGTCTGCCAAGACATGCCAAATATTTTAGATCCGCTGGACTTGGATTATATTCACCACAGTCAACTTGGGGAAAGCATCTGAAGCAAGGTGTGCCATTGCCACTTGCATTTAAAACAGAAGGAAAGAGGAGGTGTGAAAACCCAAAGGCCAGTCCAAGACTAAATCTTACTTACTTAATTTACTCATGTCTGTTAATAAAAACCAAGATATTGGGTATATTTTCTGGAACTGCTTTTATGCCATGTACAAAGTATGTTAGATGCTAGATGGTGCAGTTCTGTGTGGTTTTAAAAATAATGTAGTTTTTAGTATTTACTTTCTGAAGTAGTAATGGTTTTTGACAAAGCGAATCCTCTTGTTAAGGTAATGTCTTCTGACTCTCAGATATTTGCAGATGCTTAAACCTGGACAAGGCTGCCAACGCTTTGGAGGAAAAGGTTAGCACTAACTATTTTTATTAAAGAGAGGAATAGATTACGAGAGCTACGAAGTCCTGCTGCTGAGCTATATCATTTAGCTATAATGCCAAACCACAACCTTGTTTTAACTGATTAGGGTCTTTTTCCTCCCATTTTAAACTTCTCTAATGCATTGGAGGCATATCACAGATGGGCTTGTGATGAATGATGAGCTATGGCAGTGCTTTCAATAGTGCTGAGATTTTTGCAGGTGCTTCTGTCCTATTGGCATGCCTAGAGCTAAACAGATCACGGCATGTATTTTCTAGTTTGGTAGATTGACAGAGAATGCTCATAGTTAATTGTATTCCTCTGTTACAAAGGACATGACGTTTCCAGGAGTTGCTTGACAATTTCATGTACAAAATCTGGCACAACAAGGGGGTTTTAGAGTACTGTCTCAGTGCTTGGTGGCCCCAGCTGCTCCTTTGGCCGTACAGATGGATTTCTGTGCTACATCTTTAGCCTACTGCATGATACTAAAAAGATATTTTCTAGAAGGATGTATAGATAAAAGGAAGAAAGCCTAGAGGAAAGCCAAGAATCAGACATTTAGAAGCATAAACTCATTCAGAAAAAAATAAAAACTGAAAGGAATGTGTGTGCTTAAGCCTCAAGAGAAGGTGGAGATGGAGACACCCAGGATCAGTCCACTTAGAAGCAAATGTGCAGTTTGGGAAAAAGTAATAAAAAGCGTTATATATACCCCTGTCTACTCTGAAGATGGGAAAAGTATGAAACTTGGATAACTTACTTTTTTTGTGTGCTCTGTCTAACCTGAATTACTCTTGCTGCAATTTGAGCTTAGTAGCAGTAGCTGAACTGTGGAATTCTTTAGTAGTTTGCAGTTTCTTAGTGACTGATGGGTTTAAAGAAAAGGCAAGACCGGGAAGGTCTTAGGTGGAGCTGCTACTGTTGAAGTACCTTTCTGCACTCTTTTCTTCTCCCTATATGGTGACTTGAAAATAAGTCCTCCCTCTCTGAAGGCAGTGCCATAAGGTCTTGTCTGCTGTGAAAAGAAAAAAAAAAAAGACATCAGTAACGACCTGTGCAACTGTCTTTCCTCTGAAGAAGTTGCTGGGTTACTGGATTGGAATCTCCTGGTGAGGTAGACCAAGAAAACCGTTGATGAAGATAGGCGTTGAGTATAGCTTAAGGCATCTGGATACATATGTAGTTTCTAATGGGATGATACAGATTTCCTCTACTAGAAACCTCACTGTGTAAATCTAAATTTTTCTATTTGGTTTTAAATGTGATTTTTTTTTTCAATGTTACAGTTTTCTATGGTTATTATACCTCAGCGTCCTGTCATTTTTAATTTCTTTCACAGTCTACGGATGGCAACAAAATAACAAGAAACAAAATAATGTTTCATTCCATCAAAAAAATTACATATAAGCATGTATCAATGATTACCTTGAGTTATGAATAATAGTTACAGGTTTGTCTTAGTCCTGATTGATGTTCCTAGATTCAAGACAAAAGGACTTTGCAGAGTGGTCCCACAGATGTCTTAGCAGGGAATACATTGCACAAAGTACTAAAGTTTGAAGAGTAAGAAGCCAAATATTTTCTTCCACCTGGCTTGCTTTGTTATGTTTGCAGGTAAACAAAAGCATACAATGTGTTGCCTTTTTATATTCTGTGAACTAATTCAACTGAAGTATATCCTTTTCTTTTCTGAACTCCTTATCAGCTGAGCTTTTGAAAAACAGAAAGCTTTTCTGTATTTTGTTTGTACTGACACAGGGCTGAATTTTGTCAGCTTCCTTCCCTTTTATTTAATGGAAAGTTTACAGCACTTGCACCAGTTCCTTCCAGGAGTCTGGTACAAATTCTTCTATAGACAGAAAGAAAGTCCAGAGTGCTGCAATTACAAACCTTTTCATCCTTTAAACAACAGAAAATTGTTGTGAATCTCTCATCCACTTCAGATGTACTAGAAGGAAATGCCCAAACTTGCCTACAGGCAGCTGATGCCTGAGCATCTTGAAATGTGCTTGAAATAACTGTGTGCAGAATAATGCCTAGGAAGGACTGGGCTGCAAAACTCATGCATGTTTCTGAACTGTTCTGTAACATTAAGCAAAGATAGCCACCAGTACAGGGAAACTACAGGGGTCTCTGTAACCGCAAACTTATTTTGTATTAGTCCAGCCTATAGATCTTTATTAGATTTAAAGGTACCAGGTAAAACACCATAGAAAATTGATTTGGTTAAAAAAATAAAAATAAAAAAAAAAATTGTGTCTGTCTGCAGTTTGGAGATAAAGGTCTTCAGAAGTGAGCACTTTTTGAGTTCACGTAGTGCATGCCTGCATGTCTCAGTGCAGCTTTGACTATAGGACTCTTGTAGGGCTCAGAATAAAAAGGATAGGGCTCACTGAAGCGATCTCTAGAGCAAAATTTATGCCAGAGTTCTCCCTGATTTAACTGTGGAGCAGGAACATCAGTGCCAAGTCAACTATGCCCTCTTAGTCATGTGTAACTTGATATTGGAACAGAGATCTGATATCTGTCCCACCACAGTCAGTGTAAAGCCAGCGGGAACACTTTGTTGTGCTGGGTCATGTCTGCTCTGCACTGTCTCCTTCCGCAGGTTTGTGGCTGAATGCCTGTGCCCAGTCTGGATCTTCTGTCATAGGCTAACTGATAGTTGGCAGACACTGAAGTCGGGTTCATGAATCCATGGCCTGGGTGGCTGTCTCATGCCTACTGTGTCATTTGCTAGTTGGCATCAGAAAAGGGATTTGGGTTTGCAGATGCACTTGACTGCTTGACACTGTGCACTTCAGTCTGTTGTAACTGTTTTGTCACACGGGGAGGCTTGGTACTTGAAGGATTTTATATGCAGCATTTTCTCTGTTGGTCAAATAATAAATTCATGGTTGCCAGCCTTTTGGGAAAAGTTGTGTTTGTTTAATGATAGCTTTATACTCTTTCATTCCTTTGTGGCTATCATATGTTGGTCAGTAAAGCAATAAAATTAGCACTATTTAAAACAAAAACAAGTGAGAGAGAACTCTGAGTGTCTTCCAGTATATCCAACTAAAAGAAATGAGTTGGTTCAAATTCCACAGCAAGACATTGGCTCTTTTATTCACTTTATGAATATCTAAACCTAGAGTTCTTGTTATGTTTCTCCTGGCTTGACTGAGTCATTAGACTGCACAGATCTAACAACAGTAATCCTTGTCTTATAGATGGATGCATATGGGTAGCTCAGTAGTTCAGTATGAATATGTATACACTACCATAAATCTGGTTTGTAAAAATACACGTATAGTGACATTTTATAGCATTTTTCATTGTAGGAATAAAATAGATTGTTTCCTCTCAGGATTTACAGTTTCTTGCTTACTCTTGTTTGGACATTTTAAAAAATGAATGATCGTTCATGGAAGATGTTTCTACTTTCCAAACTAGGCAGAAATTCAGATATACTGTTGGGGTGGAAAAGAGGGGAGGAGGAAAGTAAAAAAAATCTAGAAAGCTGCAGTCAAAATAGTAAAGTCAGGAACAAATGGATTTAAATGCCTTTTAAGTTCTTGGCACTTTTTCCTTTTTAAGAAAGTTTTTAGACTAACAGCCTGAGCTACATAAACTTGAAATATTTTTCAAGTGTTTGTTTATGTGAATAGCTTTCTAATGAGGTCATAGCTGTTTTCCCGGACACAGTGGTATTTCCTCTTTTTACTTTCTTTTTTTTTTTTTTTTTTTTTTTTTTAAACACTGCTTTCTACATTATGCCTTGAAGATGGAACAGGCATGTAAAAATCAAACATTGCTCGGGGTAATTCCAGGTTTCAACTCTAACATTTCACAGTCATATTAAATGACTTGAGACTGGAGCTCGGCATAAGTGTGAGTGGAAGGAGCTACTGAGGTCACTGAGATACTTCAGAATTCTGAAGAAAACCTACGTTAGTGTCAAGAATAACCTATATGAAAAGTTCAGACTCCAAAATTAAGAAGATTCAGAAGGATTCAGCAAATCCTAAATTTTCGTTTAAATATCTTCATCTCCCATGTGAGATTGAGTACTAACGAAAACAATAGAAAACCTGACCTCAAAGCAGGTACAATTATCACCTTCATGTGGCTGTTTTATACTTGTAAGTAAACAAACAGTTTTCCATGTAGTCTCTGGAAATCAACAACATAAGCAATTGCCTGCTTCTTAATTTTGACTTTGTGTCTGAAACAAGTTGCTTCCTTTATCTCAGACGCTTTGGTTTTGAAAACGATAGATTCATAGCTACTAAGCAAATACATCTGCTAAGTAGACACTGTTTTACTTCAGGTATCTGCTCTCCAGTGTCTTGGGAAAGTTTCAGAAATTATTCTATAATGGGAAAGAGAAAGGAGACTTCAATGAATAATATAATGATGAAACTGTGAAGTCATGACTTCCTGATGACTAATGTGGTATAGAATGTGGTATGCTATAATTGTATTTGTGTCAAAGTGTACAGTGTCAAAACAGTTCTGTGATTCAGCTGTATGCTGTGAAGCTGTACAGCACAGTGTGTGCGTCTGTAGCAGGCTGAACTGAACTTGTCTTTCGAGTCAAGGGAAATCGATTCCCAAATATCTAGGAATTTTGGCCCGTCGGTTTGGATTGAATCATAAGTTAGGGCTCTGCTGTACAAGAAATAGTCAAGTCAGAGAAATACTCAAGTCAAAATAGTCTTGCTGTGTTTTAAAAACACTGAAATGGCCAAATAATGGTCATTACAGTGGCGATTATTTTATGTGGGGAGTACAGCAGTGAGGTGACAAGTAGGGTTGATTGAACTAGGAAGTGTTTGGAATTAATTTCATGCAATCCTGGAATACATATATCTTTTTCTATCTACTAACAACAACAAGAAGAAAAACAACAACAGAAAGCCCATTATATACTGGACAGCTCTAAGGCAATCTATCCACTTGTGTACCAGAATCCTGTAGAAAGAGATTGCTCTTAAAAAAAACATCAGAAACTCACATTTTAAAATACAAAAAAAAAAGGCATTGCTTCATTTGCTGAAATTTGAAATAGCTTCTTGCTCATCTAGAATGAAAAAGATTTAGCACCAATAAAGAAAACAACTTTCCTTCAGTATTTTAAATAAATCAGAATTCTAATTGTGAATAACTAGCTGCTCTAAAAATAAATCTGGATAGCATTTCTTCCATTGTTTAAACAGACAATAACATACACTGTGTAGTTAAAAGGAAACATGGATTTTTATTTTTATTTTTTTAAATGAAGGAAAATTTAGTGGTTTCCTTCTCTCTGGTTTTGTCAGTAGCAAAATGAGTTTAACTCTTTACCATTTATTATTATCTGTAAAATGCCTGACTCGTTTTTTTCTTCTTCTTTCAGAAGTGAAGCCAACTTGCATATTTAACAGCATGGAATATTATGATGGAGACATGTTTCGAATGGATGCTTGTCGCTTCTGTCGGTGTCAAGGTGGTGTCTCTATTTGCTTCTCTGCCCAGTGTGGTGAGCTACACTGTGACAGGTATTATGTGCCAGAGGGAGAGTGCTGCCCAGTATGCGAAGGTACGGTATCTTTTAAATCCTTTTTTTGTATCCTTCTGCTTTTTTATTTTGTCCTTTCATTGAAAATAAGTGAAGAAGTGTTCCATGCTGTTGTTGTTCTAAAATTTGTCGGGTCCTTCTTAGTTTGGTTTTTCTTTTACATTTCTTCATATGATCTTAGACATGGCCATGTGTTCTGTACCTTTTGGGTACTTTCTTCCCAAATGTCATATGAAGCTGTTCCTAATTTCTACAGCAGAAATTACTCATTTAGCTAGTAATTTAGCCATCATTATGCTCCAAAGCAGCAGCAGTGTGTCTCTGACTGTATCTATGGCTTTGCAGCCTGCTTCTTCCACTTGTTGCTCTTCTGTTCAGCTGAGCAGTGTTTACAATTATAGCAAAGAACCAGGGCAGTAATCTGGCTTCAGTGTTTTTCTGTTCCTCCCTTACCCTGTTGACAGCCTACTCATCTGCTTGTTAGGCCTGCAGTCCTCCTAAAAAAAAATCCTGTGGGAAATTTCACATTGACCCTCTTGCTTATACTGGAAAATATTTGACACATCTTCTGCCAGAATACAAACAGGATTCCAGGGGAGGAGGAAGATGAGGGCTGGCGCCATACACTTGGATCTTGCCCTACTGTGGGTCAGGGTATGACCACGACATAGAAAAAGGCCTGTGAAGCACTCCTGGTCTGTGTGGTTATGAGTGACATCTCAATAAGCAAAATAAGTTGGAAATCTCAAGTCTCTCAAGTCAAATTTCTCACTTCTGTATGATTAGTTTTGTTGAAATGTTTCCAGTTCTCCTTTAGAATATGTGAAGTTAGTGCCAAAAAAAAAAAAAAAAAAAAAAAGGATCATTGGATGTAAGATACATTTCATTTTGAAAAACAAATTGGAAAATCAAAAAACTAAATATTGTAAAAAATATAATCCAGCCATCTGTAGATACATTTTCCTTTTCTAGATCTGCTTGTTAAATATAAAATTTTAGTGGAAGTATTCTAAAATTGCGCACTGAGAATGTTCAGTATAAGCTGACTTAACATTTTCAACTGTAAATTTCAATATTGAAATATCTTAAGTTGTTGCCTATATTATTGTATCTCTGTATACTACAGCGTGATTCTTTCTGTTTGGTAGTGTCTTCACCTAACTCTTTTTAAATAATACAAAATCATGACATTGAAGCTATTCATTCATTAAGTTTAGGCATAAAAGGAAATGTAATATTTCTTGTTCTATTGCAATTTCTCTTATTTCAGACCCAGTTTACCCTGTAAATAATCCTGCTGGTTGTTACGCCAATGGTCAGATCCAAGCTCATGGAGACCGCTGGAGAGAGGATGACTGTACTTTCTGCCAGTGTATCAATGGAGATCCTCACTGTGTTGCTACAGCCTGTGGTCAGAGCTGTTTGAATCCTGTCAAAGTCCCAGGAGAATGCTGCCCAGTATGTGAAGGTGAGATCTGCATTTCTTTTGTTATACTTCATACTGTTGTGGCTACTTCTGATATGGTAATTCCTAATTTACTTTATAATTTTGGAGGATTGAAGTAGCTGTCACAGCATTTCCTGTGACTTTAACGAATTGGTTGGGGAATTAATTAGTTGGGAATAAAAATAGATAATTTTTAAATTCTAAATTACAGCATCGTTTAACTGCAAATGTACGTGGCCATGTTCAGTACTCTTTTGGTCTAATACAGTAATCATTTAAGATCAACATTATTAACTAATTTGACTCCTTGCTTTTATTAAGGCTTATTAATAAATATAGGAGGAATTAGAGGATTAAAATGTTCGTCTACAGCTATTACTTATAATTTAATTACTCCTAATTTCTTATTCATTGTTATCATGTATTTACAATTCAAAATCTTCGTACAATGTAGCTTGAGAATGGACATAATTATAGTATGAAAGCAACATCATTATTTCAGTGAAACTTATATGGGATGATTATTAGGTAGGAGATGCATCTTGATTTTTAGAGTTTAAAATGTAATTACATTGTGTGGAAATGTATGCAGTTTGAAAAACAGAGATTTTACCTCACCTGCATGGAACAGATTGCCTTGTGAGGTTGTGGATGATCCCTCTCTGGAGGCATCCAAGACCAGCCTGGATGGAGCTTTGAGCAACCTGTCTAGAGGAAGGTGTCTCTGCCTACAGCAGGGGGGTTGGAACTGGATGGTTTTTAAGGTCCCTTCCAACCCACACCATTCTATGACTCTGTGGCAAACACCTGTCCAACCTGGCAATGAAAATATGAATGTTTGCAAATGTATATATTTTTAAAAATCTGCATGTTCACAGTTGCATTTTTGGTAGTAGTTGCTCATCATGAAAAATACCAGATCACTCAGTTTCTAAATCATAATTCTAGACCTGTCTTCAGAACTGTATTCACAGTGTATAGATACTTGCAGGGGTGCATGCTCAGTGAGCTGCCACTTATTTTTCCTCTTCCATCTCTGATGGGATGAAATGAATTTTGAAATGAATTTTGCATAACAGCTTGTCGCTCTTCTTTGATTACAGTATCTGTCCATGTTCACTGGGTGGTTGCTGCTTAGGAGAAATCTGTGGAGCATAGACTTTTCTTGGTGCTTTTTCATGTCAAAATTCACATCACAGGATATGAAGAAGGTGTCTGATAACGTGTAGAGTCTGCCCGTGAAGTGATGAAAATTACTACTTTCACACTGAATTAATTTTATGATGAAGCAAGTTAGCAAGTTTTAATCCCCAGTGATTCTCTTGTGATGGGTATCACAGAGTATGTGCTGTCACACCTAATGTGTGTGTGAGTGAGCTAGGAAAGGTAGCATAGACAGGCAGAGTTATCTAAGTATTTTCTGTATGCGGTGGTTTCTTCTTCAATGGGAATGGACAAAATGTCAGTGTGATACAAGTGATGTAAAAAAAAATGGTGGGAAGCTGTCACTGGTAATGGCAGCAGTGGCAGCAACAGCCTCTGTGTGCTGAGAAGAGCATGACACTCCTGAGGGCCTGGTAAAAGGTGGGCAGAGCTGACTGAGCATGTGGATGGTTCAGATAGCAGGAGGCCACATGGAACTGACCGGGGAATTTGAATGTCGTTTGGATGTGGAATTCCAAACAGCTTGAAATGTGTAACTTTCTGAATGCTTCTCAAGAGTTTTTACTGGACTTGCAGAGAGGGTAATAATTCAGCTGCCCTCAGGCCCCTCCCAGATTCTCATTGTCCTGTGCTTGCAGGAGGGATTGGTCAGGTGAAGGGATCCAGATTGTTTTCACTGGAGCTGCCAAGAGGGAGAGCAGAAGTATGGGGTAGGCATATGGAAGGGAGAGGTGTAGCACTGCAATACCGCAGGCGGTGCATACATTGCTTTAGTCTTTAAATCCATGGACAACCTTCCTGAGTTGCACTGTAGTTAGCATCCATGTCCAGTTCTGTTTGATGTTTTCACTAACATACCTGCAAACGCAGCAGAAACTGAATACATTTACTTTCCAGACAGCACAACTGGAAAGGGCCACCAGTATTTTGGAGAGCAGAGCATGAATTTGTTTGCTTTAAAGCAGAAAGTGGAAAAATGTTGACTGAATTCAACAATAGAAAATCTACTGAACTGTGTTTGGAGGAGGTTCTTCAAAAGTCCTGACTCAGGGTAATTGTTACTTAGTCGTTTTCCAGTAGAAGTCTGGTGATGAATGAACGGAAATTCAAGATAGATTAGCAGAGTCTTGAGAAGGCAAGTGCCATACTGAAATTAAGGCCACAAGTACAGTTTACAAGATGCCAAGTCTTGATCTCTTTGCTATGGGTAAGTCCCTAGCTGACATAATAAGTCCTCAGTCTTTTCCTGTACATTATTCCTCCAAAAACCATGTGGACAAGCTGACGAGAGTCTGAACTGGAGTTATGAGCCTGAGTTCCAAGAAGCACATCATAGGAGGACAGATTGAATAAATTGGGTTGGTTTACTTTAAAGTAAATTATGACTGGAATGAGAAGATAGCAGCCTTCAAGTGCCTGAAAGGTTGGCACCTTTCAGCAACATATTCTGCAGTATCTTCTGAAAATAATGAATTTGAGTTACAAAAGGGAAGATGTGTATTAGAGAAAGGTAGATAGTTGTTGAGGAAAACAAAATTCCTCCTGTGGAATGTTTTGACTGAGATTGTCATTTTGCTTCATTTAGGGAATCACTTTGTTTGTATTTTCAGCCTCAGTGAGAGGAGATGCTCTCAGGAAATTGTATACATAACTGAAAGTAGTTATAATAGCTGATATGCAGTTTTCAGTGTTTATGCAGGTGATGACTGTTACTCAACAACATACAGTTGTTTTCTTCTTAAAGTAAGCATAAAAGTGATCAAAGGCCTTTTGGAAAGACCTCTGGTTATACTATGCCCACGCGTCACTTCTTGCCAGATTTCCAATATAGCAGTGCACATGGATTGTACTTGTGCAAGATGTGCGTGGAAAAGTCCAGGACAGGAGCAGGGGGTGGCTAGTTTGAGGTAAGAGTGTTTGAGCAGGAGTGAGGGAAAAAACAAGGGTCAGTGATAGGGCGTGGGGACAGAGAGACGGCACAGCATGAGGAACAAGACAGGGCAAAATCAAACACTCATACCAGATAATAAGAAGCTGCAAAGCTGGCGTAAGATTGCTTTTAAAGACAAAACCCAGTGCCTTGCTAAAATACTTTGAGCAGCTTTTTCTCCCTCTGGAAAAGGTTGCTTTCTCCCCTTGCAGAAAAGAGATGGTTCCAGACAAAGCACAGATGTTTTCTGTATCATTTCTTCCTTTCATCAGCCAGCACCCATCCTTGAGATCTTCAGTCTATGTTGTTTTTCAAGGCAGCCTTCTTTCACCAGTCAGAGCTGGAAAGAGCAGGCCCGTCATGTTCTGTGGATCGAACACAAAGATTTAGTTTTAAGCTTCTGATGGATGCTCCTATACAACTTCTGTAGCTGCTGTAATGATATTGGTGCTTAGGGATTTGCTTTTGTTTGTTTAATCTATTATCTACTTAGTCTGTTTTTTCTTTCTTTGTTTTCTAGGCTGTCTTCATAAAGAGCCAAGGTTTAGGTAATCACATTAGCCCTGTGTGCTTTCCTCACAGTTTTAGAACTAGTGGTCACTTACAATGCACAGATATCTCAAAGATAGCACATTCCTACATGTTTAATGAAAGCAGACAGGTAGTTAGAAGGAACAGAGTGCAAAGTTTTGGGATGAACACTTCCAAGATTCTTCATGGAAGCTGGTTTGAGTGCCTGTCCTATTGTAGGAAATGGATCCGTAGGTAATCAGATTTTTGCTAGTGCTGTTTTTCCTGGAGCTGTTTGCTTCTCTTTTGGATTAACATTTGTTTTAGTTCCTAAATGTTTAAGCAGCAATTCCATTTTTAATGAAGTTTTAAAAAAATTGGATACTATTGGAGCTTCAAATAGCTATTGGTGTCAATATGTAATAGCATGTGAGTAGCACCAAACAAGCTCCACTGACATAAATAACCATGCCTTCCTCAGGCCATCTGCAGACAGCCATCTGCAAATAGGAGTAACAGTCATGTTCATAGGAAATAAATATTGAGTGGAGTATTAGGAAAATGCTTGGTTCTTTGAAAAGAAGATAATAAACACAAGTACTAAGAATTTGGCATCGATACCAAAAATATCTCTTAAGAATGTTGGAGGCTTCCTACATTCCCTTGTTTCTCCCACAAGCTCAGGCTACAGATAGGGAAAACTTGCAGCCAAGTCAGTTGATGTACAGTAGTTGGCTGTCACCCAGTGAGTCGTTCTGCGTGAGAGCTCTCAGGTACAGGTGGAAGGGTTCCAGCATAAGCTATGAATGAGAAATTAAGTGTTAGACAAAGTCCTCTCAGAGGACTTTCATGAATAAGGACTGCATTACTTCGCTGTCATAATGGCTGACACTTTATCTTTGCAAAAAGAAATTAACATTTTCATCAATAAAGGGCTCCAAACTGTAGCTGAGAAGTAATTCAGTTCAGTTCCTTTAGTGTGTCCAACACATCATTAAGTAAAAAAAAGGCACCATAGTCCCATGAAAAGAAATTTGATTCATTCACTATGAAGTCAGTAGTAGAGAACAGTGTTCGCTGGCATAGGATTTGGACCCAGGCATCTACTTAGAGCACGAAGTGCAAGTTATTGTTCAGTGTCAGCACTGTAGGTCTGGATGGGTCTTTTCATCAAAGTCAATTAAGAGATTCAAACACAGTGCTGTAGAGAATTGAGCTTACTTTTGCCAAATCATGATTTAGTACAGCTTTTTTAGACAAGACAAGACAGTAGAGGTTGTTTAACCACGCAGCCCGGGGTGCACTGAGACATTCTGTCAATAAAAGTCTTTGCATTTAAGAAAGTCAGGAAAGCTAGACGGATGTAAAATAATCTTTCCTTTGTTTTCAGTGATAAAGTTCATTAGAAGACGGTTATTGAAAGGATAAATAATCTGGGAATCCAGGTTACATATACATATATTTATCTCAGTGCAGCTAAGGATTTCTTGTGTTTAAAGAACCGTATGGATCATCTAATTAATTCTTTTCAGTGCCTACAGCTTTCATAGATTTGGCCCAGATACACACTAATTTAGTGCATTGGTAACACCTCATAATGATAACTGAATGGCCTTATCTAGTTGGACATTTCTTTATAAATAAGTTTAATCGATTCTGCTTTAATAAATGTGGTTATTTCTCAGTGTCATTTCACATCGGGTTGTCAAAAAAACAAACGTTGAGAGTATTAAAGTCTATTTAAAGGGAGTCTGTACCTAAAAACTGGAAGGATTGATTGCACCAGATAAAACCTTAGAAGTTAGCATCTTGGGAGTAGAAAGTTTGAGAAAATTTGGATTGCTTCACTGTAAAGAAGACCCTCTCTCACACATGCAGCATTGCTTCACAGGAGGCTTCTTCAAAGGAACAATAAGGTGTCTTGGATTATAATAGTTGCTTTTGAGAAAAACAGATTGTATCTAAGTACTTTCAGGTTAACAGTAAAAATAACATTTGAAATTAACAGTCTTTCTGCCACAGTGAGCCATGTGTTTGGAAGTATTAATGAATATATTAATGAATATATTTTCCGTTACTTCTTTGTGACACTAAAATAGATTTGCATCTTAAGTCTTTGCATACATTTTACATTATGTAATAGTTAAACATTGGTAGTTAACACAGACAGCTAAACACTGGGAGAAGGGGGGTGGAAATCCTGCGAGTCATTTGGGATTTCAGGCCCAGGAAGGAAATTCTCTTGCTCAGGACTCGGGACTGATATTTTTCATGTAATGGACTGGAGGGGCGGGGAAGCCTGGAATGCTAACTATGAGGATGGAAAACATTTAGTCACTCTTGGAATGATATGAATGTTTTTACAGGAAGCTTAAGTAAACACACATGCTGCTGCTTAGTAGGCTGCAGTTAACTTTTTTGGACTGCAGACAGAAGTCAAACAAGTATATAGACTCAACAAAAGGCTGTCGAGCAGCACACCCTTCAGGACCAGTTTACAGGCAGTTATCGGCTAAAACGTTTGGTACAGAGCTAGACTGCAGTTCACTCACACTTTTTCTTAACTTTTATAGTAAATGCTTGAATGCATTGAGTCTGTGTTTCTGTAAGTCTGTTGGCATTGACTTTGTAGGATCAGAGCATCTTAATCCTGTATATAGCTTGCGGTATAAAATGCTACAGAAGAGGGAGCTGCTTCACTTTCCCTGAACACAGGCAGGCTTTTTATTACTGCTGTTGGAGGTCTTTGTTCGTGTGTAGAATGTGATTTTGACTCATTTTTCCTCCCTCCCTCCCCTAGAACACATTTCAATTTCACACACTCTATGAGATGCTGAGCATGTTAGAATCCTGTTCTGGTACACTCGCATTGGCTAACACTTTCTCCCAGTGTCTCAGGACCCATCACTGCTGAATCTAAATACAGTGCTATTTTATGTGAGTTGCTTCTCTGGAGTTAACTTAAATGCATGCACATCAGAGAGTTATATTTTGAGTTTGTGGCTGTGTATGATGGGACTTTTATATAAAATTTCTTACTGTTGTCCCTCCTAATTAAAAAAAAAAAGTACTAATAATTTTCATAATTAATTATTGTTAAAAGTACTGGTAATATCACTGGTTAGATTTTACATATGGAATTTGGGGGAATTTTTTTTTCCATTTATACTAAAAAGGACTCCTTGTGGTCAATACTTCTGGTCCAAAGGGGAGGGGGAAAACAAAAAAAAAAGTATGAGGGCTACTTTGAAAGTAATGCCTCCTGTGTTATTATGTTGGCCTACTACATCAGAAATGGGTGTTGGTGGATTAAACCTTCCCACCAGTGTTCCATTACTGTTGTTGTGTGACAGACAGCAGTAGAGGGGCAGTCTGACAAAGTGGTGTCTGCTGTGGAAGTGGGTATGTAGCAAACAAAGGGGCGTCACTGAATTTCTCCATGTGGAAAAAAAAATGGCACCCATTGACATTCATCAACATTTCCAGAGACCAAACAGTGGATCTGAGCGCATTGAGGCTGTGGGTGGTGTATTTCAGCAGTAGTGATGGTGACAGTGGGTCGCCTCTGCTGGTGCACTTTTACGAGAGCACCATGCAAGCTCTAGTTTATCATTGGCAAAAAAAAATGCATAGCTAATGGTGGTGACCATGTTGAAAAACAATGTTTTGGAGCTGAGAATTTGCTTTATCCACTAGTGTTATTGCATTTTTTGTGTCTTTCTTTGTTCTAATTTCCATGGAAAGAAATAGGAGGCATTATTTCATAGCAATCTACATCCACTGTAGTGCTCACAACTAGACATAAAGCTTTTGTGCTATTCTCTGAAAATTTGTTTCCGTGTTCCAACTTTTTTAATAATACAAGAAGTTAATCAATTTTATCTAGATGCCTCTAGCAAAAGCATTAAATGGTTCACAGTAGTAAAATGGGAATATGAAAGATGGTGCCGAGCAGATCTAGCACTGCATGCTGATGTATACAATCCCACTTCTCATGCTACAGTTATGGCATTTAAATTTAGGATTATTTTCAGGGCTGGTGGCTTTTTGTACCGTATGACCAATAGATATATTTAGGAAATTTGAATTACTATTGATATGAGCTTGTATGTTGAAATTATTTTGATTATAATTGAGCTTTTTGAAAGTACAAACGTTTTCTTTTTGAAAATCACTGGCAGCTTTGTCTTCCAATTGCACAAGCAATAATCTCCAAATAACTCCTCAAATTACTTGTTTTATAGTATAGTGCATTCGTATTATATAGTAACTATCAACGCTAACATCTGAAAACTTGCCTTTATACATGGTAGTAATTAGTCAGCTTACAAGCATTGAATAAATACAAATAGGATACAAAACAGTATTTTGGGAGGTTCCAGGGACATAATTTTTATATTGTCTGTTAATGTAAAGATTGTTGGTTTGGTAAAGATTTTTTAAGGTTTTTTTTCTCTTTATATCTCAATGTAAGCCAGGTACTTGTGTACTAGTTTGCAATATTTCAATGAAATTGACAAAATCCTTTTTTTTTTTTTTTTTTTGGAGTATCCAAAGACGACCTTTTTGAAAGATAATTTTTAACCTCTATGTTAATGTATCTATAGAGCTTACAGTTTTATAGTTTTGATTAAGTGTGTTTCTGTCAGGCAGACTGAAATGTTTTTGTTAATGTGTAGTTGGTGGAAAATGCTAGTTTCATATAGATAAGAGTGTATATAAAAAATGTAATGAAGCAAACAAAACAACATGTACATCCATAAATTACTTGCAGTTTCACGGTCTTAAAACATCCTCTCTTTATCTGATTTTTTTTGTGTGTATGTACTTGTAGTCAACCCATAGTCTGTTGCTCTAGTTTATTATTATGGCATATGCAAATACGTCTCTAACATGTTTGGGAAACTACACCAAATGTTGGTAAGATTTGTTAGCTTTCAAGGGTATGTTCTTAGAGTAATACTGAGTCAAACTGCACCGAGAGCACAGATGAAGTGATCAAGAGGGGAAATCAGACCGCTGTGTCTGTTAAGTTGGAATAATCACTGTGTTTGAATCAAACAAAGTAATTTAATGTAGGTGTTTGATTTATGCTAATGTCTTCTACACTTCTATGTCAAGAAATAATATTTTTATAGTAATAGTTTTTTTTCTTCTATTTTGAGAGGACAGTATTTGCAAGTGGAATTAAAATCTGGGCTGATTCAGTAGTGTCAAATATCTGTCCCTCTTACATTTGTAATTATTTTGTGTTAAGATATACAGTCCAGATTTCTAATGGTCAATTAGAAGCCAAATGTAGCAACCTGAACATTAAACGATATGTTAAATATGATTACTTCCTTACTTAAGGCCTGTTTTGAGTTTAAATACTGCATTCCAAATTAAACAAAGCAAAGAGCCTGTTTTAAGTACTTTCATGTCATAATAATAATAATGGGCTGAAGAAGCTGTTCTTAAGGTATTAGCATATAGATGAACAATAAGGTGACGCTGATTAAAGGTGGTTGTGGCTGTCAGCAAATAACATTTTGTAGAGAATTGCTGTGTTTTAACTGCCTGGAAGAAGTTTTGCTTCCTGAATAGAAAGCTACTTCTTAAGTCATTGCATAGATTTCTTTACTGAATAAGGAAGACAGTCTGTACTTAAAAAAGGAATACAGAAACAATCAGAAATTGAAGTATTTATCTGTGCATTTCACTTTCTTGATCCATGAAGGATATTACTGCTTTCACTAGAGATGTCCTGAATTGAATTTCTTAGAATCATATCAATTGGAAGGACCATTAGGGATTATCCAGCTCTAACTCCTTCTCAAAGAAGTTCCAGTTACAGAAGGTTGTTCAGGACTTGTTCTAATGAAGTTTGCAGTATTTTCAAGGACGAAGATCCCACAATTTCTTTAGCACTCCAACACAGAGTTTGACCACTCAGTTTAAAAAGAAGAACAAAACAACTTGTATCAGATTGTAATTTCTTTTATTTAAATTTGTGTTTGTTGCTTCTCATCGTCCCCTTGGCTACCCCCAAAATTAACTGGGCCCTCTATTTTCCTATTGCAAAGTTTCAGACAGCAGAAGAGTCACCCCTTTGCCCTCAAACCCCAGTCTCTCGTCTTACACCACCTACTCCAGGCACTGACCAGTTTGGTGGCCCCATGCTGGACTCCCTCTGGAACATCAGCCTTTCTCTTACAAAGGAGGCCAAAGCTGGACATACACCAGATGTGGTCTCACAAGTGATAAACAGAGGAGAAGCATTGCTTCCCTGGACCTGCTTGCTTTGCTCTTGCTGATACAAGAAGTGCTCTCATCCTTCACACAGACCAAAACTGAACACTTACTACTCTCTTATAATACACATAGCTTTGCTGTGATACAGTTAAGTGGAATCCCACTTCTTTTGCTGATGTGAAATCACTACCCAAAGTTCAAATTTTAAACAATTTAAAGGTGTGATAGGCAAATGCGTATAACTGATATCAGCCTTAGGGGGTACTTCTATTTTTTTTTCATCTCACTTTGTAACTAATTATATATTGTAAATGCAATCTCCAAAGTTGGAAGGAAAAATGACATCTTCAATGAACTGTTCATTTTTTACATTCTGATGAAAAATTGAAGTCAAGAAGACTGCTGCAAATGGTCTCAGATTTGTTTTTGCTTTTATTTTCCAGGGCTTCAGCAATCGTCAATGAATTTGTTTTCTTTCTTTTTTCATAAATTTTAAATGTTCAAACTGTGTGTATAATAAAACTCTAATCCTTAGAACCTTTTTCCCCTGCTGTCACTGAAGCATGGATAAATCAGTTTCTGTCAATTTCTGAATACTTCAGCCAGGCATTGTTCTAGTACTCATCCATGTATAACAAGATCTGCGTATGACAGTAGCTGTTGCTTCTGTCAGAGGCACAGTACAAAACTTGGATGGACCATCCTGTCCTCTTCTATATATTTCACATTTTTAACAGAAGAAAATGGTCTTTCTGACAGCAGTTGTGTCATGTCTCTCATAGTAGAAGTGGAAGGTCTCAGAAATCAGAAAATAGCAGAAAGGAGTGCTTTGAGGATTGGTTAGAAAACTGACAGTGGCAATATGTGGTCTTATTCCACCTTGACAAATTTCCTTGTTTGTGACACTCGAGTTTTGTGGCATTATTGCTAAGGTAGGTCCAGAAAGACAAAGCCAGTTCCAGGTATTGATGGGATATCAACTGTCTTCCTGCAAAGCGCTTTGACTTCAAGCTAGAATGAGGGAGATTCAGGGATTTGATTGTGCACTGTGGAGTTTTTTCAGTGGGTCAGACTGACAGAGGCCACCAGCAGCTGGAATATCCACTGTGGATTTTGTAACTTCTGAAGTGACTTTTAAGTAAAATGTTAGATACAGAACTGTGTTGTATCTGTGCTTATGCTTTGATGCCTCAGATAGGTCTGATCTCAAAGAGTGACTTAATCTGCCTCCAGCTGAGAGCAGTGTCACTTCTGTCTCATCCTGAGATGGAGGGGAAGAGTGGACAGTTGTTTTGTATAGCAGACTTAACTAGGCCATGATTAAATTTTAGCAATTTGTGGAACAATACGTTCCTGTTGCCTTGTTTCTTTACTACTTTTAAACATAAAGTCAAGAACATTTTCTTTGTGATGTGACACATATACCAATTTTGTACCCTGCTTGATTTACTGCTGTAGAATTGCTGTTGTTAGCTGAAGAATATTTATAGCAAAGTGAAAAAGCATAAAAAATAAATTCAACATTTTGATCATCCCTTAAAGCAAGCAAATTAGTAATCCTGCGCACTGGAATTCAGCATAGAAAATGCTATGCTCAGAGAGAGTATATGGAAACAAGATATGCTAATATCAAGCTGCATTTAACCTTACTCATAAACACTTAACATCAGCAGTATCTGTGTTCTATTAAAAAAAAAAAAAAAAAAAAAAGCATTGTTTTCAAGCAGACTCTCATCAATCCTTTTCTCTTTATTTTTGCCTTCCCTCTTTCTTCATTATAGTTTTATTGTAAAATACATAAAGAGAAATAGCATATGCTTTTCCCACCAATTGTCTGTTCATTTGTGCTCTGGATCTTTCTTTTGCAGTTTCTACCATGAGCAGCAGTGAAAGCCTAACTGGGATCATGTGGCCGTACATGCTTTTTCAAGCCTAACTACTGCTTGCCTATTCAAATAGCCAGCAGCCTGGCAGCAGCAAAGCTGGCTTTATTTGTTGAGTCTTGTCTAGCGAAGTGAAAAGGGCTGATACTTTCTTTTCTGGCTGCATTTTTGCACATGTGGGGGTAGGGAATGAAATTATTTCTTTTGTCCTCCACTCGCAGTTCACTGAGAAGCAGGCATGCATATAAAATTACTGTATCTCTCAGGACTTACCTTTAGGGACAGAAGGGAGGAAAAATAGATTTGTGGGCTTGCTTGGAAACGCTCTGGATGCTGAGAACAGAAAGAAAAATGAGAGGTAACATAACAAACCACAGCAAATAAAGGATTCACAAAAATCTTTTAAATTAAAATAGTAACCCTTTAATTTTGTCCCCACTAAGAAATACTGTATTGCTCAGTGTATCAAGGTAGCAGCGTTTCAAAACTGGTATGTCAGCATCCAAGACAGAAGAGCATCAAAGCACAAAAGAGAGCTTTGAAAAGTTACCACATGCTTTGGACAGCATGAGTGATTTATATGATTGGTGATGTTTTTAAATGCCACTGATTATAAGTATTACTGTGGCTTTTTTGTCATTCAAAGTGCCAGATTTGGGCTGTCTGGTCAGTAACCTGCATGCAGCTTCAAGGTAACTGCTGTGTTGTAGTCTCTTGCTTGTTGGGGATATTATTAAAGAATACAGTAAGGTAGGAATGGAGGTTTTCAGGGTAGGCACCAGATGCTAAAAATCAGTTTATTTGCAAAAACAAATGGGATGAATTAATGAAGTTTTTGGAGTACATCATATTACTGGTGTATATTGATATGGTCTTCATTCCTAAACTAATGACCTGTTGAAGTTGCAAACGTTAGATATTAGGTATGAACATAACTTAGTCAGTTGAGTGAATGAATTCGAAAAAAATACAAGGAGTTCGTTGCAATTAAAAATAGTTTAGTTTGGGAATTCATTTGTTCTAAAATATCTTGCTCACTACGATTGCTTTTCCATGCTGTGCTTGCATACTCTGAGCCATGAAATGAATAGTTCACAGAAATTTATAGAATCTCTCGTTTGACCTGAAAACTAATAATCTGTTAAACTCCTGGAAAAAGATCTGGGGGGAGAAAAAAAAAAAAAAAGTAATTCAGCTTATAAGAGATTTGAGGATTCTACAGGTACAGAGATGCCATTATCCAAATTTCCAGCTTTCATTTAAACAAAGCTGTTGGTGGTGTTTTATGTGTGGATGGTATATATATAGACACTTTATCTACAAAATTGCACAGAACAGAACTTGAATAGTATTTCAGAACTCGCAGAAAAGTGAGGAATCTGAACCATGATCTCTGAGAGAGAAGACTAAAATCTTCTGTGCCTGTCATGCATTCTTTTTGCTCCTAACTGTACTTAGCTGACCTAATTTAAAAAGGATTAAAAATGTTCGACCACTGCATAAACTGTTGTGAAGGGAAGAGTAGGGCTGGACGGAAGCTGTGGAAGCAGAAAACTGTACAAGACGGTGAAAGCAGAAAGGCACATTCTTGTAATGGGATAATTTTCACTTGACTGGAAGGCATGGGTGCCATAGCTGCCTGGTGGGTGCAGAACCAATAGGCGGAGAAATAGGCAGCTGTTTTGTTGGACAATATGTACCTCTAATAAATGTTGAGTAGTGTTCTACTCTCAGTCTGAGAGTAACAACTGCTTGTCTCTGAGTATGGGTGATGAAATTTGCCATTCAAAGGATTTGGTTAGGGGAGGAGAGATAATAAGATATGGCCGTCTTCAGTCCATGAAAATGTTCATGCCGTATAGAACACTGTTTTCTTGCAATGATTGTTTGCATATCATTTCTCCATATTTTCACAATTGACCAATTCATCCATTTGAATTTATTTTAAACGTAATTCCTTTAAAATTTTTGTTTCTTGAGATTCAGGAATAAATAGGAACTCAGTCAACTTAAATACTGCAATGAAAGCTCACGGTCGTTTGATAAAAGTCATGTCATTTATGTTTTGTGATGCTTAGTATCATGTTAATAATATTCATAAGTAAATTCCTTGCTACTTAACTGCTGAGTGCCATTTAAAAAAAAAAAAAAATACCCAAGATAGAAAAAATTATTTTCACACAACAAGAAGTAATTTGGAAAATAAGATTTTTCATTCCTTCTTTATCCTATTTTTTGATGGGAGTATTGAGGTTGCTTGCTATTTTCTTACGTCTTGGGGGTTTATTTTATTCCCGTAACTTTGTGTACTGAAGTGCATGGATATTTCTTGCTACTTCATGTACTAAAAGAAATTTCATGTTGTAACTTATTTAAACAGTGTCCAAAAGCAAGTATTACATTGTGAATAATTGTCTAATGATTGACAATAGTATCTTCAAATTCAAAAAGCACAACTTCATGCTGCAGATTATACTGTAAAAAGTGATTTTTTCAATGAATAGTCCTGTTAAGTGGCTTCAAGAGATCTTTCGCATGCTTTGTACCTTTTACCCCCATTTGGCATTCAAAGTCTCTTCTGATTTAAATTTGTGTAGAAGTGATCTTATTCACGCAAAGAATGATTTGATCTATTGAGCTTCAAGCTTGGATTTGCAGCTTGGTAGTATCAATCAACTAGGCACTGGATAAATTTTTGTCTTTTTAATTCCTAAGAATCTGCACAGTTTTGTTAAAACACTTCTGGCAAAAGAATGAGTAGAATAGGTTTTTTGAATTTAATATTAAACTTAATGCAGGAATGCTGATTTCGCACTAAACTAAAATGTAGTGTCGTTTTTTCCTGTTTTACTGTTTCAAAATTTTGATGTAGGTTCATACTGTGTGTAATGAGTACATATCGCTTCAAAACAAAGTCTGTTTCTTGAATTAAGTACCATGAATGTTCATGGATCAGAAACAAGATTTGTTAAAAATGATTCTCTTTGCTGTTGTGTTGTGTCTGCCTTTTCTGAGCTATTGAAAATATCATATCGATCAAACATGTCTGTTTTATTTATTTTTCTTGCATTTAGAGCCAACTTACATAACGATAGGTCCACCCACCTGCGAGCTTTTGGTGAACTGCACTTTGACTGAGAAAGACTGTATCTATAGTTTCAAACTGGATCAAAATGGTTGCCGCATTTGTCAGTGCAAAACCAGTGAGTATGCAAAAATACATTGGTTTATACCTGTTAAATCCTGCTGTTGGTGAAGATGTTAGTATGCTGTTTTTTTCTATTCGTACTGTTAATTGGCTGCTGTGTTACTGTACGTGTGCTTTCTATTTGTTCATCTTTAAAGGACAGGTTGCCAGTGTCTGACATTTCTTGCTCAAAATGCTTTTGGAGGTAAAACTATGAATTCAGGTAAAAATTAACAGCTAGGTAAAAAAAAGAAGTTATGATCTGGCGTTTAACACTAATGTCAGTGTGCCTTTTTATCAGGTTCGTGCACTTCAAAAACTCCTGTTTGCTAAACATTCTATTTTTAACGTAGTTTATTGCTTTTGAGGATCAAAAATATTTGAAAATGATACTTCTAGGGGATATATGTTTATATACAATTATAGCCATATGTAATTTTATTTATGTAACATATATGAATGCACTTCATGTAAGATTTATACAGGCTTTAATTTGTGATCTATTCTGCTGCAAGAAAAAGCATTGGGCCTTGTGAGAACTTTGCATTTATCAGTGATAATAGTATCTTCAAAGAACAGCAGGAGAAGTGTGCTTTGTCTGTGTATTTCCTTAAGAATCCAAGGTTAACGCATGAACTATAAAGCAAGGCCAGGTTTGTTCCTGGAATTATCAAACAAAGACCTGGAGGACAACTCAGCTGGAGGACATATCTCTTGCGCCCACCAGCCTAGCTAGGAATGGTTTAAATTCCCTTTATAATTTTATTGTAGCTCTGCATCTTTCTTGCTTAGGGAGTGGCTTGGTGTTTTGCTTAAGGAGGAAAAAAAAGGTTTTGTTCTGGTGCCTTTATCTTTTTTTTTCTTGGAAAATTTTTTATTTTTTGTTTCCATGCTGATAAAGGGCAGGAGACCTCAAATAAGTTTATGTCATTATCGTAATGCAGAAATAATATTTTCCAGTGCAGATTGTGTTCCTGGCAGGGGTGACCTTCTTAGGTTTCCACAGGAACTTGACAGAGGTCCACATCGATTTCCTACTTTTTAAAATACGGATAGGAACTTCCCCTATTTATAAAACATGCAGTGCTGTTTATATCATTTGTTTCAGATTTGTGTTAGTTGTGTCTTAGTTGATTAAGTGTGCTACCTACAAGTTAATGTTGTTTCAACTATGCACAACAGCAGGTGTGCTGCACATTCTGCATCCTCTCTGGAGAAGAGTAAAGAATTTCATCTTAGGATTGTATGACTCAATGATCAGTTTGAGAGACAGCAACTAAAAGAGCTTATATAACACAGAAATGGTGCCTTGAAATGAAATCATAAGCTGATGTGTCAGAAGTATCAGTGGATAAAAGAAAAAGCACCCTCTGCAGGGGTAGATAAGGCACATGCTTTATTGCCATCACATACATGCCTTGCCTACAAAATTAGAAAGTTCTGCTTTTACCATTGTTATTTGATTTTTTTCTTTTTTACTTCTGAAGTATTAACTGGAGTGAGGGGGAGCATTTTCTGTAAGCAGTTTGACAAAGAAGGTGGACTTACTCATGAAGTTTCCACATGTATGCCTGTGCGTGCAGTCCTGCCCTTCAGTTTATTGCACAGGAGGCCCATCACTCCAGAGTATTATTTCTTTTGTCCTAGACTGTCAGACTGTACATGTATGCTTACTGCATCCCAGGACATCTCTGTGCTTTCTTGGAGTGTTTCTGATTAAATACTGTTTAAGAACCTATTCAAGGAGATTTTTCTCTTGCCAGATTTGCTTGCAATTATTTTCATTTTGCAGTAGCAAACTGTCAGAAGCAGACTTAATAGTATCATTTGTCTGTCATCCTTTTTCTCAGTTAAATAACTTGAATTGTAGATTGCTTAAAAATCTCCCAAGTCATTCAGAGAGGAGAAACCTTTATTTACTAAAGAAGGGAAGAAAAATTACAGCTTGGTAGTCTTCATCAATGGTGGGATATCAGTCAAAATGACAGGGATAGAATTTTTCTGTCAAGTAATGTTTCTCGCTTGCCAGACTCTGGACAAATGACTGCATGAGGACCAAGAAGAAAACAGTTTGAGGTCACATATGATGAAAACATACTGTTCTAGTTCTCTGTACTTTCAAGTCTAAACTAATTTAGTTGCATCTTGGCTCTCTAGAAATGTAAGAATGGGTATTATCTTGGGTTCCCACAGACACATGTGGATTTACATCTAAATTAATTTGAGAGTATCATTATCTTTACACTGCACTCACTTCTTTTTTGCTGATCTGAGCTGCTCAGCTGAGTCAGATTTAGTACCTGAGTACAGAAGGTACACGTACCTCTTATTACTGTTTGAAGTCATCTTATCCAAGCTCTGCTTATGTCATTCCAATGGCATTTCCACTTTTCCTAACTTCTCCTCAGCTATCTTCACTGAGATATATGTACTTATATTCATTTCAGTCAGGATAAAAGCAGAATTACAAAGACGAAAAGGAAGAAAGTGCTGCAAATCTATAAATGGTTCCTCATTGTTATCTTCATTTACATTTTGATAGCTAAAATTCTATACAGCAAGTTTATTTGGCATGATAACGTGCATATGGTATCATGAAGCTTGTGTGGTGCTTTATTGTAATTTAGATTCAAGTTTATCCAGCTCATTTCAAGTGGACTACAGAATGAGAGAAGAAAGGAAGAAAGCAAATGGTAATGTTCCTCAAACACAGTGGTTTTAATAGAGGGACACTTTATCCTTCTTCCTTGTTTTTGCAGTGAATGCAAAAACATGCTTCAGAAATGTAGTGAAAACATACTAGGTGTAAAGTAAAATTAAAAAAGCAGGGGCAGACGATAGTTTGAAGAAAAAACACTACCACTGAGCAAAGAATTATCCTAGTGGTTGGCTACCCTGCCCGTGACAGAGGGCCTGGAACAAGTTGATCTTTAAGGTTCCTTCCAAAGCAAGCCTTCTATGATTCTGTGAGTGAGCACAGATTAATAAAAGGAGAAGTTCCAGCAAGTAGCAATGGAGCCACAAATTGTCAGGGAAGAGGAATGATAACACTGAGCAGGAATGTACAGGAGCCAAAGCGCTACATGAAGATGAGAAGAAAAAAAAAAAAAAAACAGTAGAGCCCAGTGTTTAGGAAGAGCTGCTGCGGAATGCCATCAGTGAAACTGAGACAGTACTACAACAATAGAAAAAAAAATGGAATATATAAGAACAAGAAACAAATAGGAAAAAAAAAGTGAGCAAGCAAAAACTTGTTACTTGTAAAGTGCAGCAGTTGCAATTCTGTTTAGAGTGTCTAGGCTTGCGCTTTCACAGGGAGAAATGGAGTGGATTAAAGTCGTTGGAAGGAAGAGTACATAAGAGGAATGAAATAAAACCAGTGATCAGATATTTATGAGGTAGGACTCCTGTTGCTCCAAAGAGGACTAACCATCACATTGAATAATGCCAGCTGATTGAAGTAAATTAAGATTTAAAGTCTGAAAGTTGCTGCTGAACAGTAAATCATTTTTTACTGAGAGCCTGCAGTGAGAGCCAGTAGCTTATCTGGTCTTATCTGTTCCCCATATTAAATTCGTGAAAAGGAAAAAGCCGTTAAAATCTTTCCTGTAACTTCTGTGATAAACTGCAGTCTTTTACCCTAAATGAGTTGAATGTGAAGTACTATTCAGGGTATAACTGAGAGCATTTTATCTAAATGTTTCAGATCTTACTAAAATTAGAACATTTCTGTAAACTTAAAACCCGCTTGCTTCATGCAGAAGGCTTAGCTTTGCAGTTACAGAAGGCCATTGTCATACAATTTCCTTAATTCC